>OW121725.1:7493439-8889378 GCA_933228805.2 Hipparchia semele | reverse complement strand
ACCTATTCTAATGTTTTTGTAGAAATACTCCTATTCTCTGAAAACAAAGCGTGGCCTATCGCTCGAATTAACAGAATATTGGATATTTATTATAAAAGCGAATTAAGTAAGTTAACTTTAATTTTTTGTAAACGTACTTTACTACCTTGGTACCTTTGATTATATACTCTCCTAGGTACTTACCTATCAATAAGTGATGTTCATGTTATTATGTCGATAGCAAGGATATCATTTTGGTCGACAATTTTTCTTCTACTAAGTCCAACAATACCTACCCTATTGTTGGATTTAGTATACATCGATGCTCAGACCCTAATGAATAGATAAGTAGGTACCTAGCAGAAGAGCAATTAAGAGATCCGCCATCTTGGAGTGTTGACGGCATTCAGTTCATTCCATTCAATCCTATTCAATAGGTAGCGGACTGGACACAGATTACAATAGATAACTGAACTACTGACCTTCTGAATGAACCTAATAGGAGAGCACATTCCTTGAGTCTCTCGTTACAATTTTGTTATTTCGGCTTTGTTAGCCGCTAGAAATAAGCTTTAAGGCACTGTTAACATTAATATTTTTTTGTGTTTTACAGAAGAGTTAACAGTATCAAGTGTGGAAATAAAATTAGTTATAAACAACACAGACTGTGTCGGAGTTTCGGAACGTGGCGTTGGGTTTTCTGAATTTTCGGCAACTATATTTTTTTCAACAAATATGGCCGTTATCTTTTATACTCTCAAAATATATACTTGTAGCCAAACTTTTGATAGAGAGTCATCTGCTGAGAATAAGCACTTATTACCATATGTGGTACCCCTAACACTAGCTGAAACACAAAATGCCGACGAAGATTAATCTGTTTGTTATCTATCCTACGGCCTACCTCCGATTTTTGGGTAACATTATACTTGCTTGAAAACCAATAAATATATTTTTCATTCATATAGTGACGTAAAACAGCGATACTATATGTATAATCATTATAATTTAAAACCTTAGTATAAGTATAAAGGCACACCGGGCACACCTCGCCGAGCATCTAATAAAAGGTGTCACAAAGTACAAACTATCTCAGAAGAGAAAATTATTCTCAACTAACAAGAAGGGTAAGTACCTACTACATTGTAATCATTACGTAGCAACTTGAGTAGTAAACATGGAACCCAATATTTCCATGTTCAATATCTACTAGACCATTACTAGACAAACCCGGCTAACTAACTTAGCCCCAAGAGAATGTACTGACTTAGCTTAGCTACGGCCTCCACCTCCCCTCATAGCCGTCCGTCACCAACCATGGAAGAATACCCTAGCAAATGTCCTTACCACAAACATATAAGAGTAAGGTCCTTACTAACCAAGTTACTAACGCACGCACGCACTGGCTATATCCTTCAAGGCACGCACGCACTTAAGTGCGTGATACACATGCTAGTTACTCGCACAAAAGCATGCTAGTTACAAGCAAAACCCAGCTACTCGCACGTGTCGATACACATGCGAGTAGCTTGGTAGGTACTCGCATGTGTATCGGTGAGTTACTGGCAGAACCTCGATAGGTTCTGCCAGTAACTTACCTGCCAGTACAAAACATACGAGTAGATCGCAACTCGTTTATTCCCCTTGTGGGGAAGTGGAACGGGAAATTCGTATTGCCTGTAACAAGTACGTGAAACAGATCGTAACGTGTTGCTAGTAAATCGCAACTCTCAACTGTCTGCCAAGATATTTTTAATTTTTGAGCTTGTTTTTGTTGTTTTTTGTCTAATATAATTGCGAGTTGTATTCTAACACTATTCATTTTGTGAACTTTTAGAAACGTTATGTACGTAAAACGTAGAAGTTTAGAAACTGACATATCATTCACTAGCGTCTAGCATCTATATCACGCCTGACATTCTGCCAGTACCTGGCATGCTAGCTTACCAGCACATAGCATGCCATCTACTAGCATGTGTATCACGCGCTTTAATGTAGGTTTTTTAAAAATAACCTCTAAGCCACAGAGCAGGTACCTACTTTGAATACACTGACAGGCGACAGCTATCATCTACCACAGACCATATAAAACATACGTCGAAAAGAAACGGAACGCAATGTTTATGTGATGTTTATTTACGTGCTCAACTCAAGTCTCAAGTCAATCACACGCAAATCACAATAGTCATTCATTACGCACAAAAGTAAAAAATTCAAAGTGTGATGATCATTAAGTTCTGAAGATGTTGTGGTATCTGCCATGGTCCGAAAGTATTAAGAAGAGAGCCTGCAGATATTTACTCCAACGCTATTTGGGAAACTTCCTGGAAGAAAAGCTCACTTTAGCACAGCTGAGTGTTGATCTTTACAATGGGACTGGTACAGTTTCAGATGTTAGCCTTGACTGCGAGGTAATTATTTTTTATACATAAGAAATTGGACCATAACTTTATCAGCTTCAAAAGGTTAATGTACGCCGTAGTTCTATATTAAAACGACATACATAGTTGCCAATGAAAAGTGCGCTTCAGTCTAATACAACGCAGCACGTGTTTCCTATTAACAAAGAAATCAATCTTTTTTGTGATTCACTTTTGTTATGATTAAAACCTTATTACTGACAAGGTTAATAATTTTCCAACTTGACTAACATGCTTTTGTCATACACAAAGAAAATAATCCATATGCCACTCTTTTAAGTACATATTTAAAACCAGCTGAGACAATACTTGTTATTGTGACGGTGAATGTATTAAAACAATTAGTATTCTATTCAGCATTTTGAGATATTTACAATATGTGTGTCTTAATTTTTATTGTTAATAAAAGATATAACTGATAAAAGTTCATATGCCATACAACCATATTTTAAACAAACTCAAAAAAGTTAACCACAGATTATAGTCCACTTGCATGAAGTTTCTTTTGTTTATATATTTTAGTAAGCTCAATTTTTAAATATTTTTCTATAGGAATATTGCTTCTTTGAAAAAAATCATTTCCGTTCAAAACTATACAGATTAGAGGAGAATTTGGCCCTGTAGATGTTATGGAAGAGTCTACCTGGCCCTTAGAATAAAAAGTTTGAAGACTTCTGATTTATAATAATATGGTTTATTAATTAGATCGTAATTTAAAGGCACTCAACGAACTTGGAGACAGTCAAAATTGGCCCCTCGAGATAGTTGATGGCTATATGAGGGAAATAACTGTGACAGTCCCATGGTCAACAATTCTCAAAGATGATTCCATTGTGGAAATCAATGGCCTGTCCCTCACTGTGCAGCCTAAAGTGCGAGCAGAACCAGGTAATGTTACTTTCATTTTAGAATAGAAAAAAAAGATAAGAAAAAAAGATTTTTATACAAATTAGTGTCCAACTAAACCTTCAGCTTTTTTTATGCTTCAACAGTGTTCAATCTTCATGAGAAAACTTACACACCTGAGAGTTCTCTATAATGTTCTCAAAAGTGTGTGAAGTCTACCAATTTGCATTGGGCCAGCGTGGTGGACTATGACCTATAACACTTCTCTGAGCTGAGACTTCTCGCCCTAGCCATAATATTACAAATGTGTAATCGTTTTCTAACATCGCTAATACTGGGATGCATGATAAAAAAGACTGGAAAGCCTAGCAGGGCTAGAGCAATACAGCATTAGAATAGAATAGAAATATTTTTTATTCAAATAAACTTTTACAAGCGCTTTTGAATCGTCAATGAATTTACCACTGGTTCGGAATGCCTTTCCTGCTGAGAAGAGCCAGCAATAAACTCGGCGATCATGGAAAGACAATAGATACGACACATTTGTAATATGGCATGTTGGCTGTAGTAGTGAGACATTAATGGGTTGCTCCTGATGAAAATGAAATATAATAATACATTACAGTATCATCAATGCTGGAATCCATGTGGTCCTCTATGTCATCCTCCATGCAGCTTGCAGCGGAGTGTCTGCAGGAAGAAGCTGGCCCTCAGGAGTCTAACCCTGTAGAGGGCATTGAAATGTTCGCACACACCATTGACTCAAGTGAGTAGTGAATATCCTACACTAGCTCTGCTAGGAATTTGTATAAAAGTTGAAAATATTGTTGAGATACATTCTTTGATATAGGGTCTAGGGAGGCTATTGTAACTACTGGGAAAATGCAACTTTAAATAGTCTAATCGTAAATTGTAAGAAATAATAGGTGGAGCTAATTATAGAAAACTTATGTTGTGAAGATAATAATTATATTGGTTGCATTTTCCCGGTAGTTACAATAGCCTCTCTAGTCCCTAGACCCTATACATCTTTCTTTCTTTCCTTACAACTTTAAAGGACTAGAGTACAAATATACTATACTAATAATAATAATAATAGTATACTGTACAGACTTTGCACTTGAAGAATTTGTAGAGAATTTTTTGTGTACTGTGCGATTTATTTTCAGTTCTAAGCAGAGTGAAAGTAAAATTTGTCAATACAAAAATCAGAATAGAACACGTTCCTAAGAATGGTGACAGAGGCATAGCCTTGGAAATTCACATCAAAAAGTATGTATAAAATAAATACCTAACTATATGTTACACAACAAATTACTGTTACAAAAAAGCATATTATACAATTTGAGAATTATTTACTTTATAAATTAATATAAATAAAAAAAATCATGGATTTGACTCCCTATAAACTGTAAACTACATAATATTATAGTTAAATCTTTTTTTTAAAAGGGCAACCGCTGAGTTTATTGCTTGTTCTTCTCATTTGAAACAGCATTCCGAACCAGTAGTAGATTCACTTAACAATTCAAAAGCACATTGTAAAAGTTTATTTTCAATCTAATTACCAATCCTGTAATTAGCTTGTCTTTTAGACCATTGAAATAATGAAATGACCTTTTCAGCATCGATTACTTTGACGAAGCTGGTTCCGAACCGTTACCAGACACAACAGACCCAGATAAAACAAAAACATACATAGTAGCGACTTACACGAACAAAAAATTAAAATTCAATGGCGTAACGTTTTACATCGACGAATTCCCTTCAAAACTACGCACCATGGCACCGAGTTTGATAATGGAAAAATCCCAAGCGTCCTCGCAAGCTGAGAAATCCGACGCGGCATCAGTCGAAACGCCAGACTCAAACTATCAAAGCACTCTATCAGATGTTTTCTACGAAACCAGAAGTGTTTTATCAACGTTAGACTCAGATCCAATCAAAGAAATTATTGAAGAAAGGCTACAGAGTGAAAGTGTAAGAGAACCAACGCCGGATGACAGAGCTAGTCAACCGGATCCCGTATTGTTTGCAAAGTTGACGGGGCAACAGGAGTTGGCTTTGAAGTTGAAACATTCGGAGGAAGTTGATGGGCCAAAGGTGGAAGTTAGCATATTGTTGGGTTCATTCCTTCTATTCATTACGCCAAGGCAGTTGCACACTTTACTTGAAATTGTTGATGCGTTAAATCAACCACATTTAGAAGATACGAGGTATGTATTAAGTTAACAAGAAAAAAGTTTAAAAATGTAAACTCACTATAATAAATAAATAAATAAAATAAAAAATAACGAATCCATTGACACCTCATTCAACAAAATCAGTTCAGTAGTTTAGATGCTACAGTGGAATGAAGTAAATTACAAAAAAATGGTTTTTAGTCAGTAAAATAATGATTTTTTCTTTTGTTCATTCCAGTAATATACCAGTAAGGCCAAGCGGCCCGAACATGCAATGCAAGCCAATGAAGCAGGCAGACTTTCAGCTCATTGAAGCACAACTTCTTGGCAATCTGGAGAAGCAACATTCCAAGCCTGTTGGGAAGTATGGCTGGTCTGGACCTAGCTTTGGTAAGAGAAAAATAGATGTTATGAAACCATTATAAACAAGTAACACTGTAATTTTATTGCCTCAATAGCTCAGTGGTTAAAGGTGCGGTTCAAAACTGAAAGGTCGCGGGTTCGAGCCCCACCCGTTGCACTATGGTCGTATCCACTCGTAGCACAAGCTTTCCGTTTATTTGGATGGGTTGGGAGAATATTAATCAACTACAGTTTGGCTAATATTCTTTCATAAAAAAAAAAAAAACAAAAAAAATGGCTGCTATGCATTTCACAAAATTCGCTGCAGAAAAGGGACAGCATTACTTTTGTCATGTCAATTTAGTTGAGAGACTGAAACGAAATTAGCACCAGTATGGCAATAAATCTTTGCAATTTAAAAACTTTGCAGAGGATAGTGACGTCGAAAACGACAAGTTTCTCCCAATGACGTCACAAAGCAATCAAATGGCGGACAGTTTTAGCTCATCGGTTAGCTCGATGAATACAAGCATCACATCCAGTGTTAATATACCCACAGCGCAGCCGAGAATCAAGAGGAATAAGAAAGGTAATGTAAATTATAATAAAAGAAGTTAGCTAATCAATTTTAGGCTTAGATTTATAAAGAGTGCTCGCTTGTCTCTTACTTCGCTCAGCATTGAGACAGAGTTAAAACAAGATACAAATATGTCCTGATATATTACTAAATTAAATACAAAATTATTTACTTCATGTAGGCCAACTTATAGCTCTTATGTCACATCATGTTTCTATCACTGGATAGATTTAGGTTAAGGTTCATAATTTAACTGGAGATATTATTTTTGAATTTTAATACTATAATTTTTTTTTATATATTTTTTTCGCTTATTTGGAGTTTGAGGGGATATTCAAATTCAAATTCAAATTCAAATTCAATTTATTGCAAATTTGGGTACATAATGTTCTTATAATATTATAAAATGTCCGGCCAAATACCTTGCGGCATGCAATACTTAACATTAATTATTAACTAAGTTTACAATTTCCCATATTATTACACCTGTTACTGATATATTATTTGTATATAATTTTAATGTGTGAGGTCATTACAGATAGGTATGTCAATTTCAATATTATACAATGTCAATTAGATCATTTTACTACAATACAATTACTAATAGATGTCAATATTTCCTCAGATTTAATGTCAATACCTTTAGGTCAAAAAACAAATATAAAATTTCAGTTATCATTTAAATACTCAGCCACACTGTAAAAACATTTGAATAATAACCATTCAAAAAGCTTAGTTTTTAGTTTATTAAAGGTTAGAGAACTGTCTTTGAAACCTTTTGGTAGTTTGTTGTACAATGTTGCACACATTGCGTAGCAGTTTTTGTTAAATAGTGCTGAATTTACTTTATGTGGTATGAGTAGTCTGTTTGTGTTTCTATTACCCCTTAAAATTTGTTTTCTTTCAGGGGCTTTTATAAAAAGCTCATTGTTTTTTTTTATAAATATAATAATTTCATAAATATACATACATGGAAGGGGCAATACTTTCAGCCTTTTGAAAAGGGGTTTACATGAATCTAGAGGACCTGCTCCACAAACCGCTCTTACACATTTTTTTTGGGCAATAAAAGCCCTATTTATGTCACAGGAGTTCCCCCAAATAATAAGACCGTAACGAAGGCTACTCGATATATAACCATGGTAAGCCATTAGCGCGGTTTGTTCATTTACAGTTTTATATAATCTTCTCAGTGCAAAGACAAATTTATTTAGTTTATTACATATCTTTGCTACATGGTTTTTCCAATTACAGTTACGATCCAGTTCTATTCCTAAAAATGTCGTTACATTGTCCTGTTCAATTTTCTGTCCATTGTAGTTCACATTAAGGTTTTTTGGAATAATGTTAGGTTTTTTAGTGAATTGAATGTACTTTGTTTTATTTATATTGACATTTAGATTGTTACTCTTTAGCCATTCTATTATACTCTTTGTAACCTCATTTATATCTGGTTTATTTTCCTTTTGTTCTATTATAACCGATATGTCGTCAGCAAACAGGGTACACGGTTGATTTACACAGTTTGGGAGATCATTTATATATAAAATGAATAGTAAAGGGCCCAGAACGCTTCCTTGCGGAACACCACTAGGATTGATTTTACCCTCAGATCTAAAGAGCGTAATTTCTGAATCAATAACTCTTTGAATTTCTACGTATTGGATTCTATTTTTCAAGTAGCTTTCAAACCATTGTAATGCTACGCCTCTTATACCATAATGTTCTAATTTTGTTAATAATATGTCATGTGCAACAAAATCAAAAGCTTTTGACATATCAAAAAATATTGCGGCAACGCTGCTGACTTTGTCTAAATTATCAATAATACGCTTAGTGAGATTAAAACATGCTAGAACTGTTGATTTATTTTTTTGAAAACCGTATTGTTCTTGTTTCATTATGTTGTTTTTTGTTAAATAGTCAGTAAGTCTTTCCTGCATTATTTTTTCAAAAACTTTTGAGAAGATCGGTATTAACGTAACAGGTCGATATTTATCAATTTCACAACGATTACCTTTTTTGAACAAAGGTTTTACAATGGATAACTTAAGTTTCGTTGGAAATTTCCCTTTTTGTAATGAAAGATTAATAAGAAATGTCATAATTGGTGTTATCTCTTTACAGCAGCTTTTTATAATTTTCGTGCATATTTCGTCATAACCCGCAGAAGGAGTGTTTCTTAAGGTCATTATCGTATTCTTTACTTCTTTTTCTGAACAAGGGGATATAAAAATACTGTTTAGTGGGGATTGATAGCTACTATTCAAATGATCTTTATTATATTTATTTTTAAGAGTCGTTTGCTTTGTCAATTCTATATAATAGTCATTAAATTTATTAGCAATAGCACTAGGTTGTTCGATGACTTCGTCATCAGATATTATTTTCTCGATAGATTTAAATGAGCTTGATTGAGTAGATATGTCTTTTATTAATTTCCAGGAAGCTAAGCATTTGTTTTTCGATTTATTTATATATTTGAAATTGTTTATTTTTTGCGAGATTTTTACGCACCTTTTTAGTATTTTTGAATAAATTTGGTATTTTTGTTTACTGTATTGTCCTTTGTAGTATAAAAATTGCAATTTTCTTTTTATCACTGAACTTTTTTTAATTCCCTTCGTTATCCAACGAGGAGTATTTTTCCCCTCAGGGATACGTATTTTGATTATTGGAAAACATAGCTTATAATATAGAGAAAACGTGTTATGGAACTCATAACACGTTTTCTCTATATCTCATGGATAGGAGGATATTAGTCAACTTCAGCTTGACTAATATTATTTACTAGCTGTTGCTTGCGACTTCGTCCGCGTCAATTTCTGTTATTATGATCGTGATTAAGAAGTTTTTAAATGAATATATTTTAATTTTCCTCATTTTTGCAACATTTTTCACTGATGCTTCGCTCCTATTGGTCGCAGCAAACTCTTCAGCTTTATAATATAAGTAAAATTGTAAATTTTTTTTTAAATCTATATTTAAAAAAAAAATTACAATTTTACTAGCCTTTCTACGGTTCTATGATTCTTATAATAATTTGGTGACATAAGTACATACAATCAACATTTTTGTATTGTAGTTCCACACATTGACGGAGACCCTACTGCTGAAGTGTCACACATAAGTTTACGCGTTGCTTCATTTTCATGTGTCTTACTGCACAAGGTAAACCAAACGACTTAAGTACTCTTTTATTTAATAAATACTACCTTTTGCCTGTCACTTTGCCTGTGAAGAGTTAGGTTGCTTAAAAATCCTGCAGGATTTTTTTCCAGGATAAAAGTGTTCAACTCATACTCATGCATTAAAATCACATCGATCCAAAGCTCCGTTGTTCTTGATAAACCAAAAAACAAACACACTTTCGCATTTTATAATATTAAGGACTAGATGATGCGCACGACTTTCGAACGAAGACTTTAATTTTCCGGGATAAAAAATATCCTATGTGTTAATCCTTACCATCCATCGCCATACCACAGCCAAATCGGTACATTCGTTGTAGGGTCTGTCTGGTGGGAGGTTTTGGCCGTCAAAGACCTGCCGCCAAGCGATTTAGCGTTCCGGCACGATGGCGTGTAGAAACAGATTAGGGGTATGGGTTGAATTTACACTGCCATGCCTCTTCCAAGTTAGTCCGCTACTAACTTACTCCGCGTAACTTCAAAACACATCTTCACTGGATTCAAAGTGAAATTTTCCTTTCAGGATATTTTAATATCTACACCCATGGCAACCGACTGTGTCTCGCCATCGTCGGTGAACAAAATGCAACAGATATCCGCGGAATTTTTCAACCACATAGAAATATTTAGCAAATTGGATGACAAGAGAGATTTGAGAGGAACTAACGAGGTTTTAGATAAAGCTACCGAAAGAAATCATTTGAGGTGAGATAAATTATATAATTAGCTAGAATCGCACGACCTACAATATGGGTATCAAATGAAAGGGCTTGCTGAGAATAACTCCAAAAATAAAGCGACGTCACTCTAAATCCAATATGGGGGACACCTAAGATAGCGGACTAGTTATTTTTAATGTACTTTACAATATGGGTATCAAATGAAAGGGCTTGCTAAGAATAAATGAAGTGACGTCACTCTAAATCCAATATGGCGGACTTCTAAAGATGGCGGACTAATTAGTCAAATACCCAATTGCTTGTTGTCATCTGAACTTAGCCTGTTTTGTTTTCAGATTACTTACATCGGAAATAAGTCTAGACGGTAGTGAGAAAGTGACGTCACACGGTAGTCAAACTGTGTGTGAAGCTGCTATAAAGACCCTCCTTGTCCAGGAGACTTTGTACTACCAGGAAGGCCCGGATGATACAAAACCCCAGAGTTATGATTTGATACACTTTGATAAAAAAGGTATATATCCTAACTCCTCAATAACCCAACAGTTAAAGGTGTAGACTGAAAACTGAACTATCAACGGTACAATCCTCAACCAATGCGCTATTGTTGTCCCACTCTTAACGTAAGATTTACGCTAATTTGGAAAGAAGACAGTTTGGAAGAAGATTAGTCATGTAGTCTATGCTGGAGCGCGCTTGCCTGGAAGATGCGTATTATTTCTTGCTTTGAGTACCTTACTCATCTGTAAAAATAAACGATGTAAGTAAGTTGTATTCTTCCTCAAGATACAAGCTATCTCCTTGCCAAATTTTGTCGAAATCAGTTAATCTGTAGTTCAGGTGTGAAAACGTAAGAAACAGTTAGACAGCATTAATAAAACTACTATAGAAGTATTTATCATTATTTATTTCAGATGAGGAAAATGCCACTGTGCCTCCAAAATCAAATATAAGGCTTAATTTCAAACAGACCTCGAGATATATGCGGATGTCTGGTGAAAAGAAATTAGTTCACCCCTCTACGGATATTGTGTAAGTTTAAGCGCCGATCTATACCGGAATGGCAGCGGCCGGCAGCGGTGCGGCGACCACTTTCAGTGTGAAATAATTTCAAACTTTATCTATATAATATGGCTAAAGACCAGTATCGCTTGAAGCCCTTGGCCACGCGGCCTCTCGTGCCGACGCGAGGAGCCTCGCGGCACCGCGGGCGGCCGCGAGGCTCCTCGCGTCCACCCGCGGTGCTACTGATACTTCTGCCTACTAGCTATTCTAACTATTTGCTATTCTGTATTCGCAACGTTATTTTTGACTGAGCTGATTTTTTGATGCGAAGACGTCTAGATTTCATGCTTCACACCACTGCCAGAATTACCTGGTAATGTTTGTGATATGCGAGAACTTGAGCTTTCCATACGGTTTATATGTATAAAATTAACCATGAAAGTATCAGACAGATACTTGATAAAATTTTGCAAAAATTTTGAAATCAAAAAGACAGCTAAGAGATTGTACAATGTACATAATTATTATGTCGAGAACTTTCACTGTCCATGACCCACGAGCACGTTCCCCACTACAGGCAGCTCTGTTATCCCTTAGTTGAGGCATCACTATAAATTTCCAAACAAAACTCATTTTGTTTAATATATAAATTATGGGGTGAACCATAGGTTTTAGACCACCGCACCTTTTTGAGCTTTTCAAGCGATACTAGTCTTTAGCGATTATGTAGATAGAGTTTAAAATTATTTCACATTGAAAGTGCTCGCCGCGCCTCTGCCATTCCGGTGTAGATCGGCCCTAATGAAGAAGAATGATACTACAATCAATTATATCTTCGAATGAAGCTACTTATAATAACGACCGATCTTCACTTGAGAAGTTCGTTTGATTACAATTAGCAGAAAAAAAAACAGTAATGTAAAGAATATTATTATTTCTAGAAACACTAAGAACCACCGCACCACCTCCACAGTTGTCTGGGTCACTTTGATTAAATCCATCCATCGTAAGGTTCTCTCGCTCTTTTCCTTCCACCTGACCCTGCACTACCAACCGATCAATCGATCCTTCATTTCTGGAGATGTGGCCAAAGAACTTCACTAGCGTGACATAGATTACATTTTATTCAAATTCAAATTCAAAATTTATTTATTTCATGTAGGCTAACTTGTAGCTCTTATGACACGTCATAAATCTACCACCGGTTCGGAATGCAGATTCTGCTGAGAAGAGCCGGCAAGAAACTCAGCAGTTGCTCTTTTCAAAAAAAAAAATTTTTTTTACAAAGCTGTGCTTCCACAATAAAGCTTCAAAAATGCAAAAATGCATACGTAGGTACACCAATCCAACGTATGTCAAGACGGGCAGTCAAAGCAGACCCATTCCCGTTGGTGGCACCCGTTCACGAGCACGACGCATGATCCAGCCATTGCTTCGCTCAATCATATTTGAGGGAACGTAACAACCGGCACCACACGACACCACCACAGAAATGTTTAAAAAGAGCATGACTACTCAGGCTACCCATGTTGAGGCATCGAATTATAGGAACAAAATAAAAATGAGGGATATTACACCCACTTTTTTCTTGTTTAAACAGGCTAAAATGCACGCCGTTCTTCATAGACGTGGACCTCACGCTAATAGAGCGCATGTCCGCCACGTTCTTCGGGGGAGTGAGGCCCGCCAACACGCCCACGCCGCCGCCGCCGCCGCAGAATCAAATGAACTTCTCCGTGCAGTGTCCCAACCTCAATGTTGTGCTCAGGTAAATAATAATCTAAATATATAAAAGGCAAAGGTGACTGACCGACTGACTGACTGACTGACTGATCGAGCTGAAATTTGGTATACAGGTAGCTTTTAGGACGTAGACATCCGCTAAGAAAGGATTTTGGAAAATTTCAACCCCAAGAGGGTTAAAAAATCGAACCTAACGTGAGCGAAGCCGCGGGTTAAAGCTAGTTAATAATAATAATAATTTATTTTTTCACCAAAATGCAGGTACAATGAGATGTGATGGATAAAATTGAGCCTTGTATATTCTACCAGGACTGGTGTGTGAATATAGCGTAATATATATATTTAACAAATGTCAGTATAAAAATAATTTTAAAAGTTAATAATTTTATATGTCATAGTAAACAAAGCCTTATAGATAAATTTAACATATAATACAATTCAATAAATTTGGATAAGTACTCTGACTGGTTATACATGTATATTATGTCAATATTAGTAATTATAGTGTCAAAAATTTAATACAATGTCAAATAAAAAGAAGAAATTAACAAAAAGTAATTATTATTATTTAAAAATTGAGCTTATCATCAAGGTACTCCCAACACTATAATAATATTTGTTTAACAGCAAATCATGGATTCTCTTTTTAAAAGTATTGATAATCTTTGTCTCTGCGTTGTATTCCTCTTGCTCATGACTTAATCCGCGCTTGTGGTTTCCGTGAGAACTCATTAATTTTTCGGTATAAAAAGTATCCTTTACCTGTTCATTTCGCTCATTTGCGACAAGAGTGACATAACTCAAAATTCACCAATTTTAGTGTCGAAAATTTATACTTTTCGTTATAATAATAACATTACGATAAGCACAAAAAAATAAGAGCGAGAGAGATGGTGACTTAATGCTCTGTCGCTTTGTTGGCCGCTGTGTTGTTTCGAGACCGCAGCATCCACAAAACATTAGTCTCTAACGAGAGAATTCTCTCATCGTCGATTTTGAATTATGTCACTCTTGTCGCAAATGAGCGATTTGATTTTGAGTTTTGTAACCAGACTAACGAACAGCAATTGATTTTTATATATATACATGAACTAGACGATCCCCACGACTTCGTCCGCGTGGATCAAGGATCTGTAATTTTCCGGGATAAAATGTAGCCTAATTTTTAATCCTGGGTATGAGCTATCTCCAATTTCAGCCAAATCGGTTCATTCGTTGTGACGTGAAAGGAGTAACAATCATACACACATACACATACAAACTTTCGCCTTTATAATATTAGTGTGATTAGTGTGATAGTATTTGATGTGATGTGATGTGATTAGTGTGATAAGTGATCAAAAAATCTGTATCGCAGATTCCCAATCGCGGACCTCCGTCCGGGTATCAACCGTGAGGTCCGGCGCGTGAGGCCGGACTACCTGGTGTTCAAGTTCCAAAACGCCACTGTGGGCATGCAGCAGGCGCAGAGCGTGCGGCCTTTACCCACCACCGCCACAGTCAAGGCCACTACGTTGGACTTATACTACCATGTAAGTTTTTTTTTAAAATATTTTTAGCGAGCAAACTTGCAGGCGAGTCACCTGATGTTAAGTGATTACCGCCGCCCATGAACATTTGTAGCACCTGAGGCACCACCAATGCGTTGCCGGCTATTCAGGAATTTGTTGGTCCATCCCTGGAATAACCCCATGTTGTAATTTAGTAGGAACACTGTCGCAGGAAGTTGTAGTATTAGTTAAACTTCTCTTCTTTATCAACTATAGATGTCCACTGCTGGACATAGGCCTCGATCTTGTACCGCTTGTGTCTAACGGCTGCCTGCAATGATTGGGCTTGCAAGGTACTGACCTTACAAGCCCAATGACCATCAGTTCTTCGAACTATGTGCCTCGCAATCTTCTGAAGATCAGGATGTATCGTGAAGAAGAGGAAGAAAAAGTACTAATTTTAACTTTTTCTTTAATGAATAGTAAACCAAGCTGAACTTAACTAATATTCTCCTCTCCGCTCCAAATAAGTGGAAAACTTGTGTTAGGAGTGGGTATGACAATAGCGCAACGGGTGGGGATCGAACTTGCGACCTTTCAGTTTTCAGCCTGCACCTTAACCGTTGCCTATTCAGGCTTTAATGTTAATGGCCTGTATTAGGAAAAATTAAAAAAAAAATTAAAGTACTAGTCATATGCAATACAGAGTCAACCCACACAGCTTATCAATTGAAAAATTAACTTTATTCCTTTACATTATGTATGATTTAATTTGACAAAGTTTTGTGGATTGAAACGTTATTGCGTATGTGCGTCCATATTGGGCTCAATTTTCTTAGTTTATCGTTACCTCTCCTTTCCTGCAGGAAAACGAGTACCTGGCGGCTACACACATAGCGCAGACCAGTATGGACGACTCCACACTGGAAGGCAATGTGCTCAGAGGGAATGTCACGACGCCTTTGCCTATGTACGTGATTTTTTTCATATTAGCGAGCAAACAGCAAGCGGGTCACCTGATGTTAAGTGATTACTGCCGCCCAAGAACATTTGTAGCACCTGAGGCACCACAAATGCGTTGCCAGCTTTTCAGGAATTTGTTGGTGGCGGACCAAAAACCCCATGTTGTAATTTTTACAATATAATGGTATGATATCTATACATATAATAAAATTGTAGAAAAGTGGTGTCTGTACAAAAAAAAAAAAGTAGCAGGGGTTGTTATTATATCGATGCCGAACCCGAAATTGTAATTAATTTTTTTTTTTTGTCTGTTTGTCTGTTTGTCTGTGTGTTTGTGCACGCTAATATCAGAAACGGCTTATTCGATTTAGATACGGTTTTCACTAATATATTGTAGTAAGCTTCACTTAATATTTAGTGTTTATTTCATGTCAATCGGTTCATAAATAAAAAAGTTATGTCAATTTAAAGAATCACGGCGAACATTTTTAACGTACAGAGTACGTACTACACGCCTCGCGCCTGAGCGTCCGTGGCTATATAAAGCGCGCTGAGAGCCGCGCCCCGAAAAGTCACTATTCCACGCGAACGAAGTCGCGGGCACAGCTAGTTATTATAATATTTTTACAATATATGGATATTAGGATACTAAAATAATAATAATGTCCTCCCAACTGAATCCGGCCACGGCGGCCAATCTTAGCGGTCCTTATCAGAAACGTTGAATTAAAGCGTTTCGTTCGAGTAGGTTGTATTTCTAACACATAAGAATGCCAACGCTTCCTTGACTCTATGACTCATGAAAAACAAATGTTTTCACTCCACAGGATTTCAATCACATTCCAACCCCGAGAATCGGCTAAAGGCCCGTTCGATTCCTTGCACGACGATTTAAGCTTCGAGCCCAAGGTCATGAACCCCATGACAACCTCCATGTACATCATGAACAATCTACGCAGCAACCTGCCCAGCCCGTTCAGCGGCAAAAAAATGGCGCATCAGAGTATTAGCAAGCATGAAAATAATCAGCAAGGTATTTAGATGATTTGCCCCGGCTTCGCTCGAGTCGAATTTCCGAAAATCCTGAAACACATGTCTCTTTACTAGTTTTCGCTACGCTCGCGTGGATTTGGTTTCTAAAAATCCCGCGGGAACTCTTTACTTTTCCGGGATAAAAAGTAGCCTATTTCACTCTCCCGGTCCTCAACTATACCCATGCAAAAAATCACGTCGATCCGTTGCTTTGTTGTAGGGTGATTGAAGGACAAACTAAAAAACAAACACACTTCCGCATTTATGATATTAGTAAGGATTTTTAATTGAAAACCCAAATACCAAATTTCATGGATATAACTCGAAAAATCATGGACTTTCATATAAACTTTCCCCTCTATTTAATCCCATTGCGAGTGAAATTTTACAAAATCCAGGTCGCATGGAGCCGCTGGATACAGGGTACGCAATACCAAAGCCTGTGGAAGTTGTTGCCAGAGACCTTTGCTGTGTGAACGTCTATCGGTTGATAAAGAAGAAATATAACCAAATGTCTCGTCTTTAATTCCCGAAATTAGTCAGTCATTAGTGCTAATTTTGTTGTACCCAAGTTCTAAACAACAAAAATTGTACAGATCTGAGCGTGATGCTATCTTTTTCCGCCAAGAGTATTGTGAAAAGGATAACACTAGTTTTAGATCCGTGATATACATTTTTGACGTGAAACGCCTGAAAATCACACCAAAACATACTGGTACGAGTCAGAAAAACGTACCGTAACGAAAAGTTCTATATCATCTAACTAATAACTACAAAACTATAAGTCTTAGAAAAATGAATCCAATGTCATTATTTAGAGTATATAGTCATTTCGCTGCTAAGACCTTGAGTTTGCATCGGGGCCGGGCGGGGCGGCGGGGGAGGGGCACTGCGTAGAATAACCGAAACTCGCAGATAAAGACGTTTCACTTTTTTTTTTTTTAATAATAATTAAAACCAACGGCCGTGTGCACCGACACAGTTCCACCCGTTTTTTTTTTTTGCAAAAGCGAATGCATGACTGTTTTTAGGCCAAGAAGAAGATATAATAATACCCGGAACCGATGAGGAAATGGCAGAATTCACGAACAGTTCTGTAGAACATTCATCGGTTCATCTCGATTTCAACCTGCCTATTCTAAGCCTGCAACTCGAGTAAGTAAAACAAGAAACTACAATTTTTACTTATAACGACCAATCCAATTCGGAAATTATAAATTCCCATAAATCTTAAATTTATTAAAAAGTACGTCATCGAGCAATGTTGTTTGAACTTTACCAAAATTAATTTTTTTTTAACCGACTTCCAAAAAAAGTTCTCAATTTGTTGGAATCTTTTTTTTTTAAATGTATTTTCCCCAATTCCTAAAAGGCGCCTGGACCGATTTGGAAAATTCTTTTTTTGTTTGAAGAACTTCCTTCTGGGAAGTATACCCTACTTCCCAGCAGGTCCCACTGTCATCAGGTCAGGATCTGATGAAGGGATCCTGGAGAAATTTTGACGACCTCCCTGGCGCAGTGGTGAGCGCTGTGGTCTTATAACTGGGAGGTCTCGGGTTCGATTCCCGGCGGTGGCAATTTAGGAATTTATAATTTCTAAATTGTATCTGGTCTGGTCTGGTGGGAGGCTTTGGCCGTGGCTAGTTACCACCCTACCGTCAAAGACGTGCCGCCAAGCGATTTAGCGTTCCGTCACGATGGCGTGTAGAAACTGATTTGGGGTATGGGTTGAATTTACACTGCTATACTCCTTCCAAGTTAGCCCGCTACCATCTTAGACTGCATCGTCACTTACCATCAGGTGAGATCGCAGTCAAGGGCTATCTTGTCATCAATTAAAAAAAAAAAATTATAGGCATACTTTGTAGTGGCGTTTGAAGTCTGTTTTGTAAAAAGAATTTTTACGTTTATATGATTAAACAGATCAAAACAGTTATACGAGATCATCTACAACCGCATAAACTCTGATCTGCTGCTATGGGAGCCGCAAGTAATTGAGCCGTTTGATATCAGCCCGCATATTTGTGCACCCATCAACCCCGCCTTCGGTCTCTGTAAAGGCATGGGATATGGTAATTATACCCTGTATATATCTCTAATAGTTAGCCAGTTTAACTTTTGCATTCCACTCTCTCTCTCTCATTCTAATATTTTCAATGATTGTAAAAATCTCATTAAATTTTTGACCAAAGTGGTTCATTACTATACTTGACAATAAAATTAAAGATATTTTATACATATTTACAATATCGTATGCTTAGTTTATATTAAAAAAATTGCGAAGGCAACTAGTAAATTTTGTCGCCATTTTCTTCTATCAAAACTTAGGTATATGATAAAAACAATATCTCTAAAGGATCCTGACCTTTGTCTTTTATTTATTTAGAAAAGACAGAAGTTATAAGAATGAATAACGACATTTACGAGAATGAACTATTATAGTACATACGTTCATTTAGTACTTCGTTCCTTGTGGACCTATTTAGTCTGTGATTCTATCGCTTGGATCATTAATCTGTACTACTAGTACTATAAGAACGAACTAGTACAGTCCTTTAGAATAGACTGTACTAGCACACAGTGCGCCTTTTAGTGACCGAGCAAGAACAAGCCTACTTAAAACTCAGTTGGGACGGCATTCAGAACCAGTGGTAGATTCATTTGACGATTCGAAAGCATTTTGTAAAAGTTTATTTGAATAGAAAATTATTCTATTCTATTCTAAAACTCTCAGCCATAGAATTCTTCCTCTTATAGATTCGGATTCAGAAAGCTCATCGTCCGAAGAAGAGAACCTTTACTACTCAACCTACGATAATAAACTGAAAAAAGGTATCGGCAACACCAAACCGCTGCCAGAAAACAAGGAGAGCGAGACGCACAACTTCTGTCTCACTCTGAAAGTCGGTAAAGGACTGTTGACTATTTATGCTCCTGTGAGGGTGAGTATTTTTCATGACTAGCTGTAGGGTAGAAGATTTAATTCGATTGATCGTATTCGTATACTATGACATTAGCGTTAAAGTAAAATGAACCTTAACAGTATTGATTTAAAGTCACAAATTCAGTACAACCGATTTTAGTTTTCGTTTGGCCTGTCTTTTTAAAGAGATAATTTAATATTTCTTTCACTGTTGTG
Organism: Hipparchia semele; assembly: GCA_933228805.2. NCBI lineage: Eukaryota > Metazoa > Arthropoda > Insecta > Lepidoptera > Nymphalidae > Hipparchia > Hipparchia semele. The sequence goes on along the minus strand of OW121725.1, from coordinate 8,869,791 downwards.
TATAGTTTTGCTTATACTTTAATTTTAATTCACAAAAAAAATTGTGCAAATCTGCCTTTAATTCTTATGTTTTTCGAGATGAGATAATTCATTATTTATTTTACTATTGTTTTATTTTGCTTATATTTCGAACTAGATGATGCCCGCGACATCATCATCGCGTGGATTGATATTTTTTATCCCCGCGGGTACTCTTATTTCCCAGGTTAAAAAGTAGCCTATGTGTTATTCCAGACTATAATAATCTATCTCTGTGCCAAACAGCTAAATCGGTTTAGTCATTGCGGTGTGATTTAATAACAAACATCCATACCTCCAAACTTTCGCATTTATAATATTAATAGGATTAAAATCCACAAAAGAATATTGGTGAACTGCTCCATTATTTCATTGAAAATAAAAAAATTAAAAGTCGGTATAAAGCAAAACGTTTTTTAAAAAAAAAAAAAAAAAAACATTTTTCAGGACAGCAACAAACGCGTAGTTCCCGGTCAAATGGGTGAACTAGTTCTGGAAGCTCATAAACTGACCATGTGCCAAGTGAGCGGGCTAAACGGACAAGCGAAGACTGCGCAGCTGTGTTTGAGAGGAAGCAAAACAACCTTGTACCATGAGCGTAAGTATTTTTAACCGAGTTCAAAAAAAAGGAGGTTATTCGACGCGTATTTTTTTTTTTTTGCGTTATACTAAGCCTACACTAAAAGCTTCATAGGACCAGCCAGCCGGGAAATCGGGCCAGCGTCGCGCATCGGTTTCATCGTTTCTATTTAAGCCCGCTATTAAATTCTTTAAAAAAAAATTGTTTTCAGCTCTATTAACAATACCATCAGACAAACCCCCACTAAGGTTGTACGGCACGTCATTACCATGCCACTTGAAGAGTACAATCTATCCGTCAAACAAAGGAGTAGCTATCAAAGAACTATTGCAGACCAAAGACATGTTTACCATGGCTTTGAAAACGGAACCTGATGTCGAAACGCCCAATTTAAAGGTAAGATAATACAGACGAATTGGAGCCTTTATTACTAGCATTATAATTTTTTTTTTCAGTTCATTTTCTCCTAAAATAATTCGCTGTCCAAACGAGAGTTGTGTCGCACCACATAGTTGGCCTTAATTCTAGAGAGCGTCAATCCGCCATTATTACCACAGTGCAGTACATATTTGATATACAGGGCGTCCCACGGCTATGCCACATGGAGGGGAAGTACCTTAAATATTGTAGATGGAACATTTTACTGAAAGAAGACTTCATTTTAATTTAAAAAACAATTTAAACTGCATTCATAGATTTTTAAATAATTGCCTGGTTGAACCGGGACTCGAAACCGCTATACGAGAAAAAAAATTAACCTGTATCTTTATCATACCGATCGGAAGGCTTCATCATAAGGATTATTTTTTGTTTAATAACATAACATGAGAAATAAAAGGAAGACCATGAATTTTAGCCTTTGATGTAAAATTTTGTTCAGAAAAATGAAAAGCTGACATTGGCGTATCGACATACAACTGACATGAACTATTACTTACTTATATTACCTATAAATGCGAAAGTGTGTTTGTTTGTTGATTTATTGGTTTGTCCTTCAATCCCGCTGCAACAGAGCTACGAATTGCATACTCATTAGTAATAGTTCATGTCAGTTGTATGTCGATACGCCAATGTCAGCTTTTCATTTTTCTGAACAAAATTTTACATCAAAGGCTAAAATTCATGGTCTTCCTTTTATTTCTCATGCTATGTTATTTAACAAAAAATAATCCTTATGATGAAGCCTTCCGATCGGTATGATAAAGATACAGGTTAAGTTTTTTTCTCGTATAGCGGGTTCGAGTCCCGGTTCAACCAGGCAATTATTTAAAAATCTATGAATGCAGTTTAAATTGTTTTTTAAATTAAAATGAAGTCTTCTTTCAGTAAAATGTTCCATCTACAATATTTAAGGTACTTCCCCTCCATGTGGCATAGCCGTGGGACACCCTGTACAAGCGTCCGAAATTTAAATTACCTCAACTTTGATTGGTTGTCGTTTATTTTGTATTTACATATAATGCGATGTTTTTGTTTTTACTTTTTTTTTTACTTTGTTGAAGTTTGGACAGCACAAGGTTTGTCGGGTCAGCTAGTAACTACAATGCCATTAGCTTATCTTTTCAGATGAACAAAATTGGGACTAATTTTTTTATATGCACTCACCACTGCGCCAGGCAGGTCGTCGTAAGAGGAGATCGACTAAGGCGCTTTTTTAAAATATCATTCAATTCCACTGTCCAAATGTCGCTGACACTAAACTACGGAACTAACAGCAGTTCTTTCTGGAGTGTCTTACAATGTTATGAATATACATTACCGTTTACTCGTTTTCTTAAGTAGTAGTACATACTAAACTCCAGTAATCCCGTCAACTGTACAAATAAGTTGTTGGAACTATAATAACTTTGTCAATGTCAAATTAAATGTTCCAGACAATATGCATAGCTCTCGGCATAGAGCAAGCGACTTTGCGCCACAGAGGTGACAAGAGTATCGCTTGGCTCAGTCAGTTGATGGACGTGTTGGATGTTCTGGATTATCCCGTACCAGGATACTCACCTTCTACCGTGCTCTCAGAACTGCACGTGCATGTATGGGACTGCGCTGTCGATTACAGGTACAGTTTACAGGTTGCAGGTTTCGACCTTTATAACGTTATTATAATAATAAATAATTAATGAGCTTTATAACGTTATAGAAAAAATATTTAACTTTATAACGTTGCGTTATGAAATACTATACTACACTCGTACTATACATACTCGTACTATATATACTCGTACTAAGTATGTAAAAGATTGAGTATTCCGTATTATTCAAACTTTTAAGCGTTCTTCAAATGTAAAGTTGAATTCAGAATATCGATATCGAACAATAGATGCAAAAAATAATCCTATCCTTACATTTTTGTTATTTCAGTTACAGGTATAGCTATAACGTCATAAAAAAATTATTAAGTACGCTAAGTACCTACCGAATTTGTGGTCCTAAATTTGGATGTTGCAGTTATTACCAGGAGTGCAAACTTTGCAGTGTTGTATCATTGTGATTTTGTTAAACTGCTTCATGTTTTAATCACTTTATTAGACGGCCATTAGCCAAAGACCACAGATAATCACATAGACAATCTTAGGGCCAGTTTACATGATTGGATTGCGTAACAGCTAGTTTACATGTATCAGACAGATCTCATAACATTTCATTACATCATTGCATTAAACGTAAATTTCTTTATCAGGCCGTTATATCTACCAATAAGGACAGTAGTGACTCTGGGAAACTTCAGTGTATCCAGTAACTTGATACCGGAGACCAACACTTCATACCTAAGGTTCCTAGCCCAAGAGTGTACCCTGTTCCTGTCGTACTTGACCGGGTCCAAGGCAAACATGCCGGTACCGCAGGAGGATGATAAATATCCGGATATAAGCAAAGATTACGTTTGCGTTGTTGATGTGGGTTTGTTTGAGCTGTCTCTAAGGATGGAGGACAAAACTAATAGCGTGAGTATTAATAATACCTACTAATTTCCATGAAAATTAGATTGAAGAGATTTGAACTACGAATAAATAATAAGTAAGGAAGTCTAATTCAGAACAAAATCCACTCAAAAAATGGCCCTACTTCAAACCAAAACGACGTGTGATTCAAAATACGAATCACTTCCGAGGTTACAGATAGACATGCTTGGTGATTTGTTCAAATTCAGAACGAAAGCAGGGATTGGTTCGCGCGCATGCTGCTATGTTTGCTATGACAGCTGAGTCATTGGACGATGTTATGAAAATTTGACGTGCAAGAAAAATGTCCAACTGTTGATGTGTTATTTTTGTTTTTAATCTCCGCCTCCAACGGCTGAATTTAAATCTCCACCCACTTTGGCACAATTTTTGTTGGGGTCATTTTTTTAACGCAGTTAGACTTCCTTACTTATTATTTATTCGTAGGATTTGAAGCACAGTTTTACCTTTTTTGTTGCTAAACAACAAGTGTAAATTAAAAATTTAAATTTAAAAACAAGCTTTTAAGTCAGAACCTGGATTTCATTTACGACCAGAGTATTTGTGAAGACGAATCTATCGAGCCCAAACTCGTTTACGTTACGTCGTTTTATTATAGCAAGTTATTTTCAAAGAATCATAACCTCAAAACTTTCTAAAGTTTCCTAGGATGTAATATTTTTTTGTGTCCAGTCAAACGACCAACCACAAGTGGACCTCACAGCGTCAAACAACATGGTGAACATGTATACATGTTGGGACTCCGCCTCGGCTCTTTGTAGACTGGTCACATATGTGGCCTCTGATGGTGATTCTCAACCGCCCTTCGACAGGTCTCGGCATACCAGTATATGTTCTGATCAACCCTTGGAACCCTTAGTCGGTCAGTATTAATTAATTGTATAGTTTAAGATATTGCACTAAAACTTAAAATCTATACATCTATACATACAATGTGTAATGAAACTCCGAAATAATACTGAAGGAGGTGAATGTGCTCATGAAACTGAACAACTTTCCCCAAGGAACATAGGTCGAAATGTGAAAATAAATGTGGACCTCCCATACAAAATTGACGATCAGCTTATTGATTTACTATGGGAGGTAAATTTTTTTTTTTCATATTTCGACCTATGTTCCTTGGGGAAAGTTTTTCAGTTTCATGAGCACATACACCTCCTTCAGTATTATTTCAGAGTTTCATTACACGTTCTATAGTGAATCTTTTTTTAATGGATACAAATACTTTGCGAGATGCTCCTAAAAAACTTCGGATTCCAACTCCTCAATCCTGAAGCTGCAGGGGGTACTGGTTTTAAAAAAAGGTTTTTAACTCTTTTTATTCCTTGAAATTTACAATAATTTCTTAATTCAAAGGGTTAGAAGATCGGCCAATAGAAGAAATCAGAGAATTATCGCCCAGTGAAATTCAGCAAGTTAACGATTTGATGGCTGAAGCGATGAAAGAAAGTCCCAACAACACGAGTGAGTTTAGTCTAAATCACTACGATTTTCTTTATTTTTTACATGGATTAGTAAAGCTATCCTTGTCTTAATAAAAATAAACTAGGAGTTCAATAATAAGTAATATTTTATTATTATAAACAGAAAGAATATGGTTACATTTTGTACGAGAACAAAATCGTGTGGTGACAAATTCCAAATATAAGACATTTTCTTTTTTTATACGTAATGAGATTACATAGGTCATAGACATTATCTCTAACACTTCTATTGTCTTCAGTTCTATTTTTTATTTCTATGTAATGTTTAGTTTTTCTGTATTTTGGTGTAATACAGGATTTAAAGACTAACGAAAACTTTGTTCAAGAGGTTACACTTAATGCCTATAATTGAATTACAAATACCACTAATCTCAAAATGATGTACTAATGGTATTTTTATTTTTGAACATGCGATCATGAATCATATATTGGACTAGCTTTAACCCGCGGCTTCGCTCACGTTAGGTTCGATTTTTTAAACCCCTATTTTACTTCATACTAATATTCATCCCCTATTTGATGCCTCTGGGGGTGGATTTTTCAAAATCTGTGAAACACGTGTTTCTTTATTTTTATTTGAAAGCCTAAATACAAAGTTTCATGGATATAACTTGAAAAATGACGGACTTTCATACAAACTTTCACCCCCTATTTAACCCTCTTGGGTTTGAAATTTTCAAAAATTCTTTCTTAGCGGATACCTACGTCCTAATAGCTACCTGTATGCTAAATTTCAGCTCGATCGGTCCAGTGGTTAGAGCTGTGCGTTGATAGATCAGTCAGTCAGTCAGTCACGCTTGCCTTTTATATATTTAGATACCTGGTTTCAGTTTTCATATCCCTAACACCCTGCACCTGTATTTATTTTTAAGTGAAATATTACCTTTATTATTTATCAGCGGAAGAGGATGAACTGAATAGTTCAACTGAAAAAGAAGGTGTCGAAGTTTTCTTCTTCCCCGACGAGTCTAATATGAAACAAAAGCAACTCTCCTCTGAAGCCATAGACACAGAGACCGAGCCTAAATCCATAGAGTACGAGGACTCTCCCAAAGCAGAAGAGACGCAGGAAGAGAAACCGACAAATATACAAGTGGCTAGAGACCTTGGCGATCCTACTTCTACTCCTAAAACAACACCTAGAAAATCGAAACGGAAAAAAGTAAGACATTATTTACTGTCCTTTTTTTGCTGGGAGCATTTTAAAAGAGACAGCAAGAGTTTTTTTTTTAATTATTATACCAGGGTGGCCCCTTTTGTTTTGCTTATTTTAGTCATTAAAGCCATTATTTTTTTTTACCCTTTAGTTATTTTTTAATTTATTTTCATAATTAAAGCAAATTAAGGTGTGGTCATCTTCAAAACTCGGAGTACGGAATAGCAGAATGGAAAATAGCAAGAGTTTTAGACCTGTTTGTTAATTATATACTTACTGTTCCTTTTTTATATGGGTACGAATCATATTCTAGTAGAGTTGTAAGTGTATAAATTGAAATTTTAGGTTTAATTCTTTGATTACTTGAAACAATGAGAATGTTAATGAGCTCCTTCTTTTCCTGTGCCCTTCAGTTTAGAAATTGTTTAAAACAGAATTCCGTGTTTCCTGCCAACTATAATTTGAGTGCCTTTAAGGCAAGAGTGAACAGGCTTTTATGCAAGCGCGCTCCAACCTAGAGGTCATCTGTACATTCCAGCATTTTGTCGTCATGCGCAAGCCTATCCAGCAAAAAAAAAATAACCTCGTATATCGAAGTTAGAGCAATTATAGTCTAGTGGTTAAAGTATTCGGGGATTCCAGGTTCGATCTCGGGCCTCTGACTTTTCTAGTTATGTGCTTTTAAGCAATTAAATATACAATAGTGAAGGAAAACATCGTGATGATGATGAAAAAGAAAAGTTTTATTTTGGTGAATATATTAAATTTTGTCAAAGTCGAACAATAGTGAAATTGCCTGATACCATTTTAAAATTAAGCATTGACGTCTTCCGTATATCCGAACAGATGAAGTCATCTGGCGAGGGTAGCAATACAGACGACGAATACTGCATAGTGGAGGAACAGCCATACGGACAAGACAACGAGATGGATGAGCCCATAGTGTCCTGGCTGGGCAACGGCCCCACGTTCATGGTCGATAACCACTTCACTGTACCGGCCGCGCGCTCCGATGTTCTCAAAGCGCCTAAGAGCTTCCCGCTGCCCGTACTTAGGTAAGTTTGGGTATTCGTCCAGCGAATCGTTTGAAAATACATCGGTATTGAAACAAGAAAAAATTGGAAGATCTAATAACCCTCTAAAGTGAGAGACACTAATGTTCTTTTTATACATTATAGACACCCATTATTATTTTTATGTACTGTGGGAAATAATACTAAGCTAATAAACTGCAAAATTTAAACTCAAATTCAATATTATTTAGTTTATGTAGGCCAACCTGTTCTGCTGAAAAAAAAGCCGACAAGAAACTCGGCAGTTGGTCTTTTCAAAACAAAACGTTACAATTCTATTATGAAGCTATTAAAATGTAATAAGTATTACTTATTTTATTATATGCATTTTTGTCATTAATAAATTCATTGACTTTGTAATAACCACGCTTACACTCAACCCACAAAGGATATCTGCTATCTGCAGTTTGCGCAAGCGACATGACGGTGTTTCTAGTTCTATCTAATCTATTTGAATTTTCATTTAATATTTTTAACGCCGAGTGGGGTTTTGTTCCCTAAAAAAAAAAAAAAAAGATACCGGCCGAATTGATAACCTCCTCCTTTTTGGAAGTCGGTTAATGAAAAGTACTCTTTTATTATGGTGTTTTTTACTGTAGGTATACTCTATGCGAGATGAGTTTAACATGGAACATGTTCGGTGGCACCGACTTTCGGCCAAACGGCGAATCGTCGTCCAACAAAAAAACAGTTACCATCGACGACTCTCGAAAACAAGGTTCACCTACAACTTCAAAGTAAGTTTGACTAGTCTTAAAATAATTCTTATAAAAATTTATACTGTCATGAATTTGTATTTAAAGTTGTTTATCGCTGGACTAAAAATATATAATTTTATTTAAAATTTTATTAAATATGTCTTTAATGTACACTATAACTCTTAATTTTTTTGCTTCTGATTGAGCCTGCAGCCTAATAAAATTTAGCTTTGACGCGACCACGTGGTGCTTTTTAAAGAATATTAATAAGAAAGAAAAAAAAGATACCGGCCGAATTGATAACCTCCTCCTTTTTGGAAGTCGGTTAAAAAGAGAATTGTCATTCATTTAATTCAATTTATTAAAACAGTTGTTGGAAATGGATTAAATCTATTACCCTAAATAATATTTTCTGGACCGAAATTCGGCCATGGTGGCCAATGTTACCAAAAACTAGTACACTCTGTATTATCCATCTATTTAGTTCCAATGACATAACACCCTGTCGTCGTCATATCTTATACGTCTTATTATTGTAAGTTTAAAGTAGCCAAATAATGATCGGTGGAGTTTTACAAACATTATTGTAAAATTTAATTGTGTGAAGTTAGCTTTAGGTGTCAAGTTTCCATCCAAATAAGCGTAAAGCTTGTGTTAGGAGTAGATACGACAATAGTGCAACAGTTTGAACTGACAAACATGTTTTTGAACGTTGAGCTATTCAGGCTTCAGAAGCCTTACTGATAATGTATAGGGTGCCAAAAAATCGTATATTCTCTAGACGCAGTAAAGACTACGAGCCGTACGAGGCGAGCAGAGCTATAACGGAGGCGTACCGGCGCGGCGGCGTCAGCTGGTCGACGGGCGCCGAGCGCGTCCGGCCGCAGCAGAAGACGCACAAGTGGGAGCTGCGGCTGCGGGGCGGGAAGCACCGCGACCATCACACTTGCGTCAAGTTGTGTCTTACTAAGGTAGTGTGTGTGTGTGTGTGTGTGTGTGTGTGTGTGTGTGTGTGTGTGCGTGCGTGTGTGCGTGCGTGCGTGCGTGCGTGCGTGCGCGTGTGCGTGTGCGTTTGTGTATGTGTGTCTGTCTGTCTAGTTTGATATCCAAGATGGCCGCCGTCACGAAATCAAGGATTACATATTTTTTCACAACTCCCTCAATATAAGTATCGAATGAAAGGGCTTGGTTAATAGTATACTATGATAAATTTCTAATCCAAGATGGCCGCCACCACAAAATGGCGTATTACATTTTTTTAAATTTCACATGTCGGGGGTGTTTTAAATTTTCAGTTTACACTTCTCTGTAGTGCAATAAATTATAAATTACCATCCTAACTCTATTCAGGCAGAGCTGCGCTCGCCCCATTCACGAAACAAGCATTAGTTTTAATCACCTAAGGTAGTATTCAATTTGATGCAAAAACTATACAATTTGTAGGAACGCTTCTATGCCATACAACACGTAGGGCTAGAGACGTGAGAGGTATCAATAGAATAGAATAGAATAGAAATATTTTTTATTCAAATAAACTTTTACAAGCACTTTTGAATCGTCAATGAATCTACCACTGGTTCGGAATGCCTTTCCTGCCGAGAAGAGCCAGCAAGAAACTCGGCGGTTGCTCTTTTCAAAAAAAATAAAAATTTTACAATTGTTATTGAAACTATGCTATGTATTCAGTGCTTCCACGATGAATTTTCCTGAGTACAATACAAGTAAAAATAAATACAATACAAATACAATTCAATACATGTTAACACAGGCAGGCAAAAGCAGACCCATTTCCGTTGGTGGCACCCGTTCACGAGCATGACGCATGATCCAGCCATTGCTTCGCTCAACCATATTTGAGGGATGCCGTCCTTTTCTGATCACAATGCTCTGAAAAGGATGGCACTATTTTATAAACATACAACTTGCCCACAGGTGAAATTCCAACACGAAGTGTACCCGCCAGGCGGCACGCAGGCGTCTAGACAGACGCTAGCTATCACCAAAGTGGAAGTCCTAGACAAACTAGTCTGCAGCGATATCAATAAATTGCTCAGCCAATACAAACTGAAGGACGAACCGGAGAGGAAAAATGCTCACATGGTAAGAATACTATATCTTTATCGTGTTCTTCTTTATGCTCCCAGAAATGCAATTCAAAGCCTGGATCTTAATTCGGATCATTCTTTATTATTGTCATAACATGTATAAGATTGCTCAATTGGGAAATATTTGAAAGATACTTTGTAGTATTATAATTTATTAGATAAGTGTGACGTATTGGAGGTGCCAAGTGCCCTGCTCTTGAAATCAGGGAATGTCTGAATGTCACTTAAAACTATTTATTTCGTAAAAGAACAACAGAGTTTAGTACGCAAGTTACGCTAGTCGAGTTGACAATCAAGTTAACCGTTGGATCGTTGAGTTAACGTCATACCGATCCTCTTTTTTCCTGGATGAAAGGTATTCTATCACCTATGTCACTCTCCAAGTTATACCCAGGTAAAAAATCGCGTCAGTTCAAACTAAGCTAAAGCAAATTAATTAAACTTTAATATTTGAAGCTAATCGTGAAAGCAGTCCACCTTCGAGCGGACGCGGCGCTGTCAGCTCAAGAATGCTGTTTGAAGGTCTCTTTGCTCCCGCTGAGGTTCAACTTGGACCAGGACACTCTTGCATTCCTCGTTGGCTTCTTTTCTAAGCTTGGAACCGATGAGGCCAGTGGTAAGTATGATTAAAACTACATACATACTTCATAGATTCTAGAAACTTCTATGATCTAGAAAGAGTTCAGAAACTGAAAACCCGGTAGAAATGTTCAAAAAAATCTTATGATATGGGTATACTAATAAAAGTGTTGCGGTATCGGTAAACTAGGGATAAGAAAAATCCTGAACACATTTTCGATTAAGGCGAGAAACTCGGTAGTTGCTCTTTTTAAAAAAAAAAATTTACAATAGGTAATAAAACTATGCTGCATACAGTGCTTCCACAATGAAGCTTCAAAACCGCATTGCAAAAAGAATTTTTAAGCTATACACGTATAATTAACCTGCTCGCTGGAAAGCTTGGAACAAAGCAGAGACGTAAGCTCTCTTTGCGTCTTCTATCGGCTATATAACGGGGAGTGTTCTGAAGAGCTGTTTGATCTTATTCCGCCCTCTAACTTCTACAACCGCACCGTGCCTTTAGCACTTCGACCATTCGATGCTCCAGATCTTTTTTTCCACGTACTACCAAATTGTGGAATCATCTCCCTTCGACAGTGTTCCCACCTTATTACAATATTCAAGAGGCGAACCAATAAATTCCTGAAAAGCCGGCAACGCATTGGTGGTGTCTCTGGTACTACAAGTGTTCATGTGCGGCGGTAATCACTTCACATCAGGAGACCCGCCAGCTCGTTTGCCCGCTATTCATATAAAAAAAGAAGACGTGTGGCACTCGGGGACTGCTGCGGTAAAGCTATTGCATAGCATTTTTTATCAACGCCATCTAGCGGTGAGAGGAGTCCCGTGTCAGGTTATTTTCGTTACGGAATTCGGTCTCCACGCTCAAGGCCCGCGATAGAAGCTATGCAATAGCTTAAAAACGTTTATATTATAACCACAGAAGAAGACGCGAAGAGCGTAAGCGGGCTGTCAACAGAGTCGAGCGGGTCGCGCCAAACAACGCCCACGCACCGCCCGCCCGTCATGAGCATCGGCAGCCATCTCCGCGACCCGCCGCCCACGCCCACCTCCCTGGGCGACGGCGACTGCCTGTCACTTAACGATACAGGTACGAATACTAACAAAAAAATGTATGTAAATGCTTATGTTTACCCTTTTAGCTGTTATTTGGGCGCTGGTGTTCTTCACGTTAATTTCTCTGAAGATATCTTGGGTGATGACCGTTCAAAAATGTCGATGACGCTGGATAATTTGAATGTGAAAGAAGTTTCTTTTTGCCGTCTGTCACTGTCACTGTCACTTAAGTCTGTAGCTAGACCATAGATGTGACCATGTCTATGGTCTAGACTCTATTGTTGTTTACAACAGTTTATACAAACTTCCTCTGTACAAATCGGTTCAGTCGTTGCGGCGTGATTGAGTAACACATCCATCCATACTGGATGTATGGATTTCGCATTTATAATATTAATAGGATCAAATACCCTATTGCATTGCCAGTTATACGCGATGAAGAACCGCTAATGGAAACGTATGAAGCAGAGCGTCTTGTGTCAGAAAATCTGATACAATTGGAGCAAACCCTGGAGGAAGACTTCCAACGCCTGGGCATTAACCAAGAGAAACCCACTACTAAAGTGCCCGACTCAGAACCCGTGGACGACTCTCCCATATATTTCAGGTAAGATTGCAAGTTAACAACTATGATATTCTACTAGGAATGAGTTTATATACTCACAACAAAACAAGCGAAAAAATTGTTCCGAACGGCGCAGAGTATAATAGAGTACTTCATTGATAAATGACATGACAAATTACGACAAATATCTGCCATTACGCGCTTCATTTACTGCAGGCTTGTAACATATCCATCTCTTTTTATACACATACTATATCATAGGTTAACAAGTGAAAGAAGCATATTTTTTTAATTCAATGACAAGGTAATCCTTGAATGCGATCTTACCTGATGGTAAGTGACGATGCGGTGTAAGATGGCAGCGGACTAACTTGGAACGGGTATGGCAGTGTATATCCAACTTATACCCTTAATCGGTTTCTACACGCCATAGTGCCGGAACGCTAAATCGCTTTGCGGCATGTCTTTGGCGGTAGGGTGGTAACTAGGCATGGCCAATGCCTCCCACCGGATAAACTTTACTGATACTTTTATTAGATTACTAGATGATACCCGCGACTTCGTCCGCGGGGATTAAGCTTTGCATTTTCACTTATCATCAGGGCCCCAAGTCTATTTTACATGTCATTGAACCGCAATACAATTACAATTCAATTATCATTGGTCCAAAATTTCGTAGTCTACTAAATTCACAATGGTCGTTCGATTTCTTATAATTGGATTGTAATTCAATGATACCTCGGTATTGCTATTAGCTTAAAAAGCGTTTGCCGAAATGAGTTTCAAAAAAAACTACATATTAAAAACGTTTATTTAAGCTAGATTCAAAGCTAGATGTGTCAGTGGCAAACCATCAGAAAACAATTGTGACGCCATTGAATTAGTAGACTACCAAAATTGCCAAAAGTAGTAATTGGGATGTCATTGATAGACAATTGAACTACAATTGCAATAGCAGACTTGGACCCCAGGTGAGATCGCAGTCAAGGACTATATTGTCAACGAATAAATAAAAAAAAGGAACAATCTAATCAACAAAAATATTGTTTTCAGGCGCGTAGTATTTTCTCCCGAGGTGCCAATTCGATTGGACTACGTGGGCAAACGAGTAGACCTGTCCGCGGGCCCGGTGGCCGGCCTGCTCATGGGGCTCGGGCAACTCAACTGCTCGGAACTGACGCTCAAGAGGCTAGATTACAAGTAAGTGTGTGTGTAAGGGCCGATTTCACCTACGTAAAATAACTCTTATCCGAGTGTTTTGATATATTCGCAGATTTTCAATACTTTTTTTTTTTTAAAATACTTACTATCAAAATATCAAAACCCTCGATTTTACGTCGGCCCTAAGACATCAGACGAGTCGCATGGCACAGGGAAGTCCATGCAAGAGACGTGTCAAATCGGATATGTCAAAGTGGACGTCTATCGGTTGGAAAAGAAGGAGATACGTTTAAGGCCCAAGAGACGGGTCTGCCCACGAAATTCAAATTTAATTTGGTTTTTCGCAATTTGTAAACTAATACGATAAAGTAGGCTTATGAGTTTGACGTGAGCTACTCACAAATTAGTCATTATTTTGATTAATTTCTTAAACTGGATACTTTCACGTAAAGATTAGTATATAAACCTGTGAAGATGATACTGCCATTGGCGCAATTTGAATACCATAAGCCTACTTTGTCGTATTAGTTTATAATTGGCGAAAAACCAAATTAAATTTGAATTTCGCGGGCAGCTCCGTGTCTTGGGCCTTAAGGGCTAGAACGATCCAGATTTTAAGCAAAAATATGAGAAGCATTTCGATACCTCCTACGTAAGTTGTCGTATCCCCAAAACGCGTATGTCACGCGTTAATTGTTGTGAAGGTCAATACAATGATTTAGGCAGTCATTTTAATAACGACAACTTTATACATCTTGAAAGTATGTTAAAGAATGCTGTTTATTATAATTTTTTTTTAACGAACACATAAAATAGATAAAAACAAATGATACGTGCAACAATCCTAAAATGCCTATTTTGTGGGATACCACAACTTATGTAGGAGGTATCGATTTATTTAGCTATACATATGCCAATTTTGTGGGATACCACAACTTACGTAAGAGGTATCGATTTATTTAGGTATACATATTATTTAAATACTTTTTCTTATAGATTGGGGTTGCTGGGCCTGGAGAAGTTGGTCCAGTGGGCGCTGCACGAGTGGCTGTCGGACATCAAGCGCCACCAGCTGCCGGGGCTGCTGAGCGGCATCGGGCCCATGCACTCGCTCCTACAAATAAGTGAGTCGTTACCGTTCCACTACCGAAAATCATAACCAATATCGCATGTTTTCATGAAGATTACCTACTTTTTGCAAACTTTTTTTTTTTTTTCAGTAAACGCACCGAAGTTTTCTAAGAGACTTTTCTGGTTTTCTTGGAGGGAGTTTAAACAGTTTAATCTAAATATACAGGGTGTCCCTGGATAAAGTGCAACCCCGAAAGGGGGTGAAACTAGACCATAAATTATCGACAAAAAAAATAGAAAAAAAATTCTAAAAAAATTATTTTACTTTTTATTAGCGAATTAAGAATTTTATTTGTTATGTAAGAAAAAAAAAACGATTTCTTCTAAATTCCTAATTTAGAAGAAATCCTTTTTTTTTTTCGATTTTAATGGCGGCTTTCAACACTTCATAGCCAGCTCGTTTCTTGGGTTACAACGAAGATTTTTTTTTATTTGAAAGGTAATATGGTTGAGAATACTCTTAAATCGTAAAATCTTCTGGTATTGGGGGCATTTTTCTGAGAAATTTAGAGATCATTGAAAAACTAGTCATAGTTAAAAAAATAGTTGAGAAAAAAAAAATTGTTGTCGTAGTTACCGGCATTCGGGACCTGGTGTGGCTGCCGGTGGAGCAGTGGCGGCGCGACGGGCGCCTGGTGCACGGCCTGCGGAGAGGCGCCGCGTCCTTCACCGCGCGCACCGCCGTCGCCGCGCTCGACATTACAGCGCGGCTCCTGCATCTTATACAGGTAACGCGGGGCCTGGTGTGGCTGCCGGTGGAGCAGGGCACAACTCTTGTATTTTATACAGGTATCGCGGGGCCTGGTGTGGCTGCCGGTGGAGCAGGGCACGACTCTTGTATCTTGTATAGGTAACGCCGGATCTGGTGTGGTTGCCAGTGGAGCAGTAGTGCCGCGACGGGCACCTGGGGTACGACTCCTGCATGCTATATAGGTAACGCGTGGCCTGGTATGATTGCCGGTGGAATAGTGACGGCGCGACGGGCGCTTGGGGCACGACTTACAACTTGGGGGACATCTTACAACGCTGTTTAAGCTATTGTGTATTTTTATCTTCCAGGCTACCGCAGAAACAGCGTTTGACATGTTGACCCCAAGTCCGTCGCTACCCCTGACTGAGGCGCACGAGAGGAGGTCCCGTCGACGTCGCCGCGACCCCTCGCGACAACCCGCCGACATTAGAGAGGGGGTCGCCAGTGCATACAATACTGTGAAAGAGGTAAGATATAATCTCTTGCGTTCATCTGTTCCTCAGTAAAGCCGGATTAGTCTGCTATTTTGCGCACTCCGGGCTCCGAGCTTTGTAGAATGGTCACATATTTTATCACAAAATGAATTTAAAAGACAGTTTAAAAAGATGATAATAATTTGAAAATGATGGAAATTAAACAAACATTTAAAAAATATGATTTAAACTAAAAACATTACACTGCCCTTTTATGAAAAATAAATACCCTTGTATGAAAAACTCTGATAAAAAATAATAATAATAAAACCTATTCATATTTAATAAGAATTTTAAAAAGACCAAAATAATGTTAAGTATAAGAACATTATTTTGTTGATTGTAGAAGTTCCTTAATGTTTTAAAGATAAAGATAACCTTGTATAGATAGTTCAACACTACTTGGCGCGCGGCGCCATGTGTGCGTAAAGCCTGTGTACAGTCAGTAACTGTGTGTGCGCGACAGAAGGAAGAATAGGCGGCCGCCGCGTCATTGCCACACAAATTAAAACTGCATGTTTACAAGCACACGCACACATAACGCCGCGCGAAAAGATGAGTTGAACTATTTATTAACCGACTTCCAAAAAGGAGGAGGTTATCAATTCGGCCGGTATCTTTTTTTTTTTTTTTTTTTTTTTTTTTCTATGTATGCCCGCCGATTACTCCGAGGTTTCTGGACCGATTTACGAGATTTTTTTTTTAATCGACAGAGTAAGCTCGCGAAATGGTCCCATAAAAATCTTTACCTTCAACTCCTCAAGCCTGATGCTGCAGGGGTATTTCCCTCCTAAATTATGGGACCTTAGGAACCGTCGAATTGGTATGCTTAGCCTAAGCATATACTAGATCATAGATCTCCAGGTCCTACTCCTCAATCCTGATGCTGTAAGGTACTGCCCACTTAAATTATAGGGATTTAGGAATTGCTAATCATGAATTGTTATTGTATATAATAAGCATATACTACACCATCGAGGTCTAGGTTCTAGCTCCTGAATCCTGATGCTGCAGGGTACTGCCCACTTAAACTATGAGGATTTAGGAACTTTCGCTTGCGAATTGATATTGTTAGTATCAAGCATATTCTACATCGTGGAACTCAAGGTCCTAGCTCTTCAATACTGATGCTGCAGGGGTACTGCCTACCTAATCTATGAGGATTTTGGAGCTGTCGTTTACGTATTGATATTGTTGGTACCGAGCATATACTTCATCATAATGCTCAAGGTTCTAGCTCTTCAATCCTGATGCTGCAGAGTTGGAGGAATTACGAACTGACGCTTTCGAAATAATATTGTTGGTACCAAACATGGACTACATCATGGAGCTCCTAGTCCTTGTCCTCTTGTGTATTGTTAATAAGTACTGTAGGTACCAAGTGTAGAACTACATTAGTGCCGTAGCGTTGGAGGAAGGGGAGAAAGAGAGCAGGAACAAGCTACACTAAAAAGCTTAAAATAAAAATTCTTTTCAAAAAACCGACTTCAAACGCCACTACAAAGTATAAAAATAATTTTATTTTGTACACGTTTGTTGAAGTCGGGCGGGCTTAACTAGAAACGATGAAATCGATTTGCGACGCTTACCTTATGGTGACATATAAGAGACACGTTTACTGAAATCGGGCGAGCATCGCGTATCGGTTTCATCGTTTCTATTTAAGCCCGCCCGACTTCAACAAACGTGTACAAAATAAAATTATTTTTATACTTTGTAGTGGCGTTTGAAGTCGGTTTTTTGAAAAGAATTTTTATACTACTGTCACTGTACCTGCACGTGGTGGCAGGGCTTCGCGGAGACGGCGGCGACGATGGCGGTGGCGGCGCGGCGCGGGCACGGCGCGGGCGTGCTGCGCCACCTGCCGGGCGCGGCCGTGACGCCGCTGGCGCTGGCGGCCGCGGGCGCCGCCGACGTGCTGGGCGGCGTGCGCGCGCACCTCGCGCCGCATCTGCACCGCGACCACGCCGACAAGTGGCGCCGCCCCACAGGTAAATATACTGGCTGTCTGGTACAACCTCACGATCCCGTTGAAGGAGTGTACGTGTAGTGTTCAGATCCGGATAGCCGTGGGAAAATGATAGGCATAAATCCCGAACGTATGAGCATTTATTAAGAAAAAATACATGCAATGCAAACATATAGACCATCCTCAACGCTATCGCGACACAACTTAAGACGGCGCCATCTAGTGTAACCACGGAAAACATTTTATAGAGAACTTGATTTAAACTTAACGTATAGAAATTTAGACAGTAGAGCAAGTCAAATGCTATGAGCCCCTAATACCTAAGGTCGAAAATGGCTCGTTTTTGAGTTATGTGAAAAAGTAAAAACAAAATATACGCGACGAATTGAGAACCTCCTTTTTTTCGTCGGTTAAAAAATATAGCAGTAACACTACAGTTGAACACTAATAAAATCAGACTGTGTATCCTCAGCCTTTTAGTTAATCTCATAATTCATAAAATAAATATTTGTCTGTTCGTCCTTTATAACTTCGCATTATGTTAAGCGTTTGAAGTGAAACTTGGCACAAAGATCTTGCTTCCTGGCTTAGGTTCGTGGATACTTTTCATACTAAATAAGCAAGTCGGATATCAAGCTAGTTAGTAATAAAATTATGTTATCAATGTAATTATTAAAATAATTATGTTTTTTTCCAGATTCTACTGATTGAATTTATCAACATTTCATTTGATCTCCACAAAAACAACATGCATATTACAGAATAAGGCGTGAACTAAAAAGCCATTAAAAATGTAACAAAACATATTGTTACGGTTATATTTATCTAAATTTAAGCCTGTATGTATATGTATAGTATGTATTTCGAAGAAAAAGCAAGTTTTTTAAAATGTGATATATTTTTTTACAAATCCGATAAATATGTAATAGGTAGTTGTAATTTTTAAAATTCTTTTCATATCACTGTCAAATAAGCAAGTAGCGTTGCTTCAATTTTGCTTGCAAAGGCTTGTTTGTATATTATGCAAAGATGGCGCTTGAGGTTCCAATGACTCGGACTGGCATTTTGAAGCATTTAGCTGCTTAATATAATTACGGTGCGTCCAGATAAAATAGTAAATAAAATATGATATAAAACTATAGTTTTGAAAATCACACAAGAATTTTGTTCAATTTAGGTGTATGTACTTTAAAACATGGAAATTTGAGACAGAGATCACATTTAATTCCATACCTTAAAAAAAAGGGCCTAAAAATAATTAAAGCTCTTTTTATTTTGAGAAAAAAAAAACTGTTTTGATTTTCTAATTAGTTTTTAATTTTCTCCAAAATTAATCTTGACTTCTTCCCCCATAGCCACCATTGATGAGTTTACGCCATGCGGTATAACAATAAAAGTTTTATAACATGTTATATAATATGTAATCTGGATGTACCTTTAAGATTAATAAATAGGTGTAAATATTTTTTTTTTTAATTTTATTTCATAATATTGGAATGACCGTCGGGTGCCATGACAAAAATCAAAATAATATTGAAAATATTATTTTTGTAATTACATGTAATGTAACTAAATTCACTATTTTTGGCAAAGGAATGTTTTTGATTGGATTTCCTATGTATATTATTTTTAATTTATGTCAAGCTAGCGAGAATAATTTTTTATGAGTGATATTTTATAGGCTAGTGAAGTAAAACTAAAAAATGTTAAAAATAAAAATTGTATCTCTTTTTGCAACAAACCTACTTATAGTGGCAATAAATCAATATTATCTCAATATGCTATTTTCTTTACCTATACATATAATAAAATTGTAGAAAAGTGGTGTCTGTACAATGGAAATATATAAAAAAAAAGTAGCAGGGGTTGTTATTATATCGATGCCGAACCCGAAATTGTAATTAATTTTTTTTTGTCTGTTTGTCTGTGTGTTTGTTTGTGTGTGTGTGCACGCTAATATCAGAAACGGCTTATTCGATTTAGATACGGTTTTCACTATTATATTGTAGTAAGCTTCACTTAACATTTAGTGTTTATTTCATGTCAATCAGTTCATAAATAAAAAAGTTATGTCAATTTAAAGAATCACGGCGAACATTTTTAACGTACAGAGTACGTACTACACGCCTCGCGCCTGAGCGTCGACGGTATATGTAATTCAAAATATGCTGCCCGAAAAGTCACTATTCCACGCAAACGAAGTCGCGGGCACAGCTAGTAACACTTATATTTAGAACAATAGATCGACGAATTCTCAGTAGGATTACGTACCATGAAGACGTTCCATTGAGCGATTTAGCGTTCCGTTACAATGGTGTAAGAATATAAACCACTACGTTTTAGATAGTCCTCCTCCTTTTTCGAAAGTCGGTTAAAAAAGTAGCCTATGTTACTCCTGATAACATCTGCTATTCTACCAATGAAAGTCCCCTCAAAATCTGTCCAGCCGTACCCGAGATTAGCGGCAACCAACAGACAAATACTTTTTTGTTGTAAGTACCGTATATATTTTCATATGCATTTCGTAAAAAGCTGTTATTTAGGTTTACAAACAGACACTTCAATTTTATTTATTTGTATAGATTATATAACAAAGCCGCCATTTTCTGTTTCTCACTCATTGTAAACCGCATATGAGCGGGACATAAATATAAAATGGCTGTTTGACAGTCCTATTCTCATTTGAATCGCAGTATAATGACTCATTTTCCTGGAAATTAAGAGATATTCTAAGAATAAAAAGATCGCAAGAAGGGAAGAGTTACTGGCGGCGCATACGCAGGGACCAGCCTCATACTGCTGCATCTACATCACCCACGCTGCTGCCTTGTACTAATTACTATGCACATGCCAATTTATGTAGATTTGAATAGGAACAAAATATTACAACTACCCGCAAATAAATAATAATTGGATTTATATAATTATTTATTTAAATATACAATTTTATAACTATTTGAACTACAGTATAACTTAATACTCTATAACTTATGCGTCTTTCTCCTCCTTTGGCTCTGGGTACTTTTCATTTAAAAAGCTTTTAACTTCACCAAACTCAGTTTTCAAGTTCAATCGAATTTTCTCGTGATTTCTGTACTTTTCGTACTTCTTGAGATAGATCTGGTAATGTGGCATCGTTTCATAGAACCGTGGGAACTTCTTTCTTCTAAGTATGACTCTGTCATTCATTACATATTGTATGAAATCTAATGTCTCGTCTTTAGGGATTTCTTCTTTGGTTCTGACGTGGCTAGGGCTGGCGACAACGGTCGGATATTCCTCGTTCTCTGTCTTATATTCTACTAAGTGGAGTTTCTTTTCTTCAGCCAGCTGTTGATGAGTTCTCTGAAACACATTGAAAAATATTGAAAAATCTTTAATATATAAAAGGAAAAGGTGACTGACTAACTGATGTATCAACGCACAGCTCAAACCACTAGACCGAACAGGCTGAAATTTAGCATACAGATAGATATTATGGCGTAGATACCCGCTAAGAAAGGATTTTTGAAAATTCAACCACGAAAAGGATAAAATAGGGTTTCGAAAAATCGAATTTAACTTGAGCGAAGTCGCGGGAAAAAGCTAGTATAATATGAAACTAAAAACGAAAATTAAAGATGTGGATAAAATAAAAATTTTAATCTCGGTTTTGCACCGCTTTTATCCCGTGGCTGGCTGGGACTCGTGTGATGTCATCGATCCACCTAGTGGGGAGTCGGCACTCCAACACCTCTTTGAACTGTTTGCCCCTCGTATAACTGATTTCCACTTAAGTTTTACGACACTCCATCGCCTGCTGAGTTTTTTTTTTTTTTTATTCGATGACAAGATAGCCCTTGACTGCGATCTCACCTGATGGTAAGTGACGATGCAGTCTAAGATGGTAGCGGGCTAACTTGGAAGGGGTATAGCAGTGTAAATTCAACCCATACCCCTTATCGGTTTCTACACGCCATCGTGCCGGAACGCTAAATCGCTTGGCGGCACGTCTTTGACGGTAGGGCCATTATTATTGAACTTAAGCCTTTTACTAAATCAATAATCCATACCTGTTGCAATAATCCAATGAAGAAAGCTTTAACAATGTGCTGCAAGTTGTTAGAACCCTCGAGCTTGGCTCTGAGGTCTTTGATACCTATCGCTTGACAGATTTCTTTGATCGCCCTGTGACAACTCAGTCCATATCCCTTGTTCTTTTTCTGGACGTAAATTTTAGTTTTTCCAAATGCAGTAAAGAAGTCGTGGAATACTGGAAATAAAGATTTACTTATCATGACATAATACAACTAAATAGCACAGAAGACAGAAATTAACAGTTTGGGCTAAAAAAATGTTATAATAAAACATGCAGAAAAAATTTACAATTTAAAAAAATCTTTAATGTAATCAACTTATCATGCAAAAATCTCTACAATTATTGAAATGAAACATTAATAAACGTGATTCTTACAAGATCAAGAAACTCTGTCTATGACTCAATCCAAATTACATGAGGTGAAGTTTTAAAGAAAAACTAATTCAAAATTACAAATACATTACTTGTATGTCCATCATATATTTCAAAATGCATGAGTTTCTTTCCAGCCCTGTTCTTTGCTTTTCTAAGTGCAGCCGGTGCCTCTTTTGATTTTCCAATACCAAATCCAGCCAGACCTTGACCATTGCCAGTCACAACCTTAAAACATCAACCATCAATTATAGTAAAATAATAATAATGTCCTCCCGACCGAATCAGGCCACGGCGGCGGCGGTTTCGGGTTCGATTCCCGGCGGAGACGATTCGGGAATTTATAATTTCTGAATTGTCTCTGGTCTGGTCTTGTGGGAGGCTTTGGGCATAGCTAGTTACCACCCTCACGTCCCTGACCCTGACGTCAGACTTGCCGTCAAGCGATTTAGCATTCCGGCATGATGCCGAAAAGAAACCGATTAGGGGTATAGGTTGAACTTACACTGCCATACCCCTTAACAAGTTAGCCTGCTACCATCTTAGACTGCATCGTCACTTACCATCAGGTCAGATCGCAGTCAATGACTATCTTGTCATTGAATAAAAAAAACTACACCCCTCTTTGCCTTCTTCAGTTTTTTTTATTCGATTACAAGATAGTTCTTATCTTGTCATCGAATAAAAAAAAAACTTTAATACAATATATTAAAAAATATGATATTTACCATGGCTTGATAATTTCTGGTGCGCCCAAGACTTCCTTTCATGATTAGCAAAGATCTGAGTTGAAGAACTTTTGTGTCAAATCCAGTGAACTCCTCTACGTGAAAAGAAAATACTCAAGTCAATTTTATTGTAGAACTGTAATCTTAGGTAACCAAACACTTTTTTAGGCAATAGCTGCATACAAAATAGTAAATAGTGCTACCTTATTATTTACACTAAAATATGTGGTTGAAAACATGTTTCATTAACACAAATTCTTTGTTTGCTGCTTGTTTTCATAGTGATTTGGAATAACAACGTATTGTACTCTAAGAAAACTAGATTCTTTGAAAAGTAAACTCACAGAAGACTAATATAAAATTTTCAAAAACCCCTTTTGAGACCTTTAGACATGTGTTTTAAAAATCGGGATCCCCTTCCAGCGTCTGTGTTTACTGCCACTTATAATTTGAGTATCTTCAAGGCAAGAGTGAATAGGCATCTTCTAGGCAAGCATGCTCCAACCTAGACCTCATCAGTGCTTTCCAGTATTGATTGTCATCAAGCGCAAACCTATTCAGTATTAAAAAATACTTGAGATTAAACAGAGTTTCAGTAAATGATCAAAAATAATTTTTCATATTTTTTTAATTTATGCATAATATATAATGAAGAGATAAACAATATCTGATTTAGTTTATGCTAGACCAAAAAAAGTAAACTTATCAGCATAAAAGCTTTTTCCCAGGGATAGCATAATTTGCAGAGTGGAGTCCATTTTGGGACCACACATATTTATTTATTTTTTGTTTTGTATCTCTGTTTTTAACTGTGCTGTGTGTGGGTCTCAAATAAATGCTTTTTCTTTCTTTCTTTCTAAAAAGTTTGTATGAATAAATGCACAACTAAAGTTCTAAGTTACCTTTAAGAATAAATGAACTACAAATCTACAATCAGTAAAGTGGACTTCAAAAAGTATAGTAATCGGGCTTAATATTAGCAAGGACAGTAAATAGTTACCGTCTCCAACTGGGTCGGGGGGTCCAATACTGCGACCAGGCATGCGTGAGCCGGACCAACCTCTCTCTATTGGGCTCAGTTTTAGTCTTCTGAATTTTGTCATTGAATCTCTGAGCTTTATCAGCTTTTCCATTCTACATATTAAAGAACATTGTACTAATTATAATAAACATTGGTACTAATTCTGTTGAGCACAATCTCTAAAAATTATATGTGTATTTTAAAGTCAGGCAAGTGTTGCACCTCAGTTTCATAGTTTTTAAGTTTGACTTCAATATGTTTTACTTTTTTATTAAAAATAAATGCAAGATCATATTCCCGCAAGCCCATAATCCCACAATCATATCGATACTATGATAATATTTGAGGTCATTCATCCCAAATTGCACTGCCTATGCCAATCATTGATAGTGATGATTGATAATAGGTAGATTTTCAAATCTGTATAATTCTTATATCGAGTCTATTTACCTTTCTGGGTCATCAGGAAGACGTTGCTGTTTGAGCAATTCTCTTCCTCTTATAACTGGTGCAGATAGTCCAGGCCACAACATGTTAATCTTTCCCACTCCGATCATCTGACCTCGATTCAAATCTCGAATGCGAATCCGCCCTGCACCTTTACCACGACCTTTCTTAGCCCCTGCATTACTTACTGAAGTAACTGACTTCCATAATTTGTCTGCAGGCACTATAAAAATAAATAAATTAATATAATATTACCAAAACATCCAAGTACTTGCCCAGCAGCAGAAGAAGAAGACGACTGCCAAAGAACGATACATAATATGAAGAATACTTACATTTATTGAAGAAAGTAATCGAGAGTATGGATGTAGTACTAAAATTTTTGAGGTTACACACAGAGTTTTGATATTGCGGTCTTTGATTAGCAATTAAACTTAGTGGTTTATTTAAAGCGATTCTAAGTGCTAATAACCTGCAACTCATTTTTGTAATAAAAAGTTAATTATTTAATAAACTGGAAAAAGATAGAGGATGAATTTAAATTGGAAACAAATGTTTGACATTTGACGGTTTTATTTTGACAGCAGTTAGCGAATTAATAGCGCAGTCGCTGACAGATGACGGATTCCATGGACAGAAATATTATCACAGAATTGGAAATATAGGTACCTACATTTCCGAACTGAACTGAAATTGACAAAACGAGTGAAAAATGACAATTCTTGACGTGGCTGACAGATTTACAAGGCCCGAAAACTCCGAAAACCAATATTGAATCATATTTTATTTAATTAACATTTAAGTTTTATGAGAAGATTAATTAAGATTTAAGTTTATATTAACTCATGTAATTTTAAAGTCCGAAGTAATAATGGGGCTCTGCAAATGTCCAAAACGAAGGGTAACGAATCAGTTTTGTTTCGAACACCGTGTAAATGTTTGTGAATATTGTATGGTCACGAACCATCCAAAGGTAATTATCACTCGGTTTAATTGTGTTCAAGCTAATTACATTTTATTATAAGTTGCAATATTGGTTCTAGTGCATCATACAATCATACCTTCAGTGGTTGCAAGACAGTGATTATAATCCAATTTGTGAAGTATGTACAAAGACTCTATCGGAAGGTGAATGCATACGGCTCACTTGTTATCGTAAGTATTTACTTATTTAATATTTTGCAGTTTTTAGTGTATTTATTTTTATCGATGGCAAGATACACTGAAATATCACTTAATAAGCCTCAACAGCCCAACGGTTAAAGTTGCGGACTGAAAACTGAGAGGTCGCAGGTTCGAACCCCACCCGTTGCACTATTGTCGTACCCACTCCTTGCACAAGCTTTTCGCTTATTTAGAGGGGAGAGGAGAATATAAGTCAAGTTCAGCTTGGCTAATATTCTTTATTAAAAAAAAACCTAATAATATTTTATGATGTAGTCTAAGACAGTAGCAGGCTAACTTAGAATAAGTATGGCAGTGTACATCCATGTCCTTAATTGGTTTTTACACATCACTTCTACTACTATTATAGAATCACTGATTAATTCAAAACTATTTAATTTGTAGATGTATTTCACTGGGAGTGTGCAGAGCAAAGATACAGAGCCTTGCCACGCACAACAGCCCCTGCAGGGTACCAGTGTCCCTCCTGCGCTACTCCTGTGTTCCCTCCACAGAACCTGGTGTCCCCTGTAGCTGATGTGCTCAGGGAAAAGTTGGCTGGTGTCAACTGGGCTAGAGCGGGTCTCGGCCTACCATTGGTTAGTATTTTTTAATCACCATTAATAGTATTTTTACCAATTTTTGTTTCTCAGTGCCCTCACTTTTTGTAGGTGTTGAAAATCAACCAAAATTATAACTTACATAAGCTAGCTTAAATAAGGTTCGAGTGAAATTTTTTCTACGATCATGTTATCTAATAAAAGTTGTAATTTTCTCTTATTTATTAATTGTATCTTAATAAATGTAAAAACTAAATTCCTATTTTTAATGTAGCTTTCAGAGGATCAAGACTTAAAAGGTGCAGCTGGCAGACGAAGCCAATCACCAAACCAAACACAGTTCTTTGCAAACTCAATTGATCATCAGAGGGGCACTCCAGTCGGCGCAAGTGATGATGAATCTACAAACCGATCAGCAGCCAGCACTCCACATTCCATTGTACAAATTCCGGACGAACCTGTCAATATTTATGATGGTACTTCTGTCAAAAGAAGTGATGCTTTGCAAGGTAAACATTCATCAACCTTTCTTACCTCATAATTATCAGTTCAGGCTAACTAAAACAGTTTATGAGTGCAACTATATGATAATTGAAGTAGGTTTACAATAACTGCCTTTTATTAAGCTAATATTATTTAAATCAAAATCCCATAAATTTTTCAATTTTGTCTGTTTGTCTTTGAACATAATATTAAAAGGGATTTGCAGACAAGACATGGTAATGGGAGGGAGTAGATTGAGTTTTATCCCTGAAATAAATGGGATTTTTAAAACAAAAAAACACTTTGACTAAGCCTTTAAAAGACTGTACAACAAACAATTTTATAATAGCAAGGAATAGAGATGGAGATGAAAAAAAATCTTACTTGCCCTAGCTCAATTTCATCTTAACTCCCTCAGTAAAAGAAATGTTCATAAATCTATAATTAAATAATTACTTTCCTTTGTTTAAGGTGGACAAGCATCAAGAAAAGGATTCAAATCATTGGACCAAAAACCATTAATAAACTATGATCATGATGAGAATAAATACAAACAAAAATCAACATTTGCATGGATCAGCAGATGGTGGAAGTGAGTGACACATATTTTAACAGATTATTTATATTATGCATTATAAAAAGTATGAAACAACTGTACATATTAAGCTAAAAGCGATTTGGTATAATATAGCAATTATTGTGGTTTACAGAAATACCCTGCCATCGTCCAGAGTGAGAAGAGCTGGTGGCATATACAGACGATATTGGATCATGCTCTTTGTCCTTATTGCTGTGCTTGTGGTGTTATTCCTATTGAGTCACAGAGATGTAGATGATGATAACCCATTTGGATCCATACAGGATGACGATAGAAGGATATTACAGAAAAATTGATTAACCACAGTAAAATTATTTAAATATTTATGCTACAAATACATTACATTATCAAATCAAGCAATGTTTAGTGATATAATTATAATTCTTCTGTTCAATAATAAATAAATTAACATTTCTTTTTGTATAATTTCATATTAAGAACACTCCTATATTGGTCATGCTGTATACAGATATTATGTAAAAAGACTGTGATTGACAAATATGATTATTACAAATTACAATATCTTAGTACATGTGTTCACATCTTTATCTAAAAACAGCACTGAAAATATATCGTTATAGAAATTAGGATAGTATTCACATGCTCTACGGCAGTCTGGCATCCAGTTTACTTCTAGTAATTTCGGTTGAATATGTTCATTTTTATTGCAATTCTGCCAACTCAGCATTATGTCTGCGGCATACACTGCTCTTGACTGTGGGCTCTTTGCAATACCACAAGGTGCCTCTTTAGCAGTAGCAGCCGTGAATAATTCTGAGATCATGTTGAATATAGACTTTTCTACTTCCTCCCAATCATAATTGGGGTACTGATTTGACCAAGCTTCTTTAAAGTCCTTACACAGTAGTCTAAATAGAGATGCCCCTTGAGTATAATTCATCACAGTGAAATGTGTTTCGTAATCTTCAAAGTTTTCCATAGCAAAAGCTTTATTGGAAAATCTTAGGAAAAAGTTATTGTATACATGAACTTCAGTAGGATTGACTGATTTTAATAAAATCACATAGCGAATGTCAAACTTAACCTTTCCTATGTCAGGTCTATCAAAGAGTACAGGATTTTCAATATATTTTTGAGCTATTTTAGGTCCAGACAAAGGGAGACGGCACAGAAAGTCCAGAGTATCTGTAATGTATGTGTCCAAGCCTCTTGCAAGATTGTACGGTTTACAGATCCAATGGTTATCCAAACCTTGTATTTTCCTTTGCATGTAATATGCAACTAATTTTGGTAGTTCTGTTTTCATATTGAATGTAGTTGGTAACCAAGCTGGTGAGGTCTCTAGCTCATTCATTTCAATATTGGTTTTTTGAACTCGTCTTGCAATAACTGCTAACAGATCCTTGATAGTGACAACATATTCAAATGGAAATTGGTTTATAAATTTTTGTGGGGTGTTCACACTTAATTCCTTGTAAGTTTTAAAATGATTTACGAACCACAGAATATCTGCATCATTTTCATTGTCAACTATTTGAAATTCAGATGCAGTCAAATGCTGGTTAATGAATTCATACTCTGAGTACACTTTGAGTTTATTAGGAAGATTTCTGTCGGTCAATAGTTCTAATTCAGGAAGAGTTTCCACAATGTGACCTGACAGAAAATAATCGACATCTGGCTCCTCTTGACTAAAGCTTTCATCAAAGTGCTCATAATATCTCCATGGAATGAGCATTGCCTCTCTTTGTAGGGGGTCTGAATATTGTCCTTCAACAAAGTTCCTTGTAACAATATCTCCTTCATCAACATTTTCTATAGGAAAAAGTAAAGTATAAGTAAGTTGCTCTGGAACATATATGAACGGAACCATGCGAAAATTTGGAGTATCCGAATGAGTGACTCCCGAACCTAATTCATCCATGACATACCACACTGGCACTCGATCTTCTACTGATAACTCTTCACTGTCAATTGCGTATGTGTTAGCATATTTCCAAACATACCTCGACACTTTTTCTATTTGTTCTTCCGTCGTTTCGGATGTAATCTGCATGAGATTACACATGCGCTCTAGCAGCGCCGGCAGGTTTCTCAGGTTATTTCGAATGCTGTTAGCTTTGAAAGTCCACGCGTGATCAATGAGATAAATATTGCTGGAATCTGCTCTATCTATGTCTCTAATAGAAATCACGCTCCATAGAGGGTCGTACGGCTCTTTATCCACATCCTCGTAGTCAATTTTTACCAATTGAAACGATATCCCCGAGTCGAATATTTGATCCTTGAGTTTCTTACATAAAGTTGGCCAGAAATGCTCTGGAACACCAGAAAGTACTAGTTGTGGTTTATGCGCTGCCAGAAAAACGCTGTAGCTAGATATTCCATCCATTTTAATTTATTACACAAGAGTTTAGTGCACAAGAGAAAAATTAAAATAACTTGGTGAATTTCAATGTTCAAAACTTCAAACTTGTGCTTGAATAAATATGTCAATTAATTGTCAACGTCACTGTTCCCTGTTAAAATGTAAAGAATAGGCATGTAATAGAATGTGCAACCGCTACTTACATATTTTTTAGTTTTTAATTTTAAAACAATAACAAAAAAAAAAAACAAAACATAATATAACCGTTTTCCCCCCGAAGGGCAGAAAACGATTATTTAGGTTTCAGCCGGAGCTTGACCCACTTGTGAGATTACCCCCCCAAGTTTTGCGTAGTAGCAGTGTTTCTACCCTCCATTTTTGCATGTTATTATCTTGTGACGTAGTCGCTTGCGCCACTGACATCGCCGGTAAGTCGATCTCAAATCAGTACTCTCATAAGCCGGCAAGGCATCAAAATTTAGTGGGTCAAGCTCCGGCTGAAACCTAAATAATCGTTTTCTGCCCTTCGGGGGGAAAACGGTTATATTTAGGTGTTCGAGCCTTCGCTTGACCCACTTGTGAGAGGTGTTTATATTCTGCCGGCGATGGCAAGGCGTACTGTGACACAATATACAAAGGAATCAAAATTAAAAAGTAGTAAATTAATAAATGTTACTCCATTCGATTATATTTCTTTAATCATTAAACAAATGTTGAATACGAAAGAAAAAATTCAAATAAAACTAAAAAAAGCAATCAACTTCTTAAATTATTCATAAGGGTGTGAAAGATTCAATTAGACTAATATTATTTGATTGGAATCTTCCCTGAGGGATTTCTTTAAAATAAAATTTCAGAAAAGTATTCTTGCTCCTCCAATTTCCCCGTCGGAGGACCTCATCCAAATCAACATTTCTATTAGACCATATGTCTGTGTTTACCGCAGCTCTGAAGCTACCTGGCGAAGCAACAATATTCGCTGACTTGAATAAACTTCGGAGCCATCCCGAAATGACGGTGCGTGAAGCTGCCCTGACCTGACCCCTAGTCGTGATAAACAATCGTGATGTCCTGTTAGCCCGACGCGTTTTAGTCATATCAATTAATTTCTTTATCCAAAATGTAAGATCTAATTTATGTATATTACTTTTAGCTAATTTCCAACCTGACTGTCTAAATTTTACTGAGTCTGTTTTAGATCCAAACTTCGGCCAAAATATCAAATGATCGTCATGAATTTCAAAAGAATCAGAACCTATGTCTAATAAAGTTAGATCGTGTATTCTACGCCCGGATGATAATAGTAACAAAGCCGATACATGTCGGGATACCTGGAACAAGCTATTGACATCAAGAACATAAACATTCAAATAGTCTATTAATTGACCAACCTCCCATGTCAATGGTTTAGAAGGAGGTGGTTGACTTGAGAAAACTGCCTTTAAAGTTTGTCTAACTATGGGGTGGTTACTTAAAAGCTCACTATTGCCTGGTTTTGCAAACGTTATAACTACCGACTTATGAAGCGCTATAGATCTTGCTGCCAATTTGATTTGTTTATGGAGATAACAAATATACTTTGCGATATCCTCTGGATTTGGATCATTAATCATAACGCAATTATCCTTAGCCCAGCCTCTCCAACGTTCCCAGGCTGGTTTATACGTTTTCAGTGTAGACTTACGCCAGGCTGCTTCTAACAGGCTACGGTCCTCTGATGCCCAGGTCTCCATTAAACTGGACCAGCCCGTATCTTCCAGACCTGCAAACACATGTCCTTTACCGCTGGGGGTGGCCTCCTCGTTCTCAGGTCGAGTAGGCTTTCCTGTAGATTGGGAATCCTGAACGGCTGACACAAAGATCTCTGGTTCAGCTCTGCTTTCCAAAATGTTCGCTCCCATTTTGGGGCTACCAGTAGATACGTTCCCGAGCAGCGAGCCAGATGTCTCAGAACTCGCGGTATTAATGCTGGAGGTGGAAACAGCCAGCCCAGGTTGAAGTTCCAGTCTCGGCTGAAGGCATCGACAAACAGGCAGTTCGGATCCCTGGCGTCTTCGCTGACATAACTGGGTAAAATCGCCGACCTTGCACTGGCAAATAAATCCACTTCTGGCACCCCCATCACCTCGAAGATTATCTCGAGAGCCTCTTGACTCAACGACCATTCGGGAAGTTCCTTTGATCGGGAGAGACTGTCTGCAATCCCATTGTATTTCCCTGGAATGTACCTCGCTATAAGGTTTATCTGAAATTTGCTGGTCAGATTTAGAATTTTGCGAGTAATGCGAAGGAGCGATACGGACTTGGTGCCTCCTTGTTTCGTAATGTAAGCCACCACAGTCCTGTTGTCTGTTTGAACCATTACGGTCCGACCTCGTAACTGTGGACCCTTTCTCTTGATAGATTCTAGCACAGCCCACAGCTCCTTTTGGTTGCTGTGCCAGGCACGTCGTTGTCGATTCCAGAGACCGCTTAGGCTTTCGTTTCCTATCGAAGCACCCCATCCAGATCCTGCCGCATCTGTCGTTATAAAGATCGTCGCTTCTCTCAGGTGGATTGGGGATGATTGGGTGATGTTTCTCAACCACCATCGCAGCTCCTTCAAGACCACGACAGGAATTGGACATTTCTTTTGTTTTTGATTTTTTGGAAATCTGTTTGCCGCTATCTGTATTCGGCGACTGTGTAGTCTTCCCAACGGGACAGTGAACGATGCGAAATTTAGGTTTCCGAGTAACACCTTTGCTAGCCACCATGTCCACCAACGGTTTTTGAGAAAATTCTTTATGAGTGAGGTACATTTCATAGTTGTTCTTTGAGGCAACCGTTTGATATTTTCTTTGGTGTCCCAGAGTATTCCGAGATATTCCACTCGCTGTGACGGAATGAGGTTGGATTTCTGGTAATTTATGCACCAGCCCATATCGAGAAGGTGTTTCTGAACGTATTGACTGTGTTGAGACAGAATTTTTGGATTGGAGTGAAGGAGAAGGAAATCGTCCAAATAAACGATTACCCGAATCCCTTTTTCCCTGAAAAAGTTTGCAACCCAATTAGTGATTTTTGCAAATATATATGGGGCTGTTGCTAAGCCGAAAGGTAAGCAAGTCATTTCGTATAATACATTCTCAAAATTAAAAGTTAAAAATCTTCTATGAGCTTTAGCGATGGGGATATGAAAATAAGCCTGTGATAAATCTATTTTGACCATGAAGTCCCGATCTTGTATGCAAAGAGGGATTTTATAGTGATTTATTAAACGAAACTTTGGTGGATGTAGGTAGTTATTAAGAAGTCTGAGATTAAATATTGGTCTATTAGAGCCATCAGTCTTTTTCCTCAAAAATAAAGGAGACAGAAACCCTGACACACTCGAACATTTCTCAATTGCCCCACAATCCAACAGTTTTTGAATCTCTTTGATCATTTCGGGAGAGGATTTTACCAAAAGCCGATTGAAGTGTTCCGGGTCAAACTTCCTTAAAGGAGGTTGACAAACGAAAGGAATTTTATACCCAGATAAAATTGAGATTAGTGATTTTGGAGCACCAAGTGATTTCCAGGTTTCGAGACTGGCGCTTACCTGGCCTGCTTTAAAACTATTTTTCGCCTTAAAATTTAGTCTTCCCCTCAAATCTTGGTCTTTTTGATTTTCCTGATCCAAACCCTGTTGTTGGACGTTTCCTTGATTGGCCGGCACCACGGAAGCTTGGGCGGCTTTCATTAACTTTTGGTTTATCTTTCTTTTCTTGGCTTGCACTATTTCTAGATTGCCATTTTTGTTTATAGTTTTGGGGTGTATGTTTTTTGCCAGGAAAAAACCGGTTTATACCACCCTGCTCTTTAACATAATCTGCTAATTGAGGTTCAGCAAACAGATGGGTGTTTGAAGGCGGAATGTTGTGCAAGAGCTCGTTCAGCGTCCTGTTTGCAGGTTTATAAACGGACCTACGGTGTTGAATGATTTCCGCTCTTTTTCCGCATGTGTATTGCAGAAGGGAGTCAGAAGTACGGCGAAAATCGGAATCTTTGGCAAGGAAGTTCTTGCTGATGTGAGATTTAACTTCCAAAGAAGCGGTATTGTAAGTGTCTTGGAAGTGTTTTCTTTGTTGGAGGAGGCCATGTGTTATCGCGCCGAGGCAAGCGTCCATTTTCTCCAATAGAGCGACCGTTTGCCAGTTAGGAGTTACCGTCGCTAATGTGCTATTTACCTTTAGGCTACTAAACACTGGGGTAGCCTGAAATTGTTTTTGAACGTCAGCATAACGTATATTTTGCCAGGAGGATTCACCCAGTCTCTGACATTGTATTCCTTGGGTCACTAATGTCTCTTCTGCGCGTCCTACTTTGCTTTCAGATTCTTTAGTTTCCGGAAAGAAGTCGAAAAATTTGTCCTCGAGATCAACTGGGGTGGCTTCCTGGGATACAGAAGGTTCAGGGTCGCCCAGCGCAGGAGCAATCCAGTCATCCCCTTCATCCTCTTCCTCTTCATCAAGAACATCCGGGCCTTCGGAATCAGCACAACTTACTACCTTCTGC
Source organism: Hipparchia semele (assembly GCA_933228805.2). Classification (NCBI taxonomy): domain Eukaryota; kingdom Metazoa; phylum Arthropoda; class Insecta; order Lepidoptera; family Nymphalidae; genus Hipparchia; species Hipparchia semele. The sequence goes on along the minus strand of OW121725.1, from coordinate 8,835,707 downwards.
GTTAGCAACATTGTGTGTTGCTTGGAAATTTCCAACAGTTGTGACAGTATTTTACTTTGTTGTTCCATGTAGTTTTCAACCTTATTTGTAACAGGCTCCGGACTGTGAGCTCTCTTTCTTGTATCCCTCGGCAAAGGCATCCTAGCAGAAGAAGCAGATGCAATTGAGACTGGTGATGATGTCATGGATATAACAGAACTCTCAGCTTGGTTCTTTAAAGCTAGTGAAGCTTCCCGACGTGGGAGTAGGTGCCTTTTCAGGGATGAAAGGTTTTCCAAAAACCCATTATAAGCATCGGTGGGATGAATGCGCTTCATTGTGGCCAGAGGGGAATAGATAAGGGCCCTCCCCAGAGGCGAATTAATCAGATCTCTCTTTACGGCTTTGTATTTGCGTTCGCTGAACGTATGTATGGAGCCGTAAGCTTGCGCTAGCTGGATAGTCGGTATCGCAAACCGTAACCGGTTTTCGTCGTCTGAGGAGATTTTTTCTCCGAACAGATCCTGGTAAGACACGTTATTGATCTCCCAGGATCTCCAATTCTCCGGATAGAATTCATCCAGGATGCCAATAATTCTTTTAAAGAACTCCTCTTGTTCCGGAGGCGGCTCCCAACTAATCAACTGGCCGAGTGTTATGCGTTCCATGATCTGTAAAGATCGTAATTTAACTAATTATAACCGCACAGATATAAGCTTCGTAAATGCTCCGCAGGCGACGAAGCGGGTATGTCGGCTACGTAGCCGCCATGAAGGCTGTTCGACGTCGGCTGGGCAGCCGACAGAACAAGCTTTACTTTGAGTTTTAGACAATATGCTGTCCGCTCAATCAGATGCGATTTGTAGACGACATTAAGCATACCGCGAGTCTGCCGTCCGAAGAGCGGGCATTCGCTAACAGATATTAATGATTGCTCATTAACAGGCCTATGAAGCGAGTCTGCCGTCCGAAGAGCGGGCATTCGCAGGCCTATACGGCAAGTCTGCCTTCCGAGCAGCGGGGATTCGCCACTTTATAGTTAATTTAAACAAATATTGCAGTTGACTCACCTCTTATTTTCACGACGACAATGAATTTTCAAATACTATTTAAAAAAATATTATTTAAAGAATTTTATATTTACTAACTCGAACACTGCTCACTTGACAAAACTTGAAGACGTACTGATTTGAGATCGACTTACCGGCGATGTCAGTGGCGCAAGCGACTACGTCACAAGATAATAACATGCAAAAATGGAGGGTAGAAACACTGCTACTACGCAAAACTTGGGGGGGTAATCTCACAAGTGGGTCAAGCGAAGGCTCGAACACCTAAATAGGTAATTAATACAAAACAAAACATAATAAACACTTTTATCCAGCTTTTATTTGTAACCGTTAACCGTAACAAGTCCTATTTCGAAAGTCTAATATAAATCAGCCTCTACTCCTTGTTGGCTGCCCGTGACACTCCTGCCGCTTTTCCGTTGCGAGGATCAGCCCGAACAAACAGATAGACAGACAAACAAAAATTTTAAAAATCGTTCAAATCATATTGAATTTAATATTGGTACCTACAGCTTAAACATCACAGACAACAGTTCAATTCAAATTATTTGTATGAAATATAACATCAATTGCATTAAAGAGCAACTTAACTATGTTGAGATTATTTATTTGCAGGTTGAGATTAATAAAATCCATATAGTTTAATTGATTTTTTATTAATAAGCATGAATAAATGCTTTTAACCATTTCAGGGAACATCGATGTTTCTTACAAACTAATTTATTTATTTGATAAATAATTTTAATAGATCACATTTAATATTATTAAATAAAAAAAAATCTACACAAAAGCTTTGACCTGCTGCTCTCTCTGCTCTGTTGTCTCTTAGCAATAAGGCCAAGATCGCTAGAGACGCTAGATGAGATTATCCTAGAACCCCATATTGCTTTCTGTAATTTTTACACAATTTTGGCTATATTGCTAACAATCTTCAACTAGTCGAAAGACATTATTTTTTGAAAATGAATAAATAACCGTCGAAAACAAACTTGATCTGATAGGCTTGATCAGTAAATAATTTTGCAAAATCATTTAGTAAGAGTATACATGAGTTTAAATATAGAAAGTAGGTAGAAATGACCCCACAACCTTCAGATACTCCTTCAGATTTCCACGATCATTGGGTAATAAGTAGGTATAACAATATAAGATGCAGTCATTAATTTTAGTAACCACTTAAAGTAGAATAGTTAATGTTAAAATCTCGCTCCCCAGAAATCATGGTTGGATTTTTACAACCATTTAAGTATTTTTTTTTTTTTGCTATTTAGCAGCCATCCACAATCAGTCAATCTTTAACTAGGTAAATATAAATTTAGATTTTAAAGATCTTCTTTGTAATATTTTTTATTGAAAACTCCAAAAAATTTAAATTATTTACTTTTGTCAATTAATTGTTAAACATTTAAGATTTTTGAAAATATTAGTGTAACTTCTAGATTTATGGACTTTTATAGAGATGGCGTGGGCGTGTAGAAACCGATTAGTGGGTATGGTTGAATCTACACTGCCATACCCATTCCAAGTTAGCTCGCCATCTTAGACTGCATCGTCAATTACCATTAGGTGAGATCCCAGTCAAGGGCTATAGTGTCATTGAATTTAAAAAAAAAATTTTTAGAGAATCGCAGACACAAATCTGTCCTGAGATCTATAAATCGCATTCTCGTTCTGAATAGTTTAAACGAGACAGATTTGTTCGTAGACGTATTTGTGTCTCATTTTAACTTGGTCTCAAGTTCGACCCATAAACGGCTGCAGGATTGTCTAAACGTTATTGCATCAGTTTGACGAATGCAATGCCGTCTGATTGGTTGACAATCTCTCCCTAATAAAATGCAGCCAATCAGAAGCGATTGCGATTGTTACACTGATAGACCCTACAGTAGATGCTCTATACATTTCAACCTTAGTGTTTGAGCTTAGCGAGAGTTAAACATTCGTATAGACAATAAATTGGAACACAATTTCATATCTATCTATACTAAGTTCAGTTAGAATCTGAGTCCATATGAGTTCTGTAATTACGACGAGCCTTTTTCACGCGTTGCCTGAACTTGAAGGCTTGGTACTCCGGGTCATCGGAAACATCGTCCATCGGCGGTTGGTTCCTTGTGGAACTCCCTGCGACTGTACCAACTCCGCTATCGGGGGTGCCTATTGTATGTGGAGTTGGCCAGAGACTCCCCTCTGTACTGCAACTACTTTCTAACTCGCTCTCATTTGTTTCGTTCATAAGTCTTGCTACTGTCCTATTGTAGCCCACTTTGGGAGAAAGCCTGTCTAATGTGACGGCACTAACTCTTTCGGATGCGTCCTTTGGTGGTGGAGATTCGCTGGAGTCCGAACGTTGTATACTAAGCCGCCCGTTCCTCCTTACTCGTCTTAAATTCATTCTCAACCTATGTTCCGGAGGTGGTGATGAGTTATTACTTTCGGAATCAGGCGGTTCAACTGTTAGGGAATCGCCTAAAGAATCCCTCGATCCGTTGATCGGTGTGGGGACAATGCTAATTAGGTTGGTAGGAATGCTTTGATTGCCGTTTTGGTTTCTAGGCGATATGGGTCGACTGCCGACGGATTGGTCATCGTCTGAGTCAACTTCTGCTATCCGAAATAGTGCTGAATTGCTTTGGCCACGGTAACCTGCAACAAAAGAAACGAATCCCCTTTTTTCCAAATTTTCGCGATTGAATGAAGTACTTTATATAAAAAATTTATATATAATACATCTTTAAGAAAAGAAGTCCCTTTCAGGAAGTCCACAATGTGCTTTATTTGACTAAGTTTGATTTTAAATGTTTTGAATTTAGTCACGCTTTAGATAGTTTAGTTTTGGATTGAGTTTGATTGGTTAGTTCACAATTCCAAAACATGACGAATACGAAAATATCGAAAGTGTTTGGTAAGGAGATCCTTCTGAAGAGCAAAGATAAAAACTATCCTATGCTCTTCTATAGAATCCTCACGGGATTTTCAAAGAATTATTCACACGGGCATCAGCTAGTATCACCTAATTTTTGGCAAATCGCCGTAAGAAAAAGCAAAATAAGCAAAGTTTAACAATATTTTGTTACCTGTACTTGTGCTAGGTAAAGCTAAATTATCCTCGAAGTTGTCGAAATTGGAAAAATTATTATTATCACTACTGTCCTGGGCCATGGTGTTGCCTGGAACAATGGAAGAAGGCCAACTTGAGGGTCTTATGACAAGTGAAGACTCTACCACTGGTTTGGAAAGCAGAAGAAAAGGGACATACCATTACTCCTTAGATTCATGACTTTCCTATAACTATTGACTTTACTCTTTCTCTTAGTGCTCCTTGAGACATTCATTCTTCTCCTCAGGGGGCGGATAATCTGAAAGAAAACAACACTGTTAACTTGTATGGTAAATTCATTGATGATTTCAAAAGATCTTTGTAAAACCTAATTAGAATAAAAAACTTATCTATGCTATTCTAATTCGAAATAATTTATATTTTAACTAGCTATTGCCCGTGGCTTGGTTCACGTTGAGTTCGATTTTTCAAATTCCTATTATATCCCGTTAGAGGTTGAACTTTCAAAAATCATAATAGCTATTAGCACGCCAACGTGCCGGAACGCTTAAACGCTTGGCGGCATGTTTTTGGCGGTAAGGTGGTAATTAGCCAGGCCAAAGATCAGATGAAAAGAGAGAGACCAGGAGAAAAATCAGACCAAACCAGAGACAATTCAGTAATCATAAATTCCCAAATTGCCCCCGCCGGGAATCGGACCCGAAACCTCCGAGTTATAAGACCACAGCGCTCACCACTGCGCCAGGGAGGTCGTCAAAAAACTCAGCTTCTTTTAAATAACAGGGTGTCTGGTAAAACGTCACAATCTTGTTGAAGGGCTGTAGAGGAAGTCAAATGCTATCTATGAACCCCGTCGTCGTCAAACAACGAAGATCTTACCCGTCCTGTCCGATACAAGCAAGTGCGCGAGGCAGGACTTTGCGGCCCCCTGGCGAGCCACAAGGCTGTTTGTTGGCCCATCGCGCTCGTGCCGACTATTTCCAGCAGCGTATGAAGAAAAGTTCTTACCCGTCCGGTCCGATACAAGCAATGCGCGGGTTCGTCCGAGTCCGTCCGTTCGCTGGACGGCGCCGACACTCTCGACCTCGTGTTGGGCAGGGAGATGGTGCGCGAGGCGGGGCGGCGCGGGCCGCGCGCGCGTCGCAGCGGCGTCCGCTTGCCCTTCGCGCTCGTGCCGGCCGAGCATTTGCTAGACTTGCTTACACACGTCCGAGATTGTTTGTTGCGTCTGTAGTAAACAAAAATTCTTTAAGCATATATAAATATATTATATACAAATCGTAGAAATACATAGAGTAATTACAGAAATATATCAAGATAGAATGAAAACGTGGTTGGGCCACGGGTATGCCAAAAATTTTCCAATAAATTAAAGATAAAAGTCTGGGAGACTACTTTTTTTAAACAGGGTGTCCCCTTTCATGGAAAGGGATTTTGGTGTGCTTGTTTTTAACTTTTATTTTATTTAAATTTTTATCATTAATTGTTGTTTATTTTATGTAAATTTACATTTCTTGTCATTTTTATCTAATTTTGAACAATATAAGGTGTGGTCATTCTTCGAAGCTCGGAGTACGAAATCGATATATCCTTACAAGAATCAAGTAGTTACCTGAGAGCGCCCCGTTTCTGAGAGCGCACACTCTTGGGGTAGCGCGGCGCCGCGAGGCGAGCCAGTCTGTTCGGGCAGCGCTGACTTCGACTGCCGTTCGGTGCCGCTGCAAAATGTTACATCTGTTTATGTTGTTTCATTAATAATTATATAATAAATAATTTATTATAATATGAATAAATTCTTTTAAATATAACTAAAACATAATCTCAAAACTGAAATAACTTCGGAATTGCCCGCCTCGGTGTTGGACTGGGGTGAAAATACAGATATTATAGGCCTGTGACTGGAATGGACGCACGCATGGATTTAGTTTTTAAAACGCCATGGGAAACCCAGGATAAAAAATAGCCTTAAAGAGACCATAATCATGTCTTCAAACTATACCCTTTAAAAAAATCACATCAATCTCTTGCTACGTTGCGGCGTGACTGAAGGACAAACCAACGAACAAACACAATTTCGCATTTATATAATTAGTAAGACAGTTAGATACAGAGTTATACATAAATAGTCTTTTTACTTCGTTTAGGTGTCAAAGTGAGGAAGTCCACAACAATTTGGTCGCTGTCACTAGAATCCGAGACGTTCCCGTGAACTGAACCCGAACTAGATCCGTCCAATGAGTCGGTCTCCGCAGCGAAGCATTCCAATTCTCTCTGCACGAGGGAATCAAAGAAGGCCATCATTCTTGGGTCTTCACTAGTTGACTGTTCCGCGTAGTTGTGGGTTAGATACTGAAAAAAAAAAATAGTTACTTGTTCAACAAGTTCATTTTTGTTGCGAGTGCCTAGTTTGAACTCCGAGAGTTTGAGAGAAAAAGTGTTCAACTTGAGACAACACTTTTTCTGAGTGAGCAAAGACGACTTTTGTTCAGTGGTTTTAGACAGCAATGGCGCCCTGTTTGAGCTAGTGAGAAACAATATTTTTTTTTGTTAAAATCTGCTAGCGGATGAGAAGCCATAAACGAAATTTAACGATAAGTGAAGCAAGATTATCATCATAGTTACATAGTTTGTGGAAATTAAAAAGATTAAATTTGTCTGGTGGAAGGCTTTGGCCGTGTCTAGTTACCACGCTACCGTCAAAGACGTGCCGCCAAGCGATTTATCGTTCCAGCACGATGATGTATAGAAACCGATTCAAGGTACACTGCCATAGTCCTTTCAAGTTAGTCCGCTACCATCTTAGATTGCATCGTCACTTACCATCAGGTGAGATTGCAGTCAGTTATCTTATCATCGAATAAAAAAAATGTGGACTGAAAATCTGAACATTGACAGTTCAAAACACACCTAAAACATATTATGGCTGGTAATTGGCTGAATATATGGTATTCTTACTGCATCAATGCATTTTAATTTTTAACCAATACCAAGAGAGTACTAGCCAATCAACAGTGATTGTGATCATCCTGCAATCAGTTTTAGTAGCTATAGTTCTAACCTGCCCGCTGTGATGGACGAGCGAGACGTAGTCCTCATGGCTGTATATCTCGCGCGGATTGTCCGAACCCTGCGCCTCCTCTAACAGTGCCCCCCGCATTTGTGGGTACTCTAACGCAGACCACACCTGTTGAAGATTAAAAGACTTCAAGATAATTTCAAGAAATCTTTGTAAAACAAGAGCTTTCATAATAAAATAAGTGCCACCAACGAGAATGGGTCTGCTTTGGCTGCCCATCTTGACATGCGTTGGATTGTGTGTACCTACGTATGCATTTTTGAAACTTCATTGTGGAAGCGCTGTATACATAGCATAGTTTTGTTACCTGTTGTAAAATTTTTTTTTTTTAAAAGAGCAACTTCCGAGTTTCTTGCTAGCTCTTCTCAGCAGAATCTGCATTCCGAACCGGTGGTAGATTTATGACGTGTCATAAGAGCTACAAGTTAGCCTACATCAAAAAAAGAAAAATAAATAAATTTTTAATTTGAATTTAAAAAAAATTATATAGGAAAATATGACTGCACAAGCACTTGGGGCTGAAATTTAGTATACATATAACTATTATGATGTATAGGCATTCGCTAAGAAAGGATGTTTGAATTCTACCCCTAGGTGGTAAAATAGGACTTGAAAAATCGAAGTTAACGTGAGCGAAGCCACAAGTAAAAGCTAGTTTAGTAATCAAATTCTCAAATTCTATATATAAAAGGAAAATGTGACTGACTGACCAATCTATCAATGCACAAATTAAACCACTGGATGGATCAGATTGAAATATAGCATACAGATAGCTATTATAACATGGGCATTCGCTAAAAAAAGGATGTCTGAATTCTACCCTATGTTAATACTGGGTCTCCATCTCCATTCCAAATTTCAGCCAAATCAGTTCATTCGTTGTGGAGTCAAGGAGTAACAACACATACCATCAACATAATCAACCCATACAAACTTCCGCCTTTATAATATTAGTGTGATAGTGTGATAATAGAAGAATACCTTAATAATCTTCTCAACTCCGGATGATGCGATCAGGCAATAATGTGGATTGAACCGCACTTGGTTCACGATAGATCTGTGACCGTACAGCACTATGTGCGGTGGTTCTACCACCATATCTATAATAAGTAATAACATATATTATTCATCAATATATTAAACAATATTTAATTACAATACAATATTTACTTACTTACAATATTTACAATATTTTTCGTACCTTTAGCTGCAGATTGGCCTAATTAAACCTCTTAATGACGCCATAAATTAACAACTGTGTAACTACCATTTACGAGTAGGTACATAATTGCTAAAAAATTAAAATTAAAATATTTTTTTTTATAAATATTCATAGAATTATTTAAATTAACCTTATAATAATTCTAATTATTATTATTTTGTGATGTGTAAAGTGCATGAGTCATAAAATTTTTTAAATAACATTTATTAAGTAATATTCATTTTAGATCAAAAAATATATTAGGCTCTTATTAAAATCAATGTGAAAATCTTTCTAAAAAAAATCTCTTTTTTAAAGCAGTGAAGAGTTGTGTTTTAAGAAAGATTTTCATTTCTGTATTGTTTTCATTTATAACCAATACAAGTAACTTACCAAAATCTCCTCCGGTGTCTGGTATCTTCCACATATAAAGGTTGAAATCATCCGATCCGGACAGCACAAACTGATCGCTCGTCCCAGCGAAGCAACAACTCTTCATAGTGCAAGAGTTGTAGTAATCCTGGTGGTAGAACTCTGCGACTGGTTCCGGGGATTGCACCGAGTATAGTACTGGAGCCAGGCGACGGCGTAGAGCTAGCACACGCGTGCCGGTCTGGTTGAAGCGTACGCTCATACTGTTTTGGCAAGTGCCGTTATTGCCGACGTATCGCAGTATTGGACTATTAAGACAATATTACAACAATCAATAAAACTTTGATTCATAAAGACCTTAAAAATAATTGTGTATATGACAAAAATAATCCCGCTCTCGTGAATCGAACTGTGAATGTTAACAGGCTGATGAGCGTTATTCATTTCTTCATCGCCTTCAAAAATATTAAGACAATACACTTTTATAGTATATTTATATGCTGTCACGAACAGTCAATCTATCATGACCTATAATGACTTCAGGACCACAATCTGCTCAAAAAAAAAAAATCACATCATATTATGATTCTGATCTGAGATTATCAGGACAGCGAATTACAGGCAGAAAACATATGGCGCAATTTGTTCTTGGTCTGTCAACCTCGACATATTATGTGATTTTGATCACAGATCACAATCCAGATTAATTATGTACATGCTACCTATAAAAGACATACTAATAATATGATACTAAAATATATTCTCTTTCTCTTTTTGTTCAAACATTACACATGGCATTTTAGTTTTAGATATTTTAGTTTTGGGTTTAGAGTATTCTTAGTTCTCTTTCTTACTGTTTTGGTGAGCGTAGATCCCATAAAGCAACACCGTCCCTTGCATTAGCAGACACCACTATGCCCGTCTGTTGCGGGTGGAACATTACACCGTGGAATGCTTTCCTGCTGCGTGATATTACAAGGGACTCTGAAAATACTTGACTTTTAAAAGTTTGATCCATATTTATCTTTTTATTTATTTATTTCAATTTCAATGATCTAGCTGGACTGTCAGATATATTTTTAGAATGCAGAGGTTCTTGAAAAAGTTAGTAAAATATTGTCCTGTAAAGCATGTCCCTCAATTTTTTACAAAAACTCATATGGGTTTTGATCAAAACTAACCATGAACAGACTGTCGGGTATCAAACAGCAACAACCGTCCATCGTTGCCAGCCGTCGTGACTACGCGGTCGTTGAACGGGTCAATGCTGAGACTGCATACTGCTCGCTGGTGTTGGAGCACTTCCAGAGGTCGTGTGCTTTCTACGTCGTGCACAATTACCTACATTGAATATAACTTTTTACTAATTTAATAGTACATTATGGTACAAGTGTGAAACATTGGTGATTGCCGCGAGGCGCTAGGTGAAGGTCTTAAGGTAGCCGAGGACGGTAATCATCAATACACACGTGTATCATACGACGTTTTTTCAATACACTTGTGCAGAAAATAATACTAAAATAGTACATTATGGTACAAAACATGAAAACGAGTTGTGAAAATTTTTTCGCAATGGCGGGAAAAATTAATCAGTTTTCCGGAATGCGCCTTTAATGGCCATAGACTAAAAGAATGAGGTTTCTTTTTTTTGGCTTTTCTCGGATAGCTACGTACAAAATGGGGAGTTTCAAGTTTTCTTTATTACAGAAAAAACAGAAGTTATATTTGAGTGACAGTTTTATTTATAAAACACTTACATGTTGAAATTATCTATTTAAATACGGAGTTGTATGAAATGAGCAAGCAATAGGTACATTAATTTATTTGTAATATTGAACACGATCTTTTTTGTAATAGAAACTTTTTTAAGCACAGTCACAGCAACTCAACCAATAAAATTAAAAAAAATAATTCTATAACTCACATTGTGAATAATAGTAATGAAAAGTCACAGTTTGATTAATAGGTTTCATTGTGTGCCTAATTGCGTTGAACCGGGAGCCAATTTATGAGCAAGTGTGTTGAAAAATAAATAACCTTGTTGTATCACTCAGAGGTCATTCAAAATTTACAAGGGCATCAGAAAAATAGATACTTAGTAGATATATTAATGGAAGGTAGAAAAAATTAAAAATATTTACATTTACTTGTCCAAATGTAAAGCTGTTTCAAGATGTCCAGCAAAATTTACTTACAATATCATCATTTCCACCAGAATAAATCTTCTGACTATCAGCAGTGATGCCCAAACAGAATATGTTGGATGAATGTAGTGCTTTCATTGGTTCAGGCTTGCCTCTGTCAAGGATGGCTTGCCCAAACTGCCATACCATCACCCTTCTGTCATCTCCACCTTAAGTAGTAAAATGAGATAAGTATATGAAGACAAACTGAAAATTATTAGTGCATAATAATCTGCTAATCTATATACTTCAATCCTGATGCCAACTGGGTACCTATAGAGAACTACTGTGGAGTAGGGTAGGCAACTGCAGCCTTACCAACCGCGAATGATGAAAAATACAATTTTACATCTTATCGCCATATATTAACAATAGGGTGTAAAATTTTTCAGTTTTCATTATACTGTCCCATACACTCTGTATAGGTAACTCTGTTATTGGAGTTTCATGTGTTGACTCTCGAGTTCCAAAAAATTGACTTGAATATTGTTTATTCATTGACATTACTTTATACACAAAAAGCTCATAGAAAATATTTTTGTGGAGAACAGAATATCTTATTTTTTTTGAAAAGAGCAACCGCCGAGTTTCTTACTGGCTCTTCTCGGCAGGAAAGGCATTCCGAACCAGTGGTAGATTCATTGAACATTCAAAAGTGCTTGTAAAAGTTTATTTGAATAAAAAATATTTCTATTTCTATTTCTATTTAGAGTAGGTACTAAGTAATAAAAAAAATATGACACCAATACATATATCATACAATGCTAAATTTAATATAGAATTTACAATAATTTTCCTTTTAGCTGGTTACCGTGTTTTCTTCACACGCCCACAGTTATCAATAGTTTATTGATAACTGTGGGTAATGGGTAATAATAGAAAATTAATACAATTAAGTCACCTCATTTTATCTCATATCGTTTTAGCTCTATGGTTCTAACTGCGGTTATGATATATATAATAACGAAAGTTATATTAGTTTATAAATTCTTTTACCTGATACAAGTAATTCGCCATTGCTCGAAAACTCGATAGCATTGACGCATCCAAAATGGCACACCAAATCACGCCGATACAAATTTTTAGCCGCAAAAAGGCGTTTATTGAATATCTCTGCTTTCAAATTACTCAAAAGTCCACACTCTCTTTTTGTAATGTATGTTAAAGGATTTGATATATTCGCCATATTTAACGCAAAACCACCATTTTACACAATGAAATGAAATCTGCGAAACACTTCACTTGACGATCAGCTGTATTTTATTTTTAAAAACAACTTACGTTCCATTTATTTGTGGATTATCCGAGAAATTTATATTTTTGTCGAATTATTTCTTAAGTTATACGTAAAATATTTATCAAATTATACAAATTTTATAAATATTTATTGCCAAATCTGTTTTCAAATCATTTATATCAAAATTTTAACTCTTAGTACTTACTTGATTTTATAAATTTTTAAAGCAACGATCGTAAAATGGATCTTTTTCTTGTAACACTGACAATATCACAACATCCATTGACATTTGATTATTTCATAGCTGTCATCTGTCATAACAAAAGCAATAACGAAACGAACACGTGCAAATGCTAAGATTGAAATGAAAAATATAGGTACTAATTGGAGTTATTGGATTCTCTCACCTTTGTAAAGCAAATCATCGCCAAGACCGTATTGACATAAAACCGGAACATAGTATTGTAACATATGTATAATGCTTACAGTTGAAGAAATGAGGAAACCTTCAGTTAAAGTATCAGGTAAGAATTTGTTGGTAGGAAAGTTCATTTGAACGTAGTTATAAAGTAAAATAGTACTTAAATCATTTATTTTAGTTTCTAGCTCCGAGTCGTCAAGTGAAGAAGTCGATGATTCAGATGAATACGATTCAGAAATCACAGATGAAGATGACAACAACCTAAAAAATCAAGAAAGTGGAATAAGTGAAAACGCTGATGAAAGTGGAAGTAACAAGGAAAGCGATGTTGATGATGATGTCATAATAAAAAATGAAGGCTGGGCGAATTCTGTATCTAAAATCCTCAGTTCAAGTAAACCTAAGAATAAAAAAACATTGGTTCTATCTCGAGCAAAGAAACTTGCAGACACATTAAAGAAAGTGAAAGAAGAGAAACCCAGTTTTGAAGTTGTTGGTGATGAAGTTAAAGAAATAAAGACAGATGTTAAGGAAGAGTCTTCAACTGTGTCAGAACCTCCAGTGAAGAAAAAGGTGAATAAGAAAATATGCTAATTCTGTTATACAATCTAAACAAACATAATTTTACATGTCCTTTATTACAGAGAAAATTGTGAATTAGATAGCACTATTAGACCAATGAGTTAAGATTGCCATTATATTATTAGTTTTCCAAGCTATTATAAGTTGTTTTGTGATACTAAGGTCAGATATGTTATTGCAAATTTTGGTCATTCTCAGCTCAGCCTGATAAGCATTTTTGGTTTGGGGATTTGTGTGCCATAGAACCATTATCACATCGAAAATTTTATTGGTTGGCTTTTTGTTTCTCTTCCTACTGTATAATGTGTTAAAAAAATGTCACTTTCAGAAAGTTGAAAAGTCATCAATAAGAAAAAAACCCAATGTACTAGAGAAGGATAGAGAAAAGCTACTAACAAAGATAGCCACTAAAGGTGTAGTCCAATTATTCAATGCTGTTAGGAATCAACAAAAGACCATTGAAAAAGAGATTAAAGACATACCTGAGGGGAAGAAGGAAAAGGTGTTAAAGAAATTTGATAAAAGAGCTTTTTTGGATACTCTAATGGGACAATCAAAGTCAGTAGTTGTTGAAGAACAAACTAAAACTTTGAAAGATGAAGTTAAGCCAGAGTCTGAGAAACCTAGATGGAATGCATTAAGGTATGTAAGGCCATACCCCTACTTATATTACAAATGCAAAGCTGTGTTTATTTATTCTTTTGTTGGACTAACAAAAAAAACTCTATGCATACAAAGCAAAGTAAAAGCTTAATAAAGTTTAAGTTTCAGCCTCAGCTAGGTTATCAACTCCTTAACACCACATATAATTAATCCAGAATTTATATTATGTAAATATATAAAAGGAAAAGGTGACTGACTGATCTATGAACGCACAGCTCAAACCACCAGATGGATTGGGCATAAATTTGGCATAACTTTTAGGATGTAGGTATCTGCTAAGAATAGATTTTTGAAAATCCAACCCCTGGGTGGGCAAAATTTCATTACAAGTGTATGTTATGTGTATATTATGTAGTTATTTTAATTTAAAAATAATAATTTCAAATAGCTACTATAAAATATTTATTTATTTTGCAGAGATGACTTCATGATGGGAGCAAAAATGAAGGATTGGGACAAAGAATCAATAGATGAGAATAATTAATAAATTATTTATTAGGAATGCTTTAGTATCATTTTACATGGAAGACTTAAAATTATAATAATGCTTAAAAATAATATTAATAAAATAATTAGATTCAGTTGTGTACCAAAATAAATTGACAGGATTAAATGGCATATGTTTCTACATTTTTAAATGGATGCTTATTTAAGGCTTGTTCAATATACTTAGTATGGTACAACTAAATTATTACAACTCAGTTATTTTATGTACAAAGTATAAGCATCGTTTCCCACAGTTTGCTGGCTAATCTGTTTGGGCAAGGTAGAGTAGATTTTAACAGGTAAGTTCCACACCATTGTTTCTATTGGCACATTGAGTGGGGCATTCCAGTCTCTGTCATCTGGACCTGGCTGTAATCTCTCATTGCTTGTCACAAACTCAAAGTGAAGTCGCCAACTTAGTGACACTGGAAATAACATAAGTTTATATGAAATATAGTAAAATAATAGTTAACTTTTTTTTATGTAGGTTACAAGATAATCCTGTCTGTAAATGGACACGTGGAAGCACACAGTAATTGCTTCTTTTCAGGTACAGCATATTTTTAATATTTATGACAAGATAAACTTTGACTGTCAAGAGTCATCATACCTGATGGTAAATGACAATGCAATGTAAGATGGTAGCAGAATTGGAAGGGGGCTAAGCCAGTTTTGAATTACACTCGTACTCTAATCAGTTTCGAAACACCATAGTATTGGAATGCTAAATCGTTTGGTAGCACATCTTTAGTGGTAAGGTGGTAACAAGCCACAACCAAAACCTCTTACCAGACAAAAATACTATTGTAAATTATGTGAGTTTGATTGCACTTCAATCATGCAAGAACAGTGCAACAAACCTGAAGATTGACAGGTGACTTATGCCAGGTCTATGAATACCTATCTCCACATGACGACCTCCCTGGCGCAGTGGTGAGCGCTGTGGTCTTATAACTGGGAGGTCTCGGGTTCGATTCCCGGCGGTGGCAATTTAGGAATTTATAATTTCTAAATTGTATCTGGTCTGGTCTGGTGGGAGGCTTTGGCCGTGGCTAGTTACCACCCTACCGTCAAAGACGTGCCGCCAAGCGATTTAGCGTTCCGGCACGATGGTGTGTAGGAACCGATTAGGGGTATGGGTTGAATTTACGCGGCTATACCCCTTCCAAGTTAGCTCGCTACCATCTTAGACTGCATCGTCACTTACCATCAGGTGAGATCGCAGTCAAGGGCTATCTTGTCATCGAATAAAAAAAAAAAACATGGAAGAAGTTGAGGAGGTAAAGCTGGTATTTATATATAAGGAGTATACCTTCATCACCCTCAAAAGCTGGTGTAATATGCAGCGGTATGGGCAAAATGAGCTGCGAATGTGTTAGGCCCAGTGTGACCTCATGGTATCTTGCCACTGTCATGGACCTGCTGCTGTTTTCTTTGTTCATGCTTTTCATTGGAGTTTTCGCTTTGGTTACCTCCTCAGGTTGTAGGGACACTGAAACCTAAACGTAACTTTGTGAGATAAACATTCTATAAACATTGATGTTGCAATAGTGGAGCTTGCCTTTTCACTCAAAAAGCAAAAATTCGAACCCATAAGAATTTTCCAAATCTTAGATGTGCATCTTACAAATAAGCTAGAAAAGTGCTTTGTGGAATATTAATTACTATAATGATAAATTAGTTTAAATCATGAGTTTTTTGTTAGCAACATTCTTTTTCTTTCTTTTTAATTATTATTATTGTTGATGTCTCAAGCAAAGCCAACTTACTTGCATACAAGTGACAGTACCAACTGAGAAATCAAAGGTGCCAACAATATCTTCACCCAACTTGTATGCAGATTTGAATAAGCAGAACCGGCCTACTTTTCCTCTTGCATTTGTAATCATGTATGAGTTTGGACTCCTCCTTGCTGTGAGATTCTGCAAAATTAACATTTATCTATAACTACATAACTTGACTTCTTGTATGTAATGCCAAGAAATGTGTGAACTTGCAAACTTAGAAGCATTTTATCAGTTGCCAGTCACATCCTTATTAATTAATTGTGCATTTTAGATCAGATAAAAGTATGTAAATATGCCAGCAGATATAAAATTAATACATTTTTAATATATGTATTTTACTATGTTCACAAGGAATCTGTTTAGTGAGCTACTTTACTAGTTTAAAATATGTTTTTTAAACAATATTTGTCAACCTGAACTTGACTAATGTCCTCTTCCCTCTGAATAAATAAATGAAAAGCTTATACTAGGAATGGGTATGACAAAGTACAAGGGATGGCGATTGTACTATCAACCTTTCAGTTTTCAGTCCCACACCTTTAACCATTGGGCTACTGAAGTATAGTGCAATACATAAAAATAATTCACCTGTAACACTTGCAAAGCCATTGTCAAAGGAGTTTCAACCTTCCTTTCCTCTGAAAATGGATTAGTAGGCTGTAGTTCTTCTGTGGTTTCATTTCCACACAGTGCAGATAAGTCTTGCATGTTCATGATTGGACTGATGGGGAGGACCCTGAATGGTATACGCACCATCTTGATATGAGACCCTACTTTCTGTGTTGCTATTGTTATCTTGTATGAATATTTCACAGCAGTACCTCTGTATGATGGTGGTGCCTCTATGGGGAGAGACTCTCTATACCAGACTGAAAGAAATAAATAACTGATTAGGAATAAGGAAGTAAAATGCATCAAAAATTATAAATTAAATAGTTATTATAGTTATCCAACCAAGTTTATCCAGATCTTATGTAATTTTTGTTTTTTGTACCAAACTACACAAGGCTGTAAATGTACTCAAAATATTTTAGTATCTTCAATAAACCAAACTTGGAACCAATAACGATAATCCTTTGTTTATTGTTGTCCAGTTTTGAGGTGAAGGGCATTAACAAAAATTTATTAATGCCCTTCATGAAATCATCAACAAAGCTCTACAGCATTGGGTACAGAAAACTTCTAACATTCCTTTTAAGTGGATTTACAATTGTTTTGTTAAATAAACTTACATGTTTTTGTTTCTCCAAGGGGTATGGTCAGGTCACAAAACAGTATCTTGGGTTTTGTATGAAACACAACATCTCCAATATCACATGATGTCACCTCAAGAGCTGTTGTTTTTTCAAACACACTGGTTTTTTCGCCTGTACTTTTTGATGTTGAAAAAAAGCAGTGGATTTGTGCCGAGGCCCAGGCCAAGTTTTCTAAGATATCACTAAAAATATATGTAATATTAATTAAATAATTATCTAAGTATATTTATTTTGCACCATTAAAGATAGAAAACTTTAATGTTACTTGTGGCTTTGAGAGTTCCTATGTTCTGGCTGTGGTGTGTGGTTAAAAGTGATACAGCATTCTAAAGCCTCTCCAGCCAAGTAAACTGAGCCAGTTGTCAGTTTTGCGGATAATTCGATCATGTTTAGTTGCAATAAACAAAGCGTAGGTAACTTTTTATAAGTTGTAAAATTACAATTTCATCCACCAACACTGAACCACTTCGTCGATTTAGATATTGTGATTTAAAGTTATGTCAGTCATTTTAGCAAAAAGTGAATTGTTAAGTCATTATGTATTTTTGTCGATATAGGTACATATTTTTAGTTATAAATTACAAATAATATTATTAGATGAAAGATCGAAAATTGTTTTGATTGTTGCCTTTGACGTTTGCGTTTTTGATTTTGACTTTGACAGTGCTTTGACACTGACACGTAGACAGAGTATCACTGACATGACTTTGTGAAAAGTACCACAGAGTACTAAGCACAGAATTCTAGTGTAGCACGTAGACAGAGAAGGTGTAGCATAGACGTTGCCGTTGTTGTTTGTTGTTCTTCGTCCGAGTATTCAATGTACTCTGTGGTTGTAGTTATTTTCGAGAAAGACAAAGATCTATGACCATTGGTACCGCCTATTCAGACGTAAGATTTCTTAATGTTTTGTTATTTTTAAAATAAAGGCAAAGCCTACCTATTCAATTGTGATTTCCTTTTTTTTGGCATAAACGGACGGACATGGCATAGGTACCTATATATATCACATATCACGAACGTAAATATATTACCTAGCTACCGTCAACCTACCTTACTCTTATATGTTGTGCTACCTACGTACAAAAGAAGCTTAACTGTGTGTCTGTGTGTTCGCAGTATTTTTAGTTATTCGTCTGTGGAAACCGTTCCAATTTACGGTACGCATTAGTCAATATAATACAATTAGTCTTAATTAAGACTGAATGATTCGAATCATTTATCTAATATTAAATTACTGTCTTTAAAAGAAGAATACAAGAAAGAAAGCTAAACAACACCATTAGAGTCTAAATAATTAATAAGAAAATATTTTTTATAACGGTTGAGTAACTTCCGCTAGCAAATGGGAAATGGAACGTAAGTTTAACGAAAAATTACAATTTGAAAACTGTTGTGTTGAAATAGAATAATCTATTATTTTTAATGTAATTAAATTAAACGAAATGTTAATATCGGACGGAATTAATCACGGTAAATTACAATCTATAATAGTGGGAGAGTTAAAAAAGGCGGGCTTAAAGCATCGACTGAAAAAAATTATTTTGAAAAATGTCAAAGTAAGTTTCATCAAGTTGTACTTAGATTGTTTTTAAGTTTTTGACTTATTTTATATAAGTTCTTGTTCTCCAAAGGATCATAAAACAGTGTTCGGAGCGCCTCTAGTGAAAGTCCCATCGTGCAGTGTCATATGTTGCGGAAGCACCCTGAGTATTCCAATAGTTGTGACTGAGATGTCATCAGTGCTGAGAACTCACTCTCATGTCGAAGGTCTGTTCCGGAAAGCTGGATCACAAACCCGACAAAAAGACATAAAGGTAATACACACACACATATTATTGTAAGGAAATTAGGATTAAACCCTATCAGGTTTTGAATAATACTTAGTAGACAATTGCTGTCTAATGTGACCAGACGAGCTTCACTTAACACAATCTCTAGTTCAACTAAATATTTGTGTTATAACATAGCTCATATTTTTCAGCATTTGTTAGATGCTGGTGGTTGTGTATCAGAGGGCCATCATCCCATAGATGTAGCCAGTGTTTTGAAGCTCTACCTCCGCTGTTTGCCGGAGCCCCTGATCAGTGCAGAGGTGCAGGACTTGTTGCTGAGGTGCAGAGTGACCGGCGGTGAAGATGGACTCAAGTCTATATTGAACACATTATTGTTGTTACCAGTATTACATGTGCACCTACTGCATTATATCATGGAGGTATTCCTTGTTTTATACAATACTAGTTGATGTCAGTGACTTTGTTTGCGTGGATTTAGTTTTAAAATCCAGTGGGAACTGTTTGATTTTCCGGGATAAAAAGTAGTCTCTGTCACTCTCCAAGTACTCAATTATGTCTATGCAAAAATCACGTTGATCCGTTGCTCTGTTGTAGTGTTATTGAAGGACAAACTGATTTTTGCAAATTGATTTTTCTAGGCATTTGTTATTTGACTAACTGATGTCTGAAAAAAAAGATACTGGCCAAATTGATAACCTCCTCCTTTTTGGAAGTTGGTCAAAAATCCAGTGGGAACTCTTTGATTTTCTAGGATAAGCCTGTATCACTCTCCAAGTTTTCAACTCAATATAGACTTGCAAAAAATCACGTCGATTTGTAGATAAGTCCTGTTTGAAGGGCGAAACAACAAACACATTTAACATATTAATGGGAATATTAGGTTGGCTGGTGTCCTCTCTTTAAGTACAATAAAACAGTCCAAGGATTTGAAATGGTATTTGAAAATTCCAGTTACTACATTTCATTGCATCAAAGCACAAGGAGAATCTGATGGACTCTTCCAACCTGGCCATCGTACTGGCGCCGAGCGTCATGCCGCTCCCGGCCACTGCCTCAGCACAACGGCTGGAACACCACGTAGCCTTAGTTAAGGTAATGGGATCAATCAAGTTATTTTTAACCCCAACAAAAAATGAGGGCTGTTATGCTACTGCTCCATCTGCTGTTAATGGCTCAAATGGATTAGTGTTTAGCGTCTAACGTCATTAGTAATGTAACAGTAAAATATTGGCCCCGTCTGCATAATGCCTTTATTATTTTTTGAGGGTATTTTTATGTTATTTTTGTCATGTCTGTTTTTAATTGTTTTTATTAGTGTAATTGGAGGTTTCCGTACTAATAAACAAAATAAATAAATAAATAACAAATAAATTATCGTGTTAATTTACGCGTTACGGCGCAGGTGGAGCAGGGGCATTATATAATAATATTAATAATCATTTATTTGCAAGTTTTTCTTTTAAGTTACTTATAAGTTTAACATATTATGTTTCTGAGTATTATGTATGGGTGTATGTGTCTGTCTGTTCTCTAGTAGCTCCTTAACAAAATGAACCAATTTTGATGCAGTTCTCTCTGTTT
Source organism: Hipparchia semele (assembly GCA_933228805.2). Lineage (NCBI taxonomy): Eukaryota > Metazoa > Arthropoda > Insecta > Lepidoptera > Nymphalidae > Hipparchia > Hipparchia semele. The sequence continues at coordinate 8,814,956 of OW121725.1, read as the reverse complement.
GAAAGTTAACATGATCAAGCCATCTTGATCTTGATGACCTTAGATTTATGAAGAACTGCGTTTGAAGGCTCATTTCCTACTTGTCAGGGTTGTTTAAATTTTCAATTTACCCTTGTTATTTCAGTTATTTATAGAAAACTCAAAGTATATAGGACTTTTAACAGAAGATCTCATGATGAAACTAGACGATGATTCAGATGTCAGCCGATCGAGACGGAAGAAAAGGAGGAGTGGATCTCTTAATAGTAAGTTATTAGTGTGTTTAGTTTGCCAAAGCTCACTTGGTCAGCGTAGCATACTCTGGCCTGTTGACAGGTAGTGAGCCCGCGAAGGATCGAGATGAATGAATGTATTCCCTTCTAATAATTTAAATATGAAAGAATCTTGTCTATTTGTTGACTACTAGCTGATGCCCGCGACTTCGTGCGCGTGGATTGTTTTTAAAATCCCGCAGGAACTCTGATTTTCCGGGATGAAAAGTAGCCTATGCCACTCTCCAGGTCCTCAATTATACCCATGCCAAAAATTACGTCGATCCGTAGCTTATTATTGAAGGACAAACCAATAAACAAACACACTATCGCATTTATAATATTAGTAAGGATAAGGATTTACAGACTATAAATGAATACACTGGAAGATTCACTTGACGATTCGAAAGAACTTTGTAAAAGTTTATTTGAATAAAAAAACTGTTGTAGTCTATCCTATTATTATTTAAATTTTAGGAATGTTAAATGGGTTACGCAAAATGGTGTCCGGTAACCCGAGTACGCCCGCGCCGGCGCGAGACGGCGCCAAGACCCCCGTGCTCAGCAAATCCGGCGCCAAGACCCCCGTGCTCAGCAAATCCGCCGCCAAGAGGAAATTTAACTCTTATGAAGGACTTTCTGCGAAAACTAAGTGAGTTATTTTATTTATTTTTATTTTTTATGTACATACATATAAATAATTACAAGACAAGAAAATATATTAGAAGTAGACATAGGTGAAGTTTATCTCTATAGAAAGAAATTTCTTCCAGCTTCCCTTGAAAGTGAGTAAGGTGAAATTAGAGTGGAATAGGTCAAAAATTTACATAACTACTACTATTATATGTTATTGGTGCTAATTGGGTTGTATACAATCTCACGCCTTTAAAACGCTTAAAATCTATCTCGGTCGCGTCTAGTTGCAGTCCTATCGGACTAAGAGAGTGCGGGAATAAAGCACTTTATCTTTTCAAAGCTAGTGTGCAAGTGTGCGCGCAAAAGGTGGAGCAGGTAAATGGACTCACCTATGTGCACTATAAAATCTCCTGCTTTTTTGGTTAGTCTTTGTTGATGCTCTGGCCATGGACAACAATGCCAGTACTTATTTTCAATGGTTTTTTTTTTGCAGGAAAGAAATAACAAAAGGCCTCCCTCAGAAGGAACTATCATTCACACCTATGAAAATGTAAGTCATAAAAGTTTAAAAAAAAAATACTTACTTCCAGTTTTAATAAATAATCTATTTTAACCAAAATATACAAAAAGATCGAAAATTCAATCTGGATGTAAAACTCAAATGGTGGGGTGTAAATTAGCATTTTTTACTACATTAAAACCTGCAAAACATAAACTTCTGTGCTAACTTTGTGAGGCCTGTAGGTAAAACTCATAAGAAATTTATCTTTCAGGGATGTAACTGATCGGAAACGGTTACGACTCAGTTTCGTAGATGCAAGAAGTACACCAGTCATCAACTCAGACTTCAGTTCTCATAAAAACTCCGAAACCAGTGTCAGTAGTGAAGATCTGTTGACTTCTACGGAAAACTTGTTCAGTGCCCACGACACTATCGACTTGTCCTCGGTCATGAAGGAAGTAGAAAATGACTATGTTCGAATTTCTAAACAGGAATACGAAGAAATAAAAAGTAGGGTTTCTGCTATAGAGAACAGGTTATCCAGAGAGTTTACTGACGTCATACCGAGAGTTCAGCCTTTACAACAAGTCCAGAATGTTTACGAACAAACGTTGGAAGAGGTCGCCATGTTGAACTGTCACGGTTCCGAGCATTTGGCGCGACGCCTCAGCAAAGAACTGAAGATTAGACCAAAGGAAGAGGCTAAAATCATACGGTCACCGAGCGCGAGAAAAATAGGCTCCATAAGACGACGCTCGAAAGAAAATTTGACCAAAATAGTCAGACACAAGTCTTGGAATGCTATGGATATGTTCTACCCGTACGTCGGCCTCAGTCGGAGAGAGAAAACGAGTATCGTTAAACCAAACAGAGATAGAGATAGCACAACGGAATGGGATGTTTCACTATCAGAAAATTCCATCAACGTATCTGACTCCAGCCAAAAATACCATCAACGGAAAAGAATTAGTCTCGCACCAGATATCGGTTTAAATAAAACTGTCGGCAAAGTTCAGCCGCGACGATCCCTAAATGTAACTACTACCAACTGGAATGAAACGGGGTCCGATAAATCGGCAAATAATACCCTCAATTCCAATGAGAATACTAGGAAACCGACGCAGAAAGGCTATCAAAATGTACATAACTCCCAAGTCGGGAAAGACAATCCAGTGAATTCTCAGCAGAAATGGCGAAGTGCCGCAGCGTTTTTTATGAATAAAACCGGTGAACTTGAATCTAGCGGGCTGAGTGGAAGACCTTCGGTGAACAAACTACGTCGACAAAAGGCTGGAGCAGTTCTCGCTAAAGCCAAACTCTTCGAAACCAGCTCCGACAAGTCGTCCGAAGCAAACGAGAAGACCGCGCACACAGGATTCGCAAGGAAACCGAGAATTACCCACCAAAACCAAATGAAATCCCAGAAAATGTCCATTCATCCCAAATCGAGGATGCAAGCTTACGTAAATAATGACGCGCAAACAAACATTAAAGCGAACGTGAATACAAAAGATTTGGGTGCAAATGTGACGAGATATAAAGGACCCGTTCATCATAATAAGGAAGAAATTAATCTCAGAGTAAACAGAAAAGTTACACCGGTAAAAAAAATAGTTTCCCCGCAATCGAACGTTTTACTTAAGACTCCTCAACCTCCAGCATTGAAGAAACCCTTATGCACACCTCGAAGCTTACGAACGCCCGCATCTGGTAACGATCTCAGACGAACAAATACCCCGATGAGAGCAGTTCACGTCTCACCGAGAAGATCGCCGCGGCAAAAGATTCAACGCACATTTAACTGATATTTTTGCATTTATTCTTTTACTCGTACCATTAAAATAAAGACTTGACGTACTTAAACTTAGTAATAGATAATAGATAGGGTAATGAATGTTTTTGTGATTAAATCAATTTTTGTAAATAAATAAATAGGTATGTTGATAATAATTTTGTATTTTCCCTTTATTTAATATTTACTGTTTCTAAACATAGAGCGCCTACTATTAGGAACTTCACAACCGATTTTTTTTCTAGTTTCTAGTAGCGTGCGTTCGTCAAAAATAACTACGGTCGCATCAAAACTTTTATAAAGAACCGCTCAAGTTGTAATTAAATACTTATGTACCCACTACTTCATCTTAATTATGCTTATATTTTAATAATATTATAAATGCGAAAGTTTGTAAGGATGGATGGTACATGAATAAATGTTAAGCTATAATTGCATAGCTTCTATCGCGGGCCTTGAGCGTGGAGATCGAATCCAGAAATTCCGTAACGAAAATAATTTTATTTTGTACACGTTTGTTGAAGTCGGGCGGCTTAAATAGAAACAATGAAACCGATACGCGATGCTCACCCGATTTCAATAAGCATGTCTCTTATAAGTCACCATAAGTTAAGCGTCGCGCATCGATTTCACCGTTTCTAGTTAAGCCCGCCCGACTTCAACAAACGTGTACAAAATAAAATTATTTTTATACTTTGTAGTGGCGTTTGAAGTCGGTTTTTTGAAAAGAATTTTTATTTTAAGCTTTTTAGTGTAGCTTGTTCCTACTCTCTTTCTCTTCTCCCTCCAACGCTACGGTACTAATGTAGTTCTATACTTGGTACCTACAGTACTTTTTAACAATTCACAAGAGCTAGGACCCTAGTCCAACTATATCATAGAGCTCCTAAGCTCCATGATGTAGTCCATGGTTGGTACCAACAATATCAATTCGTAAACGACAGTTCCTAAATACTCACAGTTTAAGTAGGCAGTACCCCTGCAGCATCAGAATTGAAGAGCTAGGACCTTGAGTTCCACTATGTAGAATATGCTTGATACTAACAATGTCAATTCACAAGCGAAAGTTTTAAAATCCTCACAGTTTAAGTGGGCAGTACCCTGCAGCATCAGGATTGAGGAGCTAGAACCTAGACCTCGATGGTGTAGTATATGCTTATTACATATAATAACAATTCATGATTAGCAGTTCCTAAATCCCTATAATTTATGTGGGCAGTACCCTGCAGCATCAGGATTGAAGAGTAGGACCTGGAGCTCTATGATGTAGTATATGCTTAGGCCAAACATACCAATACGTAAACGACGGTTCCTAAAATCCCATAATTTAGGGGGGAAATACCCCTACAGCATCAGGCTTGAGGAGTTGAAGGTAAAAATTTTTATGGGACCATTTCGCGAGCTTCCTCTGTCGATTCAAAAAAAATCTTCTGAATCGGTCCAGAAACCCCGGAGTAATCGGTGGGCATACATAGAAAAAAAAAAAAAAAAAAAAAGATACCGGCCGAATTGATAACCTCCTCCTTTTTGGAAGTCGGTTAATAACCCGACATGGGACTCCTCTCACCGCTAGATGGCGTTGATAAAAAATGCTATGCAATAGCTTTACCGCGGCAGTCCCCGAGTGCCACACGTCTTTTTTTTATTATTTTTCTCTTTTACGCAAAAACTACTGGACGGATTTTGATGAAACTTCATTACCTATGTAATATCTTATTCATCAGAATAGCACATGGGCTATATTTTATACTGGAAAATTAAAGAGTACCCTCAGGATTCAAAAATCCATAATCCGCGGGCTTCAAGTTAGTTTAATATTTTGCATTCGCACTCGGCACGGCAGTTGACATGCACTCGCTTCATCCGTTCTACAGTACGTGCAGCAGCTGCTCTATTCTACTGTAGGTAGGTAGGTACTAGGTACTGTAGTAGTTTTCGATGCGAACCCCTGAGGTATGGAACCTCCTGGCGCAGGTTTTTCTACCACTCTAGGTCTACAAAACAGAACTTGAGAACCTAAAGTATAGGAGTAACTAGGCATCTTCTAGAGGTTTAAAAAATACTGTGGGAACAGATTTTCCTGGATAAAAATTATTAGTCATTGTCCGTGTCCAGGTTGCAAGCTTGAATTGTAGTCTGTGGGGTCTCTCATAATGTGCGACAAGAATCTTTTGGCAGGTGGCCAAAGTAGAAAATGCCGCTGCAAAATTGTGCAACATCACTATGACAGGAGGTCGTATATAGGTTTTTTGTGCTGTTCAATCACTCTTCAGCTTTTTCTGCGATAGAAGCTGATAACACACTCACGCGAAATTAAAGAAAAATCACAGCTGTGTATAAGGGCCTGCATGAAATAAAAAGGGGATCAAGTGAATAAAAATCCAATTTATAATATTATATGACGTATATCACGGCTTTTACAGTGGTATTCTCAGGTATAAAGAAAATATTATCCAGATTTAAATTCAATAAATTAAACATACTGACAATTTAATAAATAACAATTTCACATTCAATTCAATTATATAAAGCATCGTCGCCACGATAATTTTGCTGTTACAATAACAAAGTCTCGTAATTCTGTACGCGGTGAACTAAAATAATTCTCTTACATAATGTAGTTAGCGATGATCACAGATTGAGGATTATAAAAAGCAGACACAGAACATATCGTGCTATGGAGACAATTCGAAAATTGCAATAGTGACTGATTATTGAGTAATTTAGATTTTCAATAGCTTAACGGCTAACTTATCACTATCCGCGATTCGCCTCCGCTCGAACATTGCTTGTCGGTCGATATCAATACGACAATATTTAAATTAACAATATAATAAAATATCAATTGTACCTAAGATCTTTTCCAATTAAATATGCACATTCCTTCTTAATTTGCATTTTAATATACATGTGCTCCGGACACGGTCCGAAGCCATCGCGCGCGTTGATTCCCTTCTCGACGTAACGTACGTACTTCATAATAATAATAATTAATTAAACATACAGGTTGTGATCAATAATAAAAATATAATGATACAAATACATTAATTACTAATTTTTTTCGATTACTGTGAGACATAAATATTTACAAAGCGTATTAGGAGTAGTTAGGCGAGTCGGCCTCCTAATCAAATGGTATAAGAGTTTATGACAAATTTTGTAACTACTTCCAAACTAGCTGATTCTGGCTTTACAGAGTACAGAGAACAGTACTAGAAATGGTTAATGCTGGCGTACTGTAAGTACTGTTGTACTCTCACTAGAGGCGAATATGCAGTTTCCTGGCAGATTACTCTTAGTGAGAACGACACCTTTTGTGTAAAATGTTACGCAATAAAGGTGTTTAAATAAAATAAAAATAATATTCCATTTCATTAACGAGTAATACCTTTAGAGATTCAAGACGCCATAGATAACGCCGCATTGTCATGCGGCGTTATCTATGGCGTTTTTGACGTCCTGAGAGTTACCCTGTGAATCCAGAAACAGCCATTTCGGTGTTCGTTACCAAATTAGTTATGACCTCTTATATCAGTAAGCTTAGTTTAAGTTTTAATTCGATTGATTGTATAAGAATTTGATGACATAAGCGTCAAAGTAAAATGAACCATAACGGCATTGAATTAGAGCTAAATTTCGTGTATGCAATCTTATGCTTACACTCCAAATTGAAATCGGTTGTACTGAATTTGTGACTTTAAAATACAATTAAATTTCATTTTACTTTGACGCCTAAATGTCCTCGAATTCTTATACGATCAAACGAACTAAAACTCAGACTAACCTACTGGACTAATCCACGCCGCGGCGGCGACCGCAGCGCGAAACCAACTGGTACAAATATCTTTATTAACTAAAACGAGAACGCTCGATCAGCCCATCAGGCGAGCTAAACAAGTTGCTCCAATCAAATCGAAATAAGTCAAATAGTTAAAAAATACTTATGGTTATTTATAATACAATTAGCTAACCTGACTGTGACAGCCGCTGGCTCGAATCGATCACGTAACTTAATTATTGACTTCACTTCCATCATTGATAAATAAAAACGATATCTCCTTCATGATTACGATAACTATAGTAGACGTTAGGATATAGTCGCTATTCGGTATTACCTTATAAAACAAATATTACACTCTAAATATATAAATGTGACACCGAAAGTGGGGTGATTACAATTTTGGGAATGCATGATTTCTACACAACGAAATACATTATTTAAGTACCGATGATAAAAAAACGCCCCCTACATATACAAATAGCGTATTTGTCTCGTCGTTTCTATATAAAGTACATCGATAAAATACATAACGGGGAAGATTACTGATAACTTTTAGTCAGAGGGCACTGTTTATTTGTTACATTTCTAATTTAAATCTAACTTGGGAATTTGTAAACACCTATTTCTTTACATCCAAACAATGACTGATATTTTGTATAAATCAGGATAATCACCAATTAATAATCAATTTCTACAGAGATTGACAGTTCGCTTGTAACAAATAAATGGCGCCCTCTAGGCGGAAATAATTGACAGTATTCTTCCCCATTGAACCGATTAAATGTTGCAATACGACGAACATATTATATCAGCGACTTACGTGAATGTACATGTGAAGTTTTAGGTAATAAAAATAGTTGCCAGAGAGACGCAGCTGGGCTCCGGCCAGTGCCAGTGTGTAACTAATGCAACATTCACTCTTAATGCCCGCATAAACATTAAAGGAAACAATAGCTTCATCACCCTTTCGTGTATACTAACGCCCTTAAAGGCTGAATCACGTCACGCCATGTCCGGATACCATTGCACTATTGTCGTACCTACTTCTAACACAAATTTTCACTTATTTGGAGGGGAGAGGAGAATATCAGTCAAGTTCAGCTTGGCTAAACTTGACTGACATGCCTGCCGAAAGTACGTAACCGACACTTCGGAGTTATCGGTTTGCTTGACACACTAATCGCACCGAAGTCGGAATTACGCGCTGCCGTGCTAAGACAATACACTGTATCTTCAGATACAGTGTTTTATCGTAACATCGATAAACGAGTTCCTCGCACATGATTAAAAAAATACTAAGAAACTTCAAAAACAAAATACACTGTATCTCGTAAAATATAATGGTCAAAAAAAAAAAAAAAACAGAAAATCGTAATTTCTAAAAAATGCTCGTTTTTAGATACAGTATATTGTCATGGCACGGCAGCGCAGCGTCTAGCCGGGCTGCGCTAGAACGCTGACGTTCTTACTTCTTCAGGCCGAGAGTTAATTCAAAAACATGCTGACCATGTCAGCGAAGGTCGATGCTGTCGAGAAAGGTCAGTGCTGCCGTGACCTCTGCTAACGCATTTTTATAGCGCATGTGTGTGACTCTAACAGAAAATCGTTAGTCGATCGCATTAAATATACAATGCATTAGCGAAGGTCGAAACTGACGAGTGAGAGGTCAGTGCTGACTTGACCTTGCATTTTTGTGTGATATTACAAGAAAATCGTCAATTCATCCTATCAAGAATTCTGATGCAAGAGCGAAGGTCGAAACTGACGAGCGTCGGTAAAGGTCAGCGCTGACGTGACCTTCTGCAAAAGCATTTTTTAAGAAGCTAGGGTGCGACTTCAACAAAGGTCAATGCTGTGACCTCAATTTACGTATTTTTACGGAGCATGGGTGTGACGTCAACAAAGGCCAGCACTGACGTGATCTCTGCAAACACTATTACTGTGACGTCATTCGCGATTTTAATATTGTATTGGATTTTTTTGAAAAGAGCAACTGCCGAGTTTCTTGCCGGCTCTTCTCAGTAGAATCTGCATTCAGAACCGGTGGTAGATCTATGATGTGTCATAAGAGCTACAAAAATCGTCAGTCCATCCCATAAAGCATTCTGATGCATGAGCGAAGGTCGAAACTGACGAACGTCAGTAAAGGTCAGCGCTGACTTGACCTTCTGCAAAAACATTTTTTAAGCTAGGATGTGACTTCAACAAAGGTAAACGTTGAGACCTCAATTTACGAAGCATGGGTGTGACGTTAACAAAGGCCAGCGCCAACGTGATCTCTGCTATTACGGTGACGTCATTCGCATTTTGAATGCTGAGAAACGCTTGCCTTACAGCGAAGTACTTCCTATAGAAACAACGAGGTGTCAAGAGTGGGTGTGCTGCATTGGTTACACTGCGGCGTCGAGGGTAGTGTTCAGTTGACCATGAGCGTGTGCGACTCCATGGGCGCGGCCGAGTCGTACAGCGTGTCCGTGTCCTGCGTGGGCTCGCCCTGCAACTGGCATTGGTTCGAGAGCGTGCCGGCGCCGCAGTCGCAGAAAAATCTGGAACAACAGATAACTTATAAATAAGTGTGATGCGGGTTGTTACGTTCCCTCAAATATGGTTAAGCAAAGCAATGGCTGGATCATGTGTCATGCTCGTGAACGAGAGCCACCAATTGGAATGGGTCTACTTTGTCTGCCTGTCTTACCATGTATTGGATTATATGTAGGTATGCATTTTTGAAACTTCATTGTGGAAACACTGTATACATAATTTTGTTATCTATTGTAAAAAAATTTTTTTGAAAAGAGCAACCGCCGAGTTTATTGCTGACTCTTCTCGGCAGGAAGAGCATTTCGAATCAGAGGTAGACTCATCGACGATTCAAAAGCACTTGTAAAAGTTTATTTGAATAAAAAATATGCAGATGCTTTTTTAAAATACCTGTGGGGATTGATTTTATCTTTTGTAATTATAATCTCAATTTACACATATCACAATGCATTTTCACTTTCAACAACCCATCGTCGGGCAGCTACTGGGTCTTCTCAGAACACTTTGTGGAGATTTAATTTAATGACTAATTTAGTCGACTATACACTTCTTCCAGAACATTATGGAGAACGTGATATTTATATTAACTTCGAAAAGTCGAGATGCTAATCAAAGAGAAATCCAGAGAGCTTGAAATCAAAACCTGGACCTTAAACACTAGGCTATTACATTTTCCATAAGATACTTTCCTTTCTCAAAAGGTAAGCTATGTATTTCCAAGTCAAAATATATCGAAATTGGGTCAACGATTAAGGTGTGCAAACATACCAGGTAGCAAGATAGACATTCTTTCGTGTTTATAATATTAACCTATAGATAGTATTCATAACAGTTTCTAACCTATCATGGCGAATAAATTCCACATCGTGTCCCGAGTGGCAGGTTTTGATGCAATTGACACATATGGCATTACGATCTGTCGTATTACATGTCTGGCACCTGAAATTAATTTAACTCAAATTAGAATAGAAGATAATCTTTAAAGAGCCAAGAACTCTTGCATCATTCTCATACATATTTTAATTGGAACCATCAATTGAAAATAAAGGTTCATAAAGTTGCTCAAGTCAGTTATTTCTCCATATTTTTGTGGAGAAATAACTGACTTGAGCAACTTGAAGAAGGTTGACGGCTTCATTTATATTGTACGCTAAGGATGTCTATGATAATATAATGGCAAAAAAAATATTACTACTACTTGAACAAAGACTCTTTTGAGATCTATAGAGCATGCTTTGACTCAGCTCAGACTTAAGATGGACTTAAAACGAGACATCTGTCTTGTTTTAACTCTATTTTGAGTCTGAGCAGAGTGAGAGTGCAGTCTATAGATTTCAGCCTTAGTATTTTCAAGAGGTCAGTAAAAATTATTTGATTTAGAATTTTAAATGTGTCTCAATATTCCTATTTTAGTAAATATTATTATTAACATTAGGAGATCTAATACAGTTTGAGTACAGCAGTTTACCTATAGAAGTCATGCATAGGGAAGGACGTGTAGGAGGAGATCTTGTAGAGGCACTGTCCGCCGCCCACCGCCTTCTCCACAGCATCCTGGTTGCTGAATATCTTGTTGCCCCGCACCAGCGGCGACACGCCCGACGCTAGACACAGACCTGCAAACACATTCGCTACTGTAAGAGATTCAAAGACCCTTTACAAAATTTAGAATTAAAAAAAAAAAGAAAAAAATATTGAGCCCTTTCCATTGATTATTTTTTTTAATTTGATGACAAGTTAGTCTTTGACTGCATGTGTGCATGATGGCAAGTGACGATGCAGTCTAAGATGGTAGCCAGTCCTCAAGACTGGTGAGTGACATAGGCTACTTTTTATCCCGCAAAATCAGTTCCCGCGGGATTTTGAAAACTAAATCCACGCGGACGAAGTCGCGGGCATCAGTTAGTAAACTATGATGATCTGATTGCATTTTTCTGTTTGTAAAAAAAAGCCAGGTGGACAGACGACATCAAGCGAGTCGCAGGTAGCCGCTGGATTCAGGCGGCGCAAGACCGAGTTCTGTGGAGGTCCATGCAAGAGACTTATGTCCAGCAGTGGACGTCCATTAGTTGATAAAGAAGATTTGTGTGCTTACCTCCAAACCTATTGTTGAATATCTGATTGTGTTCAAGGGTCGCGGTGGCGTTGTTGGTGATCTCGACGCCCGCGGCGAGGCCGTCGAAGATGCGGTTGCGTCGCAACACTGGGTGGCTCTGCGTAGAGATTAGTACACCCGCCTGTGCGTTGCGGAATATATCGTTTTCCTCCAACACACCCTGCAAATTGTGTCACAAGTTAAATAAAATAAATATAAATAAACCTTCCGATCCGCCAATCTTCATGGAGATTAGCCACTTGCACGGGAGATATTATAGTGCACACATGTATTACAGGTACACTCTCTGTTTCCGATTCTTCACTCTCATAGTCCGATGGGACGGAAATCCGACACGACCAGGGAGAGATCAGAAGCAGGACTGAAAGCTTTATATGCTCTCTAAGGTACTGTGAGTTGTGACCCACCGCCAACTTCTCTGGGGTTGAACTGAGAATTTCTTGACAGAAAGACCTCAATACATTTTTTGGCCCGGTTAGGTTAGTACTAGTACTGGTAACTACCTCAGTGGTTAGTGGATGATCAGGTCGATGATCCACTAACCACTGAGGTAGTTACAAGTTCCTTTCAGTGTAAAGGGCTAGCACAAATTGCACAAGACCCTACACATTATAAAGCCTAAATGGTCTGCCATCAGACACATCAGGCTGGTTCATGTTAACACTATGCAACAATCAAATCACAGTTTGTGAATACATACATAACTAGCACTCTAGAACAGAGTACAATCCAGTGGGTACAATATTCTTTTGTGTTCTTTGTAATGTCAAAATCGTACTAACCTTGCCACCGTTAAAAATACATATGCCACCATCACGCCCATCAAAAATCTTATTCCTCTTGAGCGTGGGATTTGAGTCAGTCTTTATCCATACACCGGCCATGGCATTATCGAAGATCTCATTTTGCTCCAACAACCCTAGACCCCCATTGTAGACTAGAACACCACCATTCTGCCCTCCCCATATCTTGTTGCCGCGGATGACGGGGTTGCTCCCCGTCCTTATTTGTACTCCTGAGTATAGGTGATTGAATATATCATTATCTTCTAGCTTGCCGTGGCCGTTGTCGTAAAAGTATACGCCGACCTGAGGATATACACGATAACTGTTTAATATAGAGGTATAAACATTTCTGCTACTTATAGGTACATTGTCAAAATTGCAAGTTGGAATCTCAAGATATTATTATAAACTATTCCCAGCTCTCACCAGTGATTTTCTTAGGTTGATTGCAGTCACGCTTACAGCAAGCGCGCGATGCACAAGCCTATAGTTTTCTTGTAACGTTACATAGTTACCCGCGCTGATGGCAAAACGCACGCGGTTCGTTGGTACTACGTAACCATGCGTACTACTAAACACGTTACGCAGTATAGCGCGCTTACGAGCCCGCTCTGACGGTAAGCGTGACTATACAACCACCCTAACGTGTCTCCTCTATTCCACACGTCATTGGCGAAGTAAACCGCGCCCTATGAATGCAACTACGCGCGATAATTATAAATTGAATAGCTGAAAGTCATTCTCCCCAAAGAAATAGAGGAGTTTGAAAATAAGTAATGTCAAGTTTTGTTAGTATAAATACATAATTATTTATGGCTCAAAACATTGGATGGTGGAAATCCCAATAAGAAAGTCTGACTAGTAGACAAGCACGACTATAGTGCTAGTTAATCATCAATTAAGACGATTGTGAAACTATTTGAAAATAGATGATTTAGATAGATAGAGAACGTAAGAACATACTTTTATAATACGCCACATAAAATAGAAGACACCAAATATTTAATGAAAATGTGGCCATTTTTTAGGCTTAGGTTAAACTGACCTGTTTCCCTGAGTGAATTCGATTACGTCGCAGCACAGGCGTGGAGCCAGTAGTGATCCAGACACCTGCCAGCGTGTTGGCATACACCTCATTCTCCTCAATTAGCCCTTGCCCCTTCTCGTGTACGTAGATGCCCCCATGTTGTCCGTGGTGTATCTTGTTGTGCCTCACGATGGGGTCACTGTTTGTGCGTATCTGCAAATCATTTCTCCAATAAGATGAAATGATAAAACAATTATTGTTGTATGTAAAGAATTGTTATTTACCAATATATTTTCAACCTTGTTTAGTTAGTATTCATACATAAACAGTTCTTTTGTCGATCTAATCAGTACTTATAATGTAATAAAGAGGAAGAGTTTGTTTGTTTGTTGAATACGCTTATCTCTGGAACTATCATTCGGATTTGAAAAATTCTTTTTGTATCTGATAGCCTAATTTTTGAGGAAGGTTATAGGCTATTTAATATTAACACAACTATACACTTTTAGTTTGTTTATTTTGAAAGAAGTTTTCACTTTAAAAAGAATATTAGCCAAGCAGAATTTACTTATATTATCCTCTTCTCTCCAAATAAATTTTACATGTATTTTTTTTTATTATACACTTTTAGTTTGTTTATTTTTAAAGAAGTTTTCACTTTAAAAATTTGTCTACTAATATGATAGAGCAATAATTGTCACTAACCTGTATGCCAGCTAAGGCGTTCCCATAAATATTATTGTGCTCAATGAGTCCCCGGCCCTCCCCGAATATGTACACGCCGCCCTGGTGGCCGTTGTATATCTCGTTGCGCCGTATGGTGGGATTGCTGTTGGACGTGATCCAGACGCCCGCGAAGTTGTTGGAGTGTATCTTATTGTCTATGAACTGGCCGAGTCCGGACTCGTGGACGTATATACCGCCGGTCTGTCCATGGTGGATCTCGCAGTGTACTACGGTGGGATTCGCGCCGGCCTTCACTTCGAAACCAGCGATTCTGTTGTTGTGGATGTCGTTGGCTTCGAAATAGCCCTGGAAACAAAATTAAATAATTAATATTTTAATTTAAAAATTCCTTCCCTCCCGTGTCAATTACAATAAACTTTGGCAGGGAATTTTTTTATTCAAGATCTTATCTTCATAGCTATGGGTAAGACATATATCAAAAAATCAAAGAGGTACCAGGCTGACTTGGAATGTGGCAGTTTTTTAATTAAACCCATACTCCTAATTAGTTTCTGCAGACCACCTTACCAGAATGCTAAATTGTAACTATCCATAATTCTCAAATCTCAATAGTGGCGAGCGCAATGGATTGGTGATGGTCTATGTGCTTCAGAGATTTGAGACCTGCATAGCCAAAAAAGAAATTATCCATAGGCACTCCCACCTGACCAGATCAGACCAATTTCGAGCAAGGACAATCTGGTCCTTGCCAGGAACAAATCAAATCAGAAGCTTCCCACAGCGCTTACCACACACCACACTGGAAGTTTTCGATGGGTACTTTTTATCCCAAGTTGCCCCTGGATTTGAAGTAAACCTAATCCAAGTGGACTTAGTTGTAGGCATCAATATATATATTTTTTTCAAAAAAAAAAAAAAGATATTTTTTTTTGAAAAGAGCAACTGCTGAGTTTCTTACCGGCTCTTCTCAGCAGAATCTGCATTCCGAACCGGTGGTAGATTTATGACGTGTCATAAGAGCTACAAGTTAGCCTACATGAAATAAATTAATTTTGAATTTGAATTTGAATTTTCATACTCACCAATCCATTCTCAAAGGTGAAAATGCCGACGTCTCGGCCATGGTGTATGTGGTTGCGACGCATGATAGGGTTGGCGAAGTTCTTGACCCAGATGCCGGCGAGCGCGTTGCGCGATATCTCGTTGTCCTGGTAGGCGCCCTGCGCGTAGTCCGTCACGTACAGCCCTACGTTCTCGCAGTCGCTGATGTCGCAGTGCTTGATCACTGGGTTGGCGCCCGCGCCGCTCACGCACACAGCAGCACCCACTGATTATGATAGATCTAGTTATAATTTTAATGCACCAGTACTAAAATATTTCCGAACGCATCCTTTCCCCCCCTGTTTCACCTGTCCATCAAATGACAAAGAAGAAACTTCACTTTCGTCTACGCGCGAAGAAGTCAGCATCCGCTCTGGTCGATTATACGAATATCTAATCCCATCAGGCCACAAAAGTGCATAAAAGTCCATAAAAGTGTAACCCAGAAACATTAAACAATAAATATCTCTTGAAGTATCTTGGCTTCATACACTACTATTTTTAAAAGCTTTTTACTAAAATAGGGTACAATCTATTTTTCCATAGCTCTTTTAAACAGTAAAAAAGATTTTCTCACAGAAATGCGTAAGCGACGCGCTTAACGTAGCACTTAGGACGTTCTTACCGTATACTGCAATTAAACCCGTGTACAAAATTTAACTTACGAACAAGTACAAAATTTAACTTACGAACGTCGTTACGTGTAACCGACAAAAAAGCCGGATGCTCACCATCCGGCTTTTTTCTTGGTTACACGTTTCTCCCAAACGTTTTCAGGTGGTTAAAAAAAAATAAGGTAAACCTAAAAGAACAGCCAAAAAAACGGAAAAATCAAAGTTGGTAATATTGTATACGAATCACTACTTTGAATTTCTTTTATGAGTCTTAAATAACTTTTCAGCTTAAAATATTTTTGTAGTGGGTATGACGACAATTATATCTCACCAACACTGGCGCTCCGTATAATACAATGGTCGACGGTGGGAGAGCAGTTGTCGGAGACCTCCAGGCAGTAGTGCTTGTGGTGCTGCATGGTGCTTGTGGCATCCGGTGAGAACTTGAGGGTCATATGGCCGGCGTAGGCGCGGTTCGCGCCCTCCGCGAAGGTGAGGGTCGACTCCGCTTCACGTTCCAGGACAACAGACTCTGCTACGTTGCCTGGGGCACAACCTGGAAAGTATTAAGTGTATAGAAAGACAGAAAGAATACCAGTTATGACTGTGTCGGGTTGTACAGGAAACAAGTTGTTGTTGTCTCAACGGATAGACATCCACAATTGGACTTGCTCGCAATGGTTGCCACAGAACATTGTCTTGTGCCCCTTGTATCCTTTTCCAACTCGCTAAATGTAGTCTGTCAACCTAAATGAAATTTTTGCTTTTTCTGGTCACCATTCACCTTGGGGTTCCAAAGTGAATGGTGACCAGAATGGTTCCTAGAGGTTTCTAGATCTATCAGTTCTTTTAGCTTGCGTTTTCTGTCTTGATTTTGGCACCTCTGATTTTCTTGTTGCTGTGTTTTGTCATGTTGTTATAATAATTATAATATGGTCCATCATTATTCTCAACTAAACAGAATAATAAGTAATAAACTTTATTCAAGTTTCTAATATCTATTTTTATAGTCAGAACTAGACTTAAATATATCGTAAATAATAGTTGGGTCTCACCAATGAGCTGCACGTCGGTGTCGATGGCGAGACACTCCTCCTGGTAGAGGCCGGCGTGCACGAACACGAGCGCGGGCTGCGGCGCGGCGGCGGGCGCACGTCGGCACGCGCACGCGCCCGCGCCGCACGTGCACGCTGCGCTCGCGCCGCCGCCGCCGCCACCGCTCGTGCCGCTCGCGCCCCCGCTCGCCGCGCCGCCACCGCCGCCCCGCTCCTCCACGTATTCCAGAGAGGCCTGCTTGTAATTAAAACATGTTATCAATGTGTTAATTCAATTATTGGACCGCCTCACTATTACTCAAATTAAACAGTTATTTTATTATAATGTTGCAATCGATCACAATAGCATATCACAAAAAAGCTAAATCACCCACACTCAAGATGTAAAGTCCCAACTCTATTTTGGCAATTTGCATCGTGTCAACGAACTCTAGAAAGAGAAATGTGTGTGTGACATGTCCCTGGAAATCGAAAGTTCTGTGCAAATCGCTGCCTAATGCAGCGGCACTCACTTGAACAGTGTTAGCAATAGGTAATGCACGAGTTCTGGTACGGCGCGGGGTGCATTAGCGTGACGTATAGACCAGCGTAAGCAAAGCTTCGATCATAGAAAAATAAGTAGATATCGCATGTTAGTCCGATTTGTGTAACCACTAAATATAAGTGCAGATCATTTCGCTAGCTAGTCTGTCATCGAACATTGATGTGAAGCAGTTATTTTAATTAGTCAGTGTCAAGGAACAATGATGCATTTGAATAATAGTTGAAGTATGCAGTGCTGAATCCCCTTATTTTTCTGTGATCGAAGAAGCAAGGGCACTCACCCGGATAGTGTTGAAGTGCTTGATGCGCGAGTCCTTCTTGGGGCGGAAGTTGGGGCGCACGTGGATGCCGTAGTAGAGCTGCCGGAAGCTCTCCTTCCACGGGTTGTCGGCCTCGCACTCGTCCGCCGCCACGAACTCGAATTGACACGGCGCGGGGTGCATCAGCGGCGTATCGTATTCGAACACCGATTGGTAAAGGCTTTTCCTGTTCACGCAAATGAAAAATCTCTCTGCATTTATTTAAATAAAATATACTGTCTCTTGAATATTTAGGAATAAAACTAAAATTGTAAGAACTTTATCTTTTAATGCGGTATGGTACAGAGACCTACGTATCATACCGCATTAAAAGATAGAATTCTTACAATTTTAGTTTTATTCCTAAATATTCAAGAGGTTATGGGCCCAGCACGCTTCCACTGTGTTAATACTCCTGTGTTAAAAGTTACTGTCTAAACAGACTATAGTGTCACTATTTTTTTTTCCATGGCAACATACCCTTTATGTGATCTCAACTGAAACAGCCAGATGCTAGCGGAATAGCTTGAGTTGAGAGTTAGAATCTATCTGCTGATTAAGAAGATACCCCCAATTGGTTTCTACACATCATCATACCAGAATGGAATGCTAAATTGTTTGGAGGCACGTCTTTGATGTGGGGTGGTTTGCTCCATTGCAGCATCCTGCTTTGAATTAAGGTCAAAGTAAAACTCACCACAACTCAGTGTCGTTGGCAATGGTGTTGAACCGCTTGCACACCTGCGCGACACGGCACAAGTCGCGCTCGGTGAGGTGCGACAGGATGCAAAGCAGCACCTCGTCGGGCAGCTCATACTGCAAGTACTGGGACACGTTGCACACATCCACACCCTGAGACAGAGATCTACAACAAAACATTAATTAGTCATACTTCTGCTAATGTTTTCAAAATAGATGATGATAATATTAGATTTTTAGGAAAACAAATTTTAGAAATGTCAACATTTGATCTAAACTGGTACAATGAATCTATTTCTTAATTATATTTTTGCTTTATTCCATCACTTAATAAAACATAACGTAAATCTGTTTTATTTTAATTTAATTTTGGTATGTACTCATTTAAATAAGAAACAGACAACACTGGTTGGATGGAACAACTCAACTGGTTAGATGTCAATAGTGGTAGTACACACTTTGTTCTGCTGATCCGTGTTGATATACTCCACATATATACTCATATTGCAATGTATTACATATTTAAATCTTAACATATGTAACTTGTAGGCTGAAATCTATAGACAGCACTCACACTCAGCTCAGACTCAAGAAAGAGTTAAAAACGAGATTTATGTCAGAGCATATTTGTGTCTCGTTTTAACCTCTATCTTGAGTCTGAGCTGAGTCAGGGCACGCTCTATAGATCTCAGCGTTAGTCTCAACAGTAACTCACGTTCTGGGCCTCTTGCGGGCCGGCAGCGAGCAGGCGCCTGAGGGTCCCGGCTCGTGGTAGGCGGGCGGCGACTTGCGACGCAGGTCGTACGGGCTGTGGTGGCCGGCGGTGGTGGCGGCGGCCGCGGCCGGCACGGGCGGCGAGCCCCCGCCGCCGCTGCCGCTCGGTCCCGCACAAGCTGTGGCCGCCATTGCGCTCCCTGTCACGTTATTAGGACACGGCACTGATTCACATGGCTCACCTATAAACGAAAATACTTTCTATATATCCTTCATGTTTCACGACGTAAGAGTGAGTCCATCAAATGCTTTGTCGTGCAGGGTAAATTTGAGGGCACCTGAGAGTAAGGAAGGTTGCCCATGCAATGTACCAACCAAATTAAGTCATCTGTGGGTGGTCTATTGCAAAAGTGTACCATGCATTTGGCTAGCAGGGACACATGGCAAATGCTCATGAGTCGCACAACAAGCCTGTGGAAGTCTATGCAAAGAAATCTTTGTACAATAGTTCATGTCTATGAGTTGATAAGATCGTTCGTTTATATATTTTACCTGGTGACAAATGACGATGCACTGCAAATACCACTTGAAATCGAGTGGCATTAGAAGTGGGTAGAATTGGAAGGGGAATGACAGTTTAATTAAAACCATAACACTTATCAGTAATACCTAGTAAATAGTGGAAATAGCATAGAAAATTGTATGTAACATCAGTCATATTATTTTTGTTCATATAAAATATAGCCTTTGTAACCGTATGTCGATTCTCTAAAAATGATTGCTCAGTGTAATGATTGCAATGACATTTGACTGGCTGGTACCCTAACGCTATTGGTTAAAATGCTTTGATGTACCAAGAATGCCATAAATTCAGCCAATCAGATGCCATTGTGATCATTACACTGATGCAATCATGTTTAGAGAATAGACATGCTGGTCATCACAACAAATTGATTGACTCATTCATTGAAATCATTTCAGTAGTTTATTCCCTACAGTGGAAAATTCATAAATAGTCACATACATACATAGACTGTTAAAATCACAACTCTTCCATTTGACTTTGCCAGTTGGGTAAAAATTGGGCTGTCAGAAATCAAACTCTCAAACCAATAAGGCCATAGCTTCTACCAAAGAGGTTCTGCAGCCTCAGAGGTCAGCATGTTTGATTGAGTGTTTATAACCTTTGGTACAAACAATGTGTTAACGGCAATAGTTTTTGATTGACTAACACTTCGTTAATGCTGTGATAGAATCTAAGCCAATTGGAAGCATCAAATTGTTTGGATCAATACTTGGAACTAAATTTATCACAGTTAAAATAAAGTGAAGCTTTGAGTCTTCTTGTCTTGCAAACTTGCAGAAATTGAATAGCTGTGAATGTTTACAAAAATTGCCTAGTTTGCGTTATTTAATATGAAATTTAGCCATCTTCACTTTAAGTCAAAATTTTGTAAAATTGCCTCTATTTTAACACTGTGAATTAATGAATTCAACCTATGTTCCATGAAATGTGTTTTTTTAAATGCAGTTACTTTTACTGTTTTTTGTTTAATTAAGGTTATCTTATAATAAGGTTACCTTTAACTCAACAGTTGTAACCAATTGTTTTAAAGGTAACTTTATGTAATGACAAGTAAATATTTCATCAGTACATTTTTTACCTAATTGTTTAACTTATCTAAAATTAGAATCAATTTTGATTTGCTGCCAAAACTCTTGACCTATTTGAGATAATCTTCTCCTAAAGAAAGGTATGAAAATAGGCTATATTTTTGCATGACTTTTAAAAATAACCACAATAACCTTAGGAATATTAAAAGTCTAGTGGTATTTTGGAATATAAAAAGTTCTCCGATATTTATTTATCTGAAATATCTAAAAGGAACTTTTTACAAAAATAAGAAAAAAAAAATTGCACTGGATTGACAACCAGCTAACTAACCAGGGTTGTGGGTTGATTACAATAATAGGTGATGAAAAGTCCATGGTATGATACATGGCTACACAGATGGTTAGATAGATTTGCCTAAAAATACCTATTCACATTTACTCTTCCATTAAAGGTACTCAAGTTATTTGCAATGAAAAAATTGAAATCAACACTTTCATCATCAATTGAAATGTAAACACAGATAGTATAGGTATAAGAAACATAAAATCTTAAAAGATTTCTGATATCAATCATGTACAATTGTGCTAAACATAGCCTAAGCCAACTAGTTACAAGAGTTCTTAGCACACTAACCTGATTTATTGGTTGTTTTAGTTTATCACTTCTTTTTCTTTTTCAATATTATTTTATAAGATAAAGTATTAAAGATTGACAGTATTGAAACTGTACAATTTGTTTTATTTGGATTTAGAGATATAACACATATTACATTGAAAAATTAGATTTTACGTTATTGTTGTTTGCTTTTCTATGGCCCTTTGTACTGTGGATTGGTCCACATTGATTGCTATTATAGTGATCATTGTATTGCCTTTGTTATAAAGGCTGACAGTATGAAGACTTCATTGAACTGCTTAATGTGAGAAAGATGACAAAAATCTGATTAGAATTGGTTAGATCTGAATTAGTATTTAAAAGAACTAATTTGTCATAACTTATAAAGTTTAAATAAGTAGTAGGCGAGTGCCTGTGTTAAGACACAGCCTACACATGTGGAGCCTACCAACCTGCACTTTGCCAGCATGGTGGACTATGGACTAAACCCTTATCATTCAAAGAGACTTGTGTCCAGCAGTGGACCAGCAATGGTTTGATACTTGAGATAGATGCACTTAATGAATGTACTGATAAATATGAGACTTTATTATTACTTATCTAAGTTTATAGTGATGTCTTTAGTTTGACCGAAGCATGAAAATGTCTTTATATTAAAAGCATACACATATTCCTATTAAATTGAAGATAAAATCTATTATGGTACTCAACTTTTTAAAACTTATCTTTATCTCAGTTTATAAACCATACAAACACCAATCAAAACAAATTTGGTTTCAAGATGACCAAAATATACAGATTATCATTTATGAAACATTCTTGTTTACAATGAATTGGATAGACACAGACAACCACAATGAATCATATCAGTCAATATCAATGAAGTACAACATAATATTAGAGTAAAAAATGGATGTTTGGAAATTGAATACATTCATATATTCCTCCATCGTTTCCGAACAGCTGTTTCGTCATGCTGTATGAAATTAGTCTTCATCTATCAAATCAATACTCATATTGCGCAAAATGTCACTGAAATGCGCTATACAATATTATCGACAAGTAGCAATTTAGAATTTTACGAAGAGTACGTTTAGCGCTCATCGTTACAGCGATCAACGATTTTTGAATTTGATATCAAGCCTCGCCAAAAGCAACGATATGAATCTAAACATTGCAAATTTTCACAGACTTTAAGGGTTTTATCTCAAATGTCAGGCGAAGGCAAATATTATTGCATATTTCAATAAAGTTGCACATCAATGAAAATGTCGATAATGAGCTTTTTGTAAGAACTTGAAGCGACAGCAGATCGACCCGGATAACTTACTCGATTGGGTCCTGGAAGGCAAGGGTATCCGATGTCCACCTTTTCTTCGCGATCTACGAACGTAAGAACGCGAAGAAGAAAACGAGGCACTAGGCATTATTTCTTTTGTTTCTTATTTTCACTAGAATTCAGTCTAAACAAAGGAGACACCCGCACCAACACCGTCGGCCATTTTCTGTTTAGAATAGATTGGGGAACCGCAACAGGAAATCAAAATTGTACCACATCAGTCACCGCTAGGCGACAATTCTATAATTTCACAAATATTGCACTAACCACTAATACTATATTTAATGATTGTTAACTCATAAAAATCATTATTTAACAAATTACAATAAAAATTCACATCACACTACCCTAAAAGCAAAGGGCGACTCTCTGTAAGAAAAATATGGCGGATTTCTAATTAACATGATGGGGGCGACACTAGTGCCATCTAGATAAAAAAACAAATGTTTTTTTGTACCGCGTTCAACATAAAACATAGAATGATAAAATAGAGTAGGTAGGAAACCCAAACATATAAGATGTTTGTGGTAGGAAATAAAATCTGCAACCGTATATAGGTAGGTACCTTTTCCCCCATCCTACAACAGTTCACAATTTTTACAAAATACATACCTAGGCCACTTATATAGAGTTCAGACGGGTCGAATTTTGTCAATTAACTGCTAAATTGCATGCAATTTGCCTCGTCTGACGTTCATTCAAATTCGTTTTTAATTATTTTTTTGTTGAACGAGAGACATTAACTAAAATCGGGCCGTCTGAACTTGGGCTGAACGTGGGCTGAACCTCTTATATGTTTGTGGCTGAACCCGCCGTTATGGCAACACAGACATGAACACAGAGCACAGACACGGGGAGGACTGTGGGACAACTTATGTCTGTGGATCTATGGCACAATCGCGATTCGCGATCACAGGGCAATTATTATTTAATACTGTAGTCTTTGATTATTATTCTGTATCTGTATTCTGTTCTGACTTCTGTGGTTTAAAGTTGAAAAAAATGAGAAAAATTACACTTTTTTCTATATAATAAAATAAAATTACCATAAAATTTATAACTTGCTGCTGATTTTAACTACTTTTGTGCTTCTACTTCTACAGTTCTACAAAAAATCATTTATAGTTGTACCACGAAATATAATAAATACGTTACGTGGAGAAAACCTTTATGTAAAAAAACGATAAAAATGAATCTTTTTAATGATACTAATCCAAATACCTGCCTATATTCGGGACTGGCGTGTGTATTTTTAACATTTTCTTATGTGGGCAGTTTATACATTTGGAGATCTAAATTGAACAGGTAATTTACAACTTGCCTTCTTTACCATCTCATTATTTGTTTTTTTTTTTTTAATTATTCGCTATGAAACCTTTGGAAATATTACAGAGATCACCCAATAACTATCAAAAGAAGATTCTTTAGTGTATTTTGTATGATGCTATTGGCACCAGTGTTTACATACACACTTCTAAAAGAAGAAACCTTGGAAAAAGCAAGCCTGTATGAATACATGGGCTTCCGAATGTCTGGAATGATTGCAGCATTAATAGTCCCCTTACTTTTAACTGCCACATTATTTTTGGGTCCTCTGACTATGCATTTCATAGCTGGAACTTGGAAATTATATGCAGGTAAGATCAAAATAGGTAAAGTATGTGAAAAGGCAAAAATACACTTGACAAGCTATTTAGGTTAAACACATTCTTCACAGTCAGGAAGATGTACATATCTCACATGCACTCCTGCCTTGTCCCTTAAATATTTGGGATTTTAAGGTGTAACAGGGACTGTCAGCATAGTCAGAACTGCTTTAAAGATTGGGCTGTTTTGCAGATAGTATTAAAAGTGATGTGAGTGAAGTGAAGTGACTGATGTGTCCTACAAATATTCCCTGGATTTGAGAAAAACTTATTTAACACTATCACAGCTAATCACCACCTTATGTTGTGATTGTAGTTTTAATTTTATTCATCTATCACAACAATATGTAGTGTTGCATTTCTTCTTTACTATTTAATAAAAATCACATTGCCAGGTCGTGATCTGCAAACAAAATTAGACTCTTAACTAATATTAGGCTCAGGATCTGATTTGAATATCTATATTATAACTACAGTATATTTTGCAGAGTTTTTCTTACAGATTAAAAAAATATCTAGTAAACGTACAGATTATACATTCAGTTGATTACACATTGTATTGTTTTAATGCCACTGTGCTTTACTAATAATCAGATAAATGCTAACTACAGATCCATTTTTCAGATCCTATGTACTGGATATCAAGTTTCCAGGATCTGGTGTGGTTACGCAATCATGTAATGGCACCTATAAGTGAGGAGTGGGTATTTCGATCCTGCATGATGCCATTGTTGCTTCAATGCTTGGAGCCACTCACTGCTGTCTTCACTGGACCATTCCTGTTTGGTATAGGTAAGTTTACTGTGTCCTATAACATATGGTTATTTTCAATACATTTCCTTATAAAGTGACTATTATTGCATTCACACTGAAATCAAAACTTAAAGTAGTATATAGTCATCCAATAGTAGTTTTCTCTAAAATTAATTGCTTCAGTGTAATGATGATGATTGAAGCCTCAATATCCCAACAGTTAAAGGTATGGACTGAAAACTGAAAGGTCGCAGGTTTGAGCCCCCATCCGTTGAAATATTGTCGTACTCACACCTAGCAAAAGCTTTCTGCTCATTTGGAGGGGAGAGGAGAATATAAGTCAAGTTCAGCTTGGCTAATATTCTTTAAAAAAAAAATGATCGCAATGATCTCTGATTGGCCGGTACTCTCCCACTATTGGTTAAAATGCATTGATGAAGCAAGAACACATATTTCTCATTTCAAAGTTCATAGAGCGTGGTACAACTGTGACATGCTACATAGCATATTGTGACACACACACAAGTGATTTTAAGTTTTTGGTTATAAATTATGGGTTATTTATAGTCTTCTTATTAATAATAACAGTAAATTGTGTAATTCAAAACATTAATATTATTCTTATATTATTTTCAGCCCATTTCCATCATTTACATGAACTATTGAGTGGAGGACATTCTATCAAATCTGCTTTATTCATTTCATGTAAGTAATTTGATTTACTTTTCTGCCTGGAAATATCTATTGAGTGGAGGACATTCTATCAAATCTGCTTTATTCATTTCATTTAAGTAATTTGGTTTACTTTTCTGCCTGGAAATATCTATTGAGTGGAGGACATTCTATCAAATCTGCTTTATTCATTTCATTTAAGTAATTTGGTTTACTTTTCTGCCTGGAAATACACATATTTTTTAAACATATAGACTAGCGCTTGACTGCGATCTCACCTGATGATAAGTGAAGATCCAGCCTAAGATGGTGCATGCTTGCCTAGAAGATGCTTATTCATTCTTGAAATAGTCATAAAGAGAAAATTAAAGTCAACACCGCTCATAGTTGGTAGACCGATAACATAATATCGCACAAAAAAAAGTTGTGCTGATTGCAAAAACAGCATTTTAATTTTTTTTCTTTTTCAGTGTTTCAATTCTCATTTACAACTGTATTTGGTGCTTATTCAGCATATTTATTTTTACGGACTGGTAAGTGAAACCAAATATTTTACTGACTATATTTTATTCATTAACTAACTTGGTTTATACTAATAATTTAGTAATAATAATAAATTTAGTAGTAATTTAGTTATTATTAGTAATTACAGTGAAACCTGCTTGTTACCGTTTCCGGTCATTTACTTCGGCCCTTGCTTCTTTACTAGCTAATGCCCGCGACGTCATCCTCGTGGATTTAAATTTTAAAAATCCCATGGAAGCTTCTGCTTTTTTGTGATAAAAAGTAGCCTATGTCAGTCTCCAGGTACTCAACTACACCCATCCAAAAATCACATCCATTACTTGCTCTGTTCTGGCGTGACTGATTAATAAGGAAGTAGGGATTATACACCAAAGAAAAAAAAACAACTTACTTTAAACAAAACAGTACAATAGAAGGTCTTATCTTGCTTAGTATAATAGGGATATGTGTATGGTCTCTCTGACTTTTCACAGTTTTTGTCTTGAATTAAAGAACTATTGATTGTTCTATTTTCTAGGATAAAAGTAGACCAGTATGGTCTACTTATCTACAGGATGCAAGTTATCTTTGTACCAAAATTCTTCAAGATCAGTTCAGAGTTGGAGCCATGATATTGTATTCTACTATAGTTCTTGCAATTCACGAGGGCGCGCGGCTCATGGTTTTGTGTGTATCGTATCTCTACGATACACACAAATCTCCTATCCTATAGGCTCCTGACAGGCACGCACACCTACGTAATGTGCATGTACACGATGTAACCACAAGTAAAACTCACGCGCCCTCGTGAATTGAAAGAACTATACTATGTACAAACTTATTATTTTCAGGACACTTCTTTGCGCCGCTGGTCGCCCACATATTTTGCAACCATCTAGGATTTCCGAATTTCTTTGAAGTGTTCCACTTTCCACTGTTGCAAAGGATCCTTATTATATTGAACTTTTTCCTAGGACTTTTCCTCTGGATCTACTTGCTTGTACCTTTAACTAGTCCTTACATCTATGATAATAGACTTGAATTGTTAACTTGACTATATTAATCCTAACTATTGTTATATATTTATTTTTTACGATAATGTAAACGAGAGATTTCAAATGACTTGTTTACAATATCATTTTATCATCAGTGTTAAACTTAATATATGTTGTACTACCCGTTCGCTGCGAGTTAGCCGCTACCGCGCGTCGCGCTTCCCCGCACCGCACCTCAAGTTAGACCTGCAGTGCTTAGTACAGATAGCACCGTACCGCTCACGATTGTCACTACCGAGTAGTGACAATCGTGAGCGGTACATTTCTTCATACTTTTTACGTACGTTTTTTCAAACTTTTGTTATTGTTGCGTTTTGTTATTGTTAAGTTTTAATTAGTTATTTATTTTTGTTTGGTTACTATTGTTAGCCTACCGTTTTCTACGATGAGTAAATGAAAAGTTTTGCATAGCGCAGAGTATTTATTACTTTAAATAATTATATATGTAATTTCTTTAATTAAATAGACGTGGCTACAGTAAAAAGTACAATGATTATTATGTCATGGTACCAGATTTTTGTAAAGGTGGATGACGGCCAACTTGAAGTGAACGGTTAGTAATGTTATAATAACTTTTTGTGTTATGGTGAAAAAATACAAGTTACATGCCAGCATTATTACTAAAAACACTTCAAAGAATTCTATGTTTGATGTTTGTAGTAATATTGGTCTATCATAATACTACAGCACTGGTAGCATGGGCAGGAGATAAAAGTTTTATCCCCCGATTTTATCCACTGACAGGGGATAAAATTATCTTTTCCCTATGCTAAAGCATGGCGACAGAGGAGAAAGCGATGTATATTTCTATAAGTATATCCACCGAGTGTTATTTCCACCGCTGTGCCCATGCTCGACGGGTGGATAAAGCTAAGCGAGGGGATAAACGTTTTATCCTTTTCCCGGGGATAAAATTTCTCCCGCCCATGCTACCAAGGCCCAAACCAAGTTTGATTTGATTTGTTTTAATAACTACTGTGTTTCCGATATAAGCTTGAATTCCTCTTAGACCCAAACTCATGCATAGTATTGTAGGCGAGGGGGAATTAAGGTTTCGTTGTTTTGTTTCCCTGGTAAATACACAGGGTTTGCTTTATTACGTTAAATACCTTAGGTTACCTATGTTATATTATTATATAGTGTAGGTATTTATAAATTGTACCTAATACACAGCGTCCATACTACTAATAAGTAGTATTAAATTATGGTATATCTTGAGGAGGTTAACGCAATTATAAAAGTTGTATGCTTTTCAAGTCCATAATAAAATAATCGTGTTAAAACATGTTTCAAAAATACACTTGTTCATAACTTAACTGAACGAATCTAAAATTTAATTAAAAATCAGTCGAGAGTAGATACATACACCTATTTTTGTCTCTGGGCTGATCGACTATAATTCATCTATTGTAGACGTAAATTACGTGTAGGTACTACACCTATGTGATTAAATTAATATTAATTAAAAATAGAACAATGTTGTTCCACAAAAAAAAAATAGCATTAAGCAAAATAATTCGCGGTAAATTGGGATGATACCAACTACCGTAATTGCGTTCTATTAGGAATTTAGGATCATACTTAAATAGGGGTTTTCACTTTCCATTGTACGTAATATGTCAAAGTAAATTGAACTTAAAATGTTTTAGTATTAAGGTCCGAAATTAGAAAACTTGTAGTATGTATACTCACAAAACTTTCCTCTTCACTGATCTAAGGTGAAATGGCATTTGGCTTGCTGTGTGCTTTAAGTCAATAAAATTGACTGAATCTATATATTATTATCTTGAAACTCTATCATATTTACTGATTGTTCACTAGTATTTGCTCAATGTGTCTGTACAGGCTTGCATGTAAATAAGTTTAATTTTACACTCACTTTTATATTATGCATATATTTGTGCCATAAAATAAATAGCATAAGTTATTGTATTGCTGAACTTTGGGGCAGGCGAAAATCGCACCATGCTTGCGCACTAGAAATGAATGGAATGTTAACTGCATATCGTTTGTATGGAGTATATATCGAGAGCGAGAATTGGACTAAATATTAAAATTGTTTACGAGTAAAATGGTTGTATCATCATGATTTGTACAATAAATGCGAAAGTGTGTTAGTTTGTCAGTATTTTGGGTTTTCTTTCAATTCCGGAGAAACGGATCAACTTATTTTTTTTTTCATGGGTACATGTATGTACAGTTTAGTTAAAGACTTGAAAAGTCACGATGGATTTTTAGAATTTATTGACGAAATCGGAGGCAAAAGCTAGTTTTGCTGCCTTATGTTTTTTGTAAAAAAAATATTTAGATTGTTTAAACAGTGTACCTACATACATCGCACAAGTGTTAATGTCGTCGCTTTTAAAAAAATACTCGCGTTTTTTGTATGACAGAAACAGTATTTACGACCTTTTAATGACCGATTTTGTATGAAGCACCTACTACCTACACACATTTTACCAAACAAATTGTGATGCTCGACTACTTTGATATTTCCTATTTAAAACAAAGGTATACGTAATATGATAGCATTAATTTACATAACTCTTATTTCAAAGAAGTTTACTAAGTATTTTTATTAATATTTCATGTTTACTAGTCAATTAATGTAACTTTGTATTAATGTATAATGGTTATTATAACCGTGCTAATTTATTATAAGTGTCAACTTACAAGTCATTAAACTAATAATTTTGTATGTTGTTTTTTGTACTTACCCGTACCATTGAATACCTAATAGTACCTAAAGGTACAGAACATTCACTCCGCAAAATGATTTGAATAAAAAGCGACTCTTATTACCACACAATAAAGTGCAATTCAGGTTGACACAGTGCTACTTACCTACCGTCTTATTCATCTAGACTTTTCTCTCTTTCTATCACAACTCTTATCCCTTCGCACTCTGAATTTAAGCTCTATGAAGAGGTACGCCACGCACTTGTAGCTCTGCAGTTTACTGCGGAGTGCGCCAGGCCTGTCTGTACCTAAGTGGTATCTAGTTCAAACCAGTCGCCTTTTATAATTATGACTGTTAAAGGATTGAAGCGGTAGGGAAAAGGCTCTGTGTTGGCAGAACCCCCTTCCAGGACCGACATTAGACGAGAGTATCGATTGATAAAGAATAAGGAATAAAATAAATAGATTGTGATTTGATTCGGAAATATATATATTTATTTTTATTCTCTAGAATTCATGTCATAATTATTATTGTAAAATGCATAATATAAACTTACACATTAACACCAGTTTGTCAAAAATAACAGTTTAGATTCTTAATACAATAGGCAAAACGTGCAAAATTTAGAATATTTTAAATGATTTAACACTAATATATAATGTGGGCACAATTAGACGGTTTATTCAAAATGAATCATTTTTACTGAAAACAATGATCTCCACAAAAGCATCAATGGAAGAAAAATATTTGCATCATTTTGTGGTGCTTCATTGAAAATTAATCCAATAGTGAAAATTACCGTCTAATTCCGCCCTTACCAACGGCCAAATTGGGGTTTAGGTAGGAATAAATTCTGAACGTTTAGAATTAAGATCCATGCAGCAATTTTTAAGCGATTGCATAGCTTCTATCGCGGGCCAGCGTGGAGACCGAATCCAGAAATTCCGTAACGAAAATAACCTGACACGGGACTCCTCTACGGTGAGCCGCTAGATGGCGTTGATAAAAAATGCTATGCAATAGCTTTACCGCGGCAGTCCCCGAGTGCCATACTTCTTTATCGGTGACAACCTCCTGACAAGTTAAGACTCTAATGCATATCATATATATATAGATCTCAATCTATAGAGTGTTCTCTGACTCAGCTCAGACTTAAGATAGAGGTTAAAACGTGACACAAATATGTTCTTAGATAAACCTGTTTCGTTTTATCTCTGTCTTGAGTCTGAGCTGAGTGAGAGGGTGGATTTCAGCCTAAACTTTGACTTATCAGGAGCCACAAGTTGGTCTACATGAAATAATTTTGAATTTAATGCGACATTTAATTTTCGGACAATCCCCCATATTCGGTTTAAAAATTGCTGGTGGTCTCTTGAGTAGAACTACTATACCTACCAAGATTTCTGACAGATTGATCTATCGGAGCGTAATAGCCCTTATGAGTGACTAACGTAAATATTCTTAACGGATGAGATTCTTAGAGTTGAGCTATTTCCTTATTCAAATGCTCATAAGTAGAGTTTAACATGTCCAGCTAACTTCACTCGCCTATGTAATAATGTTAAACGTGTAACGGTTAAAGGTGCGGACTGCGGACTAAAAGGTCGCAGGTTCGAGCCCATTGCCATAATAATACTTGGACATTGGGTGTAATGCAAACTTCACGAAAAAATCTCCCGAGAAAACATATATTATACGAGTGTAAATGTGTATTTTTATAAACAAACTAATACATTGTAATTTATGTCTCAGACCATTATTATACATCCTAATTTTGCTTGCAATAATTTGCTTCAACTGACGGTCGATTGGAAACCTTTTTCGCGTTTTGGATTTCTTTCGGTTCGGACAATTTTTAGCGCTGACCGAAGTCCAATATTATTATGTCAATGTTCGAGCCCCCCCCCGTGTACTATTGTCTTACCCACTCCTAGCACAAGCTTTTCGCTTATTTGGAGGGGGAGGAGAATGTAAGTCAAGTTCAGCTTGACTTATAAAAATGTTGGTTGTGGGCAACAGTTTGTGAGTGAAGTTAACTGGAGGTACACAATTATCAATTAACAGCTTCCGAGAAGAGGTAAAAGGTTTGGAACCTGCCGCGATATTTCAAAAACATCATACATCTATTTTATCATTAAAACATTTAGACAAATGCAACATACCTACATGAGCCAAATATCTATATTATTTAAATTTATTATACATACGCAACATCGAAATAACAAAAATAATTCACTATTTTATACACCATAATATTAAAATCTAGTAGTTAATTCAGTCATATCTACATTTATTATAACACATAAAAGTTTATTAAAGCACATTTAATATGTTCTAGATTGAAATTTCGCCATCGCTTAAATTTTCTAACCTTTAAAAAATGTACCTATACCTATCTGTGGAAAAGTTAGGGAGGGCAAATTTTTCAATAAGAATGTACGAAAAATTATATTTTTTTTATATGACAAGATAGTTCTTGACTGCGATCTCACCTGAAGGTAAGTGATGATGCAGTCTAAGATGGTAGCGGGCTAACTTGGAAGGGGTATGGCAGTGTAGATTCAACCCGTACCCCTAATCGGTAAATCTAATTAATCCTGTAGATGGGCAAGAGACCAATAACAGATATAAATTATTCAAATATAAAACACAACATCGAACAATTGAATCGATTTTATTTTTGCAAAATTTTGAGATAAATATTATTCTCTATGCAGAACAAGAAAACAAAACTTTTGCATGACTTTTTTTTAATTCAACTTGTAAATATTGTCGCTGTGTCAGTCTCCTGTTTAGGGGAACGCGGGTTCAATCCCGGGCATACACCGCTGAATTGTCGGAGTTACGTGCATTTAAGCAAAGAAAAAAAAAAAAAAAAAGATACCGACCAAATTGATAACCTCCTCCTTTTTGGAAGTCGGTTAATTAAATATCGCATATTACAGCCGCGAAGGAAAACATAGTGAGAAAACCTGCATGCCAAGAGTTTTACATAATGTTCCCAAATAGCCCACTGAAAACTGAACGGTCGCAGGTTTGATTCCCAGACCGTTGCACTATTGTCGTAACCACTCCGAACAAGAGTTTTCCGCATATTCGAAAGGAAGAGGAGAATATTAGTCAGTTCAGTTTGGCTTCTTTAAAAAAAACGCTTTGAGCCAGCGTGGTCTCTCTTCTTTCTCAACTAACAGACGTCCACTGTTAAAGAACAAAGGCCTCATGCATGGACTTCTTCAGGTCTTGCACCGCCCGCATTCAGCTGCTTCTTGCGACCTGGGGGGGGAGGGGGAGAGCGGGGGGGGCTGCCAACACTGCGGTTCCCGGTGCGGGGTCGCCATTCCAGTACTTTGGGAGTGGGACTCCCAACAACCATCAGCTCTTCAAAATACGCCCCAAACCGTGGTTACGTGGGACGGTGTCTGCAAACATTGCCTTTCCTGGTGCGGGGTCGCCAATTCAGTACTTTGGGTGGCTTAAGCCGTGGTGTACTACGGCCTATACCCTTCTCTGACTTGCGACTTCGGAGACTTGCGCTCAGTAGTGAGCCGTCGATGGTTGAAGGATGACGTATGTACAAGTAGGGAGTACAGTCGGAGTACCGCGTCGCACAGCGCCGAGGCTCACGGCTGTATGGGCCGGTTGGGCGACTGCGGCACGGCGACGGGCGCGGGCGTCGCGTCCAGGTCGCACGCGGACAGCAGACGCACCAGCTCGTCCGGCGTCGGACCGCCGTCCGGGACGGGGGACTCTTCGCCTTCACCTGTTGGAAACGAGGGTAAAAGTTACTCGACTATGGAAAATGCCTCAATAGTCAGTATTATATCAAATCAAATGTCTGGTGGGAGGCTTTGGCCGTGGCTAGTTACCACCCTACCGTCAAAGACGTGCCGCCAAGCGATTTAGCGTTCCGGCACGATGGCGTGTAGAAACCAATTAGGGGTATGGGTTGAATTTACACTGCTATACCCCTTCCAAGTTAGCCCGCTACCATCTTAGACTGCATCGTCACTTACCATCAGGTGAGATCGCAGTCAAGGGCTATCTTGTCATCGAATAAAAAAAAAAAAAATCAAAAGCCTCAATAGCCTAACGATTAAAGACGCGGACTGAAAACTGAAAAGTCGCAGGTTCGAGCCCCACCCGTTGCACTATTGTCGTACCCATTCCTAGCACAAACTTTTTGCTTATTTGGAGAGGAGGATACAAGTCAAGTTCAGCTTAGATAATATTCTTTAAAAAAAAATTGGATGTAACATAACGTCATATTGATTTTATTCGTTTATAATATAAACGTAAAAATTCTTTTTACAAAACAGACTTATAACGCCACTACAAAGTATATCAATTGTGCCTATAAAATTTTAAGAGTTCCTTCGATTTCTCCAGGATCCCATTATCAGATCGTAACCTGATGATAATGGGACCATCTTTTCAAACAAAAAGTTGATTTTCCAAATCGGTCAAGGCGTCTTCGAGTAATCGGGGAACACAAAAAATAAAAAAGATGCCATCCGGCACATCATAACAAATCAGCCGCCCCAGCCATATTGCGAACGTGTTGTATCTAGTCTTTTTCCATGATCGTTTTCTGCTAACGCTAAAGCAGAGGCTCCCAAAGTTTTAAAGAGGGAATAGTGAGTGTATTTGTACATACCTCCACCGTTGCCACTGGTCGTGGTGGCGCTGGCGACGGCCTGCAGCGTCTTGGCCGCCTTGTCGATGGGGCCCGTGAGGTCCCACATCTGCGTGGCGCCGGAGCGGTGCCCGCACAGCAGCAGCCGGCGCGGCCGCAGCGCCCCTTCGCACTCCGCGACCACGAAGCACGACACCGCCGATCCGTCCACCGATCGGATCGTGCATACTCTGCCAAAGATAATTTCAAATTCTTTACTTCTTTGATTAATTCGACCGTTCCGTAGAACAGTCTCATCTGCTAAATTCATAAATTGAGCTTTGAGCCTTGCAGATGTGACTTTTAAGGCTCAAATTTCAAGGAACGGTCGAATTATTTCATTTCCGACTTTATCCCTCAACGAAAACAGTTCTTTAAATTAAAGTATTATCGTATAGGTAAACTCACCGTTTTCCATTGGAAGCTAGTCGAACATACAATGTGTCTGTATCAGGTACAACTTTTTGGATAAATATTTGTTCTTCGTCCTGTTCTCCATACGGGCCTAGAAATTAAGATATTTTTGTTGGTGAAATGATATCTGATATTGAAGGGTGTAAAAGTGTCACTATTTAATCAACATTATAGCCATAGGCCATAGTCTACCATGCTGGTCCAAATCCTGGGTATGAGCTATCTCCATTCCAAACAGCCAAATTGGTTTATTCGTTGTGGCTTGAAGGAGTAACAAACGCACGCACGCACTCACGCACGCACGCACGCACGCACACGCACACACATACAAACACACACACAAGCTTTGAAAACTGTATGAGGACAGATAGATTCGGCGAAGCATACGATGGCATTCCGAACCAGTGGTACATTCACTTGACGATTCGATTTGTAAAAGTCTATTTGAATAAAAAATTTATATATATTCTATTTTTATGAAAGGACTGTTTTATAACATGTAGTGGATAATTATGATTCTCACCACAGTCGTTATGAGGCTGAGCTGTGGGTGCCTCTAGAGCTAGCACCTTGAAAGCTGCCTTGGGCGTGGTGCCCGGCTGGGTCGAGATCATGCCGCGGAAGCGCGTCACGCGCCACGACCTTACGTGGTTGTATTCGCTGCACACCGATATTAGGTAGTTCTCCGATAGAGATACCTGGAAAATACGTTATGGTGGGCCTATACATACTATCAACACTTAAAGCAGTATTTTCAATGTTGTTTTGATGTTAATACAAAAAAAATGTTGTTTTGAAATGTCAGATAATAACAACCTGAAAGCAATTCCTTGTCAGTACAAGGTTGGTAAGTATCACATGTAATACGAGTGTCGCCATTTGCAATATTATTAGTTCCAGAGACACTCGTAGGCAATATTTATTAAATTAGGGCGCGATTGCTGTCGCAATCCCTCAATCAAATTCGACGACCGAGATGCGGAAGCATCTAATAGCCGAATGAGTCTCTGTGTTCCTCATACATTGGACAAGTTGGTCATGAGCTCACCTTAGTGACAGGGCTCTGGTGCACGGTGAAGGTCTGGAACAGCTGCGGGCCGTGGCCCACGGTCTCCGGGTGCTGCACGATGACGCGCACCGAGCCGTACCTGGTGCCGTACGCTATCTCTATCCAGTTGCCGCATAAATCTAGAAAAAAAATTATTGCAGCATTTTTTTTAAGCCCAATTTCGTTGAAAATTAATTTAATTCGTCGCCAAAAAATCTCATCGTCACGTAGGGTTAATGCGATTCGTTGACCTAAATCCGAGATCAGAACAAAATGATTGTAACTACCGTACGTATAGATCAAATCGTACCCTTATTGCAAAAACCGATTATCTGCATTTTTGTACCAAAATTAGGTTAAATATATCAATCGACTCCTCAACTCACGGCGAAGCTGTATGTAAAACCCATTATCTGCTACGACGCTTTTTTACGGAGATAGCTAGAGTTAAAAGCAACTACCTACAGGTATGATTTAATTACCTTCTTAAAAAAAGAACTAAACTCATTTAAATAATTTAGATTTATAAATCTATACCACAAAAACAATGTATTGTATTATAATACTTTTCAGATGTAGTTGCTTGATTTATCATTATGTCAATATTATTCTGTTAATACATGTTAACCTGCGTGAACAGGTTTCAGCTTTTATTAATATACTAGAAATTGCTGATGTATCTAAAAAGAAAAACGAACTAAACAACATTAGTTGCTTTTTGCAGAATAATGAACTCAATATTTTGTTAAAATTATTGCAGGTAAAAGAACTTAAGTTCACTTTTACTGTATAACTGGGCTACGAGGGTTTTTGAACATCTTCACAAATCAAAAGTTTTTTGATTTGTTAAGCTCACAATATAACTCTATCTTTAAGGTGATAGAGAAAAGACTGTCTGTCTAAAGATCTTAAGTTTAGTAACTGGCCAACTGCCGGAATCTATAAAAGTAGAAATAAGCTGTTTGACTTATATGCAGAAAAAAATATAATTATTCCCCCGCGTTTATTGAATATGTAAGAAACTATTCTAAATTGTTTGAAAATGTGTGCATACAAGCAAAGTCACTTCACATAAAGCAAAAAATTGCCAATTCTGATAATAAAATTAAAACAGCATGGGACATCATCGGCGATGAAATGAGTAAACATAAGGTACATAATAATAATAAATTGGAGCTTAAAAGTGATAATCATGTAATTAACTCCGATACAGTAATTGTAAATACATTTGAGAACTTTTTCAAAAATATTCCAATTACTACAACCAGTTCTCTGAATTCCTCGCCAGCAGAAATCTATTGTCTTCTAAGGAGCAATGTCTCTGAGTGCAATAAGTTATTTAGGTTTGAACACGTTACCCCATATGACATAGTCAAAACATTTAAATCTTTACAAAATAAGAAAACAGCAGATCTATGGGGGATATCAGTTAAAATAATTCATAACATAAATGATATTATTGCGCCATATCTTGCTTTAATTTTTAATAAATCAGTAGATTCTGGATCTTTTCCAGACCTTATGAAATGTAGTAAGCTAATACCGCTTTTTAAATCGGGAAGCAAAAGTGACCCGAATAACTACAGGCCAATTTCAATTTTGCCAACTCTCAGCAAGATATTCGGAAAAATAATGCTCAACCAACTGCTTTTACACTTTAATTTAAATAAAATCCTACACACTGAGCAGTATGGTTTTACAAAGGGTCGATCAACAACCGATGCAGCCGCAAGGCTGTTACAACACATATTCGATGCATGGGAGAACTCACAGAGTGCCATTGGTATTTTCTGTGATTTGTCAAAGGCATTCGACTGCGTTGATCACGAGACACTTTTGCTTAAACTGAGCCACTATGGCATTAAAGATTTTGCACTTAGTCTCATTGCGTCTTATCTCAGTGAACGAGTCCAAAGAGTATGTGTCAATGATGTAAAATCATCCGGATCAGCCTCAGTAATGGGTGTACCCCAGGGTTCTATTCTAGGTCCATTCATGTTTTTGGTCTACATAAATGATTTACCACATTTTGTCCACAATACTTGCGATATTGTACTATTTGCTGATGATACGTCTTTGAATTTTAAAGTCGATAGGATAAAAGATAATTTTGACGATGTAAATAATGCATTATCTCAAGTTTCTGAATGGTTTACGGCAAATAATCTACTTTTAAATACTAAAAAAACAAAGTGTGTTGAGTTTTTATTACCTAACCCGAGAACTGTCAGTAAAAATTTAAAGATAAATAATGAACCTTTGAAAACTGAGGACTCCAAAGTGTTCTTGGGATTAACCCTGGATTCAAAGCTACAATGGGGCACCCATATAGCAACGCTTGCGGGCAAACTTAGCTCTGCTGTATATGTTAGCTTTACATAGTATAAAACAAAATCGATTCTGTATATGTTATTATTCGAATCGATGCTGTATATGTTAGCTTTACATAGTATAAAACAAAATCGATTCCCGCTATCTGGCCCTCTTTATGTACGCGTAGATCTTTTAAACTACGCAACGGATTTTAATTCAGTTTTCATCAGTAGATAGAGGGATTCGAGAGGAAAGTTTACAGTTATAGTGTTTCCCTAAATTCCTACGGGAACGGGACAAATGTAGGTGAAACCGCAAGGCACAGCTAGTTATTCTAATATAATAAAACGAAATAATTTAAATGAGCTAATCTCTAGAACGGCTGGACCGATTTCAACGAAACTTTCTTTTAAAGATAGCTGAGATTATAAGAAATAATGTAGGCTTGCCCATTTCCCACGGGAACGGGAACTCCTCGGGTAAAACCATAGGGCGCTGCAGTTAGTACGTACAAAGTTAAATGAAATCTACTTTACCTTCAGCCAAAAGCGACTAAAGATATTTATTTTACACCTGTACTGGCTAAAGTTGAACTAAAACGATTTTTGTCTTGATGATTATTACTATTCAAAACAAGTGATTAAATAAAAAATGCCATTAGACCTACCAGAACGGTAAATTTGAAAATTTGGTAGTTTTTCTACATTCAGGAAAAACTAACTAAGTGAGCTCCTTACCGGTTATTTTCTTCTTTTTGTTGAAAAAATAGTAAGTTTTTTTCAATTATTAACCTACTTAACATTTCTTGAATAGTTTCTTGTTTATAAAAATTATTATTGTTTAAAAATGGACATCATTATAACTAATTTTTAAGTCGTTAAAGTTTCAAATGCTTATAACTCAAAAACTTTTCGCTCAAATTTTGGTGCAGATAATCGGTTTTTGCAATAAGGGTACGAAATTAAGCTTAATATATTCCTAGATGGCATCACTGCAAGTTATAGTTTAGTGTCGAAAGGGACTAAATATCGGGGTCTAAATAAGGGACTAATTTTGTTCGGGTTCGTCATATATTTAGTTATTTGCAGGGTCAAAAAATCATAAGGTCATATAAAAATAGAAAAGTTTTAGAGTGTTCTTCACGTATTTATATTAAATTTCGGCAGAAAAGAAAACAAAAAAAAAAAAAAGATATCGTAACATTTGAAAGACTATAATTAGAAGTACCTATGCAAGCTTTACTTCTAATTTATGACGTCAACAATCTATACTTCTTTAATAATTCTAATATCTGTAAAAGCTTACTTCATCTGTACTATTTGTTAGTGATCACTGCTCCAGAATGAAAAAAACTATATGAATAACAAAGCAAATTAAATAAGGGTATAAACCACTCACTTGTTTTCGGTGTGAGATAAACAGAAATGGCCGTGATTGGTTCTTGATTGGGGTCCTTATATAGCTGCGTTACTAGGAGATCGTTATCTTTCATCCTTAGAGGG
Organism: Hipparchia semele; assembly: GCA_933228805.2. Classification (NCBI taxonomy): domain Eukaryota; kingdom Metazoa; phylum Arthropoda; class Insecta; order Lepidoptera; family Nymphalidae; genus Hipparchia; species Hipparchia semele. Next base: position 8,774,985 of record OW121725.1, on the reverse strand, counting down.
AATTTTTGCATGTCTGAAAAAAAAATTACTGTGGGTATTTGCAAAACTTCAGAAAACTTTCAGAAACAAAGGGATGTATAAAATTGACTATGGAATTTTATTATAGAATGTCACACCCATTCCCACAAACGACTTCCGGACTTTCTTGAGGTGTTGTTGAGGAATTACAAGCCTATTTGGATTCCACTTTTTTTGCGATTCAAACGCAATCAAGCATGTCTTGGAGTCTATAATCATTTTTTAGTTGTTTGTTCGTATTAACAGTTTTTCTCACAGCGCAAAGGATGTTCCTACAGCACACAACCAACCGTACTACAAGTGAATAACCGGTAAAATGCGAGTCGAACTCGCATACGAAGAGTTCCGTACCAAAAACGCCAAAAAAAAACGCTTTTCTAGAGGAGCCGAAAAAAACACTTTTAAAAATTAAAGGGAGCTCCCCTTTAATTTTTAATTAATATAGTTGAAATTTTTATAGAATGTGTATTTATGTTGCCGCTATAACAATAAATAATAAAAATTAAGGATAATGAGATACAGCCCCCTGACAGACAGTTAGACGGAAAGACGGATGGCAGGAACGGACAAGGAAGGCTCAGTGTATAAGGTTACCCTTAGGGTATGGAATGCTATAAACCAAACTTAAGAACATCATAGCACCTGGACACTTTTTAAAATGTTTTCTGCGATTTGTTTACATTTTAAGACGGCTAAGGAAAAATAGATTTTACTTACTTTTAAGACAGCTAAGGAAGTAAAGACTACTTACCAATATAATTAATAGCTCCCGTAGCAGTTCCCAGCAACAGGAAGGAGCCGGCAGTGTCGTAAGTGGTGAGATGGGCCACGTCCTGCGTCTGCCAGTGCTGGGTGCTCGTGTGCCACACGCCGGCCTTGCTGCGGCTGCCGGCGCCGCTCAGCGCCACCAGCTGGGGGCCCACGAACAGTAGGTGCTCTACGCGAACACCCAGGTTGAAAGTGCCTAAGGAATAGAATAGAATAATTTTTTATTCAAATAAACTCTTACAAAGTGCTTCCGAATCGTCAAATGAATCTACCACTGGTTCGGGACAAAGTAGATTAATTGAATTATTACAAACTAGCTGAGTTTTTAAAATCCCGCGGGAACTCTTTGATTTTCCGAAAAAAAAAGTAACCTACGTCACTCTCCAAGTCTGCAAGTTCGCATTTGGCCAGCATTTCAGTTGACAATTTTTTTTTTGTTTTGTTCGTCTTAATAGAGGGGTTTAACAACAAAAAAATATAGGAAAAACCCAATGTTTTTTCTATTTTTTTTTTTTTGTTGAAAATGAAAGAGACTATATTTAAATATGTACTGTGTCTACTATTTTTACTCACATTTGGCAAAATTAACTCAAATAAATCAACTCAAAAATAAGAACAGCTGAAAAATTAAAACTGATAATTTTGTATAGGAATCCTCAATTCTGATTATTTCAATAGATGACGGGAGCGAAACTGCGGATGAAAGCTGGTAATATTAATTACTTACCTATTAATGTTCGCCTAACTGGCTCGGTATGAGTGGAGAAAGCCCACAACCTAACGAGGGGTCCGCTAGCGATGCCCAGCATAACGTCAGTGCCTGTGGTGTTGTTACCGCTAGAAGTCGCCGAGCCACCAGTCTTGGCGTTCAAGGCTATCCTCTCTATTACAGAGTCTTGGACTGGCGATTGGAACACTACATACCAGCCGCATGAGTCTGTTAATCTGGAAAGAAGTGTATTAGGTTAATTATAGGCGATCACGATCAGTCACTAATGCAGACGAATGCTCAGTCTTCAACACCGACGCAATGTCGCCTATCTATCGGTCTTCTATCGGATATAGTTTGGAGAGTGCGCCCAGGAACTTCAAAACCTTGTGCCCCCCTCACCATTTTACCACAGAACTTCGAGAAATCGTGAGCCATGGCATCCATATGTGGTTGGAATTTAACCTACTCGCTTTAGCTCAACATTTCTGAAACGAACTGCTAAGGTATGGAACACACTTCCAGCGTCTGTTTCCGGCCACATATAATCTGAGTAATTTCAAGACAAGAGTGAATAGTCATTTTTTAGGCAAGCACGCTCCAACCTAGACCTCATCAATGCTTTCCATCATTGATCATTAATTATAAAAAATCATCATTGCATCATTGATCATTGATTATAAAAAAATCTTTTTTTATCATTTTTCGGGTTTATAATAATTAACGCATAACAAGCTTATTAGCATAAAAATTTAGATCACACTATGACTGGACTTTCAATGGATTTTCCAGAAATATTATGTTGAAAAATGACAATCCTTTTCAAATGTAAAAAATTATATTTAAAGCTTATTACCTGTAACCAGTCACAAAGTGTGTGTATGCAACAGCAACCCAGTTGTGATGTGCTTTTATTATTTGTACTTTCATATTTTCCTGCCAAGTGTTAGCTGAAAACAAAAACTAATAAATAGAAAGAATTTCAGACTATAAATCCAAAATACAAATTAACATCATTTGATTGTTCTTTGTATATTATAATGAATCTTTTCATAATATATATCTATATACAATTGTTCGTTTTTCTGGTAAAAACTTAAAAATGTCTTGACAGATTTGAATAATTTTTTTTGCAAGGGAAAATCCAAAAGAACCGCTGAAACATCGAAAAAATCAAAATAGGGAGTTTGTGTGTATAGGAAGGACCACTTCAGATTACTTTTAACTTTTAATAGATCCAAGGAGCAAAGCCTTGGGTGAAAGCTAGTTTACTTTATAAGAAGTGTAAAAGGCTGTTAACATAATTGTTATGTGTTTCAGATGGCCACTGAGAAAACAATTTCAACATACTTTCAGGTGGTCGCAATCCTTTGTGACTATCCGTATTGCCCAATGAAGCTGCCCTTGAATGCCCTCGCCCGCATCGGCTATAAGCACAAAACATACAAATAAAAAATGCATTAAAATATATAGTATTGAACAGTGGTATGCATATAGGGTAGGCATTAAGCAGGCAGATGATATAAAATGGAGAAAATCTCCAGGACAAGTTTTAGGCTAAAAAGCCTTTTAATTTAATTTGTACAATGCCTACCCTTAAGATTTTATAACTCGTACTGGAGATTTTTTCCATTTTATATCATCTGCCTACCCTGTTGTACAACCTGTGCACACCACCAAATAATTAAAATGTAAGGGTCTGTCTGTAATTTTGGAATAACTGCCTCTGCAACCTCATCAGTGTTGCTTAAGTTGTTAAAAATCCAGTGGGAGCTTTTTGAAATAGGTATGACACTCCTGAGTTTCTCAACTATAGCCAAGAAAAATCATGATGATCTGTAGCTCTGCTGCAGTGTCATTGAAGGACAAAACAACAAACAAACACATTTTCACATTTATATTTGTCAGAATCACCTTGAATCAAGATAAGTAAATATTTTATGTCATAACATCTTATCTTATTATCACATAACATGATACATTACATAAAACAAATAACATAGACGAAAATATAAAGGTTTCTGATATTAGGTTTTACTTTATTTAAATTACTGTAAATATTATAATATGAGTCAAGGAAACTCTATAAAAGTCATTCTCAGAATACATTCAAACATTCAAAAATTTTGAAGAATCCAATTTAATTAAAGTAGAAAGATTAAGTTTCAGAAACAAATATAATATTTTTATGAAGTTTATAATATTTCAAGTGAAACAGAAACTGTGATTTAAAATTAGGGAAGTATTTAACCTATCTTTGTGTTCATTTGACTATATATAAATAACCTTACTTCTGGTAAAAAAGTATGGTTATTCTTTTTAACACTTTCACGGACAGTACGTCTCAAGGCGTTGACCTTGTAAAATTTAATACGACAGTATGCCTGTCGACGTCAAATTTTTTTCTTGTATAAAATCGAAAAGCATCAAAAAAAGCTTAAAACCTTATTCGACGATGCTTCTTCGCCTGAATCTAGTCAAGAGCAAGAACTCATTACGACGTATACGCCACCTGTACTGTCATATCACATCATTTATTATTTTTTGTGATTTTTCAAAACACCTCTAGGCAATTTATGACATTTTGTAGTGTCACAACACGAACAACCGATGACGTAATACTGTCCGTGAACGTGTTAATGCATCAAAAACACTACAAAAATACTACCTCAACTGATCTTGTGAAGGTATCCTGCCAACTGTGCGTAGGTCTAAGGAGGAGTTTCTGGAATGAGTCCTGTTAGCTGCCACATCTGTATTTGAGGCTGTCGAGTTTTTCCTTGATACATTACTGCCATTTCGTCCTGTGGTATTTGGTACATTAACTGAAATACAAAATTAAACTTAAGCCTTAAGTGTGAGAACATTTGAAACTCAACATAGTAAATCAATAGAATAATTGGATTAAGTATCCACAATACAATTTATGAAGTTTCTTTAAAGTTAAAATATAGTATACTATATTATTTTAGTATGCTAATATTTTGCAAACTTACGTGGTGGTGGAAGATACCCATAGAACAGCACGTCGCCACAGGATGAATGGTTCATTTCATCACAGAGTGCAAGCCTTCTGCTCAGTGGGGTGATACCAAAATAGTCACACTCATGCCTCAGTGCCCTTATGTTTACGTTTGTAAGGTCTATGTCCCTTGTCCTTAAGAAATTGAGTATTAGACCAAATAGATTTGGATCCCTGTCTATAAATATGGCCCCTGTTTCATCCCGCACCGTCGGTATTCGGCCACTCAGAAGAGCCGTGAAAAATGTATCCGGAACCCACGTTAAAGTGTGCCATGATGTTGAAAATCTACAGTAAATAACGCTATTATAACACAGCTAGAAGATTGATCAATTAAATAATGAAAAAAGTTAAAATGAAAGTCGCTGGGAGACAAAGTAAAAGGTAAACATTACGTGGGGAAAGGAAGTGCCATTTTCTTAAGCATACCTTGTGCCACCGATGTTTAAATTAACAATTTCTTGATAGTTAGACATTTAAAATATAAACTGATCTTTATAATAACGATTTCGTATGCAATTTATATGATAAACACAGAATTTATCTAGACTTTCGAAAATATTTCATTGCGAACTTGAGGAGCTTCGTAGACTTCATAATGAATAGTGACATTGACAAGTGACAAGTCACTGTCACTAATCACTGTCACTATTACTGTTAATTTGTCTGTGGTGCAATGATGGTGCATCACCAAAGAGTATAATAACATAGGGAAATGTGCATCACTATTAGATGGAGAAGAATGTGTAAAACAAGAAGCTTATATAGAACACTGGAGATTTCATCGCAAAGAAAGTTTTGAAGCCACGAAATTTGGCCTTGAATGACGTCACGTATGTTCTCTATCTCTTTTTTTAGGGTGACCACGTTGATCCTAAGTTCAGGATACATACTTACGGTTAACGTAATATACACGTACATGATCATGGCTGTATATCCCCGAACCGGTAGGCAGATGTGTTACCGACACAGTGCGCAAATTATTGTTTTATGTTCCATGTAATACGGGCTGAAGTTATTGCCCTCTATTAGACACATTTCTAGACTCTAGAATGCTAATCAAAATTTCATGCCAGAAATATTTTACATCAATCTCCTGGGGACATGACCGATCACCGAAACCATGACCTCAAGGTTTCCAAGCGACGCTTTACGCAACTAAAACAACGAGGTAGGTAAATACGCAGAACAGAAACATTATTTGAAACTTATTTAATAGTAATTAAAAACAGCAATATGGTTAATAATATTTTATTAATTACACAAAAATACTTAAATAATATATTTATATTTTGTATCTGCGTAACAGTTGAAACAATCCTGTCTTCTTTTTGACAATCACATGAACTTGGTAAATAGAATGGTCTAGCATTATTTTCAAGATGTCCTGTGAGTCCTGTCTTGTCTAAGTCTTCTAACTTAAAATGCAAACTGCATATTTTATCCGATGAATAAAATTTACCTTTTATTGGTATAATGGATTACCAAGTATTACTCCTTTCGACATTTTTCGGGAACCTGCAATATAAAATTTATTAACAATGTATATTCTTGCATCTCTTTTAGTTAAAAATTTTTTTAAGTAAGTAAATATTTTATTTTTTTCTATGCATTGTAAAAATTGTGTAATATATTATCATATAAACATTTTGTTACAACTATTTCTATCTGGATTCTCTTACCAGATACTATCCTAGCAGGATTTTGAAATCTTTAGACTTTTTATATTTAGCCGTACCTGTTCTTATAAAAAAAAACTTTTATTTGAACTCAACATTTGTGTCTAGTTTGATAAGTGTTCTAAATATATATGTAACTAATATCTAAATAAAATTAAACTGACCTTTAAATAAATAAAAGTAATATTATAATGGTATTATTAAACTATTTTAAATAATATGGTTTGTGTTACAGCTCACAATATTATATGGTAGGTAAGGACTCTGTTAAAGCAACAAGACGATATTTTTAACTTTAGAACATAGGCATGATTTGTATAATTTATAAAAGTTAATGTTGGTGTACTCAGGAAATCTCAAGTGGAGTGATAATGGTCACCCTACTTATAAAAGTTGTAAATTTTAAAAAGATTCAAAACTTAAATATGCTACGAAAAGTACACAAGATAAGTTCCTATCTCATTAATTTATAGTCACACAACGCTAAAATTAATCACTGTTATCGTTATATTTTATTTCGAACGTAAAAATGTATGAAATATGGTTAAATATGGTTAATAGTGTAAAAGTACAATCACCTGTGAAACTTAATATAAGAATTTGTTGTCCAAACATTTCTACAATTTCGCACAACACAATTCATTATTTTATTATCACATTTATCAAGAATTTACTTAAAATAATTTTATGTAATATTCGAACCGGTCGAAAATCTTTTTGACAGATCGGCCAAACATTGTTTTAGTTTCATACAGTGTTGCTATAATAATAAAATGACAGCTCCCTATAATCACGGAAGTAAACCAGAAAGAAGAACCCTTTGTGAAATCTTGAAATCAGCATCCACATCAAGGTAGGTACAAATAAACACGCTATTATGTACATGGTTTGAGCATGCTCTTGGATAAGCATGCTCAAAGCATGAACTCCAATACACATACTATTTAATAGCAAAATCTCTGCCAGTGCAGCGGTTAGTCAAAAATGAAAAACCAAGTGGCTCTGCGCACAAAACTAAATAAAATCATCCTTTTTTTAACCGACTTCCAAAAAGGAGGAGGTTATCAATTCGGCCGGTATCTTTTTTTTGTAAATAAAAATAGCGAACAAACGAGCAGGCGGGTCACCTAATGTTAAGTGATTACCGTCGCCCATGAAAATTTGCAGCACCAGAGGAACCGCCAGTGCGTTGCCGGCCTTAGAGAAATTCGTTGGTCCGCCCTTTGAATAATCCCATGTTGTAATCTAGTGGGAACACTGTCGAAAGGAGTTAGTTCCACAGTTTTCCACACACATCCTTTTGCTTGGAATGCAATGCGTCAAAAAATTGCTACTAGGTAGCATTTGCTCGAAAAACGCATGCTTTTGTGCTAATGAACTTCACATATACTGAATGGGGTTTTTTTGTATATAACATGGCAATTTTAGATAAAGTGTGAGGAGGACAGCAAACATAACAGGGGTGAATGAACTTGTCTTCACTGAAATGTTTTAGGTGCATACTCCAGGTTCTATATAAGCTTCTTGGTGTAAAATATTCATCTATATTTATTATCTTGAACACATTATTTTTACTTTATTTAGAACTGGCAACCCACATTTTGAAAGAGAGACGTGTCAGTCAGCCAAAAGTCAATCAATTTCATTAGAATAGAAATCGTATTGTTGAAATTGATGTATGAGAGTTAAACTATTGAATATTTAGAATAGACTAAAACTTAATACCTCACCGAGATGACAACGTTGGCGGAGCCAAACTTGGGCAATGGCCGCAACAAAGGGATATTTAACAATATGACCGGCTTCAGTACTCTGATCACGGTTACAGTTTTGTCCCTAGCTTGGCTGGCCGGTTTTGCATCCCGGCTTTTCGCTGTTATTCGTTTCGAAAGCATTATCCATGAGTTTGATCCTTGGTAAGTTACCTTCTAAGTTCCACTCCCCCTGACGCTGTCACAAAGCCCTTTGCATTCCTCTTATAATTTTATAAACGTGTTTCAGGTTCAACTACAGATCCACAGCGTACATGGTGCAGCATGGTTTCTATAATTTTTTAAATTGGTTCGATGAGCGAGCGTGGTACCCACTTGGGCGCATCGTGGGGGGTACCGTGTATCCTGGTCTTATGATCACATCAGGGTCTATACATTGGCTACTCCATGCCCTGAATATACCAATACATATAAGAGATATTTGTGTGTTCCTAGCACCAGTATTCAGGTATTTACCTACTCTAACTCGTATGTTTGCTTTCACAGTGTCTTTATCTTGACTATATATTTATATTTTTTTTATCAAATCTTGTTAAGATAACTATGCTGAGAAAAAGGTTAGCATAGTTGAGCAAAAATCTATTGATCTATTATATGAATAAAATATATTTTTAAGTTCAAATATTTGTGACAAAATATTTGAGAAAATAATATACTTGTCCTGAATGATGTTTGGTGTTAATTCAGTTGAACAGAATCTGAATTTGGCCAGTCAAAATAATGCTTTCCTTTCCCATAGGGAATATTGTGAAAAGGACAGCAATACACTTGTCGAATAATTTAAGGACTTAAATTAATTTACCTTGACATTAAATGTGTTTTTATAAAGTGTGACACTAAATTTATGCATATTTTTAGTGGTCTAACAGCAATAGCAACATATTTGCTGACCGCTGAGCTATGGTCACGGGGAGCTGGGTTGTTTGCTGCGTGTTTCATCGCCATAGTGCCAGGCTACAGCAGTAGGTCTGTAGCAGGGAGCTACGACAATGAGGGAATTGCCATATTTGCTCTACAATTCACATACTTCTTGTGGCTGAAGAGTTTAAAAAGTGGGTCAGTTTTCTGGTCCATATGTACAGCACTCTCATATTTCTATATGGTAAGTAAACATCAATATATAAACTATATAATAATATTATTAAGTAGGTAGTAAAGTTTTGTAGGTTTGTCTGTTTAAAGGTAATCTCTGGATACACATAATAAATTAAAAAAAATCTACTTTTTGATAGAAACTATTCGGATGGCTATATTTTTTTTGGTTGTTTAGCTCAATCATTCAGCTGTTCACTTTTGGGCATCTGAACTTATCTTAGGCAACAGTGTCTCAACCTTATAAAAGATGGATCATTGTAGTTAACTAATGACCTGATTTCATTTCATCAGTCTCTTCTCTTGTTATTTTCATTAATTTTATTTGTTGCAGGTATCAGCATGGGGTGGATATGTGTTCATCATCAACTTGATACCACTGCATGTATTTGTGCTGCTGATGATGGGCAGATTCTCTCAGAGACTGTTTGTCAGCTACAGTGTATTCTACATTGTGGGATTGCTGTTGTCCATGCAAATTCCTTTTGTTGGATTCCAACCTATACGCACTAGTGAACATATGGCTGCATCAGGTAATGTTATTGTTATCTTACACCCATTTTCCTATATTCAATCTATCTGTAAAATGACTATAAGTTACTTATTATCCTTATATTTTGTCTTAAATACTATACTGCTCTGGTAGAAATGTTGAATGATGGAAAAACCACTTTTCTGAGCTTATTACTTTATATTTAGTTAGTTTTATAAGATACTAGCTGATGCCTGTGACTTCCTTTGTGTGGATTTAGTTTTAAAAATCATGAGGAAACCCATCGATTTTCTGGGATAAAAAGTAGCCTGTCACTCTCCAGGTCCTCTACTATGCTCATTCAAAAAAAAATCACATCGATCTGTAGCTCTTGTGGTGTGATTGAAGGACAAACTAACAAACAAACCTTTTCTTTTCACATTAAAATAATATTATTTAGGGAGTAGGGATATTTTATAATCGAGATAATGTGATCTATGATGCCACTGAAATGAATCAGTTATCATGTAGTAATGTTGAAAAGTTTGCATGAAAATCGTATTCTGCATTTATATGAACTTTTTTAAAAGAAGCGAAAAAATATACATTGTTATTTTTTTTTTTATAAATATTTAATGATCAACTGTCATAACTTCTAATTTAGTTAACAAATATTCAACAATAATGTAGTAATTTAAAAAATCTCTAAACTAAATTATGCTCTATTCTGTGAGAAATAAACTATTTTTAGGCCTTTCAAATACCATATTTATCATTATGTGAAATATCTTAAATGTTAAACTGTATGAATCAAAACAGCAATATCAAGCATTGTACTAAATGGCTTGCAGTAAAAATTTAATAGGGTATTGGGGCGATAAGCCTTTATTAATTAACATTATCAAGTTGAACAGTTTGAATGATAATGCCTAAACAATAAATGCTTGTAAACATTTGTACTAAGTATAGAGATGTTTAAAATTCCAATACAAAGAATTCTAAATAGAATTGAAAAAGATAATATTATACTTTTGAATCTTTATTTTTATTTTTCCAAGTTATAGAGGAAGTATGTTAAAGTGGGCCATATAGATAATTTTTAATGATTTAATGTCACGAGCGACGTCATAAAAATACATGGTTAATATGGTCGTATTCTATCTATTAATAAAGTCGTAATTATAGCCTTAATAGCCCAATGGTTAAAGGTGCGAACTGAAAACTGAAAGGTTGCAGGTTCGAATCCCACCCATTGCACCATAGTGCAATGGATGCATAGTGGGTGCTAGCACAAGCTCCTAGGTTGAATTTTCAAAAATCCTTAAGCATATGCCAAAGTCAGCCAGGTCTGGTCAGGTCCATTGATAGATCAGTCAATCACCTATTCCTTTTATGAATTTAGATAAAAAATAAAGATAATTCAATTGTTATAGGTGTGTTCGCCCTTCTGATGGCAATCGGTGCTCTGAAGTATTTACACAGTCTGAATCCGAAGGGTCAGTGGAAGCAGCTGCTCATAGTAGGTGGATTAATAGCAGCAGCTTTGGTATTCCTCATGGTTGTGTTCCTAACTTATATGGGTGTGATTGCTCCGTGGAGTGGCAGGTAAGCAACTTGATAGCTTTACTTAGACATATTTACCTGATAGAACGGAGATAGCGCGTTTGACGTAGAGGATCATACAATCTATTTTTCCTTAGCTTTTTAAATAAACAGACTTAGATGAACATAGTCGGACGTTTACGACATTATTAATCTTGGTTTTTCATATATATGGTTCAGATGTATGGTCAACGTCAGTGTGGGAAGAATATCCTATGGGCTGTTCTATTCACATTGCTTTTATGCCTTTCTGTGAGAAACCATTTCTTCATGATTTAAGATAGCTAAAGAAAAATAGATTTTATGTTTGTTACCATTTTCCTGAAAAATTATTTTGACCATACTGCCTCTTTAGCCAATCGCAACCTCTTTTACCATCTCTGTTACATGGTGGATAAAAATAAAAGTAAATATTAAAACATATACCGGTTGAAATTTTAATGGTTGTACTCCCTGAAAGAGGTGAATGTGCTCATGAAACTGAACAACTTTCCCCAGGGAACATAGGTCAAAATATGAAAAAAAAAAATTGGACCCTCCATACAAACTTGACGATCAGCTGATTGATTTACTATGGGAGGTCCAAATTTTTTTTTCATATTTCGACCTATGTTCCTTGGGGAAAGTTGTTCAGTTTCATGAGCACATTCACCTCTTTCAGGGAGTACAACCAATGAAATTTCACCGTGTATACAGATTTCTAATTTTTATGTTGAGAACATGGGTGTTATCATAGAAACCTTGAGTATAACATAATAATTATACTTGTAAATTACACCTCACCTGTGTATACGATTTAAATAGGCGCTTCATAAGATAACAGTTTACAGTTACACTGATACGTTACTATGAAAATGCTAATTACGTACTATTCACTAAAACTTGTTTGGTTTAGTAAAGAATAATATTTTCAAGTACTGCTTATTATAAAGGTTAGGATGTATTTTATCTATACATACAAATAAAAAGTGTCTGATTGTGATATCAAAATAACTGCTTCTTAATATGTAAATTTAATTATTTTTAAAATGTAGCAAAACCTAGAAGTACAGTGTATATATATTCTTGAAATGAACATAAAATACATTTGTAGAATCAAAAAATTCTCATAGAATTTTAAAACACCTTGATAGAGACAAAAATTGTACAGAACTTAGGAATGAATATTATTATTGCAAATGTTAATATGTTAGTTTTGAAGAACTCCTTGACGCAGTGTTGAGCGCTTTCTATATAAGGTCACGGGTTCGATTCCCGAAAGGGGCAATTTGGGACATAATAATTGAAAAACTATCTCTTGTCTGGCTAATTAACACCCTACGGCCTACTGTTAAGCGAGCCACCAAGCAGCCAAGCAATTTAGCATTCCGATACGATAGCGTCTAAAAGCCGATTAGGGTTTAATTTACACAGCCATACCCCTTCAGCCTGCTATCATCTTACACTGCATCGTCACTTACCATCAGGTCAGATAATCAAGGGCCATCTTGTCATCAATATTTTTTTTCATAGATTCTACTCTCTATGGGATACAGCGTACGCCAAAATCCACATTCCGATCATCGCCTCTGTGTCGGAGCACCAGCCTACTACCTGGTCGTCATTCTTTTTTGACCTGCACGTTCTCGTCTGTACATTCCCTGTGGGACTGTGGTACTGCGTCAAGAATATTAACGATGAAAGGGTGTTCGGTATGTACCTTTATTCTATAATATAACTAATCAATATTTAAAAAAAAATTTAAAAATGACAGGTTTACAATCGTGAAAAACTTCCATCCAAAGCGACCACACACCAATAGTAATACCTCGGGATAGTTCCGCGCAGCGCGGGCGTGCAGGCTAGTTTATGCCGTATCACTACATTCGAGAGTTTCTTTTGCTCTGAACATCGCTCTTTACCTACAGCACGTGCGATTGTTTCTCTACACTTTCGAGTTGATGAATATTTTTTTAATTATTTGAAAACAAAATAATTTTTATTTTTTAACTTAAAAAATAAAATTTATTTTGTCTTAGTTTCGATAGTTCTACGCCAGACTGAATTGGAAAAACATCCATTAAACGCGCTTTATGGCGGAGTTACCAGTGGAAAAAAAAGCAAGGGATTATTTTCCCATGTAGTACCCTTGATGTTGGAATAATCAGAATTATTTACTTCCAGTGGCTTTGTACGCTTTAAGTGCGGTTTACTTCGCGGGTGTAATGGTGCGTCTCATGCTCACACTGACGCCCGTAGTGTGCGTGTTATCGGGTATAGCCTTCTCCATTTTGCTCGATCTCGTACTACGGGAGGATGAAATGCCAACCGCACCGGTTGAGCCGAATGACAAGAATCTGTATGACAAGGTATGTACAGTTTTCTCGAACTACCCTACTACTACTAGTTCTTTACCTACCGTCAAAAGACGTTTCGCTAAAGAGCTCAACGTCGCGGCATGATTACGTGTAGAAATCGATTAGGTGTAAGGGTTTAATTAAAATTGCCATACCCACTTTCCAGTTAACCTGTTATCGTAAAGTGCATCGTCACTTACCTTCAGGTGAGATCGCAGAAAAGGACTACCTTTTACCACGTGATTTACACCTGTCTATTTAATTTAGTTAAGAGATTGTGCACAACAGAAATAGCCACATTATCAAATAGTGGAGTAATAATAATGACCCTCAAATATGGTTGAGCGAAGGAACGGCTGGATCATGTGTAATGCCTGTGAACGGGTGTCGCCTTCGGGAATGGGTCTGCTTTGTCTGCCCATCTTGACATGCTTTGGATTGTGTGTAACTACGTATGCATTTTTGAAGCTTCATTGTGGAAGTACTGTATACATAGCATAGTTTTGTTACCTATTGTAAAAATTTTTTTTTTTTTGAAAAGAGCAACTGCTGAGTTTCTTACCGGCTCTTCTGAGCAGAATCTGCATTCCGAACCGGTGGTAGATTTATGACGTGTCATAAGATCTACAAGTTGGCCTACATGAAATAAATAAATTTTTAATTTGAATTTTATGTTGGTATAGAAAAATGACTGAACTGAACAAATGAACTAATTCAATAGAAATTGTACTACAAAAGAAATCCAAAGTCGTATTGTTTGTAGGCTGGTAAAGTAAAGAAGCGGGCGCCAGAACCAACAGCTCAAGCGGACTCAGGTCTCGGAATGAACGTGCGCTCGGGCGTGCTCATCGCCTTCATGATCCTGCTGATGCTGTTCTCGGTGCATTGCACCTGGGCTACTTCCAACGCCTACTCCAGCCCTAGTATCGTGCTGGCCAGCTATGGAAATGATGGGTGAGTACTGTCTTATTTATTTATTTTGTGGAAACATACAGTGTTTTAAATATAACTAGTGGTTCGCCCCGAACTGAGACCTCGCGATATCCCATAATTCCCAAAAGTTTTAATTATATATTGTAATAATTAACTTTTAACATTAGACGCAATAAAAAAAAAATAGTTGACACAAAACTGTTTTACTGACACAGCGCCATCTATTAGCATTATTGTGAAGCTATTAGCATTTAAAATTACATAATTTGGTTTCTTTATAACATTTATCTAATTTTAGTATTTGTTGTTCAAGTACAGGATATAACTGAATTTTCAACCAAGTTTCACGTTTTAATATTCAGTAATTCTTGACATATGTCTCAAATTAAAATCTCCACTTTGAAAGCCCCCCATTTCGTCAATTTTAAGGGAAAAATAAAAAAAAAATATTTTTGTACTCTGATCAAAGTCGTCTTTAAAAAGATATATTGCAAGTCTATGTAACGCAACAAACAAAATTTTACTTCAAACACGCTTCTATGAGAGCCCCCCTGAAATAAAGCTTTTTATATTTTTATATACAATGTTCGGCTGAAGGCCATCAGTTTACATATTATATTTAAATTTGAAGTTACGTTCAGTAATTCAGAAGTTATAGGGCTCTGACAGACATTTGGACGTACACACTTCTCTGTCCAGTACAGACAAGCGCCCTAGTTGACTCATAGAACTCGCTTCGCTCGTTCAATAAAGCTAAGCTTTTTGTCCCATTCGGTGTCGAGACCCTTGCTCCGTGGGGTCCTAGTGCTATAAAAGTTTTTAAAGAAATATCAAAAAGGTTAGTCGACATCACAGGTGACCGAAGAGCTGGCAGCTACCTTGGACAAAGGATTAGTCTAGCTATCCAAAGGGGGAACGCTGCCAGTATCTTCGGAACCTTGCCTAAAGGGACTCCTTTTAATAATATATTTTAATTTATTATATTATATTTTTTAAGGTTTTTAGTTTTAGGTTTATATTTTATTCTATTTCATTATATTTTATTTCATTTGTTCATTATATGCATCATAAAGCTAAGACTGATATATAATGCTTAAACCTAAATTGTCTTATTAAATCTCGACGCAAGTGTCGTCGCAAAAGGACATAGTTTTCTAATGCTGAGATCTATAGAGCGTACTCTGACTCAGCTCAGACTCAAGTCAGCTAAAACGAGACAGATTTATGTCTGAGCATATTTGGACGCACATATGCAATAAAGAGTCAACCTACACAACTTATCAATCGAAAAGTTAACTTTATTCCTTTACATTATGTATGTATTTAATTTGACAAAGGTTTGCGAGTTGAAAAGTTTTTTTTTTATATGAATAGCGGGCAAACGAGCTAGCGGGTCACCTGATGTAAAGTGATTACCGCCGCCCATGAACACTTGTAGTACCAGAGGCAGCACTTTTGGTAGTTAACGGCGTTATAGCTTATGGACGGCAGTATAGATCTCAGCATATTATGACGACCCCGCACCAGGAGGCACAACGTTGGGAGACCTCCCACTTCGTCGACGAACGGTCTCAGGCGAGTCGTTAGAAGCCGTTGGATGTAGCCTGCTGCTCATTTTAAGAGATCCACGTCCAGCGACAGACGTCTTTCGGCTTAGATTATGATGACGAGGATAATAATTATTATCTTTGAAGATGTTAATTGGCCAATGATATAATTAACAAAGGTATTGGCACTTGTTTCAGATCACGAAAAATATTGGATGACTTCAGAGAAGCTTACGGCTGGCTGTCACAAAACACTGCCGAGGATGCTAGAATTATGTCCTGGTGGGATTATGGTTATCAGGTAAATATTAACAGATTTATATGTATTTTGTTCCATTTCATCTTGCAGTGTGTAAAGAAAATCCTTTAATATGTATGTAATAGATTCACATGTAAAAATCCAATATTTTATAGTTTATTCTATATCAGATATCAGATAAAAAGAACCAAATATTTTTCATACAAACTTATTTAATTTGAAATATTTTATTTAAATGTACTTTAATCTTACTTAATATTATAAATGTGAAAGTTTGGATGTATGGATGGATGGATGTTTGTTTTTCACTCAATCACGTGGCAACGATTGAACCGATTTGACTGAAATTTGGCTCAGAGACAGATTATAGTCCGGAATAACACATATGCTACTTTTTATCCCGGAAAATAAGAGAGTTCCCGCGGGAATCAAAAATCTCAATCTACGCGAACGAAGTTGCGGGCATCGCCTGGTAGAGAATGAACACGTTTAAAATTCGCCGACAACGCATTGGTGCCTCTGGTGCTACAAATGTTCATGGGCGGTAATCACTTAACATCAGGTGACCCGCTTGCTCGTTTGCTCGCTAAAAATGTTAAAAAAAAAATTACTTTCCCAGATTGCAGGAATGGGTAACAGAACGACTCTAGTGGACAACAACACGTGGAATAACTCGCACATAGCGTTGGTCGGCAAGGCCATGGCCAGTAACGAGACGGCTGCATACGATATAATGACTATGTTGGACGTTGATTACGTGTTGGTCATATTTGGGGGAGCGATCGGCTACTCTGGGGATGACATAAACAAGTTTATATGGATGGTGCGGATCGCAGAGGGAGAACATCCTAAGGATATCCATGTAAGTCCAATGTCTTTAAGGCTCAATTTTTTTTTTTAATAAAGAATATCAGCTAAGTTGAACTTGACTGATGTTCTCCTCTCCCCTGCAAATAAGTGAAAACTTGTGTTAGGAGTGGGTTCGACAATAGTGCAACGGGTGGGATTCGAACCTGTGACCTTTCAGTTTTCAGTCCGCACCTTTAACTGTTGGGCTGTTGAGGCTTTAAAGACAGATAGATGTCAGAGCCTATTTACCTTATCTTAAGTCTGAGCTGAGTCAGAGTACGCTCTATAGATCTCAGCCTAAGATTCAGTAAGTCGGGAAGCCAACTGAAAACTTGAAGGTAAAATTGTATTATTGTACAGTACAATGTTAGAATACTTTTATAAGTTTTGCATCTAACTAGATAACATATCAATAGTCAAAGAAGGTTTTACAAGTTCGTAGTATAAAATAAAATGAAATTATTTTTTGCATTCGAGTTAATATTATTATTAGATATTTTATTTCCGATATAGTTCAGCAATGGATGTTCAGTTCTAGAGGTCATGTCAAAACATAAACGTGATCCAGTGCGGCCATATTTGTTTATTTTTTAGCTCAACTTGATTGGAACAGTGTATTTAAAAGTAAAATTGTTACGCGATTTCCAATAAATTGTATCGATTAGGAAAATAGAATAAAGAGGGAATTTCATGCATTTTATTTCGTGTTTATAACGCTGGACGCATAATAAAAAACAGGATTACAAAGCAAAAAGTTAAATAATTTTTTTCTTTCAACAGGAAGCTGATTATTTCACAGAGAAAGGAGAGTACAGAGTGGATTCAGAAGCGTCTAAAACAATGTTAAACTGTCTAATGTACAAATTATCATATTACAGGTGAGTCTATTAATACTGCTTTAAAAACGGTTGTCTTACTTTCTATGTATATTAATTTATTTGCAAAATAAAGATGATCTGTGCGGAGTGAATCTTCTATACCTTTAGGTATCATTAGGTATTCTGTGGTGTTATAGTTCTTGCACTTTACGAGGGCGCGTGAGCTTTACTTGTGGTTACGTCGTGTACATGCACATCGCGTAAGTGTGTGTGCCTGTCAGAAGCCTAGGTCAGGCGCGAGCAAGCTCTCGCTCACACTTATACAACGTGTAATGAAACTCCAAAATAATACTGAAGGAGGTGAATGTGCTCATGAAACTGAACAACTTTCCCCAAGGAACATAGGTCGAAATGTGAAAATAAATGTGGACCTCCCATACAAAATTGACGATCAGCTGATTGATTTACTATGGGAGATAATTTTTTTTTTTCATATTTCGACCTATGTTCCTTGGGGAAAGTTGTTCAGTTTCATGAGCACATTCACCTCCTTCAGTATTATTTCGGAGTTTCATTACACGTTGTATAGATACGACACACACACAACCATGAGTCACGCACCCTCGTGAATTGAAAGAGCTATACTTAAATTCGCGTTGTTTCACTAGAATTATTAAATAACTGCGGTAAAGTCATACAGATTCAGACGTTAACACACGCCGTGCATTTAAATATGTAGTCCTTAAATCACACGTATTTTATTATATTTTTTTTTTAGATATGATAGCGGCGGGAGTCCGCCGGGCTACGACCGCACGCGAGGCGCGCTGCCCGGCAACCGCGGCTTCAAACTCACGTACCTCGAGGAGGCTTACACCACTGAGCACTGGCTCGTTAGAATATACAGGTACTACGCGCTACCTTGACAGCGTTTTGGTTCTATCAAAGTAGTCAGAGATATCAAAATGATAGATAGATCGACCGTTTCGTAGAACAAAGTCTCATCTGCTAAATTCACAACTTGAAATTTGAGTCTTAAAGTCACATCTGCAAGGCTCAAATCTCAAGTTATGAATTTAGCAGATGAGACTTTGTTCTATGGAACGGTCGAGATAGACGACCTCCCTGGTGCAGTGGTGAGTACTGTGGTCTTATAACTCGGAGGTCTTGGGTTAGATTCCCGGCGGGGGCGATTTGGGAATGAATAATTTTTAATTGTCTCTGGTCTGGTCTGGTGGGAGGCTTTGGCCGTGGCTAGTTACCGCCCTATCGTTAAAGAAGTACCGCCAAGCGATTTAGCGTTCCGGCACGTTGGCGTTTAGAAACCGATTAGGGGTATGGGTTGAATTTACACTGCTATACCCCTTGCAAATTAGCCCGCTACGATCTTCGACTGCATCGTCACTTACCATCAGGTGAGATCGCAGTAAACATAAGTAAATAAAATATGTATTTTCAGAGTGAAAAAGCCGGATGAATTCAACCGGCCTCGTTTGCCGTTAGCAAAGAGGACAATACCAACAACCAATAGTATGTCGAAAAAGGTAAGATTTTATTTATTTAATAATGAAAATAAATAATAATTTAATACGATTTTTTTTATTTTGTACCATACAACGTACTCGTGTAATACGTACAATAAGAAAAAATAAATAAGGAAATACTTATCTCTATAAGAGATTTCCTACCAATGACCCTAGATAATAGATGTAAGGGAAAAAGTATAACTATAGTCTGATTTTTAATTCCGTGGAATTCTGACGTACCTTAATGTTACCAGAGATTTAAATAATCCCACAAAAAAGATAATAAATTGAAACTTATACAAATAAAAATCAATGGCCGCACATAGATATATGACAAATGCCTGACAGATAGTTTGGGGTAAAATCGAACTACAGGTGGTAATACTGTTTTTCATACAAATAACTCGCTCTATTTATAAAATGACATCTGTCAGAATTCCACCGAATTAAAAATCAGACTATAGGATAGGATCATTTACTATTTAAGTACTACTTACACTGTAACAATAAAAGTGTCTGATGGGAGGTTTTGGCAGTTACTAGTTACCACCCTACTGTCAAAGAAGACCTTTGAGTTTGTTGTAAACGCAATGTTTAAAGTTTCATACAAAAATGTACTGGTTTTCCAGTATATTTTTATACTAATATTTTGTATTATAAAAGGAAATGAGATATTATTTTGCTTGCAGCTGGCTTACGGTGTAGGATCGATGGTATAGTACAAAGTATATATTAGTTTTATTGACTATGGACTGTTGATGTCGTGATTCAATAGCATAGATTAGAAATAACCTATATTTATTCTTATTAATTTTGAGAATGATTGTGTACCTTACTTAATAACTGCATAATCTTAGTAGATATATTTTAATCTACTGGCGTCGCATGACATTCTTAATATCGGTATTGATGGAAATCTTTTTTTTTTTGGAAAAACATACAGCTTATCTATTGATGGTATTGGGTTGCCTATTTTAGTCATGGAAGTTTTCAGTTTTTGACCGTTCCCGAAGTGTATACGTAAATTAGAATAGAATAGAAAAGTTCTTTTTTTTTTCAAATATGCTTTTACAAAGGGCTTTCAAATCGTCAAGTGAATTTATCACTGGTTCACGAAATTAGCATCCTTTTTTATCCAATTAGTGAATCATAAATATATACAGAATTGATTGATATATTTATTTGTGAGAGTGTCAAGCGACGACACGATTAAGAAATGTAGTGTATGCGCTTGTTAGTCAAGTCTAACCTTACAATGATTAACTTCAACACAAATAAAAGAAAAACTTTGTTTATGGCATAATAAAAAATAAATATCGTGCAAGGCCTATTATATTATGTGCATGTGTATCATTTAATATTACGTTGCGTGAGTTTGTTAAGTTTATGTTTGTAGTTACGTTCCTCACAAGCAATCTTTTTCAATTTATCATATTAATTTGCTTTGCTAAAATTTTAATATCCAGGACCTATCTCAGGACTGGAGAAAAAATTAACTATCTATATCTTGAAACTAATGTATGAATCAAATTGTTGTGTTATTATCGAAATAACTGCCTCTAGTTAAGCTTTAATAATATAACCATATGAACGAAAGCTTATAAAGCAGGTTTTAGAGACACCTGTTTTTTTATTTTTTGTTTATTTTCTTAGCGGCTGAACCAATTTGGCGGTACTTTAATGCATTTCGTGGATCACGATTCAAATATGATGACTGAGTTGAGCTGCTTATGACTCTGTTGGTCTGAGTGTAATATATTTTTTTCTTTCATAACAGACGTCAAAAAGGAGAAAAGGCGTATTGAAGAACAAGCCGACGCTAGTGAAGGGGAAGAAAGTGACGAAGTTGTAGTGATGTAATTGAGCGCGCGGCCTAGTGATATGTCATATCAGTGGTGAATATGCAGATTTCTTATATCAGCTCAAATCAATCCGTAATAATATTAATGCGAAAGTAAAGTCTATCTGTTTGTTACCTTTTCAAGCTTAAACCACAGGACAGATTTCGACAGAATTTGGCAAGGATATAGCTTGCACCCTGAGGAAAAATATAGGATATTTCTTATCCCGAAATATCAGAAAAATATCTTTTTTATATACCCCAAGTTCACGACGCGACGGTAAACGTATTTTCAGTGAAAAAGGCACCGCCTGTCGAAAGCCGTGTGAATGTAATTTTGATGTTTGTAATTCAAGTGAGAATGTATTTACCCAACATCTAAATGACTATAGATCTGTTTATTCCGTATATAATGGCGTCAAAACTAAACTTTGCCTCGCTTTATTCCAAGTTGAACATTATACAGAATATACATTGATTTTACATATTGTACAATTTAACTATGCATTGTTATGTGTATATTTTGTCCACAATTCTTTTATTATTTATTTTCTTACTTTAATTCAACATATTACGTATTTATGCATTATAACAATAATATTATTAGTGTTTAGCGAAATAAATGTTCAATCGAGTTTTTCCAAACTTGTTCGAATTTATGTTTTATGTACATGTATATCCGAACGTTGTGAATTATCTTTGCCTGTACTATGTTGTATAATATTGAGGTAACATGCATCAATAAAATTGATTCAGGAAAATGCTGCTTACTCACCACTGATACGGAGTATTTGATCTACGACTGACACCAATCATTTGTGTATTTTGTCTGTTAGAGGTGTTTCTTAAATTTTTAGAAGGTCATATTTGAATTATTTTATACATGCTTGCATGGACACTGGCACAATGTACAAAAATAATGTTTTTTTCCATTACCGTTTGACGACCACCCTGATGTAGTGGTGTCTTAAAGTTTGTTCGATTCCTGGCGGGGGCAATTTCGAGATTTATAATTTCTGAATGTCTCTGGCCTGGGAGCCTACCACCAACGTTAAAAGTAGTATTGTTTCAATATTATTTTGAGATGTCATACACTCACGTCCTTATGTAACTTACTTTAAGGTTGATATTGTATGACATGTCAAAACGCAAGTTTAAATTGACTCGACATGTGAATGGTCTTCGAACTTTGTATGATTTAACTGACATGCTGTTACCCACTTTTCTATTCCATCATTGGATCCTCCTCCTCGATCATCAATCATTATCTATCTTCTCATTGAGACTATTCCAAAGCTTTCAAACATTAAAAACCCCCATCAAAATCGGTCCATTCGTTAGGGAGCTACGTGGGAACAGACAGACATAGATGCACAGAAGTCAAACTTATAACACCTTTTTTTTGTCGGAGCTTAAAAATTGAAATAATATTGCTTTAAGCGCTGTAGGCTCCCTCATTTGGCCGTGGCTAGTTACCATCCTACCGTCAAAGACATGACGCCAGGTGATTAAGCGTTCCAGCACGATGAAGTGTAGACGCCGATTAGGGGTATGGGTTTACCTTGGACTGCATCCTCACTTACCATCAGGTGAGACCGCAGTCAAAGACTATCTTATCATCGAATAAAAAAAAACTTACCTAAACCTCGTACGACTGAAATTGGATGTCTATTAATTTCCTAAACCAAGCCTCTTGTCCATGTAAGGGTGTTTCTAAAAACTATTGTTCGAAGAGGGTATCGTGTTTGTAACAATTGCTACGTCCATTTGTATATTTAAATAGTATAATTATAATGTACTAGAAATTATTATAATTTGAATCCTTTTGAAACGCCGTGTTCGTTCTGAATTCAAACTTTGTTTAAATAATGTTGCCAGATAAGGTAATCGACAGAGTATTTTTTTATTCGTTTGCTTTGATTATATTATTTATATGTTTATGACTACACTACAACTACACTAATACTTTATCTTGTACCTTCCGTATAGTTTTTTCATTTCACGAGGGCGCGTGAGCTTTACTTGTGGTTACGTCGTGTACATGCACATTGCGTAAGTGTGTGTGCCTGTCAGGAGCTTTAGGTGGGAGCGGTATATAGATACGACACACACAAACATGAGCCACGTGCCCTCTTGAATTGCAAGAACTATACCAACTTATAAGTAACTATGACTAATGTCCGTTGTCACCAACTTTTCCTAACTTTTACAGGCTAAGCTAAGTTATGTGACGCTTTCTATCAATTTCGTTTTCACAAACCTTTAGGGAACACCTAAAAGTGGAAATGTTATTGGGTATTGTATTTAAGGGTTACCTACGTAAAGAGCCTCTTACTTAACGGATGATTTAGGTATAGTTGGTGGGTACAAGAATTATAAATTTATGAGAAAAGAAATTGTCATTTTTACTACATGATATAGAACTAAGTATGGTGCTAATTCAGTTGTATATAATCTCTGAACCTATCCTTACTACCTTCTCTTCTCCTACCTACACATTTGAAAAAGTGCTAATCTTTTTTATGATATCAAAATAGCAATCTGCTTAGCCTGTCAATGAAGTGTAGTTTATAGATTATGTGCAACCAAATTAGAACCATCGTCTAATTTTCTACAAAATAGTATAATTAATTTTATCTGGCAACACTGATGGAAGAACTCGCCTTAATATGTCAACAGTACTTATCACAATTATTTTTATCATACTACGATACTAGTGTTGTTTTATATGATTGATATAATTAGTGCATAGCTTAATGCAATAATATCAAAGAATGCAATAATATTTTTGGGACTATATTATTGTTGAACTAATCTTTAAAATAAACACCAAAGTTTAAATATGTACTGGTCAACGTTCTTTTACTTACCTATTATTATTAAGCTATTGCATAGCTTCTATCGCGGGCCAGTGTGGAGACCGAATCCAGAAATTCCGTAACGAAAATAACCTGACACGGGACTCTTCTACAGTGAGCCGCTAGATGGCGTTGATAAAAAATGCTATGCAATAGCTTTACGTGGCAGTCCCCGAGTGCCACACGTCTTTTTATTTTTTAATTTTCTTTATTAATAAATATAATTATTTAGAAATTCAATATAACAAAATCATTAGTTCAATCTCTGTCGCCGTGTAATCATCGCAGCGGAATTAAAGACTATAAAAATGCATTGACTGGCGAAACAAAAGCGAAATCATAGCGAAATCGGGTTTTAATAGGTTAATAATTAGGTTTTGCCGATCTTCCGACCGTAGTGTTGACCGCTGTGGTCTTATAACTGGGAGGTCTCGGGTTCGATTCCTGGCGTAGACAATTTGGGAATTGATAATTTCTGAAGTGTCTCTGGTCTGGTTTGGTGGGAGGCTTTGGCCGTGGCTAGTTACCACCCTACCGTCAAAGACGTGACGTCAAGCGATTTAGCGTTGGCGAGTAGAAATCGATTAGGATTAGGGGTATAGGTTGAATTGAAAATGTACTGTCATACGGCATACCCCTTCCAAGTTAGTCCGCTACAATCTTAGACTGCATCGTCACTTACTATCAGATGAGATCGCAGTCAAGGACTATCTTGTCATCGAATAAAAAAAAATCAAATTATGAAATTAAATTAAATTAGATGAATACACTATTTATGTTATGATTATGTTTAACATCAAGCGTTGACCAGCAATATACCTACGAGTAGGAATAGGTCGTCTACACTCACCTTCTCGACCTTTATAGTTAGCAAATTGTTTTCTTTTCTCATGTCTTACTTACCTCTTTTGTTCAGTGTCCCATGGGTGGAAATGTTATGTGTTTTAATTTTATTGTTGCACAGCACTATTTTGTTTTACATATTTTCTAACAGAGTTTTATCGATACGTAAGTTCTCATTGTAGTATACAATGTTCTTAAAATAAACTGCTAAAATATGATTCATATGGTTTTATTTAGACCTACCTATCTACTTATCCTACTAATATTATAAATGCGAAAGTTTGGATGTATGGATTCAGCCGTCCATCTGTCTGGAAATACACATAGGCTACTTTTTATCCCGGAAATTAAGAGAGTTCCCGTGGGAATCAAAAAAACCACGTCAACAATGTTGCGGGCATCGCGGGTAGTAAAAATATACTTAGGGCAAAATATGCCTTGCTCATCAGTAGAAAATCGATAGTTTTATTGAGGCTTTTGGGACATGACTGTGTTGGGAAGTAGGTAATTCATCGTGGGTATTTTTCGAAGTAAAGAAAACGATAAATTGACAAAAACTTCACCATATATTTATTATTAATAAAGACAATCTAAAAGATCACGTAATAGTCATTGTCTTAAAAAATTAGTTACCCTAATAAATTTATCAATATACATATAGTTTTATTTTATTACTTATTGTTTCAAGGATATGCGAAGTTGTGAAGAGTCGAGGGACAGGACTCAAGACTAATCGTTGTTCTTACGAATCATCACATTGAATATAACAATGAATCTAAAATTTATAAGTTATAGTTACATTTACACCTTTCAATGATTATCTAATCCACTGTTTAATCTAAAATGCTTACAACCATTAATGAACTAACGTGACTACGCGAAGAATTGTGCTAATCTAAAGAGGTGTCTACATTTTTTTTATAGTATTTAAAGACTTTTGTAATTTACAGAACGTTCAAAATCACAACACAGAGTGTAATATCAAATTATCGTGCATTTGGCACGCGTCAGTTTATTTCTACGGTTACATTATACTAAAGTACGTATAACGTTCCATGCTATACTACCACGTTCGTAGGTATTTGAATACGTGAATTTGATTTGCTTATTATTTTTCAAACCAATTCCGCAAAATATTAAATAAGTAATACTAGCTGTAAATAATGATACTTGAAGTGTGACTTATGTCACGAGTAGGCATAGTTTGCTATTTATTCAACAGCACGTATGACTTGAGTAACGCTTAAGTAACGCTTACCCGTGTACCTAATAATGTGTCCAATTTTATACGGATAAGCGATACTTAAGAACGGTTTTAAGTCGTGCAGTGCGATAAAGGATCGTAAAATTTACATCAGAATCTATTTAACGTGAGATTAGATACGCATTGTTATGCCTATCGCTTAGGCTGAAATCTATAGATCGCTGTTTTGCTCTTCTCGTATTTAAAATTTGTGTCTTGTTTAAAATCTGTCTCAAAATCGATCCAAGTCAGAGCCTGTTCTATAAATCTCAGTCTTAGAATACAAAACCTTTTATATTTTATTTGACTTACAAAATGACTAACATTAACCTCCTACCTACATTTGTCCTACACAAAGAACATAACATTTAAAAAAATCTATTGCCGGTTTCTTAAATGGTATCCCCAAAACATTTTACTAGTTACATTTTTCGACTATCTAGGCTTATAAATAAAAAATAAAAGTATCAATTCTCCTTGTCAATTTTGTAAAAATGGCGACGGAAGGCAGACAAGTGGAGGTGTGCTCGCACAGGGGTAAGTTAATCGAATGAAATCTTATTCAAATCATCGAAATGATTAGATTTATCATAATTAGTAAGTAATTAAAACTATGAAATGTTGATATACAGTTTTATCTTCGCATAATAATAAATAGAATTTTCACAAGCTTGTTGTCATTTTCTATGTCCTATGCAGAGGACAAAAGTAGGCAATAAAGTTTTGATAGTTTAACTACCTTTGTACTTTGTATAGTACATTGTAAGTTTTTGTCAATTATTTATCTATTTTCTAGCTTTTACAGATAATGATATATTACTAGAAGCATTAGAAGACTCAGTGTTTGACTTTTCGGGCGAAATTCAGATCGTAATCTAGAGTTTATCCCTTCAGAGCCTAGTCGAAGATCCAATGACCACTAGACTAGAGATTCAGACAGCATTTCAAACCAGGATGATCTCCAGTAATTTGGAATTAGCATCTTCATCATTGTTTCGCTCAAGAGGATGTGGAAGAAGTGTTTTGCGTGGACGTGGACGTGGGCATGAACGTAGACATGGTTCTGGTCTTGGCAAGCAACTTCAATGAACGCAATCTTTGTCCTAATTTACTCGATAGATTGCAAACAGGAATCGCCAAAACAACGGCTACTTTCAAGATACATGGACGAAAGATACCTGAAATTAATGATTTGACGCAGCCAGAATAATTGTTAGGTATATTTTACACCTAACAGGAATTATTATTCCAATTTTCATCAATATTTATAGTAATTTTAATTAATAACAATCTATGTGTTATCTATCGATAAATTCTTAAAAACAATATTATTTGTCAGAAACCGTCATGTTTCTTTTCTGACAAACACAAATTTGGCTAAGTAACTTATCGACAGGTTACAGAAACAGTAGAGGGCAATCTTTTCTAAATCATCAATGTAAATGTACTATTCTAAACTTATTGATCTCCAAAATTACTGACTGATCACTACATAATGTTTATTATATGCTCAGTTTTGTTTTGTTATTACAAGAAATATATTATTACACGACTACAGCAAAGGCAAAAGGAAGGATTATGATTTTAGCAGTCTATTTATGTATGTTTATATGTATAATCGTATGTATGTATGTGGTATATTTACGTATGCTACGGTGTAGCGCTTAAATTACTGAGCCAATTTGGATAAATCAGGTGTCAATCGATTCTTTCTTATATTCGGGATGATATTAGTCACATATTATTCAATATGACGGATTTTATATCCAATTTTCCATAGTCTGGTTACAGTTTTTAAACATTTTTCTTATCTTGATAATTTTGTTTGGAGCATTGTTTATTTTTGTATTTTTTTCTGAAAATTTATTATGTATATAACATAAGGCAATAAATGTTTGTTATATTTTGATTCTTATCCAATTATAATTGCATTTAATTTCCTGAAACTATTCTATGTCCTATACAAATCACATAGTAATATCGTACTTTTGTCCTACGTATAGGACATAGTGAAAAACAGATTTTCCTAATGTAGGATTTTTTTTACTATTTTTCCAGTATATCGTAATCTATTAGCAATATTATACTAAAGTTTCAAAAACATATTCTAAAAAAAGTGTCTCTGGTAGGCAGGAGGTTAAATCATAAAATATTAATTCATTAATTCATTTCAACTTATAACCGGATAGTGGGCGCAGGACAATCGAATGAGAAAAATATAATATAAAAATATTGTACAAGAATAAAAATGGTTTGCGATGTCGTGGTAGTACTGCCGGTAACAAAGAAGAGTCGGTTTGCCCGCCTACAACCTCTTACACATTTTATTCGATACAAAATTAGAAGAATATATTATCCACTTAGTCTTACATAATAATAATAATACTATTAAATATATTAACACTGGTTTGACACAAATACCATAAGAATATATACAATTGAAAATATTTGGATATAACACATAATTGGAAGAAAACAGTAAGAGAAAAAATCCACAGGTGACATCACGATAGGGGTAAGTACATTTACAAAACATTTACTACGTACGGCTTATTTTAGTTACTTGGCAATTTATGTTGCTTTCGCGTTACGCTACAGTATAAGGTTTATTACACTTTTGTAGACTTCATCATTCGTTAAATTGACTTGGTTATTGTATCATTTTATGCCGTTGTTCACAATTTCGTAATATTATAAACCACAATTTAACTATATTATGTACGTATTGCTTATTAAATAAGATACAATTTATTTATCATCGCTTATAAACTCTTTATGTAATTTATACTCTTTTAAAAAGAACATTTAAGTAATTATATACTTACTAATGTAAGTACCTACATAATTTTAAAGTTTTTTTTTTTTTAAATTTGTAACTGAGTTCAGGATGAACTAGATGGCCTAGGCAAAACTAGGCTAACTATGGGAGTTTGACCGGTATTGTTCTTTGAAAAGAGTAAAATTATTTTTTATTATATAACGCGCGTGACACGAACCCGTACTTAAATAACGCTTACGTGTCAATTTTAACACGTTAGTTAAGCATGGGCTTAGATCACTCACATGCTATAAAGTGGTATACGATACTCGTGACTTAAGTGCTTAAGTAGTTTACTTAAGTCACTCGTATCGTTATGTAGAGTATCCGTTGTAGCGACGATAATAATATATTGTTAGTTTAGTGGTAGTTAATTAGTCTGGTACTGTCTATATTAAAAAATAAATTAGATAACACGTAAAATAATTTACTAGCAACGATTGAACTAATATTGATCCACTGCACGGCTACTCTGTGCACTCAGAGCGGACGTAGTGAACCACAAATAAATGCAATTTCCAGTGCTTTATAGAACCTGATTAAAATAAAACAAATAACAAAAACAACAACAGTATAAAAATAAAATCGTAAGGCACTTCTATATTTAAATTGAAATAAGATTGTCCAATAATCGATCTTATAAATATAATTTAATACTTAGCGTCTGTGAGAGTAACTATTCGAGAGGTTACTACAATAGACAAAATAAATGTAGCAGCTACGTTTTAGAGTCAGATTTGAGCGAACAGTTTAGCCAATGAAAGCTCACGCAGCGCCATACGGCTTAAAGTATAGTACGTTTATCTCACGAAGTTGCGGGCGCTTTACTTATGTTACGTTACGTCGTTACATGCACATTGCGTAAGTGTGTGCCTGTCAGGAGCCTAGGTGGGAGCGGTCAGGCGCGAGCCAGCTCTCATACAGATACGACACACACCCAACAATGAGCCACGCACCGTCGTGAATCGCATGAACTATACCTAATTTGAAATTCGTGATAATGTCTTTCCAGCATTATAATTAGGTATTATTTATTTACTAAGCATTTGTTTGATTACGTTCTCGATTGGATATAAGTATATATTGAGGCCTCAACCACAGGCCTCAACGTTCATAAGCCTGGTTAGTTTTAACCGTTAGGACTTTCGCATAGTCCTAGAAATCTTTTTATCTATTTGTATAAAAGTTCGTAGGTAATAATGCAATGTCGCTGCGCTGCTCTTTATAAAAACCAACGGATGTTAGAAAATGAGGGTATGTGTAAAGTTATACCCTGGCTAGCGTAGCTTTGGCACGTGGAAAGGGAGAACGGATGTGATATCCTTATTGCAAAAAAAGATAAAATTATTTACTTTTTCCGCAGAATAAACGTTAACAAGAATTTTGTGTATCTTTCAGTCTTAGTAGCTAAGAGTACGTATTGTTAAAAATATCTTTGGAGGGACTTGTCTTCAATAAATCGTATGTCATGTCATAGACGTAAGATCTACTTATTTCCGGTATCGTTATTTGAAAATATATTTAGTATTTACGTAAAAAGATTTACTTAATTTAAGAAAAATAATCCGATTTGAACATCGACAAATCAATACCCACTATCATCGAACTCTAACGCTAGAAAGGCAGTTTCTAACAAAATTCCGCTACAAACTTGGGCTCAAACCAAACAGTACTTGCGTGAACGCCGTGTAATTATTTTCTGTAATGGTACCTTTTTTATATAAATAGCGAGCAAATGTGCAATCGGGTCACAATGATGTTAAGTGATTACCACCGCCCAGGAACACTTGTAGTACCAGAGGCACCACCAATGCGTTGCCGATACCTACCGATAACTATGTTTTTGATGGTTATTTTGATGAATTATGACACCCGTTCACAGCTCAGTACGTCATTTTTTAATAATTTTCTGCGAGCTCGTCGTACCTACTAACGCGACAATACAGCATAGTCGGCCTCTAAAGGCTTAATTAAAATAACTTATTACCGCGTCGCTTCTAAGCGCAATAGTCGACGCAGGTTTCTAAGCGTTAGAGTTCGATGCCCACTATATTGTACATAGACTATGGCAAACACAAAACATGTTAACTTATGTGGTTATAATCAAATTAATTGAACGTTTACCATAATAAAAATCTTACTTTTTATAGTTATCGTAGTCAAATCGTCATTTTGAGGTTTTAAGTAACAATTCGTGAACAAAATTTAAAAATATTCAAAGCACTTAAAACTTAATATTTTAAGAAGCGTTTATTTACCATAGTCATTTCTAATTAAAAGAAATCTTAAAATAAAATTTAAAATCTAAAATTTTTCCTACAATTAAAACGAATGGCATATTATTTTCAGCAGATTCAAAGCACTAACTAATTATTTAATTTAGGTAATTATAATTTCACTAAATTTTTAAGAATAGAGTTTTTAATAATTTTAGTTATCTAATCCCTCGTTTTAATCTATGATTTTCTATGTAATCAATTCTATTTTGAATTCCGTAGTTTTCTAAATATATGGCATTCTTATTTTATCGTTTATGCGACAATAATAATTTGGTTGAAAAATTAATAATAATTAACAAGTTTACCGTTAAACCTTCACTACTTTGTTAAGTTAGAACACAACCAAATAATCACACAAGTTAGTGATTTACAAATACATAGCATTTAGATTTCAATTTTATCTTAAAATAGGTATGTATATCTACCTGAGCATTTTTCCGCGAGCTACCGCACGGCACGATTAATTGCGGTGACGTTTCCGAGCGCCCGTACCTATTATATCTTCTATGGATCGTTTATTTTATCCATTCAACGACACCGCACAGAACGACGTAGGTACGTTTTGCAGACGACTTTTTAGCTATGTCGTTACGAGTTTTTTGCAGTGACGATATTATAGCGGCTGTGCGAAATCAGTAGGTATAAACATCCTGACGAGGCATCATATGGCCATCATACCACAAAATTTATACCATAGATCATATTACTGTCGAGTGGTTGCAGAAACATCATTCATGGAAAATCGTACGAACGTCACGTCTTGTGTTGTATACGTGACCGCTAATCGTGGCGTGCAGTGGTTCGTGCAAAAACGCCTCAATAACAACTTCTAGATTTCCAGAGACACTACCATCTTGGATGGTCTAAACTACCATCATCCTTAGGTTGACTTGGCACTAGATTTGGCACTACTATATAGAGTGGTAAGCTGTCTACATTCTATGCAATTACCTACGTTTTAGAAGTTAGGTGACAAATGGGTGACAAAAATAAAAATTAAAGAACTGAAAATATTGTGGTTATGGTTATTAATTCTGGACGGATACATCATAAAGTTAGCATGCCTCACTACTTACGTTAAGAAATGCTAACGTAAGTAGTAAGGCATGCTAACTGTATGGGATACATAGACAAAAGCAAAAAAAAAAAAGTTAATGAAATTCAAACAAAAAAAAAAAGTTTACATTCAAGGACAATAATTTCAAGCATTTTATTTTTAGAGTTTCGTATGAAATTGGTATAAAAGGAACTCATTTTGCGACTTTGTTCATCTGTCCGTCTGTCAAAGCTGATAATTTCAGTGATGCTATTTACTTGTGGATTAGAATAATGTTTTCCCAACTTCATGAAAAAATTTAAAAATTATTTCTTTTTTATTGCAATGACGGGTTCGAGATTTTAAAATCGGGTTCTTGGTCAATAATAAAAGCACTCCCCACCTATGAAAGGGGGTTTATTTGTAAATTCTAAAATAAGTTTTAAATTCCTTTTAGGCCGCATACTTAGTTACTATATGTTTTCGTTGGCCTCGTAGGTGTAGTGGTTAGCATGTTTGACTTCGGATGATGAGGCCTGAGTTAGATTCACTGGTTGGGCCAAAAAAAGCATTGGGGTTTTCCGTCAACAAATTCTCTAAACTAGACCGGAGTTAGAAAGTAGGGGGTATGCCACCTGGCCTTAGAGAGCACGTAAAGCTATCGCTCTTATGCCTGATTTTCTTCCCGTCGCTTTATCGGATTTCCATTCAGATTGTGAGAGAAAGAGTGAGGGAAGAAAAAGTGCATCTGTGTTTGTGCACGTGCACTATAATTTTTTGTTTATTTTGAGTTTTCATAATTCCTTTTTTGTTTTTTTAAGTTTCTGGGAATTAAAATATTTCACACTTAGATTTGAACCAAAAAAATAAACATTCAGTAAATCTTAGTAGGTCTCTTTAATCCAAATCTAGAACGATTGCTTAGCAGACAACTTACCGCCAGAAAGGTTTATAATATATTCTCTTGGCTTACCGCAATCTCAGGCCTTAGAACTCATTTATCATTTTGATTTCAGTAGTGTTATGTTTTGGCAGGCAGATTTCTATTCAGGTACAGATGGAAGGAAAAAAATACTGTGCATGAGTAATTATTGAGTACATATTTATTTCTCCAGCGTATATCGTTGTGCTTTTTGAAAATCTTATGGGATCACAGTATATCTGTAGCTATGATTAAGTGTTTGACTTTTGTCGGCAGTCCCTATGACTGCCCATGGTTTTTTTATTCCTCTGTCCTATTTATAGGTACGTCTACAACACCGAAAGTGCCACACGCGTTTGTTTAGTGTTTCATACAATTAACTTAAGAGTTAACTTAAAATTATATGTAAGTATTTTAATTACAAACATGTCTTTTTCTAGGAATACTGTCCAAATAAATATCTAGTTTATCAATCGGAAGACTGGGTCAATTTGAGAGTTTTGTAAAAAGGGATTAAGCGCCATTGTTTTTAAAAATAGCTATAATTATTTTAAGTTTTAATTTCGAGAGTAGGTATCCAGTCGTTTTGTTGATCGCTTATGCTTACCCATTTACAATATATTACGTAGATAATGATTTAAAGACTTATTTCGTTCGATTTAACCACATTAATACAATGTGGTATACGGGTACGTACCACCACGATAAAAGTTTTAGTGGAAACTGGAACGATATTTCGATCCAGTTGCATGGACTGAAATACCTAACATCACTTCCAAGTAAGTAAAGCATTTTACGTGGTACGTACCTAGTCGTATTACCTACAAAGTTAGTAGTAGGTAACATTGGCGTATTATTTATCTAATAGGGCATTATTGTGTTCGGTTACTAGTAGTATTAGTAACCGTTAGTATATTATTGTACTCGAATTCATCAGTCCAATTAAACGGTGTTCTATATGACACTGAACATTTTTTGGCACAAGTAGGTAGGCTGATTTTTCTTTGGCACAATGACAACGCGCGATTTTTCCACATTTACAGTAATATTTGGCACTATGGCGGTGTACGAATCTATTTTTACCAAGTTTATTGGCATTTAAGCGTTCTAAATACATAATTACCAATTAAGTAACTTCACAACCGCAGAATACGTTAATGGTTTTCGATATTGGCAGCAGAAATTTCTAATAACAGGCAGATTTACAATATTTGTTATTTTAATTGAGCAACAGTTTATTGCCCGATTTGTACATTCCATTTAAATAATATACAGATTTATTTAAAACAATAAACATTACATATTATCACAACACGTAAGGTACACGTACATACAATTAATTAAGTAAGTAAGTACATACAATTTATATTCATTTGAAATCATTTACTTACTTTCAAAAATTAACTAAGTAATTGGGTATTTGATTGTTGTCAAAATGTGGATATTCATTCAATACAATCGAAAATGTAACATGCAATCAATCCAAATCACATTTATTACTATTAAAGCGTGTTTACAACGTTGAAATAATTGAATCAAACTATAAGAATCAAATTGCAATAAAAATATTGCTCCCAAAATTATTGATAAGAAAAATGCGTGTGAGCGATCACTCAAAATCAATGATAAAATGGCCGACCAAGAGAATATTATCACTTCGTGATGGCTGATGGCCCCTCTACTAATCTCGAGAGGCGGAAGACAGGCGTGCGTTCAGATAGTCGCGCGTTACATGCGCGTTACACCAAAGATTTCTATAATCAAAGCGTTACACATTTGTTAGAACAGAAAAAAAGTAATAGCTGTTTTACTGAGACTGAATCCGTCTCTTTCTAAAACGAAATTTTGTATGGAAAGTGTATGGAGCTACTGAATCGTATCTTGTTGCAATAGGAAACTTAAAAGCTCTACATTTTCAAGATTAGTTAAGACATTAAAAAAAGAAAAGTGGCATTGTACATAATGATATTGTAGGTAATTACTATTGACCTTTATTTTAAGTATATAAAAAAAATTAGTCAAATACCCAATTACACGTCGAGTATTTATTAAATAATACAAGATACCGTAAAGCAATCAACAACAACTACTTAAAATTACCAACATAAAGTATAAGTAGGTACTTTGAGCATTTCCATAATATTTCTGTAAAAAAATATTGTTTTATCATTTTTTTTATTAAATTTGCCGGCTTTTTCTGTGAATGTAGATCAAATACATATAAGTAATTAAATTATTTACCTAACTAAAATAACTTAAACAGGTAAAAAACGATGTCGGAGCATTTATAATATTATATTGTATAAGTACTTAACACAAAGAAAATAGGTAGTTTTATTCTATTCTTAAGTGGCACTTTGGAATCTTAATGTACTTAAGGTGCTTTAAAAAAATATTACCTACTTAACTGAAAATATATTTGACCAAACATTCACAGACTTGCCGGTGTCGTTATTATTTGACATTATTTTTCTAAAACTGCGTCGATATGTAACTAATTTACGGTACGGATAACGAATTGAATGCCGTTTTTCTTAAATTTTTCTTAAATTATATTTAAGTATCTAAAACACTCACGCATTTAAAGTACGCCCCTATATATTTATCTAGTATGACTAGAAAAATAAATTATTAACCAAAAAATACTAACTACAAAATAACAACAAGAGAGTGAGCAAACAAGCTAATGTAACGTGAGCTGGGCTCGCTAAAAAAAATAATTCAATAGAGGTAGTGTAGTTACTACACGAGTTACGTTTAGTGTATCACACGTAATTGTAATAGTAATATATACTTATATAGATTAATATTATCTCGATAAAGCTGCCCGCCCGTCCGAACCGTAGCTTCAGAGAACTATTGATTTATTTACAACATCACACTTGCAAAGTCACATTGAGAAGTCTGTCATATAAAAACTTTACGAAGGCCCTACCTACCTACAGTTACATTTTATCAATCGTTATACAAAATATTTTTATGCGATCTCATGTAGCTTAGCCTTATCGAAATCCCTATTTATTTAGTATAAATTTCGTTTATTTACCCAAGATCTAATCTTTCTAGCTACTTTGTTTAATTTACTAATTTGCTTCACCTAAATCACTTTCATATTAAAATCTATGACTATTTTGAAACTTTATTAAATGCTCATATGTTTAGCTTTTTTTTGAATTGGTAACAACAAAAATATTATTTTTATTACAAACAGTCGGGCGTGGTGTGAGTGAAGGGGGGCGAGTGCGGCGCCCGCCACAAGCGATTGCGATGGAACGGACACGTTTGACAATATAAGTTTGTTAGGCGAATGTGATTTAACATTACGATAATTAGTCGCAAAGAGCACAGCACGATGCGCGAGCGGAATGAATGAGCTACAAGTAGTTACTGTGCATTTGGCTCTGGTTTGCATTGGGATTCGGCAGTCGCTTGTGATCTGTCGTCAGATCTCTCGACCTTTTCATAAGGCTTTTCGAGTTTAGGCCTTTTCGGCTCGGCGTCGAGAGGCCGGTGCGACTTCATGTGTGCGCTACGACTTTTAACTTTGTTAAATACTCTGAAACATAATAGGGTACACATTAAGAAATGGCAACGGAAGATAAAGAATAAAAGCAAAAACAAATGTTTAATTGTGAAAAAAAGCAGAAAAGCTAAGCAAGGCTTTTATACATTTTGGTTAGTGATTTGTAAAACTATAATATCTACATACAACATCAATACACATTTATTTTTATAACCCTTGAGTGTCGTAAATAAAATTTACATTTAACATCAATGTCATTTGCAATGGACATAATATTCACTTCAAACTATTTTTTCTTTTATATTTACAATAATACTTGACATAGTGTGGTCCCTGAGACAGTAGAAATATAACGATTTTATTAAATCTTATGAACGCACAACCGCAAATCAAATTGAATGGAACCTCATAATATTTTTCATTATTAGTAAAATGCGTCTCTATCAAACTGAGTCACGTTTGCGCATTCAATAACCAACTAAATTGTCACAGGAAACTTTCTATGTCCAAATAATTTACAATGATCATTAAATGATTATTTCTAATTTGAATACCAAAACATTCACTTGCAATCGACATTAAGAACAGAGAAACCCTTAATCCATAATCCATCAAATACCTGTTTCTTCAATAATAATATTGTATTAAAAACAAATAGCATTCTTTACAGCACACACTCCATATACCACTGCGATAAGAACTCAATAAAGACATACTATATTATATATTCTTAAAATTTTCGTTAGTTTTATGAAGCTGAATAATTAATAGATGGACTTAAATTCTCATAATCACTTCTATACATACATACGCAATTTAAGTCAATGTTATTTTTTTTATAAATACTTAGACAGTTTTACAAAAAGATGTACAAAAATTATGTAAATATTAAACTATTCAAGTTAAATTGCGTTTGCAGACATTTGCTGTTGAGGCCGAAAAATGGAAGCGCTATGCTGCGTATTCCGGGTCTTGGCACTTACTTTCCGCAGATCTTGCATGGAAACTCTTCTCCTTCGTATGAGGTCGGTGGTGAAGTACACGTTGTTGAGACAGCTGATGAGTTCTGCCCTATAGAGCCCTGGGTGTAAACAATTCGACTATTTTATTCTGTGAACCTGAACACAAAGTGTAGGCCAGAGTTCGTAGTAGTGCTTACTTGGTTTACTTGTGCGTCGTGCCAACTTCGTAAGTACAGTGTTTTGTAGTCTTTAGTTACCTTCTTCCAGAAGTAATAGAACTGCACACATTGTTTGGAGTCTTTTGTTCTTACCTATAAAAGAAGGCCCAGCGTAAGACATATTTTATGTTGATACTTAGATATAATATAACTACTTTTATTCTAAAATGGAAAATATAGTTTATTTGCTTACCAGTTGCGAAATTCTAAAAAAGTCCTTATCGTACTGACTAAGTCCCGCTAAGAAGGCTTCTACTTCGTCTGGTGTCCAACGAGACTCGTGTTGTGATGGTGCAGCAGGACGGGACATAAGGCGTAAGGTAGCAGCTCGAATATCACCCCCGCATTCGCCAAGAGTCTGCAAGGCGTACTCTCTTGTGTGCCCTCCAACTGGCATTGCGGCACACATGGCTAGCTCCATGAACATACGAACTGTATGAAAAGTATTCCAGGGTCAGTAGAAGTATTATTTATGTAAAATAGAAGTATTTAATTTTTACGATTTTTAATTGTAATCGTAAAATTACGATCTCATGTTTACCTTCGTTATCATCAAGTGCATCATTGATGCCAGGATCCCAAAGAAGTTGTTCGGGTGCTCGATGAAGATCGATACGATCATTACATAATTCCGGCAAATCTGCTTGATGATCTGATCCAATGTTTATTCGGGGTAGACGAGGCTCTTCTGATTGTGGCAGCATATCTGTGTCTGTTTGTAGACCTAATATTTAAAAAGTTATTTAAAAAAAAAATTATATATAAGAAAAACATATCAGTAAAATTGTTGTTAAAATTATTATTATCAATAAGGACATACCATTTAACAGTTCCGTGATTAAACCGGGACCTTCTCGATCAGGTGAGAGGATTGGTTGAGGTGTGTAATGGTTAACCATTCGACGCATCCGTGAACGGTAAGGTCCCGCTGGAGAACCGCGCCTTTTGCGTCTTTGTGGTGACGCTGGCACACTACTTGGGCTTAAAAATACCGCTGGCATTGTGTCACGTCCTTCTACACAAACCTAATGACAAAAAAAACTTTTTGATTAATTAAAGATTCAGAAGTAAACGAATACCGACAGTATTCTTTTGCTTATAAGTAATATTAAAAATATAAGCAATAATTATCACCTGTAGTGTGTTGTCATGTGTCCATTGTTGCAACGGTGTAGTTAGCGGAGCTAATAGTCGATGTTGTCGACGAACAGAACGTTGATGCGGGAAGTCTCTAGGACTGCTTGATAAAAGTGGATCTTCAGAGTTGAGCATTATTCTTCGTGTTGTAGTCGATGGTTCTAATGTGTATGCATCAAGTGATCTACATTCTTCGGGCAATACCTCTTCCAATGCTTCTTCAACCTATAATTTAAAAAACAGATCAATTTAACCTAAAGTATGAAGGAATTCTTTATTTCAGGAATCTATTTATCCATTTCACTGAAAGTTAAAGGCCTGCCGTTTAACTGAGCTAGTTAGGATGAAAATAACTTAAAGCTTAAGTCCATCAGCCCTCCCACACCATAGCTACCTCAGAAATTATCTAAATTAAACGTTAGGCCTATAGTTGAATAATTATATACCTCTTCTTGACTTGACATAGTAGCCGTAAAGAAGGCAGCAGATAACGGTGATGATGCACGCGGCACTGTGTGTGCAGGTGAGTGGGCATCGTGAGAGGCCGGTGGCGTTGGATAAGCTAGACCCGGTGATGGTTCTGGTTGTGTTGAATAACTTCCACTAGGTGATGATGCCGCATATGTTAAACCAGGTGAATCCCCGGTAGTATAGGAAAGTCCCGGAGAGCTTTCGGTATATCCGATACCTGGTGATGGTACAGGGGAACCACCATGACAAGCTCCAAAATCGGCCAAAGATTCCGGGAGTGGCGAATTTAATACGGCGGCAAGTCTTCTACTGGATGGGTATGTAACAGGTGATCTTTCTCTTATTGATGCAGCTACAGTTGCATAATCTTCTAATGACGCTAGTTCATCCAGTTGATCTGATGTTGTGGTAAATTGGAACGTGTCTTCATTCAAAGCAGGAGAAAAATATCCGTCGTCAGAATTAAACGATACTCCAAATAATTCCGGTCTAAATGTGAATTCTTGTTGGGGCGAAGCTTGGCCTGGGTCTGATGCTGACCGCTTTACAACCTTGAAGAAATATAAAATTAAATAACTAACTTTGTTATGAAACATAACAATATGCCTAAGATAAATTTAAATTACGTACCTTTGAACTACCTTTTTTTAGTAACTCTATTAGCGTAGACTCTCTGGGTCCACCAATACCTCCAGATGTAGTCACGGTAATATTTGGAGTTACCGTAACTACTGGAGGTGCTCGTGGTGAAACAAACTGGGTTGATGGAGAAATTGATGTCACTGTTGTTACAGAAGTCTTGATATTTGACAAAGGTGGTGGTGCCGGAGCAACAAATCCTGATCGGGACGTGACGGTAATATCTGTATTTGTACCTGAAAAATGAATTCCCATTTATTTCCAAAACTGTTAAAGATATTTTTTTTAAATAGAATGTCAAAATACCTATGGACGGTGATGACGCTACGTTGGCACCTCGGCGGCTTATAATTTTTTCTTCAATCAACGCTCTTACAGACACAGAAGCTGTTTGCAATGGTGGCCCTGTAGACTCTTTTTTATCTAATTTCTTGCTATCCGAGTCCTGTTGAAAGAAGAAACATTTTTGATTTATTTAAAAGAGGTAAATTTCCCATTTCTAATAAGTAAATAATACTATGACTGGGCAGTGGGCACATGTCTCTTGTATGTGAGGAATGAGAAGGATTTAGGCCATTGACCGACACACAAGTGTTAAATGTTCTCAAGTTTGCCACTTGAGAACATTTAACACTTTAACATGAGAAACACTTAAACATGCAGGTTTCACCGTTAAAATAAATGATATTTAGTTATTTAAAACGCAACTAACACCGAAAAGATAACAAAACATGCATCTCAGAGATTCATGTTTTGTTTTCTTTTCGGTGTTATACACGTTCATATTAAAGGCTGTTTAGAACGCCAACCTTTTTGAAATATCCACCGTGTAATCGCATGTGGCCGTTGAGCGCAGGAATGTTTTTGAACTTGCGATGGCACAAGTTGCACTCAACTTGCTTCGCGTCGTTTCCGCGAGCCGGCCCGCCTCCGCCAGCAGTGTTGCCCGTCCCGCTCGCACTGACGCCGCTCGCACATTTTAGGCTGCTCTGCTGCGTCTGTGAATTTCAGGATGACTTTATACAACTTCAAAAGACTTTTGAACCTATTACGCACTTTGTAATTTCAAGGTATAAACTTTCTATCTTGAGTAGCTCGTTAATATTTCAAGTTAATTAATGGATTTTGATAGACTCGCCGTTATTTCCTTTGGTTTAAGAGGGAACTTGTGATTATAGGTCGGTACCGTGCGGAAAACAGATGGAGGAATAAGCGTTATTTCGTTTCTTAGACTTTGTTCAAGTTTGTATTGAAACAGGAAAGCATCCTATCCTATTCACGGTTTGTTCTTCAATCACGCCACAATAGAGATATACGAATCGATTCGACTCTCCAGGTCCTCTTATATTAGTTAGTTACCCATGGAAATCATGGCAAATTATTGCGTGGGAACAGTTGAGTATCTGGAGAGTGACATAGGCCACTTTCTCCCAGAAAAACAAAGTTCCCGTGGAATTCTCAAGAAAACTAATTCCACGTGGACGAGTTGCGGGCAAAAGCTTTTATTTATTCAAATAAAATTTGCCATAGAGCGGCGGCGCAGTGCAGTTAGTTATTCATCCACGTAGAATTTTAATTAGTTGCGGACATCCTAAAAACCGATTCCACAATCCATCTCAGAACAACGTGACAAAAAATTTAAAACTGCACTAAATAAGTGGCTAGTGCAAAATGTTTTTTATTCGCTAAATGAATTTTTTTAATGTACTCGTAGGTGGGATGGACGTTAAATGTGTAATAATTTTATAAAAGGTAAACTTTAATCTTTCCTTTTTTAGTATTTCCTCTATGTATTATTATTTTCGCATGTCAGTTATCATCTAACTGAAAATTAAATGCGGCACCTGCACGTTTTTTAAGATCTTATGTTACCCATATTCTTGCAAATAAAATAATTCAATTCATATTTCATTTCACTGTGGTCACCGGGCAAGCGCTTCCTATACAGTTTTCTTTAAAAAACAGACGGACAGACGGACGGACTTGGCGAAACTATAAGGGTTCGATAGTTTTACTATGGAACCCTGAAAATAATTACATTACTAATATTCCCCTTTCCCCTTCAACTAGGTTAACCGACGACCGATGCAAGACCGAGACATGTGGAAGTCTATGAAAGAGACCTATGTCCAGCAGTGGACGTCCATCGGTTTATAAAGAAAAAGAAGACATTAGATTGACGACTTAGGTAGACTTGGTACTGACGACTGGTAAATATTATATAGTTTAGGTAGGTAGTCCTAGTGAACGTTCATACGATTATGTAGATCTATATGTTCACAGTAAATGATGGGACGTGTCAACTGAATTTACAGAGCCTTAGATAAGAATGGTATGACTAATAATACCTATGTGCGGGACTCACATTATAAAGTGGGAAGTAATTTATTCCAGTTTTTTGCGAGGCAACACTGGCGTTCCTTCGTCATTAGGACGACTCGTTAAGTTTATGTTGCCAATCAGAAAATTGTTGGTGTGTTTAAGGAATTTAAATGTTTTTTTTTGCATAGAGTTAAAAAAAGGTTTTTTAATAATTATGTTGATGGATTATTTTCTTATCTTTTTTAAGCTCATGTGTGGCCGAAGCCCTCCCTTGATTAATGTTTATTTTTGTAAAAATGTTTCACTTTTTACACGGTTCAGCGTTATTTAGATATAGATTTAGGTCAGAATTCAGACTCTTGCTATAAAATAGTGAGTATGAGATACTCGCATCATAAGTTAATTTTTGTCATATAACTCACGCCATGCATGTATGGTAATGATCTTATTAATTACTATGACTATGATTGAATAGCACCTTATGTTAAGAACCAAAACGTAAAAATTAAGTCTACTTAGGAAACTTGATGTGGCTGTGACCAAGATTGCCAACGAATGTAGATTTTATCCTTTGTCTGGTGGGAGGCTTTGGCCGTGGCTAATTACCACCCTACCGTCAAAGTCGTGCCACCAAGCGATATAGCGTTCCGGCACGATGGCGTGTAGAAACCGATTAGGGGTATGGATTGAATTTACACTGCTATACCCCTTCCAAGTTAGCCCGCTACCATCTTAGACTGCATCGTCACTTACCATCAGGTGAGATCGCAGTCAAGGGCTATCTTGTCATCGAATAAAAATAAAAAAAAAATTGTGTGGGTTTCAAGATTTCCAGACGTTTTAGAGTTCAGCCTTGAAAACTTTCAAATCTCAAGGGGTGGATACCAAAATTGGCATTTTCTGAATGATTAATGCGTAAAGGTTTGAAAGTGTAGCAATTTATAAAAGGTTTTTCCCAACCCTAACTGCGCCATTAGGGCAGCTCGTTAGGTTAATGCGGCCCGAGCAGATGTTCGTTGCTCACTGCTGTTTTAGCCATGTATCATTCTTGTACAGTACAGTACTCTTGCTTCTCGGTTAGGTACATTTACACTTTATGTGAACTGTATGCGACGTGCTAAACGTATGTAATCCAGTGTAGAGTTTTTCAAAGTAGGCAACGGTAGTGTTTAGGTACTATTTTAATTAAAAGTTATGTAAAAAGCAAAGCACATCCTATATAACCTTATGACGAGGTTCAGATGCGTAATATTTTTTTCTTCAATAATAAATTTTTTAAGAAATTTGACTAATATTCGCCTTTCCCTACTCTTAAATGAGCGGATTGCTTGTATTAGATGTGCGTACGACAATAGTGAAACAGGTGGGAATCGAAATGTCAACCTTTTAGTTTTCAGTCCGCAACTTAATCTATAGGTAATAGGCTATAGAGGCTTAAAAAAGTTTTCACAAGAGTTTTTTCCTACACATGTTAGAAATTTTCCGAATAAATTTTGAATAAGTACCTACATAATTTGAGGCTTCAGCCAATACGTCTCTCCGGGTGATTTGCAAAAATATGTGGATATTATTATTGCAACAATTTTAGTTATTATTTCACTACGTCGAAGTAAGTAGAACTACAAGAAGGTTTCTATATAGCTTGCGCTTAATTTCAAAAACACAAAGTGATATCAAGAAATTATGCAATCTATGGCAATGGATTGTGCTTGGCTTATGGATATCACTTATCCATAACACCTACTTTATATAACAAAGGGCGAAAGAGTCTTACCCTTGGCTTAGGAAAACTCGGCGTTTGAAACAATTCCGTAATCCAGTTATCCATTAACACTGTACACTTTTAAAACTCACAATTATAAACAAAAATAGTAAAATTAAAAATGGCGCCAATACAAGGCCCAGTTCTGCAATGTGGTCTTTATCTCACGGTTCA
Organism: Hipparchia semele; assembly: GCA_933228805.2. Taxonomy (NCBI): domain Eukaryota; kingdom Metazoa; phylum Arthropoda; class Insecta; order Lepidoptera; family Nymphalidae; genus Hipparchia; species Hipparchia semele. The sequence goes on along the minus strand of OW121725.1, from coordinate 8,730,536 downwards.
CGAAATGGGAATGATAGCACAATATATGGGAAAAGTATCGAAGAGATGACCCCTCGGTAGCGATGTTTTTGATCTCGCGAATCGTAAGATAAAATTACCAGTCCAACAACAATGGGTGGTCACTGGTCAGCTTATATAAAACTGATTTGCATACGTCTATACAATGTGAATAGATAGGGAATATTAATTTCATTCCATGAACAATTGCGTCTGTAAAGATTTTGTACTTACATAAAGACGCTGCATAGGTCACTAACGTAATCTAAAGCAGTGCAGTCCGCATAATATCAAATGTCGATAGGCATATGCGATGGTATGTGGCACGATATCTGTATGTATTGACTGCAAACTGCAATTTTGTCAGTCGACTTCGGCTTACATACTGCCATTGCTAACCATTTATTTCATCCAACAATGGACATAGACCTCCCCCCATGTTCACATCTTTTTTTTTATTCTTAAAATAAAGGGGATAAGAGGATATTAGCTCAGCTGAACTTGACTAATATCCTCCTATCCTGAACAGATGTGGCTGAAAGGCACAGAGATAAATTATAGTCTGGAATAACACATCTAATGCTACTTTTTATCCCGGAGAGAGTTCCCGCAGTAATTTAAAAATCTTAACGCGAACGAAGTCGCGGGCATTAACTAGTAAACTAGTGCCTAATGAAGAGCAGTCCATCTATTTAGTTAGTTAGGTAATAATAGCGCGTTGACAATTAACATATTCCAAACTCCCAAAAAAACGCTCAAAATAGTCTATTTGAATCTTTTAATGCTTAAAGATTTGAATAGAACACGTAGACATGTAAATAAGTACCTATAATTTCAATAGGTACGGACCTCCTCTAAAATTTCGGTCACCGCGTTTCTATACCGGCCGGTAAATGCCACACCGCAAAACAGTTAGTGCTTCGCAAGTATGGTGCTAATTACTACATGTACACCTTTTTTTTTTCAATGACAAGATTGTCCTTGACTGCGATCGCACATGATGGTAAGTGACGATGCAGTCGATGGTAGAAGACTAACTTAGAAGGGGTATGGCAGTGTTCAGTGTAGATTCAACCCGTACCCCTAATCGGTTTCTACACATCATCGTGCCGGAATGCTCGCTTGCCTTTTAGCATAGCGATTTAGCACATCTTGTCAACGAATAAAAAAAAGAACCTAAAGTATATTCCTATAGTTATTTTTCAGCAACAGTAAATAGGTCATTCTCAACTCCATTTCATCTTATATCCAGGCAGTTCTTTATCATCGATCTCACTTAACGCCACGTGGCTCCTTGGAGGCGAAGTCATAATACGACGCGTCTTAAATTATGCAACGTGGTGTTTACGTCGACGCTCGCACCTGCGCCTTTGTCAACCATATTATTGATGATGGGATCAACGGAGTGTTATAATATATCCTCTGTTTAAAGGGAAATCGACATCGTTCGAATAAAGCCTCTAATAATTTTGTTCGCCGAAGTTCAAAGATAATAATGAGTGGCACCATTTTGCTCATTTGCTGCATTACCCACCTCAAAAATCCCGATTTAAAAAAAAAAAATCCCCTTCTGGTCACACATGAGATAGGTACACGTTTATTGAAGTTGGGCGAGCATCGCGTATCGGTTTCATCGTTTCTATTTAAGCGACTTCAACAAACGTGTGCAAACTTAAATTAGATTAGATGGTTTTTAGAAAAGAATTTCTATTCCATTTCAATACAATTTTTTGTCAAAAGGGTTCCAAGATTTTCTCTTTGTGTAATTATTAGATAATGCCCGCGATTTCGTCGTGTTAATCCAGGGTATAATCTATCTCCATTCCAAACAGCCAAATCCGTCCAGTAGTTTTTGCGTGACAGAGTAACAAACACACACACATACATACATCTTTCGCCTTTATAATATTAGTGTGATGTGATTTCGAGATTCGATTGGGTCACAAAAAAGGTTAACATATTTGCTGCATGTCGGTGTCGGCACAGCCTCGATGAAATATTCAGTCGCTGCTGACAGTTGCGGGAATCGAATTTAGATGCCGAATAAGACTGCAACTAGGATTTTATGGCAGCAACTTCGTAAGAGCTTTACCTGTTATAGAGATGTGCTTGTACCTTATCCTACGATGAGCTTTACCTTTTATAGAGCTGTGTTTGTGCCCGAAGTAATGTGATTTGTTGTCATGTTTAGGTAAGGCCACTTTTTGTGTAGACGTAGACATCTATTGAAAAATGAGATTTTTGAAAAACGTAATTTTCAGTGCTCGTATATCTAAGCTAATAATCGCTTACGAGCACGACTCTAAACACTTGTAATATTATTATTGACTAGCTTTTGCCCCGGGGATTTTATCTGCGTGGAATTAGATTTTTTGAAAAGCCCGCGGGAACCCTTTGTTTTTCCGGGATAAATACTAACTTGTGTCACCTTGGGTATTCGCAACCATACTTACTCATTATAGATTTGAATGTCGAAATACCAAGTTTCATATATGTATACATATATAACATGAAATTTGCAGGACTTCCATACAAACCTACATCCCCTATTTAACCCCTCTCGGGGTAGAATTTTCAAACATTGTGAAACACGTCCTTTTTTATTTTCATTCAAAATAACTTGAAAAAATGAAAATCTTTCATAAATCAACTTTCATCCCCTTTTTTACGCCTTTGGGGGTGGAACTTTTAGGGCCGTTATCTATACTAAGTTAATATATTAGGTACATACTAAATGTAAATCTATTTTGAAATTGCTTAATGTAAGTGAACTTTTGTGTTCTTTGGAGTATTGGCAAAATGTTAAAATACATTTAATGGGTTGACGTCTTGTTGGCGTTATTTGTGTGTGACCTTCATTTATTATTTCATTGAGCACTCAGCACGGTAGAAGTTTTCTTTTGACGGCTGACAGTTACTGAATGTTATAAATACTCGTAGTTAGGAGTTAGTTCAGATAAAAAACAGACATAAGTATTTATTTATTTAATTATTGGATGACAAGATTGTCCTTGACTGCGATCTCACCTGATGGTAAGTCACAATGCAGTCTAATATGGTAGCTGGCTAACTTGGAAAGGGTATGGCAGTGTTCAACCCATATCCCTAATCTGTTTCTACACGCCATCGTGCCGGAACGCTATATCGCTTGACGGCACATCTTTGATGCTAGGGTGGTAGTATTCTATTTTTTGGTACAGTTTATTACGAAATAGAAATTTCTATATGGAGAAAGTAGCATTGAGGCCTTAATATATTAATTACAAGTAATTTCTACACAATAAAAACTCGCTGAAATAATTTTCGCACGGTCAAAGAGAATCCGCGAAGGCTTCTGGGATTTGGTTATTTTCCTTTTTATGTTTCTTTGATTCGCATTCCGAATCTGTCCCTGAACTCCGCCGCCGGCGATTTCGAGATGAACGTAGGTTGGTAGATGTACGTCAAAATGAATGTCAAGGGACAAAGTCTTTGTCATTAGGTATTTTGATAGAGCTCGAGCGTAGATCGAAAAATTTCTTCGTTTGAGAAGAATTGGCCTTTCTATACGGCTGGCGCGCGTGATCAATGATCATCTGTGATTGAAATCTGCGGATATTGTTTGTGTATAATATGCCAATGATAGTGTTTGAGGCCGTACCTACACAAAATTTTTTACTTAGTGCATATATTACTTACGGAAGTCGCCCACTTGCGTAAATAATATCGTGGGAACGGAATAAAAAGAGGTGGATATGTTACAAGCGTGCGGTAAATGAAGCGCGTAATGGCAGATATTTGTCGTAATTTATCTTTACATTTAACAATAAAGTACTCTATTATACTCTTCGTCGTTCGGAACAAGTTTTTCGCTTGTTTTATGAGTATAAAACTCATTCCTAGTAGAATATCATAGATATAGGGAACCTTCAAATTTTACATAAAATATTTGTCGCGCATCCAAGCATCTGACCCATATTGACCCATCTTTTAAGACTTGTTTGCTGTATGAGCTCGACCATCTTAGTCTCCATTCCCTTACTCTCATACTCTTATAGGACAGCAGTCTGATACGAAAGAGGAATCAGATGCAATGACTGCTTTACGTGCTTTCCAATCCGAAAGCCTATTTTTTCTACACACACATACACATGCACGTTGTGAATATCATATTATCACTTTTTCTTCTGTAATAGGTAAACTTTTTATTTTTTATTTTTAGATTATGTGAGTAGGTAATCTTTTTTGGCTTTATACATATTGAAGCTAAACTAACCTCGTAATCTATGAACGCTGTAATAATAATATTTTTCTCAAACATGCATGGAAATATTGTCATTATTTTCGAAAAAAGAACACGCGAAGTATCGAATTGTCGGACAAAGAAAATCAAATCCATTGCAAGAGCGTTTTTTGAATTTGGAACATTACAACGCGTTTTTTTTTAAAATATTGCAGGAGCTTTGTAATGTAATGCCGTTTCATACAACAGTATGAAATGGCGTGCTGGGGTTACTAAATACTCCTTGATCGGATCTCTTTTGTCATTCTTGGCATACCATAGTCTCTTTGCTTAGTACAAATTGCGTTTACGTGGCTGTATAGCCATAAATGCGTTTGCCTGTCGGCACAGATAATAAAAAAAAAATTGGCGGTAAAGCTGAAAATTCGTCTTGATTTGTTATTTACATACCTACTTAATAAATATAAATTTAATAATAATCAAAATGAGTTCCAACGGTTCAGAGAGTGAAATGGAGATTGATTGTACCTACTCCACCAGATTTAAACCAAAATGGCGGATGGATTTGGATGTATAATATAAAAAGTGTTTTATTTCCCTGCATTCTTTTGAGAAAAGCACTATATATGCCTCGGCGGGAAATGGCAATTGCCTGTCTCGTATTTAGTGAAGTCCTCGCCTACGGCTCGGCCTTCAAACTCATACTCGACCTGCAATTGCCTACTTCCCTGCCTTTGCAATAATGTACTAATAAACGATGATTGCTTACTTATAAATAAGTTAAAAAAACATTGGCGTTTACAAGTTACAACTGAAAAAAAATTGTAATATTTTAGCCACGCTACAACCTTAAGATGGCGGCGAATGCAATTTGTGGGGTGTAAAGCTGAAATTGATCTGCCATGGCACGATTCTGACCAATCTGTTCGTATTGAACATAATCCCTGCTTCAGAAGCCAAATTGCGACCATTTTTCGAATAATTTTTTACTCCCTAATAGAATTTTTATCAAAGAGCTAAATGAATCATTCAATAAATCAATTCATTGATATGAATTCATGATTTGCCTAGGGATTATATAGTATTTATATCTTTTACCCTACCAAAAAAAATAATTAATATAAGCTTTCTATAATAAATAAAAATCCATTTAATAAATAAAATACACAAAATGAGGATGAATTAAAACTATATGACCTAGCTACTAAATATACATTGTATTTATATTACAAAAAAAAAACTTTTTTTAAACTGAAGAGGCAAACTCAGCATAATGTCATAATATTTGTATTAAGTGAGTTCATATTTTTAATTGTAGGTATTACATGCCTAGTCTAAAAATGACTGATAACCTAATAGTTTGCTCCAGGAAAATTAATCCCGTAGTAATCAAATTAGCGTGCTACTGTATTAACAGCAGTTATTAGCTTTCAACAAAGATATCTAATATCCAAGAAGCTTAGAATTTCGAGAATATCTAATCCTGAAAGCTTTGTCAAATAATAATTTGTGATGCCAAAATTTAATTATTCCGTAATTATGTACCTCTTAGTAATCCCAGCCCGTAATGAAGTGCCTCAAAGTGGATTTATTTTCGTACAAAGGCATTCCGCTGTCAATATGTTGTGAACAAAACTGCGTCCTACGGATACTAGAATATGAGAATTTCGGACGAAACCCCTTTATTTTTAGTCGACTACGGTAAATGCAAACGATATTTGATGACGTGTCAAATCGATTCGTTATTATAGTCCCGTTTAAATAGGCTACATTTTATAAGAACAAAATTCATTTGAAGGTTGTTACATCCAATTTTTGATGGTCAGGTTTTTACTTTTTTCTGGTTTTTGGAAAACTTTCGAACATTTCGTGATTTTTTCTTGTAAAAACAAAGTTTATTTTAATGTATTTTAGTTAACATTCATTTAAACAAAACTGGTAGATGCCCACGACTCCATCTGTGTTGCTTAAGTTCGTGAAAAATCTTTGATTTTCCAAAATTAATCTACGTAGGATACGTCCAGTTCCAAAATGCAAAGTATGTTTCTGACAAACTTCATCAAGATTATTTAAGAGGTTGAGGTATGTAAAGGCAACAGATAGACTGCTACTTTCGCATATATATAGTAGCATCTTCGATCACAGAAAAAAATAGTAGCATGGATAACTCAAAAGTCAAAACTCAACCCCTAACACGTAATCCCTAACGTAAAAAAATATAAATCCATGCGGTTGAAGTCACGACATCGGCATATTATTTTTTATTAATTCCAGACAAATTGACGTACACCCAACACCGGACACAACCGAAATTCCGGTCGTCTGGTAATCCCAGCCACACCGTCCCGTTTGTAATTATGAACCAGCGTTTGTGTCGGCCTTTATTACTTCCTGCAGGTGACAGCGAATCAGTGCGATCAAAGTGAGTGCTTTTAATAAAGCTTTCACTGTCGCGCCATCTATGGTCTGCTGTATTTAAAGTGTAAACTTTAATAAATACAGACGAGTAGTTTATTGTGTTGCCTGAACAAACAAACATCCAAAATGCGTGTAAAATTGTTTTTTTTTTTTTGACACTTTTTTTGACTTCATTAAAGGTTTCGAGTAAACATTAACATTCGTTTCATTTGTAGTATTAGAGTACCCGCAGATTTACAATTATTTGATGCTAGGCAACTAAATTGCAAAGTTACAATTGCCTATTTAAGCATAGTGACCAATTATGCACATAATATACCTAGCTGATCAATTAATTGTGAATTGTGAAACAATTTATATATGTATAGGTATAAATCTATTTAAAGATACTCTTTAGTCCCTAAAATAGAAAGAAAGAAAACACATTTACTTAGTAATGCTATCAAAGATAAACAAGATATAGAAACATTATTAACGTAACATTAATCGTCTGTGACATCACCCGGATTGAGTTAGCATGTCTGAGTCTGCACAATGCCCTGTATGCGTGGTGTGAAGGTTTTAAAACTCCCTCGGGAATCCTTGTTTTCCAGAGCTAAAAATAAATATCCTGTCATTCACTACATCCATAACCATTACATATTTCTATTACTATCCCAAAAAATATATGCTCCGTTGCTGTGTTTTTGAAGGACAAAGCGTTGTTTTGCTTTGTCTTTCAAAAACGCAAAAAGCTACCAATAAATAGATACTTGAGTATTTGAGAATTGATACTTGAGTTTTTATAATATCAGTTACTAGACGATGTACGCGATTTCGTCCGCGTGGTTTAAGGCTTTTTAATTTCCGCGGGAACGCTAAAATTTTCCGAGATAAAATGTAGCCTATGTTAATCCTGGGTATGAGCTATCTCCTTTCTAAACATTCGTTCGGCTTATTCGTTATAGCGTTAAGGTGTAACAGACATATACACACACACACATACAAACTTTTGCCTTTAAGTTTATAATAATAGTGTGATAGTGTTATAATATGACGACTATTGATATTCTCTTTTCTCCTCCAAGGAATGAATGAATGAATATACTTTTATTGTACACCACGCATATTATAAGAACAGACACAAAGAGCTTAATAAATAATAGTTAGCTTTATAAGGAATAGTTAGAAAATAAATTAAGGGTTTTGTACATTCGATTTTTTGGATTGCTTGTTTCTTGAACTAGAAGTTTAACTAAAATAGATTAATTGGAATCCGAGATGCCGATATCTTTCACGCTATCGAGGGCAAAAGTCATCTCTAGTATAATAAGAGCTTATAAAATAATCAGCAGGTGCTGAAGGCAATTTGCGTCCAAAGTTTCTCACGCGAAATAGATCAGCGCAAATTTGACCCTACGCATAAATCTCATTAAACAGGCTATTTTGTAATATTTCGAGTTTAATCAAAGCGTAGAAGCACCCCTTGAGTGCGTGAAAGGGGTCGCGACTCCCCGCTGCACGCGAACGAAATTGCTTCGTAGGTAACTAATTGAAGAGCATATTAAAAATATCCTTATATTATGAATGAGAGAGTACCTTTGTCTGTTACATTTTCACGCCTTAATCGCTGAACCGATTTTAACAAAATTTCGGTTAGGAGAACTCTCTTATATCCTGGGATAAAAATATAAGTACGTGTTATTCCAGACTATCCCTACTCCTCTACTTATCTATTTATGTGCCCAGTCTTTGCGGCGTGATTGAGTAACAAACATCCGTCCATCCATCCATAGGTACATAGATCCAAACTTTCGCATTTATAATATTAATAGGATAAACGAAGGGTACGTTTATTAGAAGGGTAACTTTTGCTTCACTTTCTTGACCTCTGACCTGTATTAATCGCCACGTGTATTATAGCCCCCTTCTATAACATTAGATGTGACCTTTGGTCCTGTGATGCATTTTGTTCGGTGCAAGATGCATAATATATTTAACATGCCACACGTCCAACGTTGAATTATTAATATTAATAGTTGATGTCCATGAATTCGTCTGCGAGTTGCGAGCTGAAAACTGAAAGTTCGACGCTTCGATTCGATCCCCATCTTTTGTTATTCTCTAGGTTAACTATAATAATTTATTATCCATGCAAAAAGTCCATCCTTACTAAATAAATGTGAAAGTGTGTTTGTTTGTTGGTTTATCCTTCAATCACGCCGCAACAAAGTACTAGTTAGTAATAAATTAGTAGTAGGTAAATCCATTGGTCTGTTGCTATGCAAATAAACTTTCGCATTTATAATATTAATAATAGGATGATTGCTGTATCTACTTAGTTGTAACAAAGCGATATTGAATCGCGTTTCGAGTTTCATCAGCGATCTGATAGTAATGATTAAGACAATCAATAATCACAAATCAATTACACAAGACGTTTCGCCACCAGGCTTTGTCATAAGATATCGGTATATTCTGCAACCAAATTGTTCCTTTGATCTACTGTGCTAATGATACTCACTAACAGTCAAAGACAATGCAACTGTTTCGATAGATATGGCATTATTGCGATTGTATTTGCTATGTATCATACTAATTAATTAAATTAGATATAGCTTTTGCTTAAACAGCTTTAGCGTAGGTTAGGTAGAGGTTTTCTGGAAATTTTGCTGAACATGCTTTCGAATAATATTTGTAAGGATATTATTTTAGTTGTAGTTACTAACTATAGCAAGTTTTAAATATTATAATGAATAGCATGCTAAAAAAACAAAGCTGCTCATTCTCGTCCAACAGAGCAAGGCAAATAATATTATTTATTCGTAGCAAATAATAATAATAATAAAAAGCAATGTCAGCAGCTGACATTATGGTAACCTTCTCACATTTGTATTGCATATCTTGATATTGTAATCGAAAAATACATATTTGCTTAAAGGCGTTAATTAAATGATATTTGATCAAGAATCAAGATTCAAGAGTACGTAATTTAATACTGTAAGACGACCACGATTTCATACTATGATTACTGCTTAAACACATACGAAAGCAATAAAGTCGAATTACAACAGATTGGGAGGGCTCGCAATGTGATATTCTGTATTGCAATTTCTGTTTTCCGCCCGCAAATTGCATTTGCCGCCATCTTAAGACATCAAAAATATTAGAATTTATTTGCGGCGGTAACGTTGCTCGCCTTGCATGCTGCAGCGCCTATAAATTTCACTGACAGTATTAAAATCGTAAAGTTCCCCACGTGAAAAGTCAATTTGTGGAAGCTTGCCGCGGCCATAATATCAAGTGTAGCTTGCTTAGACAATTTTCTCGAGACGAGCTATTTTCAATGTTTTGTTATAATATACATCTTAGTAATCGAAAAACATACCAACTATAACTATAACAATTTAATGGAAAAATAGGTTACATTTTTCATTAAAATGTTACAGTTAAAATAGCTAACTTAATCTAATCTATCCTAAAAAGCACTAATACAAATCATGCCCACGTGGAGTGGTGCCAAGAATACTGGCTGCATTTTCGCGCAGAACAGCTAGTAATCCTTTGCACGAAAAAAGGGGCCAGCTCTTCTGTCAGCAGGTAAGGCAATTTATTAGCCCAGGTGGGATGTCTCCTGAATTTTTTTAAAAGAATATTAACTTCGTACTACCGACCAGTTTACAATTTCTTATTTGCACGGCACTATGTTTTCTACTCTTACAATGTAAAGAGCGTGATGAATTTCAAATCACTTACTTAAGCCCCCACATGCCTTGTGGTAACATTGGTGCACAAGACCTCACTATTGCGGCTTTTACTACGTAATAAAGACGAAATAGTTTATAAACCATGAAAAAATAATAGCAATAGAAAAAAATAAGAAATAAAACATAAGAATAAAAAAATAGAAAAAATCCATTATGGAAGTAAGAAACAAGAAATCAATACGGGAAAAACTAGTGGCAAGCATATAAAATTCGGGCCACAAACTTTGCAAATACGAAGACGTCGGTAAAAACTTATTTGACGTCCAAATTCTCCAACTGTCAGCAACGCTTGAATATTTATCGGGGTCATACTTTCTTCCCGCAGTGAGAAAATATGTTAAACTTTTTCCGACAAAATCGATAGCTAGGGATAAATCTTTGAACATTTCAAGAAGCGTAGCGTCGGTAAAAAACGGGATTAAAGATTACTGTAATACCTATGTAGAAAGCCTTCGTTAGGTAGAAGTAATAAAACGAAGGCGAATTATATTTCGGGCGTAATGAAATCTACTCGTAAGATAGATTTTACTGCCTCGCGATCTTCTTTTTATTAGAGGTACTTGAATACATAAGTATAGGTACAATCAACAATGGTTACATATTATGTATTCTAATACTATGATTCCCGCGACTTCGTTCGCGTGGATTTTTTATTCCTCGGGACTCTCTTATTTCTCGGGAGAAAAACTAACCTATGTACTATTCCAGACTCTAATCTATCTCTGTGCCAAATTTCAGCCAAGTCGGTTCACTCTTTGCGACGAGATTGAGTAACAAACATCCAAACTTTCGCATTTATAATATTAATAATAGGATAGGATAAGATAATAGGATATTTCAGTGAAGCCAATTTTATCAGCTAGTTGTTAAAGTATGTAGGCACACGCTTAAGGCGCATCACCAGGCATCAGAAGTGAAACGGAACTAAACTAAAATAATAGCCTTAGGACCATGACCGAGCATTATTCATTGAGATTATCTCACGATAATGAAGACACACCTCTTACCGAGCGTCTAATAAAGGGAATCACAAACTAACATGGAACCTAACATTACCAGGTTCTAAATAACTAACCGGCTAACTAACCTAGCCTAGTTACGGCCTCCACCATCCCCATAGCCGTCTCATCACACACCATGATAGAAGAACCTAGCCAACGTCTATTCTAACCACTACAAGCCACGAATGGGCGAGAACCCTACAGGGATCTCACAGTAACACAACATGATTAACAATTGGAACGAACTCACCAGAAACCAAATCAGGATAACCTCGACAACACTTTCAATCACTCAATCGTCACACTACCATAGCAACCTTAAAACACTCAGTTCACACCAACTGAACACTAATCCAACTCTCTACCGAATCAGAATAACGAACAACCACGACTCACGAATGAAGAATGACGAATGACACGCTGTACGTTTCCTTTTCATGGACCGAACGAGTGGGGAGCGAACAATGATACCAACGTTACAAAACTACCGTCATGAAACGTTACAAGACTACCGTCATGAAACGTTACAAGACTACCGTCACTAGATGGCGCCTTGAACAATAATCACTCTAATCCTACTCGCCTACACGGCCAAACTGACATTCGGCCGTCCTCGGACGTCTGATTGTAGTTCTGCAACAGTTGAACTAGTATCAGCATCTTGTTGAACGACCCGCTCGTCCAACCTGACTAACTATAATAATTCTAGTCACCCACACGCTATCAATGAACAAACGAAAGAGTGTGTCCTTTCGACCACGCATGGACCGGACGGCACTCTTCTTCCAGCTGTACAACAAGTAACGCTCTCTAGACTCGACCAGTATGTCCTCTCAACCAACCCAAAGGGTCTGGCCCGGCACGATACTGTCAGTTCCACATGTCTCACACATTAGTAGCCAGCTCGACCAGTATGTCCTCTCAACCAACCCAAAGGGTCTGGCCCGGCACGATACTGTCAGTTCCACATGTCTCACACATTAGTAGCCAGCTCGACCAGTATGTCCTCTCAACCAACCCAAAGGGTCTGGCCCGGTACGATACTGTCAGTGCCACACGTCTCACACATTAGTAGCCAGCTTCAACCAGTATGTCCTTTCAACCAACCCAACGGGTCTGGCCCGGTACGATACTGTGAGTGCCACACGTCTCACACATTAGTAGCCAGCTTCAACCAGTATGTCCTTTCAACCAACCCAACGGGTCTGGCCCGGTACGATACTGTGAGTGCCACACGTCTCACACCTAGCCTGGACCGGATGGGTGTGTCCTTTCAACCAGCCGCTCGGGCATGGCCCGGACGACACTATCCTTTCGACCAGCGAACACTAAAAATTGGACGAGATGAATGTGTCCTTTCAACCAGCCGCTTGCAGCTGCATGGCCCGGTACGACATCATCCCTCCAATTACCTTCTTAACTCTTCTAAGCGCATGTACACACTGAATCGCCATGGCATCGGTCATCCTTACAGGATCGATCCGATCCATGCATCCAGATGTGCATTCGCTACACGTCACTGTACATCCACACACGGGATCACACAACACCTGGTTTCCACAAAACCACAAGAATGAAAGCTATTCGATCACACAGAAATCTCATTTTCCCATTTACCTTAACTCTACTCAATAATCCACAATGATTCTTTGTTAACCTTCTCGCAAAACCTTTTTCTAGTTATCAAAACTAATGTGGGCATGAAGCTACATCTGTGGGCATGATATTACAACCTGTGGGCATTTGGGCTTCATCCCACTTCTGATGTAGGCACACGCTTAAGGCGCATCACCAGGCATCAGAAGTGAAACGGAACTAAACTAAAGCCTTAGGACCATGACCGAGCATTATTCATTGAGATTATCTCACGATAATGAAGACACACCTCTTACCGAGCGTCTAATAAAGGGAATCACAAACTAACATGGAACCTAACATTACCAGGTTCTAAATAACTAACCGGCTAACTAACCTAGCCTAGTTACGGCCTCCACCATCCCCATAGCCGTCTCATCACACACCATGATAGAAGAACCTAGCCAACGTCTATTCTAACCACTACAAGCCACGAATGGGCGAGAACCCTACAGGGATCTCACAGTAACACAACATGATTAACAATTGGAACGAACTCACCAGAAACCAAATCAGGATAACCTCGACAACACTTTCAATCACTCAATCGTCACACTACCATAGCAACCTTAAAACACTCAGTTCACACCAACTGAACACTAATCCAACTCTCTACCGAATCAGAATAACGAACAACCACGACTCACGAATGAAGAATGACGAATGACACGCTGTACGTTTCCTTTTTATGGACCGAACGAGTGGGGAGCGAACAATGATACCAACGTTACAAAACTACCGTCATGAAACGTTACAAGACTACCGTCATGAAACGTTACAAGACTACCGTCACTAGATGGCGCCTTGAACAATAATCACTCTAATCCTACTCGCCTACAAGTATATTAAAACTAAATAATGCTATTCTGAAAACAGAAATACGAGTATATGTAAGAAACGTAATTCTCAATAGTTAAAAGTCGCAAAAACATTTATGAGCGCTCTAGACTAGACTCATAAATTGCTTCTTTTTCAGTCTATGCTAAAACTCTAAAAGGTTTCTTCTTGACTTTTTGTGAAAGTGTTTATGTTTTCACTTTATTAAGCTCCATCTGTCGTAAGGCGATTGTGGCAAGTGACGTCAAGCGGCCCAATTTCCTCTCAGAAAACTAAACATTACAGCATCTTTTGAACTTCTCAATAGCTCTTACTATTCTCGGAATAAAGATCATAATTCTCTGCTCGCACACTGTTGATCCTGTCATTTATAATGTAGGGCGACAAGGCCGCAGGTGCGTAGAGTTTCACTGTGAACGGTCCAATGCATAATTAAGGATGCGTTACTTATGCGACTTCATCCCTTAGCGGAGTGACGTGGAGCCAAGTGTGATGGATAATAATTAGTTACTAATAATTATTTATTAGTTTTTGATGGATCTACACAGCATTTTCAATTAAAGTAAATACAATTTTCCATTTTTTTAAATTCATGGGTCAAAAAAATTCAAAACTTGTTCGAAGTTTTGTCTTCCTATAGAGTTATGATTGAAAGTTAAACTGCGTCACTATTGGCGCTAAATATTTCACTTATATGGTATAGGCTACGAAAAAATAATACTTTGGTTAAGTACTTTTGATTAAGATTAAGGACTTTGCTTAAGTTTCCTGGCAAACCCCACATCATAATGAGCTGGAAAAGTGTGTGATGTATTCATTGCTTGCAATCTTCTTTTGGACGCCTTTTTAGTAAAGTTTAGTTTAATAAAAAAATCCCAAAAAACAGGTCAAAAATAACTATGCCTAACTTTTAAATTATACGTACTATATAACTAGAAATTAAATATTTTAAAAACATTATGATACTTAAACATATACCTAACAGCAGCTTAGATAATAATATCTAAAAGTCAGCAGGTGTTGTTTTGAAATTTCTCACGCCAAATAGATCAGCGCAAATCTGTCCCTTTGCATAAATTCCATTAGTCTTTTTATTACTAGCTCAATCAAAGGGGCCGTGAGTGGCGAGTCGGGGTCGCGAACATGCGGCGATCCGCGAACAGGTGACAGCTCCCATATTGCGTAGTCTGGTTTTGCGTAACCCAGATAAAAAGATTTAAAAAAATACGTACTAACTGAATTAAATGTAGTACGTATTTGGTTATTTCGTATCGAATTCATGAAACCGGCTTCAAAATGAAATTATATTCGGTTATAAAAATTGTTTTTAAATAAATATCTATTAATATGTAGTACAATTTATTCTGATTACTTAGTGTGAACTACGAATCACCACATGTCCTTGCGTGCACTCTTACTTTCTTTCAGATCATAATATCCTCTGCAACATGGTTGCCTGGTAGAGATCGCTTTTAAAAGACAAGGCCGCCAGTTGTACCCTTAGCTACTTGCTACTTGTTTTAAGTTTATTTTTAGTTTTGTTTTTTCACTAGTCTATGCCCGCGGCTTCGCTCACTTAGATTTAGTTTTTTAAAAATCCCGCGGGATCTCATTGATTTTCCGGGATAAAAAGTAGCCCATGTCACTCTCCCGGTCCTCAGGAATACCCATGCTAAAAATCAATTCGATCCGTTGTTTTGTTGCCGCGAGATTGAAGGACAAATCAACAAACAAATATACTTTCGCATTTATAATATTAGTAAGTATTAGTAAGGATTTCATTTTTTTAATTTTCAGCATTATTATTTATAACTGTATCCTCTACGCTTTAGGTAAATAACATGTACAGAGTGCTGTCTATCTCAATACGAGGGTGCTCAGGTGAATTACGGGAATCCCATCTGATATACGAGCGGGCTAATTCACTGGACATTCGCACTCGCGATCCGCAACGTATAGGAATTTGCATAAGAATCGTTTTCCCACGAAACAGATTTTGTTTTGTGTTGCGCTTAGGCATTTATACCACTGGTACTCCATTAATACAGCTTCTATCTATTGTGGGAATGAGAATTAAATTAGTTGCATAAAAGATCTTTTAAATCTCAACTGGGGCTTTGGCTGTTATAATTCTTTATTGCACAACTAGCTGAAACTCGTGACTTCGCCCGCATGGATTTAGTTTTCGAAATCCCGTGGAAACTCTTTTTGATTTTCTGGGATAAAAATTACATCGATTGATGATTCCTATACAAAATTAATTTTTTTTTTTTTTTTTACCACCTATGTAGGATCAATAAATGAATCATAAACACAATTTATTGAGCCTAGCAAAGGCCTTGGTCACAATTTTGATCTCAGTACTTTTAATGGCCGATACTTTTTGATAGTACTTTGGCCTTACTTATTCACATTTAAAATGTTTTTTAAGATAAAATTATACACAGTTAAACAACATTCACGATCCGATTACATCGACACGCTGTCAAACACAAATACGATATGCTATACTCCAAAACAACGCCAAAAACTAGACACGTTTGCAATATTGGGAATAACTCGCTTATTACCACACAGAGTTCGATTAAACAAAACATACCACTATTAATTCGGTTATTCCGGTGAAAACAATGCACCGGGGATTTTGCGATTGAAACTGGCTGCCTTGTAAAAGAAATAATAAAATTTTATTATCCCGTTTTAGTCCAGAGCACGTAGGTTTCTAGTATTGGAACGGAACCAATAGGTACCTACTACTTTGAAATTTCACAAAGTTTACTCTTTGAAAATTTGAATGCAAGTATCTGCTGGCTGCATTAGGTTCTTTAACATTTATTTATGTTAATAAGTACAATTTTAGGTTTAAGTTTTTGATTGAAGTGAAATATGTTATGCTTTGTTGTATGTATATCTAGAGACAAATAATAATAGACATATAACAGAGTTAGCACTATCACTATGTTTATAATATTTTTATCATAAACATAGTAAGTATTACCTGCTTATATGAAATTCTATCAATTTCAGACATATGGGATACAACAGTTTGACTCAAGAATTTATTGAATCTGCTATTTGCCAGTTATACATATGTGGTTTAAGCTTAGAAGTTATTCGATTTAGCAAGTTCAAGCAAATACGATGTATTCCCAATTCGAATTGTTTATGATATCTAAGTTATAACCGCTACGAAACTACGTAGCAGTTTGCGTAGCGCTTACGTAGTACTACGTTAAACATTGTACGCTTGTTGTTCTAAAGGTTACATTATAATTATTACGTCTGGGCAAAACCAAAGATTTTGGTGAGTTCTCTATAGTTAATACTATCCAACTCGCCTAGGCTTTGTAGGGATGAATTTCTTTCGAGAAGGTAGCGGATTCAAACACTGCAATGACTACACTGTGTAATTTTTTAATCCTAGAAAATTCAGAAGTTTCCTTGAGGTTTTAAAAATCTGAATTAGCTTGTTAAAAATAAAATAATAAAAAGTACTTACATTAGAGTTGGACTTGGGTTTGCTACTGCTTGCTTTGCTGGGCTTAGGGCGGGCGGGCGGCGTGGGCGGCGCAGGCGGTGTGCGGGGCGGGCTGGAGTCCCCCGCGTGCGGGCCACTCTTGTCTGAACCATTGCTCAACTAAACAATATGTAAATCACTGAGTATATAATCACTTTGTGTAAGCATTAAAAATATTATATGGCTTTAAGGTCACGTGGTCGGGCACGGTTGAAGTAGACTCAGTTTTTTTATTATTTTCATCAAAAGGTTAGTATTACTTACTAAGATTTTAAAAAGAAAGATTGTGAAATGAATTAAAAAAAAGTTTGAAGTTCTCGATGAGATAGGGTACTGGGGTACACGTGTAGAATTCAAAGTCTGTACACACACAGTATATCCTTAATAATATCCTTACTTCCTTACTATCCTTTGTGTGTGTATGTGTGTTAATGTGTGGGTATGTTTGTTACTCCTTCCTTCCACAACAAATGAACCAATTTGGCTGAAATTTGGAAATAGCTCATACCCAGGATTAACAAATAGGCTACATTTTGTCTCGGAAAAAGAGTTCCCGCGGGAATCAAAAAACCTTAATCCACGCGGATGAAGTCGCGGGCATTGTCTAGTATGGTTTAGAATATTGTCTCAATTGTGTTGATTGGCTGACTTGAAGGCTAACCAGCTCACGCAAAGCATTTTAGCCAATAGCGAAAGAGTATCGGTCAAACAGGCGATTGTGATCGTCACACAGTAGCACGCATTCTTAGACAATCTCTTAGACCACGTGTGGTTAACCGGTCGATCGCGGCATGACTTTGCAAATCTAGCGGAAGATGCTCAGGCGCCATGCTCACACTAATATTATGAACAAGTAGCTAGTAACCAGTTACTAAGAATTCAATTTTATGTCTTCTGTTTTAATCAAATAACAAATGCTACATAAGTAACTTATTTTGTTTCATTTATCAAGAAGTATGAAATTGGTGGATCTCACAGGGTTTGTCAGTAAATACAATATGAAGTTCAGAGTTGCATCGTATTCACTCCCACGAGCTTCATGCCACATTGAAAGAGAAAAGATCATATTACTAGACGTTTAAAGAAGCATTCTTCCGAATTTATCTTTTAGAAAAAAAATGAGTTGGTAAAGTATATAATTTCACACATAATTAGATGTTCAATCACCCATTTTTAATACTGGCACCGCTCCAACTGACCGCCTCGTCTGTAAAATTCGCCCCGGATGCCCCTATTAATTAACCAATTACCCCAAATCCGCGTTGTTCTCTTTTAATTTCACACAAACATTACAAGGCTTTGGGACGGCAAAAAAATTTAGAAATAATGACGGTCGTGTTACCCCAATTCATTTCACGAGTGAACAAAGTATATTGGCCAGGCATAGAGAGTTGCCATATTGCTAGAGTCTGTAATATTTTGGGAAATAGCCTAAAATTGACTTTTACCAAAATGTAACCTATTCTCATCTTGCTTCTCGTCATGTCTTTGTAAGTAATAGGTACCTATTATGTACATGAACGAAAAAAAATAATAATGAATGTGTTCTGACTGTAAAAACACTCGATTATATAACGTTGCATTTCGATATATATTCGATATATAAAAATCGTTTAGTTTAAACACGGACAACAGATTTTGTTGTCATCTTCAACCCATTGCCTGTTCACAACTGGGTACGAGTCTCTTCACACAAAGAGAAAGGCACTAGCACCACGCTGGCCAAGTGCGGAATACGCCTTTGAGAATATTACAGAGAACTCTCAGGCATGCAGGATTCCTCACGATATGTTTGCCACTGTCGCAACTGCTTAGTTAGTCTCTGTAATTGTGGAGGCATTTTTTAAAATCTAAAAAGGTATAACTTTCCTAATCTATTACCAAGTAACTCAATGGCCAGGCAAATCTACGGTAGATATTTCCACCCGAGTTTTAATAAGGGAAAACG
Source organism: Hipparchia semele (assembly GCA_933228805.2). NCBI lineage: Eukaryota > Metazoa > Arthropoda > Insecta > Lepidoptera > Nymphalidae > Hipparchia > Hipparchia semele. Next base: position 8,711,215 of record OW121725.1, on the reverse strand, counting down.
ATTTAAGTTTTATATTGCTTAGAATGAAAACGCTCCTTTTGTTGGGCTGAGTACCTTTGGTGATTCGAGCGCCTCTCAGCGGTTTTTTTTGCAATGGCTAAGTTACTTCACTTTTAATGAACCGATTTGATGATTTCTCCCTTTGTACATTTTTCTGCCTCTGGTAATTTGAAACGGTATTCATTATTTTGTAGGGTTGATATTTTAAGCCGTTTCGAATATTATGCTTGTCCCTATAATATTAATTGTATCTATGTATCTCGATATACACAGATATTCTCTTGGGAAATAAACAATATTTTATACTTATTTTAGTCAAGAGGTGCCTTTATCCCCATAATCAATGCAATCTACGTTTACGTTAAGTATATTTGACAAGCGCTGATTCAAAACTTTCTATATTATGGATTTAGTTTTTAATTTTCGTGGAAACTCTTTGATTTTCCGGGATAAATAGTAGCCTATGTCTCCAGGTCATCAACTATATGCATACAAAAAATCACGTCGATCAGTAGCTCCGTTGTAGCGTGATTGAAGGACAAACCACCAAACCAATGAACGAACAAACCAACAAACACACTTTCGCATTTATAATATTAGGATGATAGTACTAATGACTATATACTTACATCAGAATTCGTGGAACTGGTGCGAGAAGGTGATGTGGGCGAAGAAAGCCTCGAGCCATTCGTGTCTCGTTCACTTGACTCTGTTGTACTTGAAGCTTCTAAAAACAAGAAAATTTTTAAAATATAATAAACAACCAGACTGCTTTAAAGAATATTCTGAAAATTTATAATTTTGAATTGTCAAAGATCGTAAATGGTTATTCGAAATGAAAAATAATAAGAGAAACCTAAAAATTATTTTCAATTACCTATTCAATTTTGTCAAGTATTTATTTGGCAAGTTTATTTTAATGTCGGTTGTTCTTTATAAGAATAAGTACGCGGGTATATATCCAGATAATTCACCGGGAATCGAACCCAAAACTTCCTATTTATATGGCCACAGCCCTCACCACTGTGACGTGGAGGTTGCCAAAATATGCTGCAAATCTAAAAAAAAGCTGAAGGCATACCGGATATTAGAAATTTAATATGTATCGATAAAATAGTATTCCACCCTCAACCCTACCCTATAGTATTATATAGACACTATTGAGTTATTAGAGCAAAAATACACTTGGTGAGTTTGCTTTGAATTCGGTAATGAATTTAAAACTCTCTCTCACAAACAACAATTGATTACCATATTTTCTGTATAGTCTCGTATTCATAACAAGAAAATTCAATAAAAAGTTAGTTGCAATGTTGTTTGTTTGCCTATTCCCCTGTTATTGATATGGACTCAATAGGTCTTACAGGGCTCATTCACATAGCAACCGTTGTAAGTAACAAAAGAAGGATATTTTGAAATGAGAAATCCAAATAGGCTCATAAATCCACTCCACGCTTCAAGAAAGTCCGAAAGTCGTTTGTGTGAATGGGCGTGACTTTTTACAATAAAATTCCACAGTTAATTTTGGGCTTGCCTTTACGCACTTTCTAGAAATTTATTAAAATAATTATGCTTATGATAAAAGCATATTATACAATTGAAAATAATATAAATGATACTGCAGGTTGTCGGCATTTTACAATTAACCCTGTAGGTATATAACTGCACACTTATAGATACTGACTGGCCTTGGCGGTGGTACAGTGAATACTCCGCCAAGTGTAACCCACGCTACTGTCAGGGTCACAGGCAGGTTTTAATGGGTGCAAGCCCCACTTTTCCCCTGACGTTTCCCCTGACGGAGGGGTATGGGTTAGGCATTTCCTGTCTATAAAAAAAGGCTCATAGTTACTTGTTTCGGGCGGAGGCTGATGATGATTTTCAGTATGTCGCCGCAGAGACCTCGCATCGCAGTACGACTTGCCGCAACCATCAGCTTTGCACTCATACGGCTTCTTGTTGCGATGCGTTAGCATGTGTCCATTCCTGAAAAAAAGATATAAATTGTATTGACTCACTTTTTTTGACCGCGATTTCTTTTTTACGGGTGGGGGGGTGTTTAATAATTCCACGTGTATCCTTTATATAAATACTAGCTGATACAGAGCCTGCGACTTCATCCTCGTAGATTTAGTTTTTGAAATCCCGCTGGAACCCTTTGATTTTCCGGGATAAAAATTAGCCTATATCACTCTCCAGGTCTTCACGTATATCATTCTCCAAGTATACTCAATTATACCCATGAATGAATCACGTCGATCGGCAGCTTTATTGCGGCTTGAATAATTTACTTTTGTTTTGTTTGTAATAGGTACTGGGGTGGTTTAAAAACAAAAAAAAAAGGGAAAACCCAAAAAAAAAACAGTTTGAAAATCTAAAAATACAATCTGGTAATTTTGTTTCCAAATCACCACTTCGGATCACTTTTAATTCATGGCGAGAGCAAAGCTGCGGTTTAAAGCTAGTTTATGAGCTTAGTAAGGTCTGGCAGGATCATCGATGTATAATAAACCTTCATTCGCTGTTAGCCACCCATTGACACGAATGTCACGAGTCAACTAAATTCGTTTGCGGTTCCGTTTATAAGGCCAGTCCCACCACGGTAAACTTTCGGTTACGCTGTTTTTGAGCAGTAGGAATGATTCCATGCTTATATTCATTCGCTGGGCAGGATCGTTAGGTATTTAAATTATGCTGAATTTGCACTAGTATTAAAATAAATCGACCGCTCTACTTTAAAGGTTTATGTTAGCCTGTTCTCACACGGGAAGATCAGTTTTCAACACCGGCGTAATTTATCGCGTTGACTCATAATATTTCTCGTTGCTTTGCGTCGCCGAGGAAATCATTTTAACCTTGAAACAAACTCGGTTACTAACATAATCGGTTACATCGGCGTTGAAAACTAGTTTTATTTTGATCGCCTCGTGTGAAAGCAGCTTCCTCTACCTACTTTTAATTACTAGTTGGTTTTTCATGAATTCGAAATTGTTTTCTTTATTGGGAAGCAAATAGTTGATTTCTGAATAAATTTTAAATACCTACATGTATTTACATATCGGGAATTAATAGATACAATAATTTTACGTCTTATAACCCGTGAAGTTTCCATTTTTATATAATGCACTCATAAAAATATGCAACCTTATACCTTATATATAAAGTAATGAAAAGTTAAACAGAAAATTTTCCGAGAAAGTCCATATAGAAATCGATAAAAATGCGGCAAAAATCCGGCCAAGTTGTTAACGATCCATACACTCATTAACAAGCACGTCCTCACAAAGTCTCAGCGAACTTTCAACGTGTCTATTTTGTCCAATGTAAAAAAGACAGTCACGTGCGAATAGAACTCGCGAAGTGAGAGGATTCCGTACTTCCGTAAGTAAAAAGATACAGCGGTTCATTTTCAGAAGCCTCAATAGCCTAACGGTTAAAGGTGCGGATTGAAAACTGAAAAGTTGACGTTTCGATTCTCACCCGTGCACTACTGTCGTAACCACACCTAACACCAGCTTAACATATTTGAAGAGAAAAATGTATGTGTTAGTTAAAAAAATTTAGTGTGTCAAGTATGAAAACGCTAGTTTAATGAGGATGTACCTACTCAGATATTTATGTCTTTGTCTTTGAACTCTCCAAGTACTCAACTATATTTAGGTGAAAAATCACATCTACCCGCTGTTCCGTGGCTGCGTAATGGAAGAGCAAAACAACGAACCAACAAACCAATATAATATTAGTAAAAATACGCAGATGATTGAGTTGCAAACTCGAACCTTAAGTGGAAATGGGCCAGTCGTATACTTCGAAGAACTGATCGTCATTGGGTTCCCTAGGTGCTGGAGTGGTGACCTTGCACGTAAGCGGTAACCACAGTGTTGACAGAACCCCCCATTGGGTGGACCAACGATATCAGAATAGTCGCAGGGAGCCGCTGGATACAGGCAGCGTAATGCGGCATGTGAAAGAATATGCAAGAGACCTACGTCCAGTTAAGGACGTCTAACGGTTGATAAATAATCTAAAAGGAACCCTGAAAACTCGGCGAGAATGTATTCAGGCTCATACATTCAACTTATTAATGGCTGTTTCGAATTTTACGCTCGTAACTTTCACCCCTGGGGAGAGCTTCGGACTTTTTGCAGCGGACTGTATGAAATAAGAGTGTGAGCCCGGCGACATTTTACTGCACCTTGTATTTATGCATCGCACGTTGGCTTGATTTGTATTTCTCTCTGGTTTTTATACAAAGAAATATTGAAAACAATTTTATTAGCGAAAACTAAGTTTTTCTACAATATCTGTATGTATGTGTGATGTACGTTTGCGTTTTTATCGCCTCTAGATGGGCTAATTTGAATGCGAAATCAGATTACACCGTTACACAAAGATCTCTAGCATGGTCTTCCACAAGTACCGGTCTTGCGCCGCCTGTATACAGCGGCTCTCTGCGACTCGTCTGATATCGCCGATCATTCATCGGTTTTGATGTGTTTATAATCAATACTCAAAATGCGTATCAAAGGCCATAGAGTTCCGAAGCAAAGGTCACATCAAGTGAAAAATCGCGAACGGAAAAACACGCGTAGAATCCAGCTTGAAAATTTTGCAGTAACTCAACTTATTTAATATCATAGAGCTTAAAATGCTCGACAGTTTGAACCACGTACTACCTACTCAGCTGAAAGAAGCTGAGACAAAAGCTAATATGACATACGAGGAATATACACCACATTCCATAAATGGTGCTCATAAAAATCTCTACTCTAAATCCACAATGAATCACAATTAATTAAAAAATTTGCTTATAGTTGAACGCATTATGAGAGTTTCCACGATTTTGGAAAAGTAACTCGCACAATGTCGTATTGTGCGGGTATATTCGTTAATAGTCAAGTAATGTTCTGCTATTGAACGTAAAGGCCAATCTACAATGTGCCTGATATCGTTATCAATAACTCAAAATCAATGGGATGAGTATCAAATAAATGAACCCAGTCCTCGTAATTTGGTGATTAATCAATGAAAACTTTACAGTGTTTATTTACCAATACTCAGTTACATAATAGAATAAATGATAGCCTTCTTTCCCTTTCTTTCCCCAGACAGAATCCTTTTCCCAAAATTACTTGTGTGTACTTAATATAATAATTTTATTAATATAAACATAATATTTATAAGATGTTTAGCTGCACTTACCTACCTATACCTATTGAATTTTATAGTATAATTATATTAATTTTATTTAATTACAAAATTATTATTGATATTAAACAAACTCATGGAAAAATATGATAATTTTAGAATGTTATCCGTTGATAAGATATTTTTAGTTTGGGTATTTTCCGCTCTGGGATTGAAATTTGTCCCTGACTCGCACTAAAATACGCAGATACGTGAGTTGCGTACGTGCGGATATTTGCGATCAGCTTTATCACAGTGGTGTATTTGAAAAGCTAAGTGTTAAATTCGGTCACCCAACGCTAAGTCCACACACGTATGTGTCGCTCACATATAATCAAATTAATATTCACACAGCGTTATAACTGCCACCATTAAAGGGGCAACTTGCGCTTAAAACTCCGGGATGGACGTGAGCTGTGTAAAGTCTGTGCATTAACTGATTTGAAGACCTAAATGTGCAGGAATATAAAACTATATTCCGAAATAAGATTAATTATGATCCAATTGGATTTTTTTGTTGAAAAGTTAGCGCTTGACAGAGATCTTACCTGATTGTAAATGATAATGCAGTCTAAGATAAAAGCACCTATACTGAAAGGGATTTATATGTTAGAGAGACATATATTTATTTATTCAGGGAGAAATTATAATTACTATGTATAAAAGAGATATTTGTAAATAGCTCGGTGAAAAAACACCAAGATACCACTTGGTACTAACTTTTGCCCGTGTCTTCCCCCATGTGCTGTTTGGTTAGGTTAGTGTTGGCTGAACGTAAATGGATTGTTGCTTAGGCTCAATATAAAAGACAAAAGTAACTCCTTGAGCCGCCGCCTGGTGGCGCCTCTTCGCGATCGAACCGCACACGCGTCGTCCATCTTGATGTTTTACAATGTCGGTCTTGTCCAGTGTTAATTATTTTAACATAAGTTATTTCAGGTTATTTCATCTTAGGTTACTTTTGTTTTTCCGGGATAGCCTATGTCACTCTCCAAGTCTTAACTATTTCCATGCAAAGAATCAAATTACTCTTTATTTGATAGTCATCTCAAGAGTACTTACCCAGTTGCCGATATGCTTTCAATGAAAAGCAACAGTCACATTGTGGTTACGCCTTTGCGCTCGATGGCAGTAGTGGGGAATTAACGAACATTGTCGTATTGTGTGGGTTACATTACATATTCATGGAACTCTCTTAATGCGCTCAACTATACGATTATTAATTCATTGTAACACTGGATTTAAACCCCAGTTTCAATGTTTTGTATGAGCACCGTGTATGGAGTTCGGTATTTCAGAACCAATGTGTGTATTATTAACTTTTGTCTCAGCAACCCTCAGTTGAGTGGTTCGTGGTTAAATATTACCAAGAAGTTTTGAGTTCTATATTGATTAGAAGCAGCTTTGTTTGAATTGGTCTTTTGGTTTGTAATACACGTACTTGGTTAAAGGTACATACTATTTTAAGACTAATGTACGAGGTACGAGTATATACAGGTTGTAAGGGGCATACTATTACCACTGATCGGAACAGAATTTAGCTTTGAGAAGGTAACAGACAAACACAATAGACATATACTTAAAAGGTTAAGCTAAGAACATTAGTAACGGTAGGTTTTGACGACCTCCCTGGCGTAGTAGTGAGCGCTGTGGTCTTACAACTGGGAGGTCTCGGCTTCGATTCCCTGAATGACGTGCCGCCAAGCGTTTTAGCGTTCCGGCACTATGGCGAGTAGAAACCGATTAGGGGTATAGGTGTAATTCACACTGCCATACCCCTTCCAAGTTAGCCCGCTACCGTTTTAGACTGCATCGTCACTTACCATCAGGTAAGATCGTAGGCAAGAACTATCTTGTTATCGAATAAAAAAAAAGGTACTCACAGATGGTCTTGCCTCTTAAACGCCTTGGCACATGTGATGCAGACGTATTTCCGCTCATCGCTGTGTGTCAATTTGTGCTTTGCGAGTGCCGACGCGTTCCCAAACACCTTGTTGCATACCTGTTTACAAAAAGATTAGTATGTTTAATTCAAGCTATAAACTTTGATGACACTGTTAATCCTCGTAATATTAAGAAAAAACTGAAATCTTACTTTTTAATTCAATTATGATAATTTATTTAAACAACATGTTCAACTGGCATTAATGTTCTGTATTCAACGTACCTACCTATATTTAACTATTTGTTAGCATATTCTACAAACCCGGGTGCCCGGGTGGTTTTTCTGATGCTAGGTATAAATTTGTAAACCTTATGTAAATAAATAAATACTATCGATTCTTTTATATCCTTAGTTTACTAGTTTTATTAATAGGAAATTGTCTTTGTTTGTTGGTTTGTCTTTCAATCACGCCGTCACAGAGCTACTATTGAGGCTTGACGCTATAGTGATAGAGCTTTTAATTCAGCAGTATATAACTTTGTTTCTTACAGGTAATTCTAGCTTTTGGTGGGCTAGGACTTTTTAAAGTAGACTGCAGAACCCTATGCTTGTTCGGATTCGAACTTGATAAGTTATTAATGTTTCCATCTGCTTGTTCTCACATTCCGTTTAAATTAAACGAATTTTATTTCATTCCATTTCATAAAATTTTTACCCCTCAGTTGGCCGCATATAAAAGCCGTGCTGTAAAATTTTCGGAATTTCGAAAATGTTCAGCTATATGGACACAAAATAGCTGATAACTGCTGATAACTTGCTGATAATGATGACATTAAGAAGGGAAAACGATGACGCACGATACTATTAACTCAAGTGTCTAAACACTCCTTTGTACAAAATTCTAGTAACAAAATTAACAAAGTTTTTCTAGTACCTACCTACAAAATTGCCATAAAATGTCAAACAATATGTACATACATACTTAATATACAAATAATAATACATAATAATTTAAACCCTATCATTTTATATAGATGGCTAGGGAACCATTAAAACGGCTTATAATTATGTCTTTTAAGTTAATAGCTAAATTATTTGAAAACTTGGTTAAATAATTTTAGTTTCGTTGAAGTCACAGATTAGGCATAAATTACTTTGCAAATGAAGCGTTGAGTGATTCAAATGAATTACGACGAACGGTACGAATGAATTTTATTACCGTTTAGAAAGATTTATATTTTCACGGAATGTGAGAGATATCGAGATTTTACCAAAAAATAGTACTGAAAGCCTTTATGAATGTTATTCGAGGATCGAATAAAAACACAATAGAAGTAGTTATCTATGAGAGTCAAAGTGTTTCGCAATATTCCGACCTCGGTGTCGAGCCATTGTCTTCTACAATATTATTATCGGGGATATTTGAATATTTTACCTACCTACATAAAGCAGATCGTATATTATATGCTAGTAGCTGATTCCCGCAAGTTCGTCTGCGTGGAAAAAGTTTAGAGTGACTTGCCTTGAGATAACTTCTTATGTATATGTAACATATGTAACTTCTTATGTAGGACATAACGTCTCGTTAAGTTAGTTATGTCCTCTATCTCCGTAAATCTTCACCAAAATTAGACAAAATATTTCTAATAGTACACAGTGTATAATAAAAAAAGAATTATTAAATTCGGTTTAGATTTAACGAAGTTAAATCAAAATCAACGAAAATTTTCATTCCCTATCCCGGATAAACCTTATTGTTTATCAGGATAAAAAGTATCCTATATATTGACCCAAAGTATCAGCTACCACTATGCCAAATTTCATTCAAATCCGTTCAGTAATTTTCGCGTGATGCGCGCACAGACAGACGGACAAAAAATTCAAAAAAAATTGTTTTGGGCTCAGTATCGATAATAAAGCATCTTCCGATTAAAATTTTCAAAATATATTCAATGTACAGAATCCGTTTCGTTACAGTTTTATTATAAGTATAGATAGGTGACGCACAAAAGCAGCGGGAAATGAATTTTTAGAACTGAATCATAGTATAGAATCATATCAGCGGCCTGCATCAAATGCGCCAAAAAAATCGGGTGACTGGAATGAGTTTCATATTGGATTTTTTTTTACTGTTTTTTTAATCTTTATTACCTGCCGGGGCTTTATCACTTGGTGGTTATGTCACCCCCATAAAAAATCAAGCTTATTAAACATCAATCAAATTAAATACTTATTTACTTATAGGCACGTGGCCTGACACACGCAATTGGCCGTTTTTTTCGTTGGTTAAGCTATAAAAGTTGAATTCGTGATGAGTGAGGGAAAATAAAGGACTTCACACACGGCAGCTATAATGTAAAGATGTATATTATAGCACGATACATCTCGATACATCTCATTACATCTTTCCATATAAATTGACAGGAGACCACACACGACAGCTATAATGTATATTTTTACATCTTCGTATCTTAAGATACCGAGCGGTATGAAAATATACATTTATATCTCGATACATCTCAATACATCTTTACATATTTCCGTATATTTACTCAATAGCAAGGGTGTTCAAAAATAGAGGTGGTCGTTGCAAAACATAAATAGTTACATCGTTAGTTTTAATCAGTACGAAAATACGAAATATGCGAGTAACGAAATGCATTCGTGAATGAACGTACTCGGTACTGATGGCGCATACCTTTATGATCCAATAATCACCGGTGACACACCGGTGTTTCTCCGGTGTTTTCAATTGATTACTTTCTACGGAGAATCACCGGTGATTTTCCGGTGCAAACCATTATACTTTCTCAAATTTAGGATGATAATTTTGGCAGATTACGTTCAGGAAGTTTCGTTTTTTTTCCGGTAAAATGTAATACAGATAATGTGGTACTTCATTGATGGGATACGGATGGGATACGCATGGTACTTAGTAAAGTACCATGCGTATCGAACAACCACAGACTATCGAAAATCGTTTCTGAATTGAAATAGATCGAACATGTAAAAATTTACATTTAGGTAACTATATTATTTTTTATATATATTAAATCGTATGTAGGAATAATTTTATTATTAATTTATAGTAGGTTTGTATTTTAAGGTAGATCAAATATTGCCACGCGTATTCCTCGCTGAAAATTGTTCTATTTTTGGCACATATGGCAATACCCGCATCATAATCACAATCTGAATCATCTTCTGATGAACTATCTAGTAAATCTAGTAATAAATAACTTGACAGATCCATTAAAAATAATAACACCCTGTATAGCACTTTTGTAGCTGGGAAGTGCGTCAGTCGAGACGTATACCAATGGAATGAAGGGAAAGATATATTACATTACCTGCTCCGTGTGTGATAGGTTAAGATAATGTAAAGCTATACATCCCGGGATGTAATATACATTAATATACATTATAGCTGCCGTGTGTGAAGTCCTTAATGACTGACTTAAATTTAGTTCAAAATAATTCAATTCAATTTTTATTTTTAAAAATTCCTGATGTAAGCAAAGATGTTATTTCTGATCTATAAAGCTAATATTAGAATTTTCGTAAGACTTCTCTCTTCCAAGAAGCTTGATATCGCTAGATCTATTCATCTTCTTAAAAGGAGCTATAGAAATATTTATATTTGTTGTAATTTCTTTTTTCGTTTTCTTCTTTGTGTGTCCTTATAACAAGAAAATCTATAAATACGATGTCCGAAGCGTATCTCTACAACACGAAGTAATGCCCTTCACCACAATAGATATTTCCAATGGGACGAGCGTTAGCCCTAAAATATATCCTCAATGAATATCCATACCATACAATAGAGATATAATAAAAATATGTAATGGCTTCCCGACGCTGTAGGGTAGCCATATGACGCGCTCGCATTGGATATAAATTTTAGTTTCATGTGATATTGGTCTCTCTTTTTATTGATTGTAACATTTTAAATGAATTTATATATTTTATGGGTGCTTAAAATATAAATTTTTATAAGCTACGTGAAAAACAAGCGACACGCACACAAGGGCATGACGGCTTAAGAATGTAGCGTCTTGCCTCGATAGCACGCCAATAGTAATTTCACATTAAAAAACAGAGTATAAGTACTTAATGTTATCAACCTAAGGCTTTACACACATCACAACACACACATTTTAGGAATCAAAATTAAATGTTATATTTTTCAAGTTTCAATTTTTTTTTAATATGCTTATCCATCCCACTCTATCTCATATACTACGGATAACACCAAATGTAGGTGCTATGAATAAACTTAGGTTTTATAGGTATTAGTACCTATGGTTCGCAACTTATCGAGTACCTATTCCGATACCGTGCTGATGCATTGACAAAGGCTGTCACGAATAACAACAGAATTTATTGTGAATAATCAATAATTTAAGGATCAGAAGGCTAGTCCTGTAGAAATGTTTCACTGACGTCACCGTAACATTGCAGGAAACGTTAACGTATCACACGGGTAAATCTACGTTTATAACCCAAAAGTTTTTATTAGGGAATAAAGTTGGTAAGTGGAACGGGAACTCTTTAATCCTAATGTCTGATTTGATGTGAATAAGATTGATAGATCATAGAAATCGAAAAATATTTTACGACTTTCTCTATAAAAACTCAAAGGTTTTGGTAGGTAAAATAATGATTCCAAAATATGTTGCTAACACATTGGAACAGTAATCTTCTTTTTTTTTAATATATAAACTAGCGCTTCATCTGGAATCTTAAAATTTAAATCCACCTTGAGTTTAAGTTGACACACTTTTGGTATAATGTTACTTTTGTTTTGTTTGTATCGTATAATATTATTTTATGGTAACCCCAATAATTGACATTTTGGGTAAATGCTCGACTGCAGTTGATTAATGATCAATCATTATGTTGAGTATACATGCGGCGTCCTCACAAAGTGAGTCAATCGTTCAACTGATCAACTAATATCGAAAACAAATTCACTCGTATTTCGATCTTCAATCCCACTCTCGAACCGATAAACGGAACGAACTTATAGTCGATTCAAATAGCGCCAAAAAAGTCGTGCTTATTTTGCAAAACGTATTATTAAGAAACAACCGGGTTGAGCTTGGATCTCAAAAAAGGATCAGTTGGGAGCTTCGCAAACACTTTTAAAAGAGCAACAAAGGAAGAAATAGAGACAAAAACCTTCTGCGTATATTGGCGCAGATTTTTAAAGAATTTTTGGCAAAATTTTGGCTAAGCGTAATATCATAGAATTAAATCAACTCGCATGTCAAAGCAGATCGGAAGGAGGGAATCAACTTGTCTAAAAGATGATCAACTTTTATGAAAGTGTATCATGTTACGATATTATTAGCAATCTAAGTTCATCAACTAAAATCGCCTAGTAAATACGCCGCATTAGTACCTAATTAAGTACCTCGGATGAATCTAAAATAAGTGTACCTATAGAGTTTAAAGGATTTATTTCATAACGTAAGCATATTTTATTTCATAACATGTTTGTCTCTAGTTTCCGCCTCAGTACTGATGTTTCGCTGATAGCACTCCACTTCCTATTTCTACGGAAATTCTGTGCGATGAAATAGATTTTACGATCAAATACTGACAGACTTTATTTGATACGACAGATATGATCCTAAGTCGATCGCCCTATCTACTTTATATGCATTTTGGTCTATCATCTCTTTACACGATCACGGAACAGTGTACCTATTGTTTGTGTGAGTGTTTGTTAGTATGTTTCCTCATGAACAAACGTGTTTTTTTTGTGTGTTTTGTGAAGTGTAACGCTTTCTAATAAAAACCTGGATTAGTGATAAAACAGATTGTACCTATTCGAAGAATTGATTATTATTCACAGGCTTTACTACATCTTATTTAGAATAATTTTTCGACCTTGACTTCGACCTGGTAGAAGCCATTAGATCAACCACTATAAGTAGTGGTTGGATGGTATAGAAGTCGACGGCATATCTTGGCTTAGTAGTTACTAGTTATGCCTGTGTATATAGTTGAAGGTGGCTGTAGCTTTCTGTAGTAGTATGCAAATAAACTCAGTCAACCAAAATGCAAGATAATATTTGTTTATCATTCATTCCCTTCCCGTTGCGCTCTATTCAAATCACCAAAGAAGAGATTTATCAAAATATTGCTCCATGATTTCGAAGTCAAAGAGAGGATAATGGAAAGATTAATGCTGATCGCACATGCAAACCAAACCGCTCAAACGCACGAGCCACAAAATGCCATGAGTTGAAAATACGTCTGTATTAATACTTATTGAAAATGTGAATTCAATATTAGGAAATTAATTTGATTTATGTTGTTATTTATTAAATTTTATTATCAAGCTACCAGATAAATTGACGAATAAATGCTGGGTATTGTTAGAATTTTGTACACAATTATTAAATATGACTTTCCCATTTTCAATATTAGAACGGCCCTTGCATTTCGTCGTAGATCTACTAAATTGTTCTACGTATTTATTTATTTATTAACGCGAAGACAATTAAATCTAAACATATACAACGAAATGGATGTGCACAAAGAAAAATTACTTTTTCCTATTGAAGCGATTTCTTCCAGAAACCCTAAAAAATACGAGTATTATAAATTTTAGTAAAACTGAGTAGGTAAACTGAATAACTGAAAAAAACCTGTTTAGTTAAGTCACTTGGTGGGTGCGGATTATGCGGCATCGAACAGTAGGCGTGGTTAGTTCGTAGTATGTAACCAACATCAGGCATCAAAACACTTGATAATATACGTGAGTGTTGTTCGATTCACGGGTTTAGCCTGGATGGCTCGATGATCGGAGACGCTATAAGATCTCGCGTTACAGCGGAAATTGTGTCACATCAAAATGGATCTTCGGATGGAGTTGTGACGCATATGGCTTGTTTCAGCGCAGTAAGCACATTCTACGTTACTTCGCTAGACATTTACACTTTGTTATCTAGTATGCTCAAAGTATCTAGTAGACACTTTGGGTTAATATTATATTGTCCACCAAACAGACACTTTTATTTAATACAAACCGCAAGACGAAACAACCCCTTTTGAATTGGGTTGAATTTTCAAAAATCCTTATTAAAATAGGTGTCAATTAATGTTAAGTTTGCAATTTCGACCCACAGATCAATAAATACAAGCAGAATGTAAATAAGAAATGCGGAGACATGGAAAAAATTCTATATGAAGAGTTCTTTAAAAACAATGTCAAGTGAAAAATTATGGTGAAGACTCACAACACGGGCGCGATTTTTACATGCATTTTGAATGTGGGTCACGACTCGGGAATTAGGTCAAGCTTATGAAACAAAATGGCGGAGAATTAACCGCTCAAAACAAATTTAATAAAAGCTGACTTTGGTAAATGGTATGATAATGGAATGCAAAAGTGTGGCTTTACGAAGTTTTATATGAAGATATGTTTAACACCCGTGAGGTAGCGGCGCGGTATAGGAGGGGTGACAGGTAGGTGCAGGAGGGATCGCAGTCGACATGGAAGTTATCTACCCTTAAAGCATCACGCAAACCAAGAACTACGCCTACAAAAAGCCAAACTTGTTTCATGTAGGGCGACGTCTCTTATGACAAGTCATAATGTCGGCCTACATGCATGGCTATTGCATGTCTATATAATGCCTATTGTATGTCTATTATAGTACAACTAGTGGTTCGCCCCGAACTGAGACCTCGCGATATCCCATAATTCCCAAAAGTTTTAATTATATATTGTAATAATTAACTTTTAACATTAGACGCAATAAAAAAAATAATAGTTGACATAAAACTGTTTTACTGACACAGCGCCATCTATTAGCATTATAGTGAAGCTATTAGCTTCACAATAATGCTAATAGATGGCGCATTAAAATTAAATAATTTCGTTTCTTTATAACATTTATCTAATTTTAGTATTTGTTGTTCAAGTACAGGATATAACTGAATTTTCAACCAAGTTTCACATTCTAATATTCAGTAATTCAGAAGTTATAGGGCTCTGACAGACATTTAGACGGACACACTTCTCTGTCTAGTAGGCAAGCGCCCTAGTTGACTCAGAGAACTCGCTTCGCTCGTTCAATAATTGTATGTCTATTAGACTTACAATTATTGTAGGTGTTATCTACAATTGTATTTTTTTTCCTTGGATCCACTTATCCACTCTTAATACTTTTAACATCAAAGAGTCAATTTCGAGCTTTTTTGCATTTATGTCTTTGTTCTTTTGTATGAGCGATATGGTGACGGAAAACATCTTGAGGAAGAATGCCTGAACGTAATAATATTCTTAAAGATGTGTTAAGTCTTCCAATCTGTACATCTGATATACCGATCATAATATTAACGTCGTTAACGTAGTATTTACGTCGTTATCGCGTTTGCGCATCAATAGTAATGACGTTGATTAGATCACAAATATCGTGATATTTTTTCTTGCTGATCCATATCATTTAGGAGAAAAATAGAACAACAATCTTATTTCCCAATAACAACTGTCATAAACGAAATAATAGATAAACCCAATTACTAGTCCTTACCCTAATCTCTCAATGTTTTCCCAAGATTTTCCCTATTCGATTTTCTGTCTGTGGCAAGACCGACGGCGGTTTCGTGGATGGAATTGAAAATGGGACGAGTACCTTTTGTTTATGGGTTCCGTTTTGATGAATAAAAATATTTTATTGGTCTATGCTGTTGGTTTTGATGACCACTTCGGTTAGTGCGATTGGCCCACTTTGCCCATCTTTGCCCATCGAGAGCCTTTGGATGCGATACCCGGTTGAGATAATTTAACGAACTTCTTGTTGATAGCGAAACAAGTTGCGGGCATCGTCTAACTAGACGCTGCATTTAACCCTTCTCTGAGAAGGGTTATAGGACTTATAGGCTATAAGCAACTCTCTATAACCCTTCTCCGAGAGGAGACCTGTCAGTGCTGATGATGGGTTGTGGATGATGATGATGAATCATAATATCAATTAATTCAGCCTCAATAGCACAATTGTAAAAGCGCGGACTGAGAATCGGAAAGTTCATAGGGTTCAAACCCCACAACAGAAGCTTTACGTTTTGAGGAGAAAGGGACATATTGGTCATATTGGTCATGGTCAACATGGCGTATATTCTTTATAAAAAAAATCTTGCTAGATGTTATAAAACCGGAATGCTTTGAAGATTTGAAATTAATAACTACATGTTTATCAATAAAATACCTACTTAGTCTTTTACATGGAAAAAACTATGGACTAAATTGAAAAGGATCCTTGGTAATAAAAACTTCCTCTTTTTTTATTAATTAGGTACTGACTAGGATTGTTAATATGTATTCACTAACTAGAATTATGTATGGAATTATTTATTGTCTGCAATTTTATCGCACAAAATAATTAATCAACAAATTCGATCAATCATTTATATTTAACAGAATATAGATGACATTTCATATACTCTGCTAATACCATTGATTTAATTGATGGATATGGGGATGCACGGATTTACAAGTACTTTCATATGGTACCTACTCTACAGGTCAGTAGCTGATAAACCCAAATATTGTAAAACTATAATAAAAATAATAATGTCCTTCCGACCGAATCCGCCGCGCGCCTTCACGCCGCGCAGATGGCTAGTCTTCTCAGAGATTAGCCATCTGCGCAGGAGAAATATCTCCTATAGTATAATAATAGTGCACAAGTGAGTGCGCAAACACAGATGCATTCTCTATTCCCTCACTCTCATAGTCTGATGGTAAGGCAAAATCCGACACGACTGGAGAGAGATCAGGCGCAGGAGCGAAGGCTTTACGTACCTACTCTCCGAGGCACGGGGTTGACTCAGCACCAACTTCCTAGCTCCAGGCTTATAGCACTGAGAATTTCTTGTCACAAAAACCCAATACATTTTTGGCCCGACCCAGGAATCGAACTCGTGACCTCGTCATCCGCAGTCAAACTCGCTAACCACTATACCAACGAGGCAGTCAAAACTATAAAACTATATCAAATGCCATAAAACGATATTACATAAGCCTGGCAACCAAAAGATTCCTATTTCGTTTTTCCGATAGCGGCTTCGGCTCTGCTTTCGTGGATTGAATTGAAAATGGGATGAGTGGCCTTTGTTTATGGATTCTGCTTTGACGGGAAAAAATTTTTCATTACTCATCTGTCTGGATCATCATACTATTTGATATAACTTGATAAACGTTATTATACATTCCGTTTGTCAAAATAAGTTCAAAAGAAATTGTTACTTTTGTGTATAGAACCTCTCTAACATACTAATATCCGCTTTTGTAATTTTCAAGTAAGATTTTTAAGACTGATGCACATTTCACGTGCACAGTGGACAAGACTTAGCAAAATAAAAGACGTGTGGCACTCGGGGACTGCCGCGGTAAAGCTATTGCATAGCATTTTTTATCAACGCCATCTAGCGGTGAGAGGAGTCCCATGTCAGGTTATTTTCGTTACGGAATTTCTGGATTCGGTCTCCACGCTCAAGGCCCGCGATAGAAGCTATGCAATAGCTTAAAAAACCAGTCAAGTTCGAGTTGGACCCACACACGAAGGGTTCCTTACCATGGTACAAGATTTAACATTAGCTATTATTAAGGTCGAGCAAAAACAAAAGTTTATTTATTGTATGTATTAAACAATAAAGCAAGAATGCTTTATTTTTTTGTTATTTTAGCGGCTGTGAAAATTTCAAGTAGGTTACCTATTATGGTTCATGAGATACATCCCGTTAATAGATAGACGGACGGACAAGGGAGGCTTAGTAATAGCAGCTTTTGGGTACGGAAATCTAAAAATGGACCATGGTGTAAGCCGGGGCAGACGCTAAGAAATTCAAAGTTATACGAGAATAAACCTATCTATTGGTTGACTATTTCAGAACAAATGGTTTCAGTTTGAAATGCCTGCTCTTTGCAGTGAGTACACAGTTAAGTTATTGATTCGGCGCGTCTTATTTTGCTCACGTTTCAAAGCTCTGACCGATGTTAATTGGATGATGCGAGCGTCCGTTCCTTCTGGCTCAAGTTAAATTAAAAGCTATTGATATCTGTTCGGTTGGAGCTCGTGAATATGATTGTTTTGTTCCACATTTTGTGTCTGAATTGCAGTTATTACTTCAGTGAGTGTTTATTTCATAGACTCATTTATCCTATATGGAGTTTTTGGAACCAGTTTTCAGGTAAATTGATATTAAATAAAAGAACTAAATTACGTATAAATTTACCTGTTTACGTAAAATACTCATTCATCCACGCGATGACCTGTTTAATC
Organism: Hipparchia semele; assembly: GCA_933228805.2. NCBI lineage: Eukaryota > Metazoa > Arthropoda > Insecta > Lepidoptera > Nymphalidae > Hipparchia > Hipparchia semele. The sequence goes on along the minus strand of OW121725.1, from coordinate 8,692,843 downwards.
GCTTGCTCATAATAAAACTCCGAATAGAGAGAACCCCAGTTTCGAACTCTACGCGCCCGAAAAACTGGTGGACTATGGTTTATAAACATTCTTTGAGAGGACACTTGCGCTCAGTAGTGAGCCATTGGGGGGTTGCTGATAATGATGAGTATGTAGGTTCATTTCAATGGATAGTTTTTTTTTTCAAACTTCGCGGACCACTGATTCAGAAACAGTTATATGTATGTACTAGCTATTGCGCGCGACTTCGTCCGCGTCAATTTCTGTTATGATCGCGATTAAGAAGTTTTTAAAATTATATATTTTAAATATGGATAATTTTCCCCGTTTTTGCAACATTTTTCACTGATGCTTCGCTCCTATTCGGTCGTAGCGTGATGTTATATAGCTTAAAGCCTTCCTCGATAAATGGACTATCCAACACAAAAAGAATTTTTCAATTCGAACCAGTATTTTCTGAGATTAGCGCGTTCAAACAAACAAACTCTTCAGCTTTATATATCAGTATAGATTATAAAAGCTGCAGCTACACAGTAAGTCAAGTTAAACTGATACACTCCTTATAAAAAGTAGGTACAAACAAAGTTCAACCCAACAATGCAATTGTTTTAGTTGCACATTTCTTCACAGTTTGCTACGCTGTGATTTCACCTCCCCTTTTTGTCCCCTAAATGCCCGCCATTTGTCACCTCTGTCACGGCCTTTGTCTTCTTACTCCGAGGATTTTGCCGTTCAAAGTAAATGTTAATTATTTTCTTTTGCCGTTGCGGCGTTGTTTTAGTGATGAGACTTACTTAAATAATGTTCCAATTTGTTCAGAAAAATTAATTTTATTTCCTTTCAACATTTTCTCCAACGGTAAGGTTTGATTCTGAGTCTAAATTATTTTGTGCCTCTTTGCTTCCAACACGTCGTCAACATAGAAGTAAGAAAAAGCTTATTATTAGGTTCTTAGTTTCTAATGATATAGAAATATATTTATTTATATTAAAAATGTTGATAGTCTTCTGCATCTAAATTTTAGTAGGCGCCTGTAAAATTTAGCTTGTAAGTTAGTTAATTAATTAAGATAATAACCATATGTGTTTTACATAGAACTATATAATCTAACCTGCATAAAGTATTTATAAAATCAAATAAAAATTAATATCAAGTATAGGCAGGTCCACTGTGCTTAGATATAGTTTTATCTAGATACTAAATTATCAGGAGCGAAATACGAAACGTTGTTCGTTTGCAACTAAAGGAATAAAACAATAATAAAATAATTTTAAAACAACCAGTGGTGGAATAAACAATAAAGAATAGCGCAAAACAATAAAATTATTCTTTTGTGCATTTTTTCTCAGATATGTTTATTGCTGTGATTTCCTTTTTCATTCACCGGCGCTCGCCATTTGCCAATCCCGTCGAAGCCTTTGTTTTTTTAATGTTATATAATTTTAATTCCTTCATATTCTACTAAACAGCCTGCAAATATTTAAACTACTCATCATACGAAAATCTGTAAAACCTACTGCATAGATTTTCGTCTTGCAAAGTAAATGATAATAATTAATTAGTTAAATAATTAGTTAGACCTTAACATTGGTCAGGCATGATTATTGTCAAGCGTAATCCATTTTTTTTATCGTATTACCTTATTTATTATTCCCATAAGAGTCCTTTCAAAAGGTCAAACAGTTTAAGCAATGCCAAATTTTTTCATGAAGAGTATTAGTAAATTTTTTAAATTAAAGATGAGGAAACCCTTCATTTACCTTTATAACATTTAAATTGTATTTTGGGCTTAAGAAAATACGAGTACCATCAAAAACTAATTAGGCTTCACATCGTAAAGATAAAATCTAGACAATGGACACAAAAGCGCCCGCCCTGACAAATGGCTGCCGCTCAAAGCCTCCTACAAAAACAGCTCGGGAATATTACAGGGCTAAAAATCTTTTTATGTAATTTAAATTGTGGCAGTGCCGTGATGTTTAAATACCTAACAACGTACAGTTATACATTTGGAACAAGAGAAACATATTCCTTACTAATGTTATAAATGTGAAAGTGTATTTGTTTGTTGGTTTGTTCGTTTGTCCTTCAATAATGCTGCAACAGAGCTACTGATTGACGTTATTTTTTGTATGGGTATAGTTGAGGACCTGGATACTGACATAGGCTACTTTTTATCCCAAAAAATCAAAGAGTTCCCGCGGGATTTTAAAAACTAAATCCACTCTAACGAAGTCGTAGGCATCAGGTAGTAACATTTTAAATGCGAAAGTATTTTTTCGTTTGTCCTTCAATTATCCAGTAATGAAAGTATCAATGTGATTTTTGCATGAGTGATTAAGAACTTGGAAAGTGACTTAGCCTCTTTTTACTCACTCGGACTTGTGGGCAAACTCTAGTAAAATGTCTCGGATTTACGTGATAGGTATTATAAGTTATAGTGAGTGTTCATTTTAGACTATTACTCATGAAAACATCTACTATAATCTTACCGTTTAATTGAGGTACTGAGGGTGTGACGCGGGAGAGCCTAGCCTATCTACCTCAGAAACAGTTTCAATTAAACGGTAGGTGTAGAACGGTAGGTACACCTAAATCGAAAATCGAACATATCACAAGCATGTCTCATCTCATTTTATCAGTAAATATTTTATCTTCAGAGTGTTAATTATTATTGTTATTTATTTTTCGGCCTAGCTCTCATTCGCCAAGTGTCTTGAGCGTAACGTGCGAAGAACATCGTTCCAAAAAAAACAGGATCCCGTAATTTAATTTCTACTCATCCATTTTATTCGCCCAAAGCAATGCTTTGTCCGTTAAATTCACTTACATGAAGTGCCATCAAATGTATCATTATTTTTCTAACAAACGTCCATTCTCGTTGTTTAACTAACCGAAACACATTTCCCCTGTCATAAAAACTGACCTTTTTCTTTTACGGTCGCATGGACAATTGAGAGAATACAACGCGAATTTGTCAAGATAATCCAACGCCTCGAAGATTGGAGTAACTTTACCTTTCTAGGGTCCCGTATTCAAAGGAGGCTGAGCGGTATCCTATTAATAAGGCTCCGCTATCTGTCGTAATATGTAGCCACTTAAACGCCGAAGAAATACCTAGTATTTTTCAACGTTTTTTTTGTTTCTGTTCCAAATTCAGAACTATTACGAATTTTACGAATCATCTAAATATATAAAAGGCAAAGATGACTGACTGACTGACTGACTGACTGACTGACTGACTGACTGACTGATCTATAAACGCACAGCTCAAACCACTGGGCGGATCAGGCTGAAATTTTGCATGTAGATAGCTATTATAACGTGGGTGTCCGCTAAGAAAGGATTTTTGAAAATTCAACCCCTAAAGGGATTAAATAGGGGTTTGAAAAATCTAACTTAACGTGAGCGAAGCCGCGGGGAAAAGCTAGTCCCTAATAATATTGTAATACAAAGAATGCCGGACCTTTAATATGCAGACACGGAGCAACGAATCAGGACCTAGAGAGCGATATAGCGGTCTATATCGCTCTCTAAAAAAATAAATTAAAAATTAAAGGGGCTTCCCCTACAAGAAACGTGTTTTTTTCGGCGTTTTTTGGTACAAAACCCTTCGTTTGTAAGTCCGACTCGCATTTAACCGGCTATTTATAATGTGTAATGCCACGGAACCTTTTAGTGCGAGCTCAACTCGTACTTGGTAGGTTTTATTAAGAATACGGGAGCGTCTCGAGGGTAGGCCGAGATTATTGGAGGCTTAAGACCTGGGCCGCCACGTGCGTGCGTTCGAGTTGCGAGGATAAACTCCATCCGTGTAAAGCTTAACAATAAAACACTTCTCAAAGAGAAAGGTTCTTTTATACCTTTAGTATCGGAATTTATTCCAGCTTACCTTCATCAATCACACGTAGGCCTAAACTGGCGGCTGACGTGTTAACAGGTGATTTCATCTCTTTCAGGCAGTAACGGATTGAGTGTGACGCAGCATATTTCTACATATTTAATGGTTAATTTTGGCCCTGGATTACCGACGATTGATGTGTGGTGCAAGCTCACTGCACGTTGGAGAAGGGAGTGACATAAAAACCATTCGTCGTTAAACTTATAAGTATTTTAGTCGAGAAGAAATTTATTTGGAAGCTTTCTGAACTCTACTATTACCTATGTATTCTGTAGAGCAGCTGAGTGAGCTCATTGCTAGTTGGAGAGGTAGCTTAAGAACATTTTATGACTTTCATCTTCTGACTTATTCTAATCATTTTGGATGAGAAAACATTTTGAAGCTTCCCGAACGCGGCCCAGCCAAGTGTAATTCGGTATTGATTCGGTTGTTGATATCTTTCCCAAGATTGGCCCAACGTAGCTAGCCAGTATGTATTAGGTGAATATTTGTCGACTTACAAGTTATGTTCACTCTACCGAGTACTGGGTGGAGTTCACACAACCAGCACAAGACCTTGTTCTGTGGCAAGAGATCTTTGTCTTGCTGTAAATTCAACGTTGAGTTTGAACCCCAGACAAGTTTATATAATATTATTATCGCTTATTTTCTTTTTACCTGAAAGTGTTTGAGGATCTTATAACTGTACCTACTCCAGTTTTGATAACTTGGCCTCTAAGCTTAAACAGAGGGATGAAACGTAATTCAGCTTCCAAGCGTTCAAATAGTGTCGGCAGCTAGCCAAAACCAGTTCTGCAGGTGATTTCGGGGACTCGTTTAAAATTTAGACGAAACTCTTTTACAAGATTATTATGCTCCTAACATTATTATAATTCACTAGATTTTGCCCGCGGCTTTGTTCACGTTAAGTTCGATTTTCGAAACCCCTATTTACGGCTTAAGGGTTTAATTTTCAAAAAATCATTTTTAGCTGATGTTTACGTCATAATAGGTATCTGAAAAGGAAAACTAGGTGGGAAGCTTTGACCGTAGCTATAGTTACCACCCTACCATCAAAGACGTGCCAAGCGATTTAGCGTTCCGGCACGATGGCGTGTAGAAACAGATTAGGGATATGGGTTGAATTTACACTGCCATACCCCTTCCAAGTTAGTCCGCTACCATCTTAGACTGCATCGTCACTTACCGTCAGGTGAGATTGCAATCAAGGAATATCTTGTCAATGAATAAAAAAAAAAAACATGTTATTGGAGGGAAAAATAAATACTCACGTTGTCTTAAGGGAGAGGGCGGCTACTTTTAGCGGCAGCGATCGGCAATTATTATGGCTTTTAACGCTAACTTGTGCACACAACAAACGCAAAGCAGCGACTGCAACTCGCAGAAATCAGCGTACAAAAGCCATAAAAACGCCGATCGCTGACGCTAAAAGTAGTCAGTCTGCTCTCTCCTTAAAATCAAATCTGGGTCAAAGCTCCTTCAATAAACAGGATACGTATCGTATAATACGACTCGTAAAGATTCTTGGAGCTAGTTAGTTACTCGTATTATTGGAAAAATCGGTCCAATCGGGTTAAGTGTTTCATGAAGTCTGCAAACTTAGCGGTGACCAACGCTACTCGGTTGATATTAAAGCGGCCCAATAAACGACCTCGGCAGACAGCCAAAACCATTCTGTGTAATTACCAGCCAACGGAAGTGGGCCTTTATTCAAACTTTAAAGCTTAAAATTTAGTTTCAAACGCAACCTAAATTGTTATAATCCTTACTAATACTATAAACTAGACGATGCCGCGTGACTTCGTCCGCGTGGATTAAGATTTTTCGATTCCCGCGGGAAGTCTTAAATCCTAGGTGTGAGCTATCTCCGTTACAAAGGAGATGGCCCAAAAATGTATGGAGCACATTAGCTAGGTACTTTTTAACTCAGAAAAATAAAGAATTCCCGCAGAATTTTTAAAAATCCAACTCCACGCCTATAGTAAGTAATAATATAAGTACTTCGATAGCAAACACATTCAACTCTCCTACATTGTTGATATTATATTTGTTGTCAAACATTGAAAGTACTTGAAGGTAGTTTGATTAATTATCCTCAGAAACTTCTCTTCTGAAACTTTGAAACAAAATACCGAGAGTCAATATTTAAACCTGTCCGAGACAAGAAAATCCTTCAGAGATTTCACATCTCGTGTCTGGCCAAACAAACATCCAAAACTCGTGTAGAATTTTTATTTGACTTCATTGCGATACAAAAGCATTCCTTTTATCTGTAGGTACTGTTGTAAGAATAATATTTTTTATTAGTTAGATATTTCTTAGTCTGGACATGAAAATAGTTTAAAAACTCTAACTAGACTTCGGAGAATTGGATCTAACATCCATCATATTGGAGTCCGTCATAAGGAAGTCTAAATATATAAAAGGCAAAGGTGACTGACTGACTGACTGACTGACTGACTGACTGACTGACTGACTGACTGACTGACTGACTGACTGACTGACTGACTGACTGATCTATCAACGCACAGCTCTAACCACTGGACCGATCGAGCTGAAATTCGGCATACAGGTAGCTGTTAGGACGTAGACATCCGCTAAGAAAGGATTTTGGAAAATTTCAACCCCAAGAGGGTTAAATAGGGCGTTAAAAAATCGAACCTAACGTGAGCGAAGCCGCGGGTTAAAGCTAGTCGGTTAATAAAATGACAGCTCATTCATTAGAAATTAGGCGCTACGGTGGAACGTACGTAAATAGACACATACATATATACAGACATACATTATACATACATACAGACTGTAAAATCATTTATCATAACCCATCATTTTGGCTTTGATGACAAGATAGTCCTTGACTGCGATCTCACCTGATGGTAAGTGACGGTGCAGTCTAAGATGGTAGCGGGCTAACTTAGAAGGAATATGGCAGTGTAGATTCAACCCATACCTCTAATCGGTTTCTACACGTCATCGTGACGCAACGCTAAATTGCTTCGCGGCACGTCTTTGACGTTAGGGTTGTAACTAGCCACGGCCAAAGCCTCCTACCAGAGTATACTAAAGACAATTCAGAAATTATAAATTCGCAAAATACCCCAGCCGGGAATCGAACCCGAGGCCTCCCAGTTATAAGACCACAGCGCTCACCACTGCGCCAGGAAAGTCGTCGAATCAAAGGCTGCTTTAAACTTTTCTATGTATCGTATTAAACTGTATATGTGCTTGTATTAAGTTCCTCGCCTTGAGCCGTGGTTTGACATAAAGCCAGGCTGAGCGCAGGCTTGGGTGTACGCCAACCGATAAGACTTGTCCAACATTAGATTAACTGTGTCTTAGAAACTTTGAGAATTGTGCCAGTGGTAGTGCCAATCACGTAGGATTTAGGAAGTAGGTCGAAATAAAGGGTAGACTTAACAACACTTTAAAGCTTATAGGTACGTACCTGTTAGCCGTAGAGATACGATTGTTCTGTTTTGATCTTACCTTTTTATTGATCAAACTAATGCTCTTCCAAGATCTGTGTTTATCTTTAAAACAAGAGTGAATAGGCATCTTCTAGGCAAACGCGTTACACCTTAGACCACATCATCACTTTCCATCAGGTGTGGTAGTGGTCAAGCGTTTGCCTTTAATGTATAAAAAAAAACTAGCTCATGCCTGCGACTTCGTTCGCGTGGATTTAGTTTTAAAAAGCCTGTGGGAACTCTTTGATTTTCCGGGATAAAAAGTAGCCTATGCCATGCCTATGTCGCTCTCCAGGTCCTCAACTATATATACCCATGTACAAAATTACGCCGATTCATTGGTCCTAACAAACATCCATCCATACATCCATCCTCACAAACTTTTCGTATTTATAATATTAGGAAGACCAAGTTGCATGCATGGAAGGTTTGCTTTGCTTTACCTGCCAAAAAATTTTATATATATACTATTGATAAAACTAAAATAAAATTGGCCTATACGAATTAAATAATTTTGATTTTCAAATCTTAGGATTAAAACTTATTTTGCGCAAAATTACATAAATTTAAGCAAGGACTTGGATTTCATAGGTTACTTTATAAGCATTAGAAACGGTTCGTGAAAACGAAGTTGACAGAAAACGTCACCTAACTTAGCTTAGACAGCCCATAAAAGTTAGGGAACGTTGGTAAAAATGGGCATTAGTCTTATAATAAGAGCCATAAATATTGTTTATACGAATTAAGTAATTTTGATATTCAAATCTTAGGATTAAAACTTGTTATACGCAAAATTACACAACATCTCGTAAGCAAGGACTTGGATTTTATATGTTACTTTATAAGAATTAGAAACGGTTCGTGAAAACGAAGTTGACAGAAACCGTCACCTAACTTAGCTTAGACAGCCCATAAAAGTTAGGGAACGTTGGTAAAAATGGGCATTAGTCTTATAATAAGAGCCATAAATATTGGCCTATACGAATTAAATAAAATTTTGATTTTCAAATCTTAGGATTAAAACTTGTTTTGCGCAAAATTACACAACATCTCGTAAGCAAGGACTTGAATTTTATAGGTTACTTTATGAGCATTAGAAATTCGACCGGCGTCCAAGGCTTTAAGCAACCAAGTCACGGATTGCTAAATGAAATAAGAATCAGTCATAATTTGCTCGGATAAAATGGAGATATCAGCAAATTAGATTTTTGTCCGTAACCTTGATTATAGTACTTGGAAGGATCTATAGTTGGATCTAAAGTTTGATATCACTGAAGTTTATTTATAAGTATAGTAAATCTACCTACGGATATAGCTCTACTTCTTATAAAACTTTGCTTTTTTTGTATGTGACTATTTTCTTTTTATAAACTTAAAATAAAGATTTTTAATAGATATTATGTAACACAATGTCATTTTCCTATTTTGCAAAAATAAGTTTTAAGTTTCCTGTTACATAAAAATTCTTTTCAAAAAATTGACTTCTCACGCCACTACAAAGTATAAAAAATAATTTTAGTTTGTAGTTCACACTAATATAAGTAAAAAATTTTTACTAAAAACCAAAGGCGAAAGTTTGTATGTGTGTGTATGTTTATAAAACTACTAGACGGATTTGGCTGAAATTTGGAATGGAGATAGATTATACCCTGGATTAACTCATAAGCTACTTTATGTCCCGGAAAATTAAAGAGTTCCGCGGGAATCAAAACACTTTAATCCACGCGGACGAAGTCGCGGGCATCGTCTAGTTTTCCCATAAGGCTAGCCGCATTACCTCCTTGGATGCAGACACTAATTCCGTTAATGATCTATTATTTAATTACGCATTATCTTATGGAAATATTCCCGATCGGCGGATAATTGCCTGATTAATTATTAGGAAAGCGAGATGGGTTTAAAACAAGACGAGGGTCGGGGATCCACGGCGACATCAATAAGCTTTAATTGCCAACGACCATCAAGGCTATTAGCCCACCAATTAGCAGTATCAGTTCGAATCTCTGACGAGAAAAACTAGTGTTGGGGCCGCGCCTGGGATTTTAACCCCCAACGCAAAAACTACGGGGGTTATAAGTTTATTCTTTTTTTTGTTTTTTAAGCTATTACATAGCTTCTATCGCGGGCCAGCGTGGAGACCGAATCCTGAAATTCCATAACGAAAATAACCTGACACAGGACTCCTCTACGGTGAGCCGCTAGATGGCGTTGATAAAAAATGCTATGCAATAGCTTTACCGCGGCAGTCCCCGAGTGCCACACGTCTTTTTTTTTCATTTGAAAGGTGATCTAGTCAGGTGTGTTTATTTATTTATTTTATACAACTTTATTGCATGACAAACAAAAACAAACATAAGTAAAACCATACATAAGTAAATAAACAGTGTAACACAAAAGGTGACCTTATCACTAATAGTGATCTCTTCCAGGCAACCTGTACTAGAGAACTTAATGTAAGTGAGGGACGGGGATCGCAATAAATACATAGGATTATATATATTATTATTACATACTTAATTGAGTGTTCTTAGCTATGTTTGATAAAAATCACTCCACAAAATGGCGGATAACAGGTCGGGGGTGTTTTTAATTTTTAATTTACACTTTTTACTCAGAATAATGATTTTACAACGACAACTAAATCTGAACAAAACTCTACATACATACTGTAGGACCAAACTTCTTAGTGAAAAAACAAGAGTCTGCATTCGAAACGACTGAACGATTTTGAGAACACTTTCATACGTAGGTAGAAGGTTGTACAAAGAGTAATCTCGACTTATACCTAGTATAATAATAATTACTTAATACATTTTCTCGGTCTAAATCGATCTTCACGAAAGAAAGAGATAGCTTTCATCCCCGAAACTTACAAACTTAGATTAGTAGGGTAACAAAGATTAAAGTGATCAAAACGGTTTTGAAAATAAAAACAATTTAGTGAAACTTTCTATTTTAAACTGAAGTCTATAAAGCACACATAAAGCTCTGGTTTCAAAGTATAATTCCAATTTTCAGGCGGTGCGAAACTTATTCTCTACATGTAAATATTTGTGATTTTTGTTTCTCGATACTTTAGTTTCTAAATCGCATGATTATCGAAAAATTGAACGAACGAAAACAGAGTTTAAACGATTTGTCTCGCCACTATGAAAAGCAAGTTTGGTATCTGATTATAATAATAATAATTATTATTATGGGTCTTTGTAAGTTTGCTTGGCTTGGAGTTATGAAATGAAAATTGACGTCTGCAATACAAAGGGGCTATTGTATTGCTTGTTAATGATTTAAGGGGTTTGCTAATACTTAGAATTCCAACTTTCGGGTTTATTTATAAGGATGACAGCTAAAACTTATAGAAACTCAACAAATGAATAAAGTCTTTACAACTAATTAATAAAGATTAATTAGTGCAAAATTTGTCCTTTAGTTTCCTTCACGATTAGAGCATCACTTACCTATATAGGTTGTCAAATAAATGATGTGAGGCCACGAATAACTTTTTGTTTATGCGACTATAACGAATAAACGTACTTTTGGAGGTTTGAACCGTAATTTCTCATAATAATAAAAAAAAAAGTAAAAAATTTATATGAAACGCGTTTTTAATAGTGAGCTTTGTAAGTAGACTGGAAGGTACGAGTAAAATTAAAAATATAAAAAATCTAATTTCCTTTTCCTGAACGGGAAATCGAAGTATTTTAACGGCCTTCTGTCCTGAAATGTCAGTTTTGATATAATTTAATTTATCATCTTTTTATTGCTTTAAATAAACAGAGTTACAGACTTTGACGTGATATCTTTCGTGTCCTTCCAAACAATCTCATTACTGTAAAAGAAGGGAGAAAGCTTTGCGGAAAATATATTTCTGCGATTTGAAAGGGGTGACGTCACCCTTGGCACCCCTAGCTGCTTTTTGATCGCATTCGGCTGACCTATAAACACAGTTTCACAATTTCATTCTTTATGATAGAACACACTTGAAACACGCCACCCGAGTCAACGTCATGCGACGCGCGTTTAGTAAAAAATCGTAGTAGGTATTCTATGATCAGAAAGATACTAAAATCATCTGAAACAACGCCGCGTGGAGTTGGGCAAATATCTCGCGTGAATCCTCTGTTTTTCGAGATAAACAGGAGTCTTAGATATTACTCTCCAAGTCCTCAACTACACCCATGCATAAAATCAGGATGATTCGTTGCTTTTTGCAGCGTAATTGAAAGACACCCCAATAAACAAACATATTTTCGCACTTAGAATAGCAACTCCAAGAAGCATTAGTGACAGCAGCAACTGCCTTTAGCAGTATTATTCAGCTTTTGATTATATTATTATTCACATTTTGTGCACTCGGGCTGGTGGCGTGTTACAAGTGTGTTCCTGGTCTAAATCCATTTTATTTGTGCTCGTGTACGAATCTGCCCTCACTTCTCGATTTTCCATCACAGGATTTTCCTCTTACACCAATAATTTATGATAATTTTCATCACATACTCACTTTCTGTTATTTTTCTGTCAAAGGCTTATCTGAGATCGATATCAAATGGTGACAAATAAGGGTGTATTCACCCGATACGGGAAGATTTACTGTTTGACAGTTGTGTATTTGTTTTTTGCCGCTTCATTTACCCCCTCGTCCCAACGACCTTATACCTCGTCCACTCACTGGATTTTATAACAGAGAAAACGAGAGTTTGAGCTTTTTTATGACTACAGTAAAAGCTCCTTATTCGCGTTTTCACTATTCGCGGATTAAAAAAATGCGACTCAATTCCTATATTCGCGGCTAGATTTCTCTATTCGCGGATCTAATCGGTACATCGGTACATACATAAAAAGGATTCCAATAGGTATCAAGCCCAATAGGTATCCTTTGTAAACGCGTCGTCAAATGGACTAATATTTGAAAAATCTCAGTGAAGGTTTAAGAATGGCATATGAGCATTGTGATTTTTTTATGAAAACTGATCTGTCTATAGAACAAAGCCTTATTTTTAAGAGGCAAATTGCTAATGCCACTGCTAAATATCAGTCTGAATTGAAGGAGCTTTTAATAAAAAGCGTCAAGCAAGAAAAAATTACAAAATTCTTAAAACCATTGCCTAAACCTGAAAATAATAATTAATCAAATATGGTCAAAAACTTAAATTAAATTGTTTTTTTTTTATTTGTTTTTTATTTTGTCACCTAGGAACGTATCCCCTGTAATCCCATACAAATTACCATTCCATATTCACGGTTTCTGTATTCGCGGCATATTTACGGAACGTATCCCCCGCGAATAAAGAGCTTTTACTGTACTTTATTTTTTTACAGTACAACCACGTATCTTACCAAAGGAATTTAATTACAAAAGAGTTCTCTAGTTTTATCATAGGTATGCTACGGAACCATAAAAACGATACGCACATCTTGTAATAACCTATGGGTAGTTAGTAGCTGCCAACTAATTAATTTACCCCTGATAGGGCAATATCAATATCTATAAAAGCGAACACTTCGAGCCGTATCTTCGCGAGTAATAACCATTGTATCGACACAACGGATAATGGTTACGTTCGAACGGCTTCAACTCCGATATCCACTTAATTAATATACCTATCCTTAGAATAAATGCGAATGTGTGTTCGTTTGTTGGTTTGTCCATCGATGACGCAATGTGTTTAGTGTCATGGTTATAGTTGAGGATGCAAACGCAGCTGTACAAGAGCCTCCACTAGGTGTACGAACGATATTATATATGTCGGCGCGCGGCGCCGGTGTGAGTTCGCATCTCGCCCAAATATGGGGAATGCGATTGTTTATGTTACAACAGGATCATTGTTTCAAAGCAGAGCGAGGGTGACGTGATTAGTATGCCATCGTACGTGGCCGAGGGTTGGTTTGGATTCCTCTAAGATCAGTAGAGCGTGAGCCTGGGAGTCAAATACTTGCCTAGGAAGCGATTAAGCGCGACCCACGGACTCGTATCCGCTCTCTTAACTAAATCTAGACAAGGACTTTAAAACGTAGATTATAAATTGGACAATCGAGTGATTAGTGCGAACAATATCATTCAACAAGTTTTAGTGAAATTGTTATAATGACTGTGTTTGTCTCTCGTGTTTCCTTTGCCCACAAAAGCTCAGAACAATAAATGAACTAGCCTAAGATTGCCCTCCTGATGACTACCCGGAGTTCGCTCGCTCCGACATCAGAAGTGGGATTACCTGAAGATTTATTAGGAAAATACGGATTAAGTGGAAAATTGTCGGAAAATCTGATTTTTTTAAATGATATTGGGACTTGTGAGATTGGAACAATTGAAGTATAGTTTCATTTAATGTGTTCCGACAATGAATCCGTATGGCAAACATAGTTAGAAGTGCAGAGTAAGCAAAATGCACGCTAATACAATAATTTGGAAACACGATAATGGTGTTTGTGCGTGTGCGCAGAGCTGAGTGAAGCAGATGAGGTTGGCAGGACATACGTCTGGCGGAGTCCCCTACCGGAGAACTTCACAAATCAGGTGTATTCTAGAATTTTTTATTTTGAGTTGGGTGCTGAATATTCTCTGATAATAGAGATCGTGCATTAGTAGATACGAAAGAGAGTTTACTTCTTTTTCTTTTTTGTTGTTAATTTTTATAGAATAAAAAAAAGATGTTGGTTTATTGAAAATGCGAAAATATTCAGTATCAGTCAAAGTTTTGTTGCATGTCACATCATAAAGATTTTATTGCAAACCTGACCGGATGTTTATACTTAGGTCAGTCTATAAATTTTGAGATGCAGGAAAGCTACTAATGATTTTGAAAAGAAAAGTTTTAGATCTTAAAACTGGGTCTTATTTAGTCAGTCTCTAAAGTTTTACAATGTTCTCGGAGGTGATGCCTGAACATGGTCTGCCAGGAATAGCTGAACTGCAGTCTCTTTTGAGTTCAACAAGTTATCTAGGTGCACTCGCCCTGGATGGAGATTTTTCCTCATGTGCTTGTTGCGGTCTCTCAATGCACAAAATATACACTTGGATTGACTTTAAATCATAGTAAAATGTAAATTATAGCACGGTAAATGCTCTCGCGACAATTCTATTTTTTACTTCAAATTATTTTTTTATTAGTTAAGATATTATCTGATACAGAGCATGTGTATCCATAAAACAGGTATAGGCAACCTATAGAAAGTGGCGAGCTAAACTTATGGATGAAATAGAAGTCGCGGGGCATAGAAATAAATAAATTTTTATTTGGTTGTGAAAAAAAAAAACATCAGTTCAAAGTTCGTACGAACGTACACTTTTTGATTGTCAATTGTTGAATTTAGAGACTAAAACTAAATTGACGTAATGATGATAATTACTTGAATTAATTGAACTTGTGAAACAAGATAATCAATATTGGGATCAATTCCACGAATACAAAGACGCAAAGTGTTTTCTAAATTTTTATCTGTAAGCCTGTATCGTTACTTCGATTTATTCATTTTCATCATGGAAAAGAACTGTTCACATTAAAATTTATATGTGCTTCCAAATGCGCAAATCATTTTTATAGAATAACGTTTCTATTGCGCAGTATTGCCAACCCTAAGTACCTATTGCTGGTTTTATGTATCACAAAATTATGAGTAGAGTAATAATCGGCCGCGAAGTTTTTAACCGAGCTTCTTATCGGAATGCCGCCGTCTTTGAGTGTTAAGTTACAGGGCGATGTTTACAATTAGTTTGTTTTAGTCGGTACCGATGTTGAAGAGTTGGTTCCCTTTATTAAAATTTAGAATTAGAACCATGATTAAAGCTATGATGATGAAATGCTTTGGCGGTATTAGCTAAAGTGTTGATAGTAATAAAGGTCTGATATTTGATTATTCACATCTTTGCAAAGAGTAAATAATTACAAAACGTGTACCATATCAAAGTTCTCTTTATTCGAAGCGGTAAGGCGCAAACAAAGAGTCCCTTTTTTTATTATAAACTTAGCGGTGTGACTTGTAAACACTTGACATAGGTACTCGCCGTTTCGGCGCGACACATAAATCGACGGTTTAAATAAACCATCGAACAATACCGTCACTCATTAGCTGTAAACTTATAGTTGTTATGGATTAGAACTATGAATTTCTTTAAGAAGATCACCGCTTATTGCAAGGTATAATAGGCCAAATGTTCGTCTATTGTTCAGTGTTTCTGTGTTTAGTGATTTGAAGTTGAATAAAATTCAATTCGATTGTCCAAGGAAAAAAAAAAAGCTTTTGAGCTGTGTTTGATGATGATGCTATAGTATACGAATGCACGATGTTGTGTTTATTCCACGTAGGGATGCGCGTTAAAGAGTTAAGAAGGCAAAGCTATTGCAATATTTGTGGAAAAAAAAAAGTTATAACTTTGCGATTTTTTTAATTGAATGCTTTACGATTACATTAAAGAATATGATGTCTTTGCAGTTAAGTACAAAAAAAAAATATGACAAGATTCTATACCACATGTTCAACTTGCTCTTAACTCGATAGTAGGTAAATCGTAGAAAATAATTTTATTATTAGCAAAGTAGCCAGATCTCTTTTGTTATTAACAATAATAAAATAAGGGAACGTGTAGTAAACCTTGATCAATGAAAATAAAAACCAGATTTGATTAAACAAAAGCAAAGTTTAAAACAGTTTGTTCCTAGTGTATTCGTCTTAATAGAAAATCATAATAAAATATCAGACTAAGTTATATCCAAAGTTTCGTGGTTTCCTGAAAGTTACTTAATGGTAACGATGCCAGATTTTTATTTTTTGTTGAAGTGTTAACCCACACTTAAAAGAAATATCCTAATAGATTTATAAATGAGATGCCAGATTGTTACGTATCCACAGAGTTTGATATTATCTACTTCAAATTAAATGATAATGAGGAACAGTCAGGTTGAGCCGTTGTCGGCGCGCGTCATGATAATGACAAAAGTGAATAATGAGATTAATGCAGTAACGTGATTTATTTTGTCCACGACCTGTTCCTGTGGTCCGATCGTAGGTCATATTCCTAACCCAGTTTAGCTGGTCGGAGACTGTGCGGCGGGTGACGGGTTAAAGGTGCGTGGAGGTGCGTGTGATGTAGTTGACGTCACGGCCTGTTTCTGTTGTCCGATCGTAGGTCGTATTCCTAACCCAGTTTAGCTGGTCGGAGACTGCGGCGGCAATGGATTAACGGGCGTGGACGTGTTAGTGTCCCATGGTGGACTTGGCTTTGTGCCGTGGAGTGAGGATTGATTCCGTGTGGTAGCGTCCCATGGTGGACTTGGCTTTGTGCCGTGGAGTGCGGATTGATTCCGTGTGGTAGTGTCCCATGGTGGGCTTGGCTTTGTGCCGTGGTGTACGGATCCGTTTGTGGTGTGACTTACTATAGTCACTGTTGTGGTGGTGTGACTTACTACAGTCGCTGTTGTGTTGGTGTGACTTACTATAGTCAATGTTGTGATGGTGTGACTTACTATGGTCATTGTAATGTTGGTGTGACTTGCCACAGTCACCTTTGTGCTGGTGTGTCTTACTACAGTCACTGTGATGTTGCCGTGGTTTTTGGAAGTATTCCTACAGCCATGGTAGTATGGGGTGAAAATAATTCACGTTAATTCAATTCAATTAATTTATACTATGTGTGTCAGTTAAACTGTTTGTGTTTAAGTGCATTTACAAACAACAATACATTTATACTTTGAATAGACAACTAGATTGTTCTTCTTGGTTAAGTTTTGGTACATAATGGTAAATTCATTCCTAGTCTGTGGATACCTGACATATTCTGGTTTTGGTAATTAAGCAGGATAGCCGAACGGGCCTTACAAGAAAGGTTGTTTTATCACATACAATTATTAAGCTTATTGCTTCTGCATTTTGCAGATGGTCAACTTAGGTCCAGTAGCACACGAGGACGTGTGAGAGTCAGGATCGCCGTGTCGGCGCGCGGCGCCGGTGTGAGTTCGCATCTCGCCCAAATATGGGGAATGCGATTGTTTATGTTACAACAGGATCATTGTTTCAAAGCAGAGCGAGGGTGACGTGATTAGTATGCCATCGTACGTGGCCGAGGGTTGGTTTGGATTCCTCTAAGATCAGTAGAGCGTGAGCCTGGGAGTCAAATACTTGCCTAGGAAGCGATTAAGCGCGACCCACGGACTCGTATCCGCTCTCTTAACTAAATCTAGACAAGGACTTTAAAACGTAGATTATAAATTGGACAATCGAGTGATTAGTGCGAACAATATCATTC
This sequence comes from Hipparchia semele, assembly GCA_933228805.2. Taxonomy (NCBI): domain Eukaryota; kingdom Metazoa; phylum Arthropoda; class Insecta; order Lepidoptera; family Nymphalidae; genus Hipparchia; species Hipparchia semele. The sequence goes on along the minus strand of OW121725.1, from coordinate 8,675,235 downwards.
AACAAGTTTTAGTGAAATTGTTATAATGACTGTGTTTGTCTCTCGTGTTTCCTTTGCCCACAAAAGCTCAGAACAATAAATGAACTAGCCTAAGATTGCCCTCCTGATGACTACCCGGAGTTCGCTCGCTCCGACATATATATGAATCGCTGGGAACTGCTGGATCAAGCGGCACAAGATTGTCATTTGCAGTGATTTTATCTGGTAGGAGGCTTTGACCGTAGCTAGTTATCACCTTATTGTCAAAGATGTGCCGCCAAGCGATTTAACGTTTCGCACGATGGCGCGTAGAAACAAATTGGGGGTATGGGTCGAACTTACACTGCCCTACCGAGTTAGTCCGCTACCGTCTAAGACTGCATCGTCATTTACGATCAGATAAGATCGCAGTCAAGGACTACCTTGTCATCGAATAAAAAAAAATCTTGCAAGAGACCTATAATATCCTGCAGAATTGGCAGAAATCTCTCACCTTTGAGAACATTATGGAGTACTCTCGGATAGGTTTCTTCACGATGTTTTCCTTCAGCGTTATATGCAGTGATGTTTAATTGCTTAAAACGCACATAACACCAAAAAGATTTTTTTAGCTAAATTTAACTAATATCCTCCTATCCCCTCTAAATAAGCGAAAAGCTTGTGCTAGGAGTGGGTACGACAATAGTGCAACGGGTGGGGCTCGCACCTGCGACCTTTCAAATTTCAGTCCGCACCTTTAACCGTTGGGCTATTGAGGCTTAAGATAAAGATGGTCGTTTGTGATTTAATCTCTGGACTCAATGCAAGGGAAAAATAATTTTTAACGTCTATAGTCTAGTCTATTACAGCCTGTGTAAAGGCTCTATTGAACGTGATACGTTAGGCTGTATATCATAGATAGGATACAGTTAAAGGGACATTGTATCTACATGTAGATATATCTGTGTGCGGAAGGGGTTTCACGCATGTATGCGTGTCGCTCAAGACGTCACAAGACAAATAGAAGCAATCGCCACGGTCCATCGATCGTAACGGAACGGAAACTAACCGGAACCTATACTATGCTTGCCTCTCTTTCCTAAAAGGCTTCTTTATTATTTTATCAAGCCAATTTAAGTCTTAAAACTTTCCTGTATAAGGTATAAATTAAAAGCTTAAATGCTGACCGTATGTTTTTTTTTATAACGATTCATTCTATAACATCCACTTTTTTTAAAGATCGCACATTTTCTATAGAGGGTACTAACAGAGTGGTTAAGGTTATTATTGTTTTAATGTTTGCAACCCATAATAAACTTAGAAGGTCTGAAAAATGCCAGCGAAAATATTGCTCATTACATTGACCTCTATAGCAAGAACTGGGCGTAAAACTATCACATTTTTCTATTCCCTTACTCTCATAGTCCGATGGGACCGAAACCCGATACGACCGGAGAGAAATCAGGCGCAGGACCGATAGCTTTACGTGCTGTCCGATGCACGGGGGTGACTCTCCGCCAACTTCCTAACTCCGGGTTAGTACTGAGAATTTCTTGATAGAAAAACCCAATACATTTTTTGGAAATCGAACTCGAGACTTGTCATCGAACTTGCTAACCACTTGACCGACGAGGTAGTACGATTCGTAGCGATTAGTCACAGTACATCGTCATTGGTCATTGCAGACAAACGCGATGCATGGGTAACGATTCTTGGACGTTGGTCACTGGCTATGGGTAATATCAACTACCGCTACTTGACGGTGAGAATTCGGAGTTTGCTCATATAAAACGCATCTTACTTGACACTGTTGGGGTCCCTGTCGGTTAGGCGAAGCTGGCTTCGGTCGAATCTTCTTCGCCAATGGCCTCTCGATGCCCGTTACAGCCACTGATACCCTCGTGATGCCGCTCAGGCTCGACGACGATGATGTTGTGCAATCTGAGAAAAAAAATACTCTGTTTTTACCAAACCTTTTACCTGTTTAAACCAGAAACAGCTCTGACTTTGTTTTTGCGTATTCACTTTACAAGTTCTCAACCATACCTATCAAATCAAGTACAATCTATTGCAACGTGATTGAAAGGCAAACAAACAAATATTTTTTCGTATTAATTATAATATTCAAATTAAAAGTTATTTATTTCATGTAGGCCAACCTGTGACCCTTATAACACGTCGAGCCTCTACAACAGATTCGGAATGCAGATTCTGCGGAGAAGAGCCGGCAAGAAACTCAGCAATTGCTCTTGCAAAATATTGCAATATTAATGTAAAGCTATATATTCATTTAATAAGTTATTGCACTATTTTGTGGGCAGCTGGATGCAAAGCCGATTGATTCCATGCAATCTTGTCATTAAGAAAGTCACTTTGTAATAACCTCGACTTAATAAATGTATCCTTACACGTTGTTTAAAGTGCAATGGGAAATCCAGTAATTGGTATTGGTTGGATATTAGTAGGACGTCAAGGTATAGTCTACATGTAAAATAAATATAAGTGTATCAAAATATTTAGAGCCTTTGCCTTGCCTTGCCATGCCTTTATATAAGAAAAAGTACCTCATGTTTAATTTCTGTGTGTAGAAAAATTACCTGTCACGTTTCGTAAAAGCCAAAGCGACCTCGATATTAGGCGTCCTTTGCCCTCACGCCCACATAGGGAACTCTAAAATGGCTGCTTAAACAAATCATCAACATTTATAACGCGAAATATTTCTCACTGGCAAACAGGTAACACGTAGGTAATTTGTCAAATACAAATGGTATGCCTTGAAATTTAACGATGAAAATATTGTTGTGTGATATTTATCTACCCAATCTCGTTTTGAGAACCATTAGCATCGTTCAATACTAGCTTTTGCACGTGATTTAGACCATTTCTTCCAACCTATATATCTCCCCAAGTCCTAATCTAAAACTAATTATACTAATCTGTTATATCCATGCAAAAAACCCAGTCGATCAGTTTCTACGTTGCTTCGTTATTGAAAGATAATCCAAAAAATAAAAAAGTACCTACACTTTTTAATTTTATTACTTCGAAGGATGAAGAATGTTTTAATAAATTAATGCGCGTTGAATTAAATCAGTGATACCTACGTGAAAAATTCCTAAGTAAGAATACAAAGAATCCAAAGTCACCTTAATTTAGATTTTATCCCTAATGCTTAGAAATCCCTTCTTCTACCTTTGTGAAAACCTTACTAAAATCAAAATCAAAAAAAATCAAAATTTATTTATTTCGTGTAGGCCAACTTGTAACTCTTATGACACGTAAAAATCTACCACCGGTTCGGAAAGCAGATTCTGCTGAGAAGAGCCGGCAAGAAACTCAGCAGTTGCTCTTTTAAAAAAAATTTTTTTTTTACAATGGGTAACAAAACTATGCTATGCACACAGTGTTTCCACAAAGAAGTTTCAAAAATGCACACCTACCACAACCTAACACATATTAAGATGGGTAGACACAAAGCAGACCCATTCCCGTTGGTGTCACCCGTTCACGACCACGACGCATGATCCAGCCGTTGCTTCGCTCAACCATATTTGAGGGAACGTAACAACCCACACCACACGACACCACCACAGAAATGTTTAAGAGAGCATGACATACTTAGGCTACCCATGTTAAGGCATCGAATTAAATACTAATATTAAAATACTCATTTTAAGACATGAACTAAGTTTCACTAAGTCGGGTATTCACTGAAATTGAGAGACTGTCATGTTGGTGAAAATGTGCATCAATATTCCAAAACGAATTAATGAAAAGTTTATTGTTAAATTTTCAGCTTAACGCACAGAAAAAATAACTTGTTGGAAATGATTTATCGAAAAGCTGCTTTCAAAATATTTAAAATACAAAAACAATGCGACACGATTCACTGTTCAAATAAACAAATCGGACCACTATCATTTAATTAGTATTTTAAATTAAATTGCAACTAATTAATGCATTATTTACCTATACCGTTCATTATTTGTTTGGTAAATATGCAGTTCTGCTAATGGAATGTTCGTCATAAATTTCATCGTAATAAAACGGAATATTTAAAGCAAAACTCCGGAAAATTCGTTATTAACTTCATTTCGGAATTCCGCGTTCCGGTTTAAAAAGTATTGCAGTTGTGAATAATATGTTACGAACATATTTTACGGAATTTTGTAGTTTTACTGTTATTTGCGTAGACGATATTATAATTATATCGTCGTTTGACGTCGTTTCATTGAGTCGTTTCCTTTTGAGGTAAAGAGTTGCACAGACCTACAAAGAAGCTTTTTTACAATTGCAAAATAAATTAATCCCAACATCCTCCAGTTTCCTGAAAAGTTTTCACGTAATACCGACAGCGTTGCTTTTCTTCGCGGCGCCGCGGATCCATCGTGACCACATCTATCACGGTGCCACTGAAAGGCACTCTGTAACGCTTGCCTGGCTCCTACCAATGCGATACTATGTCATTTTTCGTCCATTCCATTAGCGGTCATTGGATTCGGACGGACGGGAATGATTTGCGGGACGTAAATATACTAATGGCTTTCGTAAATACACATTTGGAATGGATAATACGAAAATGTAGCTTTCGATTTGTGTCCTCTTTTTATCCGACTATATACGGTAAAGCCAAAAAGGTTTATTTTAGTAATCTGTCAATGTATTTGTTTGTTTTTATTTACGAATGTTCCACCGTAGCGCCTAAACTACTGAACTGATTTTAATGAATGAGGTGTCAATCATTTCTTTATTTAGATTTAGGCTACATTTGGTCATTTCAAAGATTTCAGGTTTTATAACTTCGTAGACGAAGTTGCGGGCAAAAGCTTACTTACTTTATAAGTGGTAATAATACTGTGCATTGAGATTAAGAGAGACTGATGTTGAAATCTATAGAACGCACTCTCAATCAGCTCAGACAAAGACAGAGTTAAAACGAGACATAGGTATTTATGTCAGATCAATTATTTGTATCTCGAGAGATCAATTATTTGTATGTAGAGTATGTTATAATCAACTGTGTTACAGTTACTGACTGAGAAAACGCACAACATACGTGAGTGTATTATGTATTGCACAGATATATTGAGTAAGTACCTTAGCTTAGATTAGATATCTTCTTTCCAGTATAAGAATACCTGTTTCAGAATATCTACACACAGTGCTGAGTCTAATCAAAATCAACCGAGACGAGGACAAAAGTTAGTCATATATTATACAAAAGCCTATAGTATGAATCTCTAGCCATTCAATGTCTTTGAGGCTCAGGCCCTCTGTGCACTGAGGTATATCGCTTTCAGAGACGCTCGAACGCTATCTATCAGATTTGCATGTATATTCGCCTGCCACAATTATTTCTAATTAATCGCTCACATACGCATGAGATACGAGTTTGTCTATGGTATACGCCGACGGTCGTGTGTTTGGCCATGTTATTATCTGTGCTATCGTGTGATTTCGTACACAGAGAAGCTTGTGGACAAAAGCTCCAAGCTAATATGGGATCCTAATACTACTACACTGCACCCTGATTACTGTGAGTCATATTATACACTTTAACTCTCCACTACTCTAGCACTCCACTTTATTTGTGTCTCAGTCATGTCTTAAAATGAATAGTTTAATATTAGTATTCAATTCGATGACTTAACATGGGTAGCCTAAGTATGCGAAGCAATGGCTGGATCATGCGTCGTGCTCGTGAACGGGTGCCACCAACGGGAATGGGTCTGCTTTGGCTGCCCATCTTGACATGCGTTGGATTGGTGTACCTACGTAGGCATTTTTGCATTTTTGAAGCTTTATTGTGGAAGCACTGTATACATAGCATAGCTTTGTAAAAAAAAAATATTTTTTTGAGCAACTGCTGAGTTTCTTACCGGCTCTTCTCAGCAGAATCGGTGGTAGATTTATGACGTGTTATTAGAGCTACAAGTTAGCCTACATGAAATAAATTAATTTTGAATTTGAAGCTGATATTGTGACTTAGGTATTCGTTAATTAGGTATTTGTTGTCGTATATCACGTTAAAATGGAAAGTGTTCCATTAAAATTATAGATTTGAATAATTCATAGCTAACAGCTAATTGGATAATGGGAACATGGGCCGTAAAAGTTAATTCGCTAACAAATCGAAAATCAGTAAATAGAGAGATTACCAATTATGACTTCAATGGATACAATGGAACATTACATAACGATGCAGTACAGTGCGCATCGAAATTAATGCCTACCAGCTTTTGCGTGCGAATTCATTCGTATGGACAAAAGTAAAAAAGAAATAACTGGTAACATACAAAGGGGTCCGTATTTTTTTCGCCGTCAAAAACGCCGAAGAAACACATTTCTAGTAGGGGTTCCCTTTAATTTATTTTTATTATTTGTTGTTATAGCGGTAACAGAAATACGCATTCTATGAAATTTCAACTGTCTAACTATTACGGATCACGAGATACAGCCCCTTGATAGACAGACGGACGGACGGACAGTAGAGGCTTAGTTATAGGGTTCCGTTGGTTACCCTTCAGGTACGAAACCCTAAAAACTAAACTGGCGCCTGTCAATGACTCGGGGTCTTCATTTTCCTGGGATAAAAAGAACCCCTAATACTTCTTGTTGAATCCTAGTTGATTAAAATAGGTGTAGATCAAAGACGTATTACATAAGAAAAAGAAAATCCATTCGGATGTTTATACATCCGAATGGATTTTCTTACTATTCTACTATACTTATATTTCGTACTTATGTACGGATGGATAGATACAGGAAAATGAAATAGATTACCCCTTATTTAAGTTGAGCAATGGAAAATGCGTAAAAAAAAAGACGTGTGGCACTCGGGGACTGCCGCGGTAAAGCTATTGCATAGCATTTTTTATCAACGCCATCTAGCGGCTCACCGTAGAGGAGTCCCGTGTCAGGTTATTTTCGTTACGGAATTTCTGGATTCGGTCTCCACGCTGGCCCGCGATAGAAGCTATGCAATAGCTTAAAAGTATTTTATTTTTGGTGTAGAGATAGTTACATCTATTAAACTATAATATAATACACTAGACATTCTACAGTATAAAATTTCGAATACAACGATGTTAATGTGGATGCGTCATTAACAGTCATTGCGAATACCTACTTGCTTACAATTTCACAACAATTCGAACATACCTAATATCTTCGGCTGACTGTACTCTACTACGCATTAAAATAATAAAGCGATTTGATTACTATATTTTCGATATTGAGGGCAACTTTGATAATCGCCAGTGAATATAATTACGCTGCTATTAATTTCCGCCATTGGATATTAATTTAAAGGTTGTAGGATTAAAAAAAAAAGGTTTAATATATTCCTGAAAAATGCATTTATTTTGAAATTTTAATTAACGAAGCCCGAATGAAAGCGGATTAATCTATAACTGGTATTTAAAATAAGTGAAACCGTAATAATGGTTCTCAATCATAATAATACTCGTATAATCATTTATACAGGTTCGATAGCAACCTATATACCTATGTATACACGGTGAAATTTCATTGGTTGTACTCCCTGAAAGAGGTGAATGTGCTCATGAAACTGAACAACTTTCCCCAAGGAACATAGGTCGAAATATGAAAAAAAAAAATTTGGACCTCCCATAGTAAATCAATCAGCTGATCGTCAAGTTTGTATGGAGGGTCCAATTTTTTTTTTTCATATTTTGACCTATGTTCCCTGGGGAAAGTTGTTCAGTTTCATGAGCACATTCACCTCTTTCAGGGAGTACAACCATTAAAATTTCAACCGGTATACCTATTTTTGGTATCGGTCATCCACCAAAATAGGCCCGCTGCGCACGGCTGGAAAATAGTTTGTATGTTCTATGCGGCGGGAGTCAATAAAGGCCCGATGATATATTTTTGTCTTATTTCTAAAATTTTAGTCACAAACCGAAAACTATAATTGTCTCTGGCGAACTCGTAAAAATGAAAGAGTTACGCGTTCCGCACAAGCGAGAAAGACATGGTTTGGTTTGTCAGTCACCGTTCGTACACAGTTTACGCATCGCATCGGGCCGATTGTGAGTGATTCGCAATAACCTTTCCTTTGCTATAATTCGCCAAACCAGAAAATAATGGCAAAGAGCACCGTTCGCGCTGTCACCGTTGTTTCATTTCTTCAGGTATAAAAGAAACGCAGGAAGAACACGACATAAAACCAACACCCAACACCACACAAACTTTCACATTAATTTTTTTTTTTTAAAAAGAATATTAGGCAACCTGAAGTTGACTAATATCCTCCTGTCCCCTCCAAATAAGCGAAAAGCTTGAGCTAGGAATGGGTACGACAATAGTGCAACGGGTGGGATTCGAACCTGCGACCTTACAGTTTTCAGTCCGCACCTTTAACCGTTGGGCTATTGAGGCTTATTATAAGGATTTTGTTTTCAATGATAAAATATGAAACTGACAGTGATAATAAATTAACAAAAATAACGTCGTATTTTATTAACCAGCATAAATGAACTCTAACTTTATAAATGAGTTCTAGCTTAGCAGGCTTTAAAAGTCAAGGTAACTTCAGTTTCAAATGAAAATGAAAAATAGCTTTGATAAAATAATAAGAATCGGAAACTATGTATTTACGGTAAATATCGACAAAATTCTAGGTAGGTGTAACAAAGGAGATCCCAAGCTTGTATCAGTTAATGAGAAAGCTTAGCAGGCTTTAAAAGTCAAGGTAACTTCAGTTTCAAATGAAAATGAAAAATAGCTTTGATAAAATAATATGAATCGGAAACTATGTATTTACGGTAAATATCGACAAATTTCTAGGTAGGTATAACAAGGGATCTCCCAAGCTTGTATCAGTTAATGAGAAAGCTCTTTAGGGAGTTCAGGAAGTTCGGATTAACGAGTGAGGAGGATTGAGATGGCTGTTGCTCCAGATATTTAAATACGAGTAACTTATTATCTTAAAATAACAGAGGGTCTCTCCAATTTTTTAGGAGAGTAATATTTATTTGGTATTTTCTTAGACATGAGAAAATTAAATCAATAACTAGCTCACGGATTCTTAGAGGATGGCTTCGTCATTATTCGTCATTACGCCTCAATAGCCCAACGGTTAAAGGTGCGTACTGAAAACTGAAAGGTCGTAGGTTCGAGCCTCATCCGTTGCACTATTGTCGTACCCACTCCTAACACAAGCTTTTCGCTTATTTGCAGGATAGAGGAGAATATAAGTCAAGTTCAGCTTGGTTAATATTCTTTAAAAAAATATATACTTAGCTATTGTTAGCGATATATTGAAATAGTAAAGATTAATGTAGGTATTGAAGGTGGTTTGATAAAATTAGTAGTAGGTAGTTTGACTTTGTTGACGACGTAGGCGCCGGTCTGGTGCCGCGCCGTTAGTATAAATACAGCGCTTTAGACGTTGTTAATTCAGTCTCTTCCAGAGACTCATACGGCTATTGGATGCTCCCGCGTCTAGGTCGTAGTATTTGATTGACGGGTGGTGATAGCAATCACGCCCTAATCGAATATATATTACCCGTAGGTTTAGATGAGTGTATTTGATTAAATACCTACTTAGATATGTTTGATAGTTACCCTCACGTTCAGATGGTGGTTTGTCTGACGTGTTGTGGTTAAAAAGGTTAGATGTGAGGACAGGGGCCGTTATAGGGGCGGTTGGAGACGGCTTTAGGTAGGGTTTCAGTGTTTTTTTTTGAGTTGATATCAGAAGTGGTATGGCCGCGTTCACAGTTTAATTATTATTGCCCACATTAAGTTTTTGTCAGTTTAAAATCAGTCAAATTAAAACGTAAGAAATTGCTAATTTGGATCGTTAGATAAAGTCAGGTTAGACCGAGCAGGGATAAGAAAGAGGGTTGATGGGGAATATTGCATCATGGACATTAACATCTTATGTTGCATAGTTTAAATTTTGAATAAATGAATTTGAATGAAGAACGTCACATTGGATTGCGAGCGCCTGAGCTTAAGAACGAACTTGGAACACTTAAGTGAGCGAAATGTTCTTTAAGTGCAAGTGGTTTTCAATAATGACACATCTGTCTCCTAAGTTTGGCGAGTTCCCTTAGGTGGGATGGTCATGTTGAATGAGCTCCAGGGTCGCATGATGGACATTCTTCACCAACTTGGTACAGTTAAGGAGGGGTAATGTTAAGAAGTGCAAGTGGCTAGTTCTCTTGAGTGGTATGGTCATGTTCATTGAGCTTCAAGGTCGCATGATGTAATATTCCGATGAGTGTAGAATGATTGATGAGACTCGTGTGGTGCCCGGGGCGGTCACCATGTAGGATGGCCGTGTTAGCGATATATTGAAATAGTAAAGATTAATGTAGGTATTGAAGGTGGTTTGATAAAATTAGTAGTAGGTAGTTTGACTTTGTTGACGACGTAGGCGCCGGTCTGGTGCCGCGCCGTTAGTATAAATACAGCGCTTTAGACGTTGTTAATTCAGTCTCTTCCAGAGACTCATACGGCTATTGGATGCTCCCGCGTCTAGGTCGTAGTATTTGATTGACGGGTGGTGATAGCAATCACGCCCTAATCGAATATATATTACCCGTAGGTTTAGATGAGTGTATTTGATTAAATACCTACTTAGATATGTTTGATAGTTACCCTCACGTTCAGATGGTGGTTTGTCTGACGTGTTGTGGTTAAAAAGGTTAGATGTGAGGACAGGGGCCGTTATAGGGGCGGTTGGAGACGGCTTTAGGTAGGGTTTTAGCGTTTTTTCTTTGTAGTTGATACTATATATCTATATATGCCAAACAGCCCGATCCGTCCAGTGGTATGAGCTATGAGTTGATAGATCAGTCAGTCAGTCTATCAGTCACCTTTTCTTTTAAATATTTAGACACAGTAATTTATTGGGCTCTTTATTAAACACACAAAAAGTAGCTATGTTACAATTAGATATTTTTTCTTTTTCAAGAACTTCCCATATATTTTACTCTCCCCTGGAAATAAGCGGAAACTTAGGAGTGGATACGACAATAGTGCAACGGGTGGGGATCGAACCTGTGACTTTTCAATTTTCAGCCAGCACCTTTAACCGTTGGGCTACTGAGACTTAAAAATACATAAATAGATGTGGCTACGCATAAATAGATGTTAGAAATATTAGAAAATTCCTTACCACAATTTACCAAACCTTGGTGTGAAAATTGCAATATACCTACTTAAGACACCATGCTATACTGCTATACCCCTTCCAAGTTAGCCCGTTACCATCTTAGACTGCATTGTCACTTACCATCAGGTGAGATCGCAGTCAAGGGCTATCTTGTGATCGAATAAAAAAAAAATGTGGAGTTTAAATAAAACATTTATTTTTCATTACTCAGCCATCGTTAGAATAATGTAATACTATAACACTACCATATATAGTGTTACAATTCAATTTTGAAATACAATTGTGAAATTTATAACAAACTAGCTGATGCCCGCGACTTCGTTTGCGTGGCTTTCCTGAATTTTCTTTGCTATAAACCTCACGGAGCCCGAGACCTTTCCAACGAATGCAAAACCGTGGAAATCGGTTCGTGCGTTCTGGAGTTATAGCGTCAAGAAGGAAAACCCGACTTATTTTTATATAACAAATTAATACAAAAAATTATGAGTAGGTATCTATTTAGTATCATGTTTCTTTATGAAACACGATCAAAAGCAAAACTTTCGCCGACAAAATGGTATAATACTTTTGTTCTATAAAACAAAAAGGGTTGGAAAAATGTTAGTCCATTAGCACCTTTGTTAGAGGCCACAGTCGGCGTTAGTAATTGTGACGTAGATAAAGGTCTTCTCCAAAGTTCGCGTTCCACGAGGGAACTGCGAAACTTGTATGACTTAATGAAAACGACCCTCGGGGACTCCTGAAGGCCTTGATTAACATGTAACAAGAATTATGTCGGTGTATCGTTCCTTTTACTGAAATAGTGTGCGTTTGACCAAAATCTGCGCGGCCTGGCTATGTCGAATTGAGTGTAGCCTTTCAAAGGTTTCATTATAACAGGCTATGCGGATATGTATGTTTGTATTTACGTATGTTCCACTGTAGCACCTGAAGTCGGTTTTTATGAATGAGGTGTTAATCGAGTCAAACGGCACTACAAAGTACCTATATAAAGTGTGCCATAAAATTTGAAGAGTTCCCTGGATTTCTCCAGGATCCCATCTTCAGATGACCATGGGGCCCTGATGACCATGGAACACCTGGGAAGGTATACACCTTTTCAAACAAGAGAAGAATTTTTCTAAATCGGTTCAGGCGAGTTCTTTTTTTAATCGGGGAACATACATAAAAAAAAATCCGACGAATCGAGAAGTTTTTTGAAGTCGGTTAAAAATAAGTCGAATCATACATACAATTTTCCGTAGCTAGTTAACAGTTTTTGAGTTTTTAAAGTTCTTGCAAAACCAATCAATGTTAAAAGCAAAATGCAATGATTTGAATTAGTTTGGGTTGTTTTTCAAATGAACACTTCTATAAAATAATACAAATAAATAAGGATATATCGTTTGAAATCCGTAAACACAATGCAAATAAATCTTTACTATCTAGTGGAAAATTACCATATAAACTCAATTTCGCACGTCACAAGTTCAAATCCAAAATCGGCTATTGGTTGAGGGCCAAAACGCTGCATAAAAATAGGGCTTTTATTGTGCCCATAAAATTGTCCCCGTACAAAAAGAATACGAAATAATTGTAGGTTAGAGCGCGGACACACTTCCGTTTTTACCCGACTGCGGCACGCTAAGGAGGGTAATGTGTTCAGCAGTCTATGTATGTATGTAGCGCTCTGGAGATCAAACGCTTGTGCCGATTTTAATGATTTAATTCTTACGTCAGTCGATTTATTTTAATCTTGGGAGTGCCACTAAAGACAATATGACAGTAATCAAAATTCAATATGGCGACCACCAGACGCTATACCTATTGTGAATAAGAAAAAAATGAAATTCGACGAACTATGTTGAGCGGGGTATCATTGAATAGGTATTTGAAAATCATTGATAGGTTTCTTTGATCATTTTTCATTCTGAATGACCATTTACGACCTATGACAATTTAAAGTTGTTCAGTTGATTTCCTATAAAGCAGTCGGGTTTTTTTTCTCTTTTAATTGCTTGTATTACAATTATGATTGAACAGAATATTCTGATAAGATTAATTTTTTTTAGTCAAGCTGAACTGTTCTAATATTTTCCTCTCCCCTCCAAATAAGCGGAGAACTTGTGTTAGGAGTGGGTACGACGAAAATACGACGGGTGGGGATTTAACCGTCGACCTTTCAATTTTCTATCCGCTCCTTTATTAACCCTTCAGGCTACTTTCTATATTTTTTATATTACATGCAAATTTTAATTGGTAAACGTTACTTTTTCTCGTTTAGCCAAATTGAATTGTTATTAAAGTCATAACCCTTCATTTTGAGTTGGCCGTAGTTAGGTAAAACAGTACGAAGTTGTCGATGTGTATGGAACTTAAAAGTTGGGGTCGCGAGTTATTCATATTCGGGACCCATCATTCGGGTCGCGCTCGCTTCACCCTCAGGCACTTGGAAATTTATTTCTATTTCGTATGTATGTAACCAAAGGATATTTCTGCAAGTGTTTAGAATTACAATGCTATTCTGTCTAACTTTGTAAATAACCGGCCAAGTGCGAGTCACATTCTCGCACTGAGAATTCCGAATCTTGTGAGGATTGTATTCATTTGAGATTGTATCCCTTGGTCTACGCGAGTAAAACGCGAACTGAAACACTGGGACTTCATTGAAAACTGTGTTGCACTAAAACACACTAGGTACCTACAAGAAAGGGGATGAGGGGCTGGTCACAGACACCGCATATAAAAGAAGTTATAGACTATAGCGAACGGGGTGAGCGGGACCTAGTAGCGCCATCTGGTTTGACAAAAATATCTAAAAATTGGGCCGAGACCTTATTCTCATAAAGGGCGCTAGATGGCGCTGCGCTAAAAATACGTTTTGAAAACTGTAATTTTTCACTAAGTTAAATTAAAAACTTGAAATTTTCAAAGCAGATCTTTCAGTATCTTCGACGTAGTTTCTCAAGCTGTTTCTGAGACACATGGACAGACAGGCGGACAACCGAACGAGCCTAGAAGTGCAATAATTTTTTTCAGAACCTTAAAAAAAGGGATATTTTACTTCCATCCTACATCCTAATATAAAATATTGCTATGCATAACAATCTGTATTAAATAATAACATGATTTAATACAGATTGATAAAAATGTAAATATTGGCGCACGATATGGGACTAAACAAACTGCCATCGATCATAACAAGGGTTCCGAAATTTTCATACATGATTTAAGGAATACTGTTTAGCCAGTATTGACAACTCTATGGTGCAATTGTAGGATAATACGATATGCCTTTCAGGCAGTCCTAATTCTAGTCCTAGATTTTGTATTCCTTTTCAGATGAGATTGCAGGCTAGAGCTACGTTGTCAACGAAAAAAAAATTAACGGTGGCTTAATCTAAAATACGCATCTTTTGTTTGTGTGAGCTAATTTTACGTAACGGCTGAATCAATTTTGACGGAAAAGCAGGCAGTCCAGAAAAAGGATTGAATTATGATGAGATGGAATAGAACTCTTTTCTATTATTTTTTCTCTTACAACAATAGTTTTTATTTGTTTTACGAAGGAACCATAAAAACTTTCCTAAAATGTATTTAGGCTAAATTTTAGGATTTTTTTAAGGTTCCTTCCTTCGATCACAGAAATCACACTTTTTGTGTAATACTTTGTTTGTCTGTGAACGTCGAAATTGGTTCAAATTTGCATTAGCCCGTACAGAAACCAAAATAAAGCTATTGTTAAAGTAATGCAGTTATTCAGTTTGAAAATCGAAATCATAGAACGGCATTTCGATCGATCGACGTCATTGCTTTTATCAATTTAAGCGAGGTAAAAGTCAACTCATCGGTTAAAGATGCGGACTGAAAACTGAAAGGTCGCAGGTTCGATCCCAACCCGTTTGATCTATTGTCGTACCCACTCCTGACAAGCTTTACGTTTACTTGGAGGGAAGAGGAGAATATTAGCTAAGTTCAGCTTGGCTAATATTCTTTAAAAAGAAATTGTCTCAACTTCGAACTCAAACTCTACCTACTCGTTACTGACGCGCGTTAAAACGCGGAAAATCTTTCTAAGTTAGTTACAAAAGATAATAAATGTCACAGAAATATGATTGAGTGACCTTGTAATATGTACGGCGAAAGAAAAACGGGCTTCATTACAGTCCTCGTCTTATTAATCAGTTGCCCCCAACCCTGGCGTGAACGCAGGAATATTAAAAGGAAGCCGAAGCTATTTCCTGGGCAATTTATAATCAAATTGGTAATCGGAGAACCTACTTATTTATTTTAGTTGGTACAGAGTACAGTAATAGTTTTTTAGCTTCTGCTAAAAAATGTCGACACCATGAGTAAATGTCGACACCATGCAAGAACTAAACAATCAATCATATAGAATTAAAACTTAGCCTACCTTAACCTTCACTTAACACCGCAGTTACAGGCTATCTTGTCACCGACTAAAAAAAATCTGCTTAATGTTTCGTGTCAAATGAAACTGAGATTTGATACCTGACAAAGTATTTATACAAAATGTTACACATTAAATCTGTCGGGCTTTCTAGGTACTTCTATAATCTACATTTCATGTCGTGTAACAGTCAAGCCCCGACGCGGGCGAAATTCTACTAAAACGCGATAAATTTAGCAGCTCACGTGACATGACTGATAAATAATCTAGCCCAAGCCAACCGTTTCGTACAAGTGACACGAGCATTGCAGATAGTTCTCATTTGGTTAATTAAATGCAATATGCTTCGCCAAGAGCTTCACTACATCTTAGACTAGACGTGTTATGACTTAAGTAGTTAGAGACGATGCCGATGGTGCTAATTCAATCATACCAAAATATTCTGTGTCTAAACTCAAAAATTTACTTTAAAAAGAATATTAACCACTAGGTTTTGATCGCGACATGATTCGCGTGGAAAAGTAAAGTTTTTAAAATCCCTCGGCAACTATTTGTTTTTTTAGGATTAAAATGTCAAGTCTGCAGCTATAGCCATGCAAAACTTCACGGTGATCCATTGCCCTGTTGCTGTGTGATTCAAGGACAATACAACACATTTTCACATCTATCTATATATATAAAATTCAAAGTCCTGACTGACTGACTGACTGACTGACTGACTGACTGAGATATCAAAGCACAGCCTAAACTACTGAAGTTAGAAACTTTTACAGTTGGTTCCTTTTATGACGTAGGCGCACACTAAGAAAGGATTATTGGAAATTCCACTCCTAAGGGGTTTAAATAGGGGATGGAAGTTTATATGAAACTCCGTCATTTTTCAAGCTGTTTCCATCAAAGTTGGTATTTGAGCTTTCAGTTAAAAATAAAGAAGTACGTGTGTCACAGTTTTTGAAAATTCCACCCCAAAATCTAATTCCACACGGACGAAGTCGCGGGGGCAAAAGCTGGTTTATAAATAAAGGTGCAAAAGTGTTTTTTTGTTAGTTTGTTTACGCAGCTACGGAGCAATGGTTCAACGCGACTTTTTGCATGGGTAGATCTAATTGAGAACTTAGAGAGTGACAATCTACCTTATATCCCGGAAAAATAGAGAACTCCGGGATTGAAAGCAGTGAAGATGAAGCCGCGGGCAAAAGCTAGTTATGCATATAATTCTTGCTTTTTGCAAAAATAATTTTTTTACTAGCATGACTTTGAAACCTTACCTAATGCGTATTCTGACACTGGGCCAGTTATTTGTATTTATGTGTAAGTTTGTGGTATTATGTTACATTGTTTACATTAGCCCCGTGTCTACAAATGTGGACAAGGCTTGGACAAGGTTAATAGATCACCGCATCCTTTGTTAGCCGGCTTTGCGCCGGCCGCAGGGAGGGCAAGAACTTTACAACTCGCTTCATTATTCATTCCACCGACGCCATGTTCTGGTTCAAAGATCATTTTTCAATCTATGTTTTTACTCTTTACACCGGATAGCGTGTAGAAGACATTTGTAAAATAAATAATGTGCAACTGCTGTTACTCCTGCAGGACTTTTCCGTATTAAACTGTCCATTACAACGTAGAGATTTGACTATGAACCTAGATCACTGTCCCACAAGGATCCGGCGATCTGCCTGCGCCTTGAAATAAATACCATTTAGGGAACGCTAAAGAGAACTGAAACCAGGGATTTCGTACTGAAACTGAGTCACTCAGCGTTGGATTTCGTCATCGATCTTTTTATAACTAAAGACCCATGAGTCGGACACGACCGGGAAGAGATCAGGCGCAGGACCGACGGCTTTAATAATAACAATAAACTTTATTTTCAAGTAACTCATTTTGTTAAGTTTAATTAAGTAAGATTAAGATGCGGGTAATCGCTGTTCCATTCTGTTAGAAATAGCGCAGCAATGAAACACATAATATTTGCAGTACAACCTGCTCACAATAAACTTCAGGATGCTGTTGGTACTAGCCCGCACTGTGCTCACCAGTAAGACTAACATTTGCTAAGAAGCTAACAACCACGAGAAAATTTTGTCTACGCGTTTACTCGTGAATTTGTATGCGATGTGATTTCAAGAGTAAACGGTTAGACAACATTTTCTCGTGGCGCGCATGTTAACCCTACAGGGCTCCACATCTTACTTACTTTACATTTTACTGCACACCGCCTGCTCCAGGCTAATACTGATTTCTTGATCGAAAAATTCAACGCATTTGGCCGAAATTCTGTTAGTGTCATACTACACGGGCGGTTCTCCCGCCGCGGGAAACCGCTTCTGAACCGCTCTAGTCACAATTTAATATGAAAGTTGTATGGTGCATACTACACGGCGCGGTTTCCCGCCGCGGTTTGCAGGCGGGAGAAATACGACCGCCGCATGCAGCGTCAAACCGCCGCGGATAACCGCCGTTTTAAACTACACGGGCGGTTTCCCGCTATTACGTCATTCTGCGCGGGATCTTGGCGCGGTTTACCGCGTAAAAGACAGCGGTAAACCGCGTAAAAGACAGCGGTTAACCGCGTCCCGTGTAGTTTGATGGTCTGCGGCAGCTTTGTCGAGCGGATTCCCGCAGCGGGAGAACCGCCCGTGTAGTATGGCACTTAGGAGAAGTTTATTACCTTTTTTAAACAAAAGAAAATAAATCACTTTTACTCCGAGATCGAGTAGGTAATATAAATTATGATCCAAGCCGGAACACTAAAGGCGTGCGGTTCCGCGGTACGAACAAAGGACGCTGTGATCTATCAGAGCTGCCAACGTGAGACGGTATCCGCATCATTATCATTAATGGGTAAATAATGATCACCGTTTCATTGTTACATACTAGGTAGGAACTATACTAGTGGTTCGCCCCGAACTGAGACCTCGCGATATCCCATAATTCCCAAAAGTTTTAATTATATATTGTAATAATTAACTTTTAACATTAGACGCAATAAAAAAAATAATAGTTGACATAAAACTGTTTTACTGACACAGCGCCATCTATTAGCATTATAGTGAAGCTATTAGCTTCACAATAATGCTAATTTTATTAAATTAAAGTTAAATAATTAAAGGCGCATTAAAGTTAAATAATTTCGTTTCTTTATAACATTTATCTAATTTTAGTATTTGTTGTTCAAGTACAGGATATAACTGAATTTTCAACCAAGTTTCACGTTCTAATATTCAGTAATTCAGAAGTTATAGGGCTCTGACAGACATTTAGACGGACACACTTCTCTGTCTAGTAGGCAAGCGCCCTAGTTGACTCAGAGAACTCGCTTCGCTCGTTCAAAAAGTGCCCGTGAATTTGTCCGCGTAAAATTGTTTACCTCAAGAGGTATTATTAAGTAAAGCATAAGTTTACTATAATAAAGCTCCTTTACAAGAATTTCTTGATATATTCATATCTAAGTAGGTACTATAAATAAGCTAAACTACATGGGTAAGTGTGTTTCCATCGTCCTTTGAAAGTATACGTTCCTACATCCTTCTGTAGGTATAATACAGTATTTAAGTGCATCTCAAGGGTCTTTGACGCAATAAACTACATTTACTGTGCACCAGGTACCATATCACAGCAATAGAATACCCAAGTTGTATGTTTATTCAGAACTTCAAATCGGTAGAGAATTCTGTTTAAATAATCCAAATTATGCTACGGAAGCGATTTTAAAGTCTGCACGGCTGAATACGGAATATAGTCGGGGAACATAAGTAGTTTATTACGAGTAGGTTTGCATGTTTCGCTACATCTGCTGTCTGGAGTTCTTCTAATTTGTAGGTACAGAAGCGTTATTGTATAATGATGTACCCTGAATCCTTGCCTGAAAGGATATTTTGACAAAATACGATAATAACACTATGCTTTCGGAATTTTAAACACTGGATATTATGCAAAGTGCAGTTAAAAGATACACTAGTATACGCACAGGTAAATAGGCGATAGGTTGAAATGATGACGATGCTCTAAAACCGAGTAAGGGCGAGTTGGAGCCGCACACGAATGGTTCCGTACAAGGTTTAACACCAGCTAACATTAAGATTGAGCAAAAACAATAGTAATACACTTTTATGTTGTATGGGACCCTCTTTAGTCATTAATTTTTAAACTATTGCATAGCTTCTATCGCGGGCCTTGAGCGTGGAGACCGAATCCAGAAATTCCGTAACGAAAATAACCTCACACGGGAATCCTCTCACCGCTAGATGGCGTTGATAAAAAATGCTATGCAATAGCTCTGCCGCGGCAGTCCCCGAGTGCCACACGTCTTTTTTTTTTAAATATATTATTTGTTGTTATAGCGGCAATAGAAATACACGTTCTCTGAAAATTTCAAGTAGATATAGCCCTCAGACAGAGGGACGGACGCACAGCGAAGGCTTACTAATAGGCCCCGTTGTCACCCCATACCGTAAGCCTCCGCTTCGGTACGGAACCCTAAAAACTGACTTTAAATGTAATTTAAATTATACCATACACAAATTTAATATATAAATTAATTTTTCATGTCTTGAGACTCAAAACAACTTTTGGAACGCTTACAAATTGTTGATAAGTACGCTTACAATTGAGTTGAGATCGTTAGTAAACGTTTAATTGAGAATCTAGCTTCAAATCCAAGTTACGTATCTACCTTTACTTTCGGCGCTTCTCCTTACATTGTTTCATGAAATGTTTGTAATATCATTTGGCATATACAATATACATATACCATAATTAAATTTTTTCCCGCGACTTCGTTCGGGTGGAGTTAGTTAAGGATCCCTTTGTTTTCCGGGATAAAAAGTAGCCTACTTCACTCTCCAAGTTCTCTACTATACCCATACGAGCAATCAAACTAACAACCAAACACACTTTCACATTTATAATACTAGCTGATACCCGCGACTTCGTTCGCGTGGATTGAGGTTTTTTATTCCCTAGAGAAATTTCTTATTTCCCGGGATAAAAAGTAGCCTATGTCCTATTCCAGACTATAATCTATCCCTGTGCTAAATTTCATCCAAATCGGTTGAGTCGTTGCGGCGTGATTGAGTAATAAACCCACAAACTTTCGCATTTATAATATTTATAGGAATAATAGGATAATAGGAAATAGAATTAATAGGAATAGGATAATAGGATTAGTAAGGATTTTAATAGATTTTTGATTTCATAATAATTATTTATTACTGTTGTCAGTTGAAATATATTATGGCTAGTTGGTTTTTTTATGTTACGGTGATTTGAATGAATGATACGTTTTGCTCAATATCTAGTTTAAGTTTTCATTATCATTGTGTCTGTCAAATAAATAAAATTAAATCCAAACATCAAGGTTAATTCCTTATTATAAAATGATAATGAATTGAGCGAATAAACACTGAAGTTAAACACTCCTTAAACGGGCTAAATCGTCCACGAAAAGCGGTTCCAGAAGCTTCAGGATTAAAGCAATGAATTGGTATTTGAATGCAATGGAAATGTTTAGTGAATCCTTCATTCAAACTCCTAATTGCTTGAACGAAAGTTCTTTATGTTTTTGAATAGAGCTTAACGGAATCCGTCTTATTTCCTCTGTTGAGAAAATTGCATCTAATAAAATGCGTGGTTTGTTGTGAAATATATTTGAGAATGAAATTTTTTTTTAATCATTTTTTTTTTCTGAGTGCATAAACCTTCCTTTTTATTTTGTATAGTTCTCGGTCGGGGAATTATAATATTATGTAACCTTTACGTAACCTTTACGTAACGCATGATAAGGATTCGTTATTTTTTATTTTCGAACTCTTGAACAGCCCTTTGTTTTACCTTTTACCTTTGATAGAAATACTACTAGAAGAAATGTAGGAGTCTCATGGTCTTAGGTTCAAGTTAGCGGGAGATATACACGTTATACAATGTTTTCTGGTGTGGCAGATCCTTACTAATATTATAAATGCGAAGGTGTGTTTGCTTGTATTTCAATTACGCAGTAACGGATCTAGTGAATTTTTGCATGGGTATAGTTGAGGAGTTGGAGTGTGACATAGGCTACCTTTTATTCCAGAAAAACAAATGGTTCCCGCGCGGGTGAAGCCGCGAGCAAATGATAGTAGCAAAATAAATTTTTTCCAAGTTTATCAATGACTTCCACAAAATGACGCTTACTTCAGTCCAATTTCGATCACAAGCTACGCTTAGTGTTGTTGATAACGAAATAAGAGTATTAATTTTATTAAGAGTGACCTGTACCCTGTAACAATATATGTATAGAATAATAATATTTCCAGATGTTATTGAATAAATATTTTCTTTCTTTTGTAAATTACTATTAAATCTGGTAAACGACAGATTGACATATTAATGATGTTGAATTCTGTTAAATAAACTTACTCTATCTCCTGGATATTTCTATACATTATAATTTATATGAATAGAGATGGTATGTCTACACTCTACGTTTACGTGAATTTTCTAAAACGGACTTTTGTAACTTGGCTTTATTTGCTAATGGAGGAGACTGGCTCTTTTCATGTGTATTCAGAAGCTCTAACTTTGTACGCTACTTGTTCGCAACTTGTACCTTCCTGTGAATTCCGGACGTAAGTAATTAATATTAATTAAGTTCATATTTTGCTTTAAAGTCCCCTCAATCTATCTCTCTCTCTATACAAAAGTTTGTGAAAGTTTGTTTGAAACTATTCATAGGTACCGAATAGGAAGGAATGTTTCAATTTATTTTAGTATAGTCTCATCTACTTGTTTGGTATAGGTCCGTGGTAAAATCATAGCGACTGGATTGTATTGATTTGAAAAGACTTGTAAGAGAAAAGTCAGTTTTTCTTCGTTATATTATAATTCCACGAGGATACTCCGTACCATTGAGACAGGTTGAGGGTTGAGCTCCAAGCCTTTCACTTAAGAACATTGTATTAAAAAGACCCATTAGGCTAATGGAAGTAATGGATTGTCATAGCGCCTTTTGTTGTGCAATTTATCTGCGTCTCTCACGCAAGAGGCACAGCCTGTGACAAGTCCATATAAATTATAAAAATACTCATGCTAATTTACGTTTTGTACAGACATAAAGTGTGACGGTAAATGCACTGAATCACATCACACACGTCACATCACATTGTCTGTATCCATTCATGTCGTAATCAAATCAAAAAGAGGTGTTTAAGACGGTAGAAACTAATTAAATGTTTTCAAATGGTAGATGGTATCAAGATGGTAACAAAAAAAAAGGAACTGGTTGAGAAATCGTTAGGTTAGGTTACCCGAAAAATAGCAGGTTGAAAAAACTGCTCTATTCAACACGACATTAGAATTAATTAGGTTTCTATTCGACATTTTAGATACAAACCCCTAAAGTAGTACGACCTCCCGGCCTCCTGCGACGTGTCACTTGAGACTTAGAGAGAATAGGCATCTTCTAGGCAAGCTCGCTCCAACCTCAAGTTAGCCTTCAACATTGCTTTCCGCAGGCATTTTCAAGCGCAAACCTATTATTATTGAGGTAGTAATTTAATGTTGACGTAACTTTCAGAGATTGTAAATAGAATTAATCGAAAGTTGTATAATTTTATAGTAGCCATCTTCCTTATTGTAAGCTCAGCTAAAGCTTCAAAGCAGCTTCATATGTGGAGGTAACTTTGCCAACGAGGATAGCTTTGTTGTCTTTTTCATCACAACTTGCCATTTTGAACCTTATTCCTAGTTAGTTAGTAGTTAGTTTGTAAAACTGCTAGCGGCAAGGTTACTGGAACTGTGCAAAATGTAAACTCTCAACAAAGTTCTGATGTTTCAAGTTAGGAACAATGCTGGCAAATTGCTCAGCGTATGTGAAATCAAGTAACGTGACAAGTACAACCGGAAATGTATAAAACTAAGGAATTACATTATAATATAGAACTAGATGATGTCCGCGACTTCGTTCGCGTCGATTATTCGCGGAAATTCTTCAATTATCCGGGATAAAATGTAGCCTATGTGTTAATCCATTCATTGTGGCGTGAAGGAGTATCAAACATACACACACACGCACATACACATTCAAACTCACCTTTATTATATAATAAGTGCGATGTAAGAAAAGTATTTTATGATGAATATAATATAAAATTTATACCTACCCCCTTGAGAACCTCTTCCTTTTTTGGAAGTCGGTTAAAAAGGTAAATGTCACGCCGCCGCACCAGGGGCGCACTCATGCATGTTTCATTCTAGGTTATAAATATTGTTTGCGGGACGTTTGGTACGAATAGGGTACAAATGAAAAATAGGTTGCCGCGTGGGTTGTATTTCATATCAAATGAAATGAGCTTGATGTGTCTTCTAAGCAACTGTGCTGTGTGTTCATGCATGTGCTAGACACGGTGTCACGGTGTTGGTAACAAACATAATAAAATAAAATAAATATTTTTAAAAAACCGACTTCAAACGCCACTTAAAAGTATAAAACAATTTTAGTTTGTACACGTATGTTCAAGTCGAGCGGGCCTAAATAGAAACGATGAAACCGATGCGCGACGCTGGCCCTATCCATCCATCCATACATCCAAACTTTCGCATTTATAATATTAATTAATAGGATGTTAACTAAATGCTCGGGTGTGGTGGCGCTGTTTGGGAAAGGCCTATGTTCAGCAGTGGACGTCCGCAGACTGAAATGATGATGATGGCTAGATGCTCTTCGGGAAGCCTGCATCTGGTCTATGAAGTCAGTTAATCAATCGACAAATCGCAAAAGTTAATAATTCTAAAATACTATGTTAGGTTTAAAAGTACTGTTTTCCAAAACAGAAAAATACCCGTAAAAGCGGAAAAAGCACCGTTATGTACGCTCGGGTGTTAAGGGTATAAATTTTTGATGGCAACCTTTCATTTTTGGCAACTTAACAGCGCGGCGCGCCGTCCGCTCACATGAATAAAGCCCAGCGGCCTGGGTGACAGGACGGTTGGCGCACTTTTCATACCCGAACATTTCAGTGTTTTAGACAATTGCACGCGGTTTGCGGGACTGTCCACATTTTATATATCAACTTTTTTCGCTGACAAATGAAATAAAAGATGTGAACTTTTATTTTCTTACCAATGTTATATATCCTTTCTAATACTATAAATGCGAGTTTTTTTTTTTTGTTGTTTCGTTCTTCAATCACAAAGCAACGACGCAACAGATCGATGTGATGTTTGCATGGGTACACTTGAGGACTTTAGATTGATATAGGCTATCTTTTATTCCGGAAAAAAGAGGATTCCCGTGGGATTTTAAAAAGGTAACTCTAGTACTTAATAATTTTAAAATAGGTACTCATAAATCTAGATTTATGAGTAATAATTTATGAGTTATGATAACCTAATATTTCAGTGCTTTAGGCAATTATTGTACGCGGTTTACAGGACTGTAGACCTTCCGACCTTTTATGTATCAACTTTTTTGCTGACATATGAAAATTGAAATATAAGATGTGAACTTCGATCGTACATTCTTACTAATAATATTTTATTCTTACTAATATTATAAATACAGAACAGAAGGTTTTTTTCGCTTCGAATCGGTGTGATTTTTTCCATTGGTAAGTATAGATGTACGAGTACAAAGATATTATATATATTGTGCTGTAAATCTCCGCTTTTTCAGTACATGAAATATACACACTGAAATAAACAGATTTTAGGTGAAATTGTAGCATTATTAATTGTACATATTCATAAAATCACTGTTTGAACGCTGAAATAACATCAAAGGTACTTTGCAGTTATGCCATCTAATGATACACATCGGAACTTGCAAATTTCGTCAAAGCCCCTAGAGATGCATTCAGAAGCATTAGTTATGATACAGTTAAATACACCAAAAGGAACATACGTTTGTAAAAGACATAAAGCATATTTGCACTAGTAATATGCGCCCTGATTTTCTTTAGCAAAGGACTACCTGCAAAGCATTTTGGTTTATGTAATGTGCAACATTTCTTTGTGTACATACACTGTACAAGTACGTCATTCGGAATTACACCATTGCCTTGCGTATTGAATTTTCACTTAATTTTATTATGGAACGACTAACAAAGGAATAATTACGACAGAATTTATTAAAATTATACAAAAACTTAATAAAAAATGTTCATTCTCATTTCATCAAAAGAGATCACGTCGGCTTTTAAACGGAAAAATCGCATTAAAATTGGTCCATTCGTTGGGGAGCTACAGGGGAACGAACAGACACATAGATATACACGTAAAACTTATAAAACTCTATTTTTGCGTCGGGGTTTAAAAATATAATAAAAAAGTTGTAAGCCATATAAACAATCTACGACAAATTGCACGATACAAGTTCACAATAAGTTTTAAGAACAAACAACAATCTTATTGTTATTGATTGTATACAGTCATAGTTGTTGTGACAAATGGGACGATTTGTCAGGGCCTCAGCAGGATTCGTCTCCCCTTGAACCCTTACTCAAGTTTGAGATTGATGAGTTTCACGCAACGACGCTCGTGTTTGTCGTTTCGCTTTAGGCGACAGGGAACTTTTGAGTTTGTAACTGAAAGTGCGTGAGATATGTTTGTAACTGAAAGTGCGTGAGATATGTTCACACGACAATGTTTTGTCTTAAATAAAGATGTTTCAGAGAATTCAACATAAACACTTGTTTTATTGCATTCTTTCGTGATACTATAACTTAACTTACTTAGTCTTAACATTTTTGTCGTCTAGATTGAGGCTATCAAACACGATACTGAAGCTCCTTTAGGTAGGTATGATTATTATCTATATATATAAAATTCAAAGTCCTGACTGACTGACTGAGATATCAACGCACAGCCTAAACTACTGAAGTTAGAAACTTGAAATTTTTACAGTTGGTTCCTTTTATGACGTAGGCGCACACTAAGAAAGGATTATTGGAAATTCCACCCCTAAGGGGTTTAAATAGGGGATGGAAGTTTATATGAAAGTCCGTCATTTTTCAAGCTGTTTCCATCAAAGTTGGTATTAGAGCTTTCAGTTAAAAATAAGGAAGTACGTGTGTCACAGTTTTTGAAAATTCGACCCCAAAACCTAATTCCACGCGGACGAAGTCGCGGGGGCAAAAGCTAGTCATATACTAGATTTAAATCTAGTGTATTTATTTGTTGATTTTTCTTTGATCACGCAGCAACGGTGGAAAGGATCAACTTAATTTTTTGCATGGACATAGTTAATAAAGGCCCTGGAAAGCAACGTCAGATACTTTTTATCCCGGAAAAATATTCTCGTAAAAATACGTAGTTAAAAGTTACACGGGCTTAAAAATATGTTAACCATAGAAATATTTATTTACTAGCTTTTGCTCGCGGCTTCGCTCACGCTAAATTCGATTTTTTTTAAACCCCTATTTTACCCCCTTAGGGGTTGAATTTTCAAAAATCCTTTCTTAGCGGATGCCTACGTCATAATAGCTGTCTGGATGCCAAATTTCAGCCCGATCCGTCCAGTGGTTATGGCTGTGCGTTGATAGATCAGTCAGTCAGTCAGTCAATCAGTCACCTTTGCTTTTTATATATTTAGATTTATTTAAAGTAAGAAAATAACAATAAATAATTATACAAAGTAGATTGAAAGCCGTGATTTCCACGCTAGGATTCCCTGTATTGTAGAAATCACTTTCTACCCTTTTAGACTTTTTAACTTATAAATAATAATCAACTTCGTGTAGTATGTTTGTATGTGTGTCCGAGCGTGCGTGTGTGAAAGTGTGTTTTTGCGTTTGAAGTACCTAATATGATTTGAATTCCAACATTTGTGCATACCAATTAAAAAAAATCTGTTTCTTCGTAACATTAAATTACATGATGTAAACTAAATATTATGATTTGAAAAAATCACAAAAATATATTAAATAGTTATAACACATTACGATTCAGTTGGTTTAATATTGAAATCAGACTCAAACCTCTTTTATATGGAGTGAGCGAGGGAGAAACCTCTCGTAAAAACGTTTCGTATTACCTTTCAAGATATAATAATAACATTGCCAAGAATTTTCCACTTGCGAGCCAAGCAAATCGTTTGTTACTGTACCTAGTAGTGACACGTGAGCCATCTTCAGTGCTCGAGATCCAAGTGGCACTGTGTATTTGTCACTTGCATATACAGTTACAAAGCTGACTCTAGCGACCCTCCGAGAGGTAGAGAGGTAGGTGACAAGTAAAGAATAAATACCTCGTCAGATGGTGAAACATTTTTCACCACAAAAATCGAGGTTTTTTGCCATTAATTTACAATAGGTGCACTATTTGTGATATTATTTTAAAACTAGACGATGCTCGCGACTTTGTAGTGGATTAAGGTTTCTTAATTCCCACGGGAAATCTTTAATTTTCCGGGATAAAATAGCCTATATGCTAATCCTTGGTATGAGCTATCTCTATTCCCAGCCAAATCAGTTAATTCCTTATGGCGTGAAGGTGTAGAGATATTAGTGTGGAGTGTGATGTAAGAAAAGTATTTTATGATGAATATAATATAAAATATAATAATATATACCTTTTACACATAATATTGTGACGGGTAACTACGGACTCCTATACTGTGCATAATCTCACACACAATTGGCCGACTAGTATCTATATTTTATGCATTTTCCATTATAAGGTCAGGTCATATTATATTACACGCTTTTTTTATAGATTTATACCCCTCTCTAGTTTTTCAAAAAATTTCATTCTTCCCAACTATTCGTGTCATATTATTTATCATATAGAATAGCAGCCACCTCTATAAAAGACAAAGTTAATGTCATGTTTTTTTTAAGAAAATAATTTTAGGTAACCCGAAGTTGACTAATATCCTCCTATCCCCTCCAAATAAGCGGAAAGCTTGTGAAGGAGTGGGTACGACAATAGTGCAACGGGTGGGATTCGAACCTGCGACCTTTCAGTTTTCAGTCCGCACCTTTAACCGTTGGGCTATTGAGGCTATAAATTAAATGTTAGATTATCCAATGTCCTGTGTTGGTTTACTTGGGGTTATTCTCGATGCTTCTTCACACTGGGCAGAGTTCAAACTACAGATACTTTACCGTTGTCATGATCTGGCAGTGGCAGGCTGTCTGAGGCGTCCGACGCGAGTGCTAGATCGGGGGAAGATGCCCCCAGCAGTGCTGTTAGATCGTCGTGCTCACCGTCTGTAAACAAACCATCAATGATTAATTTTTTTTAATATTAGCCAAACTGAACTTGACTTAATAGATTTATAAATACATATCATAATTCCGAGGCCGGCGGGATTCGAACCCACATCTCTCTGGGAATCGCGCCCGAGTGTGTTAACCGTTACACCACGGCCGAACCACACGTCAGCCACGAAATTAGTGATTTGTATCTACTTTTTCAATCAGTTTTATAGCAACTGTTAGCGACATCTAGTAGCGACTCATTACAGTTGTCGATCTACTTTTTTCCAAGACACCATATTACTATGGAGCTCTTAAGAAATTATAGATGTCACATTGGTTGTTACAATTTTTTTTTTTATTTGGGCGCGATTCTCAGAGAGATGTGGGTTCGAATCCCGCCGGCCTCTGAGTTTTTGATATGTATTTATAAATCTATTAGGTTATTTCCTTTAAGTGTAAGTTAACACTTCAATAAAAAATTAAAAAAAAAAAAAATTGAACTTGACTTATATTCTCTTCTCCCCTCCAAATAACACGATACCAGTTTGCAATTAATTTTAAAAATGAAAATCACGAAAATACCGCTGAAGAATTCCAACACTTTGTGACTCTAAATCATCTACTGAGTCACTGGTTTCAGTTTTCGTTACGGTGTCCCTTACACGTGTAACAGATAGGGTTTTAACAGTTTGCTCTGAATTCTTGTAACGGTTCGGCCAGCAGACGCTACGACCTGATCCCAAGCGTTTCTGAAGTAACATAAAAAAGAAAATTGCTCCTGTTAGCCGTCTACATAAAAATTTGCATTAGCGCGGAAAATTATCACTCGGGGAATGCTCGCCCTCGAAATATAACGCATTTTAATGAACTTTGAAATAAAAAATTGTGTTCGTGGTGTAGCACCATATTATTATTTGATTTTTGTTTTTGTTATAAGATTCACCGTGCTTTACAATCTTTGAATATTTAACCAACTCAAAGTTTACAATAGCCTAAATTAATTAATTTCTGTATTTTTTTACCTCTCACGCGGATGAAGTCACGCATATTATCTAGTATTGTATAATAATTATTATTAATGAAAATTACACTCTAGTCCTTAGGAAATACTATGTATTGAAATAAAATATCATGACGGCTAATTATTTACTTATTATTGGTTCTTCTTCTCAATTCACGAGGGCGCGTGGTATCATGGTTGTGTGTGTGTCGTATCTATAGAAGTGGGAGCGAGAGCTTGCTCGCGCCTGACCGCTCCCACGGTGGGAGCGGTCAGGCGCGAATATTTAATATGCGTGACTGTCCAGAGCCTAGGTGGGAGTCCCACCTAGGCTCTGGACAGTCACGCATATTTACACAATGTGCATGTACACACGTAACCATAAGTAAAGCTCACGCGCCCTCGTGAGTTGAAAGAACATACTTATTTTTTTATACTTATAAAAAAATAGTACCTATAAGATGCGTTCTTCTTTATCAACCAAAAGACGTCCACAACTGCATGTAGATCTCTTGTATGGACTTCCACATGCGTTTTAGTGCCGATTGTATCCAGTGGTTCCCAGCGACTGGCCCACATAATATTTCTATCTATCAACACTGCAATTTCCAGTGCGACATTTCCACTCCAGAACTTTGAACCCAACGGCCATAAAATGAATTGACTAATTTATTATTATTTGATATTTTTTCACTATTCACTGAAGAAAGAAAATGAGCAAATTCTCTTAGAAATATCATAAGCTCTCAAAACTCCAACAGCTTCAAATTCCTATAAATTATTTATAGTATTTGAGATATTTTCTCAGTCTCGCCGGCGGCCATTTCATAATTAAGTAAGATTCAAATAGCCTAGTCTGTTGATCTTTAGGGGAGCTTTCATGTTATAATGAATTCTTTTTTAACGCTCGCAAAAATGTGGGGTATTATGAAATTCATTAAATAAAATATAAAAATACTTACACACCGGTTAATTTAATTCAACTTTGTATTAATTCGTACCTTTTTAAGTACATTCCACGCATGGAGGAGTGTGAGATATGGCATAGTAAAAATATAGAGTAAGAGGTAGAAACCTAAAAACATATATATTATATATCTTCGAATGAAGCAGCCCATATAATACCTAGTGATCTAATTTCACTGGAGAAGTTCGTTGGAACACATGTAATATTAACACATTGTGTGTGTAACAAATACATTACATTAAATTAAATTAAATATTCATTATCTTTCAAGCCTTTTATCTGATCTCTAACATAACCATGTATAATGAAATTACTAATACCAGAAAGTTTTTTGAAACCATGAAATAATATTATATGGAACATTTACGTGCAAAGGAAATTAGTTTTGACTCCTCGTATCATAATTTCCCTATTTTCACCCAAAACTGTCACGTTACCGTAATAAGTTAAACGGGGACCTTCTAAGTAAAAGCACTTATTATAATGTAGCCTTATTTTCATATTTTACATGGGTATTATAAAATTAAGTAGGTACGGCAATACAATAAGGTTATGCATGTATTTAATTAATTCTTTACATCATATTCCATCTTGATACAGATT
This sequence comes from Hipparchia semele, assembly GCA_933228805.2. Lineage (NCBI taxonomy): Eukaryota > Metazoa > Arthropoda > Insecta > Lepidoptera > Nymphalidae > Hipparchia > Hipparchia semele. The sequence continues at coordinate 8,643,990 of OW121725.1, read as the reverse complement.
ATTTATTTTATTTTATTCGATGACAAGATAGTTCTTGACTGCAATCTCACCTGATGGTAAGTGACCATGTTAGACTGCATGGTCACTTACCATCTAAGATGATAGCGGGCTAAGTTGGAAGGGGTATGTCAGTGTAGTCATACCCCTAATCGGTTTCTACATGTCATCATGCCGAAACGCTAAATCGCTTGGCGGTACGTCTTTGACGGTAGGGTGGTAACTAGCCACGGCCAAAGCCTCCCACCAGACGAAAATATTATGATAATGATAAAAATATTTTAACACAATTTTATTTTAACCACATGCGTAATCCTTATTACTTGCAGTATCCACCTTTTGGATATTATATCCGAACAATTCCATCCATCTTTTAAATTAATAACTCCGCTTACAAGGTGAGGGTAGCCCTAGTATTTGGCAAGATTTATCGAATAAATGCATGCGGAAAATAAGGGGATAGCGAGTGAATCTGCTGATACGATCTAATTCGAGTGCATCTCAAATGTATAGCCCACGTAAGCTGCTTAAATAAATGTTGGATAATGTTTCCGAATTTATGAGTGCATAATATTTTAAACGCGATATATTTTAACAGAACGCTATGATTTTTCGAAAAGACCTATCATAGTGGACTTTGGCCTCCTTTCCGGAGGGTTCCCGTTTCATTATCAGGTTCGGTTTGCTTTTCCATCTTTGAATTTTCAAAGTTATATGCGGTTAAGGAGGTTTTTCCGAATATCTCGTGGTTTTTGGAACATATTGTGTACTTTAACTTTAACTTTAACGGTGAAGGAAAACATCGTGAGGAAACTTGGATGCCTGAGAGTTTATTTTCGTGTTTTATTTTTTTATTATAAATATTAGTCAAGCTAAAATTGACTTATCTTCTCCTCTTCCCTCAAATAGGCAAAAGCTAGGAATGGTACGACGATAATATGACGCTAACACTCTTTTTCTAACAGGAAGCTTAAAAGCTCTACATTTTCGAGACTAGTTAAGATTTTAAAAAAAGAAAAATTACATTGTATTATAAACACCTTTATTTTAAGTAAATGAAAACAATTGTCAAATACCAAATTACCATAATTAAATCTCTTATGAATTTCATTTTAAGGTGGAAAGAGCCAAAATCTCCTAATATAGATCCATCTTTAAATATCAAAACCAATAGAAATATTGCGCAAGATAATTTATTAAGGTGCAGTTTAAGATTGTAAAGTGTGGCGAGAATTAGAACGTTTCTAAAGCAAAACTTGCGGACAACTGTTAGTGAAGTAGGTGCTCTAATATTTGCACTTCACTCGACTCACAGAAACTGCGAAAGTGCCTCTATGACTATGTACTCGTGGCTACTTGGTATTTGTGGCTGTCATTTGCTTTGAGTCATTTAATTAAACTGAACAAACCTACAAAGTGAATTGGCGGCGCTGGATCGTCGAGTCCACTTACAAATGTTGATCATCCGCTTGGACAGTGTGGTCAAGTTAACTTAGGTACGTAATAAGAACGTCTAGCGTCTTTGTAAACGGGGATATTTTTTTTTATTCATGACAAAGAAATCCGTAAATACCATCCCACCTGATGGTAAGTGTGGAATATAGAAAAGTGTTGTTTTTAGACTTTTTCATTTCATAACTTTTTCTCTCCGTAAGAACCATCCTCGTACTTCAATGAATATTATAAAAAAAGAATTAGCGAAATCGGTTCAGCTGTTTTTGAGATTTGCGCTTAGCAACACATTCAGCGATTCATTTTTATATATAGAGAAGATATATAAAAAAATATTAGTTAAATAATTATTGAGTAACTCTGGTTGGTCAGCGGTGTAGTACAATACCTACTCATAATAAGCGAGCCGTAACTGTAACCGTTGCAGCAATATAATCTTTCTATACATCAATATTATAGGAGAGAGGAAGGATATTATCGTTGGAGTCTGGAGAGCTGCGATCGCTATTCGAGGCTTAATGCGGAGTCATAAAGTTGCAAATGAGGCAATATCGCATTCGATTCGATTTGTGCTGATACACAAAGCGAATTGGCTTCGGAACGCAGACTCTATGGTGTAATTAATTTCGAATGTCTCCTTGAACTTTGATTACAGTTTGGTCATGTTGGCCATCTATTTACTAAGCCAGAATGGATTATAAAGTCAAAAGATGTTTTTACGTATCCATTGAGCTGTTGGATCATGACAAATACATCTATCTATACTTACTTATAATAAAACTGTAACGGGTCGAATTCTGTACATTAAATATATTTTGAAAATTTTAATCGGAGGATGCTTTATTATCAATACTGAACCCACAACAAATCTTTTGAATTTTTTGTCTGTCTGTCTGTCTGTCTGTGCGCGCATCACGTGAAAACTACTGAACGGATTTGCATGAAATATGATATAGTAGTAGCTGATACTCCGAATCAATATATAGGATACTTTTTATCCTAAGAAACAATAAGGTTTATCCGGGATAGGGGTTGTTGATTTTGCTCCATAACTTCGTCAAATCTACTTTTAACTAACATTTACGTGTGGAATATAAGAACTCAAAACCAACATTTGGTATCAAGTTAATTTTTGCAAAAATAATAAATAGTAAAAAATATAAAAAAAGACATTCGAAAAGCCTTCTCGTTTTAGTTGAGTTTATTTATGGACGAAGTTTTCTTAAAGTTTGCGGTAAAGGAAGAGTTTTTTATTAGGGAACACAGATTTGCAACAAGTCAAATTTTTTTTAACAAGCTTTTAATAGTTTGTTGGTTTTAAAGAATTAAAAAGATAAATAAAATTTGAAAGGGTTGCATCGTTTTATTACAGAGTTCCCCTAGCTGACTTCCAGGGTGCCACCTTCTGGCTCATCTAGGATCAGAATACTTGTAAAACAAATCAAATGAGCCTAAACTTGATGAGGTTAGATACGTCGTTTTATTACAGGGTCCCGTAACCTCCTTCCGGTTCCATCATCAGATCAATTTACATATTATCTTCTTCTAGGTGTTGTGTCATGCTTCACTATGCACCTCCACTCCTCAGTCCTCCCTAACAAATGCTTTTTTTGTGCATTCGTGCAAGGGACATCCACCGCAGCCCTCACTTGGTCCGTCCATCTCATTGGCGTTCTGCCACTTTCTCTTGTGTCCTCTACTTTACCTTGGACCACTAGACGTTCAATTGAGTCAACATCACGTCTTGATACGTGACCAAAGAAAGTGAGAATGCGAGCTTGCACAAAGCATGCATGTAGCATTCAAAACTTCAGCTCAAACGGAAACCGGAAAGTGGTTCTAATTCAGCTTCTAAGATTTGACCTAAGCAAACATATATATTGCAAGTTAAATATAAAAAAAAGCTTGTCAATAACACTTGCGTGGAGGATAAGTGCGCTATTTAGACGATTTTTGCCTAAAATAGCGTACCTATGTGAATAAGACGTGAATGTTTCAGTCACTCCATCTTGAGAGAAATGTAGATCCCAAGTAGATTCACTATATTTCATAAAAAGGCCAATAAAGTCAAAGAGCCTGCAGAAAATGTTCTGTGATAAAATTGCAAATGACGTTATATTGCTCCCCACTCGACTTATGCTGAAACTTGGAAAGTGCTCGTACAATTGTGCTCAGAATTCGTGGCCGCTATTTACTTAGTGTCATTTAATTAAGCTGAATAAACCGACAAAGAGAATTGGCGAAACTGGACCGCTGAGTTCACTTTGTAATTAATGTTCACCTCATACTCGGCAAGGGGCGGCGCTCGCTTTGAATTAATACATTTTATGTCATTAGACTAGTTATTACTATCGATTGATTCGTTTATAGCTTTATCTACGTGACTTAGCAACAAGTGATTGGGTACTTTCAATATTTGTCAAAGGAGATTGGGCAATTTGGGGCGTTTTATTTCTTAATTGTACACTAACGAGAAAACTTTTAAGAAATAAAATATTCTTAAAAATCCTAAAAATAAGCAATATTCTTATGTTCGTTTGGTCAATGTACAAAAATTTTAAGCCTGTCCCAAGCTCCATATAAAATCGCCCAATCTCCTGTGTCAAGTACTTGCCTAGTAATTATTTTTAATTAAAAATCTTCCCTTCTAAAGCTTCCCTTTCCCCTCCAAATAAACGAAAAGTCTGTTTAAGGAGCCCACTCCTAAAACAGACTTTTACTCACCCATTGGACTAATGTCATACCCATATGACAATAGTCCAATGTCATACCCATATGACAATAGTCCAATGGGTGGGAATTGAACCGGTCTATCTTTCAGTTTTCAGTGATACCTTAACCGTTAGGCTATTGAGGCATCGAATAATGAAAATAATTCGAGAGGCTTTTATTATAACGTGATTTAAAAAATTCAAATTCAAAATTACTAATTTAATGTCGGAAAACTTGTGGCTCAACAACAACAAGTGGACATGTCAAGACTTATGTCTCATAGTTGTCATTTGTGAGAGTACGTAAAGCCGTCGTCGCCGGACTATGAGAGTGAGGGAATAGAGGGTGCACTATGCTATCACCCGCACAGATAACTAATCTCTATGAAGATTGGCCGCCATAACCGAATTCAGTCAGGAGGACGTAATTTATTATTTACTTTCTTTTATGCGCATCTCTACGTAGTCTATATACTACTCATGTTTTTATATTTTACTAATTTTCTCATTTTTTGTATATTAGTCAATTCACATGAAAGAATGAAGTTTTTGATTTATCAAAGAAAAAAGCTGTGTTTATAACAGACATGTTTACTGTAACTACTCACAGCAAATTATGCGAACGAGTTGAAAAGCTACACGAGATAAGATAAGAGAATAAAACTAGAAACCGTGCAAAAGAAACCGGAAAAGCCTTTTAATTTAGTTGCGTCAACATTTTGTTTCACACAGCAATGAGTAAGTTTTAATCCTTTTTCTCTATCTCTCTCACTAAAATTCGCTAGAAAAAGAGACAAAACAGAGATTTTGCATTTTCCATTTTTTATAATTTGCTTTTGCTTCGTTGGAAAAGAGAATTTCATTTAGTTAGCTGTAACTTCACCAGTTAATAGAATAGAAAGAATATTGATGTGGTAGAGTTGAGGTAAACCACAATTTACAATATCAAACCAAAATAAGTATGCCCCATTAATTATTCTTATAATAATCAACAGCAGTGTTAGCCTAGTTGTCTGCAGTCTCCTATTGGAAGATCCCAGGAATCTCCTCTTTTTTGCTCTGACCTGTAGAGGATGAGGATGGCTTTTAGAAGTGATGTGCGTTTAAGCAATCAAATATCTCATGCTGCAATGGTGAAAAAAAATATCGCGAGGAAACCTGCGTGGCTGAGAGTTCTTCATAATGTCTCAAAGGTATGTGAAGTGTACCAGTTTGCAATGGGCCAGCGTGGTGAGCTATGGTGCTGAAAACTAAAAAGTCACCGGTTAGGTCCCTACATTGCACTATTGTCGTACACGCTACTAACACAAGGTTTTCGCTTATTGATGGGAGAGAGAATATTCTTAAAAAAAATTCTCATCCGATGAGTTATTTTTAAAGGTGTCTTTAGCTCATCTATACTTAATATAATAAAGTGCAAGAGTCTGTTTGTTTGAACGCGCCAATCTCTGGAACTAGAAGTCGGATTAGCCCAATTCTTAAGAAAGGTTATAGGCTATTCAACATCTTGGTACGACTCTTAGAAGCCGAACAAAAAGAAAAAAAGCGCGGGCGAACAATGCGATGCGGTGAGTCGATGGTCGGGGGCGGTCACCCGACGAGAACCGAACAAGAACCGAACCGAAGGCTCTTTACTATTAACCTGGAAGATCAAACAGTTCCCACAGGTTTAAATCCACGCGGACAAAGTCGCGGGCAACAACTAGTTTGGGAATAAGTTCCAAAATTGCTTTGTACCGAATAGACGGTCAAGAAAGTGAATTATCGAAAACGTGTTGATAAAATATAAGGGCGGTTCTGAAAGCGGGCTGCTTTATTAGGCCAATATTTCCTTTGTACGTTTATCGCAAAAGGCTCAGTTTGGACACATTACTAAATCGTTCACTATCATTTACTGGCACTTAGAGCACGTGTGAATTATTTGCTTTCTGTGATAAACAACTTGAAATTATTCGGACTGAGTAGATAACAGAATAGAATTACAGTATCATCTTCGACCTAAAATGGGAAGTTTCTGGCATCTGGTTGCAATATATCGCAACCGTAATAACAAAGTTATATGAGGGTCGGTGTTTGTCGTAAAATTTAATACAAGCGCCCTCTCGCGAATTTATGCAGGTCCAATTACTACACACGCTAATCTTATTGGCTATTTACTTTAACTGACTTGTAAAATTATATTTTTTTAACGCTGCGTGAATAAAACGTACATGAGATGACCAATGTTCACTGACTTGGTGAAGGAAAATATCATGGGAAAACCTGTATGCTTAAGATTTCTCTATAATATTTACATATAGGTGAATGAACTCTGATGCCCATCCGTACTCAGCCAGTTATCGAGGGCTTGGGCCTAAACTCTTCTCATTGGAGAGGAGATCTGGGCCCAGTAGTAGGCAATTGGTTGACATGAATGAATGAAAAATAATTCACTGATACATATTTTTTTAACTGATGTCTCACGTGATTAGGATAGAAGTACCTAGTCTAACCTGGAAGGGGTGTGACATCGGATCGCACAGAGTTGCCAAAGAATGCTGCCAATCATCACAAGTGGAGGAGCATCGAGTGGGAAGAGATGCGATCTAAAGGCTAAGAGACCTAGACGACTGACGTCACATCATTCTAGCAGCCACAGTCACTCTGTTAAAAGTGACCAATTGAGAAGAAGCGAAGCAGTGATAGCATAGTAGTTATGTTGCGATAAGTGCATCTAAGCAATTAAAATATGTCAAATGCTTTTACGGTGAAGGAAACCTGCAAAGGGTTGTGAAGTCTGCCAATTTGCATTGGATTATGGCCTATAAAAGAAAACCCATTTCTGAGAGAAGATTTGCGTTCAGTTGTGATTTGTTGAAGGAGCTGATGATGATGATGATGATGATAATGATGATATATTGTGTTAACAAGAAGCACACATAATCACGACTGAATCATATCACCCGCGGGATCTCAGAGTACTATGCTCGCGTCCTATTAAAATTTATGTGTAATCCGATTAATTCAAATTTGCATCTAATAATTCTCAAGACGTCGCGTCGTCGCCTAGAATTCTGATTCCCATGGAAATTGAATGGAGACGTGCATTCTCGACTATACCTACGAAGGTTCAAGTAAGAGCGAGTATGTGACGTGCCAGTGAGTTGTTAGCGGAGTATTACAATCTTCAATTATTATTAATAGTTCTGTGCTCCCCTTTTCTTCATTAGATTGAATAAGTATTAAAATAGAATAGAATAGCGTGTAGATTTTCGCTGGCCACAATAGCCCACAGTTGATTTGCGCTTGATAACATTCAATGATGGAAAGCACTGATAGGTCTAGATTGCAGAACGCTTGTCTAAAAGATACCTTCATTATGAGTAGTAGGTTTCGTGACCACAGACTAAAAAAGTCTAAAGCCCTACCATTTTTAATAGACCCACCTTCCATCACGATGCTAATGCTCTGTTCAATGTATATTGAACTGAGCTCATGAAAACAAAACACTCAACTGTTCTAGGATATGCTATTAAGAAATTTCAGTGCCCAGCTGAACTCCAATATCAGATGGGCTCTGTACATTGAAAATATTATAATGAAGGAAGAAGAAAAAGAAGACAGAAAAGGATGGAAATGGCGTAAAAAAAGAAATAGCTCTGCCGTGTTGTATAGACTGAAAGGCGGGTAAACGACCAACATGGAGTCAATAGGCGCTTTTAGCCGATAAGAGGTCGGGACTACCCAATGGGTGAACATAAGGATTTCCCTTACAAAAAAGACATGCTCTATGATACCATAATTATACATCCAAAACTTCACGTAGATATAAATTTCTAACTAATCGTGTTCCAAACACGTATGAGAGAAAAACAGTCCAATTTCTTAGGAAAGAGTATACGAACAGAACAAGTTAAATATAAAGCTTGTAAAAACATGATTGTGCTATTTGGTTGTGCTAAAAACAGGATATAAAGGCAAAAATGAACGTTCAGAAACTGAAGTGCAGTTTATTCGACGACAGAACGACGTGCCTGCTGGTGTAGGTGCCGCCTTAATTTAAGCTTAGCTATTTTTTACTCCGAGCTATTCATTAGTTCTTAGTTCTCCTGAAAATAAAACCAACTTTGCGCTAGCGAAGCTGCCTGAAAATGCTAGTTAAAATATGGTCTTTGCTAAACTTAATTTTCATCGAAGTCAATTTCCCACTGCGCGAACTTTTTAAAAAGCTGCTCTTATAAAAATAGTGTTATAAAAGAGCGCTATTTTTTTAAAGAAATTTTTCTCCGTCGGCCATCATTGTCCGTGATTCGAGCCCGCCTAAGAAACAATTCACGAAGTGACAATTCATCTTTGCGAGAGTTTTCCGCCGCCCGCTGCATAAAATATACTACTTATATTTTATTTTGTTTGTTTGCTACGGTTTTTATTGCGGCTTGTCGATTGTGTTTCTTTCTACGTGACAACCCTCTTTTTATAGATATAATTTATTTATGGTGACAACGCCTAGACTTAACACAAGTAACATAACCTCACTACAACTCTCGCCACCTCGCCAACAAACTGGCCACCAGTTTGGCAAGATCTTGCCGAGATAGTACAAAGTAAACATGTTTGTTTTAATTATTATGATTAGATATATAAAAAAAAGTGAAAAGATCTACCCTTGCAAAGAATTTAAATAAAAAACTAACGTTAGAACCTATTTCTAAAAACGCATAATTTTTTTAATACTCACGTTAAAAATCGGTATCCCAAAACCATGTTTAAATCTTGTAAAAAAATAAACGTGCATCACTTCGCACCGAAAACTGAATAAACTCTACTCTCACGTTCAATCCATACACTATTTAGTTAGCTTTCGGAATGTTATCCGTAGTAAGCAAATACTCGGTATTCCATTAAGGTGCCCCTCGGAGAGCTGTTAATTAACATGTGCCTAACTATTTGGTAATCCCTCAGTGATTATATGTATTATTCGGGGTGGTTCTACTGAAAAATTGAGTTTGACGGTAGGAAATAAAGGAAATTAAAACTGCGTTTATGATAGGCGAATCTAAAAGTGAGTACTGACCAAAGTTATACGTAATGTAACATTCGAAGCGAGCATGTGGTTACACCGTGACGCCGGAAAGCAGCTCCTTGCTAGCATGTTTCTCTGTATTGACTGCACTTTATATTCTGTGATGTCGGTTAGGATACACCTTCATACGAGCTGACCATGTCACGAATATAATTTCTGCACTGATTTTACAGAGATACTCCGAGAATAGCTCCCTAGTCACGCCATCGTCCGATGAGTGACTCTGAACCTGCCTAAATAGTTCTTTCGATCACCCAAAGTGTGACCATGAACATGCATTTGAGGCTTATAAACTTAAAACCAATTTCGGATCCATAAGTCATCACGGGCAATACGCACACTTCAGAGAAGTCTGTTGTTGGAAGTTCTGATTTTATTATCCTTACTACACCTTGCTAATATTATAAGTGCGAAAGTGTTTTTGTTGTTTTCCTGTTCTTTAATCATTTAGCAACGGAGTAACGTAATGGCGTCATTTTTGGCTACCTTTATCCTGGACAAACAGAGGGTCCCTGCGGGATTTTTAAAAACCTTGCTCCACATGGATGAAATCGTAGGCAAAAGCTTACTAAATGAGAAAGTTTATTTTTTCGTTAGTTAGGTACGGATCGACGTGATTTTTCATGGGTATAGTTAAGGACCTGTGGAGTGGAGTTTATCCCGGAAAATCAAAGAGTTCCCGTGGGAGTTTAAAAACTAAATCCAAGCGGACAAAATCGCGGGCATCAGCTAGTTAATAATATGTATTTATCGGAGGGATATTTACAGCCAGATTATTATACGACAAAACGCCACAGTTTCGACAATACCGCTTCTCTTTTTAAATCAAATAACAACTTCACAATTGAAATGCACAACAGTTGGATCTTTTCAATTTGTGTCCAATAACGGAGGGGAATATTTCATCGTTTGCTTGAGAAAATCTAATTAAATTAGAGGCCTTCAGAGCTCGTTTGCATGAGTTAGCATTTTTAAACGTAACGGGAGTAGGCGGTATTTTTGACAAGCGGCACGGCCTCTGGCGTTTTGGTACTAATGAAGAACTGAAGAACTGGAGACGGCAGTTTACAGTCAACTCAGCTTTTTTGATAGCCGGTATACTGTAATACAGTATTTACTTTTAACCGACTTCAAAAAAAAAGGAGATTTCAGTTCGTCAGATTTTTTTTATGTATGCACCTCGATTACTCAAAGGCGTCTGGACCGATTTTGAAATCGGTTACTAGTAAAATACGCTAGAGCAAGTGTAAAGGTAAGAATAAAATTTTTGCCACACAAACGAAATCCTTACTAATATTATAAATGCTTAAGTGTGTTTGTTTGTTGGTTTGTTCTTCAATCTCGTGACAGCAAAGCAACGGATCGACGTGATTTTTACATGGGTATAGTTGAGGACCGGGAGAGTGACATAAGCTAATTTTTATCCTGGAAAATCAATGAGATCCCGCGGGATTTAAAAAAAACTAAATCCACGCGAGCAAAGCCGCCGGCATCAACTAGTATTTTTTAAATTTAAATCTTTATAGGCGTACCTACAGACGCGACATCAGAATATTATTATCACTTCGATAACTAGTTTGCTCAATGTGATTAGTGAAATAATTATGTTTGTTGAGTACACGTACCTACCAGATTAATTCTAATCCTAAACTCGAGACGTAATAATTTGTATCAATAGATAGTTTCAGTAATCTCGTAACCACGTTTTACCGGTATTAATGTTACATCAGATGTGCTTAATTGAGTGCGTGAGTACTTGATAAAATATTAAAACTTTTGTGTGAGCCGCTTAATTAATGTGCATTACGTTCATCTATGAATAACTACATGTCGTCATTATGTAGTTAGTCAAAATATTAACATGTTATACAAACCAGTGGTGGCATATTGAACACGAAAATATTGGACCTGGAACTTAATTGAATTATATTGTACTAGCTTTTGCCCGTGACTTGGTTCGCGTTGAGTAAGATTTTTTTAAATCTCTCGGAATCCCTTCGATTTTCCGTGATGAAAAGTAGCCTATTCTAATGCTCAATTTTATTCATGCAGAAATTACGTCAAATCATCAAGCTTCGTTGCGATGTGGTTGAAGGAAAAACCAACAAACAAACACACTGTAAAATAAAGATAATAATTATAGAAGGGGTAGTAGTGAATCTTAAAACTTTTAATATAAAAAATAGTTGTCAAGTATAGTATAAAAAATGAGATAAGTATCTATGTTATATTTATAAAAATCAATTGCTGTTTGTTAGTCTGGTTAAACTCGAAAAAGATTTTTTTTTTAAATTTTGTTCGCTCTAATACAGAGGTGATTAAAAAATATGACGGGAGTAACTTTAGTTATAAAAATTAGCTAAGTTGACTTTGCTAAGCGCATAATTAGCACCAAAATTTACATAGATCAAAATGAAATAATGATAAAATGCATTCGCACAAATCAACGCAAGTTAATTAAGTTAGTAATTTTGTTTTATTGGTTTCCATTGAGCCTTTCAATGCAATCAATTTGTGCTAGCTCGCATTGAAATCATTACTAATGACTAACGAGGGTTTAAAGTTACAATATTGATGATGGTGATATACCTAAAATTTTGTGCGTCATACATCTACATACGTACACGTAATGTGTACTTGACGCGTACCTTTTTTTTAGAATACATAGACTTGACTGCGATCTCACCTGATGATAAATGAAGATTCAGCCTAAGATGGTGGTGCGCGCTTGTCTAGACGATACCTATTCATTCTTGATTTAAAGACATCCACATGGATGGGCATCTCGTCACTTATTATCAAGTGAGATCGCAGTCGAGGACTTTCTTGTCATTGAATAAAAAAAAGACGTGTGGCACTCGGGGACTGCCGCGGTAAAGCTATTGCCATAGCATTTTTTATTAACGCCATCTAGCGGCTCACCGTAGAGGAGTCCCGTGTCAGGTTATTTTCGTTACGGAATTTCTGGATTCGGTCTCCACGCTGGCCCGCGATAGAAGCTATGCAATAGCTTAAAATAATTGTCAGCATTCAAATACCCAATTGTAAATCACGGCAACAGACGAGAGTGAAAAGGAATGGTTCGCCCGCGTGGTGGTCTAATGTCACCCGGACCATCATTGTCTATGTCGCATCATCCTTACCGCACAACATCCGCACAGAGTGTGGAACATATAATTTGATACTCTGATAAAATAATAAATACACATGAAATCTGTTCTTTTCTACACGAAACCTAATTTGGAACACAATACGGTGGATATATAATATGTTATCATATCTACATTGTTATCTATTTTTTGTGAACATATTCAAAACAAACAGATGTTCGCGATTTTGTGTTGCGCTCGTCAGCAAAAATATTTGAAACAGGAAAATATTATGTTTTTATTATAACATTGTATAAATATTTACATTTAAGTATAAATAAGCTTTCATTGATCTTTTAAGTAAAAAAATGGCACATTTTCGTGTCATCACAGAACCCTGCCGTGTCATTTCTAAATTACTTTAAGTAATGTCTTATTTAACTTCACCGCAATTAATGTGCTTATTAATTTTCTTTATTTATTAGGTAACTTTCCCACACCACACTATGTTGTATCAATATGTCTTGAGTCTATTTCATCATTTATATTAAACCTTAAAACTTATATCTCAACCTCACAATAATTATTATTAATTCGTGGCTACATTTTAGTGCGGCTGTATGTTTAGAGAATAGCAATAAGCTACTAGTATAGCGCCAATTTATTTATTGTTACAAAGTTGAATTTAGTTCCGTTTACCTACTCAGAGTAAAACTGGCAGTATTTATGGCGACATACAATAAAAATGATGGTCCTTCCGAAACGGTCGCAGTAAATGGTAATACTCTACGGCAAGCGCGATGCTCGACGCCAGTTTCGAATGCAAAATTTCATATTTGAATTTCAAAACACCTAGCATACCGGATCTCGGGAAGAATACTACTCGACACTCGAGAGCTAGTAACCAATATGTGTGAGGTGCTTATACTAGTCGTCAGGAGAGTGGATTGGGCACATCAGCAGGTATATTACGTTTTTGTTCTGGTATATTATGTTTTTGTTGTATTAAGGTATTGATGTGTCAATTGAAAATTCTTAACAAGCACCGCTAAAATTGCCCTTGCCCTTCCGGCTTCCGTTTTTCCAATTAACTTGGGTATCTTTAAATCAAGTGTGATTAGGCATTTTCTAGACAAGGGTGCTCCATCTTAGCCTACAGTTTAACCAGTACAGTATTGCAGTCTAACATCTTAGACCTCATCTCACCTGATTGAAAGTAAAGATACATCTTTACTTTCTGCAAACAGTTGAACAAATTTGCACTAATCAGATCTTAATATCGTAATGGTTCTACCAATTCGATTAAACCTGGCTTGAAAAAAATACTCCATTTATATCGGTCAATCTTTGAAAACGATAAAAATAAATTTTCAAGCAAAGTAACCAAATCGTTCGCCAGCTCGCAGTGTATCTCATTCTTTCTGCCGTAGTCAAATAAAACAAGTTGGTTTTAACTCCAACTAGATGCCAATTTCGTTGACAGCACTATTCCCTGGCTTTTCCCTTGGGACATGTTCTGTTTTAGACGTTTTTAATGGTAATGCTTTGATACAGAGCTTTATGCACCCAATTGTAGTGTACCTACTTCTTTAAATTTTTAATAAGTAAATGCACTACGTATTATACTTACGACTTGTATGAATATAAAATGTACGACAAGAACAGAACGACATTTCTTAGTTAAAATAATTTACAATAAATAATTAAAGTAGATGCTACGCTAGGTGCTACGAATGCGTAGTCATTTGCTACGGTAATTTTGTATTCATCAGCATGGTTCGTGACGTGAACGCCGGCATCGGCAGCCGCGTCTCGTCATCATTAGGGTTGGTATAAGATTTAATTAGATTGACCGTATTCGTTGACACAAGCGTCAAAGTAAAATGAACCTTAACATTTTTTTTTAAAGTCACAAATTCAGTACAACCGATTTTAATTTAGAGCGTATCCGTATACGTAAAGGTATAAGAATACCTACACGAAATTGACCTCTAATTCAACGCAGTTATGGTTCATTTTACTTTAAAGCGAGTGTCTTTGAATGTGAATATGATAAATAGCTGGGTCCCCACCAGACGATCCAAAATGGATCGGCGATCCCGCGATCCGCGATCCAAAATAAAAAAAACGAACGGATCGGGCGCAGCAGGGAGCGCGCGCTCCAATACGAGCGCATGGATCGCGCGCGGCACGTCCACACCGCCTGCACATTTGGATCGCGCTCCTGCCGCGTGCGATCGGAGCGCGATGGATCGTCTGGTGGGGACCCAGCTAATTGAATCAAATCTTATGCTAACCTTACAGTACGGCGTGAAAGGAGAACGCGGCATCGGCAGCCGTATCGTCATCAGAGGATGTCATAATTGCGGATGATTGCGCAAGTGTTCCCGAAATTCAGTCGTCAGGCAATGCGCAGGAGTGCCGCTGGGTTTTAGTGGGTATTTTGGAATGCCAATGAGTCCCACATACCCTCTCGGAAACATCGTCGTTAAATTGCCTTGTTTTCGAGAGGGATGCGTAAAAGCATTTCCCAGCATTAAAAAAAAGCTTACCTATATCAGCAGCGGCGTGTAACAGGTCGGCGAGCAGCTCGGGCTCGTGGCAGGCGATGGCGAGCCGCTCGTCGATCTCGGCCGGCGTGGCCTCCCGCAGCTGCAGCGCCACGCCCTCGCCGCCGACCGCCGCGCTGTACATCAGCACGGCGCGCGACGAGAACGCCGGCATCGGCAGCCGCGTTGCCGTCAACTGCGACAACAAACACTGCAATTAACCTCAGTAGCCCAACAATTAAAGTTGCGGACTGAAAACGCGGTTCGGTTAAAACTATCGTTTACAGTATTGTTGTACGAACTCCTAAAATAAGCTTGTCTGGTGGGAGGTTTTTGCCGTGGCTAGTTACCACCCTACCGTCAAAGACGTGCCGCCAAGCGATTTAGCGTTCCGGCACGAAGACACGTAGAAACCGATTAGGTGTATGGGTTGAATACCTCTTCCAAGTTAGCCCGCTACCATCTTAGTCAAGGACTTGTCATTGTGTAAAAAAAAGCTTTGTAATTTGAAAATCGTATTGGAAAATAAAACTTTTCATATTTGAGAGGAAACCATTGCCCAGTAGTGGGACGGGAAGGGTGTTGAGATGGATGGACTACCCGAGCACCAGTCTGTTTACGATAGGCAATTCTACGTTTATGGGCTACAAATTGATGGGGGGTGAGCGTGAGTGTCACGTCTTTACGTATAAAAGTGTGTCTAAAGTAACTACCTATTTGGCTTTTGTTAGCATCAGATATCAAGCGAGATTGCTTGTCATTGACATCATTACTAAACATGTTACTAAAGCCAAACAAAAACAAAAACATTACCTACAGACAAAACAAGAAAATAATTGTGCTATTGTGCAGGGGTACCTTAGCAACTCCTAACAAAAAACAACCCACATATTATATAGGTCAAGCATCATTAATAAATTATTAAATGCGTTGGAAAAGTCGAATATTAATAAACGTGTAGATAATAATAATAATCATATATATGAACAATTTCATTAGACACATATTACGCTAATCTCGGAAATGGGAATCGTGCCATCAGCGCGGATGGTAATAGCACAATACTATGTAATATTCATTTGTGTACAGCATTAATGGCGTTGTCATGCGATACCATTATTTGTATAGCTATTAATAACAAGGTCATTAGCAGTGATGTGCAAAAAATAATATAAATTAACAGCTGGTGTCCGAGACTTCGTTCGCGTAGATTGAGATTTTTCATTCCCGCAGGAACTCTCTTATTTTCTAGGATAAGAAGTAGGTATGTATTTTTCTAGACTATAATCTATCTCTGTACCAAACAGTCAAATCGGTTCAGTCGTTGCGGCAGGATTGAGTAACAAATATCCATCCATCTATCCATCCATATATCCAAACCTTCGCATTTATAAAATATTTGTAGGATTAGTAGGATAATGCGATATAATTAAATAGTTAACTAGCTGATGCCCGCGCTTTTGTCTACATAGATATAGTTTTAAAATCCCACGGGAACACCTCATTTTTCTGGCATAAGAAGTAGCCTATGTTATTCTCCAGGTCCTTAATTATACACATGCAAAAAATTACATAGATCCGTAGTTCTGTTGCGGCGTGATTAGACAAACCAACGAACTAAAATACTTTCGCATTTTTAATAATATGGGTAATAAGGGTAACTATTATGCCAATAATCCTTAAAATTACATTAAAATATGAGAAATTAAGTTAAAATGCTACTAACAAATACTCATAGATATTATTTAATTGCTTAGTATAAACATGCAAACTAAGCTTGCAAACTTCCGCTGTTCGGGAAGTTAAAGCCAGAATCATGTTCACAATTCCGGCGAGAAGATAAACGCTGTATTGATCAATACATTATTTAATTGCCTCATATGAAACTTGCTGCAAAGCTTGTACGCGGGAAGTTTTAGACGAAATCATATTCCCCATTTAGATGAGAAGATAAAAGCTGTATCGGAGCCGCAAATTGCAGGCAGGGGTAATTATTATTGTCCGCCATTTATTTACGATACGGAGATATGTACTCATAGGTAAATCTACTGGGGATCTATCACCATCATTAGCAGTAATATTTCAACATATTTTTTTGACATGTCATACAACTTCAACCTTAACTTAAGTATATCGACAACGACACAAGGACGACATTGTAAGTCATCTCAAAATAATATTGAAATAATGTTGCTTTTGCTTGTCTAACTTCCAAAAAAGGTGGAAGTTCTTAATTCGTCGGAATCTTTATGTTCTCCGATTACTCGAAGACGCCTGGACCGATTTGGAAAATTATTTTTTAGTTTGAAAGGGTATATTTTCCAGGTGGTCCAATTGTCATCAGGTCAGGATCTGATGCTGGGATCCTGGAGAAATCGAGTAAACTCTTCAAGTTTTATAGGCACAATTGTTATACTTTGTAGTGGCGTTTGAAGTAGGTTTTGTAAAAAGAATTTTTACGTTTATATTCTAACGTTGGTGTAAGGCACCCTGGCGTACTCATAAGGCTTGTAGGTACTAGGTATTTGCAAAGCTCCATCCGTTTTAAACACAATCTGGTAATCCCAATGGAACTGTAAGTTTTGAACCATAAATATATCCACTGAATACGTATATGTTCATTTCCATAGGCCGATTGGAAGCGAATTCAGGATACGAGTGAGCCATCAAGCTAAGCTTAAGTAGCGTAGGGTGTACTATTTGAGCTAAGCGAACCACTAAAATATACCACTGCAATAAAACATGTCGATTCGTAGTTCCATTGCTGAGTAATTGAAAGAAAAACCATCGCATTTAGGATATTATTAAGGATGATATACGGCTTTTTTTTCTTTCCTTTGTAGAAGATCTATCTGTTTATCTAGCTAGCTATATATGTACAACATGATATAATATTATATTTTATCGTCTACTCGTTAACGTAAAGCCTAACATGATATAAGCATTGCGTGCGTGATTAAGCTCACCTATTGTTCGCAAATGGCTCCCACCGTAGCAACCATATAACAATGCATGTATACAGTCACACTAAAAGTCCTGTATCGACTGAAGCACACCTTTTTGATCCTTAAGTTGTTATAAACATGGATTATTTTACCTTGTACAGATGGGAATCGAACTGCGTGTATCGCCCAATTGAGTTCAGATGTTCATTAGTGTACCAGGTAGGCCACATTAAAAGGTAGGCGTGACTATACATTCGATACACATACATATCATACGAGTAGTTTGGCAATCATATGATTGAGCCATAGATTTACGATTGGTAGTCAAGGAGAGTAGCGACTACCAATCCTAAATCTATGGATAGAGCCGTTGATTTTATCCCCAGCTGACTGATATAATGATTCCGATATTCCTTACTATATAAATGCGAAAGTGTGTTTGTTTGTTCTTCAATCATGCCGCAACAAAGCAACGGAGTGAAGCCGTGGGCCTCAAATAGTCAACTAGTTATTGAACGAGCGAAGCGAGTTCTCTGAGTCAACTAATGCGCTTGCCTACTAGACAGAGAAGTGTGTACGTCCAAATGTCTGTCAGAGCCCTATAACTTCAGAATTACTGAATATTAGAACGTGAAACTTGGTTGAAAATTCAGTTATATCCTGTACTTGAACAACAAATACTAAAATTAGATAAATGTTATAAAGAAACGAATTTATTTAATTTTAAATGCTAATAGCTTCACAATAATGCTTCACTATAGATGGCGCTGTGTCAGTAAAACAGTTTTATGTCAACTATTATTTTTTTTATTGCGTCTAATGTTAAAAGTTAATTATTACAATAAATAATTAAAACTTTTGGGAATTATGGGATATCGCGAGGTCTCAGTTCGGGGCGAACCACTAGTTTGTAATGGTTGATAAATTTTAGTTTACTGCACTAGTTCTCTTTATAAAAACCTATGCCAAAATCTCACACTCCTCCATGCGCGTAATATTAGAGTACAAAATTTTCCCTTCACGTATTGATATTACACAGATTTGGTCGGGTTTTTTTTGTTATTTTCGTACGGCTAATTTTATCCAAGGTTTTCGCACGTTCGACCTCATTTCTAGTAGCCCTATTATTGACGTGTGTATGAGTACATAATGGCGTGGTTAATTACACGCTATTATGCTTTGGTATATTCACGAATGTAATTAATACGGACCCTTGTCATTTTGAATAATGAACTTTGATTTTAGTCGAACTGGTATGTATTGTAAGGAAATTATTTTGCTTTTATAGTAAAGATAAAAAAATTTATGTTGCTGTATCAATACCAAAAAAAAGCATTTATATGCTCCTTTGTTTTTGAATAACTTGAGTTCTACTCGGATTAGTCTGAGAGAGGACATAATTCCATCCATGCGGTGGCAGAATGTTCGGTTGGTAATAAATTCTCGTAGCAGTCTCGTAGCAATCATCGTAGTAGTCTCGTAGTCATTTACACGCTAGAAAGGAATAGCTTGTAGATCAAGCTGTCGTGCCTAATATTCTCAAAAGCTTTGGCTATGTAAAAAAAAAACCTTTCATCCGCCTAGAAAAATGATAAATGCCTAGGCCCTAGATAGATGTGCTCTAGTATATAATGTGCGTAATACGCACGCATACTGTGTGCGGCAGGCAAAAACTTGCAGAATTCAGTGCCGGTAAGCCACATAGAAGCCAAAATGTTTAAAAACTGTATTGCGACTACGGAAAGTTGAATAGAACATCCGTCAAATTGATTTTGGTCATATAAAATGTAGTCTATGTCAAAACGAGACACCTCATTTATCAAAATAGGCTCAGTAGTTTAGGCGCTATGGTGGAAAATTCGTAAACTGTTACATACAATACTGCTAAAATCATAACACTTCCTTTTGGTTTCGCCGTAATCGGATAAAAATAGAAAATAACCCGCTCAATACCGCAAAATGTAACATAGGATTATGTTAAATGACGATCATTGCCGAAATGTCCAGCCCGTTTATCGGACAAAACCAAATCAGTGAGGCATGAAAAATAAAATTGCCGAAATTTCTGTGACGCCGTAAAAATATAGGCATATATTTTTTATAGCCCGTAAAATCTGAATGCGTAATTGTTTGTATTGGACGAAGGGTAGCCATAAAACCGTCAAACTATCGTCCAAAAAATTACCTGAATTTTAATAGAATTACATTATTTATTAGGTTTTATTTATTTTCATAAACCACTTAAATTTTGTACTATATATAACATAGGCTCTGTTTTTTAATGGCATGGCTAGAAAACCTCATTTGGTTATTTAATGATGTTTTTACTTTAGCTTGAAAATAAACAATCAATTCACCGAACAAAAAACAAAATCAATTAAGGTTATTGCTTCAAACTTTAGTAAATATGCAGAAAATATAGAATATGTCCGGTGGGAAATTTACGGGTGGCTTTGAGGTACTGACGAATATTCATCTCAATTCAATGAATATGCCTCTTCATATTATATTCATTTTTACGGTACAATTATTGTTTTTCATTGACTGTGAAATGTTTTTAATATCAGTGCTTGAAGAAGATTTTTTTTAAATATACAAAAATATGTAACTTAACCATAGCACATACTTATTCAATGAACTCAATCCGCGTACTGTATTTTTTTTTATTTGATGACAAGATAGCCCTTGATTGTGATCTCTTATGAAGAATTCATTTTCTCATACATTTTGCATAGAACGGCATTTGCAATGATATCTCGAGAACGGATTGACTGATTTTGATGATTTTTTTTATAGATATAGTATAGTTGAGGAAAATGACCTTTTACCCCATATTTTACCCTGAAAAAATAGTAACCTAACTCACGTGAACAAAGTCGCGGGCACAAGCTAGTATATGACAATTTACGAGTACATCTTTTATTATCTTCTCAAACCATTCCTTAACTATTTCTTAGTAGTTAAATCATAAGTTATATTTTTGTGATTTTAGCAACATTATGCTTCCTAAAAGAGTCATTCTAGACAAAAGGCGGTCTTTATAAGAGGAAATTTGTCTCTAGGCAACCATTCTCCTTTTTTATTGTCAATTTTTTCTAAACTTTTTAATAACATGCCGAATTTACATCAGCATAATATAATTATTTAGTTTTAAGTAAGCATATAATTTTTTGCGATGGTATGATACACTCACATTTTGTTTCTGTCATTTTGTTATTGTAATTTTTCAGATACGAGTAATTGTAATTCAAAATAATCAGACTTACCTAATTGAATTCACGTTATTTATATGATATATATAGTGACAAAGGTTACTCTTAATTCCGGAAAAACAAAGAGCTTCCGCGGAAATTTTAAAAAACTACGCGGACGAAAAACCGTTGGTAAATTATTTTGATATTCAAAAACTGTTGCAGGTATAATATAATACCAAAACTAAAGCAAAATATTACACGAGCTTTATGCCGTAGATAATACAAAATCGATACAGTAAGCCTCAATTAATCATAGATGCGAGTTCGCTTTTTCCAACGTGCGAGCTTTTTAATGGAAACATAATTCCCTTCGCTGTTGATTCCACGAGCTTCATTTGTTGTGGTTATTTTCTGGAAACGTAACATAACCAGGGCCCAGGGCTGTCATAATATGGAGCTGTTAATTAAAAACTAATTTTTAAGCTATTGCATATAGCTTCTATCGCGGGCCTTGAGCGTGGAGACCGAATCCAGAAATTCCGTAACGAAAATAACCTGACACGGTACTCCTCTCACAGCTAGATGGCGTTGATAAAAAATGCTATGCAATAGCTTTACCGCGGCAGTCCCCGAGTGCCACACGTCTTTTTTTATCTGTATATCTATATCTAAAAAAAAAAAACTAGTTTTCTGGAACTTCGTCCGCGTGGAGTTAGCTTTTATCGAAAAACTGTTTATCATCTTTCTTTCTTTCATTTAGTTAATGGCTTTTCTTAGTGCCACGCTAATACAATATAGCTTTGCCAGTGTCAAGTACCTTAAGGGGAGGGTAAGGTTAATTCGGTAAAAAAAGGCATGTTTTCAAGATTTTTTTTTTGGCAATACAGATAGTGTTAGTTTATTCAGTTGATACATACATGATAATGTAACATTAGAACAATATTCTCCTAAATTTTCATTGCAAAATATCAAAAATTGAGCGAGTGACAGTGAATTTCCGGGGGCGCCTCGAGAAAAAGTTGTTTTGCGGTGTCCATCATAACTCGCAACCAAATCATCTGAAACAAAAAAATCAAAATGCATTCGTTAAAGGAGATGTTTGTTGAGGTATTCACGAGAGAATTATTTTTTTTTTTCGATTTTTCGATTTTTCGTAGCACTTGGAAGCCAAAAACCAGATTTTCGCTTAAAAAAACGGCTAATAAGCTGTTGTAAAAAAATTGATAATTATTGCAAAAAAAAAAGCTCTCGACAATACCTGGGGAATTATGTGAAGAAACACTGTGCAAAATTTCAAAACGATTGGTCCAGTAGATTTTTAGTTATGGTGGACACGGACTTCAAAAATGACAAGTCTCAGAAAAACGCTTTAAAGTTCGCGTACTGAAGTATTCAAGATAAAATTCGACAATTTTTTATACTCACACAGAGTCGTCGATGCCAGGTCCGTCACTTGTTACTGCTCAGCACAGCATACAGCGTTTAACTGATGCATAGATCATGCCTCGAATATACTCGACTTTACCTGAACAGACCCGTTTGGGGCGGGTGGGGCTGTAAAACCTCAGGCTGGCAACGTACGCTGAAATACTCATAACTTCGTCAATTTTGCCCCGATCGACTTGAAATTTTAACACAATCTTCTTGAGATATTATGCATTCAATTAGAAAAATAAAAAAAAAATCGAAAAAAATAAATTTTAATACCTTACCCCCCCCTTAAAAAAGGTTCAAGAGAGATTAGCCGGTAAAATGCTTTGTTGTTCCGCAATGAAAAGTTCTTAGCTTACGTCATTCTCCAGGTCCTCAGCTATACCTACTTATGCCTGAAATCAAGTCAATCAATCTGTAGCTCAGTTGCGGTTAACTACACTTTAGTAGGAAAAAATGGTGAGATAGAGCACACAAAAATCGAAATCAAAGTTTTTTTTTTATTCGATGACAAGATAGTCCTCGACGGCATTCTCACCTGATGATAACTGACGATGCAGTCTAAGATGTCTAAGATAGTAGTGGGCTAACTTGGAAGGGTTTTGGCAGTCTAAATTCAACCCGCATTTTTCGCTAAATCGCTTGTCGGGACGTCTGTGACGATAGGGTGTTAACTAGCCACGGCCAAAGCCTCCCACCAGAGACAATTCAGAAATTATAAATTCCCAAATTGCCCCCGCCGGGAATCGAACTCGAGAACTCCCAATTATAAGACCACAGCGATCACCACAACGTCAGGAAGGTCGTCGTTTTTTCTTTGAAGGGAGCAAGTATACTATTGAAATACCGATACGTAAGTTGAATAACTTATGAAAGCCACAAAAAACTGCAAAGTTACTGTTAATATCGACGAACCACTAATATTCGTGTAGTAGTAATCAATAGGCTCGCGAGAGAATAATTTACAAATATATTTCCACTAATTAATGTTCGTTCTGTTCCGGCTGGATGGATAAATTGGGCTAACAGCCATTGACTTGCGATAAAATACGGATAATTGCCACTTGTTATATCTGAACATTAATATTTAAGAGAGGATATCAAAAATCAAGTGGAGAAGTCTTATGCTTGTGACTTTATTTGTTAAGTTTTAATAATCATGCAGGAATTATTTTTCCGGGATATAAAATACGTCTATGTTATCTAAAACAAAGTCGGGTTTGTTCGAACACTTATAACTCTAGAACGGCTGGACCGATTTTCATGGTTTTTGACATGGACCATTTTTGATTTTTTATATTTGTCTCCATCCCGTATATCAGAATAACTATTAAAATATCGGAAAAATTCATGGAAAAAAAAATTATCAAAAAATTTCATTTTGAATTGAACGGGTTTTTTGATGGCAAGGAAAGTGACCTTTTACCCCGGAAAAATAGTAACATACGTCACGCGGACGAAGTCGCGGGCAAAAGCTAGTATAAGTATCACTTGTTTTTATAAGGAAAGCATGCTTGAGTGTTCTTTGTAGTATTTTTGAAGGTGTGTAAAGTCTGTCAATCCATACTTGGCTAGCGTGGTGAACTATGGCCTATGACTAATCTCTATATAGTTTATCTATGATTAACACTGGATTTGCTGACCCTCATAAATGACAAATTAATTATGGATCAATTTGAAGCGCCACATTTGAAATACGAGTGTCTCTGGAACTAATAATCTTAAATATTGCAAGTAAATAATGCACTTTAGGTAGAATAGGAAATTGCACACAAGAAGCGGCAGACTTGTAAGCGTTGCCAGCTCCGGCTTTAGGTACCGATTAATTGAAGCTTACGGTATTGATTTTGTATTATGAAAGCCGGGAAGCGAAGTTACAGTCACAGTCTATTTAAATGTGTATTCAGTACCTATTCACTAGAATAATATTACAGAATAATATTACCAAACTACTTGCACGAAACGCTTTAGTTAACGTTTCTGAAACGAACCGCTAAGTTGTGGAACGTTCCAGCGTCTATGTTTTCGGCCACGTATAATTTGAGTACCTTCAAGGCAAGAGTGAATAGACATTTTCTAGGCAACCAGCTTAGAGACACAAGTATTAGGTAAAGACCAGCCTGGCTATTTGTGTGTGTGTGTGTGCGTGATTTAAAAAAAACGAGTGGCGAGCTTCCTAAAATGAACAGTAAAATTCACTATGTAATCTTTACTAATATTATAAGTGCAAAAGTGTATTTGAAACATCCTGGGAAATAGAGGGTTCGCGTGGAATTTAAAAAATATTAACTCCACACAAATTAAGTCGCGGGCAAAACCTAGTTTGAAAGTTTTTCCAACAATGCATCCAAAATATAATCCTCTACCGAATAAAGTAGCGGCTTCAATGTTGAGTGGTTTTTTAGATTAAGATATAAAATGCAAATAGGCTTGTACAAGTCGATTTACCGTATGTATTATACATAGTTTATTCAATTTCAGCCAGCGATAATCCTTTTTTCCATCATACACACGGCTTACGCTACCAAAATATTCGCGGTATCGAAGTTTCATTATTTACTATTCAATATTTACGCTCCTCTCCGCTCACATAGATACCCGATACGTAGGGAAGGTAAATAATAACTCGTCAGTTTCCCAGTATGTAAGTCAAAAATGTTTTCTGTTTACCAAATCTGGTTGCGTGTTATAAGTAAATTTTTTTATACATTTTTTTTACCTTTGATTTTAGTTGCCTTTGATGTTAGTATTGAGTTTCGATGAAATATTTACCTTGGTGTTTTTTTATTAAATTTTTGACAACATTTTTATGTTATGCGATATCATACTGCCTTAGCTATAAAGAAAAATATGTTTTTGGTCTATTTTTTATATCCATATCATTGCAGTGTAAAGCGCGACGTCCACTAGTGAAATGAAGTGAAGTCTAGGTGCAGCGACTTTTTAAGGGCAAGTAAGGGTTATTATTTTAGAAGTCTACGTATGTATGCTTGGATACACTTATATTCCAGCGTAGCGCCTAAACTGCCGAGTCGATTTTGATTAGTGATATGTCAATCGATTTGTTTATTATGGTCCGGGTGACAGGCTATACATTTTATAGGAAAAAATTAATATGACGGATATTACATATATATATATCCCGTAGTCGTGTTACAGTTTTAAACTTTTCTCCTTTTTTTACTAAAATGTTACAATAGGACTTATAGTTATATACTTTTCTCTTGTTTGTTACTTTATCAACTGAAACACAAATATTGTGGCAGTGACTCAAACTTCTTTTAAACGTACTTAACAATGTTAACCGTATGTTAAATTTAATAGAAGTAAGTTACAATTGTTACCATTGTTACTCAAATATGGTTGAGCGAAGCAATGGCTGGATCATGCGTCATGCTCGTGAACGGGTGCCACCAACGGGAATGGGTCTGCTTTAGCTACCCATCTTGACATGCGTTGGATTGGTGTCATTGCATTTTTGAAGCCTTATTGTGGAAGCACTGTATACATAGCATAGCTTTGTAAAAAAATTTTTTTTTTTTGAAAAGAGCAACTGCTGAGTTTCTTACCGGCTCTTCTCAGCAGAATCTGCATTCCGAACCGGTGGTAGATTTATGACGTGTCATAAGAGCTACAAGTTAGCCTACATGAAATAAATTAATTTTGAATTTGAATTTGAATTGAACGACTCTGCTTTGTGGCTACACGCCGTAGGTATGCATTGCGGCTAAAAAGGTCTGATTGGTTTCCAGGAAATTCATTCATGAGGAAATTTTCATAATATAATGTAATAGCAGTTTCATACAAAGATAAGAACTCTAATGCTAATTCTATTTAAGTCCAAGTCGTATACGGAGTAAGAAACCCACAATAACTTCACCGAAGGTTTGCGATTTGCTGAGAAATGAAGGAAGTTTCTAAGTCGGATGACTGCACATACAGTCTTATAACACAAAGTTACACGTTCATTTAGAACTCGCCGTGAGCCTCGCTTGAGACTCACGAGTTCCGCTAGAGACTTAGATTTCTAGTCTGTACCGAAACTAAACTTCCATCGTTGTAAAATGATAGTGTACAAATTGACCACCCACCTATATAATATACCTACTCGTATACAGTTGCCACTACATAAATGGGGGGTAATTGAGGATCTTTATCACGTGCTGTTGGAATGTGTTCGGTTAACTTATTTAATTTGTTAGATCATAATTTAAGTATTATTGATGTTATTGGTTTTTTGGCTTTCCCCTTATGTGGTCCATCTAAATTCATTTACTCATTAGTCAGTAAGTACTTTAGAATTAGAAATAGAAATAATATAGGAAATAATGTATTAAATGAACTAACAGAGCGTGATGGTCACTAAGTGACCAACCTCTTAAATAAAGAAAAAGAAAAAAAAACACCAAAAAGTCAGAAATGCGTGCCTGGAATCGATCCCCGAACCCCTTTAAAAGTTTCAAAGTTAATGTTGATCTTCTCTTCGCTCAACTCGTAACTCGTCAACAAAAATAAATCCGAGAACGCGAATAAAAATCCTTTAATTACGTCCGTTCTAAAAATAAAAGTGTTGTTTGATGAATACGGCACATTTAGTTCATTCGCTTATTGGCCGCCATTCGTTACGACAGCTTGTTGTGTATTTATCATCCCCTTTGATTTTCACATGCCATACATTTCCCAATAAATAATATTAATATTGACATTGCTTGAATACACTACATCTGAATGGTATCACATAATAATATATACAGGCACACGCCATTTACTACATAAAATGATTCGGTTCATTTTATCAATATTTTGTTTTTCGCTTCAAATAACTGACTTGATTAAAAATAGAGGACGTCTCTATAAATTGAATATATGAAATTGAAAAATAGTAATAAATCTACTGTAGTTTTATAATTGAAATCGCTCTTTTTATATTTTTAATAATAGCTTTTGCTCCCGACATAGTCCGCATGGAGTAAGGCTTTTAAAATCTGTCGGGAACTTAATTAATTAATTTATTTTATTTTTGTTTTTCCGGCATAAAAATTAGCCTATATCACCAGATCTTCAACTATACCCAAAAATCACGTCGATCTGAGGTCTGTAATATTTAACATTGCTGTGTAATTAAAGGACAAACAAACACACTTTCAAAAGGATTTTTATTTTAGTAAATATGTTTAGGTAAAGTTAATATTATTTTAAATTACATAATTCGTCTCTTCTGATTGGAAACTTCGGCTACGCTGCGGCTATTAACTCCCTATAGGAAAAGTCGTGTATGGCCCCGCCGGGAATCGAATCGGAGACCTCCCAGTTATAAGACCACAGCGCTCACCAATGCGCCAGGGAGGTGATAGTGATGATTTTAAACAAATTTAATCACTTGCATTTCTGTTCATAGTTTTTCTTTTTTTCCCACATACAACATACTAATTTTCCCGATGCTACAAACTGTAATAACGTTGCCACATTGCGTGTGAGTGGGTTAATGACTCGTTACGTGGACAAAGCGGCGTCCAACCGTTTTGTAATGGGCCAATTATACAAAATTAATTTCATTGCTGTCTTCGCCAAAAAAGTGTAACGAGTTTTGAAAACGATACGACCGTTCTAAAACGGTTTATGGCGCCGCTTGGACACGGTTAATGGGACAAATTTATTGGTTAAATGGTCCGTGCGAACGGCAATGGGAATTCGGAGCTGAACTGTCCGCTTGTCTAATTTTTGTGGATTTGATGCTTTATTCGGTGACCTACATGACAGAGTGACGATTTAGGATCATTTAAATTTTCATTTTCAAGGACAAAAATAGCTCTCTAGCTTTTATTAGCCTCACACTATATTGAAGTTTCTAACTCCAGTGGTTTAGGCTGTGCGTTGATAGATCAGCCAGTTAATCAATCAGTCAGTCAGGACAAGTCTTTTTATAGGTATAGATAACTTTCAGTTCAAAATACTCCTACTCAATTCATAGGGTGGAAAGCGAAAGATATAAAAAGAGCTACGAAAAATATGAAAGTCTTTTAAGTACGCGCGTACCTAATAAAAGCTTAAAATGACACAAATGTTGAAATAACACACTATATAGTCAACAAACGCTTTACCCGACCGTAATCCGATTTGTTCATATCTGAGAGTCTGTTAGACAGAACTGCAAATAAGTTGAGGATAATTCTTTTAAGCTGTTTCAATGTATAATGTCCCAGCTTTAAATCCAACTTATACCTGTTATTAATGGGGAAACTTTTTTCGTGTCGTGTGGAAGAAGAAGAGTCTGTTATTAAGATAATGTGAAGTTGGATTGGAGTCTTAGCTTAGGACTTTGGATCCTTTAAACATTCTGGGAGTTGAAACTTCTTCGGTCTTATTAATAAAACATTTTAGATTACGACCCATTCTGAATATAGCTTAACTAAGTTAATAAGTAATAGAAGAATATTAAAAAGTAGAGAAAATGCAAGTAGTACAATAAATTAGGATAGGTCTACACGCCATCTTACAGGAATCCTAAATCGCTTAGCAGCACGTTTTTTATGGAAAGGTGGTAGCTAGCCAGGACCAAAACGCCTCATAGATCAAACCAGAGACTAGTCAGTAATAATAAATTCCCAAATTGCCCCTGCCTGGAATCGAAACTTCCCCCTTATAAGACCACAGCGCTGACCACTGTGACAAGGAGGTTTTTTGTGGCCCATCTCGGTTCCTCAGGAACTAGCCACTAGGCAAACGAGTTAGTATAGTTCTTTCAATTCACGAGGACGCGTGAGCTTTTCTTGTGGTTACGTCGTGGACATGCACATTGCGTAAGTGTGTGTGCTTGTTAGGAGCCTAGGTGGGAGCGGTCAGGCGCGAGCAAGCTCTCGCTCACACTTATACAGATACGACGCCCATGAGCCACGCGCCCTCGTGAATTGCAAGAACGATACCTAGTTAAGATAAAAAGGTAAAAAAACACTTACCTATACAGTCCTTAGAGGAAGACAATGCGCGTCATTTATCGTCCATTATCACGGAAACTGTCTCGAGGACAATTTGATTCAATTACAGGGTTGAATTTATTGCGGTCACTGCCGAAAAATACTTTCAAAACACATTCATGGTATTTGCAACTTACAACCGAGATTTCGTTCTACATAAGTTTAAAAAATCAGCGAAGTACGAATTACACTTCCGCACTGAGGGTTCGGACTTCGGTACCTCATGAGGATTATATTAATTTTATATTAATTACTAGATGACAACTTAGTGGAAAAATTTTGCTTCACGGGAACTTTTGTATCAAAATTCGCTTTAAAAAGCTGTAACTTTAAGGTATATTGAGTTGAACTAGAAATTTGAAATTTTTACAGCATTAAGGGTATATTGACGTTTATAGTCAGTACACCCGCGACTTCATCCGCGTCTTCAATTCACAATTGACAGTTCCTAAATCTCTACAGTTTAGATAGGCAGAACCCCTCCAGCAGCAGCTTGAATTTAAAGACTACATAGTCTTTATTTGGTCTATGTATTATAGTAGGTACCTCCAAAAACTATTCATAATCAACAGTTCCTAAATCCCTTCAGTTTAGGTGGGCAAAACCCTTGCAGCATCAAGATTGAGGAGTTGGGCCCTGAAATTTAATAATGTAGCCATTACTTGGTTAGGTACCACTAACTTTTTTTTTCGGAACCCTTAAAACACCCGTCTAAAACGTACGCGTTTTTTCCTACCTTTATCTCTTTTTCAAATATCGCTAAGTTAACGTAAATTAAAACACACATAAACATACATTAGTATGACTTACCTAGACCTTACTGCACACGAGTAAAAAAAATGAATAAGAGATAAAGAAGGTTGAACCTTTAAGTTATCTAAATTCACCTGTTTACGTCATTTTGGTACTACAAATCTTTTGATCAAGTAATCTTATCGCGTATACACGTCTACCGTTCCCAGTTATAGCATTAAACGTTACGTAACATTCTGAATGTTTTGTCTTAAAGGACAACTCGCAGATTTGGAACTGATCCAAACTATTGTCGTTGGCAAAGCAAAAACGTTTTCTATTACATTCAGAATCCACGGCAAAACAATTCAGGCACGTGCAATGGCCTGTTACGTCGATTTGATAAAATATGAAACCACTATATTAACCATGTTTTTTTTTTTGTTTGGGTACGAACTTTTTCATCATATTTAGTTGATGGGGTTTTCTCGCGAAGATAATAATTGACCGAACGAAGCGAGGTCTCTGAGTCTACTTGAGTGAATTTCTATTAGTCCGTCCGTCCGTCTGTCAGAGCCTTATAATTTCTGAATTACTGAACGTAATTACTTCAAATTTAAATATAATATGTAAACTGATGGCCTTCAGCCAAATATTGCATAAAAAAATATAAAAAGCTTTATTTCAGGGGGGCTCTCATAGAAGCGTGTGTGAAGTAAATTTTTCTTTGTTGCGTTACATAGACTTGCGATATATCTTTTTAAAGACGACTTTGAACAGAGTAGAAAAATGTTTTTTTTTTATTTTTTCCTTTAAAATTGACGAAATGGGGGGCTTTCAAAGTGGAGTTTTAATTTGAGCCATAATATGTCAAAAATCATTGAATATTAGAACCTGAAACTTGGTTGTAAATTCAGTTATATCCTGTACTCGGACAACAAATACTTAAATTAGATAAATATTATAAAGAAACGAAATTATTTAATTTTTAATAGATTCCATAGCTTCACAATAATACTAATAGATGGCGCTGTATTTACTATTGGCGAAACCATGGTAAAACAGTTTTGCGTCAACTATTATTTTTTTCTTTATCGAGTACTAATTATGTTATTTTTTAATTATTTGCGTCTAATGTTAAAAGTTAATTATTACAACATATAATTAAAACTATCTTTTGGGAATTATGGGATACCGCGAAATCTCAGTTCGGGGCGAACCACTAGTATATTTAGGTATAAGATGAAGGTAAATATGGGCTTCTAAAATAGTTGAGTTATTGATTTGGGCTAAGATCAATCGATTGTTTACCGCAGCAAATGAGCTATAGTAAAAGTTTGTACTCTTTGACTATACCATACCACCCTCAAATAAATTCCAGACTTGAAGTCTAATTAAACTCTATGCTGGAAGCCAAAAAGTTTTTCAATACCAACTAGGAAGAGGGTCCGGTAAGTATTGGGTCGCCACAAATTTTACTTAAAGCTTTTTTTATTTGACTTTTAAAATAGGACAACGTTCTCTAGTCCTAGGTGTTTAAGGGGGTTTTTAAGGGGGCAAAACTTAAGAACCTCGAACGATAATAATCCTATTAATATTATAAATACGAAAGTTTGGATGTATGGATGGATGAATGTTTGTTACTCAATCACGCCGCAGCGGCTGCACCGATTTGGCTGAAATTTGGTACAGAGATAGATTATTATAGTCTGGATTAATACGTTGCAATCTCAAATCCATAATCCGTGCGTACGAAGTAACGGGCATCAGCTAGTAGAGGTAACTTTTCTAAAAATATATAGGTAAGTGGTTATCTTTAAATTAGACTTTTTTTTAGCTCTACCGTTACCTTAAAGATTTTTTCGTTTTAGTAGGAAGGAAAATTCGAGGCGTTCTGTTAATGAAAGGACTTTTAATGTATTTCTGGACCCTTTTGAGTAGGGCCACGTCTTAATTAGGGTATCCGAGTCCGTAAATAAAAATGTCATGACTTGATTTATTAGCAAGTCGACAGATATATCTCGTCAAGTAATTAGCGTAAAGTAACTTGTCTTAACGTTTATTAAGCAGTTCGTTTTTCTATACATAGTTAGCATTGAAACCTAGTTATTTTTTATCTTAGTAGTAGTAGTAGTAGTAGTAGTAGTAGTAGTAGAAGACATTGCTTCTTTGACAGTAGGTTCTACCTATCTTTAGAAATAAAACACTTCTAGTAAATTAAGCGGCAACTTAAATTGCATAGTGAACTTATAGTTCATGTCCATTAAGGGTATATGATATCTACAAATCTTACGGTGCCTATATAATGAAATGCATGCCTCCTGTTTCATAATTTTGCAATTTTACAATTTCTGCGGGAAAGTGATGTCTGCATGAATCCATAAATACCTCTTTAGCACAAAATTGCTTCTGCATTCAGTATTTTTTCATTCTCATAAGAATGCATGAGCTTGATTGATTTAGCTGGCGGCAAGGTTAACATTATTTTACTTGAAAAGAAGTATTTTGTTTTACTACGATTTTTAATATTTTAAAAAGAAATGTGCGCGTTTTTGAAAAAATAACATGGAAGCATACCTACTTACAAAATATTTATGAAATATTTTGTATAGAAAGGCTCTTGATTTTGAGTGTGTGAGTGTTTGTTTCCTTTTTATATGTTATTTAGTTTTCAGACGGTGATCGAATTGTGCATGGAGTATGAGTTGATTTTTGAAGTCCATTATATTTTGATCCAAATGAAGATTGAACTTCTTCCTGAAGTTTTATAAATAGGGCAGTATAAAAACTTGACTACAATATCGCTATGTTTAAGTCAAGTGAAAATAAATGCGACTATCAGTGTCGACGGAATAAATTTTGGAAATCCTATTGGGAAAAGAATAGTGTGCAAAATTTACGAGCCAAGGGAGGGCAGTAAAGCCTCGTTATGGTGAGCTACGACCCAATCGAGGAAATATTACTGCAAAATGCTATTTCGCAATGTGTGCGTGTGATAAAAAGGTGTCAACGTGCAATGGGAATTTCTTTTTATCTTGCCATACCTTGGCGAAACTTACTGCAACACAGTTTATCATATCATTGTTCTTTTTTATTTAAATTGCTTAATAATTTATTTCCAACGAGAAAAATATTTATTGCAATAAAGAAACTGTAGTCATAAACATAGAGTATGTTTAGAACATAAACAGTTTTACTACCTCAAAGGAGTGCTATTCAGCGATATACGACGTATTGAAATACGTTCTCTTAGAGTTCTCCGTCGCTAATTACAAACAAATGAACATAACAATAGCAAACAGCTTACCCACAGTTCAATACTTTCTGACCATTGAGCATGAACATGAATGTATGCCAGCCGTTGCCTAAGCCATTATGTTTAAAAAAAAACCGGAAAGTGAAATTTGGTCAGGCACCCATTCCGCGGTTAGGTATCATCAAGTGTGGGAACTTGGATGAGACTGGCAGAAAGAAAAGGCTGAAGAAGACACAAAGATGCTTATTTTCAACGATGAACGTAATAAAGAGTTAGAAGATGAACAATTAGTACCTATAAGTATATTTTACTTTCTCTTTCGCATAATTGCAAAGTTAACAAATAGCAAAGAGAAAGGAACGTGTAAGTGACGAATTATTTCCAACGTTTCAGACCTTCTAAAGGTTTCAATAAGAACGTAGGCAGAAAATGTCAAAAACAGGAATGTCAAGTGGACCTCAAAAGGAAAACCTTAGGATTTGCAAGAAATCCTGGCAAAAAGGCAAGGATTTTCCCAGGTAAGAACAAATCTTCGACTAAAAGAACCTTTCTCAAAACAATTGTAACTGAGGAAATTACTTATAACAAATTCAATTTATATTCTGTTATTATTCCTACTGACCTACTTTTCGTTAAATCGTTAGACAATTTATCACGAGGCGGTAGCTGTCGTATCAATCAAGTTACACTTAGGATGAAATTAAAATGAACAAATACAACGATATGGCATTCTAGACAAAGGGAAATGGACAAAGACATTTCGTTCTCTATGTAAAAATAAAAATATTAATGGAACAAGGCTATAATAAAAGCAAGAATAAGGGTTACCTACTAACACAATAATCTAAACTTCTTGCGGAAATAGTAGTTTATAGTATTAAGGGAATATTTTACACTGTCTCGAGCGATAGAAGTCCGCATCCTATTTCCTACTCCTACTAATGTTATAAATGTGAAAGTTTGTGAGGATGAATGGATGGATGGATGAATCTATGTGTGAATGTTTGTTACCCGTTCACGACACAAAGAATGAACCGATTTGGCTGAAATTTGCGATGGAGATAGCTCGAACCCAGGACACTTTATTTCGAAAAATTAAAGAGTTCCCGCGGGAATTAAAAATCCTTAATCCATGTGAATAGAGTCGCGGGCATCATCTAGTAGCTCATAATTAGGATCATAAAGGATAGCCACAGAACACAGCGACTTCTTGGAGCTCGTCCGATCTCGGTAACTCTAGTTCTCGTGCGGATCTCCTCATTCCTGATTTAATCTCACAGGAATCCGAGCAAGAAGACATGTTCAGAATTGATGTGATTTTTGTATGTATATAACTCCAACTATAACTTTATCTGTAAATAAGATCACAGTCAATCGGTACCAAATCATTATTTTCAACAGCGTTTTGACCTTATGTAGTAAGTATAAAAGTATGTTTATGGTTTTGACACGTCAACAGACTCTAGCCAGATAATAAGAAAATGTAACCTTCCTTTATTTCCTTTTTAAGACCTATCTGTCTTGATTGTAACGATATGGGGCCACTACAAGGCTTTATTACGTTTATGTAGCGCTTGTACCACTCTATCATAATACCTTACCGTAATTGATGTAGGAGGCACCTTTATTAGAAAGAAAATACTAGTTGTTTTACATAACTCAATGTTGCTTAAATAGGTTGATACACGGTCGCTAATTATAAGTCTCATAAATAGGCTCATGCCCGTTTGCAGAAAATTATCACGTAAGTCTCTGTGCGTAAATAGTCACTAAAAACAATGCCTTACCTAATGTGATTTCTAACTTTTAAGCTATTGCATAGCTTCTATCGCGGGCCTTGAGCGTGGAGACCGAATCCAGAAATTTCGTAACGAAAATAACCTGTCACGGGACTCCTCTCACCGCTAGATGGCGTTGATAAAAAATGCTATGCAATAGCTTTACCGCGGCAGTCCCCGAGTGCCACACGTCTTTTTTTTATATATTCCGCTGGTGGAAATGCTTTTTACGCATTCCTTTCGAGAGTTAGGGAACGATGATATCAGAGTCATTCAGCTACTGGATACAAGCGGCACAAGTTCGTGTTCTATGGTGATCCTTACAAGATATAAGTACCCATGTACAGTGATAGATATCTATCGGTTGAGACGAGACATCTCACATATTACATTTCATAAGTACACTTAAAAAAAGTATGGTAATGTAAAAGAATGGTATATAATTGAACGCAGTGTGAATTTAATTAGGTAGTACCTAATTTAATCTATAGTGCAGCTATTATACTAAACAATAAAAAAAGTTGTCTGACGAATCAATGCATAGAGGAATATACCTGTTGTATCTAAATATGTATATAAAAGGTAAAGATGACTGATTGACTAACTGACTGACTGACTGACAGTTCGATCAACGCACAGTTCAAACCACTGCATGCATCGGGCTGATATTTGGCATACAGATAAATATTATAATGTAGGCATGCGTTAGGATCCTATTTTTGAAAATGTACCTAACCCCTATGGTAAAATAGGGCTTTGAAAAATCGAACTTAACGTGAGCGAAGCTAAGGGCATAGTTAGTTGAATAATAAGTTTTAAGTTGGGATTTTTCAGAAGCATCTTTTCTGTTGAAAATTTTCGGCTTGGGTATGGGGCAGGGAACGGAGCGCTTGCGGGATCTGCTTTCATTATGTTAAATTGATCCATTAAGCCCGAAAACTGCAGCGCTGAGATCGGATAAAGAGATTGGGGTCAGAAAATTAGTAGAAAAGGTGTTGATTTTTTTTATTTTACTTGCCTAACTTTTTGTCTAAGAGTTCGCTCTGCCTGCGCAATTTATGATGTCCACTGACTAGAAAAATATGTGTCATTACTATGGAATAGGTACATTTACCATTCTCATGCATGGGTACTACAATCATTTCATGATCATGGATCATCAATATCTGCCGGGAAAACTTTCTTTGGTAAAAACATCAAGAAGCGATACATACTGAAATACAAGTAAAGAACTCGTACAGTTTATAACCTCAGATATCTGTGAACCTCCTCCGAGGCGACACCTGTGCAGTGCACAAAATCGCATCAAAATTAGCCCATTACTTTTTTTAAGAAATTTTTGTTCACATTAAAATGATCTCCAATTTGATGCGAGATGCAGTATGATTTTTAAGAAAATGTTAAAAAAAAATATGGGCAAAGATGAGAGCTCCTGAGAGAAGTGAAAACATAACATTAGCATTAAAGCAATACAAAGTCTAAAAGTCGCTAAACGCACCTTAAGAAATTTCACTTCAAAAACTCAAGCAAACAAACGAACACATGGCTTCCAAAGCTCAAAGCTTATACCGTCTCCGAAGGCTCCGCCAGAGTATAGGAAAAATCTATAAAGTAAAACGGCGCGCTGCTGCTCAAAGATGGCTGGCTCTCGGGGACCGCATTCATTATGCTAAATTGCCCTATTAAGCCATAAGCTGCATCGTTGAACTCAGATACGAGATCGAGGTCAGGAAATTAGCAAAACGGTGCTAAAATTATATTTCAGCGTTAAAAAATATTGCTCGAGGAAATATTTTTTAAATTTAAGGCGTGGTTATCCTACCCTTCCTGTCTTATCCTACTTACAGTATCATTTTTTGAAAGAATATTAGCCACACACACAATATTAGAATATTAGAACATGACTAATATCACCCTCTCCACTCAAATTAAGCGTAGAGCTTGTTTTATAGTATAGGAAACGACCATCACCGATCGAGTAACCGGACGAAAAAATATGTTAACGAAAATTACTATGATGATGGAGTAATCAAAAAAATTTACCGCTAATCGAAAGTATGAAGTTTATATAATATGCAAAAGGCGTTGCTTAGTTTAAAAAGGTAAATCAAAAGTGTTTTTTGTAAATTAAATTTAAAAAATTAAATTACATAAAATTTTAAATTTTATTGGTTTCTCCATCGGTGAAAAGTACCTGTTACATTATTATTAATAAAAAATATCCTTTACAGGATTTCAGCAACTCAGCATCGTTACTTTTGTTAACATATTTTATTACGTAAAAAACATTTCGTCCCGTTACTCGATCGGTGAAGGTTCAAAGGTGAAGATCGTTTCCTGTACTTATTACTATATATATAGCTACTCGTGCTGATTCACTGACTGACTGATTGATCACCTCTCCTGTAAAATTTTGTATGGAAAATTTTTTTTTCACTCATGGTTTCGTATTGAGGACAAAAATTCATTCGGAGGAAAAATATGGAGAGAGCTGATGATTGAGGATTTCGGAGACGGGTGAAGAGCACCGGCCAGGGTATCGAAGATAGGTGGGGGGTGTTCAACCAAATGTCACTCGAAACCTCATCCAATTGGCAAGGAGCCGAAAAAAAACTCCAAAATGGCGGATTCAAGATGGCGGCCATACAAATTTCGTCGGTGTCTATCTCGGAGACTATAAGAGATGGAAGAGTAGTTTTTTGGAAAAAGATGATCAGGACCCGAAGGTCTACTTGATGAATAGAAAAAAAATTCAAGATGGCGGAATTTATTTTTTTCATATAAAATGTATCTAAGACTGTAATAGGTTCCTTTTCAAAATTTCTAATGGTTTCGTAGAGAGGACAAAAAATTATTTGGAGGAAAAATATGGAGAGATCTGATGGTTGGGGATTTCGAAGACTGGTGAAGAGCACGGCCAGGGTATCGAAGATAGGTGGGGAGTGTTCAAACAAAAGTCACTCGAAACCTCATCCAATTGGCAGAAAGTCGAAAAAAATCGGCAAAATGGCGGATTCAAGATGGCGCCCATACAAATTTCGTCGGTGTCTATCTCGGAGACTATGAAAGGTGGAAGAGTGGTTTCTTGGAAGAAGATGATCAAGACACGAAAGTCTACTTGATGAAGAGAAAAAAAATCAAGATGGCGGAATTTATTTTTTTCATATAAAATGTATGTAAGACTTTGTGACGTTCCTTTCCGAAATTTCTGATGGTTTCGATAGAGGATCAAACTTAATTTGGAAGAAAAATATGGAGACAGCTGATGATTGAGGATTTCAGAGACGGGTGAGGAGCACAGTCAGGGTGTTGAAGATAGGTGGGAGGTGCTTGAACAAAAATCACTCGAAACCTTATTCAGTTGGCAGAGAGCCAAAAAAACCTCCAAAATGGCGCATTCAAGATGGCGGCCATACAAATTTTGTCGGTGTTTATCTCAGAGAGTATGAAAGATGGAAGAGTAGTTCCTTGGAAAAAGATGATCAAGACCCGAAGGTCTACTTGGTGGACAGAAAAACCGCGGTTCGCTTTAGCGAGCCGCGCACCCACGCGCCCTACTAGTTTTAAACTATAACGACAATAGTTCAACGAGTGATTGAACCACGAGCTTTCGATTTACCGACGAATTGACAAATTCCTCCTCTTGTACCGATTTTTAAAAAATGTCAGTAAAAATGAGTTGTCACAAAGGTTGTCACTCACGATTACGAACCTATTTTGAGTGAGGAAGCTAATATAATTACATCTCATGATCCTGCAGATCTTTGTAAATACAATCAAATAATATTTACTGGACAGTATTCTTTTATGAATAAAAATGGTAAACCCTAGCAAGAATTTGATTTAAGTATCACAACATTCTTTTATTTTATTTAAGGTTTACCATAATTATTGTATGCTGTAACAAAAGGGGTTTATTAATTTTTTATTGGGTTCGGTTTCCGAAAATTTCGTAATTGAAATCACAACTATTTTGGGTACAAAAGTCAAGTTATTTATATTACATCTGAGTATCACGATATTGAATATTTATTTTAATAGTAAGTACGTTAATATTCTCCTTTATCGACGTTCGGGAACAGGAAAAATGCCAATAACGGGCTTCCGAAAGCAAGCATCACTGGTAGGTACTTATATAATATTTTTTTAACTTTATTTACCCGCGCTGAATAGCTAAGCTGATCCTTTGCACAAAAATGAGATAGCCCTTCTGTCATCAGATGAGGGAATTAAGTTCCATGAAATATCTCGTTAATATTTTTTACCACGAAGACTCCACGGCCCCATAGTCTCTACAGCAAATATGCAACTCTCTATCAGAGTAGCATATTTGCGTCGCTCACTCACATCAATTTCCCTCACCTTTTAGCATGTGATATTTTATTGCACATAATTTCGCAAAATCATTGGATCAGTCAAATATCGAACTAGTGACCTCCCGAATAGGAGACAGCAGTTCTAACCACGGTCCTGTGCTCTAGATAGCTGTTTTATAGATTGTAAATGTGGATTTTTCTGATAAGAAATTCTCAGTAGACCGGAGTTAGGGTTGGTGTATCATCCCCGTGTCTCAGAGAGCACGTAGAGCCGTCGGTCCTGCGCCTGATCTCTCTCTGGTCATGTCGGATTTCTATCCCATCTGTATATTTGAGTGAGGAAATAGAAAGTGCACCTATGTTTTCGCACATACTAAATGTGTGCACTTTAATATATCCCGCGCAAATGGCTAATCTCTGTGGAGATTGGCCCCATTATGGGAAGGACATTGTAGATAAAAATTGAATATTTTATCGAAGAAATAGTAACAACCAATGATTAACAAGATATATTTTATTTATCAGTAACCGAATGTACCTATTTAATTCACTATTCATGACACTATAAATTCATGAAATTTTTTATCTTATATAGGAAGTTGTTGGATTGAGTCCAAGAAGTAGCAGTAACCCGTAAGTAAACTAGTAAACCGCTGGATAAGAAGGGATTCAGGTTGATATAAGGCAGTTTGGACAGGAAAAACACTAAGCCAATTATGACTTTGTGAAGCTGCCAAACCGCACTTTTCGTAGTGAAAGGAGAGTGTTTTATCTTAAACTTGTTTCTAAAGTAAGTATTTTATTACCACCATGAGCTCAAGATAACAAATCTGTAGATAAATCAATAAAGAAACCAGTAATTTTCAGATTTATAAAATAACTAGCTTTTGCTCTCACCCTCTTAGGGGTTGAATTTTCAAAAATCCTATGTGATAAAAGCAAGTAATAAAGCAATAGTAATTTAGTAAAAATGTTCATCTGACCGAATATTAGCAATATCCTCGGATGGCCGATCCAAACGGAAACTACGTTCAACTACGTAGAAGATGTTATAGTGCACAGATGTGTACGCATTGGTGCACTCTCTATAATATGTAACCCTATGTTTTTCCAGGATTAGCAGTAGAATGTTTCTCCGGGTTAAGTAACCTCTTCGCGCAGGTACCCACGTAATAATAATACACAATACATAGTCCACCACGATGGCGAAGTGTGGATTGGCAGACTTCACGCCTGCATGCCTGAGATTTCTTCATAAAGTTTTCGAAAGTTTACTTCGAAAACTTCATGGAGCATTCTCAGGCACAATATCTACGATACACAATCCAATTAATCCATTCCACTAACCACGTCACTTTATTTTCACGAGCATTTTTATCAAACGACACCGCTGGATCGACTCCAAGAAACTTGAATATCAAACACGACAGCGTCTCCCACAGAGAAAT
This sequence comes from Hipparchia semele, assembly GCA_933228805.2. NCBI lineage: Eukaryota > Metazoa > Arthropoda > Insecta > Lepidoptera > Nymphalidae > Hipparchia > Hipparchia semele. The sequence continues at coordinate 8,603,056 of OW121725.1, read as the reverse complement.
GGTAACACAAAAGATTCAGTCTTATACCGCAGTTTAGACATGAAAAACCTTGAAGTTCCTCCATGGAGAACGCTTGAAGGTTGTTGCTCGTTTACGTTGTAATAAAAGGTGTATTTGTGAGCCATCCAATTATTCATTTTCCAGCTTTTATTCGCGACCTCATCTGCGTGGTGTTAGGGTTCTTTTAATAAATCCACGGGAATCCTTTGTTGTTCAGGAATAAAGGTAGCTAATGTAATTCTCCAAGTTCTCAACACTTGAGGATAAGAGTCAATGAGATAGGTTCGTTAGAACATTTACATATTACTTAGTATGTTTAGTAGAGCTGACCTGTAGTTTGGATGCCTTGCTATGAGAAATGAGACTTTATTGAAGGTTAATAAGTAGAGTATACATAGTACCACAAATAGCAACTCTATTTAGCTACATATAAAGATATACCTAGTTATGCAACAACTTTAGTAGCTATGTTCCGGGTGCGTTGATGTGACATTTAAATGCAAATATCGGTTCCCGTCATAAAAGCCGGTTGGTTAGTATGGAAATAGGCTTTAGTACGGGCTCAGGCAAGGCTGTATTACAATGTCGGATGCCTCGGGTTATCTGCGAAATTGTTTTTGTTTGCTCGTTTTAATTAGGTTTAAGATTAAAGTTGGACAGTTTAGAAAGAAGCGATTTTATTGTAATGCTTCTAGTGGAATTTAATGTTAACAAGATAGCGTTTCAGCACTTTCAATTTATAAGCTTCGATCAAACTGAGGCTAAATCTAAGACTAATGAGGCTAATATATTTTGCATTAGCTGTCTTAGTGCCGATTTCACCGACGTAAAATAAGACCTAACAGAGCGTTTTGTTATTTTGACTGATGTTCAATACAAAAACTGTCAGTATAAAAGCTTGGTTAAACGTCAACGCTAGTAAAATCGGCACTTATGTATATGATAAAAAAATCACGGAGAAGATGTTTCGGGTGCTTACGACTATTTTAAGTTTGGTTTTTTAGTTGCCGCACGATTTCATTTTCAGCACTGTAAGAAATAAGGACGATATTTCTGATATGGTCTTTAAAAAACTATTAAGTACATTTTTCCCTTATTAATTCAAGGTAGCGTAAGAGTGCCGGGTGTGCTTCCAAAATTACCCAACTCTGTATACCTATAGAAAACTTATTATATTCTAGTATTAAATGCGAAAGTTTATGAGGATGGATGGATGGATGTGGAGATGGATGGATATTTGATACTAATTCACGAATGAACCGATTGAGCTGAAAGTAATGGAGATAGTTCGACCGTAGCAATTAACATAGTCGTATGTGAAAAATCACTACTTTAGGGAATGGCCGTTCAAAGTTTCAAATATGTATAAAGTGAAGAATAGTCAATGTATCTACTTTTTGCACTTGCAAAATCCAACGATGGTGGGTTGATTTTAAAAATTTCATTATTGATGGGGGCATTTCTTTCTTATTTTAAGACCTTTAATGCAATAAAATGGAAATCGCTAAAATGTAGATCCGACAATGTTAATTGCTACGGTCGAGTTCTTACCCCGGCTAACAGGCTATATTTATCCTGAAAAATTGTAGAGATCCCACAGAAATCGAAAACCCTTAATCCACGCGTACGAAGTCGTGGGCAGCAGCTAGTTTTATTATTACGAGAAATTATCCTGTATGTATTGAGAAATAATATTCCAACAAAGATTATTTTCTATGTACTGTATTGCAGATATACGTCCACATTGAAAAATAGATTCTAAGCCGTTGCAATAGGGACTCAATATTTTTGTATTTTTGAGTTATATACCCAAGGAGGTAAGCGGATATTAAACGCGTGTTTAGGACGTGATATCTTCGCAGTAATCTTTATATTGTGACATCCTTAGTTTTCCTTAGTAGGACGTTGTATCCGACAGGCTTTCGCAAATAGATTTCTTTATTTTACTCACGAACACGAATTTTGTGTGATATATTATATTGTGTTGGATTCAAAGACCTATTTCGTTCATTGAGTGAAAATACAGCTCACAGTTGTGTTAAAGCACTAAAAAGACAAAGATGTATTTATTGTGGTGTTGTGTGACGTGTTGTGGTTTAAAAACAACGCAACAGGAATGCATTCATATTGTTGTTTTTTTCAATTTGCTCAATGAGTGAATGTATAATTACTGCAATATCTGCGATATCTTATAATAATATTATGATACATATTGAGAAAGATGCACAGTAAGACTTAGGACCTTTAAAGTTTTTAAGTTTGATTCATTTCTTTAAAATTTATATGGCATTTTCATTCATAGTCATTCATTCAACAGAGGGTGAAGTCTTTTTCTAAAACTACTAATAGTCCGATGTTATATTAATAGGTATGAAGACCTAGTGTAGTTGAAAGATCAGATTTTCCTAATACTTGCGATTGCTAAAGTTCTATGTCTTGGGGCTTCAGCACTTTACTGCTTATTTTTCATATTACCCATATTTTATAGAATGGAGTTAGGAATAAAGATATTTTCAGTTTTTGAAATAACAAAAACTGAAAATAAGTAACGAAAAACTCGAAGAACAAACAATTTCTTAAATTCATATCTCGTTTAAATGGATCAATGGAAAATCCATTGACGCAACTAAAGCCATAGATAGAGAAGGAACACGAAAATATCAAACGTTTTTCAATTCACAATAAAGAGACACAGGTAAGAATCCCCCTTTTGTCAGTACAATATATCCAAATACAATAACAATACATACACAATATATACACAAAACACACAATATACACAATACACCCACAAGGTCGCGATACACCGATGCGATAAGCCCACCTCACAGGCATGTCGTACCAAATCCCGTACAACACAAAGCCTTTTATTTTTGCGATGTTTTTATTCACGTCAATGTTTTTTTTTCTTTGAAACCTTTTTCATTGTGATTTTGGTATGTTTTTCCAGACAATCATTGTTTAACTATGCGTCAGAGAAAAATGTAATGTGTCGGGGGCAATTGGAGGTGTAGAAAAGTCTATATATAAACGTATTTTCATTTTTACAATTAATTATACATATTTATTACAAACTAAACCTCAATTCAAACTGTCTATCCCTGTATTTTAATGTCTATCTCGGCTGATGGGAGAAAGACGTTGGAACAACTTGCAAGGGTGTTGTTTGCTTCTACATGTAATTACAATATGAGTGTCTTATCTTCTTAAATGGGCCTTGGGGAGGTATCCGTAATAAGTGTAATAAAATAAACAATTATTGAAATTCATTGTGTATCTATACAAATAAAAAAAATTGAGGTGTGTGGTGAGGTGAGGTGTAATTTATTATATTAGTCGTTTCTTTGATTAAACCCTTTGGGGAGTTTTGAACTTTTTATTAAAATATTTTATTAAGATGATTAGAATTCGAATAAAGACAGTAAACGTTTCCTGAACGTAGTGTTTATAATTTAAATATAAATTATTCATTTCGAAATTTCATTCAAACGACTCGAACATTTTACTTCAAACTTGGAAGCTTTGTCGACGACACCGTATTTATCTTGACGTCCAAGTACGAACAGCTATCCATCAATTCGGTGGAAAGCGTTCAGAAATACAACTTAAGTGAGGTGAGATAAAAGTGGGATATTTTTATACAAAAAAAAAAACTGCTTCGATCTTGCTTGTAATTTGTCACTCAAGGCCGTGACAGGGCTGAGGAAACTTCGCAAGGGGATTACAGGGAAACCTTATGAATAATTAAGTAACGGGCACACTTTTTATATTCGACGGTTGCTGTGCTATATATGTATATATATACACAGGTACGTGGGTCAATTTATTCTCAAAAAACGGTCATTTACAAAAGTAGTTACTTAGGTTGTGACGACGCGTCTTTATCCGCGTGGATTAAGGTTTTTTAATTCCAGCGGGAACTCTTTAATTTTCCGGAATAAAATGTAGCTTATATGCTAATCCTGGGTATCTCCATTCCAAATTTCAACCAAATCGGTTCATTCGTCGTGGCGTGAAAGAGTAACAAACATATACACACAATACACATACATATTATAAACTTTCGCCTTTATAATATCAGTATGATAACAAGAACTCTAAAAGAGGGAATAGTTAGCTTAATAAAAATATAATTGCTGTGGGGTCTACAAAAATATAATTAACTAACTCGGAATAACACGGAGTTAGGTTTTAAAAATTCCGCGGAAACCCACTGTTTATCCCCCCTTCCAAAATATTCCGTCGAGTGTGCGATTGAAGGGCAAACCAAAAATCATACTTTCAAATTTACACTATTAATAAGGTTTTTAATAGGTTAATAATAATTATATAACTAAATGCCAATGTTACTAACAACGAGTGACGTTTAACCGAGGAATAAATTGGGTGGTGGTAATTTGGTCGATTTTCAATATTGTCAGAAGACAGTATTGAAAATCGGCCAAATTTCACTCTCAGGTAAAACTTGAAATCGGTTCCTATCGTATTAAAACGGGCCGTTTAATAATTACGTTCGTACTACGGACAAAACAGACCGTTCGCAAATTAGAGTTTTAAGCAGATTAAGGGAAATAAAAGTTTGATTGTGTGTCAAAACATTGTGAATAAATAACACGGAGCGCGGCAGGCCCCGGCTTGAATTTTAATGTCTATTGAGCCATGATTTCACTGAAAAATTAATGGACTTGAGACGTTACAGTGCCTTTGTCCAAATTAAGTTGTCGTATTTATTCGTCTGAAAAGAACGTGCTGAGATAATATAAATTACTTCTTACTTTTTCTTGAATACTGCAGCATACCTCGAAAGAACAGCTAATTTTTTTTTAATTTGAAATTGTATTGCTAATTTCCCACACATTTTGCACACATTTGTATACCCTTTCAGGGAAATTACTTCAAAGCACATATAAGATGCATATAAGAGATAAATAAATAGGTACATAATATTACACTCTCTGTAAACGTGAAGTCACTATATGAAGGGCTTCATAAAATTTAAATTCTATTAAGTATGAATTTTTTTAAAGTCTCCTGGAGAAGAGAATGTACCCGAGCAAACTCATACTAACAAAGTTTGTTTTGAACTGATTGAAAAATAGATACCATATCAGTTTCGGCGCAGACAGGCAGTTGAACCTATCAAAAAGTCAATAACTTCAAGGCGAGATTCCCGAGAGATGTTGGGTGGGCTCCGCATATTTTGATGTATTTAAAAATTTACTCCGTATTTTCCTTCTACTATAAAGTAAAGAACAAACAATCGTAGACAATTTAATAAAAAGTGTAAATTAAAAAAAAAATTAAAAACAAAATTTTAGTAGCTGGCTCTATCCTCAGACCCTGGGTATCATTTAGGACCAAGTTAAAGTTGTTAAGACGAATTAAACGAGACCAATTTTGATGGAGTTACGTCTTATTACTGAGTTTCTATAGTTAACTAGCTTTTGCCCCCGCGACTTCGTCCGCGTGGAATTAGATTTTGGGGTGGAATTTTCAAAAACTGTGACACACGTACTTCTTTATTTTTAACTGAAAGCTCAAATACCAACTTTGATGGAAACAGCTTGAAAACTGACGGAGTTTCATACAAACTTCCATCCCCTATTTAAACCCCTTAGGGGTGGAATTTCCAATAATCCTTTCTTAGTGTGCGCCTACGTCATAAAAGGAACCAACTGTAAAAATTTCAGGTTTCTAACTTCAGTAGTTTAGGCTGTGCGTTGATATCTCGTTCAGTCAGTCAGTCAGTCAGTCAGTCAGTCAGTCAGTCAGTCAGTCAGTCAGTCAGTCAGTCAAGACTTTGAATTTTATATATATAGATTATGGAACAGAAAAATCATGAGCAAGTCTTTGTGATACGCTAAAACAGTTTATTGTATTGGAATTGATAGTACATTATGTGGAAGGTAATAGCCAGTAAAACATCGGAAAAAGGGTTAAAGACTTCCATCAACTTATTACTCCGCCTCCCTAAATTTGAAAGGGAGCAAATTAATCCTGTTTATGAAGTCAGTCTCAATACGGGCTATATCTCATTTCCGAGTATTACTTTAGGAGTACTTTCGAACCCCACACGCCGCTAGCGATTTCCGATTCCCTCTGTACAGACAGCAAATTAAATGCATATTCCTAAACAGTTTCGACTTGAGAACGACTTTTTTTTTTCATTTCAAAGGAAAATTCAATTCTTTATTCAATGTTCCCTGTAAATTTTTTAAATGTTCAAAATTATTATTTAACCATGCAAGTCTGATAATACTGATAATTATTATTAATGACGTACTTAAAACAAAAGCTACGAGGGTTCCAAGGGGGTCTATGAGAAGAGCCCAAAACAAATTCAGCTAGGTATTATTTTATCAAGATGATACCCGCGACTTCATTCGCGTGGATTAAGGTTTTTGATTCCCGCGGAAACTCAGCGGAAACTATAATTTTTCGGCATAACATGTAGCCTATATATTAATCCTGGGTATGCGCTATCTCAATTCTAAATTTCAGCCAAATCGGTTCATTTGTTGTGGCGTGAAGGAGTAACAATCATACACACACATACACTTTTGCCTTCATAATATTTAGTATGATGTGATGTCATGTGATATCCCTGTCACAATATCACTTCGACTTAAATATTAGAACTATTAAACGTAATATCTAACAAAATTAATACTGTCTAATACAGATTTAATTAGGATTTTGGAGATTGACAAAAATATAAGCTCAGGCGGTGCCCAAAAAGCTCTTTTGCTTTTTTTTCTTTTCTTTGCTAACAAGGCCTTTTGATTAAATTAACTCTTGGATCACCATTAGCATATATAAGCTTGTGAGATACGATGACGATGATTTAGATAAATGTTTAGAAAAAATATATACCCAAGTAAAAGCTGAATAAAAATGTTCTGAAATATGCTATCTGTACATTTCATTCTGCATCAAAGAGTGTGATGTGACAGCAACAGACCATTTATCCAATAGACTTCAATACGGCTGGATTATATTATGGAATGTAAATAAATTCTGCCTATTTTGAGGACACAGTACTTGGGAATATTTTATTTTAATATTAAGTATTTTTCACGTAATTGTGGAAACTTAGTACGTTTATTTTAAATTTAGGATTTATAACTGAATTTATATAACATGGTTCAGATTGTACGCTGGAAAAGTTTACAGAAATATTTTGGTGAAGAATATTAGAATGTTTTCTGAAAGAAATTGAAATTTTTATACAAAAACATCGTCCAAAATTACTTTTCCGTTGAATTTTCAAAACAATACATACAAACCTATGCAACAATGCGATAGTTTTGCATTGACGGCATCTAACGCATAGTCACATACGCATAACACTTCACACAGAACTTTCTCAAATAGCAATCGAATGACATTCAATGTTCCAATCACGAGTTCCATTCATGAGTTTGTCGAACTTTGTAGCGGTGTAGGCGTTTGACGTAGCAACGCACGTATGAATTCGTAGGCCGCGCCTACGAATTAATAGAACTTTTTGTATGTTAAACGACTATTTTTTCTTTACCCTTCAAATTCAGCTTTAATTTTATACTAGCTTTTCCCCGCGGCTTCGCTCACGTTAAGTTCGATTTTTCAAACCCCTATTTTATCTCTTTAGGGGTTGAATTTTCAAAAATCCTTTCTTAGCGGACACCTACGTTATAATAGCTATCTACATGCAAAATTTCAGCCTGATCCGTCCAGTGGTTTGAGCTGTGCGTTGATAGGTCAGTCAGTCAGTCAGTCAGTCAGTCAGTCAGTCAGTCAGTCAGTCAGTCATCTTTGCCTTTTATATATTTAGATTAGGACTAGCTGATTTCCCGCGACTTCTTCCGCGTGGAAAAAGTTTAGAGTAATTTGCTACGATCCGCGAGAAGTTATGTCCTCTATCTCCGATAATATTTAGTAGATCTTCACCAAGATTATAGATAAAATAGATTTCCACTCAAGTTGGTTGAATAGTCAAAGTAAACTAGTTAAAAATGTGTTTGTAGTGACCAATTAATTTAAAAAAAAATATTATTTTTATAAGATAGATACTAATACGCGACTAAATTGGTTATTATTAAAACATGAAAGGATGTTACCTGGAAAGTAAGCTCTTAAGCTTTAAGCATAAAGGTAAACCTGTTTTCTTTTCAGTATGATTCTATCCTTTTTCCAATAACATTTGATTCACAAAGCGAAAACATTTTTGCCGGCCCTGTAAATATAGACAATTTTCTCTTAAGCAGCTTATAAATGGCGCACATTTTAACCGAAAAATACACTCATATTATTAAATGTTTGTTTTATTTAACCCAGTGGAATCCTAAATATACTAATTGATATCAACAGTGGTATCTCAGAATACGTATACTATGTTTGTTAATCATCCTAAAGAGTTGGCATTTATATTTTATTTTAGTTCAGTTTCAGTTTGAATGGATGGTCAAATGAACTAATTTGGCAAATTGATGTTGTCAAGTGTATCTTGTTTTAAACGTAAGTAAGAACGTAAAAGATGGTGTGTTTTTATACCTTTGTTTTTAAAAATTTCTTAAAATAATCTTAATTTATCTTTACACTTTAACTAAGGTGATTATTCTTTCAGGATGAATTTGATTTATTTTCTATATATACTACGTTTAACGTTTACTTTTAAGTACAGTTTATAGCAACTTGTCTTTCCTTTGCGTAACCTTATGGAAGCTCTTTACTCATTCATGGCAACCATTTTACTTAGGTGTCCGCAAATTGGCTGCGTATACAGGCTTACAGCCACTACCATATTCATGATCCATTCAATTCGGTAAATTCGTTATAGCCTTATAGGTACATATGAGTATGTTACAAGGTAAATAAATGAACCAGTGATAGATTCATATGATGATCACATCAAAATTACTTTATATTATATGATCAAACGAACTTGCAAAGTGAAGTTCGATCGATATTATATGTATAGTACGCTTCATTCGAAGATATAAAAACATAAAAAAAACTATGTTCTATTCTAAAACAGTTGATATTCATTAGAAAGGGCACAACTGATTGACGTGATATTTTGCATGCATAAGCATGCAGGTTGAGCACTTGGAAAATGAAATAGGCTACACTTTTATCCCGGAAAAACAAAGAGTTCGCCAGGGATTTTTAAAAACCTATCTCCACGTGGATGAACTTGCTGGCAACAGTAAATAATCGAAGTAGATTTATCGTATGTTAATACGTACTTAGTAGAAGTGGAAAGCGGTTGTTAGTGGGTAGAGCTTTATTGGAAAATTAGTAATTGCGTCAACTTTAACCTCTTACTTAACCTTTCCCCGAGAATATTCCAAATAATATTACCGTTACTGTACAGCTTAATGCAGAGAAAATGTGGTTTCATTAGGTATAACTAGGAGTTTGTAACTGGGGCAGCGGCCAACTTGGCGGAGCTTGCTTTAAATTATAACAGTGCTGGGTAGTAATTGGTATAATCACACGTTTGGGCTGTGTCTGACAGGTTTTGGTTTGAGTGCGGTACGGACGGCTGTAATGGGAAAGTAAATTAGTATCAAAGTATTTAAAGCTAAGCGAATTCGAAATTTAGAAAAGCAAAAAAATATTGCCTTGCTGTGTTTTTAAGATAATTTCATAACGTATTAATAGGGTCCCTGTCCAGATATAGAATAATAATAATAAATTATAAAGGCGAATGTTTGTATGGATGTATGTGCGTGTGAGTGCGTGCGTGCGTGCGTGTGCGTGTGTGTGCGTGTGTTTGTTTGTTACTCTATCACGCAAAAACTACCGGACGGATTTGGTTGAAATTTGTAATGGAGATAAATTATATACCCTGGATTAACACATAGGCTTTTTATTCCGGAAAATATATGAGCGCGGACGACGTCGCGGGCATCTTCCAGTTACAAATAAATGCGAAAGTTTGTGAGAATGGATGGATGTTTGTTACTCCTTCATGCCACAAAGAATGAATCAATTTCGCTGAAATTTGGAATGGAGATAGTTGATACCCACTATTAACACATAGGTTAAATTTTTTTTTTTTTTTTAAATATATAGACTAGCGCTTGGCCGCAATCACACCTGATGGTAAGTGAGGATGCCTATTCACTCTTGATTTGAAGGTACCCAAATTTTTTTGTACTGGAAAATGAAAGAGTTCTTGCGGGAATTAAAACCATATCCACGCGGACGAAGTCTAACTACCTATAGACTTACGCAGACGAAGTTGACGCAGCCTCAGTGCGGTGTCATGATAAGTGGGAATTTGAAACTGGGGCTTGAAGTTAACCAGGTCGGCATTAAATTATTCCGTGAAAGCTGCACAGGGTGTCGGTAATTGCTGTAATCGAATGTAGGGCTTGTGTCTGACAGTTGCTGAAATTTGAGTACGGTACGGGTATTGGTAATTATGAATTTACTATGGGTTCCAAAGGTACCTTAACGATTCATGTAGGTACTTTGTACGGCATGGTGTCAATGTCATTGCCGTTTCAGATTCTGGGCCAATGGTCCTAGGTAATTAAAGTTTTGTAAACATAGCGTCTGAAAAGTTAAACCATGATTATTTAGCCCAAAAAAAGGCCTAGTTTTATAAAGCATCAAGAGCACCAATAACAATCGTTGGGCCAAGTGCCCAAGATATATGAGTATTATTTTTAACCGACTTTAATAAAAAAGAGGAGGTTCTAAAAACGCGTATTTATTTTGTTTTTTTTTTGGCGCTGTTACTCCTAAACTCCGTCAAATCTGAACCGATTTCAATAATATTTTTTTATTTGAAAGTACGTACCTCCCGTCAGGTTGGTCCCATTTAAATTTAGTGATCTGATCTTCGGAGATGGAGGACGGAACTCCTCAATGAATAAGAGCAAATCGCTCGTGATCAGAGTGTGTTGTTGAAGTCGGGCCAGCGTCGCGCATCTGTTTCATCGTTTCTATTTAGGCCCGTCCGAATATAACATACGTGTACAAACTAAAATTATTTTATACTTTTAAGTGGCGTTTGAAGTCGGTTTTTTAAAAATATTTTTTTTATATTATTATTTTATTAATAGATACCTAGTGTTATTTTACATGTTGTAATATCACTTCGTTTGAATACAATTGAACAATAATTATGGGTAAAATTCCCTCACTCATGAAATTAATATTTCCATCATACATCCAAATAAGATCTTGTTGTCTAATTATTTATTTATTTTACATTTTGTAATATCACTTCGTTTGAATACAATTGAACAATAATTATGCGTAAATTTATCTCCTCATTCATGAAATTAATATTTCCATCATACATACAAATAAGATCTTGTTAATAATTTGTAATTACTTGTTTAATCGGATTTCCTTCCCGATTTAATGTGCCCGTGTCCAGTGGAAATTATTAACTCAAAGCGAGTAAATTTACATTTGCGAAATGCAAATTATTTGATGTAAAATTATAGTGAACGTATTCCAATACTACTGAATTTAATGTAAGCAGGTACCCAAGCATATTGTATAAAGAGTACATCTATACAAATGATAAAATTGAAATGTCTGTTTGTAATATCAAAAAAAAAGATACCGGCCGAATTGATAACCTCCTCCTTTTTGAAATTCGGTTAATAACAGCTTTTTACTAAATGCACATGTAAGTAAATACGGTACTTATAACAAAAAACTATTTTTAAATATTTTTTATCTGTTTGTTGCCGCCAATCTCGGGGACTGATTTCGAAGGGACTTTCACTGGTAGATAGCTGATATTATCGGAGTAACATAGGCTATTTTTTTAACCGACTTTCGAAAGAGAAGGAGAAGTACTTGTGTTTTTCTACCTCTGTATATCGACATCTCCGTGATTTCTTAACCGATTTGTGTGAATCTTTTTTTAATCGATACAAAATCTTTGCGAGATGCTCCCACAAAATCTTCGAGTTCCAACTCCTCAATGCCGTAGGGGTACTGCCCTCCTAAAGGTCTGGAACTGTCGATTATGAATTGTTATTTTAGGTAACAAGTAAAGACTACATCATTGATTTACAGGACCCAACTCCTCAATCCTGATGCTGCAAGGGTTCTACCCGCCTAAACTGTGGAGATTTAGGAACTGTCGATTGTGAATTGAAGAAGCAGACGAAGTCGCGGGCATCCACTAGTATATTATAAAATCTATGACACAAAGCCGAAAGCCATGAAAAACTTTATTCGAGCGGGGTGCATAGAAACAAATAACGGAACAATATTATTTTTTTGCTCTACATTTTTTGTGGGGTATCGTTGAATAGAACTTTCTGAAGAGAGCAGAAACTATTTTTTGTTCAATTATTTCAAACGTTTTGGCGGAGAGCTATTCATTCTTGTGCAAAAAGTCATGTCAGCTATCAAAGGCCGCCGATTATCGGGGGACAAATAGGGGACACAAATAAAAAAAAAGACGTGTGGCACTCGGGGACTGCCGCAGTAAAGCTATTGCATAGCATTTTTTATCAACGCCATCTAGCGGCTCACCGTAGAGGAGTCCCGTGTCAGGTTATTTTCGTTACGGAGTTTCTGGATTCGGTCTCCACGCTCAAGGCCCGCGATAGAAGCTATGCAATAGCTTAAAGTATCATGGAGACCACATGCGACTAAATCTTGCAGCTGATACAAAGAAGAAGCATATCTTAACTAATATTAAAAATGCGAAAGTGTGTTTGTTTGTTGGTTTGTCCTTCAACCACACTGCAACAAAGTTACAGATTGACGAAATTTTTTGCGTGGATTTTTTTTGAGGACCGGGAGAGTGACATAGGCTACTTTTTATCCCGGAAAGTCAAAGAGATCCCGCGGGATTTTCAAAAACTAAATACACGCGAGCGAAGCCGCGGGCATCAACAAGTTTTTAATATATTAGTAGTAGCCTCTCACTACTGAGCGCAGGTTTCCTCTCAGAGAAGACTTGTAGGCACAGTCCACCCCGCCGCGCTGTCCACAATGCGAATTAGTAGATTTCACACACCTTTTTTTTTTAATTTTTAAAAAGGAATATTAGGCAACCTGAAGTTGACTAATATCCTCCTACCCCCTCCAAATAAGCGGAAAGCTTGTGTTACGAGTGGTTACGACAATAGTGCAACGGGTGGAATTCGAACCTGCGACCTTACAGTTTTCAGTCCGCACCTTTAACCGTTGGGCTATTGAGGCTTTTGAACATTATGGGGAACTCTCAGGCGCGCAGGTTTCTTTACAATGTTTTCCATCACCGTTGAAACATGAGATATTTAGGCCTCATTACTTACACGCCCATAACTCCGAAAAGTCATGCATGCCCAGAATCGAACGTGCGACCCTGCTTGCAAATATGAGACTGCAGTCATCACTAGGGTATCATAGCTCTTGGTGGTAGGTATCCATTCACCTTTAATTGTTTCCAGACGCAAAATACCGGCACGCTATAAAATCCTCAAGTTTTAAGCTCTCTTGTTAAGGAACTTTTTTGTGGGTTCGAAGGTTCTCTATTTTCCTTACCGTTGAGTACAATATAAATTTTTTACGAGTTATTTAAGCTTTGGCGCAAGGGAGCGAGTTGTTAGTTCTTAATTTAAGGAAGAATAAGTATTGTTTTAAGCTTTAAGGAATTAACTTTTCTTCTGAACGTCATAGTAGTAAAAGTAGGATATTAAATTGAATGATGCGTTTCATTTACATTCCAAATAATAATAAAATCAATATCAGACTGAACCATAGTCATTTTTTTTTTACTTTCAACTTTCAATCAAATCAAATAAATAATACCTAATCTTCTACCTTTTATAATCATACACAGGCACCTATTTGGGCACTCGTCAGGTTTCCTCAGAGAAGGATTTAGGGCACCGCACTGACTAAGTGAGGCAGATTTCACGCACATTTCGACGGTCCCTACCTAAATCATCGAAACTCAAAAATGACGATTTTTGTAATAACAAAAGCTAAGCTAATAAGCTTAATTGGCTTCTATTATGCTATATTTTACATTCCTTTAATGAAAAATAATAATCAATAGTACATTATTGCAAAGGCAGGGAAGTAGGCAATTGCAGGTCGAGTATGAGGCCGAGCCGTAGGCGAGGACTTCACTAAATACGAGACAGGTAATTGCCATTTCCCGCCGAGGCATATATAGTGCTTTTCTCAAAAGAATGCAGGGAAATAAAACACTTTTTATATTATACATCCAAATCCATCCGCCATTTTGGTTTAAATCTGGTGGAGTAGGTACAATCAATCTCCATTTCACTTTCTGAACCGTTGGAACTCATTTTGATTCTTATTAAATTTATATTTATTAAGTAGGTATGTAAATAACAAATCAAGACGAATTTTCAGCTTTACCGCCAATTTTTGTTTTTATTATCTGTGCCGACAGGCAAACGCATTTATGGCTATACAGCCACGTAAACGCAATTTGTACTAAGCAAAGAGACTATGGTATGCCAAGAATGACAAAAGAGATCCGATCAAAGAGTATTTAGTAACCCCAGCACGCCATTTCATACTGTTGTATGAAACGGCATTATTGTTTTTTTTTTTAAATATTGCAGGAGCTTTGTAATGATGACAAAATGCTCCTGCAATATTCAAAAAAAAAACAAAAACTGTTTCGCGGAGCGTTGTAAGGTTCCAAATTCAAAAAACGCTCCTGCAATGGATTTGATTTTCTTTGTCCAACAATTCGATACTTCGCGTGTTCTTTTTTTGAAAATAATGACAATATTACCATGCATGTTTGAGAAAATTTTATTTTAAGCCTGCCTTAATTAAAATGCACCTCGGAAAAGTCAGAGATGGTGCCTGCATTCGAACCTCGATTTCCCCGATAAAGTGGCCAAAGACCCCCGAGTCCTAACCGCTAGACTATCAAATTGAAGAATTATTTATTTTATATCTTTTTTTTACCCTAGCACGGTTGAAAATGACCGTGATATAAATTCTCAACAGCAGCCTAAATTAATTTGTAACGTCATAAAACTATGGCGTTGACATCCATTTTTCATTAGAGCAGACCCCGAGACTTGCGAAAGACAAAAGCACTTTCGTTAGATAAACAATATCGGGTTTCGTTCAGATGAAATTAGACAACGTCCAATTTTAAGTATTAAATTCAGTCTTCAATCACGTGAGACGGTAATAGTCTCTTCAATCTTGTTTAGCGACTAACAAGATTAAATTTCAATTAATTTGTGTACAAACAATTTAATATTGTAGTTATTAGAAAATATTTAGATACTAGAATGGAAAACACTTGGTATTTAGGAAGCATCTTTGGATTGAGAACTTATAATTCCCTTTAGACATTATTTAAGGCTTTTTAAAAATTTACTGTAGAAGTGTCTTAGAATCCTTACGTCCTTACTAATATTATAAATAGGAAAGTATGTTTGTTAATTGTTTACTATGGTGAAAGATCTTACGAGACGAAATCACGAGCCAAAGTTAGTAGGTATAAACAACGTTAACTTATGCTTGAAAACTGTCAAATACACATAATTGAATACCTGTGATTACACCAATTACAAGCGCACTCCATAATTTTGCGTCGAGTAATTTAATGCCGACACCTTGCCCCAGTTTCCAATCCTACTTATGAATAAACGATATATACCTACTTCAGCACTGGTAGCATGGGCAGGAGATAAAAGTTTTATCCCCCGATTTTATCCACTGACAGGGGATAAAATTATTTTTTCCCTATGCTAAAGCATGGCGACAGAGGAGAAGGCGATGTATATTTCTATAAGTATATCCACTGAGTGTTATTTCCAACGCTGTGCCCATGCTCGACGGGTGGATAAAGCAAAGCGAGGGGATAAACGTTTTATCCTTTTCCCGGGGATAAAATTTCTCCCGCCCATGCTACCAAGGCAGATGCCTAAATCAAGCTTATGCGTAAGTTTCTTTTTATTCAATGACAAGATAGTCAATGAACGCGATCTCACCTGATGATAAGTGACGATGCAGTCTAAGATGGCAGCAGGATAACTTGGAAGGGGTATCGCATTTAACCATGCCCCTAATACGTTTCTACAGGCCATCGTGCCGGAACGCTAAATCGCTTGGCGACACGTCTTTGACGGTTGCGAGTCTTATGATCACTGAATAACAAAGCTTTATGCCTGAACTAGCTGATGTCCGCGACTTCGTTCGCGTGGATTAAACTTTTTTCCTGCAGGAATTCTTCAATTTTTCAGAATAAAATGTTACCAATGTATGAATCTTGGGAATGAGCTATGTCCATTCTAAATTTCAGCCAAATCGGTTCATTCGTTGTGGCGTGAAGGAGTAACAAACATTCATCCATCCATCCATCCATCCTCACAAACTTTCGTATTTATAATAGCATAGTAGGAAAGTAGGATAGGATGTTAAGTGGCGTGGTGATTGTGGCGCTGTAAATTATAGGCTAAGAGTCGGCTGCATTATTGCAAAGTTATGGAACCAGCAACAATAGAGCCTATTGTACTGTTTCTGTATTCAGCCTTTATCGACGCATCGTTGCCAAATTCACTAATTCACACATAGACGTTATTGTTATATACAGATAGGTACAGTGTTAGTCAATATTGCTCATTATTATATGAGCAATATTGACTAACACTGTACCTAAGCATCGATCTACGTTTTGTGAAAGATCATAATATATCCAGACCTTTGAGTATATAAATATACTCAAAGATCCAGACATATGAAACGGATAAAGGTACATAGAAATATATTTAGATACATGGATAAAATAATAGATAGATAGGTAAATAGAATATATGGTTTTATTTTTTCAGCACAATAAAAGAGTTATATAATAAGTAAACAAATAGAAGAAGGATACAAAAGGTGACTTTATCGTTCAGTATCAATCTTGATCAGGATATAATATAAACGTAAAAATTCTTTTTACAACACCGACTTCAAACGCCACTACAAAGTATATCAATTGTGCCTATAAAATTTGAAAGGTTCCCTCGATTTCTCCAGGATTCCATCATTAGACCTGATGACAATGGGACTACCTGGATAGTACTATACCCTTTCAAACAAAAAAGATTTTTCCAAATCGGTCCAGGCATCTTCGAGTACTAATCGGGGAACATACCTACATAAAAAATAAAAAATTAAAATATTCCGACGAATTGAGAAACTCCTCCTTTTTAGAAAGTCGGTTAAAAATTAGTGTTTTGTATAAATAGTGAAATTAAAAACTTTTTTGAGGCAAAATCTTTGAGAGCTAAATTAATAAGTTTAACAATTGTGAAGGTTTTTAATTTCACTATTTATACAAAACATATAATAACATATTAATTTTCTATTACCTCGTCGGATAATAGCCGATGGACGTTGTAATTAGTTTTGTTGACAAATAAGTTCAGCCATTAACCCTGTTGAAATTTTTAAAAGAACGATTGTCGCTTAATATTTTCATCCACAAATATTTACCGAGTCCCAATTATCCCGAAGCTTCAACTGGGCTGAAACGGTCATCCCCATCAATCTACTATTATTCGTGGAACAACAGTCTTGTATTCAATATTTATGGCGCACCTATTCATACCCTTTATATTCATAAAGTGGATTTAACGAAGCATAAAGAGCTGAACTTATTTCATTCCCTTCCATTCAAATTTTCAGATAAATCCGTATCATTAATCTACTACTATCGATCGACACACAACAAAAATTTGTGTTCATTGTATATTTATTTGTTAATCTATCTGTATAGTTATTTCAAAGCCTCAATAGCCCAACGGTTAACGGTTCGGACTGAAAACTGAAAGGTCGCAAGTTTGAACCCCACCCGTTGCACTATTGTCGTACCCACTCTTAGCACAAGCTTTCCGCTTATTTGGAGGGGAGAGGAGAATATTAGTCAACTTCAGCTTGGCTAATGTTCTTTAAAAAAAAAAATCCCCGACCTTAGATCCCCCTTAAAAGTTTGATGAGTGTACCTGTATATTGCATGTAGTTAGATTTAATTTACATAGATTTATTGCATTTAATTTTAATTTTAGAAGTAATTTAGATTTTGCTTAGTGGAATACAAAGTTTTTTCTTATGCTGACATCTATAGAGCATGCTCTAACTCAGCTCACACTCAAGATAGAGGTTAAAACGAGACACAAATATAGAGCCTATGCTCTGACATAAATCTGTCTCGCTTTAATTCTGTCTTGAGTCTGAGCTGAGTGAGAGTGCGGTCTATAGATTTCAGCCTTAATTCCAACAAATTGAGATCCTTCTTTATGCTTCTTCGGTAATTAATTAATAGATTTTTTGATGATAAAATAGCAATCCCACTAAAAATATTTCATTTCTGTTTTGGAAATTAAATGTAATTTTTATATCTCTTACTTGTGAGTATCTATTAACGTGCTTGTATGACTATTTTATCTACTAAATAGTCTCTTTAGAAATAGTACAATACCTTTCACTAACAATTACATCTCGATACAAATGGAAGTAGAACCTGAAGAACTCTCTTCGATTTTAATACAAACAAGAGTTTCCGAAGTGAATAGACAAGTTTTAATGGACTGAACTCGGCATAAGTAGTTTCAACTGCTTTTGCCAAGCAGTGTAACTTATCTTTGGAACAATCGCTTACGAACGTAGCGATAAAGGCTTGGACAGATAAATGGAAATGACGCACAACAGAAACTGTACTCAGAATTTGCGTGACACCATGGCTTCTGCAGTACCACTACGATGTATTTCATGGAGAAATCTGGGTTGTGTTCTATAAATAACACTATAGGACTATTCCCATGATACTTTGGGCACCAGTGATTATTAATCCCCGACAAAAAAGAGGGGTAAAATTAGAAACAGTCTTAAACTATCAAGTATATCTTCTTCAAAATATATAGGAATATAAGGAAAATATAATTTTAAATATAAGGGAAAAATGACTGACTGACTGGTTGATTGACTGACTGATCTATCGACGCACAGCTCAACTCAAAATCAAATCACTAAACGGGTCGGGCTAAAATTTGGCATTCAGATAGCTTTTATGACGTAGGTATCTGATAAGAAAGAATTTTTGAAAATTCAACCCCTATGGGGGTACAATAAGGGGTTGAAAAATCGAATTTAATGTGAGTGAAGCCGCGGGCAAAAGCTACTCTTTTAAATTAGAGACAGGTATACAGTAGCACCTTCATATACTGTTCCTTGTATTACTTTCTGAAGCTAATGAAACGCTGATGTTATCCGTTGTATGTGTCCATGCCTTTAGCCAAGTCCAAGCTCCAAGTTGCGCTCGTATCTTGAGCTCAAAGTCAAAGTGTTATGGCCACGAAGTAGGTTACGACTTGAAACTGTAGGTAAACCTTACTCAGTGCCAAGTAGGTAAATGTATTAGGTAAAGTATAAAATATTATGCCGTTATATAAAACGTCGAAAATATCTTGAGTTTCGACGATCAAGAACAAGTTGTGCTTATACGAGTTGAGTCACTTTAGAAGTATCAAGTTTCTAGGTATAATAAAATGGCTGACACGGACAGACAGACTGGACAAAACTTTATTATTTTATTGATGACAAGCCAGCCCTCGACTTGAAATTTCACCTGATGATAAGTGACTATGTACTCTAAGACGATAGCGCGGGATAGCTTAGAAGAAATCATCATCATGACTTATGATCGATTAACGATTTACTACTGAACGCAGGTCTCCTCTCAAAGAAGGGTTATTAGAAGGGTTATTTGTACTGCAATATCTCTATATTGCAGTACAAATTGAACCTATACCTACCTCTAATCGATTTCTACACATCGTACCGGAACGCTAAATCGCTTGGCGTAACTTCTTTGACGGTAGGGCGGTAACTAGCCAATGCCAAACAACAGTCAAAACTGCAAGGATTCCGCGTTTTACAACGGAACCATTAAAAAGACTGTTTAAAAAACAATTAAAATGATTCGGATTCTATTAACGTGAATGTTATCGCGATCGGGCGTCTTTTAACACCATGTAATAGGGCTGTAAAACATCGATAAAAATCGGCGGAGATTTATCGAGCTAGACACACAAAGTCGCATTTGTCTCAATTACTCTGACAGCCCATCTGTCAATCAGCGTCCCGGTGGAGTGATTCGTTACCGATTTGTGTGAGAGAAAAAAGAACATCTTCCAGTATATTAACTTATTCTACGACTATTAACATCCTATCCTACTATTCTACTATCCTACTATCGTACTAAGAGACTGCTTCCGCCGCCGATGGTGCAGTGCGCCGCATACGATGGTCTGAAAAGGCGAATGAAAGTGTCATGCGAGCGTACTTTGAGGCAATAGATGGGGGATCTACCTTCACTGGGTATCGTTCCAGGATGTTGTCTCTGTTTCAGGTGCTTGAACCATGACCGTGGCCGCACAGCGACTGTCGGATCAGCCCCCCGATTCAGACCCTTCCGATACCTTATTTATCGATCGATTCGGTTTGTTACCGTACGATAACATACATTTTCAATTCGTAAATGCTCTTGTAATCGAATGTATCTTGTCGATGTCGGTAACGTAGTCGATACCGAATCGTATCCTCAAATCAAACGCTCTGAATCACACGACAAAAAATTTTTATACGAGATTGATATCTAACCATATCGACACGGTATGTTATCGAACAGGTCTGAATCGCCCTGCAGGTGAGACTTATTCAACTTCGTCGTATGTTGGTTGAGTCTTCCGTAGTTCCGATTGTCATTTCGGTCAATGGTCTCACTTGGATCAAGGGCAGGATACAGAAGGCGGTGCTCCTTGAGACGGCACGCATTGTGAGGACGTTCCTCACTCTGGAGCCCTGACTACTGGCTGCTTGGGTCCTACCCCGTAGCAAGTGGGACCCATTTCATTGTATTCTTTTTGACGATGTTGTGATGGTACGCAGCTGGATCGTCTAGTGATATCTAGTGGATTGATTGAGTAAAGAAGAATATTCTAATTATAGGTAAAACACTTCAGGATCGAGAGACATATTGGCTTCTGGCATGAACACTGTTATGTACTAAGCACCCTTCGGGTTCGTTCATTTCGTTCGATGGACAAAGTAGGCTACCAAATCATTCTACTTTAGCTGTCGCGGATTAATTATGAACAAACTTCAAAAGAATTATGTTATGCATTCTCCAACCTTCAGAAAAACAGGGAAATCCTAGAGAGTTAAATTATCAATTTAAGTTTAAAATACGAGTAGAATGAATGATTAGCTGGTACAGTGTACGAATTTGCCTCTTTTTGGGCCGTCGTTCTGACCGAATTCCCTCTAGCACGGGGGAAACCCTACGCCGCTCCACGGCCTTTTATCATTGTTATGGGGGCACAGCCGACTCTCTTTCGCTGCGAAGCGCTTTGGTGTTCCCATACACCCCGAAGGGTTGGTACAATTCTTTTCATTGAGCTTATAGCTCGCCCCAATACCATGGTTTTATTTATTTGTATTCATTGTTCAGTTTGATATAGATTTGGCCAAATCTAAGTCGAGAGTCGTGCTGTAAGACATGGCGTGTTTGGTTGTGCCGGAAATTCGCCGCCAAGAACGCCATCGAACCGTGTACCACTTAGTAATAACTTTGACTCATCTGAGTCAAACATATTAATTTAGCCAATACTCAATCAGCCTCAGTGTCTCAATCCCTGTAGTATTTCATCATGGTCACCCTACCTATTACCCTATCTTGTCCTCTATTCCGAAGTAATATCGTGGTCACCCTACACCTACAGTTTGTAAATACAATAAACAAAAGATTCTAATTTCTTACCTGTTTGTAGGAAGTACCGTTGACCCACACCCGTAGCTCGAAGGTCGCTCTGGTATCTCGGAGTCTCGTACATTTGAAGACTTAATTTATAGTGAATGATTTCTAAAGTTTTCATTCATACCTAACTTCTAACCCGAAGTGAGTCTAGAATCTAGTCTATTAGTTATGTAAAACAAAATAAGTCAAAGTTTCTTTAGACTGCAATATTGTTCCATCTCGTTCACCTATCTGCTTTGTTTATGAAAGAAAGCAGACTTCTCTATCGTGATAGAATAAACTGACCCTAAGTAATTTAATGTCGCCTATTGACCTAAATTAGTGCACTAGTCTGCACTTTCTAAACTGACTGCCTACTGAAGAGTCGTGACTCAATTTTGGATATAGTATTTCACTATTGGATTGTTCGGTTCAGCCCGCCACACGTTACAGATGTTAAGTCTAGGGTTCAACTGAATACTAATAAAACACTAAATCAATTTATGTAGACAGAACCTTTGAGAACATTCCATTATTGAATACCTTAGGAGAAATATTAGGGTTGTTCAGTAAAAGATGATAATTATGACTTCATAGATTTATTTTCCATTTTATTAAATCTACTCAAAAGAAACTGTTTGATTATTTAGATTGGTTCCAAATGGGGTCATTTGAGAACCAACCGGGTTTTCCATTACTAACAGCCATTCTAAGACAAGGGAAAACGGAAATACCCAAATGAAAAACCCTTGTGGCATTCTAACCTAAGACATCTTAGACTAAAAATATACACACATGCTACAAAAGGTGTTAAATGCTTAAAAGAATATGTACACTTTCTACCAGTGGTATCAGGGAGACAAGACATTTTATAGTTTTAGTAGAAATTACAACACATAATACATTACGTTAAATAGATTCACAGATAATAAGTTATATTTTATTCTCGTTTTCACAACTTCCTGACTATATTTTATATAAATGTTCCCCTTCCAAAGCAAGTGGTATGTGTGCCAAATTATTACATTTCACTCTCTCAGATTTGACCACATTAATCTGATTAATAAAAAGAGCAGATATAGAACAAATGTCAGAAATAAGATATACATCATAATAGAGAACCCATCGTCTCGAGATATCTCTCTCACACGTCTCTTATCCCTTTGTTCTTCTGCATACAAAGCATCGAGAACTATATCTGGATACATTTTAATTTCTTACAATAATGAACGCCTAAACCCAAACCTAAGGAAGCAAATTATCTGTGATTCTATTTATATCAAAATTTAGTTATTCAGATATTTGTACATTACCGGGAATATTCAGGCCTCGTTGCGCACACACACTTGCTTATAAGCTTAATTATAAACTATTGCACTGATTCTACTTTTATGTATAGATCTATTAAAATAGGTTAAAATTTATACACTCTTAGGATTAATTTATTGGAGAATGGAGTCGACTCTGCTGGAAGAGCCCTCAACCCGGAATGCCTTCTCGAAAAGCACCCCCGTGTATCTCCCCTTCCGAGTCTTTATCGCCCCTTCTCCAAACTGAAAAATAGAAAATCCCCACCAAAGTAAACTGCCTTAACTTGATTCGTCATTTTAGGTTTCCGCCAAAACGTTTAGGCCAATTATCGATAGCGTCATTTACTATAGTCACGCCCATTTAAGATTCCCGCCAAAATGTTTCGGCCAATTATCGAAAGCGTCATTTTACGGTCACGCCTTGCTTTTTTGTTTATTTTCTATGCCCTTCGGCTCGGTTCGGCTATGTCAATCTACACATCTGGTTTCAATATTTTGTGAAGGCAAAATGTTTCAACTAGATTTATGATCTGATTCTAAATGTTTCCTTTTAAAACGTCTGCACTTCTATTGCAATTTCTAAAGACCCTTTTTTTTGTTCTAATCTTAATGTGTTTCCAAAATCCCTATACTTTGTTTTTAAAAATAAACTGCCTGCACTTTGAAATATTTATGAGGGTCCAAGTGTTCACTTAGAAATTCTCTTTTATTTTAAAACTGCGTTTCAAATTTATTTTTAATACCCATGCAAGAGAAATGGGGAAAAAAAATATGAGCTATGTCTGGCCATCTCACACTCCCCCAAATAGATTTTTAATACACCTAGTATTTCTTATACCTAACTCTCTACTAGTTGTTTGAAAATCTATTTCCTCACCTAACATAAACTGCTATCTATGTTGATGCCGATAGGTCTCACTAATCTCCATTGTTCGCGCTAATCCTTAATGGAATTCATTCCTTTACGAGTTTGCATAATAGCGGAACAAATGGATCGCATTGTAATTCCCTCTTATCTCGTTAGTACGAGCGTCAACCAAAGTGTATACGTTATTGTATGGAATTGCCCCTATCACGTAAGGTCCCTCATAAAGTCGCATGAATTTCTTTGTTAATTTTTTATCAGCGTCCGACCTCGCAAAAGTCCTCAACTTCACCAAGTCGCCTATCTCAAACTGTATTAACTTATGATTCCTATTATAATAGAGCTCTCTATTCTCCGCCGCCTTTGTTATGTTCCGACGCGCCTGTCGTCTAATCTGTTCTAACGTTTCTCCTTGTATATCGGTTCCTTTCGCTATGTCTTTGCCGAAATCAGTTGATAGTATGGTCCGCTTTCCCCAAACTAGCTCATTCGGTGTATAGCCTGTTGTGGTATGTACTACCTGGTTGTAACAATCTTCTATGTCCGGCAATAAATCTGCCCAAGACCTATGAGATTTCTCGCAGTATGTTCTGAATAGTCTACCTAATTCCTTGTTAACCCTCTCTGTCGAATTTGGTCGCGGATTCCTAACAGATGTGTGCGTCAATTTGATACCTAATTGACGTACACCTAACTCGAAAACCTTCGATGTAAAATTCGCGCCTCTGTCTGAGCATAAAGTCTTAATCTCAACTTGTTTGTGAAACTTCTTCACACATGTGAGTGTAGCCTTTCCGCTTGCCTGACGTAATGGATATAACCTGATCAGTTTACTATAAGAGTCCTGCATTACAAATATGTATTTGAATCCGAAACGTCCCGCCGGTAAAGGTCCATAAATATCGCAAAAGACCCGTTCTCCTATATCTGTCGCTATCACAGTTTTGATCGGCCCCGTGTGCTTTTCCAACGCGTGCTTTGACATTTGACACTCTCCGCAAGCCCTTACAACACGACTTATCTCGCGAGACATATTCGAGAAATAGTAACGACGTTTCATCAGCGCATAAACCTTGTAACGTCCGAAATGACCTATCTCTTCATGTATGCTAACGATCAAACTCCTTTGTAACACCTCGGGAACATATAGTCTCAAAGTATCCCTATTTATGTCTGACCTATAAAGGACCCCCTCCTTAATCACATAATACTTTGATTCAGATGTACCTGATATTTTCATACGTTTAATTATTTCACTAGCGACCTTGTCCCGTTCTTGTAGACTACCTATCTCTTTCCATCTCGCTTGTACTACCTGTCCTAGCGATGTCTTGAATAAATTCATCTCAGGCCCCACAGACTTGTTATTCAATACGTCAGTTGTCCCTTTTATATGTCGGGATAATACGTCAGCTACTGTGTTTAATTTCCCTTTTACATGCTCGACCGTATAATCAAATTGTCCTATGTAATGTACCCAACGTATCATTCGTGCGCTCAACAATTTACATGTCTGTAAGAATATCAAACTTTTATGATCGGTCCTAATCACTAACCGTGCCCCCCTCAAATACGTTTCAAACTTCGACAAGCTAAATATGATAGCCCACAACTCTTGTTCTGTGACTGTCCACTTACGCTCCGCCTCAGTCAACGCTTTACTACAAAATCCTATTATCTGCTCTTCACCTACTTCGTTCAATTGATAAACATACCCTGAGACTCCTAAATTACTGCTATCGGTTTGTAGGTAATAAATCTCTTTCGGATTAGGATGTATGAGAAGTATTGTGTCTAAAAATAATCTCTTGACCTTTTCAAAACATTCATTTACCTCATGTGTCCATGACCATTTTGTATTTTGTTTTAATAGATCGCAGAGTGGCCTAACCTCTTCGCTATACTTCGAGATAAACCTTCTGAAATAATTTATTAATCCCAAAAATCCTCGTAATTGTTTTATTGTTCGAGGGACGGGAAAATCTAATATAGCCTCTACTCGTTCTGGATCCATCCGTACGCCTTTCGTATTTACTATGTGTCCTAACAGTTTTACTTCTACGCACAGAAAACGACACTTTCCTAGCCTGCCCGTTAAGCCTGCTGATTCTAATCTGTCTAGCACTTGGTCTAAATGTTCCAAGTGTAATCTTATGTCTCCTGTGGTAAATATGACAATGTCATCTAAATAGTTAACGCAGAATCCACGCACTTCTTTTAATATAGAATCCATTGCCCTTGAAAATCCCGCGACAGATGTCTTTAGTCCTTGAGGTAAAACATTATAGGTATATGTTCTCCCCATAAAAGAAAAACCCGTATATTTTCTAGAATCCTGACTCAAAGGTATTTGAAAGTAAGCATTATTCAGATCAATTAAGCTAATGTAATTCACTCCATGAAAGGATTGTAAAATTTCCGATGTGAGTGGCGGTGACCCCGCATCTCCCACCATTTTCTTATTAAGTTCGCGCGCGTCTAACAAGAGCCTTATTGACCCATCTCGTTTCTTAGTAAATGTGAGCGGGCTACAGTATGGCGTTGCCTCCTGCCTGATCACACCTAACCTCTCTAACTCCTCTAATTCTTCTTTAACCTGATCTCTATACGCTAAAGGCACTGGATAACTATGCTTTATAAAAGGAATCTCATCGACTAACTCAATGACGTGCTCGTACCTGTTAGTCAACCCTAATCTATCTGTAAACACCTTACAATGCTTATTCAACACAGGTAACAACATTTCCTTTTGTTCCCTACTTAAATTTGAATCATTCAAACAATACCCCTTTCTGTCCTCGCCATTCGAATCCTTAATAGATAAGCTACGTTCCTCGGACCTAGTACCTTGATTCAATATCGAATTAATTGTGGCGGCATTCGTCTCTCCCCCTAACCTTTCGACCTTACAATCCGAGTTCAGTCTTACGCAAGACTTGACCCCTAAATGCTCTATGGTCAGTGTCCGTTCACTGCCGCAATTTACTACTCCCTTTACTCGTTCTAACCAATCATATCCGAGTATCAACGACCTAGGTAACCGTCGCATAATTAGTACTGGTGCTTCAACTAATGTACTCCCTAATTTGAACTCTATTAATAACATCCTATTTGTACTTTCGCTACGTGAACCGAATGCCCCTTGTATTTGAATCGCTGGGATGGCGATTTCTGACAAAGTATTATTTCCAATTAGAATAGATTCGTATAATTCCTTAGTTATTCCGCTAATCTGACTTCCCGTGTCGATAAGTGCATTTATACTCCTCCCATACAAGCTTACACTCACTTCAGGTAACTTAGGTAAGGAATAATCAATTCCTTCGTCAATCGACTCATCAAGTTCATGGTACATTGTGTATACGTTTATTCCTCTCCTTACACACAGCTCACGCTCAATACCTATCTCGCCACATTCTACTACGTTGTTAAACTGATTTTCCAATAAGATTCCTATGCTTCTAGCTTCAACCTGACAGCTACTTTCGTCGCTAACCTTTCCGCCCTTTATTAATCGTTTAAGACCTTTATCGCCAATGCCCAAGCTCTGACCCGGTCTCCATCCTTTGCTAATTAAAATATCATAAGCCACGTTCAGCCTTCCGCGTTTCGAGGTCTCTACTTTCCCCGTTCTACACAATTCTAGATTATTGTACCTCGCTTGCGTGGGGATACCTAGTTTTTTGAAAGTCCCTCTCCCCCTCCTTCTTTCGACAAAGCAGAGTTTTCGCCCTCCTTTACAAAAGTAATAGCCGGTCTAGCTCGCTCAGCCCCAGAAAACGCTGGTCTGTTAACGTTTGACCTGTAACCTGACCTACTCTGGCGATAACCTCGTCCTCGGGTCGTGTTACCTCTAGTATTCCACTTATTCGCTGAAATGGCCGCGACAATAGGCCGCGCTAACGATGGCCTGTCGTAACGCCTACCTCTAAAATTATTACCTACTACCTCTCTCGCAATTCCTCTCGGCTTTTCAACAATATTTTGCTCTATACTTCTTAGAAACTTTGCCCCGTTCATGATGTTAACTTCCCCAGTCCTAGTAAACCACAACCGCTGAATATCTATCGCATAATGCCGCATAATAGAATTTACTAAGTCACTTTCGCTAAACGCAATAGTTAATGATTGCATCGATTCTACCTGTACAGCAAAATGTTCGGACATCGTCATTCCAGAATCGCTCGAATATATCGCATTAATCAACCTATACCTCACAGACTCTTGGATCTGCTCGGTCCAATAAGTTCGTCTAAAATCGGTCTCAAAATCGGCAAACGTAGCCCAGTCCTTCGAGTATAACTCCATGACCTGACGTGCGTGTCCCGTTATACATCCTAACGCTATATCGATCTCCCGATCCGACCCATTTACCGCTCTAATATACTTTTTTAATCGCTTTAAAAATGCAATAGGGTTTGTAAATGGTTTTCCATCGAAATTCGGCTTGGTAACCGAAGGCTGTACTACATAAACGTTCCGAGTCTCAGAAGGAGATACACTAGATCCCGCAGACCCAACTCTAGGCCCTGGTCCATCACTACTACTTTCATTGCTTACTCCAACCGACTCGTGTGACGTAACACTCGCGCTTTCATTTGGCAATGAATTCACTTTTGAACTCAATTGTTGCAACTTTCCATCGAATTCGTTGATTTTTTGTAGAATCAACTCTAACGTCGAGTTACCTACAGTTCCCGTTTGTTCGTTTGTTTCTACCGCACCTTTATCTAATCGACCCGTTGCTACCCGCTTTGTATTCCGTTCCTTTTTACCTGCCGGCATCTTTAAACAATTCGCTTTAAAACGTTGTTCCTAACTACTTTCTAACTAATAATCGCTCAAGTCCGCCAGATGTTATATTACTTGTTTACTAAGTCGCCTTTGCGAGCCGTCTAACGAAACACGTAATAATGGCACAATTTTAAAACCAGATGTGAAATGACAATGGGGTTTGGCCCGTTCTATTGTGGGATCTCTAGGTTCAACAAAATAAACTGCAAGATAAAGCAAGGATAAACAATTAAGTCTAAGAAATAAGCAAGTGTAATGCTCCGTTCACTGCAATCTCCTCCTAGAATCCTGTAAATTTTACATTTATAAAACATACTGCTTATTTCTGCTTCTCCTATACACTAAATAAAATAAGTGCACAACATATAATTTAATGTACAATATAATAATAACATGCACAGTGTGTCTTGTCTCCCTTCTCCCTTTTCATTGTTTCACCTAAATATTTCTCCTATATCCAATCACAAGTTTCTACGTTGTGTATTTTTTTTTTTCTAATATGGATTATTAATATAGATCTAGTCGTATCGTTATTTCGAATACGTACATAGACCCCTGGTCACCTCCGGCATCAAAATTCCCAGGCTTTCAAGATTTTCCAGGATTATATCCTGGTCACGGCACCAAAATTCTGTGATGGTACGCAGCTGGATCGTCTAGTGATATCTAGTGGATTGATTGAGTAAAGAAGAATATTCTAATTATAGGTAAAACACTTCAGGATCGAGAGACATATTGGCTTCTGGCATGAACACTGTTATGTACTAAGCACCCTTCGGGTTCGTTCATTTCGTTCGATGGACAAAGTAGGCTACCAAATCATTCTACTTTAGCTGTCGCGGATTAATTATGAACAAACTTCAAAAGAATTATGTTATGCATTCTCCAACCTTCAGAAAAACAGGGAAATCCTAGAGAGTTAAATTATCAATTTAAGTTTAAAATACGAGTAGAATGAATGATTAGCTGGTACAGTGTACGAATTTGCCTCTTTTTGGGCCGTCGTTCTGACCGAATTCCCTCTAGCACGGGGGAAACCCTACGCCGCTCCACGGCCTTTTATCATTGTTATGGGGGCACAGCCGACTCTCTTTCGCTGCGAAGCGCTTTGGTGTTCCCATACACCCCGAAGGGTTGGTACAATTCTTTTCATTGAGCTTATAGCTCGCCCCAATACCATGGTTTTATTTATTTGTATTCATTGTTCAGTTTGATATAGATTTGGCCAAATCTAAGTCGAGAGTCGTGCTGTAAGACATGGCGTGTTTGGTTGTGCCGGAAATTCGCCGCCAAGAACGCCATCGAACCGTGTACCACTTAGTAATAACTTTGACTCATCTGAGTCAAACATATTAATTTAGCCAATACTCAATCAGCCTCAGTGTCTCAATCCCTGTAGTATTTCATCATGGTCACCCTACCTATTACCCTATCTTGTCCTCTATTCCGAAGTAATATCGTGGTCACCCTACACCTACAGTTTGTAAATACAATAAACAAAAGATTCTAATTTCTTACCTGTTTGTAGGAAGTACCGTTGACCCACACCCGTAGCTCGAAGGTCGCTCTGGTATCTCGGAGTCTCGTACATTTGAAGACTTAATTTATAGTGAATGATTTCTAAAGTTTTCATTCATACCTAACTTCTAACCCGAAGTGAGTCTAGAATCTAGTCTATTAGTTATGTAAAACAAAATAAGTCAAAGTTTCTTTAGACTGCAATATTGTTCCATCTCGTTCACCTATCTGCTTTGTTTATGAAAGAAAGCAGACTTCTCTATCGTGATAGAATAAACTGACCCTAAGTAATTTAATGTCGCCTATTGACCTAAATTAGTGCACTAGTCTGCACTTTCTAAACTGACTGCCTACTGAAGAGTCGTGACTCAATTTTGGATATAGTATTTCACTATTGGATTGTTCGGTTCAGCCCGCCACACGTTACAGATGTTAAGTCTAGGGTTCAACTGAATACTAATAAAACACTAAATCAATTTATGTAGACAGAACCTTTGAGAACATTCCATTATTGAATACCTTAGGAGAAATATTAGGGTTGTTCAGTAAAAGATGATAATTATGACTTCATAGATTTATTTTCCATTTTATTAAATCTACTCAAAAGAAACTGTTTGATTATTTAGATTGGTTCCAAATGGGGTCATTTGAGAACCAACCGGGTTTTCCATTACTAACAGCCATTCTAAGACAAGGGAAAACGGAAATACCCAAATGAAAAACCCTTGTGGCATTCTAACCTAAGACATCTTAGACTAAAAATATACACACATGCTACAAAAGGTGTTAAATGCTTAAAAGAATATGTACACTTTCTACCAGTGGTATCAGGGAGACAAGACATTTTATAGTTTTAGTAGAAATTACAACACATAATACATTACGTTAAATAGATTCACAGATAATAAGTTATATTTTATTCTCGTTTTCACAACTTCCTGACTATATTTTATATAAATGTTCCCCTTCCAAAGCAAGTGGTATGTGTGCCAAATTATTACATTTCACTCTCTCAGATTTGACCACATTAATCTGATTAATAAAAAGAGCAGATATAGAACAAATGTCAGAAATAAGATATACATCATAATAGAGAACCCATCGTCTCGAGATATCTCTCTCACACGTCTCTTATCCCTTTGTTCTTCTGCATACAAAGCATCGAGAACTATATCTGGATACATTTTAATTTCTTACAATAATGAACGCCTAAACCCAAACCTAAGGAAGCAAATTATCTGTGATTCTATTTATATCAAAATTTAGTTATTCAGATATTTGTACATTACCGGGAATATTCAGGCCTCGTTGCGCACACACACTTGCTTATAAGCTTAATTATAAACTATTGCACTGATTCTACTTTTATGTATAGATCTATTAAAATAGGTTAAAATTTATACACTCTTAGGATTAATTTATTGGAGAATGGAGTCGACTCTGCTGGAAGAGCCCTCAACCCGGAATGCCTTCTCGAAAAGCACCCCCGTGTATCTCCCCTTCCGAGTCTTTATCGCCCCTTCTCCAAACTGAAAAATAGAAAATCCCCACCAAAGTAAACTGCCTTAACTTGATTCGTCATTTTAGGTTTCCGCCAAAACGTTTAGGCCAATTATCGATAGCGTCATTTACTATAGTCACGCCCATTTAAGATTCCCGCCAAAATGTTTCGGCCAATTATCGAAAGCGTCATTTTACGGTCACGCCTTGCTTTTTTGTTTATTTTCTATGCCCTTCGGCTCGGTTCGGCTATGTCAATCTACACATCTGGTTTCAATATTTTGTGAAGGCAAAATGTTTCAACTAGATTTATGATCTGATTCTAAATGTTTCCTTTTAAAACGTCTGCACTTCTATTGCAATTTCTAAAGACCCTTTTTTTTGTTCTAATCTTAATGTGTTTCCAAAATCCCTATACTTTGTTTTTAAAAATAAACTGCCTGCACTTTGAAATATTTATGAGGGTCCAAGTGTTCACTTAGAAATTCTCTTTTATTTTAAAACTGCGTTTCAAATTTATTTTTAATACCCATGCAAGAGAAATGGGGAAAAAAAATATGAGCTATGTCTGGCCATCTCAATGTCATGTAAACATTTTAAATGTATGTGAAAATAAATCATGGATGTTTGTTACTCAATCACGCCGCAACGACGATAGCTCATACCCAGATCAACACTACATACACAGGCTTCATTTTATCCCGGAGAATTAAAGAGTTCCCGCGGGAATTCAAAAAAACCTTATCCACGCGGACGAAGTCGCGGGCATCATCTAGAGTATATTAAAACGGCATAGCGTTATTTATAAAGCAAATATTCGAGATTTATGTGGGACTGCAATAAATAATGTAAGACGGGGCCGGGACCGCAAAAAGCTTTGAACTCCAGTGACCATAACTCAGAAAATTTAATCATGGCACAAGTTCTGTTGGGAGCTTGTGTCCGACTTGCCTACTCCTAGTTGTGCACTCACAACTCACAACACACGGTGTTCCAAGTTTTAGAACGAAGCGTTATAGCTCCATAATTTCCATAAATACATGCACATATTGTACCTACCGTACAGAGACCAATTCTTGTGCAAAACTAAACCTAAATAATATCTATGACATATGACGTTGGTGGTTTTACTCGTGTACCTTAAGTATAAAATTATAGTACAGACCTAGCGACAGTAAATTATATTCATTCATCCATTCACTCATAAATGAATGGTCATGCATTTATTTATTCAGTTAGCATAAAATCAACTAACACCTTACGACCCGGAAGTTTTTTTATTCGATGACAATATAGTCCTTGACTGCAATCTCACCTGATGGTAAATGACGACACTGTGTAAGATGATAGCGGGCTAACTTGGAAGGGGTATGGCAGTGTACATTCAACCTATACCCCTAATCGGTTTCTATTCGCCATCGTCGTACCGTGCTAAATCGCTTGGTGGCACGTCTTTGACGGTAGGGTGGTAACTAGCCGCAGCCAAAGCCTCCCACCAGACCAGACCAGAGACAAGACAGAAATTATAAATTCCCAAATTGCCCCCGCCGAGAATCGAACCCGAGACCTCCCAATTATAAGAGCACAGCGCTCACTACTACGCCAGGGAGGTCGTCAAAATTTTTAATTCCTCGAATATGTTCTTTAGAACTTAGATCATTTAATTAAGGGCCGATTCCAACAAGTCTTTTTTGATGCTTTGGCAAATTTTCATTATAAAAACTGTCAGTAGACACGCCTAATCTATTCGTTGGTTCAACGTCACTTAAATTAAATGGCTAAAGCACGACTTACTCATACAATAAAAGAAAATTATCACCAAATAAATCGAGTCGTCCTAAATTCTAAAATAGAATTTTCCGGTTACCTACTTCGGAAATTCTTTGGATCACGAGGTGTTCTATCAATTTTACTTGTGACATTCTAACTTTGAATATTCCTACAATTTATGATAGCCGTATGAGAGTATCTACTTAAAACTTTTTATGTGAGTTTATACTTAAGTAACGTCGAAGTTACTAAATGGAGTTCAACGAGTTAGATAACAATGTATTTGGAACAATAAACTTTATTACGGAATCTGGCGACGATTAAGCAGATTTAGGCGCGTTATTTTACATCATTATAATAAAAAAAATATTAAAATTATTGGTTTAATTGTTTTTCTTCTGAATCTTGTGAATTTTTTTTATCGATACAAAAACTTTGTGAGATGGTTTTATAAAAACTTCGGGGTCTAACTCCTCAATCCTGATGCTGCAGGCGTAATTCCCACCTAAACTATGGGGATTAAGCAACATAACTGTCAATTGTGACAGTTCAACTGTTATGGTAACGTCGTGTACATGCACATTGCGTAAAGTGTGCGTGCTTGTCGGAGCGGTCAGGCGCGAGCAGGCTCTCGCTCACACTTATACAGATACGACACGCACACAACCATGAGCCACGCACCCCCGTGAGTTGTAAGAACTTTTTATGAAAAATGTATAAAATTGATAAAATTCAGATACGCCTCTTCGTGATTCGTGCGTGACGACTTATTGTTATACGCCCTTCAGTATTTTCAAGGACTTTCAAACACGCTGTATATATCTGTAGATTGTAATCAGTGTCTAAAGTAGTAGGTAAGTGTTAGAGATTACTTTCACGTTTCCTCATAGTTATGAGGCGGGATGGGAGCACGCTCCCTGCTAATGGCTCCAGTTGCAGCAACATACGGCTCTTTGCGAACTTTACGTACATTAGTGCTGCGTTGCAACTTGCAGATTTTGTTTTGATAATGTCTCTCTTTTAAATATCTTGCAGAGAGATATAACTTACAACCAAAATTCCGAAGTGCTAGATATACAAGTGCAAATTGAAAATTTAAAACACCCCGACATGTGAAATTAAAAAAAAATATGTAATTCGCCATTTTGTGGTGGCGGCTATCTTGGATTTATAATTTACTACTGATCTATAATATAAAAATGAATCGCAAAATGTGTTGGTAAGCGCATAACTCAACAACGCCTGGACCAATTTGGCCAAATCTTTTTTTAAAATGTTCGTTGAAGTTCAAGGATGGTTTTTACGGCGAGAAAAATTAGAATTATTGCTTGAAAACCCCTAAAAATAGCCCTTTTCTTTTTCCCATACAAATGATTTGAAACTAAAACGTAGTCAATTTGAGCTTTATTGCTATGGTATAAAGTTCATATTAAATTACAAGCACTCACTGTTGTCTAAGCAATGTAGGTGTGTTCCTAACGTCAAAGATCATATCTATCAAAACAATGTGCGTGTGTGCGTTGGAGCACAGAATACATAGTTGGAGGAGTTTAATGTCGCGTTCCGAAACTCGCGTTTCTTTTGTATTAGTTTCGGCACGCGAGATAAAATGCATCAGTTTCCACGTCATTACATCAGTCAAACAAAAAGCGAAGCATCGGTGAAAAATGTCGCAAAAACGGGGAAAATTATCCATATTTAAAATCTTTTAAAAACTTCTTAATCGCGATCATAATAATAGAAATTGACGCGGACGAAGTCGCGGGCGTCCGCTAGTACTATATAAAAATAAGTCGGGTTTTCCTTCCTGACGCTATAACTCCAGAACGCACGAACCGATTTCCACGGTTTTGCATTCGTTGGAAAGGTCTCGGGCTCCGTGAGGTTTATAGCAAAGAAAATTCAGGAAAAATTTCAACAATTTAAGAACGCGGACGAAGTCGCGGGCGTCCGCTAGTAGTGTATAGTATTCTTCTAGTCAAGCCCTTTCATTTGATACCCATATTGAGGGATATGTGAAAAAATATGTTATCCGCCATTTTGTGGCGGCGGCCATCTTGGACCGATTTTCATCAAACATAGCTAAGAACACTACCGAGTAATTCACTTTTTAAACAAAAAATAAAAAATCAAAATTGGTTCATCCGTTCGGCTGCTGCGATGCCACAGACAGACACA
The DNA here is from genome assembly GCA_933228805.2 of Hipparchia semele. Taxonomy (NCBI): domain Eukaryota; kingdom Metazoa; phylum Arthropoda; class Insecta; order Lepidoptera; family Nymphalidae; genus Hipparchia; species Hipparchia semele. The sequence continues at coordinate 8,567,385 of OW121725.1, read as the reverse complement.
CACACACGTCAAACTTATAACACCCCGTCGTTTTGCGTCGGAGGTTATTGAAAAAAATGAAAATGAATACACTTAATTGTACATCCCATACAAAATTAGATATCCCTTCTTTTCCGGAGGTTCGGGGTGGAAATCCAAGCACGCAACTCTGACTTTTCGCAGTTAAGTGAGTTTTAAGCAAAAATCACTTGCTTTCACAATTTCGTAAAATATCTGTATGCTTGAGAGTTTTCATAATGTCCTCAACGGTGTGTGTACCTATTAATACTTTTTTATTCGATGACAAGACAAGATTGTCCTTGATTGCAATCTCACCTGATGATATGTGATAATGCAATCTAAGATGATGGCGGGCTAACTTGGCATGGGTATGACAGTGTAGATTCAACCCATACCCCTAATCGGTTTCTACATGCCATCGTGCCGGGACGCTAAATCGCTTGACAACTTTGACGGAAGGGGGGTAACTAGCCACGGCAAAAGCCTACCACCAGAAATAGCCCGCGTGATAGAATATGGAAACAAATTTTTCTCATTCGACAGAAATAAAGTAAAGTAATTTTTGCCTAGACAATACGATGTTTTGAAAATAAACTTCCAGGAGAGTCGGCACCCAAGCTGAAGCACAGGACTACCTACTTTATATTCTAGAGATGCTCTTTATTTACCTGAAACAAAAAAGTTTTTTTTTTTAACTCACTTTCCTTAAAGTAGACCGTTTTTACCTAATCAACGGAAATAAAACGCTTCATTTACACCAAGGGAGAGAAAAAATCTGTCGCTTAATAATTTCTGAAGAGTTACAGATTTAGTGTATTTTATAGGTTGGGAAATTCGTACGCAAACCATAATAACCACGAAAACTGACATAGCTCATCGCGAAGCTGAAGTAAAAATTGGCAAGTAAATAGTTCGTAAAACCGATAGCCATATAATTTTGACTTAAATATAGTATTTATGAAAACCTTGCTAATATTATAATGGGAAAATGTATTTATTTGGTGATTTATTGGTTTGTCCTTTAATTGATTCGTTGCATGGGTGGGTACATTGAGGACTTGGAAAGTGACAAAGGTTACCGGGAAAGCCCGGAAAAACAGAGGGTTCCCGCGGATTTATTAAAACCAATCTCCACGCTAAGTTGCGGGCAAAAGCTAGTAAATAATACAACAGAGGGCTTAAAGTAATAGTTTTGCGTCATCCGGTACCGCAGCTCATCTGACCTTGCCTGTCGCAACATTAAACGTCTCTGACTAATTAATGTAAGTGCTTAAGTACTGCGCTTGGCTAATAGGGGGGATGCTGGGAGGTACGAGTATATTCCTGCATTTCTTGTGGCTACAATATTAAAAGTAGTGTATCATCTCGACTAATATCTTTCACTAGCTTTTGCCCGCGGCTTCGCTCACGTTAAGTTCGATTTTTCAAACCAATATTTAATCCCCTTAGGAGTTGGATTTTCAAAAATCAGCCAAATTTCAGACCGATCCGTGTAGTGGGTTGCGCTGTGCGTCGATAGATCAGTCAGTCTTGCTATTTTTTTGATCAGTAACTTTTTAGGGAATTGATAACAAAGATAACAATAAAAAATAACAAAGATAAAAATTAAAAACACAATTGCAGAATAAAAACGAAGACTCCAAGTTAGAACAGGTGGATTTGTTTAGATTTCCATCAGCCAGAAACAAACTCAACGAAAGTATTCATCTATCCCTTTCGTTCATGTTAAAGAACTTCGATTTTTTTAGAACTTCGAATTCTTTAGAATGCAATGTTCTTTTTGGCGATAAAGTTATTATTTTACTTTTATTGTAATGCTTTTTCCCATTGCTAAAAACGCCTTCAAACGAAAACGTACATACCTACTTTTATTTTCAAAACGACGCTTACGCGCATTAAGCTGAAAGCGAGAGAAAAGTGATTCACAAAGAGCAGTGACAAAATATATACAGCCTTAACTCTTTACCGCTTAAAGCTAGAAATTCGCTCGTAAATTTTACACGGAGCCGCCTTATCTCCGAGTTGAAGCTATTTATTGCTACAAATCGACGGGTACGAAACAACTTTTAGGCAAAAATAAATTCCTTAAATGCAATTCCTTAAATGCGTGCCTAAAATGTTATATATTCAATTTCGTTACAGCTAAAAATTTATGCTACCAACTGAAGAACTTTCTTAAATGTAGAGCTTCGTTCGACTGTGACATGTCATCATTGTCATCTATACTAATATATAAAGCTGAAGAGTTTGTTTGTTTGAAAGCGCTAATCTCAGGAACTACTGGTTCGAACTGAAAAATTCTTTTTGTGTTGGATAGCCCATTTATCACGCTGCGACCAATAGAAGCGAAGCATCAGTTAAAAATGTTGCAAAAACGGAGAAAATTGTCCATATTTAAAATATATTCTTTTAAAAACTTCTTAATCGCGATCATAATAACATAAATTGGCGCGCAACAGCTAGTTACCAATATGGCAAAGTAGAACTTTAAAATTATTTTGTTATCAAAAAAAAAGAAAAGAAATTAAAACTAAACAGAGAGGTTTGCTTCAAGATAGATTAACATAAGAAAATGCTACTTTATAGGCGCGTTTTAACTTGACACCATAATAATACAGTCTTACCGAAAACAATAGGCATAATTTTAGGAAAATGGAGTCTTTTATTTAATTGAAAATTGTTTTTTTAAGCTATTGCATAGCTTCTATCGCGGGCCAGCGTGGAGACCGAATCCAGAAATTCTGTAACGAAAATAACCTGACACGAGACTCCTCTACGGTGAGCCGCTAGATGGCGTTGATAAAAAATGCTATGCTAAATAGCTTTACCGCGGCAGTCACCGAGTGCCACACGTCTTTTTTTTTCTGTTAAATTTCGCTTTTTTCTGTTTCTTTCGTTTTTTTTTCTGTTAAATAGCAGTCCTATCCTGTACTAAAGTTTTACTTTAGCAGATATGTTTGATAAGATGCCAAATCAAACTGAAACTTTTTATACTCGTAGTATGGGCCTATTTCACTAGATTTCACTACTGCCAAGTAAACTTTAACCGCGATATAATTTTTGATTGAAAAATTTACAGTAAGAAACTGACAAATTACTAACAATAAGTTAACATTTTAACAGTTATAAGTACGATTGTTAAGACAATAGGCTCTCAAGAAGCTATTTGATATTTTCACACCACGCCCAGAGATTTTCGCATTCGCATTGAGTTCGTTTGAGTTGGGTGACATGTTACAGTGTAATAGTAATATTAAATTTTACCTAACAAAATATTCATATTGCATTTCGAATATGAAATCGTAGAAATTGAAAATATTAATATTTTGGTTGACAAAAGATTCCTATGAATATCTCCTGCTTATTATATTTCTGTGCTCAGTCACCGCGGACTAGAGAGGAAATTCTTTGACGCTGCGAACGTACTTTGTGGGTAATCATAAGGTACACGTATCTACAATTCTGTATTCATTCGTTCGTTCAATTTGTATCGAAAATATAAAAGCAGTAGACGTTTTATCCTTGCTATCTTAGTAATATTATAAATGCTAAAGTGTGTTTGTTTATTGGTATGACCTCTATTAACACTGCCATGCCACGGAGTTACGGATCAAAGTGAATTGTGGAGAGTGCAGGCTACTTTTCAAAGAAACATTTTTTTTTTTTGTTATTTAAAGGTTGTTTTTTTGTTATTTATTATTTATTTTTGTTAATTTAGTACCTAAAATTACTTGGTTTCATCGCAAATGGTTTCTCTATCTTTCCGCTATTGTTTCGCCATTGTTCCGCTATTGTTTCGCTACTGTATCCTGTTTGAAAGTACTGAAGTATAATGGTATATAGTAATAGTACTCTAGCGTGTACAGAAATAAATACAGGGTGTATTTATTTCGTTGAACACAATATCACTTTATCTTTTTTTTTTTGATTGTGAATTCCCGGTATATGCAGCCGGCCTTAAGAAAGTCAAACGAAACAACAAAGACATTATAAATTCCACACGAATCTCGCGGGCGTGGGGGAGGCACAGATGTCAAACATACCTGTCGTCAATTAAGTTGCTAGGGATGAAACCCACACGCTCCGCATACTAAGGGCGCGGGAAATGATTACTTTGTTTTTTTTTTTTTTAAATATGTAACCTAGCACTTGCCTGCAATTTCACCTAATTGTAAGTAAAGTGGTAATGCAGCCTAATATGGAGCGTGCCTACCTAGAAGTTATAGTGAGTTGGAAAGACGGAAGCCGGAAGGGCATTCCAAATTTTTTGTGGCATGTAGTAAGAACCAAGAAGCAAAGCGCTTAGTGCGAGATCGAAAATCATACATTGTTTAATTTTATTTCTTTGAAAAATTGTTTAAGTAGCAAGAAATCCTTACTAATATTATAAATGCAAAAGTGTGTTTGTTGTTGGTTTGTCCTTCAATAACGCTGCAACAGAGCTACGAATTGACGTGATTTTTTGCATGGGCATAGTTGAAGACATGGAGAGTGACATAGGCTACCTTTTTATCCCGGAAAATCAAATAGTTCCCGCAGGATTTTAAAAACTAAATCAACGTGGACGAATTCGCGGGCATCAGCTAGTAAAAAATAAGTTTAAAAACTATAACTCTACTACGGGAAATTAGATTTAACAAATCTGATATATTAATTTTGTAATTTTTGTTAATACTTAAATACGTGTAACATACCTACATAATATATAAACTGCCACTCCTTTTGGCTTTCACAGTCGGCTAAAAATAAAGTAGATACATAACCATCATGTGGTCAAACCCTTAAATAAATAAAAAGGCGTGGTACAGAGGTACGCAGGGACGTAACAAATTCCACTGGAATTCAGCGAACGTAATAACTTCGAGATAACAGACGTCAATGAATAGTTGACTGCAATTAAGCTTCCAACGAAGACTCTGTAGATGTTCTGTGTTATAAAGGAATTCCTTTTCTCCAGTGATGTTCATTTGTTTAAATTTAATTTTTATTGCGATTCTTGACTTGCGCCTGCTTTGATTTTCCTTTTGTTAATTTTGTTTTCACCTCCTTGCATCGTATTCATCTTCATTGTTGATAAGGTTCCATTATCACAATATAATAGAGATTTTTTGAAGTGCAGTGCGTTAAAAAATTTATACACTTTAGTTAATATAATATACGTATGAGGTCACTGGTAAAGGGGCTCCTCACATAATATAGGTCGTCACAGACATACATTATGGTGTAAAGCCGTGCAAATGTGTAAGAAAATCGTATTTATTAAACAGCTTGGTTTCATTTATCAATTCATATCAAACACTTTTAAACTGTCTTTATACAATTTTCTTACAAAATCTATTGACTGATCATTTAAAAAAACTTCAACTATAGCACCAGCTACCAACTCTTATATCTATATCTATATATATATAAAAATGAATCGCTTAATGTGTTGGTAAGCGCATCACGCGTGAACGGCTGGACCGATTTCGCTAATTCTTTTTTTATTGTGTTTGTTATTGTCAGGAGAAGGTTCTTATGAAAGAAAAAATTAAGAAAATTGCGCGGAAAATTAGAAAATTTAAGAAATATTAACCACCATATTAAATTATTTCTAATGTAACCGCTTTTACAATTCAAACTTTTTTGATGTAACCTTATGGCGTTTGACATAACATTGACAAAATGGGTGCTGCCAATTTCGTCAAAGAGTTTCAATATTCATAGTTAAGACAGGACAACGTCTGTCGGGTCCGCTAGTCTATATATATAAAAATGAATCGCTTAATGTGTTGGTAAGCGCATCACGCGTGAACGGCTGGACCGATTTCGCTAATTCTTTTTTTATTGTGTTTGTTATTGTCAGGAGAAGGTTCTTATGAAAGAAAAAATTAAGAAAATTGCGCGGAAAATTAGAAAATTTAAGAAATATTAACCACCATATTAAATTATTTCTAATGTAACCGCTTTTACAATTCAAACTTTTTTGATGTAACCTTATGGCGTTTGACATAACATTGACAAAATGGGTGCTGCCAATTTCGTCAAAGAGGATGTAAAAAAACTTAAGACAGGACAACGTCTGTCGGGTCCGCTAGTAACGTAATAAAATGTTTTATACAAAAATCTTAGGATCCTCACTCGAAAGTGGGCTAGGTTATTTTTTCATAATTTAAGGGTTCGTACCATAATAAAGACAACTCTACCAACACTTTCCCTAGTCTGAAAGTACCTACAAAAGATGTCCCTATGTCCAAACGTGTATGCTTATTTGTGAATGATGATACAGCGATGAATGAGTAAAACCTTTGAAAAATTGAACACCGTTTCTGACCTGATTTTTTAGTCATATATACGCAGACAAAATCTCTGTTTCATTCTCTCCACACTACTTTTGTAAACGTTGAAAGCATTTTGACGATCTATTGTACGACTTCTGAAGTTATTTCTTTGTTTGTCGATATTCAACATGAGGTAACAATGGACCAGTTACGAAGTTGTCACGTAGAGGAAGAGCAATACAATTTGTTTCTGTAAGTGGTTCAACAGTGCAATTTGTAAATCATAGAAACTTAATGCGAACGCTCAGTTAATATTACATTTGGTATGAATTTGTTATGCACTTACAACCGCAGAGCGTATTCCTCCATTTTCCAACATTTAGCGTGAGGTAACGGTGATCCAATTATGAACTTCGTTCGCAGAGGTAAAGGCAATACAATTAATTTTGAAAAGTGGTTTGTGAAAGAGCAATGGAGAATCGAGGAACTAGTAAATCTAGCATACTTTACAAGAATGTTCCGTTAATATTCCATTTCGAATGAATGCCTTTTGTGTTAAACGTATTTCTGTTTTTGTTACAAGTACAGCTTTTAGCGAGAGGTAATAGTGAACCAATTATAGAGTTCACTTACAATTTTATTTGCAAAGATATGTTTTTTATCGTTCTCTTTTGTATCATCATCATCATCACCTATATTACGAGTTCTGGACTTATCTAAGGCAGCTGTGTCTCAACCTAACAAAACATAGATCATTGTACTTAACTAATGACCTTAAAACGCCTATCTATAAACTAGCTTTTAACATCCAGTGGTTTGAGCTGTGCGTTAATAGATCAGTCAATCAATCAGTCTTTTTTCCTTTTATAATAATTATATCTATATACATGTTTCTTTTTACATGTACATGTACATGTAAAAAGAAAGTTGTGTTAGTTACACTTTTTATAACTCAAGAACGGCTGAACTGATTTGGCTGAAAATTGGTGGGGAGGTAGCTTAGAACCAGGAAACGGACATAGGATTTTTATCCCTTATACTAAATAAAATAAAGTCGGGTTTGTTCGAACACTCATAACTCTAGAACAGCTAGACCGATTTTCATGGTTTTTAATTCATTGTATTTGTCTCTATCCCGAATAGCAGAATAACTTTTAAAATATCGAAAAAATTCACGAAAAAAAAAAATTATGAAAAAATTTCATTTTCTCATACATTTTGTATTGAACGAGTTTTTTGATGGCAAGGAAAGTGACTTTTTACCCCGGAAAAACACTAACCTAAGACACGTGGACGAAGCCGCGGGCAAAAGCTAGTTTAGATATAAATAAAACTGTAAAGTCTGTATATGTGAAAGGACTTTTGCAGTCAGGCGTACAACAAGTTGATCCTTTAACGGTTCTGTTTTTCCATTGTAAGACACGGAATCTTAAAACACCTTCGTATATGTAATTTCAATAAGGATATCAGCCCGCAATCACTCAGACATGTGCCTGACAAAACATATTGTTCGCGCTTGATTAAGCAGCATTGACGACGAAGGGTGAACCAGATTCAATCATTCAATCAAGCCCCTCCGAATACGTATTATTTGTTCGCATGTATATTACTAGTGGTTCGCCCCGAACTGAGACCTCGCGATATCCCATAATTCCCAAAAGTTTTAATTATATATTGTAATAATTAACTTTTAACATTAGACGCAATAAAAAAAATAATAGTTGACATAAAACTGTTTTACTGACACAGCGCCATCTATAGTGAAGCATTATAGTGAAGCTATTAGCTTCACAATAATGCTAATAGATGGCGCATTAAAATTAAATAATTTCGTTTCTTTATAACATTTATCTAATTTTAGTATTTGTTGTTCAAGTACAGGATATAACTGAATTTTCAACCAAGTTTCACGTTCTAATATTCAGTAATTCTTGACATATGGCTCAAATTAAAATCTCCACTTTGAAACCCCCCCATTTGGTCAATTTTTAGGGAAAAATTAAAAAAAATATATTTTTGTACTCTGTTCAAAGTCGTCTTTAAAAAGATATATCGCAAGTCTATGTAGAGCAACAAACAAGATTTTACTTTAAATACGCTTCTATGAGAGCCCCCCTGAAATAAAGCTTTTTATATTTTTTTATACAATGTTCGGCTGAAGGCCATCAGTTTACATATTATATTTAAATTTGAAGTAATTACGTTCAGTAATTCAGAAGTTATAGGGCTCTGACAGACATTTAGACGAACACACTTCTCTGTCTAGTAGGCAAGCGCCCTAGTTGACTCAGAGAACTTCGCTTCGCTCGTTCAATTATTGTTGTTTTGTAAATCGCATATTGTTCTGAAGTAAACATCAAGACTGAGATTGTATTTATTTATATACCTAAATAAAATATGTAGGAGAGTAGGATTAAAGTAATTATTGTTTAAAGCGCCTTCTATAGTGACGGTAGTCTTGTAACGTTTCATGACGGTAGTTTTATAATGTTGGCAGCGTTGCGTCATTGCCCCCACTCGTTCGGTCCATAAAAAGGAGACGTACAGCGTGTATTGAGTCATTCGACAGTCGTCATTCGTGAGTCGTGGTTGTTCGTTATTCTGATTCGGTAGAGAGTGGTTGGTGACGATTGAGTGATTGGTGATTGGTGATAGTGTCGTTGGTATCATTCTGGTTTGGTTGCTGGTCGCAGTTATCTGGTGAGTTTGTCCCATTGTTTAGTTATGTTGTGTTACTGTGCAATCCCTATAGTGTTGTTGCCCATTCGTGGCTTACAGTGGGTAGAATAGACGTTGGCTAGGTTCTTCTATCATGGTGTGTGATGAGACGGCTATGGGGATGGTGGAGGCCGTAACTAGGCTAGGTTAGTTAGCCGGTTAGTTATTTAGAACCTGATAATGTTGGGTTCCATGTTAGTTACGTGATAATGTAGTAAGGACTGCGGCTAGTTATTTTTATTGAGATAGTCTGTGATTCCTTTTAGAAGCTCGGTGAGGTGTGTTGTCACTCTTATGAGAGATAATCACAATGAATAATGCTCGGTCATGGTCGTAAGGTGGTTAGTTTTCTGATAATCATCAGGTGAAGTTAACGCTAGCAAGTAGGTATAGTTTTTGCGTCCCACGAGGGCGTATGCTAGCTTTACTTGTGGTTACGTCGTGTACATGCACATTGCGTAAGCGTGCGTGCCTGTCAGGACCATAGGAGCCTAGGTGAGAGCGGTCAGGCGCAAGCAAGTTCTCGCTCACACTTATACAGATACGATACACACACAACCATGACCCACGCGCCCTCGCGAGTTGTATGAAAATGACAGAAGCGCTCCTGTCATTTTCATACAACTTGCTGGCGTTAACTTCACCTTTACTATTCGAAAGTTAAAATGTTCGTGCTTAGACTACTGATCTGATGTGGAACACACTGCCATTCGATTGCCATCCCGTTTTCTTAGTCGAAGCCCTTATTATTTTGCTATCGGTTCGGCGACTGGTGACCCAGATCAAATAAGGATTACGCGAAACTCATTTCGCATGCCATTATCTAGAAATAAACGTATTTTCTTTCCATTAAATATTGAAAACATATTTTGCCCCGCGCTAATGCTTAATGAAAGGTGTTTTCATTATCGACTATTATTAAGAATGCATTATATTCATTTAACATTTTACTGCCTTAATCTATGATATTAAATAGTCTAAGTAATCAATGTATTTGGATATAATTATGTATTTAACGTAATTAGCATAATCAAAAAAAAATCATTTGTCGATAACTATAATAAGTACGTTTTTAGGGTTCCACCAAGGAGACCCTTTTACAAAGTCTCCAATGTCCGTCCGTCCGTCCGTCCGACTGTCATGAATCATGAATGTCATGTATTGAGTGAGAGTGCGAGTCCGACTCTCGTACCGAGGATTCTAAGAAATTCGTTCTTTATTATGATTGCCTAGTACTTATTTTCCGCAACTGCTATACTGTTTTATGTTGTTATGCATTATCTTAAATTTTATACTTTACTAGCGACCCGCCCCGACTTCGTACGGTTTGAAAAATTAAATATTGATTTTTTCGGGACTGATCGCACAGCGCTTCTTAAAGGAGACGATTCTAAATAAGATCACCACAGGAACCACAGAAAATTCTCGCGCCCGCCGATACCTACCATCATGCACCGCCGCGCCGCCGGCCGGCACCATTTTATTATTTTGTCGCGCGAAAATATTCATTTTCCGCGAAAGTTTCCAAAGTTTGCTCCGGACATACATACAAACTCACAAAATTAGCGCTCTGTCTTTATTATAATAGTATAGAATAATATATAGATTAGAATTATATATAATGATATATTTATCTTCTCTCTATTTAACGATCTCAATAACGCCAAAAAGTGTCATTCAAAGTTAGGTACGAACGATAAAATTTGCAATATTTTCAGCGAGACCAAATATTACATATCTACCTATTGTTCTGTTAGCAGTTAAACGTTTTGAACTAAACTTTAATTCGGGATCAAAGCTGTAACTCGCAGTTTCATTTTTCATCGTTCCGTGTTCAGAGTAAGCAGAGCATTGTTTTGATCAAACGGATGCGCTCGTCAAAGCGATTTCTTGTTTACAATACAACAAAACGTATGCGATATGTTTCAAACTAGCTACTATAAAACTGAGAATCAACAGTCTCGCAAAAGGAACGAGATTAATATAGTTACAGGTGAAAAAGGAAAAAGAACTCTGAAAGAGTTTTCTTCTATAAATGAAGAGTCGTGCAATGTAAATGCAATGTTTTATATTTTTTGCTTTTCTTTTTTTTTATTCGATAACAAGATAGCCCTTGACTGCGATCTCACCTGATGGTAAGTGACGATGCAGTCTAAGATGGTAGCGGGAGCTAACTTGGAAGGGGTATAGCAGTGTAAATTCAACCCATACCCCTAATCGGTTTCTACACGCCATCGTGCCGGGACGATTTCTGTATGAAATTTTATAAATTGTGCTTGAGAGTTTGCTTATTCAATTCAAATATGTTTAAAAGGCAAAGGTGACTGACTAACTGACTGGCTGACTGACTGACTGACTGACTGACTGACTGACTGACCTACCAATGCACAGCTCTAACCACTGGACGGATCGGGCTGAAATTTGCCATACAGGTATACTATTACGATGTAGGCATCCGCTAAAAAAGAATTTTTGAAAGTTCCGATCCCAAGGGGTTTAAAAAAAATGAAATTTAACGTGAGCGGAGCTGCGGTAAATAGCTAGTATAACATAAAATAATACATAAGTTATATGTTTATAAAATCCACGTGGACAAAATTAATTTATGTATGAAATTTATGTTTCTTTATTCAGTGTACCTGTAAAAGTCAGTAAAATGCAAAAAAAATAAGTAAGTAAGAGTTATATTAAAACTTAAGCTGACGCAAAGTTTTAGGTAGCATCAACGTTGGCGTTGGAAATATCTACCTCAAAACACTACCATGTGCTCGTTCGTTATATTTTACGTCGATCGTAATGACTGAAGCAAAATATAAAAACATTTACTTTTAGATTAAAATGAATTTTCTCAAGAAAAGTACAGCCAATTTCATTAAGAAGGATCATTCAATTAACCACACAATGCATTGATGGAAAAAAGAAACGAGAAAATGTTCTGATGGAGCTAAACAAAGAGCAGTAAAAACATTGCGATAGGTACTAGAATCTAGCGAATACAATGTATTCTAGCGTGAGGTACAAATTAGGTGTTATGATAGTTTTCGTATTAAAATTCTGCCAAAATACCAAAACGCTATATCCTAGACTTATTTTGCATTGGCAAAATCGACCCTTATTGGTAAAATAATACATATAGACCTATTATAATAATACATATATAGCTGATGCCGGCTTCGTCCAAGTGGATTAACACTATAATTTTCCGGGATAAAATGTGTATTAATGTTAATCCTCCTATATGTTAATCCTGGATATTATATGATAATATTATTATTCCATCAGCTAGTTTTCCATAGAAAAAGACTTATCAGTCCTAACTGATGTAACATTCTTTAAAACTGGTACCTATACCAGTTTGAAGGAATGTTACATTACATACCCGGTCCCGATCTATCCTTTCTAAGTCTATGTTGTTAAAATAAATAAGTAGTATTGTAAAAATGACTTTACAGTAAGGGCATGTTACACTTTGCAGTCTGAAACGGGCTTTATATGACGAAGGCAAAGTTTGCCTTTCTAAAGCATCTGATCAAACATTGGCGCGAACTGGGAATTTGTCTGTTTACATACTAGCTTCTGAGCTGCCGTGTGTGGTGAAATAGCCATGGCAAACATGATACCTCTATTCTGTCAATACCTGGCCGAATAGGATAGTGTTTTGAGGTTTTAGGATTTACTTTACTTCCAAATAATATAAACATAAAAATTCTTTTAAAAAACCGACAACAAACGACAACACAAAGTATATCAAGTGTTCTCACGATTTCTTCTGGATCCCATCATCGTATTTTGATCTGATGACTATGGGACCACCTGGCAAATGTTCAAACAAAAAAGTACTTTCCGTATCTCCCTAGTATGAGCAGCTACACTCTAGTCAGGCAGAAGAAAAGAAAGAAGGTTTGTCGAGGAAAAACAAAATTATTTTGCTTTATAGCAACGTAAACGTAGAAACGTATAGTCTGATTTTTAATTCGGTGGAATTCTGACACTTGTCATTTTATAAATCGAGCGAGTTATTTGTATGAAAAACAGTATTACCACCTGTAGTTCGATTTTACCCCAAACTATCTGTCAGGCATTTGTCATAAATATCTATGTGCGGCAATTGATATTTATTGTTCTAAGTTTAAATTTGATATCTTTTTTGTGGGATTTTTTAAATCTCTGGTAACATTAAGATACGTCAGAATTCCACGCAATTAAAAATCAGACTATAGACGTAAAACCACACAAACTTCCTCAAAACACACTCGAAGTACGTTTCGCTTCGACACCGGAGCATCATCAGGAGATGTTGACTCCACAATGCACAATTGCAAAGCAGTGCAAACACCGGAACAACCAAACTCCAACACATAGGTGTTGGCGTTGTGTTGTTTCGGTGTTTCTTCTATTCTGGAGGAACGACGGAGTACAGCGCGGGCGGCGTGTGTTGTCATACACATTTTTAAGCTATTGCATAGCTTCTATCGCGGGCCTTGAGCGTGGAGACCGAATCCAGAAATTCCGTAACGAAAATAACCTGACACGGGACTCCTCTCACCGCTAGATGGCGTTGATAAAAAATGCTATGCAATAGCTTTACCGCGGCAGTCCCCGAGTGCCACACGTTTTTTTTTCTATTTTGGCGGATTACAGCCCGCAAAATATTACTTTTTCTTTCAGTACCTAATACAAAATGTATTAATAGTCCAAGAGTTACCTAACCAAGTAGCGTTCGTCCAGTTGAACTGAGGGAGACGGAGATAACTTACATTCTAGAAACGAGCAAAGGATACTTTCCATTCCGGAAAAGAGTTCTCTTACAGGACAAAGTTACTGTTATCAGCTAGTATAAAATATGCAAGTATAATTGAAGCGTATGAGACGTAGTAATTAAAACAACCGCTATTGACGACGACTCGTTTATTACTGATTGCTGATTGGTGTACAGTGCGTAAGCAGGGTAGGTAGGTACATAGGTATACACATCATTCCTCCACACTTAGTTTTTGAACCCTGACAACAATAGACATAAAATAATTATTATTAAACTTAAATTAATAAAATATTAACCTACCTAATATTACCTACTTCAAAAATATATTTTTTTTGTAATCGAATTTTGAGTACACTTTTTTCCTTTGCCGCTTTTGATGTGAGAGAGTGGGTGACGGCGGCGCATTTGCGACCCGGTCTTGTGGGGGCGTCTGCGCCTCCTCACACACAGCCGACGCAGATGGTTCGTCCGGTAACGCGGCCGCCGCGCGACGAGATTCAGCGAGCCCTCGCTCACCCTCTCCATCCTCACAATCTCCCCATTCTTCATCATTACCGCTACCATCGTCTGCCACACATTCGGCACCTGGCAACGATGTCGTTTGAGCTTCATCAGTTCCTTTTTCCACCACCTGCTCGTCCGCGCATTGGGTGTTCGCAGCCGTTAAGCACTGATTATTATCATTCCCACTGGCGCTTGCGATCTCGATAGAGGGGGGCGGAGAATAGACCTGATAAGACTCACTTTCGACATTCTCTTTCCCTGTATATTTTATTATTTGATCCACGTGTCTAATAACGCAAATTTTAAGATCGTGGATGAAAACTTTATACATTTTATTTCCTATTTTGGCTTTTATGGATCCCAACTGCCAAGTTTCCTTCCGTGCACTGTACCCTCGGGCCCAAACAACGTCTCCGATATTAAAATGTCTTAATCCCGGCACCGGTTGTAAATCTAGGTAAGTTTTACTCGTAGGTAAAATTAAGTCGAGGCGAGATCGCAGATTTCTATTAAACATCAACTTGGCCGGTGTTTCGCCCGTGGTACAGTGTACGGTGTTTCGATAATTAAATAAATAACCTAATAATAATTCGTGAGTCTGCTGTATTGAAGAACTATCTTTTAAAATACATTTTAACATTTTTTTACATGTTCTAACCGAGTTCTCGGCCTGACCGTTACTGGGCGGATGATATATGGGTGTCGTCATGTATTTAATGCCGTTACTTGAACAAAAGCTCTTAAATTCATTCGAATTAATTTTAACGTCGTTATCGGAAATTAGCACCTCCGGTAGACCAAAAATGGAAAAAATGTTTTTAATTTCCCTATTAAGGCTTTCGTGGACGTGCCATTATTCATATATAGGCACTCAACCCATTTACTAAAGGAATCAACCACTACTAGGTACTTACATCCTTTGCTCGACGGTCATGTAGTCAATGTGTATGCGCTGCCACGGCCCGGCGGCGGCCGGCCAGGGCGCGGGGGGGTCGCGCGGCGGCGCGGGGCGCGCCTGCACGCACGTCCCGCACGAACCGATCCAGCGCTCGATCTGCACGTCCATCTGAGGCCACCACATGCGCTGGCGCGCATTGCTTTTACACTTAACGATGCCTAAGTGAGACTCGTGTAGTTCGCGCAACATCCTTTCCCTTAAAACTGACGGTATAACTATTCTATGACCCCTAAATAGGCAACCGTTTTCAAACTGCAAGTCCGACTTGCACTGAAAGTAAGGTAAAACCGATTTACAGCATATTTTGCGAGGCCAACCTTGTTTCATATATCTTATAACTGTTTGCAAGGTCACATCGCGCTCTGTCATTCGTATGACGTCGTGAATTGTTGTCGCCGCGGGAGTTTCGTCTAGGAATTTTAGCGCGTAGCGAGTATCTACGTCACCTTGATCGGAAAAATCGTCCGTACTATGCTTTAAGGGCGCGCGCGAGAAATAATCAGCTATCATATTTCTATCGCTGGACACATACTGAACCGTATAATTATAGGCGGACAGAATAATTGCGTATCTTTGTAAACGAAGCGCTGTCGTCACCGGTATACCCGTCTTACTATTAAAAATAGACACTAAAGGCCTATGGTCTGTTTTTAATATGAAAGGTTCCTTACAACCGTACAAGTATTGGTGGAAACGTTTCACCCCGAATATGATAGCGGTCGCCTCCTTCTGTATCTGACTATAGTTCCTCTCGCTGGCTGTGAGCGAGCGCGATGCGTACGCGAGGGGCCGCTCGCTGCCGTCCCCGGCGCGCTGCGACAACACGGCCCCGAGCCCGGCGGGGCCCGCGTCCACCGCGAGCACGAGCTGCGCTCCGGGCTCGAAGTGAGCGAGCACGCGCTCCGAGGCGAGGTGCCGGCGCACCGCCGCCAGGCTGCTCCGCTGACGTTCGCCCCACTCCCACGGAGCGTCACTACGTAAAAGTTCGTGAAGTGGACTCAATAAAGCCGACGCGTTAGGAATAAACTGCCTATAATAGTTGACGACACCTAAAAATCTTTTAACCTCGGTTACATTAGTCGGTTCCGGTGCACTAATTATAGCTTCCACTTTATCCGGGCAAGCTGATAGTCCTGCGTCACTTATGACGTACCCTAAGTACTTGACGCTTTTTTTAAAAAATTCGCATTTATTCTTCTCTAAACGTAAACCGGCGCTATATAATCTGCTTAAAACCTCGCTTAGTCTTTGCAAGTGAGCGTTCCTATCTCGGCCCGTAATGCATATATCGTCGAGCCAAACGCTAACACCATCGATTCCAGAAAGCAGGGTTTCCATCGACTTTTGAAAAATTGCAGGGGCATTGGCTAATCCGTATACTAATCTAGTATATTTGAAAAGACCCTTGTGGGTATTTATTGTCGTAAGCTCCTGAGAAGAATCATCTAAAATGAATTGGTTATAAGCGTTTTTTAAGTCTATTTTGCTATATCTCTCTCCCCCTCCTATTTTTGCAAATACTTCCTCTATTCGGGGTAAAGGGTATTTTTCAATTAGAAGATCCTTATTTAATGTAACAGAAAAATCACCTGCAATTTTTACTTGGCCGTTGGCTTTCAATACGGGCACTATTGGTGTAGCGTATTGAGAGTAATTAACTGGAACTAAAATGCCTGCACTGACTAATCTATCGAGCTCTTGTTCAACCTTGTCTTTTAGGGCGAAAGGTACGGTGCGTGGTTTAAAAAATTTGGGAACTGCATTATCCTTAAGTTGTAATTTAACTTTGAATTTGTTAAACGAACCCAGCTCATCTCTCCACAGATCAGGAAATTTATCTAACAAACATTGTATATCTGTATCGTCACTCAAGGCGTTAATTTTAGTAGTAATAATAAGGTTGAAAGCGGTCATAAAATCCCTACCTAACAGGGGCGGGCCTCCGTCTCTAATAACATAAACTTTAAGATATTTTTTTAAATTATTGAAATTGGCTTCGATTATAAAATACCCTAGGGGTGAGATTTTATGCCCGCTATACATACACATTTTTACATTACTTTTTGTCAATTTATAATTTGTAAATTTATCCTTATATAATGAATCTGAGATGACGCAAACACTAGAGCCTGAATCCAGTTCCATGGTTAAATTTTTATTTCCTAACATTAAGTCCACTAGAATAGGTTTATCACTCACGTACCTTATGTTAAAATTTTGGCATTCCTCACAGGCCTCTTGGCCTTCATCGGAAACCTCCTCATTATCGACATGGTATACGCCCGAACGAGCATTGGGACACGTTTTTTTTAGATGACCCTTCACAAAACACTTTCTACACTTGTAATTTTTATAGAAACACTGATCACTTTTATGATTTTTTAATCCACAAACTCCGCAGCGGAACGCATCTCGAACTTTCGCTGAGTCACCGTCGCTCGCGCTCGCACTCCCGCCAGCGCGGCCTTTCCGAGCCGGCAGCGCACGGCCACCGCGACCTTGAAATTTCGCTCGGAATAGCGGCTCCTCCTTTACTTGAAATTCGCCTGTAGCCGGTAACGCCTTCGCCTTTTTGGCGCACTCCGCCTGTTCCGCCAGCTCGATTGCTCGAGACAGCGTAAGCGAGGACGGCTTTTGTTCGAACAGCTTATCGCGTTCCGGACCTGAACCCAGGCCGAGGACGAAACGATCTACTAAGTTCGTTTCCAATGCGGTGCCGAAGTCGCAATAGGTTGCCAGACCCCTTAGTCGCGCCGCCCAGTCCCCTAATGATTCGCCTGGACTCCTGCTCGCTCCATAAAATTTTGCCTTATCTGCAAATGAGCACTGCTTTAGCTTAAAATGGGTGTCGAGTAATCCAACGAGTCCCTCGTAACCGAATGACTCCAACTCTTGAGGGTACGCAAGGTTACGTATTAAGCGGTACGTCTCGTCCGTGACGTGGGTGAGAAGAACTCCGGTTTTATTTCCCTCGTCTTTCACGTTGTTAATTTTTAAAAACTGCACTAGCTTTCCTTTGAATATTTGCCATTCACTTGATTTATGGTCGAATATTTGCAAATTTCCCAAATAGGCCGACATTTTTAAAACAATAAAATAAACTAAAGTGGGTGGGTAATCCCTCCGCGTAGCCAATGAAGCGTATGAGACGTAGTAATTAAAACAACCGCTATTGACGACGACTCGTTTATTACTGATTGCTGATTGGTGTACAGTGCGTAAGCAGGGTAGGTAGGTACATAGGTATACACATCAATAATATAATGTACTCGTACTGGAGTCAACCGTGTTCCGCTACATTTAACAGATGAAAGGGCGTCCTTCGAAGAATATGCTCTTGAGGGGCAAGAAGCACGTAGAAAATTTATTCAACTGAAAATATAAAATTGTTTAATGTTTTCTTGTATACACATTAACTCAATAATCGACCGAGCAAAGTGAAGTCGTCGAGTCTACTTCGTTGAATTCGCATTTGTCTGTTCGTTTGTCAGAGAAAAATGACTTAAAATCTAAAGCTGAAAGTTATGTTTAATTTCAGTCACAATTCTTATATTCTGTTGTTTAACGGGAAATACCCATATCAACCAATTATATTATTATCAAAAAAGTATACGCAACGAATTGAGAACTTCTTTTTTTCGTTGGTTAATTATTATCGAACAGAAATAAAATGAATAGGTACACTTTATTTTTGCAAAAATAACTTTATGTGACAAATTCGAGGTAATATTCTTTCCAAAAATTATCCAAATTCTAAAGACCCTATTTCCAGATATAATTCAATAAAGATTAGTTGCGTAAACTGATAGCTCCACACTACACTTCTGCTATCAGTATTTGGTTGAATAAGTCGTTTCAGTGTCCCATCAATATTACCACAGCCTCTAAAGATACACGTAGGTATGTAGATAAATGAATACTTGAATAGCCTCTGAATTGGAGGCCAGTCTGAAGAGGCTGAGAAGGGCCTATAAGCCGCGCTTATGTAATCCTAGTATTCAATAGATAAATGAGGACGGCTATTTGAAATCGAAATTATAGATATAGAATTGAATGCGTCATATAACTTTTGGATATAGCTCTTGCAATTCACGACGGCACGTGGCTCATGGTTGTGTGTGTCGTATGTGTAAGTGTGAGCGAGAGCTTGCTCACGTTTGACGCTCCCACCTAGGCTCCTGACAGGTACGCACACTTACGCAATGTGCATGTACACGACGTAACCACAAGTAAAGCGCCCGTAACTTCGTGAGATAAACGTACTATGACAAAGTTCTTAATATTGATCCGCACGACATGTGGATCATTTTCTTTATCGGTGAAGAAGATCATTGGGAGGAAACTTGCATACCTGAGAGTTCTCCATAATATTCTCAAAGGTTCCTCAAATGATCAAAATTTAAATAAATAAAAGTACATATTGAGTATTCGGAGTATCTAACATTCTTTTACCAAAATTGGGTCAAACGAAATATGATACATGCGTCCCTGTACCCACGTTTCAGGCGTGGAGTTAGCGATAGCAAAGTAGTTTTAAAGTGAACGCCAACTTTTAAAAGGGTTTCGAGTTACCAATACTGACCTAACAAAGGGTGCCACATCAAAGGGCCTATGAATTTCTTTGAGATAGGACTCAGGTTAATACAATTTATATAATAAGTAGTTTTATAGGCATAATAATGATTTATATTTTAAAATAGAACCTTAACTAAATCCCCTACTGATATAATTTTTTGTTGTTGTGTGTGTGTCGTATAAGTGTGAGCGTGAGCTTGCTTGCGCCTGACCGCTCTCACTTAGGCTCCTGATAGGCACATACACTTACGCAATGTGTACACGACGACGACGTCACCACAAGTAAAGCTCATGCACTGCAAGCTGTTTTAATGCGACGACAGTGCACGGAGCTAGTGGATCGTGACGTCATGTTGCAATAGCGCTCTCTTTTTCTAACAGGGAACTTAAAAGCTCTATATTTTCGAGACTAGTATATAATTATAAAGTAAGTATAAGTATAATGAAGTATATAATTTTTTTTTGTCAAATATCCAGTTGAGATCGTAGCAACGACTGATGCAGCTTCTACGTAATCGGCCAGCATAAATGAAATCTCGCTGGACTTAAAAAAGACTCGGAGTCGAGAAAAAATACGTAAAACTTGAAACGGTTGATATTCTCTGCAAGGAAGACAGTTTGAAAATCTCCGAGTCTCCGAGTCTCCGAGTCAACGACAAAGGGGCAAATTTCCTAACCATTCACACGGAAGCTTGGCCGTCGTCGCCGTCCTATCGAACGCTCCGCCGCCGCCGTCGAAAATTATTTCTCGAAAGCGAATTTCTGTTCGAGACATAAGTAGGTCGCGGTATTTTATTGCTACGTTTCTCAGTGGATTATGAGGAGAGTTGCGATTTTTCTAGAAAGAGTCTTTGATGTCTCGCAAAGTGGCTCAACTTGACGTGCGCACTTGAGACAAGTCGTGGGTTTTGGGGTTTCGTAATAAAACATGGGACCCTTAAAGTTTTGTCCATATCCTTCCATATGCCTGTCCATCTATATGCTACCAAATTCTTCTTAATATTCTTCTTCAACCGATAGATGTTCACAGTTAAACAAGTCTGGTGGGAGGCTTTGGCCGTGGCTAGTTACCACCCTACCGTCAAAGACGTGCGAGCGATTTAGCGTTACGGCACGATAGCGTGTAGAAACCGATTAGGGCTATGATTACACCACCATACCCCTTCCAAGATAGCCCGCTACTATCTTAGACTGCATCATCACTTACCATCAGGTGACTATCTTGTCATCGAATAAAAAAAAGCAAAGGTCTCTTCCATTGCATTTCCCCTGATCTTGATCTGACTAATAATAATTATTATTATGAACGCGAAATTGGTTTTTCCTTCAATCACGAAGAAACGGAGAAACGGAGCAACGTATCGACGTAATTTTGATAAAGACGTAGGTATAGTTAACGACGAGGAAAGTCACATGGGCTACTCTATACCGCGAAAATAAAGGTTTCCCCATGAGATTTTTAAAACTTGGATGAAGTCGCAGGCATTAGCTAGTATCAAGGTAAAAGATGCCCAATTTCACCATCGTGATTCACCAAGTAAACGTTAAACGATGAATAAATATAATGTTTTGACAGTTTTTATATCGACAATCTATCAGAACGTCAAAATTCTTCGGTTAAAGTTTACTTGTTAGTTATTGCATAGGACCAAGGTCTATGGAAATCTATGCAAGAGACATTTGTCCAGCAGTGGACGTCTATCGATTGATAAAGAAGAAAAAGAAGTGAAATAGGACCTGAGAGACACAAAATGCTAAGAAAATTACAACTTTATTAGGCTAGTTAGCCAACAGTGATAATTCTACCAGGGGCCGAGCTCGCAAAAATGATTAAGCTCGTGACTCGCACCACAAACTTGTTCGACGCCCGTGCTACCGACATCTGCTCTCTTTTATTTGCCGTTGCTTTATTCCTTTTTGATATGGTCGCCCACTAAGAACCGCACGTGCCGTACGTAAGCTTATAGATACACTTGTTCGCTTTAGGACAGATTCGCTTTACGGCAAAAATTGTACAGGTCGCGATAAATGGTCTCCACTCCACGTAGTTTTTCTTGATATATTTTTTTTTTGTAAAGTTGTAGGTATTACTTGATATTACGATGCCTTAAGAAAATAATACTGATGGTACATTAAAAGTAAGTCACAACTGTCGCAAGAGTCTGAAGAATTCCTAATTTATACGGTTTTTGCAGCTGAAAAGTTGGAGTTTCTACCTATAACGTTGTACTTATTACGTATATTATTGTAAATATTCGTAAGCAAAGTTCCAAAAGAAACGGGTTCAGTCACAAGCTTTCAAACATAATTCAAAAGTATATGATAAAATGAAATGATTTGAAAATGCGTTGCGTGCGTGACGTGTTTTGCGGGTTACAGACCAGCTTGCCACTAGTGTGAGGTCTGCATTATTTTGGTGTTTCTTTATTTCATTTTATACAACCTTTAGTTTAGCGTCGAAGTTTCTCAATACGAACAGCCACCCAGTTTTCACCGTAACATTTTCTAAATTAATTTAGGTTTTATTTTGGTTTGTTGCTTGCTACTTTATTAGTTCTTTATTTATATCAACGATATTTTTATAAAGCTTAGGTATTTGAGTTTCTGTACTATTTTTTCTTCTTCTTCTGCAATCGATAGACCTTCACTGCTAGAAAAGGTCTCTTGCGTGGACTTCCACAGGCTCAGTCATGCGCCGCCTGAATCTAGTGGATCCCTGCGATTCGTTTGATGTCGTCATTCCACCTAGTGGGAGTCTGCCAACACTGCGCTTCCTGGTGCGGGGTCGCCACTCCAGCACCTTGGGACCCCCCCATTTCCACTTCAGTTTCGCGACTCACTGAGCTATTACTACTATTACTATTTACTAGTACTATTTTTTAAATGTATCTAAATACAACTTTTTGTTTTGGATTGGGCTAGAATCTGGATTATGTCTATGCCTATGCCTATCCCTTTTCAAGAGTAAGCCGTTGATG
The DNA here is from genome assembly GCA_933228805.2 of Hipparchia semele. NCBI lineage: Eukaryota > Metazoa > Arthropoda > Insecta > Lepidoptera > Nymphalidae > Hipparchia > Hipparchia semele. The sequence goes on along the minus strand of OW121725.1, from coordinate 8,544,630 downwards.
CATTACTAATGAATGATGAAGTCACCACGGTTTATCGAATTAGTAAGCTGTTAACAGAATCCATGAAAGTAAATATCTACAGCACATTGGTGCTTTAAAAAAGAATAAACAGAACAGCTCGAACCGCTGACATTTTTACCTGTCTCCAGGGGTACATAACCCGATTTACTGCACTAAAAAAGCATTCTCAATTTTGTTAACATACTCGCGTGTTCGTACGTAATTGCCAATTGTTTTTTCGAGTTACTTTAAAAATTCAACGCTGCACCGTGTCTATAGTCTATTCTTATGAAGTATTAAAGCGATGCCACGTGGTGCGGTGCCGCAATGCATTTATTTTGTCGAATGGTATGCAGTGTTATTAATTTAGTTTAATGTGTGGTTATGGAACACCATCCGAATGTCGGAGCAGCTTCTCTATAGCACCGCAGCGGTGTTGTAACCGATATGATCACCATCACCAACGGTTCACTATTGATGGCAGGTCTCCCTCTCAGAGAAGGGCCATAGGCCATAATCCACCACGCTCGGCTGACCCATTTTAAAACCTAGTAAGTGCAAATGACATTTTACAGCAGACCAAAAAAACGTATTTGTGGTAGCCCTTCTGAACTCTTCAGTATCTGGTCATGAATTGAGTTTCGTGAATAAACAATTTTGAAAGCTGTTATTGGATATACTTATTACTTCGCTAAGCCATCTACCAAAAAACATGTTTTTTTTTTTGGTCTTCTGTAAAATTTTGTCAACCACACTTACTAGGTTTTGAAATGCGACAGCCGCGCTGGTCAAATGCAATGCAATTTTCGTTAATGCGAATGACTGTAAAGGGTGTTTTAACTTATGCGTTTTTGTTTATTTTATTTTAAAAAAAGTGGAATGTTCTTTATTTTTATTTTTTAACTAGCTTTTACCCGCGACTTCGTCCGTGTGACTTAGGTTACTGTTTTTCCGGGATATAAAGTTACTTTCCTTGCCATCAAAAAACACGTTCAATACAAAATGTATGAGTAAATGAATTTTTTTCATATTTTTTTTTGTGAAATTTTCCGATACTTTAATAGCTATTCTGCTATTCGAGACAGAGACAAAAACAAAAAAACAAAAGCCATGAAAATCGGTCCCGCCGTTCTAAAGTTATAGGTGTTCGAACAAATCCGACTTTGTATATTATTAAGATTTTGTTAATGGATAAAGGCGCTGGCTTTATTAACTGGTTTGCTTTTGTAAGATAAAAAAGTCACCGTGTAGAGTCATTATTATGCGCACGATCCACATACACACACACACACTACGGTGGGTAAAGAGAACCGAAGTGAAGTGGAAATGGAGACGTTTGTCTTATCCAACCTACATCCTACTTCCGAGTTCAAAGTTTGGTCTGAGAACTTCGGGGTTTTCTGTATCGGAACTGGAAACGTAGTGGAAATTGATTCGTGTAGTCCAAGCGTTAATGCTTCAGAAAGCGCTTATCGAATAAAATCGATGTGTTAGGTGTGGTTACGATTCGGTTCGTTGCTTCCCCTCATTTTGTATGCCACAGACGTCACATAAGGGAGCGTGAATCGTGTTACCGGGAGGCAAGCTTTTGTTCGGCTTTTCCTTTCACGACGTTTTTCTTAATTTTATAAGCAAATCATCGCGAGAACTTGTGGGATGTAGGTGCTTAGTAGCCTTATAATCAAATAGTTTTTCCCCACAGATTAATTTAAGATACATGCCGGGTTTATTTATTTTGCTTTGCAAATATAATTGGGATAGAAATGCCTAGTGGATCGCTAGGTTTTATGATGAACTGTACCTTGTTATTTATCCAACAATGCTTATATAACTTCAAGTTTACGCCACCTATAGATACAATTGTAAAGTTATGGTTAATTAAAAAATAATATATTATGTAAGTACAAGGAAATAGTGTTGTAATAACTTTATCCCTAACGCATAATAAAATGATTTTAGTATTTATTAAATGTAACTTAAACGTATTATGACAGAAATTATATATCAGTTTCAGATTTTCACGTAAAGCAATTTTTGAGATAGATTCCCGGACAAGCGAGATCTAAAAACAGCCACATTGTTAGCCTCTCAAATAATTATGTATTAGGAGCATGGCAGCAAGAGGGTTTAAGAAGTGCACCCTGTATATTTGAAGTAAAATTAAACGTAATTAAAAAGAAATAGTTATGTGCTCTATCTAAAAAGTTTTTTTCGACGATACCAGCCTATGTAAAGCGCAATTTTTTTTTAAGTGAACTATGGCCTGGCCTAAGATGTGAGATGGCGTTTAGTGAACGATTACATGAAACCTTGAGCATACGGAACACTTATAAAGAACACGTGTCAGAATTTCGTGTAACCTTGTACTACGTTTTCACTTGTTTTCTGAGTTTCTTTTAAGTAGTTGATAGGTACTTGACTTAAAACTTTTCCGGCTTACGTCCGAAGTTGTTACTTTTTATTTATTTTAAGACTGTTATACATAGACTTAATTTTATTAGGAGAGTCTTTGTATAAGTATCCAAAACCCCGGTTTCTTTGTCCAACAATAAGCTTTGTAAACTTTTTGTTACCAAATACTTTATAATAAACTTATACTTCGCTGTCGCCAACTTTTCTGATATAATGTGTTTTACCACCCGCGAGACCAACTTGAGTGCTTCGCCTAGTCTTAACTCTTAACATTCCACGACTTCGTTTCCAGTAATTTAGGTATTCAAACTCAAAAGCATCAGTCAAATTATTTTATTAAAATAGGCAATATGTATTTTATTATGTATGTATATGTTTAATTTAAGTGCCATCAAGTATTTTACCAAAGTAGGTAGGTATACCTATATGTTAGGTAAGTGAGTTATGGTGAGAATTATAAGCTAACTTAACAAATCTAACTAAAAAAAAAATTTAACAAATTTTTCTTCAATGGAATAATATCTTCGAATGAAGCGTACTCATATAATATCGATCGAACTTCTCTTTGCAAGTTCGTTTGATCACATATTATTTATTAGTATGAAAGGATTTTTAAAAATTCGAACTTAACGTGAGCGAAGCCGCGGGCAAAAGCTAGTTTATTTATTTAAAAATAAAATCGGTCTAAAATCGGTCTAAAAAGGTTTTACGATTTTATCTACCAAAGCATCGGCAGATCTATGGCTCAATGATTCAACAGTTCGACGTGCACTCCTCCAAACTTTTTCTATAAAAGCGGGTATACATTGTGACTTCAGATATTTCTTAGATAACAAGCAAACTTTCACCCGGACCCCATAAAGACTATTGGATGTTTTCGCAATATTTGGGGCTATGCCAAAAGACTTTACTCCGTTATGAATGACATCAAGATCATTAACTTTTATTTTCGTTTATTTCTTAGTAAATTTAAGTTCTAAGCCGACAGCTTTTAAAGGACTTTAAGAGCTATGACAAATCTTATCTAAAAACGCCAATGGAATTATTATTAAATAAGTCAAAGACAAAAAGCAGGGTAAACTCTAGAGACAGACCATATTATTTTGCTATGTAGAACTTTTGTTCTAATAGGAGGAGACCAGAGAAAACAACAAAATAATAAAATTATAATACAGTAACCGATTCACAATCTAATTATTACATTCCTTCCTTTTCAGGCAAACATAACAACAGAGTATAGGAATAGTAAGGTAACATAAATGATACATAATAGTTATTAATAAATAAATGATACATAATAGTTATTAATAAATAAAAATAAATTTAATATATATATTTATATACATAGTGAAATTGTTAACCATATTAATTTTGTACGTAAATTAAAATCTATTTTCTTTAATTAAAACCTATTTATAATTTTATTTATGCTTGTAATGGTCCGGAGGAAGGTGACGACACTCGTAATACAAGTTTGCTTAGTACGAGTGTCTAAGCACTCCTTTTTACTAAAAAAAAATATAATAAAGTTTTATTGTAGCATTTAAGGAGTAAATCTGTAAAAAAATTATTGAAATGAATAAATAAATCTAAAATAAAAATAAAAAAAAACTAAAATCTATTAAAAATAACTATAAAGGTCAAGAAGTCAAGAATACATAAAATTATTGTAGTAAATACCTGACAGCAAGCCTGACAGGTATTAAATAAATTTTATATGAGCTTCAATTATAAATTATGAAGTTTTATCATAAGTAGGTTTCTCGTTTCTAAGAGTTTCGTGTCTGAAGAGCGTTAATTAAATTATTCTTAATGTTATGTTGAAATTGGGAAAAATGTCGGAGGACATATTCAAGTTCAAACATAAGTAGAAGGGACGAAATGTGGAAAACATTCGCAAATAGAAGATCTATTCAACTATATTATAAGATTACAAGATATTAGAAGGCCTAGTTTGATACAGCAACTAAGTAACAGAGTTTTTTTTCTGTTCATCATTTGAGTTTTGATCATTTTGCAAAAACCACTCATTCATCTTTATACTCTCTGAGATAGTCGAAAGGAGGTGGGTTGATAAGGCAACAAAATCCGCCCCTCATACACTCGAAAAAAAAAGTTCCAGATTTCGACAAATTGTAAATGTATTTATATACTTGAAGATATAAACTTTATTCTAATATAAAGTTTAGGTGATAAAAAAAATAGTAAGTCACAGAAAATATTACCCAAAAAGAGAGTGTTTCTTTTACTTTTCTTACATTTTCATACATTTTAGTCGTTTTTTAAGCTTTGATTTAATATTTTAGAATGAGGCGCTCCATGAACCAAAATAAATTAATACTCATATAAAAGCTTATAAAAAGGAGCATCATTATCAGTTACGTTTACCATGGTTCATGGAGCAAAAAAAAAAAAAAAAAAAACAATATCTAGCTGAGGCCCGCCATTGTATCCACATTTGCAGACTTAAATTTTTCAAAAATCTGATTAGAGACTTCCGGGACAAACAGACAAAAATTTAAAAAAAGTTTGTTTGGGTTCTGCTCTCTGCGGTAACTTAACTATTACAATAACTTATTAGTAACATTATGTTTACTTGTCCCTAGTTGTGAATTAGTTCCGTTTGTCGTAGCTTGTCGTACCCACTCTTAATACAAGCTTTTCGCTTAGTTGGATGGAAGAGGAAAACATTACTCAAAAGTAATAAGTAAGTCTAATATTCTTTATAAACTTTATAAACAAGTAGATATGTAGTTGTAAACTGCCTCGATTGTCTAGAAGTTAGCACGTTCGACTGCGCTGACGAGGTCCGGGTTTGATTCCCGGATCGGGTCAAAAATGTGTTGTATTATTCTGTCAAGTTTTCAGGTACTAGCCCGGAGTTAGGAAGTTGGCGGAGTTAGGCCGTCCTGCGCCTGATCTCTCTCCGGTCGTGTCAGATTTTCCGTCTCAGCGGACTATTATAAAAGTATATTTTCAGTTTAAACGAAAGTGATTAATTTTAGGTAAATTGGAGCGTTCGCTGTTCAATGTTTTCGATATAGAATACTCGTACCCAACAGAATCCATATCGGTCCGTCCGTGAAAACTGTACTATAATCAATCAAATCATACGTTTGAACGATCATAAGCACACTCGAAAAAACTAAAAGCTTATATGAAAAATATGATATTTTTTTGGGCAAATAAAAATGTTTGTATCGGCTTTACCGATTCTGTGCGCTATATAAAATACCTTTTTTGATTTCAGTGGGAAGCGATTAATACGATTAAACTCGTAGGTACATTTAGGTTTACGTAAGAGGGATAAAAACCTAAATAAATATTTATTCGGTACTTATGGATTTATTCATCCATAAAGTAGAATGTTTCTTTTATATAGCACTGACTATTATATACGCGACTTCGTCCGCGTGGAATTAGATTTCTAAAAATCTCGCGGGAAACCTCTGGTTTTTTAGAATAAAAGGTAGCCTATGCCACTTTCCAAGTCCTCAACTATACCAATCCTTTGTGGGGTTGAGTGTACGCTTATATAATACTAGCTTTTGCCCCCGCGACTTCGTCCGCGTGGAATTAGATTTTGGGGTGGAATTCTCAAAAACTGTGACACACGTACTTCTTTATTTTTAACTGAAAGCTCAAATACCAACTTTGATGGAAACAGCTTGAAAAATGACGGAGTTTCATATAAACTTCCATCCCCTATTTAAACCCCTTAGGGGTGGAATTTCCAATAATCCTTTCTTAGTATGCGCCTACGTCATAAAAGGAACCAACTGTAAAAATTTCAAGTTTCTAACTTCAGTAGTTTAGGCTGTGCGTTGATATCTCAGTCAGTCAGTCAGGACTTTGAATTTTATATATATAGATCATCCCGAAGGAATCACTGGATTTACCATTGCAGAAATTTAAACAATGCGTAAAGACACATTTGTTAAGTCGTGGTTATTACAAAGTTAGTGACTTTCTTAATGACGAAGTTGCATGGAATTAATCGGCTAGGCATCCAGCTACCCACAAGATAGTATTACATTGTAATATTATGTAGCTATACATTAATATTGTAATATTTTGGTATGAAAAGAGCAACTGCTGAGTTTCTTGCCGGCTCTTCTGGTGCTTATGAGCTACAAGTTGGCCAACATGAAATAAATAATTTTGAATTTTCAATGCAATAATCACGTTGATCCGGAGCTCTATTGCTGCATGCTTGAAGGACAAACTGAAAAACAAACACTCTTTCGCATTTATAACATTAATAAGGATCTACAATCTAAAAATAGTCTTCAGATGTTTGACATCTTCAGTTAAAAAGATATTTATTATTAGTTTTATGATATGAGTTTCTTTATACTTATCAAAAACAAATATTGTTAAAACCATTTCAACAAAAGATGTTCGGTATAAAATAATTGGTAAGTTAATTAGCCCGAAGCAATAGTAAACCTTTCTGTGCAATATATTTATTTGCCAATATCACGAACAGTAGAGGTATCGAAAATATTAATTAACTTTAGTAATTAAAGTTTCCACTGCTATTGATTTTGTTCCACGTATTTGAAGCAATAGAGAACAAAGAATTGCCCCCTCATTCGCGAACGAAAAATTTCAAACATTTTGATGATATTTCGCAGTTACTCGATAAAGTCTTGGCAGCGACATGCTTCGCGGTATTGCGCCACTGAAACTTTCCAGAGACTTGTTATTACTGTTAGTTCCTTCTTGCTATTGCTTTTTTTTTTTTTGAAAGAACATTTTTCTCTTTATTGAAATCGGAAAATTTTACAGTTTCTCCGGAAGTTTATTATAGCGTTTATATAGTCTGGTGTCTATTTTAAAGGCGTATAAAATGGTTTTACCGAAAGAGTCCCTCGAGTAGTGAAACTCAAGTGGTAATGGGCGGAGCATATAGTTCGAAGAACCACCTGAGATGGGGTCCTAATCCTATATGCTGGAGCGGCGACTGAAAGGTGCAGTGTGTGATTGTAAAATCTGCGTAAGCCGTTTCGCTTCTGTCGTGCAATAGACAAGTCATACCAGGCCATAGCAGTTTCGCCACTGTACTGTTGAGATAGCATAGTTACTAACAAAATTTTATTGAGAATTTAGGCATAGCTATATTTGGACAAAACAACGCTTTCCGTGTATTCAATATTGTTTAGGCATGTTGAAATTAAACATTCCCTTGAGAAAGGATATACCTCCTTTGTTGAGATTAACTTCCCAGATTTTATTACTCTAATTAGGAATCCTAGTATCCTATTAACTAGACAACTAGTATTATAAATGCGAAAGTTTGAATGTATGTATGTACCTATGTAATCACACCGCAACAACTGAACCGATTTGGCTGAGATTATAGTCAAGTAACAAACAAACACATTGTAACATAGACTACATCTATTATAAGACCTGTGTGAGTTTACTTTACCGTTTATAAAATTTACTCAATGCAAAAGTACATTTAAAATTGGTCGAAAGTGTCAACCGTGATTCATTTATTTTATACCTTGTGTGCCAATTACCAATATTGTAGTTCAATTTAAAATCAGCCGAAGTACGAAATGCGGTACTGCGGTTGTTTGCTTGTCGCAGAGTGTAGGCTTTGTTAAACTTCATCAAAGGGTGTGTTGCTGTAACATGTTTGGCTGAATGTGGCTTTTCGTAGTTATCCAAAGACTACACTCCACTGAACTGTATCGAGACGATGTTAGTCTAGTGGTTAAGATTTCCGCCTCCATTTAGAGGGTCTGAAGTTCAAATCCCGATCTTCTAACTTTTTGTAAGGTTCCGTACCAAAAGGGTGCCAACGGGAGCCTATTATTATTTAGCCTCCGCAGTATGTCAGTCCGTCTGTCCGTCTGTCTATCAGTGAGCTGTATCTCATGAACCGTAATAGGTACTTGAAATTTTCAGAGAATGTGTATTTCTATTGCCGCTATAACAACGAATAATAAAAAGAAGTGTGGCAATCGGGGACTGCCGCGGTAAAGCATAGCATTTTTTATCAACGCCATCTAGCGGCTCACCGTAGAGGAGTCCCGTGTCAGGTTATTTTCGTTACGGAATTTCTGGATTCGGTCTCCACGCTGGCCCGCGATAGAAGCTATGCAATAGCTTAAAAAAAAATAAAGGGGGACTTCGCATATAAGAATGATACTTACGTGATTTTATTGTAATTTTTTGCGTTGCTGCGTGATTTCGCATTTATAATATTAGTATCATTAGAACTCGTTTGCCTAGAAGATGCCTATATTCACTCTTGTCTCAAAGATTGTTTTAACTTTCGGGATTATGTGCATTTAAAGCTATTTAAATTATGTTTTTGGATAAAGGCGTCACATGCCCGTGTAGGTACTGAGGCTATAATTTCAAAAGATCTATGTCTAGCTAGACATAAGATCTTTTGAAATGATAGCCTCATCTTTTCAAATGTTAAGATGTTGATGATGATGACCTAGTTTGGGATCTTAGACCGAACATACAAGCAACTTTACTCATAAAAAAGAGCTTTTACAACCTTTGGTAGTCAGCTAATTAAACTCAAATTAAACGAACGTGGCACTCGTAAACTCATAGAATAAATAAAAAACGTTTCATAATATTAGATTGAAAATACTTCTTCCAAAATCTCAGTGAAAGAAACGTTTCCTATTTCAGTGAAGTTAATTGAAATGCCAGCAATTTTATTTTTACGCCTATTAAGGCAACTCCGTTGTAACTCGAGCACTACTTACCGTGTTTAGACTTATTCCGAAAAATGCCCCGTTACGGTGACTACTTCAAAACTTAGCAGTAGGATTAGTACAAGATTTAATTCGATTGATCGTAAACGTTTTCGATGACATTATCGTCAAAGTAAAATTAACTTTATGAGTATTGATTTAGAGTCACAAATTCAGTACCATTGGTTTTAATTTGGAGCATATCCGTATACGTAAACGTATAAGAAATCATGTACGAAATTGAGCTCTAATTCTGATGCTGAAATTGTTCATTTTACTTTGACGTTATTGCCATCGAATACGAATACGACCAATCGAATTAAATCTTATACTAACCCTACTTTAAACTTTATGAGAAAACAAGCGAGGAAAAATAATAAAGTACGTTTCTACACGATCGTTAAATTGCAATTAGTGATGTATTTATTGCAAAGTATTGCGGCGATAGTCTAGACTCTAGATGTTACAACTTCGGACTACTTTTCGAGTTTCTGGGCTTCAAAACTCACTGGGTTCAAAATCCATACAAACCCACTTCTAAATTAAAGGGTTGATTAAAGAGTTTTACAACCCCTAGCAGTAGTAATAGTAGTAGTAGAGCAGATCTTCATAAATTATAGCTAAGATCCACCTCGATTACTTTAGCTTTCAAACAACAAAACCGTATCAAAATTGATCCATTCGTTAGGGAGCTACAAGGAAACACAGATAGACACGTCAAACTTATAACAACCCTTTTTTCGTCGGGAGATAAAAAGACAGCGAACTTCTGACAGCAATGGTAACAAAGATATAAAACTTTTATTTAATTTTAACCTTTTTGGATAATATCTATCGTTGTCGTCTCGCATACTTCCGGTGAACAAAGCTAGCCGTACTTCCATTGGCGTGCCTCCAACCCGTCGCCTGCTCACTCCGTTCTAGGTCACAACTCGCTCCGTCACAAGGGACAATAGTACCTACATCGCGAAGTCAACTGTGTGAATCCAATTACTTAGCTATAAAGCAACTAGATCTACGCCGACTCTACAAACATGCCAATGTCTAGCCCCAAAGTGTTTTGCTACGAAACAAAATCCTTTACATTTCAAAAACTACTTATCGAATCAAATCAAATCAAATCAAAATTTATTTATTTCATGTAGGCCAACTTATAGTTCTTATGACACGTCATAAATCTACCAGCGGTTCGGAATGCAAATTCTGCTGAGAAGAGCCGGCAAGAAACTCAACAGTTGCTCTTTTCAAAAAAATTTTTTTACAAAGGTTAACAAAACTATGCTATGCACACAGTGTTTCCACAAAGAAGTTTCAAAATTGCACACCTACCACAACCTAACACATGTTAAGATGGGTAGATACAAAGCAGACCCATTTCCGTTGGTGGCACCCGTTCACGAGCACGACGCATGATCCAGCCATTGCTTCGCTCAACCATATTTGAGGGAACGTAACAACCCGCACCACACGACACCATCACAGAAATGTTTAAGAGAGCATGACATACTTAGGCTACCCATGTTAAAGCATCGAATTAGCACTTATAAAGAACATTTTTTCTTTCAAACTCCTATTAGGTAAATAACGTGAACAGATTCATTAACCATTTTTGTATAACTAAACTACGAAAAATTAAAACGTGATATAGCTTTCATTAGATCTGATCTTTTCTATAATTCTATAATAAGCACTCTAACTTTAATCACTTGGTGATACCTATTTATAATAAATCTTAGTCAAAATGTGAACTCTCGCAATCAAAATAGAGTTAACCTACTCAAAAATGGGAACATGGCTAATTCAATATCAAAAACATTTGAGTGCGGGTAATGTAAATTAAAGTTAAACTAATTCGGGATTCAAGACCGCAGTCGATGCGTAAACTCATCCATTGTGTTCCATTTATCCACTAAAAGGGTGAAAAGGACCATCGCCCTCGCAAAAAGGGTTAAAGAGTTGGGGCAATAGTTTATAGTACTCTTACCTATAGATTTTCCACTCAACTATTATTGTAATACCACTAGAATAAAATATTAGACCAGAAAATACCGCAGATAATGGTTTTATTTTGGGAGATCATTTATGTACCTATTTCTATATTTATTTATATGTAATAGATATTTATTGAGTATTTACTAAACATTGATAAATAAATAATTAATTTGTGATAGTCTAGTGTTTAAAAATTTGGCCTCCCATCGATATAACTCCGAAAATCTAGAGCTGTCAGCCATCCAACCTTTGTGGACATCAGACCTCACAAGTTGAGATGACGAAACATCGATAAACAAATATAATTATGTAGTTTTATGTATGTCCTTCAGACATTACTAGAAGAACGTTGAATATGCATTTAGAAGACAAAAGAATAGAGGAAGACCAAAGAAAAGATGGATCGATTGTGTGAAAGAATACATATGCGTGCAAGAGGAGTGTATAATGAGTTGACGAATGATAGAAGCGAGAAAAAAACTTCAGATATTGTTTAAGGAAGAACATGGTAAGTCAAGAAAAATCGATACCCGCCGGTTTCCATAAAGTTTATTGGGTCGCCTGCACGTGTTTCTTTAATAAAATAGGTACAGTTTACAATGTTGTCGAGTATTTTTATCATAATATATTTTTGCCCCCATTCCCCAGTAACCTACAGTGTATCGCATCCCTAAATATCGCGCGAGTTTGCTTCGATAGCGCTATTTCCCTATATTTTACGCTTGGGATCGAACGTCTGGGACATTATTATCAACAATGGCCAGCCTACGGCCACATAAGTATAGGCTGCCATACAAGAATACCGCGATAAAGTTTAACATTTTATCTTAAAGCTTGGCTCGGGGTTTTTTCTCGGGAATTTAAACGCCCTTATTTATTAATAAAAACAAGATACAAATCAGGACGGGTAAATGTTTATTATAGGGTATTATTTTCGCATGATTTTGTAAACATTGTTATTTTTTTCGTTATCCGTACCTCAATAAGATTAGATAAATCTATTAAAGCCAATATCGTAGTCTCATGAATAAGCTGATGATATATTTTTTTTCGTTTAAAACATAACATAAAATCAAGTAACCGCTAAGATCGGGTTGCTTCGCCGTTGTTATGGTTTTTTGCAAATTACACAAGATCTCGGACAACAGATCTAGATTCATTCCAAAACCTACCTCTAGATAATATTATGAGGAATGAACGTCGACTGAATGAGTGATGAATGGGTGAATGAATGAGCTATTAAAACTAAAAATCAAACTTTGAGTGGATGTTGTGCGCTCGGAAACCTCCGAGGTCGACTTTCTGAAAGGATTCAAAAAGTCTCTGAAAGAAGTTTTTAAAGGTTTTTGTTATTAATATTACCTAGTAGGTATCTACCACTCGCTAAGTTTTAAATTGTAAAATATTTAAGGAGAACTTAAGTCTGTTATTAATAATTCCAAATGTGACACTTGGGGAAAGTGAACTTCCATGTTTTAATTAAAATGAAATATTCATTTGTCTGCTTGTACGGGCATTTATATCCTAGGACCAAAGTTCCCCTCACAAAGGGCTCTCAGTCAGATTAAATTTCCGGCGGGTCCACTCCACTCCTAGAATGCCCTTTATTACCCCGTTACAAAAGGCCTCAGCTCTTCAGAATAAAGCTGATCGCATATCGCCACAAGAGCCATAAGAGGCGAAAAAAACCCGCATAAACCGCAAGATTCTCAATAGCTGAGCGTGCGGGGAGTGGATTGAAAATTGATTTAAATCCAGTTTTGATTGCCGCAAACTCACTGCATCGCAATATGCGAAAACATTGATAAAACATTACAACAATATTGATAAAACATTATCTACTAGTTACAAAAGCACCCGGCGTGGCAGTCAATATCACACATTATAGTTGATGCCCACGACTTCGCTCGCGTGGATTTAGTTTTTAAATCCTCCCGCAGGAACTCTTCGATTTTCCGAGATAAAAAGTAGCCTATCACTCTCCCGATCCTCAACTATACCCATGCAAAAAATCATGTCGATCCGTTGCTTTGTTGCGGCGTGATTGAAGGACAAGCTAACAAACCAACAAACAAACACACTTTCATTATTTCATATTCTACAAATGTAATTGACGCGGTCAGCAATTACAAGAATGATTGGATATCATCCCCATCAAAGAAATGGGGATGATTTCCAGCAGCAGCTCTTGCGGCTCTTGTGGCTCTTGTGGTAGTGTGCGATAAAAGTAAGGTTCCCTGTTCCCGCTCCCGACTCAGTTTTGTCCACTTGCAGGTACTTGTTCCGACGGTCTTTCTCTTTTTAATTGTTTCTTCGCTCGCCACTTCAAGTTCCGCGGAATTTATTGTTGCTCTTAACTTTACGAGCGTCTTAACAAATGGAAATACGTTAGTGTCGTGGAAATTTATACTTTTCTTTTCAAAGAAATTGGTACTCAGTGCCCATTTGGAGTTACTTCCAATTGGAATTGGACGTAATTCCAATTTATGTTCATAATACGCTTTTTTTTATTAAAATGTTACAATAAAACTTGATATATCGCTCATTTGCGACAAGACCGACATAATTCAAAATCGACGATGAGAGAATTCTCTCGTTAGAAAGTAATGTTTTGTGGATGCTACGGTCTCGAAACAACACAGCGGCCAACAAAGCGATAGAGCATTAAGTCACAATCTCTCTCGCTCTTATTTTTTTGTGCTTAGCGTAATGTTGGTTTTTTTTTATAGTAAAAAGTATAATTGAGGAGCTGGCGAACAAAACGGCGTAATTACGTAATTTTCTCAAACAACTTTTTTCATGAAATCGTGTTCTTATCATACCTCTCCATCTATTACGTGCAAAAAAGTCTGTGAAAATGGCCTAAAAGTTGCATCAAAATGGGCTCAAAGTTGACGATTCCGTTCAAAACGTGGTAATTGTAAAATAAAAATCCCGTCTCTCAAATATATTTTTGAATACCAATCAAAAGGGGGTAAATTTCATATTATTCAAGATTACGGAACATGGATTTCAATCAAAACGAGGTAATTGGCATAATTTTGTGGGGAAATTCTTTTATATTACTCTGGCATCCCCGATTTAAATATGGCAATATTTTAGTTTGTTATTTTGTGTATCTTTGAAGCCAGTTCCACGCCAAAAAAAGTTTTAAAATGTCATCTGGAAGTCCTAGCACTGTTTCTGGACTGAATTCGGGAACTAAAACTACTGAGTAAGCAGTTTGATGAAAACTGGCTTGAAAACCCTGACTTAGTATGGTACGGCGAGGTTTTGGGTGACGTAGAAAACAGTGGTAAAAGTGACGCTAATGAGGACATTGAAGATTGTGGAGAAAGATTCGCATCTTTCTCCACAATCTTCAATGTTGAAGTAGATGTAGAACTAAACGTGTACTACTTTAATAATAACACAGGCCTGCGAAATTTAACTTTTTTTTTCCCCTTTCAATAATTATGTTATTTTTTTAAATATCCAGGCATGGTAAACTAAAATACATCTTTGATTTTTTTCTAGCACGTCGAGATTTTTTTTTATTGATGACATCAGATGTCATGCATATTTTAGGTTATTTTAACAAACTTCATGAAAAAAACAAAAATTAACGAATTTAAAATTTAAAAAACCTACAGTATTATTTAAAAATAACGCTAAAGAGACTAAATAAATCAAAAAGACTTATTATTTCTTTTTCTACTTCCTTCAAAACTCCTATTTCATCTTTTTCTCTTATGCTTTCTATCAGGTTTATTTCTCTTCAATATCTGGCAGTAGTCTGCCATCATGTTTGGGTTCCACCTTCCTTGGTATCTGCTCTGAATGACCTTAATATCTTAGTAGAAGCTTTCACCTTTTTCTTTACTTACAGCCCCAAGATTCTCAGGAAAGGGGTCAATTTGAGAAAGCAGAAAATGTAACTTTTTACTCATATTGCAACCCACTTTATGAAAGTTGCTGAGTAAAATACTCACTATATTGTCATAATTTGGGCTTTTACTGTTTTCTAAAAAAAAATTACTACATCTTTAAGTGAATTCCAAGCGTTATCTTTGATTTTATTCAAGATTTTTTCAAAGGTAGCGTCTTGCATGAGCTGCCCTATTTCAGACCCAAGAAAAATGTCTTCTTTGATCTTGGAATCCGATGCTTAAAAACACAAAGGTAATTAACACAGGTACCTTTACCCTCTTTAGCTAGTGCGTTTAAAAATGGCTTTATAATACCTAAGTTAATATGAAGTGGAGGTAGCAGAATTAAATCACAAAACTATCGTATCATCCTATTTACCTATGTATGTTTGTTACCCAATCACGTCGCAACGACTGAATCGATTTGGCTGAAATTTGGCACAGAGATAGATAATAGTCTGGAATAACAGATAGGCTACTTTTTGTTCTGGAAAATAAGAGAATTCCCGCGGGAATAAAAAACATTAATCCACGCGAACGAAGTCGCGGGAATCATCTAGTAGTTGATACATTTGTATTGTAATATGATTTCAATCACGACAAACAATGACTTATGAGGGTAGGTGAATATTTAAATGTCATCAATTCTACAAGCATGCACTATTATTAAAGAAATTGGAAGTTAACGCTAGTAATGCGCGGTAATACTAAGAAAAATGAAAATTCATTTTCTCAGAAAACTTACGTGATGGAATTTTTTTATTATTTTTTTCGTAGCTTAGTAACTAATACCTACCCAAATTGCTAATTAGTTTTTAAAGGGGAAAACCATCGCAGGCCTGTGTAATTATCAGTTTCTATAATTTCTTCATAAAACTAATTTTTTTTAAATTACTAATGTAACAATAAGAAATTCTTAAGTTGATTAATTTTTTTTTATTCTAGAACAGACAATTTTTTATTTTTACTCAATCGATGATCAAAATGTGGTAATTGCACATCAGTTTCAATCAAAACGGAATAAGTGAACCGATGGCTAACAAAATGGGTTAATTGAAAACTTGTCTAGTCTGTATTTCGTTAAATATTGAGTTCTGAAAATTAGCCAAAACGTATATAGACTTGAAATTTGAGAGTCATATGAATCCAAAAACCACAACTCTATAGGTGGTCTAGAACCTAGTGTTTTAGTATTTTGCCTCTACTGTAAAATTTAATATCTTGCAATTACCCCTTTTTGTTCGCCAGCTCCTCAATTAATGTTCGACACTGAAATTAATGAATTTTGAGTTATATCACCCTTGTCGCAAATGCGTGATATTATATTATGATACATTGATAAATGTCCAATTTTCATGCTTTACTTTAAGTCGTCGCTAATAAAGGTCGGTAGACAATAGACATCCTACTATAAACTCTCATCACACATCACAGTGTATTACACTATAGGTGTAAGTGTATAAAAGAACAACATAAAGCCATATTCACACTCCCTACAAAACTATTTTATGTATAGAAATATAATCCTTTAATATTTATTTGAATAAATAAATGCAAAAGTTTTTTGTTGGTTGGTTTTTCCCTCAATCAAGCATCAATATTCAATGTTCCTATTAACGAAACGAACAGTAATGTTTCGCACGGTTCTACCTGGCTTGTTTTTATTTCGGAAAAACAAAAGAATTCTTTAGTTTTTAGAAAACCTAATTCGACATGATATGTTAAAAGTAAATTAAGCTCAGGATCCCCAAAGACGATCACCCATCCAGTTACCGACTTGAGTCAAAATTGCAAAGTATACGCTAGCGCAATTATTAAGGTCACACTACCCTCCTTTCATACTGAAGAATAAAAGCAAACATCACAATCAGTACCTTCTATTCACCTATTATTCTTAACACACAGTGTAAGCCTTTGTTCACACTCGGTAGTAATTATGACGCTCCGTTTATAGCCAACACAATATGGGAAGGTACACTACACACTCGCTACGTAACTATGTGTTGATATGGTTGTTTTTATTACATATTCGGGCCCCATATCCCCCAATAGAGGCGTAACTGGCAACGGCAACGTCGTTGCGAGTTTTGGGACCCACTAGCTTGCACAAAGGGACACTTAACACTTTATTAGGATGTAATAAAACAAACATTTGCTGTCTCATAGTATTTTGGTGGATTTTTGTTTTACCCTTTATCCAATTTTACGAAGAGACGAGTAAAAAGTCAATTCCTTTCGAATTTCCATTGCATCTTTTGATGAGCTAACGACCCTTTTGTTAGTGTACTTGTAATTTATAATTCCAAATACAAAGATTGTTCTTTATTACCACAATTAGTAATTCAACATCAATTTCGTCATTAGAGCATTTTGTCCGCGACTATGTGCAGTCGGCTGATAAAATGTCGGACGTGGCAGGACGCGGCACGCTACAAATACAGACGTCGCAGGTATCTCGTGAACTGTCGTTGGCAACTTGCTGCTCGTATATGAGCCCTTAGTTGGAAAGAGCATGGCAGTGTTAATGAAATCCATTACCCGGGACTGGTTACTACACGCCATCGTGCCAGAAACGCTTTTGAGTCGCTTGGCGGAATGTCTTTGACGGTAGAGTGGTAACTAGGCATAGCCAAAGCCTCCCACCAGATCAGACCAGATACAAAAATTAGAAATTTTCCCCGCCGGGAATCGAACCCGAGACCTCAAACTTTAATACCATAGCGCACATTGTTGCACGGGGGAGTTGTCGAAATGATAATATAAGTCAGTAATAATTTAATAGTAGCTACCACAAATGAAATGATAAATTAGTTGAAGTGTCAGTGTTCTCGACCACAACTACTGCTAGGCACGCTAGGCTTGTTCTTGCTCGGTCAGTGAAACTTACTCCGTACTATGTACATAGTATGTACATTCAAAAGGCTGTAGGTATTCGGACTACTAGACAATTAGTACAGTAGATCTAAGCCAAGCGACAAAACCGCAGACTAAATAGGTCCACAAGAAACGAAATACTAAATAAACGATGTATAAGTAGGTACTACTAAATATCTGATTCCTTGTTTCCCGCTCGTTCCGAGCTCAGCGAATGAAGTACTAGAAGAATTATGTAAAGCATACGGAATACTTCATTCTCGTTCAGTGTCAGGAATTTATTCTTAATAGTACCTACTTACTACATGTACTATACACTATTATAATGCTGAAATCTATAGAGCGTACACTATTGTGGCGACACCCCTGTTTTTCAAACCTGTCAACGTCAAATGTAGAATCATAAAAATAATCTATGGTCCGAACATTAAAACGGAGTAATTACTTACTGCATTCTGTTGGATTTTTATTCCGATTTCCTATTATCCGCCAAACACTATGTGCCTATTAATTCCGCCAAAGTGGTGACCCCGACGTGATTATCTCAGCTCAGACTTAAGATAAACGTTAAACCATGACACAAATATACTCTTACATAAATCTGTCTCGTTTTAACTGTGTCTTGACTTCTTGAGTCTGAGTAGTATGAGAAGATACAAAGGTATATGAAACCCGTATATAACAATAAGTATTATCTGTCGTTAGTCACTAAACACCAGATGTTATACCGTTTTCCTCGCATAATTTATTGATTAAGATAAAACAAGCCAATAAGCTCACGACTTTGACCTGCATTCACTTCGTAAATCAACGTTTTTATAGGGCAGCCTTTATTTTCTTTGGGGAAGCAATGACGATTAACGTCAGACTTAATATTGTATTATCTTTCCATCGAACAGACGCCGCGTCGTTCTTTAGCTAAAAACATGCTGAAAACACATCACATCCCCAATTAAACTTATAAATGTCTATTTATTATCCCTTGGTATGTCCTTCAATCACGCTGCAGAAGAGCAACAGATGACGTGATTTTTTGCATGGATATAGTTGAGGCGCTGGAGAGTGACATCCTTACTATTAATATTATAAATGCGAAAGTGTGTTTGTTTGTTGGTTTGTCCTTCAATAAAGCTGCAACAGAGCTAAGGATCGACGTGATTTTTGCATGGGTGTAGTTGAGGACCTGGAGAGTAACATAGGCTACTTTTCATCCCGAAAAATCAAAGAATTCCCGCGGGATGTTAAAAACTAAATCCACGCAGACGAAGTCGCGGGCATCAGCTAGTAGGCTATATAAAAACTTAACCAAAAATTGTCGAAGTTTTCCTTTTCGA
Organism: Hipparchia semele; assembly: GCA_933228805.2. Classification (NCBI taxonomy): domain Eukaryota; kingdom Metazoa; phylum Arthropoda; class Insecta; order Lepidoptera; family Nymphalidae; genus Hipparchia; species Hipparchia semele. The sequence goes on along the minus strand of OW121725.1, from coordinate 8,525,382 downwards.
AACCTTTGTTTTAGATAAGCCATTTTGCAGACACAAAACGAGTGTTACAACGAATGCCCGTTAGCAATGTCGTCTCACCATTTACGTTTGATACCTCGCGCTCTTTAGATGCATCAAATTTCCATTCAAAATATTAAGGGCTATGCTAAGCCGGAGGTCATGTTTGTTTGGATATATTCTACGTCGCATAAGTAACTAGGGTTGTCACGTGAATACCGAAAATTTTCGTAATAATTATTATATTTCGTAATATAAATTAATTTAATTGACTAAAATCATAACTACGCGACGGAATTGAGTTAAACAAACCTTTGGTAGAGTCTTGACTTGTCATAAGATCTACAAGGTTGCCTACATGAAATAAATAATTTTAATCCTTATTAGTATATGCGGAAGTGTGTTTGTTTGTTGGTTTGTCCTTCAATAACGCTACAATAAAGCTACGGATCGACGTGATTTTTTGCATGGGTATAATTGAGAACCTGGAGAGTGACACGCGGATGAAGTCGCGGGCATCAGCTAGCAGAACATAAAATTTTATTTCGAATATAATATTTGCATTTTGCATCAATGCATCCATAATCTTTAATAGGAGTATGATTAATAAATTATTTTCGATCGACTAGGATAAAATTATCAACAATTATATTGTAGAACTGGAAGTGCCTGCTTTACTACTATAAAAGGCTTTATTTTATCACAATGGTTTCAAAGTAGATATTACAAAAGGCATAACAGGGATTCAGCCAATTAGTAAAATATAAACGCTTTGTTTCGCAGTTTCCACTTCGAGTACCCACAACGCTTGTAAGTACTAACCGTTCACTTCATGTTGGCCGCTACCTTGCGTTACACTTCTCCGCACCGCACCTCATGTCAGACTGCAACGTAAGTACTGCTCGCGATTGTCACTATCAAATGTTTTCAAAGTTTTGTTAGTGTTACGTTTTTAATGTTTTTGTTAACTTTAAATAAATTATTTACTTTTGTTTGGGTATTATGTTCGCCTGTCGTTTTGTACGATTTGTAAAAAAGGAAAAGTTTTGCATAGTGCAGACTTTTTTTCTATTACTTTAATTAAACTGTCTTTCAAGCGGACTAAAAATAAGAAATCGCGCCTTTAGACATTCAAGATGTCATTACCATGAAAAGCATTGCCAGAAAAGAAAACTTCCGTCACAGTCGTAGTTACAGTAAAAAATACAATTAGGTAATATTTTCTTGTCAACGGTACGACATAGTCATTGTGTAACGTTCGACGACGGCCAACTTTAAATGAACCGGTAGTACTTTATTATAACCGACTAGCAAACCCGGCGAACTCCGTTTCGCCATCAGATGGCTTCGATGCTATGTATCAGAGATGGCGCTGTATGTGAAAAAAGATTTTCCCGCTTTTTTGTTGAAATTTTTCCTGAATTTTCTTTGCTATAAACCTCACGGAGCCCGAGACCTTTCCAACGAATGCAAAACCGTGGAAATCGGTTCGTGCGTTCTGGAGTTATAGCGTCAGGAAGGAAAACCAGACTTATTTTTATATAGTAGACTAGCTTTTGCCCCCGCGACTTCGTCCGCGTGGAATTTTTCCTGAATTTTCTTTGCTATAAACCTCACGGAGCCCGAGACCTTTCCAACGAATGCAAAACCGTGGAAATCGATTCGTGCGTTCTGGAGTTATAGCGTCAGGAAGGAAAACCCGACTTATTTTTATATAGTAGACTAGCTTTTGCCCCCGCGACTTCGTCCGCGTGGAATTTTTCCTGAATTTTCTTTGCTATAAACCTCACGGAGCCCGAGACCTTTCCAACGAATGTAAAACCGTGGAAATCGGTTCGTGCGTTCTGGAGTTATAGCGTCAGGAAGGAAAATCAGACTTATTTTTATATAGTAGATGACGTTCATAGCTGGGCAAATACGCCAATATTAATTATTAACGTATAATTAAATTTTGTTTGCTAAAATTCTGAATGGTTTAAGAGCGTTTAGTACCAACTCATCAATTGAAATTCAGTCAATGGTATGAAAGCTCTGTAAAGTTGCTATTCGCCGAATTATTATATTTATCAATGTTCATTTTGTATACACACAATATTATTAATAGGTACTCCCAGTTATTTGAAATTAATCTTTTGACTAAATTACTTGGCTAATTAAACTAAAAATGATTTAACCCATTGTATGTATTTAATATAAAGTCATGATGAAGTATTAGAAATTAATTTCGGGTGAATTCCGGAGGAACTGTTACCCGAAAATTTACCTATAATTTTGTTTACAAACACGCTGTATTTGTACTTAAACTTATAAAGCAGATTTTCATTCAGTTAATGATTCTTGGTTGTGCCTCCATTGCTGCGTGATTGAAAGACTAACCAACATAAAAACACTCATTACCATCATCAGCAACTCATTAACGCTCTCTACTGAGCGCAGGTCTCTTCTCAGAAAAGGGTTAAGTATAACAAGCTAATGGTTCACCACGCTGGCCCAATTTAAATTGCCAGGTTACACTCACCTTTGAGAACATAACGCAGAACTCTCAGCGAACTTTTTCGAGACGGGATGTTATAAGTTTTATTCGTTTTAGAAAGAGACGGATACAGTCGCAGTAACAGCTACATGTTTTTGACCGATTTATTTTCTGTTTCACTACATAGTATAAAACAAAGTCGCTTTCTCTGTCCCTATGTACGCTTAAATCTTTAAAACTACGCACGGATTTTGATGCGGTTTGTTTTAATACATAGAGTGATTGAAGAGGAAGGTTTATATGTATAATAACATCCATTAACAGTGAATGACGTAGGCTATATATTTTATACCCGTGCGAAGCCGGAGCGGGCCGCTAGTTTATACATATAAAAAAAACTAATGTGAATAGGCTTACCGGATTAACAGCAGTCATTACATTGGCGTATCTTCGCCTACCAGCTCATCCTGAAACAAACAAAATAAAAATCTAAAATCACAGCGATGATAGCCTAGATGGTAACATAGTGCGAGTGCTTCATTGGTATAGAAGACAGTTATACCTACATATCAATCGTAAACTGAATTAGGTCAAAAGCAATATCGTAATTGCTATTAAAAGCGAGTCCACCATGTTGACATGCTGGGAGTACAAGTTCCGAGTAATCTGACTCTATGCTGTCTCTTAATTTTACTCCATAGGACTTGGCCACACTGTTAGCATGCTACCAGTAAGATTAGTATGAGATTTAATTCAATTGATCTCATTCGCATTCGATGACAATAACGTCAAAGTAAACTGCCAAGGTAATGAGATTTTTAACAGAGGAACTTTTTCAAGTTTTCAACAAAAAATATTTTCAGAACAAAAGGTTAGCTTGGCGAAAAAGAATGACAAAAAAAGAATACTGCTGCTGTCTTTGTTGCTGACTGCGGCACAACGCGAGCAGCAAGAAGTCACGTTGCTGGTCGATGTTCTGACAGACCTGACAGCAGCACTAGGTGTTTTAGATGTAAGTAGAACTAGAGGATTGCTTGCGTTGCGTGGATTACCTACGTCGGATAGATACATTACGTCATCTTTAATTTCTTGTTGATAACCAAGTCTAATGCCCGTTTTCACCAATATGCCTAAGCGCTAAGCTAAGTTAGGTGACCCTCTTTGTAAATTTCATTTTATTAAACCTTTAGGGAACTCTAAAAGGTGGAAATGATATTGAGTAAGGGATTGCATTTAGGGGCTACCTACGTATAAAAACTCCTTCTTAGCAGGTGATGTAGGTACGGTTGATGAAAATGGGCATGAGAATGACAATGTGGGCGTTAATAAAATAAACAATTTAATATAACTACGCGACATAGTGAGAAACTCCTCCTTTTTAAAACAACATGACTCGACGTTATCCAATCACCTGTCATCATTGACACGTGAAGTGATTATATACTCAGTGGCATAGACAAAAAAAGACAAAATTCTTTATTCAAAGTGCACTTATTTCTACACCGACTACGCTAGACGCTCTTCAATAATTTTAACTTTAATTTATAGTGAGTCATACAGCTTATGCACTTACATATCACCGGAACGTTGGTTAATAGTTTAGTCCCGCTGGCAGTAAGACATGTGCCTTAGAGAACACGATAGAAATTAGCTAACGTCACAAACAAATATGGCCTTTAACGACAAAGCAATAAGAACAACAATATTATGCCACTAGCCTATAATAAGATACGTTGAGACAAATAGAATAGCGTTCACAGTCAGTAGGGCAAACGTCCAAGTCCATTAATAAAATTGAATCAGACGAGCATTCCGAAGCACAATATGTGCACGTGTGGGGATAAATAAAGACACCGGAATGCCACAGTACTGTGCATAACGGACGTCATTTTAGTTTGTCAAATACCTATGGGTGTGGCTGTCGAACTACAAAGGAGAAAGGATAACGTCTTAATAGTAAACTTGATGTTGCTTAAACTTAAATTTTAAAAGAAAATACCACACATCATGTCGTATAGTATTCTGTTGGGAGGCTCTGGCCGTGGCTAGCGTCAAACGCGTGCCACCAAGCGATTTAGCGTTCCAGCAAGATGGCGTGTAGAAACCAATTAAAGGTGTATGGGTTGAATGTACACTGCCATATCCCTTCCAAGTTAGTCCACTACCATCTTAGACTGCATCATCACTGACATCACACATCAGGTGAGATCGCAGTCAAGGACTATCTTGTCATCGAATAAAAAAAAATTTGAAAAGAAAATTCCACACGTTACGTCGTCGTATCGTACGCTAACATGACGCACATTCACTAATAGAGAAATTAAATAGAAAAGTGGAAATGGGCGGGGCATATTGAAGAGCTGATGGTCGTTGGGGTCCGAAGGTGCTGGAGTGGCGACCCCGCACCAGGAAACGCAGTGTTTTCAGACCCCCACTAGGTGGACCGACGACATCAAACGAGTTGTGAGGAAACCGCTGGATACAGGCGGCGCAAGGCCTGTTAAAAAGCAAGAGTGTTTCAACACTGGAATGGTCCGTCGATTGATAAAGAAGGAGATCACCAAGAAATCCGCAAACAAGGTCCAGGTTCAGCTTAATACGGTATTTTAATATCTCTGAGTCCTGTTGATAATATTATGATAACTCTACACTCGGTTTGGGAAAATCCTAGTTTCAAGCCATAGACGCTCGCTCTGGATACAGGCGAGACTGGATTCAGGCATGAGTGCAAGAATCACCACAGAAAGCTATATCTTATACCGCTTATGTACAACGATTGCCAGCGACTTTTAAAAACAAATACTTAAGACGTAAAAGACAGAAGTAGGTTTGGCCTAGCCGTTTTCGCATGCGTTCAAAAATATCGAGGATCCCAACTCTTAGCATGAGATCTATAGAGCTTGCTCTGACTCAGCTCAGACTTAAGACAGAGGTTAAAACGAGACACAAATATGCACTGACTTAAATCTGTCTCGTTTTAACTCTGTCTTGACTCTGAGCTGAGTGAGAGTGCAGCCTATAGATTTCAGCCTAAGGGCTGAAAGTGCATTTTACAAATTGCTGAAGTTACAACAAAATTGTAATCAAGTTCCTGAAGTATTAAAAGAAAGAATTTTTTTTAGCTTTACAAGTTTTAGTGATAGTATAAATCATGAGTTATTACATCATCATTTCACTCTCATATAAATGTAAATTTCGCTGCTCCAAATCAAACCGCAACTATTTTCGCGTACAAACTGCAAACTAAATTTCGCACGTAAGATTCATCCGAAATTATTACGTACAATCGCCTACACAAGCAGTCATTTGTCAAAATTATTTACGTTTCTGTCCACACCTTTATACTGCGATTTCAAATAGCAACTGCGAGGAACAAATGGATGGAAAACTGTTCGAGTAATAAAATATGAAGTTTACCGATGTTCCCAGCAGTAAAACTGTTGTCAATCGTTTAAAGTTAGTTGACACGGAAGAAACTATTCAAGTTGAGCCAACGCATTACGAGGTAGAATTTACGAGTTTTAGTTGTTACACCTTCACTGTTTAATGTGCGAATTTGTCAGAAAACTATCTCTATCTCGTCCCATTAATCTAATATTATTAATGCGAGAGTAACTCTGTCTCTCTGTTACCTATTCACGCCTGAACTTAACTGATTTCGTCAAAATTAGGCAAGGAAGATGGGAGAGAGGAGCCTGCATCCTCTAAAAGGACATTGGATACTTTTTTTTCGGTGAAATATGAAGAAGTTCCCACAGGATAAAAAACTAGATTGTGCATAAATGCTTACATTTACTATTATATATATAGTAAAAACAGTGATCACAGAAGAAAAAAAAGGATAGAATTGACTCGCTTAAGCAATGCGCTAGCATAGTTCTGTTACGTATTTGATTTTTTTTTTTGACCGAAGAACTGTCGAGTTGAACTGATTCTTGTCGGAATTTTCAAATAAAACAGTACATGTACTGTTTTATTTTATACTCTATTCTATATTAGGTACAAGATAGTTATACTTTTCGTAATTTATTATGAAATCTTCAAAAGTAAAATAGAATGATGAGTAGCTCTTCTAGTCTCAATGAAAATTTTCCATTTTGCGAACATATGGGGCTTTAAAACTTAAAAAATCATTTGTTACTTGAGCTTAAGCTGCTGCAGAGCACTTGACAGCTTGATTTATCGCCTCGCCTGCACTACAGACACCTATATACTAAAACAACTATATTTCTACTTAAATCGGTTCATAGTTACTAAGGTGTGGATAAATTATCCAAAATAATATAAGTAAGTGATAAAATAAGATAAATATATTCTACGAAATAGAGACAAAGCGTTACAGTTTACGAAGGGCGGCCATCATTTTTATCACTTTGCTTGAAAAACTTTAATAAAAACGGAGACACGGCGCGCAGGTGAGATATTACGTTTTTATGTACAGGTTGCTTTTTAATATTTTGCCATCTTATATTACGAAGTGCTTGTCAAAAAAATATACAAAAAGTCGCAATTTCGAATAAACGACCCGCTCAACGAAGTATATTTATGTCGTGGGGAGCTCATAAAGGGGCTTGATTTTGAGAAAATTTCTTGTTGCAATTACATCACCAGCATAATATACTCGTAGACGCTATTTATTTATTATTATACAATCTATACATATAATAAAATTGTAGAAAAGTGGTGTCTGTACAATGGAAATATATAAAAAAAAAGTAGCAGGGGTTGTTATTATATCGATGCCGAACCCGAAATTGTAATTAATATTTTTTTTGTCTGTTTGTCTGTTTGTCTGTTTGTCTGTTTGTCAAGCGGGCACAGCTAGTTACAAATAAATAGTTAGACAATCATATTACAATAATTGTTTGTTCTTCTTTCCATTTTTCTTTCCTTCTTGCAATCTCTCTTATTGCAATAGCTCTTATTGCAATTGTACATTATTAAGACCAGAACATAATATTATCGGTTAATATACCAATACAAAACGTATGTAGGTACGTATATCCATACTACGAGCATTCTGTTTCCTTCATTATTTTATTTTAGTTACTTTATTGACTTACACCTAGTAACCAAAATAGTAAATAGTAGGCATAAACTAAGTACTTATTGATAAGTAAATTGATAATGCTGATAAGAAGAAGCGGTGAGGTAGAAGCTCGCAAAAGCTATTATTGCATTCAAGAATAAATGGGAAGTGAGACTATGTGATAAGAGACATTAAGAGAGGGACCAGGGGTCATCAATGTGACGATATAGGCTAAATAAGATAAGAGGGGACCCTTTAAACTACCCTAATTTGAACTTTGCCAGTAAATATCGACAGTAAATTCCTCTGGCAAACTTCTCAGATGTTTTAGAGACTGTGAATGATAAAGATGCGTACACCTGGATCTAATCCAGCATTGAATACCGATATGTTTTTATTGGTGCTATTGATTACCCTCTAATAGCTGTCCGCTTTATAATTTATTAAAATAGCTCTTCATATCATATACCGTGTAGGCATCGTCTATGCAAGCGCGCTCTAATCTAGACCTAGGCTTTCCAACATTGATTTACGTCAAGCGCAAGCCTATCTAAGAAAAGTTTAGATATAAGTTTTACAAAATACTATGTGAACCCTTTGTTTTTCAGTGATGAAATGTATCCTATATTGTATCATCATTTACCTGCCCTTAGAGGCTTATCAAAATCGGTTCAGCCATCCTGAAGATCAGCCCAGACAAACAGCTACTTACATTCCTTTAAAAAAATACACAGACTGCTACTATTCAACCACTTACTACTATTCGCATTAGAAATCACAATAAAATGGCCGATAGAAAAGCCCGCGGTCAAACTGCCGCGAGGCAAATAGCCAAACCATTAATAAAATTGAATTAGTGCGACCGTATTGGCCGACAATGGCCGGTCACAAAGCGTTTTATATATCTTCGGAACTGAATCAAATCAAAAACATTGGCCGCTACAATAGAACAAAGGGCAATTTGCTAACGAGTCTTTTGAATGGTTTGTTGGCGCGGAAGGATGGTTTTGTACACTTTTCGTTATACGTACCATGTACATTCGAATTTATAAACCATTTGCTGTACGAGTTTATTTGTAGTACCTAGCCAGTGTATGTATACCTAAATGGCCGCAGGTACTTAGTATATATCAGTTAGTATAGTAAGGACTGCAGTCTCCAATTTGTTCTCCAAAATACACGGTGTTATTTTATTCCCCGTAAAGCCTGAAGTAGGTGAATGTGCTCATGAAACTGAACAACTTTCCCCAAGGAACATAGGTCGAAATATGAAAAAAAATTTTGGACCTCCCATAGTAAATCAATCAGCTAATCGTCAATTTTGTATGGAGGGTCCAATTTTTTTTTTCATATTTCGAGCTATGTTCCTTGGGGAAAGTTGTTCAGTTTCATGAGCACAGTCAGCTCCTTCAGGGTTTACGGGGAATAAAATAACACCGTGTATATGCATATTTGAAGCTAGTATAAGACGATGACAGTGTAGGAAATCCTTTAAAGATATTTTAATGTTTACGTATTGTTCTGTGTTATTAATATTGTGATCGATTACTAATTGGCAACGGGAGCGTCGGTGTCAGTCCAACGTCGGACGTATGTCGTAAATCAAGATAGCTTCCTTAATGAAGCAGTGTCATTTTGTTTATTCCACTCAAAGTCTATACATTGTATGTTTTTATGTAAATAAATACTTTAAATACCTATACACGCTGTAAACACTGAATAAATTAACTTTATCATTCGTTTGATACGCCAAAGCAAGAAAAGCGTTAACTATCTAACTGAAAAAGTTAGATACACTTTATAGATTTTTTTATTCTTTAATCATATTAGAGCTTTCAATAGATACTGCGAATTCAACACTTCGTCGAGCCGTCGAGATTTCCTTCGTGTAAAAATATAAAAACTTTTGATAGAGGGATATTAATATACTACGGCCTTAGTAAAATAAGACACAGAGATAGCTTGCCCTTCAGAGACACTTAAAGGCTACTTTTTATCTCTGAGAGTCAAAGAACTCCCACGGGATTCCTACAAAGCCTACATTCATTTCATTATAGCTACCTGCTACACTTTTTACAAGAAAACATCTTTAAATATTGGTTTTAATTTAATGCCCACCTTGTTTCCGCATCCAGTTACAAATCCCTTATCCCCTAACAAAACATGCTATCCCATAAATACATACACATAGTACACTTCTACTGCATGCTCTCTAATGTCTTATTTGGGTTGAACACGCGAGGCAACAAATTGGCTGGAATGGAGTATTTATACCTGTACAGTGTACTCCTATAGAAACTAAACAATTCGCTAGAGTTTATACTGCCTAGCTGTACAATAGGGTTAGTACGAGTTTACACATTTCGATAATGTTGATAGATTTCGCTTAATTGAACGAGCGAAGCGAAGTTCTCTGAGTCAACTAGGGCGCTTGCCTACTAGACAGAGAAGTGTGTTCGTCTAAATGTCTGTCAGAGCCCTATAACTTCTGAATTACTGAACGTAATTACTTCAAATTTAAATATAATATGTAAACTGATGGCCTTCAGCCGAACATTGTATAAAAAAATATAAAAAGCTTTATTTCAGGGGGGCTCTCATAGAAGCGTATTTGAAGTAAAATCTTGTTTGTTGCTCTACATAGACTTGCGATATATCTTTTTAAAGACGACTTTGAACAGAGTACAAAAATATATTTTTTTTAATTTTTCCCTAAAAATTGACCAAATGGGGGGGTTTCAAAGTGGAGATTTTAATTTGAGCCATATGTCAAGAATTACTGAATATTAGAACGTGAAACTTGGTTGAAAATTCAGTTATATCCTGTAATTGAACAACAAATACTAAAATTAGATAAATGTTATAAAGAAACGAAATTATTTAATTTTAATGCGCCATCTATTAGCATTATTGTGAAGCTAATAGCTTCACTATAATGCTTCACTATAATGCTTCACTATAGATGGCGCTGTGTCAGTAAAACAGTTTTATGTCAATTATTATTTTTTTTATTGCGTCTAATGTTAAAAGTTAATTATTACAATATATAATTAAAACTTTTGGGAATTATGGGATATCGCGAGGTCTCAGTTCGGGGCGAACCACTAGTTATTATCGAAAGACTATGTCAGAGTTAAATGGACTCTTACAGCTTTTCAAGGTTTAAGTATTTGTCAGTTATCTCCAATAGAAATGTTGGAGGATTTCTACATCATTTGAAATATTAACGAAAGTTTATATACAAAACACATTCTCAGTAAAAAAAAAAAAACTCCAAAAGGTAACAAAGTCCATCCATGCGAACCAGGGGCAAATCAGTTTATTTGAAATAGATACCTACTTATAATACGAGTATTTTATAGAGTTCCGTACACACAGGGTGCCAACGGGACTATTACTTATCCTCTGCTTTCCGTCCGTCTGTCTGTCAGCGGGCTATATCTCATGAACCGTAATAGGTACATAACCCGAAATTTTCACAGTATGTGTATCGAATATGAATACTATCAATCAAATTAAATCTTATACTAACCCTACTGTTTTAACCGAATTAAATACATAACAAAAAAATCTGAGGCTGGCGGAATTCGAACCCACATCTCACGGGAATCGCGCCCTGAGTCTGTTGATCAGATTACACTACGGCCTAGTCGAACCACACGTCAGACACAAAATTAGTCATAATTTATCGACTTTTTCAATCAGTTTCTTAGCAACTGTTAGCGACATACTACTAGTGTTTTGCTTTATAAGGTAAGATTAAGATAGACAAGTTATTCATGTAAATAATTGTAAAGCGCTATTTAAAAAGGCTCCACCTACTCATTACTGGCGTAGACATTTTTTTACTGTAATTTCACTTTTTAGATTTTTTAATATCATCCTGGCGTAGGCGTAGCTATCTAGTTTCGTAGCAACAAGATTTTAATTGCCTTTAATACGGGCGTAGGTTGTACCAACTCATAACATTAAATACGTGAATGTTCGAGTAGTTATGATTACATCTGCCAGTAGCATTTTTGATAATTTTTTTATTTTATTTTATTAGGTTATCTTACAAACACTTACACTAATACATCAATGAACATACTAAAGACTAACTACATACTAGCTGAGTGTAGTGATTACTTTACTACTATGATTTAAACTTTTTCGCTTTTTCGCAATTTTTGTTTTTAACAGTCTTGCGTGGTCTTACGGCTGATTATTATGACTCATGAGTTCATAATATTCGCAATATCAAATAATGATGCTTGGCGGTGGTAACTAGCCACGGCCAAAGCCTCCCACCACACCAGACCAGAGACAATTCAGAAATTATAAATTCCCAAATTGCCCCCGCCGGACATGGAACCCGAGACCACCCGGATATAAAACCAAAGCGCTCACGACTGCGTCAAGGAGGTCGTCAAAAATAATGTTATTTTTGCCCAAATAATCAACCTTATTAAATTAAAAGAAAACTATGGAAATTCTTTGTGGAAATTTTTCTTTAGAAATTATTAATAAAACACCTAATTATAAACGTTAACTAGTTTTTGCCATTCCAAAACATTGCCAGCGTTTAAGAATTTAATTAACATGAAAATACGATATATACCTATTTACGGCACGAAAACAAAATGTATCTCAAATTTCTCACAGGCTGTCTGCGGATAATTAACCATGTTGAGAGGTTTCCTAAAACCTCCCTCAGCTACCATGAACGTGATTTCTGCAGGTGAAAGGGGCACTTTTTGCGAGGCAGGAATCCCACAAAAACGAAGGCGAAGTAAAATTGGGATCCTGTAGGCGCATGTTTATTAAGATTTGTTGTGTTACCTATATTGTGTTACACTAGCTTGTAATGTATTGTGTTACTAAATTATTAGAATATGTACTATCTAAGTCTTAAGATGTATCACATTGTTTCAAAATATTTCAGAATCGTACAAATTCGTAAATTAATTTCGCATATGTTTTAAATTATTATTTACAAGCTTTTGCCCGCGACTTCGTCCACGTGAGTTAGGTTAATATTTCTCTGGGTAAAAAGGTATTCTTGCCCTCAACTATGCTATGAAAATATATAAAAAGTTCATCGAAATCAGTCAATCCGTACTCGAGATATTATCAAAAAAGTCGTTTCATACAAAATGTATAAGAAAACTAATTTTCTTCGTTTTTTCTTTAATTTTTTTCGATCTTTTAATAGTTATTCTGCTATTCGGGACGGAGACAAGTATAACAAGTCAAAAACCATGAAAATCAGTCCTGCCGTTCTAGAGTTATGTGTTCAAACAAACCCGACTTTGTTTTATATATTAAGAAGAAGATGAATTGTCGTAAAGTCGCTTCTGAGTCTGAAAAAATCATTAGGAAATGTCCATCATCAAAAGTGATGTCAATTGCACGTCAACATGAGTGACGGTCTTCTGCAAATTGATGTCACAGTACGTAATGACATGCACTAAATACCGTCCCTCGCTTAACATCAGCAACGCTTTCCTCTTTATTTAAAATCCGCTTACCCGACAACGCTCGTAAAGAAAGCGAAAAAAATTGTCAAAGCTGCTATTTAAGCCCCTTCTGTACATTAGAGAGAATTTTAAATGTATACGCGTAAACGTGTTTTCTCGATTTGACAGTTTTTAGGGAAGCTTTTTGCCCTAATCCCAAGGCGTTCGTCGCTAAACTTTCTTTTTCTAATCCTGCATAAAATTCTTTCCTCTGTTTTTAAGTGTCTATTAGAGGAGGTCGGTATTTTTCATATTAACGCTTCCGACATACAATACAATAAGTATTTTATTTATATGGGTATAGCTGAGAACCTAAAGTGACATATAGGCTACTTTTTGTCTCGGATAAACAACGGATTCCCGCGGGATTTAAAAAGTTTACTCCAAGGGGGCGAGGTCGTGGGAAAAGGCTTGTTAATAATAGTAACTCATTCAAATATCTTCAGGATCGTACCTACAGCTGTATCGTGTAAGTGTAAGTGGTTCATAATACCCTTTTAGCATTTTCACACGCTCAAGAATCGATAAAAAATACGATTACAAAATATATAACTCCTAAACAGGAACAATAACTTAATTACTGTGTGTGGATTGGGGCCAGTTGAATAGGCTGCCTCCTCACTCAGTGCAAGGGAAAAACGAATAAATACAAACAATAGCTCCATCAAATCTGCCAGCAACACACCACGTAATGAAAATATCCGTGAATCATTAACAGCATAGTAACAAAAATAACGTGGTTAACGAAAAAAACAACATTTTAAAATCGGAACCTATACAAAACAGCTAAATATACACTTACACGTAAATATATGGTGATACATCGCTTACGAAACCCATTAAATGGATTACATTCTTGGCTCGTCTCGACACTACGACACTAGGAAACAACGTTACTGCGAGAATAATAGCAATAACGAATACGTATGTCGCTTACGTACATATGCCGATGCCAAAATATTCTTATTAAGAATTTCTAACGACAGTTCTCAATGAAGTTTAAGGGGATTTCCCTAGAAGCTTTGGAGCCCTTTCAATAATAATGGTAGGGAACGTTGTTTCCAACAAATACCTACAACAGAGATAGGTAATTATTCTAAGAATTTCATCGACTTTTTCAACAATTGGCTGGCCAAAGCGAGATTCATCTTTAACATCTGTGACCGAAGGTCCTTTCCGAAACAAAAACGCGCAATTCTGACTCTGGCGTTCACTTAGTCAAGCACTCATCACCATAAACACCACACAATTTGCGATGAGCCTGCGTAGCCCCCTTTTCTTTATTCCTTTTCGTAATCTATCCATCTTCAAAGCCATACCATTATATCTAGCATATTCTCTGCACTTATTACCTTTTTAAAACGCGGTACAATATAGCTTCACAGAATAAATATTAGTAGATATATTATGCAACTTTAAACCCATCTATTGGGAAAACCGAAATTACTTTTCCCCAACCTTTTATACTGCATAAGTATGTGAGCAAAGATAAGTGCACTTTCTGTTCCCTCACTTTCATAGTACGACGGGATGGAAATCCGAAATGACTGAAAAGAGATCAGACGCAGGACTGATGGCTTTACGTGTTCTCCGAGGCACGGTGTAAAAACGCCGCCTACTTGCTAACTATGAGCTAGTACTGGGAAGTTCTTGATAGAAAACCCCCATTCAATTTTTGGTCTAACCCCGAAATCGAAACCATGACTTCAGTATCTGCAGTCCAACATACTAACCCGACCAATGACGTAGCCATACCTTAAAATATACGTAGCATAAGTGCTACGTTTAAGCGTAGCAAAGTTCTTGCGTAGCATACCCACTAACATCGGGCAGGAACGCTTTAAATGAGCCTGTTAGGGCTCTACTGAATCGACGGCATCATACTTCACATCACACTAATATTATAAAGCCGAAAGTTTGTATATGTATGAAATGGATGAAACACCTTGGCTGAAATTTGAAATAGATATTAGTTAATGTATAAATCTGAGAATATTGCCTAACAAAATTATAACTAAGTAATTTGGCAAAAATTATGACCACCAAAGCCTATGTGTGCTAAAAAGTTACCGTCTGTTGCAATATTATTATGTACAAAACAAAATTTTAAAGTAGGCACCTCCTCGTAATGGGTAAAATATTAATTTCGACAACTTAATTAGTCATTGAAGCGATAAAATTGCCTATCGGGTATAAAATTAACGATCTCTTCATTTATTGGAGTGTTTATTGAACACCGTTGTAGCGAACGCGTAAATTAAAATACCTTATTAGTTGTTTGTAGCTATTATTAACAGACATGCTGGAAGTTATTTTAAAGCAAGGTTTTCATTCACTAGTGCTTATGAGTATTATTTGTATACTTATGGTGAGCTTTATAGAGCGTGCTCTGACTCAGCTCAAACTTTAGATAGAGGTTAAAACGAGATACAAACATGCTCTGTCCTCCTCTTCACGAATGAACATAGTTTGATTCTTTTTGTGCACAGCACAAATTAAACCAGTATAGTTTAATTTGTGCTGTACACAAAAAGAAAGTTTTAGTTCAAAGAGATATTAAAATAAACATTATTTATAGGTGCAATAAAATATGCAATGTAAATGAAATCGAAGCAAAATTATTAAATAGTAGCTTTTGCCCGCGGCTTCGCTTACGTTAAGATTGATTTTTTAAAACCCCTATTTTGTCCCCTTAGGGGTTGAATTTTCAACAATCCTTTCTTAGCAGCTTATACCTTCGCCATAATAGCTATATGTATGTTAAATTTCAGCCCGATTCATCCAGTGGTTGGAGCTATGCGTTGATAGATCAGTCAGTCAGTCAGTCACCTTTACCTTTTATATATTTAGATAACACTTATTACGAACGATCGGACCGACGTGCTGTGACACCTCGTAAGACAAGATACCTGTGTGGATCCACACTCTATAGATTCCTTACACTGTGGATAGTTAACTCGATCCGTCATAATCTATAATTATATAAAAAGGCTTGTCCTGACTGACTGACTGACGATCAACGCACAGCCTAAACCACTGAAGTTAGAAACTTGAAATTTTGACAGTAGGTTCCTTTTATGACGTAGGCGAGCACTAAGAAAGGATTTTTCGAAATTCGCCCCCCAAGGGGGTAAAAAGGGGGGTTAAAGTTTGTATGAAACTCCGTCATTTTTCGAGTTATACTCATGAAATTCGGTATTTAGGCTTTAAATTGAAAACAAAAAAGTACGTGTTTCACAGTTTTTAAAAATTCTACCCCCTAAGGGGTTAAATAGGGGTTGAATGTTTGTATAATAGTCCTTCGTTCTTCAAGTTATTTTTCAAGTTACGTTTATGAAACTTGATATTTTGGCTCTTGATTAAAAATAAAGAATTACGTATTTTACATTTTTTTTAATTTCTCCCCCCAAGGGGGTAAAAAGGGGGGTTAAAGTTTGTATGAAACTCCGTCATTTTTCAAGCTATACCCATAAAATTCGGTATTTAGGCTTTAAATTGAAAACAAAAAAGTAAGTGTTTCACACTTTTAAAAAATTCTACCCCCTAAGGGGTTAAATAGGGGTTGAATGTTTGTATGATAGTCCTTCGTTCTTCAAGTTATTTTTCAAGTTATGTTTATGAAACTTGATATTTTGGCTCTTGATCAAAAATAAAGAATTACGTATTTTACATTTTTCGAAAATTCTCCCCCCAAGGGGGTAAAAAGGGGGGTTAAAGTTTGTATGAAACTCCGTTATTTTTCAAGCTATACCCATAAAATTCGGTACTTAGGCTTTAAATTGAAAATAAAAAAGGACGTGTTTCCCGGTTTTCAAAAATTCTACTCCCAAAGGGGTTGAATGGGGGTTGAATGTTTGTATGAAAATCCATAATTTTTCAAGTTAATATCGAGCAACGGATCTACGTGATTCTTTGATGGGTATGGTTGCAGACAGTGTGTTATAGGTTACTTTTATTCGGACAAAATCAGGAGTCCGCACGGGATTTTCAAAGAACCTAATTCCACGCGGACGAAGTCGCGAGGGGACAGCTAGTACATCATACAGGCATTGATGAATACGATACACATTCGAAATGCTTAACAAGGATACACAAAGGGTTGTACAGTAAGGCAAAAAGGCCTCAAAAGCAATTACAGTTTGAGCAGAAGTTTTAAATGAAAACGTAAAGGTTGTTCGTAGAAAACATTACGTCCGGAAGCCCTTGTTAAATTCTACCAAGGTGTAGGTCAAACTGACGATATTATTCAGATATCCAACGTCGTAAACAGGTTGTAAACGCTGTAATTGTAGGATATATAAACATTACATAAATTATACAAATGTTTTATGTAATTACTTTAATTTTTTACTTTAATTTATTTTTTCGTAAATTGTGATCGTATTTTAACAATGTAACTACTATTGTACCTTTCGAGTTAGCTTTCGGGTACGGAACACTAAAAAGGTAAATTCTGCTCTAGAACACTGGTTTTTAAAATAATTATTAATTTTCTAAGCAAAGTTTGTAATGTGTGAACAAACTGTTCTATATAATATACTGGAGTTGTTTATATAACGCCTGAGGCGCTGGTCTTGTTCACATTTTGGTAGTTTAGGGCTAACTACAGAACTTGCAGGATGAAAGTTGCTGATCTTGTATCAGCATGTAGATCGATACGTGAAGGTTAGACTCTTTTGAGGCACGATAGGAGTTAATACTCAGGCCAGATGTCCAACGTAGAGTCTAGAAGTCGTAATACTAAAAACAAAATGTTCACACAGTGAATGAGATTAGCTGCGCAATATGACGTGGTTCACTGACCTCATTATTTTTTTTATTGGATGACAAGATAGTCAAAGTCCTTGACTGACGCTTTAAATCAGAAAGAATCGGCCGTCATTTCATGTTTTTTATCCAGCGTCATAGATAAAATGGTATATTTTTTTCTCTTTGCCAGCGTGTACATACAGTTACCAATATTATAAATCATAGGGTTCGTGCACTGCGAGCATATTATGATGCACGTAGACCGCACGCATCGCCCACTTGCGCCTGTGTAAACCTAACCTTACAGTTGTAGAGTCGATATGACACACTGAATTTTATAGAGAAAAGTCCTTGTTCTAGATAACGTAGATACTTACCATGAATCTTTACCTAAAAGAGAAGAGTACAGAGAGTAATGACGTGAGATGTTAAGCTACATTACGCTCTAAAAACCGACAGTTTCACGATAGGGTTGTCTATTAAGGAGGTAAGATGAATGCAGCGCCTTGCATCCACTACGTACCACGAGTATTACCAGATCTACTATTAAAATAGAATAGAATAGAATATGTTTACAAATAAACATTTATAAAGTGCTTTCGAATCTTCAAATGAATCTACCACTGGTTCGGAATTCAAAAACTCGTCTACATGCTGACCAATATATTTTTTCTGATTTCCTTTTTATTTTTATATCAATCAATAATATCTGCATATTTAATTAGGTACTATATACTAAACTCCCACTGAAAAAATTTAGAGTGCTCAAAAATCAAGCAATTTGTCTGTTTGTCTTATGCCTGTGGGAGACATTGCAGCGCTCAAACCGATGGACGGTTTTGAATGCGGTTTCTTTTATTAACATAAATACGAGTAACAATCCTCCATGGATCCGAAACTAAAAAACATAATCTGCACGAAAAGTAGTTAGCAGACCCATATTCATCGATCATCTAGTTTTATCGCGTAATCAGATAACTTGGCAAAAAGAAAGTCTATATCAGATTTAAATTCGCTGACATTCGTAGTTCCAGGCGCGCTTGCGAGTGGCAACCCTATCGTCCGCTCGTAAAACGAACCGAGCTAAGTCCTGCTAAGTTCGAGGAAAGCTGACTGCGCGAATTCTGCTCCAAGAGCCTGCAACACTGAATCGCAAAGGCGATTAAATTTTAAGCCTGCGCAAGCGTTAAGGTTCCGAAGTACCAGTGTTGAACTATAAACATCGTTTTACGTATGTTGTACATTGTATATCCAACTTACAGCAAAGTTTCACTCAAACTTGGTTAATAAGATTTCCTGAGAAGTAGGTATTCAACTATGGACACCTCTAAGTTGAATACTCTAGGGTTGGCGCTAAGGTACTGTTTAACTTTAAAGGCATTTGAATCAACACGTCTCACATCGCGTGTGGGTTGGATGTTTTTTTTTTTCGATTCTGTACCCGAAGGGTAACCAACGGGACTCTATTACTGAGCCTCCACTGTCCGTCCGTTCGTCCGTCCGTCTATCTGTCAGCGGATTTTATTTCATAATCCGTAATAGGTAGACTGTTGAAATTTTCAGAAAATGCGTATTTCTGGTGCCGCTATAACAATAAATAATAAAAATTAATTAAAAATTAAAAGGGGCTCCCCTACTAGAAACGTGAATTTTTTCGGCGTTTTTGGTAAAAAAATATGATTTAATTTTACTTTATGTATTAAATCGTTTTGAGTTCTAATCTAGTTTTACCTATAATTACTTGCATTATCCTTTAAAAGTTTAATACTCTGTAATTTTACTACCTGAATGTGTTTCAGAAAATACAAATCAACAGTCATCACTTAGCTTGGTCAGATCCCACATCCGATGTGATATAATAATGACACAATAATAGAATAAAAAAGTATATACGCGATGAATTGAGCACCTCCGCCTTTTTTTTTTTGTCGGTTGAAAAGTATTATGTCACTCTGGTCTTCTACAATAGCTTGCGAAAAATCACATCGATCCGTTGTACAGTTGCTGCGTGATTGAAGAA
Organism: Hipparchia semele; assembly: GCA_933228805.2. NCBI lineage: Eukaryota > Metazoa > Arthropoda > Insecta > Lepidoptera > Nymphalidae > Hipparchia > Hipparchia semele. Next base: position 8,505,616 of record OW121725.1, on the reverse strand, counting down.
CAACCCAATAAAGTAACACACTTTTACATATACATTCATAAGGATATTCAGCCAATAATAGATACGGTACGAATAAGTTGATCATTATGTTTATTGTATACAAATCCTCATAATATTAAACTTACCATTAAAAATACCTACGGATAGATTAATGTAAACCCTATTAATTAGAGCGTCTCCTAATTAGTTTCGGCAAAGGCAAGTTCAGAATTCAGATTAATGAGAAGTTGTTCAGAAACACCGGGGCAACTGCGCCCTGAACGAGATCACCTGACCCCAACTAGCCAACAACTAATCCATTGGAAAGTTTCGTGTTCATTACGACTTCTGATACGCGAACTCTAAAACTCTTCCTTTTTAGGGTTCCGTAACCTAATGCCGAGATCTATAGAGCTCTGGCTCTATAGGTCAAACCGAGACGTAAATCTGTCTCGTTTTGACTATTCTCTTGAGTCTGAGCTGAGTGAGAGTGCGGTCTATAGCCCGCTACCATTTTAGACTGCATCTTTTTTTTTTTTTTTTTCATCGTCACTTATCATTATGTGAGATCGTAGTCAAGGACTACCTTGTCATTGAATAAAAATAAAAATAAACTCTGTTAAACCTACAGTACGAGTAGATCCAATCACAATGACAATCAAGTCTTGATCATTCAGAGGGCCTAAAAATTCTTACCTATTCTGAACTTATGAATAGAGTTCAGTATCCACTATTTTACATTAAATTAAACAAGTCGTAAGTTTTAGAGTGGGATATGGAAGCTTCCAAGCGGCCTTTATTAATTTAATTAGCGTTTCGAAAGTAGTTCCACGTGGAAGCAAGTTCAGAGTGGTATAAAGCAGGAGAGAAACTCCGGAACAACTGCCATCTGACCGGAATCAGCTGCACTAACTAGTCGCTAAGTAATCCACAACTCCGTTTTCATTACGGTAAAAATTCCGTCCTACATCTTACTGTGGAAGGTGTCTCCATAGTTAGTTAGCACTTATTTTTTTAGATCACGGATTAATCTTTATAAAGTCGAATTTACACTGCGAAATTAGTGGCATGAAACTATTTTCATGAGATTAATTTCATCAACAATTTCACGTGTAAACTTCTAATTTCATGTTCTAAATCTACACGAAGTCACTCTCTAAATCCTCAATTATTATCTATATCCATGCAAAAAATCACGTCGGTCCATTGTTTCATTACTTAAAAACACACATTCGCATTTATAATGTTAGTGAGGCGTGTAGATGACGAAACGAAATGGCCTCTGAGCCCTCTTCATTTTGTTTAATTTTTATGATGTCAATGTGCTTCTGGTGAATTTATCTAGTCAGTATTTTGGAGGATTTATAGTGACAGCCAGTAATTACCTCTAAATCTTATTAAGCTCTGCGTTAGTTTGTTTTTCGATTTCATATTCATTTTGTTTCAAGCAAATGCTTTTTAGTTTCTATCACACTAATATTATAAGGGCGAAAGTTTGTATGTGTGTGTTTATGTTTTTTACTCCTTCACGCCACAACGTATGAACTGATTTGGCTTTATAATGGAGATAGGATTAACACATAGACTACATTTTATCCCAGAAAATTAAAGAGTTCACGGGAATCGAAAAAACCTTACCTAATACATTTGGACGAATTTGTGGGCATCATCTAGTTTATAATATAAAATTATCGCATAATGTTATTTGTTGCCTAAATTTAAATTAATGACAAAAAATTGCTGGTGTATGGAAATATGCTTTGATATTCACGACATTGACAAGTAATTTTTAACTATTTAATTTTAGGGTTCACAAAATAAACTAAGAAGTTTAATTTGAGACAATTCATGCTTCACTTAGATGTGATGTGCATACTATAAACTTTGTAAAGATAATAAACTTCGTAAAGATAATAAACTTCGTAAAGATAAAAATACCACTAACGAGATTAAAAATACCTCCATTTGAAATTCTTGTACGTCCACAAACAACATATTGTACTGACATTTTGAACTCGCAGAAATAAAAATACTATGAACAAACTTCTATCTACTTTGTTTCTTCCGACGAACATTGGGCAGAGTGCCAGGGAGTGTGAATTAAAAATTTTATGACATACAGAAGCATTCTCGTGTTATAAGAGCTTTAAGTGATTGTAATAATAGAAATAGGAATAAATTCACAAGCCTCTATTTTTACCATAAATCTTTACGAATGATTTTTCCTTTTGCTAGCTTACTTTAACTAAGAACTTGACCTATTTTCTGATAAAAGTAACCATGGCTGTACGGAAGAGCGTGTATGGGCTCGACCATAGCAACAGGAAGATCTTCGTCCATCCCTGCATCATCAGATAGGTAAGTCAAACATCAAAATTCTAAACCATTTATTTCATATAGGTCAACCTGTGGTTCTTTTAAAAAGTCAAAATCGCCCGTTTGGAAAGCAGATTCTGGAGAGAAAGGCTGGCATACAAAATATATATGTATACTTATATATGGCGCTATATACTTATATTACTTATATTTATAATCAAAAATTTTTTTACTAATCCTTGCTAATATTATAAATGCGAAAGTGTATTTGTTGGTTTGTCCTTCTATTACGCCTCAACAGAGCTACAGAACGACGCCGACATGAATTTTGGCATGCTAATTTTTATCCCCGAAAATGAAAGAGTTCCCAAATCCACACAGACGTCAAAAAGTACACCGATAAAATATAAAACCGTTACAATTACTTATTATTGTGTCCCGATCAGAAATCAAACCTAGGACTTTACCTGGAAAAACCACAGCGCACACCACTGCACTATCTACAAAGATCGTGAAAAGTGAAAACTGGACACGTGGACAACTCGGGTCAATAATCTGAACTAGGTGTTGTATATATGTATACTAATAATCTACCTATTTCTAACGATCTGGAATGCCGCATCTGTCGCTCAGTAACTCATGTTGTACCAAAACAAACTTCTGATCATACGAGAGTAACAGTGTGATTACAACATGGGTGAAAATGATATCGGAAAAACATATACACTAGAAACGCCATGGTGTCGCCTGCGTAAAGTTCAGAAATCCTTTGCGGGGTTGAGTGTACGCTTTTTTAATATGATCCCGAAGGAATTACAGGATTTCCCATTGCACAAAAACAATGCATAAAGAGATATTTGTTAAGTCGTGGTTATTACAAAGTTAGTGACTTTCTTAATGACAAAGTGGCATGGAATCAATCGGCTTGGCATCCAGCTACCCACAAGATAGTGTAATAAGTTATTATATTGTAATACTAGCGGACCCGACAGACGTTGTCCTGTCTTAACTATGAATATTGAAACTCCCCTTTTTACCCCCTTGGGGAGAGAATTTTCAAAAAATGTAAAATACGTAATTCTTTATTTTTGATCAAGAGCCAAAATATCAAGTTTCATAAACATAACTTGAAAAATAACTTGAAGAACGAAGGACTATCATACAAACATTCAACCCCTATTTAATCCCTTAGGGGGTAGAATTTTTAAAAACTGTGAAACACCTACTTTTTTGTTTTCAATTTAAAGCCTAAGTACCGAATTTTATGGGTATAGCTTGAAAAATAACGGAGTTTCATACAAACTTTAACCCCCCTTTTTACCCCCTTGGGGGGAGAATTTTCGAAATATGTAAAATACGTAATTCTTTATTTTTGATCAAGAGCCAAAATATCAAGTTTCATAAACATAACTTGAAAAATAACTTGAAGAACGAAGGACTATCATACAAACATTCAACCCCTATTTAACCCCTTAGGGGGTAGAATTTTTTAAAAGTGTGAAACACTTACTTTTTTGTTTTCAATTTAAAGCCTAAATACCGAATTTTATGGGTATAGCTTGAAAAATGACGGAGTTTCATACAAACTTTAACCCCCCTTTTTACCCCCTTGGGGGGAGAATTTAAAAAAAATGTAAAATACGTAATTCTTTATTTTTAATCAAGAGCCAAAATATCAAGTTTCATAAACGTAACTTGAAAAATAACTTGAAGAACGAAGGACTATTATACAAACATTCAACCCCTATTTAACCCCTTAGGAGGTAGAATTTTTAAAAACTGTGAAACACGTACTTTTTTGTTTTCAATTTAAAGCCTAAATACCGAATTTCATGAGTATAACTCGAAAAATGACGGAGTTTCATACAAACTTTAACCCCCCTTTTTACTCCCTTGGGGGGCGAATTTCGAAAAATCCTTTCTTAGTGCTCGCCTACGTCATAAAAGGAACCTACTGTCAAAATTTCAAGTTTCTAACTTCAGTGGTTTAGGCTGTGCGTTGATCGTCAGTCAGTCAGTCAGTCAGTCAGTCAGTCAGTCAGTCAGGACAAGCCTTTTTATATAATTATAGATTATGGAGTTAACCATTAATATTGTAATATTTTGTTGTGAAAAGAGCAACTGCTGAGTTTCTTGCCGCCTCTTCTCAACAGAATTTGCATTCCAAACCGGTGGTAGTCATGACGTGTCATAAGAGCTACAGGTTGGCCTACATGAAATAAATAATTTTGAATTTGAATTTATAAGGACAGGTTTTTGAGACTTTAATGTTGGTATCTTCTCCTGGATGGAATAGAACCTACGGCTCTAAAGTAAGTTTCCAAGTTCCAAAACTTGCCACGGGAGTTGAGTTTTCTCTTCATTCCAGACGGTTTTACGCCAACGCACCTGAGACCGTAATAACATGAACAAACCCTAAGACCACTTAAAATCATGGTCCATAGATACGTACTTACCGACTTTGATTCAAAATGATCTTGACATCTTAATACAAAATATCTTGATAACTACGTTGCTAGGCTTTTCTTCGATCTTAGCAACTATTTAGAAAGCCCTTTATTAATATGCCTATAATATTATAAATTCCATTCATTTCAAAGTTAGCTTTCATCTTCAGTAACAAACTTCTCCCGGCTATATCTGATCTATACAAATCTGATTATTTTATTCAACGTTATTGTTTAAATTCCTTTAATCTATTGATCACGGAGTGATTTATCGGTAGGCGATTATTGTGACGACAGAAAGATGTAATGGGTGTAATGGATTGTATATTCTTTTACTCCGCTCTTTGATGTTGGAACAATGCTCTTAGCGCCTATCAACAGTTACCCATGTCACTTCATCATGTAAAAGCAACTTGTGTGTCAATAGCATTAGCTCTCTCTCTCTCTGTCTGTTTGCCCGGCCTAATTCTTAAAACGACTTCGTACTGATTTGCTTTGAAGAGACTTTCTTAAGCAGGTAGAGTACAATACAGTGATTGAAAATCACGAAACTATTTACTTTGAGTTTCTTTAAAAAAAAAAAAAGACGTGTGGCACTCGGGGACTGCCGCGGTAAAGCTATTGCATAGCATTTTTTATCAACGCCATCTAGCGGTGAGAGGAGTCCCGTGTCAGGTTATTTTCGTTACGGAATTTCTGGATTCGGTCTCCACGCTCAAGGCCCGCGATAGAAGCTATGCAATAGCTTAAAAAATGAAAACTGTTGATATTACGGGCAATGAATTTTTACAGCCTAGCTGCTTTTCTAATCTTGTGAACAGAGATAGCTTGCATCTGGAGACGGACCTAGATTATTTCGAAATACGATTCCATAAATCTAAATCTACGCGGGCGAAGTCGCTTCGCGTCGAAAAAGTTCATCCATTCACTAATATTTAAATCAGTCCGAAAGTGTATTTGCATGTTTTTGCTACGTGATTGAAGGTCGATTTTTCCTTCAATCACGTAGCTACGGAGAAAAGATCGACGTGATTTTTTGCATTTTCATTTAACAAACCGACAGAGAAACACACATTTCCATTTATAATTTTAGTAAGGCTAGATGCACATATACATAACATCAACACATGCTAAAAGCTTTAATTAGGGCAGTTTCATATTTCACAGTGAGAAGCTGATAATATGATATGTCACAGGCCGTCGGCAACGTCACTCGCGTCACAGACTATTGAAAGACATCCAGTCAACTACGCGCAGTATTACGGTTATGTCGATGACGAATAGACCTATTTTAAATGTCGTGGCCACATCTTATAATAGCTGTACGGAAAAATGTAAAATTACGCGAACACTGCAAGTCGAATGTGCTCTAACAAAAATACATACTTGCCAAATTTTGTCACAGTCTTTCTTGGAGTAAAGGCATCGAGCCTTATACAATACATTTATAGTTTACGTCAGGTTAACTACCTGACGTAAATCACTGCGTAATTGTTAAACTTTCCCTTTTATAACATGCAAAATGCACAAGAAAGGAAAGTATTGTCAGTCCTTAGATAACCTTTATTATTTATTTTATTTATTTTTATTTTTATTTTTCATGTACATATAAATATTTACAAAAGAAGATATATTAGAAGAAGTATACATAGGAAAAGCTTATCTCTAAAAAAGAAATTTCTTCCAGCTTCCCTTGAAAGTGAGTAAGGTGAAATTATAGAGTGGTAAAGGTCAAAAATGTACATCAGACATATACTATAATACCTTTCTATATAATATAAATAAATAATAAACTACATAAACACGAAGATACATAAATACATATGAATACATAAATACACATAATACATAAATAATATAATACATACCTACATAAATATACATAACTAAGTAACACATAACGAGAGATAGTGCTGCTTCACTTTATTATCACGGAATAAGGAGAATACGGTATAAAAACTCAGGCCGCCTTTTCTGTAGGGATGTGCTACGATGCGTAGCGACTAGAGACTTAGCGAGCAATATGTGTAAGACCTACTAATATGATTGCCAGAGTTTTCATAGCGGATTTAGCGTGTATTATAAGTTCTTAATTTTATTTAAATTCTCTTTTTAAATATTTAATTTCCCAAATTTCATTTGTTGAACCTCTTTCAGCCAGATTTACAAAAGCTTAATAATCTGCTAAGCAAATTAAGCGAACCTTTTGGCGATTTTAACGAGAATCCTCGTGTTTTGTGGAAAAAAGATAACGATCTACCAAATAATTTCAATCCAACGAGTACCATTTAGTTGCGCAGCGCTTCGGCTCAAATGATGGCCGTACGTGTTCAGCATCAAAGCGGTCTGCGATAGCATCAGATAGCATCCTTTAAGTGGGCCCATAATTCAATAAGTTGAGCATTTTAGTATTAAAGGTTTTACAAGCTTTTTAGAAACAAATTCTATATCTATATATATAAAATTCAAAGTCCTGACTGACTGAGATATCAACGCACAGCCTAAACTACTTAAGTTAGAAACTTGAAATTTTTACAGTTGGTTCCTTTTATGACGTAGGCGCACACTAAGAAAGGATTATTGGAAATTCCACCCCTAAGGGGTTTAAATAGGGGATGGAAGTTTATATGAAACTCCGTCATTTTTCAGGCTGTTTCCATCAAAGTTGGTATTTGAGCTTTCAGTTAAAAATAAAGAAGTACGTGTGTCACAATTTTTGAAAATTCCACCCCAATACCTAATTCCACGCAGACGAAGTTGCGGGGGCAAAAGCTAGTCTATTCTTACTTATAATAAAACTGTAACGGGACGAATTCTGTACATTAAATATATTTTGAAAATTTTAATCGGGCGATGCTTTATTATCGATATTAAGCCCAAAACAATTTTTTTTTAATTTTTTGTCTGTCTGTACACGCATCACGCAAAAACTGCTGAACGGATTTGAATTAAATTTGGTATAGTGGTAGCTGATACTTTGGGTCAATATATAAGATACTTTTTATCCTGATAAACAATAAGGTTTATCCGGGATAAGGGATGAAAGCTTTTGTTGAGTTTGCTCCAGAACTTCGTCGAATCTGAACCGAAATTTATATTTTTTTTACTATAAATTGTATACTATTAGAAATATTTTGTTCAATTTTAGTGAAGATCTACTGAATATTATCGGAGATAAAGGATATTACTTCTCGCGGATAGTAGCAAGTCACTCTAAACTTTTTCCACGCGGACGAGGTCGCGGTAATCAACTAGTAAATAAATAAAACGTTAACATCCAAACCACTAGTTACTAGATATAATGTTATACAAGCTACAATTAAAAATATTAAAAACACCACTGCCCAGCCAAAAAACGAACTAAAAAGTTCAATACCACAGTCTTAACCTTTGGAATCTTATTCACATTTTTAAATAATTTTTTTTATTCCAGTTTGTGTGGCACTGCGTGTTGGCGTTGTGTTGTTCCGGTGTTTCTCCTTTTCTGGAGAACCGACGGTGTACGGTGCGGGCGGTGCGTGTTGCCATACAGATTTTACTGTTTGGCGGATTACAGCAAAATATTATTTTTTCTTTCAATATTATACTGACATAATTATTGATTTGAAAGGGCTTCATTTGCACGTTCAAAAAGGCGTCCATTTTTTCTTATGCTGTATTTTTTGACTTATCATTGCCAATTCAAAATCCTCGCTCACCTTATCTCCGAACTTTGCAAACTGTCCGTCGACAATTTGTTTTACAGTTTGACGACATTATTGTTAAAAAAAACCAAAATGTTGCAAATGATTGTTCTACGAACAAACTCTACCTTAGGTTCTTGCCTACACTAGGCAACACACAAAGCATAATTTAAATACGTTCAAATAAAAAATCTTCGAAGCCTGTAATGCCTCGGGGCCGTACAGTGCTGGAACATACTTTACTTTTCCAGCGTGCAATTTTAGCTCAGAATTACTTTTACATTTTTGTTTTGATTTATACTTCAGCGGTCTGTTTTCTTTTAATTAATAATGGCCTCGTGCTCCAGTTAAATTCTATGGTAATAGGAATCTGTTTTACATGGACAACTGTAGTTGTACGGATAGAATAAAAGTCAATAGTTGAGGTTAGGTCTTATTTAATTCAGACGACCCGAAGTAATATTGTGTTTTTGTTCTGTTGTTAGAAAATTAAATGTTATGTTATTCATCTCAAACTTTATTTATTTCAAATCAAATCGAATCAAAATTTATTTATTTCATGTAGGCCAACTTGTAGCTCTTATGACACGTCATAAATCTACCACCGGTTCGGAATGCAGATTCTGCTGAGAAGAGCCGGCAAGAAACTCAGCAGTTGCTCTTTTCAAAAAAATTTTATTTATATTTCACTTCCCACGACTTCGTTTGCGTGGATTGAGATTTCTTGATTCCCGCGGGAACTCTCTTATTTCCCGGCATAAAAAGTAGCCTATGTGCTATTTCAGACTATCTATCTTTGTGGCAAATTTTAGCCAAATCGGTTCAGTCGTTGCGACGTGATTGAATAACAAACATCCAAACATCCACACTTTCAAAATAATATTAGTAGGATTACACCACACAGAGAAATAAAGTAAACTTAACATAATATTAAGGCGATCTTATCGCTAAAAAGCGATTCTTCCAGACAACCTTAAGGCTAAGAAAAAAAATTAAAAGACTTTTCATGTTCATCATGTAGCAATAGTTTACACATGGGCAGAGTACTGCCCCAATTTTCATGTAAGTAGTAAGTTCCTGATTTATAATATGAATGCAATCATAAACCTAGTATTACTTAATACTATAAGAGTAAACCGTAAGTAAAGTATACCCTTTCGAACACAAAAGAATTTTCCAAATTGGGTCAGGCGTCTTTCATACACAAAAAATAAAAAATAAAAATAAAAAAAGATTCCGATGAATTGAGAACCTCTTATTTTTGTAAAGTCGGTTAAAAAGTTATACCCTTTAAAATTATCATGTTTGTTTGATATAACTTACCTACTGACATCCAATATGTCGCACATTAGCACAGAGCGGGCTTTGTGTCCCAATGCTCAATTTAATTGGATTTCCCGCGATGAGCAAAACGGGACAAATCACATTAGTCGTCTGTCAACGCGTGATTTGTTTGTGCATATGTCAAGGAATAGTTTCCACTCCAGTATGAGGAATATGATTTGAATTCCGCGTAATAACCGTCTGAATATTAATAAGTAGTGAAGTAATAGTGAGACGTCTTCGCCTTTGCATAGGTATGCGGAATTCGTCGTGCACGCGGATTAACAAAATTTACGTAGGGTTATTATTTTTATAATTATTATCTGGTGGGAGGCTTTGGCCGTGGCTAGTTACCACCCTACCGTCAAATACGTGCCGCCAAGCGTTTTAGCGTTCCGGCACGATGGCGTGTAGAAACCGCCTAAGGGTAAGGGTTGAATGTACACTGCCATACCCCTTCCAAGTTCACTTCACTTACCATCAGGTGAGAATTGTTAGGTACCTACTCAAATCTTGGAAGATCATTTCAGATTCTACTCTGTGAATAAGAAATGTTTACGTGCGCATAGGTGGGATATCAATGCCGTTGGAATGGAAGCCCTCTCTATGTCTTGCGGTGCGGCGGTAAGGTGAATGGGAAACAATGCAGAGAAAATTATCGGTTCATCATTTACAGCCAGTGTTCCAAGCGGAAAATTTACTGAATAATACTTGGTAATACTGAATGTACAACGTTAGTTCTATTTCACACTGAAGATTCCAGAACACGAGATTTATCAACGTTGTCGAGGTAAATAAAATTTACTAAGGGCGATCTCGGCAGTCGCCAGAACGTCGATCTTTGGCTATGAAGGAACGACCATAAAGGCGGTATGCTCTCACAGATTGAAAGAGATAAGGTTTATCGAAACCAATAAGGTTAACCAACCCATTTGAATGGTGTGGTGCGGTTTATCTGCACAACGCTTCGGATCGAATGGTACGTGATTGGCATCGCTTTGGACCCTATTGAATATGATTATAACTCTGCCACGGAAATATGGTCTCTATTGCATAGAAGAAAATTCAACACAACTGTACCTGCTAGCTTAAAATTAATATGAAGCCAAATAAACGTGGATAAAATTACCAGCATAATTTGCGGATCCTGGACTGGAATGTACTCATTATTTTCAGATGGAATCCATCTATGTATTGGTTCGATTGTGTGAAAATCATTTTCATTGATCAGCTTAAAATAAAGGTTTCATTTATAAATTCATGGTATAAATAAGGTTTATGCTGTAAAATTATAATTTCCTTACACAATTGCATGGCTGACATTCGTAAGCGCTAAAAATAAGTCTAAACCGAAGATACCTACATCTACAATACATACAATAGTTTTTTTTTTAAAATATGAATAGCGGGCAAACGAGCTGGCGGGTCACCTGATGTAAAGTGATTACCGCCGCCCATGAACACTTCCAGTACCAGAGGCACCACCGATGCGTTGCCGACATTTCAGGAACTTATTGGTGCGCCCCTTAAATAACCCCATATTGTAATTAAGTGGGAACACTGTCGAAGGGAGAAGATTCCACAATTTGGTGGTACGTGGAAAAAAAGATCTGGAGCCACGGATGGTCGAAGTAGTATAAAAATCTTCCATCGCACCGCATCGCAAATAATTAAATGTATCTGTGTAAAAATCTAGATCAGATTAAATCTTCCCCATAATGAATCCCGACTGTTTAAGTTAATATTATTTAACACAATTCTAGATTACTTGACTGGTTTTTTCCTTTTTTTCCTTTTCAGTTTTTATTTACGCAGCCGGGTTTTTGATTTTTTTTTAATATTTAATTATTTATTATCATAAAAGACGCTGCTAGTCCACATTTTGTGATAAGAGAGACGATGGTGGCACTCAACCAATTGAAAATAATATTAAGGTTTCATTCAAATTAAATTTTTACGAAGTTCTTTCGAATCGTCAAGTGAAACTACTAACTACTTGCTACTACTTTGAAATGCCATTCCAACCGAGAAAAACTAACCTGAAACTAGACAGCTGCTCTTTTAAATCCAACCTACTTTTAAGAGATTTCTTAAACTTGTGTACTCCTTGTACAGTCTTTTATACCTCTATCATGATATTGAAGTTCGATTAACAAAATCATATTTTTCCCAGAGTTCCTACGGGATTTTCAAAAACTAAATTCACGCGGGAAGTGTCGTGGGCAAAAGTTGGTACCTACACCAATATCTAACGGAGACGCACGGACGGTATACGGAGAGAGTGTTTGCAAGTAGGCGATATTCACAATATGCTAGGTCGATACCTGATCTATCGTAAATGCAAGGTTATAGATAGGTAGTGAATATGGTCATCCAATTCCTTTCAAAGAAGCAAAAGCGGCTTAGTTCTGCAAAGCTTTGAATGGGAAGATACGTGCTCAGCATAACGGTGCGCTATTGAACTCCATTCAATACAATTCTGGTTACAATTCGAACAACTTCTGCTCTGAAGATACATAGGCATGATTCTCCATAGATATTTATTAGATCTAACATATGTACATTTATCCTCTCGTTGAAATAATTTAGGTAGCGCGACCGTGGTTGATGCTTTCTGCCTACTTACGAGTAGGATAGTTATTTAACGCTTTATTTAATGTTTAAATGTTTAATTCATTACATAAAATCTGCTGAAGATTTTATGAACCGATTAAACGCAAGCGGCAAAAATCGTATTCTGTGGTATAGCGATCATTTAGTTTCATAACAAAGATGTTGATTGTTGAAGTATTATACAATAGAAATAACTCCTACTCACTATGAATAAAACTCTCCAATTACCCATTAATTTGAGTTTAACCTTTGACTAACTTTTCTTCGTCCGTTGATCTGATGTACCATAGGGATACCCCGATATCTCTCCATTGCCTGCTGAGTATAGGTGCACTTTTCATCGTACATTTTAATCGTGCAGAATTTGATGAAAATTCTCGTCTTAATTTGTGTCCGGTAACAAATTACGCTCTTTTTTTGAAAGTAATTTTAAACAAAGTGCCTCCGGGAAGATTGATGTCCATTAAAAGGTAATTTCCTAAACAATTTCAGGGAGCCAGCCAACGGTAATCAAATCGCCCGCGATATTTCTCGATTCCGAGAAAAACTTCGTTTTAGAGTTTTCTTCCTACTTAATGCTAAAAGGGAAAATAAAAAATTGTACAGTTTATAAAATCGAAATACGTGCTTTATATTTATTTTGTAAGTTGAAATGATTGGTGTCATTTTTCAAAAGGAGTTTCAAAGATCCCTATCCACCTACTCTACACCTACATGGGATGTCTCATGTCATCTATATGTACACTGTATATTATATAAACTAGCCATAACTATCCTATGTTCGTCTTCAGAGCACAAGCTATTTCGCTGCCAAATTTCGTCAAAATCTTTTCAGTGATTATTCCATAAAAAACTATCAAATGAACAAAAAGTAATATGTACTTTGCATTTAAAATATTATCATCGCACTAATATTATAAAGACAAAGTGTGTGTGTGTGTGTCATCGTCTAGTAGTAGATTTGAATGAATGTTTCTTTGATTGATTCCTTGATTGATAAATCCAATTGCAATCAAACTAGACACAGCGTTAGCTTGCATTCTGCAGACAGATTGTTCATACTTTTCATCCCATTTCATCCCGGAAAAGAGTTTCCCAGGAAACGAAGTCACGGCATGAACCCGATGAGATTATGCAAACTGTTAAATGCCTACAATTTTACACGTGTTCCAAAACTTCGTTAAAATACTTAAGGGATATTTCCATTGTGATTGTAGGAGCATGTACGAATCATCGTATATTCCCCGCGTTCCCTAACAACGATCCTGATTAGTGACATCTCAAAGCTCTACGTGGAAATTAATTTAAATACATCCCTGTCTTTCTGCTCAGCCGAGCACGAGCCGAATCTCAATTCCGACGCCCCCTGCTTCGTTCAATGAACGAAAATTACAATCTCTAGTTTTGAAACTTCCCGAACGAATCTTTTTTATTTATTTCGGATCCATTCACTCGAGAAGCTTAATGCGTTCAAATATTTTTTAACTGTAACACCGTGCTTACCGGTGAGGAAAAATCTGATCTTCTTTTAATGAGCAAAAAATCCTTTCCACCTAAAGGCTTAACGTTTAATTAAATGTCCAAGAGGCTTCACCGTAATAGGTAACTTAAATCTACTGATGGCCGAATTTTATTTTTCAGTGTAACCGAATTTTATAGTCGGTTCCGCTCTTTTCTAATTAATCTTTCAACCTTGGCTCAGGACTCATGTCTACTCATTAAAATTTGAAAAAAAATATTTTAATAAATTACCTATGTCTCTATCTCTATAAAAAAATTAAAAAATAAAAGATCGCGTCTTTTGCACTTAAGTAATTTTGATAGACAGACTAAAACAGACACGCATTTCGCATTCAAAATATCTGAATAGATTAATTTTTTTTTAATATTTTTAGCGAGCAAACGAGCACGCAGGTCACCTGATGTTAAGTGATTACCGCCGCCTATGAACATTTGTAGACCAATGCGTTGCCTGCTTTTTAGGAATTTGTTGGTCCGCCCCTTGAATAACCCCATGTTGTAATTCAGTGGGAACACCGTCGCAGGATTTAGATATCATCATTATAAGCAATCCATGAACGGCTCACCACTGAGCGCAGATCTCTTCTCAGAGAAGACTGACCCAATGCACAATATTGGCAGACTTGGCACATTGTCATTTGAGAACATTATAGGGAACTCTCAGGTGTGCAAGTTTCCCGAAGATCTTTTCCTTCACCATTGAAGCTTGTAAACATAACTCCAAAATAACAGAGGTTCAGTAGAATAGGAGACCTTAACATTATTACTGCTCTTGTTATTTAGAATCAGTAAGGATACCGATTCTAAATCTAAGCATAAATATTTTTCAAGGAAATGTCGGTTAAAACCGTACGTCATCCGCACAGATAGAACAAATAGAATCATGTCACAGATTGTTCCAAATATCCGGCGCGCAGTCACACACACTCGTCAGTCTACAAATAAACATGAGTACGCACTGTAAATAAAATATTATGCGATAGCATTCGAAACGCAGTGAGTGAAATATAGTCCTATGTCAGTGTAACTAGCATCAGAAAATCAGCAATGCATTAAATGGCAATTAGTTAGAAAGTTCTTGGAAACTTGTCACGGAAATGCCGTTTTTTATTTTCTTCAACAGCTGTATTTCATAGTGAGGTAGGTATACCCGAACTCGAAATATAGTTTACTAGCTTTACCCGCGGCTTCGCTCACGTTAAGTTCGATTTTTCAAACCCCTATTTTATCCCTTTAGGGGTTGAATTTTTGAAAATCCTTTCTTAGCGGATACCTACGTTATAATAGTGGTTTGAGCTGTGCGTTGATAGATCAGTCAGTCAATCAGTCAGTCACCTTTGCCTTTTATATATTTAGATTCCTTCTGCACCTCTGAATCGTTTTGCCTGTTAGTGGAACATCACTGAAGCCTACTAATTTCTAGTTTATTATCGTTCTTATTATTTGACTGCGGATCGAAAGCATTGCTGCAAAGTTTTGTAGCAGGATACCTAAACATACTTACGTACATTTTAGTACACGCTACATGTATATCATGTAATTTTATCGTCAACATTCACAATGTACAATTTTTGTTAATATGCGAGATATTCGATAGCAGAATGATCTCATAATTTCAAATGTCTTGTCAGTTTCGTATACCTTTCACTTTCGTAAAATTGCAAAATCAGAGGTGACATTAATCTTTTTCTAAGCCATGCTTTTCTCATTTCTCTGTTCATTTTATATAGAAAAACATCATTCATTGTTTAGAAAAATATAAATTCTTTCGACGCATTACAGTTGTTTTTTTCTGCATTGAAGATCGCCTTTATCATAGGATAATATACTTTGAAAACTTAAAGAACTTTAGAATAACGTTTTTCCTTAAAAGAAAAAGATAAAGCAAACTAATAAAAGTCTCATAGGCAAGAAATAGTTATAAAAATTAAAGTTAGGTATAAAAGTTAAATTATAAAGGCGAGAGTTTATGAGTGCGCGCGCGCGCGCGCTCGTGTGTGTGTGTGTGTGTGTGTGTGTGTGTGTGTGTGTGTGTGTGTGTGGGTGTGGGTGTGTGTTTGTAACTCTTTCACGCAAAAACTACTGGACGGATCGCTGAAATTTTGAATTGAAATAGTTCCTTAGATACATTTTATCCCAGAAAATTAAAAATTTCCTGCGGGCACGGGCATTCATAACCTTGATCCACGCGGACGAAGGCGCGGGCATCATCTAGAAAAAAGATAAACCCTAGCTATGTAATACATAGTAGAAAAATAACAAGTAGGTATATATTTAGGTGCAGTTGGTTCGTTCACTCACAACACGCACGCAATAAACAATGTCAATATTGCGTTCCGCAAACAATCATAACTCACTGGAGCCATAACCGATGGGTAATAAACTGATGGAAAATCTGAACAGATGCCGGTTCAGTTTTATCGCGGGTAACATTGTCAACATCAAACATTGTATCGTGAACTAGTGCAGGCATACACGCCTCACTGCGATACTTCACTACTCCTAACTAGCCATAAACTTTGTTACAAAGCTTAGGTTGAGCCTACTTCTATAATATATCGGGGCTTGATGTTCTAGTCTAATAAAACTAGGTTTTGCCCGCGACTTCGTATGTGTACAGTTAAGACGTGCCATCAAGCGATTTAGCGTTCCGGCAGGATGGCGTGTAGAAGCCGATTAGGGGTATGGGTCGAATTTACACTGCTATACCCCTTCCAAGTTAGCCCGCTACTATCTTAGACTGCATTGTCACTTACCAAAGATCGCAGTCAAGGGCTATCTTGTCACCGAATAAAAAAAAACAAATCTGTTTTTTTTTTTTACCTTACATTACATGGGTACATTTAACCCATACCCCTAATCAGGGGTATGGGTTAAATGTACACTGTTATGCCCCTTTCAAGTTAGCCCGCTACCATCATAGACTACATCGTCACCTACCACCAGACCAGGTGAGATCGCAGTCAAGGATTATCTTAAAATAAGTTTTTTTTAAACCGCGGGAACACTCCAGGAACACAACAACTCCTGTTTTTCCGGGATAGAAGGTAGCCTATGTCACCGAAGAAAAAGCACCGAACCAGCAGTGGTAGATTCACTTGGTAGTTCAAAATCACTTTGTAAAAGTTTATTTAAATAAAAATCTTTTCCATGCTGTTCTTCCAGGTCCAATCCTCCAATCTATTTTATACCGGGAATGGCATGCCTATTATGACTACGTTAGTGTAATTTATAGATTTAATATGAATCTGGAAAAGACAAAGGACTACAAAAGAATCCAAAATTATATACTACAGTTCCACGTTCCGTGGAAACTCTGGAGCCGTACCTATTAAATATCTTTCTTAAGTTATGTTTTTTTTTATGTTTCATGCGTTGTTCTCTAAAATATAATATGTGATGTACAATAAACGTATATTAATTCTTTCATGCATTCATTTCATTCGAAAGGCGACCTCCCTGGCGCATTGGTGAGCGCTGTGGTCTTATAACTGGGAGGTCTCGGGTTCGACTCCCGGCGGAGGCAATTTGGGAATTTATAATTTCTTAATTGTCTCTGGTCTGGTCTGGTGAAAGGCTTTGGCCGAGGCTAGTTACCCACCCTACCGTCAAAGACGTGCCGCCAAGCGATTTAGCGTTCCGCCACAATGGATTAGGGGTATGAGTACACTGCCATACCCCTTCCAAGTTAGCCTGCTACCATCTTAGGCTGCATCTTCACTTGCCATCAGGTGAGATTGCAGTCAAGGACTATCTTGTCATCGAATAAAAAAAAGCATATATTAAGCAAATATTCGGTACGATTTCCTTCTTTTCACTGGGAAAAAGGTAAAAACGAAGCAAGAAAGCTACTAATATTCCTAATACAAAACCATGACTTTCACTTTATCAGAAAACACCAACAGAAGAAATATTGCAAAATGACTTTCTGCTAATATCTGCAATTTCATTTCCCATTAGGTCTAACACAGACCACCGACTTATTTAAGGCAATGGCCGGCTTTTATCGGTTATGGAATGTTATAGGCCGATTTTCTTCCGAATCAACTCACTCGTAATATTGTTCCCCATCTGTATAAGCATGGTTACTCATACTTGTTTCCTATTTCCTGCTAATATTGTATCCTTATTACTAATATTATTAATGTGATAGCAAGTTTGTCCTTCAATCACGTTGTTGAGTCTTTCAATCACGATTGTATTTTCAAAAATCCTTTCTTAGCGGGTGCCTACATCACAACAGCTATCTGTATGCCAAATTCAAGTATCTATCAGATCAGTCAGTCAGTCAACTTTTCCTTTTATATATTTAGATTTCATATATTTAATTAAATGTTTGGTATTACATTTCAAATACGGTGACGGTCTTTTCATTTGAAACGCTTAGCACATGAATTAGAAATGTCCTCGAAGATTGGTTTCGTATATAAGGCAACCTCATATAGCGTGAATTAGAAATATCCTAGAAGATTGGTTTCATACAGTGCAAACTTAAGATCGTGACAAGCATACATAGTGGTCGTATCCCTAGCGATTTCTATTCGGGGCTTGAGATCAAAGTGGAATACAAGACAGTGCTATGGCGATAATAGGCAACGTTATATAAGCTCCCATGGTGATTTTGGCATTTAATCCAACCGGACCGGAAATTTGACTGGCATATCTAATTACACAAGATTTCGTGCATGAGAAATGTATAAGAGAATTTTTTGAATTTGGGAAATAGAGTTCCGTAATAAAGCAATTTAAAGGCAAAAACTCTTTTTACAAAACCGACTTCAAACGCTACTACAAAGTATATCAATTGTGCCTATCAAATTTGAAGAGTTCCCTCGATTTTTCCAGGATCCCATTATCAGATCTTGACTTGATGCCTATGGGATCACCTGGGAAGTACATATACCCTTTAAAAAAAAAAAGATTTTTCCAAATCGGTCCAGGCGTCGTCGAGTAGTCGGGGAACATACATAAAAACTTTAAAAAAAAAAGATTCCGACGAATTGAGAACTTCCTTTTGTGAAGTGGGTTAAAAAAAGCCAACTCTTATGGGTACTAGCTCTTATGGGATGTGAATAATACTCTCGAACATTAGTACAATAGGAAAATTCCCATCACATCTTTCGTTCAGGACCATTTTTTTTTTATTCGATGACAAGATAGTCCTTCACTGCGATTTCACCTGATGGTAAGTGTCGATGCAGTCTAAGATGGTAGCGGGCTAGCTTGGAAGGGGTATGGCAGTGTAGATTCAACCCATACCCCTAATCGGTTTCTACATACCATCGTGCCGGAACGCTGAATCGCTTGGCGGCACGACTTTGACGGTAGGGCGGTAACTAGCCACGGCCGAAGCCTCCGATCAGACAAAAAATATTTTTAAACATTACGCATCATTACTGAGTTCCGTAAACTCATTGGCTCAAAAATATGCCATTAAGCCTTGAAACGTTAAAACAATATCGCATCAGGCGTAGTATAGGGACACCGAGATCATTTATTTGCCGGCCTGCGGTGGGCGTTGCTATTGTTCCCGCTAGAATGACTATCCAATATTATCTTTGCAGAGACTGTCCTATGTTTGGGACATAATATTATTTCAACTCTACGTGCTCGCCATAGTGCGTACTATTAAGCTGGATTTCAATGATATTTCGTGACAAACTACTTAAACCTAAGAAACTGGTGTTAATAATGACCTTCTCGAAGCTTTTTGTTGTATAAGATTTTGCGTTTATGAGTGTATCTTTGACTTTATTAACCGACGAAAGAAAAGGAGGTTCTCAATTCGTTGCATATATATATATTTTATAATATTTATATGCCAGCTGATATATAATACTGAATTAGTATTTATCTGTAACTTGCTCATTTTCTAATTTTTTATTGAAGTGTTAACCTACACTTAAAGGAAATAACCTAATAGATTTATAAATACATATCAAAACACACACAGTTGCACATAACAGTTGCTATAAAACTGATTGAAAAAGTAGATACATATCACTAATTTCGTAGCTGACGTGTGGTTCGGCCTTGGTGTAACGGTTAACACACTCGGGCGCGATTTCCAGAGAGATGTGGGTTCGAATCCCGCCGGCCTCGGAATTTTTGATATGTATTTATAAATCTATTAGGTTGCTCATTTTCATCATAATCATCAGCAATCTATCAACAGCTCACTACTGAGAGCAAATTTCTTCTCGCAGAAGGATCATATGCTATGACATGCTATCGCCTCTTCTCGAAGAAGCATCATATGCATGCTCTGGCATATGATCATCACCGCCAGGCACGACCACGCTGGCTCACAGCAAATTGGCAGAATTCACGTGAAAAACATTGTGGAGAAGTTTTAAGAGTACAGTTTTCCTCGCGATGTTTTCCGCAGACGTTGAAGCACGTGATAAATTAACTGCCTCAACGCACATAACTCCGAAAACTCAGAGGTGCATGCCCGGGATCAAAGCCGCGAGTTTCCTAATGGGAGACCGAAGTCCTTACCACTAGGCTATCACTGTTCACACAACTAGTAAAATATTACAATACTAGTTGATGCCCGCGACTTCGTTCGCGTGGATAAAGGTTTTTAATTACCGCGGAAACTCGCTTATTTTCCGGAATAAAAAGTAGCCTATGTGTTATTAAAGACTATAATCTATCTCTGTGCCAAACAGCTGAATCGGTTCAGTCGTTGCAGCTTGATTGAGTAACAAACACCCATCAATACATCCAAACTTTCGCATTTATAATAGGATAATAAATTGTGTATTGAACATATTTTTCGCTCTGACTGATTTAAAAAATATTTTTCGTATTGGCCTCAATTACCTCGGTCCCACATTTTAGAATTCAAATTGGGACTCCCGGTTTAAAGCCCGTAATGGTGGCTCTACTCCCAACTCGCTATCGTATTTGGCGGACCGCCAGAACGAATACGAAACTATGAGCAACACAGGTTACTAAGACCTGTATCGGTTAATCAACCCGATGCGAGGATTGTGAAATAATACCACTTTGTTGTAAGCCATGCGTAATTAGTTAACAAATTCATTTGGACAACGGCCAATCGAAATACTGTAGTCAATATTATCGACGTACGGACAGAGTGGAAGGCTGTGATTACCAACGCCACGAAGACTTTTTCCTATGGACACGACCAATGAAGTGTGCGACGGAATAAGAAGATATTGTCTGAAGGCTTTGTTGTAAGCCATGCGTAATTAGTTTACAAATTCATTTGGACAACGGCCAATCGAAATACTGTAGTCAATATTATAGACGTACGGACAGAGTGGAAGGCTGTGATTACCAACGCCACGAAGACTTTTTCCTATGGACACGACCAATGAAGTGTGCGACGGAATAAGAAGATATTGTCTGAAGGCTTTGTTGTAAGCCATGCGTAATTAGTTTACAAATTCATTTGGACAACGGCCAATCGAAATACTGTAGTCAATATTATAGACGTACGGACAGAGTGGAAGGCTGTGATTACCAACGCAACGAAGGCATTTTCCTATAGACACGACCAATGAAGTGTGTGACGAAGAAGATTTTGTCTAAAGGCTTTGTTGTAAGCCATGCGTAATTAGTTAACAAATTCATTTGGACAACGGCCAATCGAAATAGTGTAGTCAATATTATCGACGTACGGACAGAGTGGAAGGCTGTGATTACTAACGCCACGAAGACTTTTTCCTATGGACACGATCAATGAAGTGTGCGACGGAATAAGAAGATATTGTCTGATGGCTTTGTTGTAAGCCATACGTAATTAGTTAACAAATTCATTTGGACAGTGGTCAATTGAAATATAGAAGTCTATATGGATGAGCGGACAGAGTGGAAGGCTAGAGTCACCGAAGGCACGAAGGCACTTTCGTATGGACACTACCTTCAGCAATGAAGTGTGCATCCAAAAAGCTAATATGGATGTATTCACGAAGTGGAATAAGATTTGGTAGGACGGCTTTGTTGTATGACATGCGTAATTAGTTAACAAACTAATTTGGACAAGGCCCAATCGAAATACTGAAATCTATATGGACGCGCGGAATTGTGGAAGGCTGTAGTTACCGACACTACAAAGGCGTTTTAATACGGACACGACCTTTAGAAATGAAGTGAGCGACCAAGAAGATATGAATGTATTCATGGAATGGAATAAGAAGATTTTGTCGGAAGGCTTTGTTGTATGACATGCGTAATTAGTTAACAAATTAATTTGGACAACGGCCAATCGACATACTGAAATCTTATGAAATCGTAGCACAAGAAGACCGAACGGTTCGGAGTTTGGTGCGCTTGTCTGTTTTGTAGAGTGCACTGCACAGTCTGCTGGTTCGATCGTCTGTTAATACTTTTAGTAATTCAAAATATCTCCAAAAATTAATTAGAGGCCAAATCTCATTTCCTGAAACCCACCCTTTAGTTAATTTCATCGGCAGGTGTTCAGGACTTTTCCAAAGGAGGTATTCAAGGACTTTCTACTCTTATTTCTTTACATAATAATTTTAGCGATATTTAATAAAAAGGGGCGTCTGATTTAGAATTCGACCGACCTTCGTTTTACCAAAAGAACATTTTGTCCAATTTCATAACTTAACCTAATACATACCACCGTATTATTACCTAAGCTTTTTTAACTGCCTCGTCGGTTCATCTAGTGATGTCTGCCAAGTGCCAACACTGTACTACTGTATTGAGTCTGTCCAAAGACGATTCCTGCGAAGACTTTTGTTTAAATTTAACAGAAAGCTTGTCAATTCCTCTTATGAAGATAAACTAAAATATTTTAAACTTGATCCTCTATGCTTGCGTCGTAGGCTGCTTGATACCATGATACTTCATAAAATAATTAATAATCAAACGGATACATCATTATTATCAAAAATCAATTTCAATTGTAAAATCCCTAAACGAACAGTTTGTACCTACAACATATTTAAACCTAATAGTAGCCGTACTAACCTAGCTTATCACTCCTGCATCAATCGCATTTGTCGCCAGTTTAATACGCTCAATCAAAATAATCAGCAACTCAATTTGTTTAATTCCAGGTCAACCTGCTTTCGTCGTAATGTCATTGACTCCCTGCGTAAGGGAGCGAAATTGTAGATTTTTGCCATAATGTTTGTTACACTATCTAAAATAATCTTTTTGTATGTCCTTAAATCTTTTGTACATTCCAATTATTGATATTTTTGCTATGTGTCTTTTAGTTGTAAGTATTTTTGCTGATATCTTTACATTTGTGCATGAATATTGTTGGTTTGTCTAATAAAGTAAAATAAAATAAAACTACCCGGTACGGGGTCCTCACTCTTACACCTTGGGACCCCAACGACCATCAGTTCTTCGAACTATTTCCACTTCAGTTCACTTTTGGAGTTATTTTTATACAATTACTAGCGGCCCGCTCCGGCTTCGCACGGGTATAAAATATATAGCCTATGTCATTCACTGTTAACGGCAGGATCTCCGAAAACAGCCTGTTTTGGATTCAATAGTAAACAATCAAATATTCATTGTTTTGATAGGTTAAAAATATATGTTGTAGATTAATACACGTTCTAATTTATTTTGCCGTTCAAAAGTCCATATTTTGAACTTCACTCGATGAAATAATATTCCGAAAACAGTGTAGTTTTCAATTGGGTTTCGGTTGTATGTGTAGTATATCAAAGTTAAACTAAAAAAAAAAATTACAAAAAATAGGCAAAAGCTTCTAGAATAATATTTTGCCGTTAATTTTTCTCTAAAAAGCTTTCTTTTTTTTTAATCATGACTGGTTTACTTTCTTTATAACAAAGTGGCTCGGGCGCCTCATTTCAGTAGCTCGCAAGGTATCATCGAGGGAGGACGTATCGCTCTAGCTGGCTCACTGCGATCCCCGCTGATCAGACGAACTATTGGAGTATTATTTATTTGTGTTCACTTATCATAGATAATCAAAATAAAATTAGTGTGTAAATATTATTACCTATTATCTTCTAGTGTGTAAATCTTGTTATGTATTATTAAATCTGTAAATATTAATGTAAGTTAGGTACTCTTATAGTAAATTAATTAATTAAGAATATAATAAAGTGAAAATATGGGGACTAAAAATAAACAAAAGAACAAAATATCCAGATTTAAATTACGAAAGCTTAGACAAAATATAAGGTAAGTTTGATCCTTCTAATACAAATGTTGTACCTATTCTGTACCTTACCTACTTTATTTTTTTTAATTCTTGTGAATCTTTGGACAGACTTTCGAAATCGATCTGGACTCTCGAATTCCCTGCACTTGAGAACCATTGCCAAAATCAGAAAAAAGTGGCAGCCATTTTCTTTTTTCTCGTTATGGGACCAATTCCTTTCAAAATCGATATCTGGAGATCCCTGTGCTCATAAAGGAGAACCACTGCCAAAATCAAAAAAAGTGGCGGCCATTTTCTTTTTTCTCGTTATGGGACCGATTTCTTTCAAAATCAATATCTAGGGGTCCCTGTGCTCATAAAAGAGATAACCACTACCAAAATTAGAAAAAGTGGCGGCCATTTTCTTTTTTCTCGTTATGGGACCGATTTCTTTCAAAATCGATATCTGGGGATCCCTGTGCTCATAAAAGAGATTACCACTGCCAAAATAAAAAAAAGTGGCGGCCATTTTCTTTTTTCTCGTTATGGGACCGATTTCTTTCAAAATCGATATCTGGGGATCCCTGTGCTCATAAAAGAGATTACCACTGCCAAAATCAAAAAAAGTGGCGGCCATTTTCTTTTTTCTCGTTATGGGACCGATTTCTTTCAAAATCGATATCTGGGGATCCCTGTGCTCATAAAAGAGATAACCACTGCCAAAATTAGAAAAAGGGGCAGCCATTTTCTTTTTTCTCGTTATGGGACCGATTTCTTTCAAAATCGATATCTGGGGATCCCTGTGCTCATAAAAGAGATTACCACTGCCAAAATCAAAAAAAGTGGCGGCCATTTTCTTTTTTCTCGTTATGGGACCGATTTCTTTCAAAATCGATATCTGGGGATCCCTGTGCTCATAAAAGAGATAACCACTGCCAAAATTAGAAAAAGTGGCGGCCATTTTCTTTTTTTTCGTTATGTGACCGATTTCTTTCAAAATCGATATCTGGGGATCCCTGTGCTCATAAAAGAGATAACCACTG
Organism: Hipparchia semele; assembly: GCA_933228805.2. NCBI lineage: Eukaryota > Metazoa > Arthropoda > Insecta > Lepidoptera > Nymphalidae > Hipparchia > Hipparchia semele. The sequence continues at coordinate 8,480,565 of OW121725.1, read as the reverse complement.
CCAAAATTAGAAAAAGTGGCGGCCATTTTCTTTTTTTTCGTTATGTGACCGATTTCTTTCAAAATCGATATCTGGGGATCCCTGTGCTCATAAAAGAGATAACCACTGCCAAAATTAGAAAAAGTGGCGGCCATTTTCTTTTTTTCGTTATGGGACCGATTTCTTTCAAAATCGATATCTGGGGATCCCTGTGCTCATAAAAGAGATAACCACTGCCAAAATTAGAAAAAGTGGCGGCCATTTTCGTTTTTCTCGTTATGGGACCGATTTCTTTCAAAATCGATATCTGGGGATCCCTGTGCTCATAAAAGAGATAACCACTGCCAAAATTAGAAAAAGTGGCGGCCATTTTCTTTTTTTTCGTTATGTGACCGATTTCTTTCAAAATCGATATCTGGGGATCCCTGTGCTCATAAAAGAGATAACCACTGCCAAAATTAGAAAAAGTGGCGGCCATTTTCTTTTTTTTCGTTATGGGACCGATTTCTTTCAAAATCGATATCTGGGGATCCCTGTGCTCATAAAAGAGATAACCACTGCCAAAATTAGAAAAAGTGGCGGCCATTTTCTTTTTTCTCGTTATGGGACCGATTTCTTTCAAAATCGATATCTGGGGATCCCTGTGCTCATAAAAGAGATAACCACTGCCAAAATTAGAAAAAGTGGCGGCCATTTTCTTTTTTTCGTTATGGGACCGATTTCTTTCAAAATCGATATCTGGGGATCCCTGTGCTCATAAAAGAGATAACCACTGCCAAAATTAGAAAAAGTGGCGGCCATTTTCTTTTTTCTCGTTATGGGACCGATTTCTTTCAAAATCAATATCTAGGGATCTCTGTACTCATAAAAGAGATATCCACTGCCGAAATTAGAAAATTGGCGGCCATTTTCTTTTTTCTCGTTATGGGACCGATTTCTTTCAAAATCGATATCTGGGGATTCCTGTGTTTATAAAAGAGGTAACCACTGTCAGAATGGGAAAAAGTGACAGCCATTTTCTTTTTTCTCGTTAAGGGACCAATTTCTTTCAAAATTGATCCCTGTGCTCATTATAGAGGTAACCATTGTCAAAACTAGAAAAAGTGGTGGCCATTTTCTTTATTCTTGTTATGGAATTTATTTGTTACGTTCCCTTATTGGTTGAGCGAAGCAACGGCTGGATCGTCATGCTCGTGAACGGGTGTCACCAACGGGAATGTTTGTCTACTTTCTGGTTAGTACAGTAATGTGGAGCGGAGATATCGAATTTGAAAGAATTTTATCCAATAGTAAATAATGATAAGAACGCCTTTTTAATATTTGACTAATGTTTAACTATAGCAAAAAAAAATATTACTGCCACTTTTTCTAATTTTGGCAGTGTTTATCTCTTTTATGAGCACAGAGATTCCCAGATATCGATTTTGAAAGAAATCGGTCCCATAACGAGAAAAAAGAAAATGGCCACCACTTTTTCTAATTTTGGCCATGGTTACCTCATTTATGAACCTAAGGAACCCCAGATATCGATTTTGAAAGAAATTGGTCAATTAACGAGAAAAAAGAAAATGGCCTCCATTTTTTCTAATTTTGGCAGTGGTTACCTTTTTTACGAGCACAGGTATCCCCAGATATCGATTTTGAAATAAATTGGCCCCATAACGAGAAAAACGAAAATGACTGCAACTTTTTTTAATTTTGGCAGTGGTTAGTGGTTACCTCTTTTATGAGCACAGGGATCCCCAGATATCGATTTTGAAAGAAGTCGGTCCCATAACGAGAAAAAAGAAAATGGACGCCACTTTTTTTGATTTTGGCAGTGGTTATCTCTTTTATGAGCACAGGGATCCCCAGATATCGATTTTGAAAGAAATCGGTCCCATAACGAAAAAAAAGAAAATGGCCGCCACTTTTTCTAATTTTGGCAGTGGTTATCTCTTTTATGAGCACAGGGATCCCCAGATATCGATTTTGAAAGAAATCGGTCCCATAACGAGAAAAAAGAAAATGGCCGCCACTTTTTCTAATTTTGGCAGTGGTTATCTCTTTGATGAGCACAGGGATCCCCAGATATCGATTTTGAAAGAAATCGGTCCCATAACGAAAAAAAAGAAAATGGCCGCCACTTTTTCTAATTTTGGCAGTGGTTATCTCTTTTATGAGCACAGGGATCCCCAGATATCGATTTTGAAAGAAATCGGTCACATAATGAAAAAAAAGAAAATGGCCGCCACTTTTTCTAATTTTGGCAGTGGTTATCTCTTTTATGAGCACAGGGATCCCCAGATATCGATTTTGAAAGAAATCGGTCACATATCGAAAAAAAAGAAAATGGCCGCCACTTTTTCTAATTTTGGCAGTGGTTATCTCTTTTATGAGCACAGGGATCCCCAGATATCGATTTTGAAAGAAGTCGGTCCCATAACGAGAAAAAAGAAAATGGCCGCCACTTTTTTTGATTTTGGCAGTAGTTATCTCTTTTATGAGCACAGGGATCCCCAGATATCGATTTTGAAAGAAGTCGGTCCCATAACGAGAAAAAATAAAATGGCCGCCACTTTTTTTGATTTTGGCAGTGGTTCTCTTTTATGAGCACAGGGATCACCAGATATCGATTTTGAAAGAAATCGGTCCCATAACGAGAAAAAAGAAAATGGCCGCCACTTTTTCTAATTTTGGCAGTGGTTATCTCTTTTATGAGCACAGGGATCCTCAGATATCGATTTTGAAAGAAGTCGGTCCCATAACGAGAAAAAAGAAAATGGCCGCCACTTTTTCTAATTTTGGCAGTGGTTATCTCTTTTATGAGCACAGGGATCCCCAGATATCGATTTTGAAAGAAATCGGTCACATAACGAAAAAAAAGAAAATGGCCGCCACTTTTTCTAATTTTGGCAGTGGTTATCTCTTTTATGAGCACAGGGATCCCCAGATATCGATTTTGAAAGAAATCGGTCACATAACGAAAAAAAAGAAAATGGCCGCCACTTTTTCTAATTTTGGCAGTGGTTATCTCTTTTATGAGCACAGGGATCCCCAGATATCGATTTTGAAAGAAATCGGTCCCATAACGAGAAAAACGAAAATGGCCGCCACTTTTTCTAATTTTGGCAGTGGTTATCTCTTTTATGAGCACAGGGATCCCTAGATATCGATTTTGAAAGAAATCGGTCCCATAACGAAAAAAAAGAAAATGGCCGCCACTTTTTCAAATTTTGGCAGTGGTTATCTCTTTTATGAGCACAGGGATCCCCAGATATCGATTTTGAAAGAAATCGGTCCCATAACGAGAAAAAAGAAAATGGCCGCCACTTTTTTTGATTTTGGCAGTGGTTCTCTTTTATGAGCACAGGGATCACCAGATATCGATTTTGAAAGAAATCGGTCTAATAACAAAAAAAAAACTGAACAAAATATGTAGTAAGTAAAATATTAATCGAACTTACTTAATACCTTGTTTGAGCTTTAGCAGTTTAAAACTGCATGTTTTGTTCTTTCTTCAATATAAATATTTCATAAACCTTAGAACTGCCCTACTGTTAGGTATCATAAGGTTATTTAATCTATGACGTAAAATTTGCGCTGCGGCGGGGTTAGCGAGTTCATTTGATGAGCGCGAGCGAGACCTCACCGTGCGAGGAACGAAGTGGCTCTAAAATACCTACTGCGGCCGAAGATCGTGCCCTTAATGGATGTTATTATACATATAAACCTTCCTCTTCAATCACTCTATCTATTAAAAAAAAACCGCATCAAAATCCGTTGCGTAGTTTTAAAGATTTAAGCGTACATAGGGACAGAGAATGCGACTTTGTTTTATACTATGTACCTAGTGATTTGTACGTTATTGTAATATTGTTTTTTGGATTACCGTAAACGAGATTTATGAATCTTCTAAATATATAAAAGGGAAAGGTGACTGACTGACTGATTGACTGACTAATTGACTGACTGATCTATCAATGCACAGTACAAAACACTGGACGGATCAGGTTGAAATTTGGCATACAGATAGCTATTATGACGTAGACATTAAGAAATGATTTTTGAAAATTCAACCCCTAAGGGGATAAAGTAGGGCTTTAAAAAATCGAACTTAACGTGAGCGATGCCGCAGGAAAAAGCTAGTTAATAGATACAATTCATCCGCTATTTGAACGGTCACGCAAATTAAATTCAGCATTGGATAAGTAACCATAAAATAAATTCATCCAGCTGAATAGAGTATACATACCGAATGCTGAATAGCGAAACGTACAAAATACCTACCTTAATTAGTTTGGATACGAACGAAATCTTGGAAATTAATGCGGCCTCTTCAAATGTGCCCGCAAATAAACAAATCAAAGCCAAAGAGATAAGTCTATGTCTCCCGGATCATAACTTCCTAAGCCGTCCATAATTGCCTGATCGTCTCGACATTTTCCGTTAAGTGGCCGTATCTTTTATTACGCGACAAGTTAAGCCTGGAACCGAAGCGATCTTGATTATTGTTGTAATACTTATCTGGTGGTTCCTTTAGTCATGGCAGATGTTTGATGATAGTATCTGTCCGGCAAAGTCTCATTAGAATAGAATAGAATTTTTTATTTAAATATACTTTTACAAATTGAGAGCTTGCTCCCGCCTGACCGCTCCCACTTAGGCTCCTGACAGGCACGCACACTTACGCAATGTTTTTTTTTTTTTTTAAAAGAATATCAGCCAAGCTGAACTTGACTGATGTTCTCCTCTCCCCTCCAAATAAGTGAACACTATTGTCGTACCCACTCCAAACTTGTGTTAGGAGTGGGTACGACAATAGTGTAACGGGTGGGATTCGAACCTGCGACCTTTCAGTTTTCAGTCCGCACCTTTAACCGTTGGGCTATTGAGGCTTCGTGCATGTACCATAAGTAAAGCACCGTTAACTTGTGAAATAAACGTACTATACCTTAGTACACATTGCGTCATTTTTATTTGTCGTATGAATTAAATCATCAAACATAACATACATCTCAGCCAAAGCAACTTTGTAAACAGTTTTTGTTCCAAAATGGCCACGCGACAACCCATGACAAGTTTCGTAATCCCTAAAGTTTGTCAATAAAACTTTTAGTGGACATCATTTGTCACACACAATCACATGGACTACTAAATATTATTTAATGCATTGGGATAGTGATCAGTAATGTTACGATCAACAAACAAGCTGACAGTAGTAGTATCCTTAATCTAAATATATAAAAGGCAAAGGTGACTGATTGACTGACTGACTGACTAACTGACTTACTGACTGACTGATCTATCAACACAGCTCTAACCACTAGACCGATCGAGCTGAAATTTGGCATACAGGTAGCTATTAGAACCTTGGCATCCGCTAAGAAAGAATTTTTGAAAATTTCATCCCCAAGAGGGTTAAGTAGGGGATAAAAGTTTGTATAAAAGTCCGTCATTTTTCAAGTTATATCCATGAAACTTTGTATTTAGGCTTTCGAATAAAAAAAAATACGTATTGTACAGATTTTGAAAAATCCTCCCCCAATGGCATCAAATAGGGGATAAAAATTTGTATGAATGTTTTTCAGATGACGTAGTCATCCGCTAAGAAAGGATTTTTTAAAATTCAACCCCGAAAGAGGTAAAATAGGGGTTTAAAAATCGAACTTAACGTGAGCGAAGCCGCGGGTTAAAGCTAGTATATTATAAATGCAAAAGTGTGTTTATTGGTTTGTCTTTCAGTCACGCACCAGAGGAGGCGGCATCGATATAATTGTACTACGTAATAGATATTACGTTCCGAACACTTACCTTATTCAATTGACATGCACAGTCGACCGCGCATTAGTTCTACGAACTATTCTAGACGTACGAACGGGGCGCTATCTACGCGAACTTTTACAAGCAAGTAGTTACACAAGGAATGATCTGGACTACTTTTATCCTGGAATATCCAAGACAAGTCAACCCCCTTTGACCTTTTGACGACCTCCCTGGCGCAGTGGTGTGCGCTATGGTCTTATAACTGGGAGGTCTCGGGTTCGATTCCCGGCGGGGGCAGTTTAGGAATTTATAATTTCTAAATTGTCTCTGGTCTGGTCTGGTGGGAGGCTTTGGCCGTGGCTAGTTACCACCCTACCGTCAAAGACGTGCCGCCAAGCGATTTAGCGTTCCGGCACGATGGCGTGTAGAAACCGATAAGGGGTATGGGTTGAATTTACACTGCTATACTCCTTTCAAGTTAGCCCGGTACCATCTTAGACTGCATGGTCACTTACCATCAGGTGAGATCGCAGTCAAGGGCTATCTTGTCATCGAATAAAAAAAAAAAAAGTCAACCCGGATAAAATGACGGGCGTTAACTAGTGATATGTCATCATAATGATCAGCGGCGCAACAGCTCTATATAGGCCCGGCCTGCATCAAAAATTTCCTTCGTCTATCTCTGTCATCCGCGCTCGCCCTCAGTTTCTACTTCTTCTCTTCTCAATAAATTGGAAGAAGAAGAAGTGATATATATTGAAACCTCATTGACCAACGCTTAAAGGTGTGGACTGAAAACTGACGCCGGGTCGATCTCTATCCGTTGCACGACTGTCGTACCCGCTCCTAACACGTGTTTCCGTTTATTTCGAGGGGAGAGTAGAATAAAGTTCAGCTTTGCTAATATTCTTTACGAACAAAAATCATGAGCTGTTCGCGATGTCTGCAAATCGCCGACTCGTCTATCTTGAATTATAATTATCGAAGTTCTTATAAAACCGTTGACGAATATACGATCAAGCCGAATAAGTATATTATATTAAGACGCGTCATTATGTCTGTCGTTACCTCATAAGATTATAATTTTAGAATCTTCACAGAAGTAAGTTTCGTTCAGTTTACGAAAAATCTCTATCCATTTAATCTCATTTAATGAGTCGTCGTAAAGCTATATAAAAAAAACTATTAAGACTGAACGAAAATAAATGAGTCACTGGAATTCAGTATAAATATAACCTAGCGGAATTTAATGATTAGACGATCATTGTTAGCAGGTATTTTTGTTCCGTACCTATTTTACTTTACCGTCATTGCTTATTGGAATTTTAGACATAGGTACAAAACTGCCACCTTTCCCTAGGCGTTGTCCCTCGCAGTTAGTTAACCACAAACCGTTGCACGTTTTGCCAGTTTGATTGCAGGCTTGGTTTTGGTCAAATCAAAACAACAAATCCCCAACAGTGAATCCGTCGGTATTGACGTAATTTTTGCATGGGTATAGTTGAAGACCTGATAGTAGCAGAGGATTTTAGCTCCGGAAAAACAAAATATTCCCGCAAGGTTTTTAAAACCTTAGTCCATGCGGATAAAATTGCGGACAAAAATCTTTATATATAAAAGGAAAAGGTGACTGACTGATCTATTGGATACCCACTGAACGGATCGGGCTGAATCTCATCAGATACCTATTATAATGATCCATCCATTAAGAAATTTTTCAAAATTCCACCCCTAAGGGGTTAAAATAAGGATTAGAAAAATCGAACTTAACGTGAGCAAAGCCGCGGGCAAAAGATTGTCAAAAAATAAATCTAGAATAACAAAATTGTGCTTCTATTAGAATAAAGAGATAAGAAAGAGATAGATAGATCGTTAGATACTCCGATACGGTCTGATTTTCCTAGACGTCATATTTTTCTTCTGTGATCGCTGGACGTCATATAAATCATTTATTGTAGATTGTGTTTTTAACCGCATTCCCTAAAAGAAGGAGGTTCTCAATTCGTCGGAATCTTTTTTTTATTTTTCATGTTCCCCGATTTCTCGAAAACGCCTGGACCGATTCGAAAATTCTTTTTTTGTTTAAAAGGGTATACTTCCCAGGTGGTGCCATTATCATAGGATCTGATGATGGGATCCTGGAGAAATCAAGAAAACTCTTCAAATTTTATAGGATATATTTTGTTGTGGCGTTTGAAGTCGGTTTAATAAAAAGAATTTTTATGATTATATTCGGATATACAACGCTTAATGAATTTCTTTATGTGGGTGAAGTACTATGACCAGAATACGATAGCCAATTTAAGTTTGACTGCGGGAGAAAATCCAAAGTTAAATTGCCACATAACTCTAGCATACGAGATAAATCAGCCCATCTTGCCAACTTATTTCAATAATAGCATACGAAACTGAAATATGCAACTCGGTTTACGGTCCATCAAGCTTTGCTACGAGCCTTTCGCATAAGTGAATTGGCTGCTACGAAAATCCATATTCGTGGTACGAAATCCGCGGGAACGGCACTGGGTTTTATTACCCGAGTTTTCTCGAAGAGTTGCCAGTTCTACCCTCTTGATAAATTATGTTGTTTTCGCAGAGCTGTTTGCTCCCCTTGCGGTGGGAATCTATTGAACTGAAGTAGGTGATCGCTGCTGGGACTAAAAACATCGTGGCGCCTTTTGTGTTTGTGTCTGATGGAATATTTTGATCAGATCAAGGTCGGGTCGTCCCATTTATCTGTCTATACCTTTTGCGCCTATTAAATTATGTTTGATAGAGAACTATTTTTGTCGTACAACATCCAAAGAGCCTATTGCTCTGTTCAAATCCAACTGCCCGTCTGACTTCAATGTGATCATAATTTTGTTTATTAATTTTTATATCTGTGATTTTGTGGTTTTTGTAATTTTGATTAATTCTGTTTTTTTATATTATGTCAAGTGTATTCACATTATAATGGGGCGGACATGTAAAAGGCCCTCAATAAATAAAGGGAAAAAAACTATTTTTGATTGGTAATAGTAAAAAAAATAGTTATGGTATGGGAACTTACCTATGGGAAAATTTTCAAGTTTCCTCACTTATGTCATAAATAACTACCTACTAAGACACACGTGCGATTTTCGATGTTTACCATATGACCTTCGTGACCAACAATCACACATGTGAGGTCTTCTTAAGAGTTTTTGACAACAGCAAATGTGTTGAAATAATTTTAAATCTCTCTTCATGACCAGACTGATATAACTCTTATAAAATACTTTGTGGTATAAGTTGTCTCTTTCCTTTTGTAAATTACCCACTTTCCACTGTTCAAATAACAAACAAAACAATTACAGAGCTTACATAAAGTTCTTTTATTTCTTTCATAGCTTGTAGTTTGATTCTCTTGTAGTAACGCGTTTGTCATCGCGACAAACAATGCCCCCAATAGTTGCCTATCTAGGACGATCCCTACATCCATCTCTGTCACTCCTCGGACTAATCTCAATCACCCGTCCCTGTTCCGCTCGACCTGCAATCTCGAGTCGCCCTAATGATATTTGTGGTTGATTATAATTATACATGCCCTCCTTTGAAATGTCAAGCTGTATTTAATTAAAGACGCCGTTTAATTATAGATCGAATGCTTTTTGTCTTAAACGAAATTTAAATTTGTGTCAAACATCGTTTGTGAGCCTCGTTACACAGGCACAAGTAAGTAACTTTGACGGGGAGTCGACGGCGATGTTATTTAAACGAAGTCAACAATCAAATAAATTAGAAGAGCTGTACGTCTTATTTTCCGTCGTAAAAGACGGTAAATGTTACATGTATCTACAGTTGGTATAATTTACTGTCATTTATGACTGACACAGTTTGCCAAATGCCTAATCATACATCATCTTGTAATAGGAACTCCGAAAAATTAAGTTGTGACAACATTACAGCAGGTTTTAATTTCAAAAGAAATTGAAAGTCGAATGAATATTTCATCAAAATAAAGCTAAAAATACACTAGTGTGGTAGAGGCATATCGATTTCATACATTTATTAAGGCCAAAGAGAGACATCACAACAGCATCCGACAATATACTGTATATAGATACATTTAGTATGATAGCATACTAAATGTATAAAACCGATTTGCTTTTGATACATCGCGATACTCACAACACGCTACTGCATTTTATTTTACTGATTCGTTAGAATTTTTGTCAACTTTCATAATTCATTATTGATTCACCATAAAATATTATGTGATGATGCCCGCAACTTCGTCCGCGTGGATTAAGGTTTTTTAATCCCGCGGGAACTCTTTAATTTTCCGGGATAAAAAGTAGCCTATGTGCTATTCCAATCTATAATCTATCTCTATCTCATTTATAATATGAATAGGATTAAAGGATTATCTTTGTTGGGTAATTTAGGGACTTCGCACATAAGACGTAGTAGAACAGTCATTTTTATACGCTTGTTTTATAGCGTGCGTCTATTACATTTAATGTGCATAGATCCTCTCTTGTTACTAAGCGTCGTATGGATAAACTTTTCACTTCGAGCAATATTAAATCATTTCAAAGTCGAAATAAAACAAAAAGAAAAGAAAAGAAGGTACCTACACGTATCCGTCATAACCTCAGATGAGTTTAGAACTCCGAGAATATATTAAAACTTTATCAAAGCGCGAACTTCGATCTCCTTTCAGTTGGGTGTTGGAAGTCATCTTTGTAGGTGAAAAGTCTAAAAATCCTAGTATAGAACTAGATCTAAGTACCTATCTCTAAGTATTACGTCGATACTTCCTACGTAAGTTGTTGTATCCCCAAAACGATTACGTGACGCATTAATTGTTGTGAAGGTCAATAAAATGGTTTAGGCCGTCGTTTTAATAACGATACAACTTTACACCTACTTTATATAATGTAAAAATAAATGATAAAAAATTAAACAAATAATAATGATAAATATGGATGTATTATAAAATTGTACTATTTAATAGCGCTACATCGAGTATTTCCTCTCCAAAGTCGAGCGAAGTATCGAAATCTTTTTGAAATCCAAACATGAGGCTGTAGTGCGCTGAACGAATTTTGATTGATGACAGTCAAACTTTATGGCACTTTGTAATCGACTGCTCTCCAAAACGTGTGTTGGCGATAGAGTGATTTATTGTTCAATACACGAGTCTTGAACTGTGTGCGTTTATCATTTTCTTATAAATCATCCCTAGGCACACTTCACTGAAAGTGTTTAACAAGTTTTGAGTTTTGAGACATTCTTAATACTATGTATTTTAAATGCGAAAGTTATCCTTATTAATATTTGAAATGCTAAAGTTAGTTTGTCCTTCAATCACGCGGCAACAGATCTTACAGATCGACGTGGTTTTTGGCTAGTCCTCTAATTTATCTCCGGAAATTAGCCCTCTGCACGGGAAATATTATAGTGATGCAAACACGATATACTATAATATTTCCCTTATTGATGATCACTCTCTAATCCCTCATTCTCGTAGTCCGATGGGATGAAAATCTGCCACGACCAGACAGAGACCAGACGCAGGACACCAAAACTCTGATACTAGAATCTCTGAACAAAAAACCCAATATTTTTTTTGGTCCGAGCCGGGAGTCTAAGCCGGGACCTCGTCTTCTACATGTTAACCACTAGACCGATTGGTCTTACTAATACTATAAACTTACTAATATTATAAACGCGAAAGTGTGTTTGTTTGTTGGTTTATCCTTCAATTACGCCGCAACCGATCGACCTGATTTTTTACAACAGTATAGTTGAGGACCGGGAGAGTGACATAGGCTACTTTTTATCTCGGAAAATCAATGAGTTTCCGCAGGATTTTTAAACATTAAATCCACGCGAGCGAAGCCGCGGGCATCAACCAGTGAGGGAATAATTATTTCACAAGCCATCTCGTCATCGTTCAACAATTTAAAGACGCCAAGGTCCCGATGCGATTCCCGAAATACAGCAAAGCATTGAAGCTGATATGGAGTGCACTTTCATATTGCGATAAAGCGAATTCATTAAATAGGATGCATTTCCAGCTAATGGATCGGTTTTGATATGCGCACCGCATTAAACAAGCGGAAGTACATAGACGAATCACCTGTGCGTCTGTGTGTCGCGGGAATAGTTCTTGTTTTCATGAGGGTCCGTGAGGTTTCTTGTGGTTACGTGTGGTCGTGTACATGCACATTGCGTAAGTGTGCGTGCCTGTCAGCAGCCTAGGTGTGAGCGGTAAGGAGCAAGCAAGCTCTCGCTCACACTTATACAGATACGACACACACACAACCATAAGCCACGCGCCCTCGTGAGTTGAAAGAATCAGCTAGTCCTTACTAATCCTTGCTATCTTTACCAATATTATAAATGTGAAGGTGTGTTTGTTTGTTGGTTTGTCCTTCAATCACGCTGCATCGGTGCAACGGATTGACGTGATTTTTTGCATATAGAACTACTTTTTATCCCGGAAAATCGAAGAGTTCCCGCGGGATTTTAAAAACTAAATCCACGCGGACGAAATCGCGGGCATCAGCTATTTTACTATAAAGGTAAGCTTATGCCTTGCGGACTATTCACTATGAAATTAATCATCCAAAGTTAAATATACTTTTGCGAAATTATCAAAACTCAAAGCAGGTTGTTGACTCTTGCTACTTTTCTAATCATACCCTCGGTTGACTAAAAACAAAGACCAGAAAACTTAACCCGCCAAACATTTAATTAAAGAAAATAATTATTTGTCGAGCTCTTGCGTTAATTCTGAAAAGCTTTCAATTAATTTGCGTTGGCTGTCACACTCACCAAGCTTTTGACATTATTAATGCAATAGATTAAAATATTAATAGAAATGAGTTTCTATAAGCTAAATAATTACTTGCCCCTGCGGAGTGGACCAAAGCAGTGTTAGCCTAGTGGTAAGGACTGTAGTCTCCTATTTGGGAGGTCTCAGGTTCGACCCCGGGCATCCTCGAATAATTGAATATCACATACTTTGACGGTCAAGGAATATCTCTCAGGTGTGCAGGTTTCTTCGCGATGTTTTTCTTGTTGGTTCATATCATCTCATATCATCATATGGCAGCACGACACGTGCGGTACAAACTCAATAAATTATAATTTATGCATAAATTAAGTTTCAAACAAAGTCATAGGCTTCCGCTAGCAACTAAACAAACAGGAGCGTGGAGATATTGAAGATCAAAGTGCCGTCGTTTATTTAATTTCCCTCATTTCCTCTACAATTTCGTTTCGAACGAATTAAGTAGCCTACATAGCATTTTAGGGAGAAAATAAAGAAGAAAATTGAAACCATATACTAGCGAACAATAGGTATCTATTTAGATATTCTTCTTCTCTATTTTATTTATTCGATATCAGGATGACTACGATTTCACCAGATGGCAAGTCACGATGCAGTCGAAGTCGACATAACTTGGTACGATAAAAAAAATAAACCCTAATCCGATATTGATGCGGTTTTCTACATAACACAGACATCACTTCAGAGCATAGTCATAGTTTAAGGTTATAAAACAACAGGGACTGCTATAATTGTCCATGGGTTAATAAAATTTTGAATTTTATCCTACCGATTGCACCATTTTTGTAATGTATAAGTAAAATTCCAATGGCGGTAAACTCAGGCTTCATTTATTCGACAATTGGTATGACAGCTTGCTCAATTCTATCCATATGTTACAGTTACATTATACAGTTTTACCTATTTAAAACTAGAGCACATTAATTATCTCTGAAACTATATTGCTTCACGTGGCAATACGCGTATACGGCATCAGTGGAGGATCAGCAAAAGGATTCCAACGCACAGCGCTTTGTATGCGACCCGCATTGCCCCGGAGTCTTTTTTTTTGTAGTAAGAGCAATGGGCCAACTGATTCCGTGCCAACACAAAAAATCCTTTCAGCTTCTACAATCTACAGAGGGTCCGACGACCGTGCACGAATACCCGATGCTACCAAAACAATAGCTTGCAAAAACAAAACGAATGGAACCTTTAAAACGCCTGTGACGTCACCTGAACGAATTAGGCCTTTTTGTCCTTTTCATTCCCGGTACCAGACTCGGCCCTCTCGCTCTGACGGCGGGGAGGCAATTGACCTATTTTCGGAGGGCGTGCAATAATTTCACGAAGGGTGGATTACCTTGCTTCCACTACTGATCTATGACTTTGCACATCTTATAACAGTAATCGACTCATATTCAGCTTAGCTTATAGGAATACAAGTTACATAAATATACAATTAGGTACGAAGCGAAGATACAAAGCTAGTAGGCAACTATCTTCGTAAACAATAGAAAACCGGCCATCATGCCATCGTAATAGCAATTCTTGAGTTCGTGCAAAAAACGCCGAAAAAATCACACTTCTTGTATGGAGACCCCGCTTAATTTTTTTTAATTGGTATTGTTTGTTGTTATAGCGGCAATAGATATACATATTCCGTGAATATTTCAAGTATCTACCTATTATGGTTCATGAGGTCCAACTTACCGAGAGAAGGACGGACGGACAGCGGAAGCTTAGTAATAGGGTCCCGCTGGCACCTTTTGGGTACGTAAGCCCAACGTAACGTAAGCGTAACGTAACGTAGTAGTATTTGAGTTTTCATCAAAATTGCAATATTTATTAATATCTAGCATTTACCCGCGGCTTCACTCCCGTAATCTATTAAAAGCTTATTTTTCTGTGATCGAAGATTAAAAGTAATCCGAAGTGATGAATCCTGTACAAAATTATCAGCTTTAATTTTTTCATTTTTTCAATCGATCGATCAAGCTATATTTGACTTCTAGGGAGACTAACGAACAGCATTTTTTGTTAAATATTATATGGATATAAGTAAACAAAAATGAAATAGAAATCAAATTCCTTTGTTGAGTTGAATGTACGCTTATATAATATGATCCCGAAGGAATTACTGGATTTCCCATTGCACTTTAAACAATGCGTAAAGACACCATTTGTTAAGTTGTGGTTATTACAAAGTTAGTGACTCCTGCTCAGCAGAATTTGCATTCCGAACCGGTGATAGAGTCATGACGTGTCATAAGAGCTACAAGTTGGTCTACATGAAATAAATAATTTGGATTTGAATTTGAAATAGGTAGGAATATCATAATAATAAAATTATATAGCACGCGACCAGAAGTGAAATTGTAGATGGCGCCACATTCACCATTTATCGACAGGGTCCACAAAAAAATGGCGGTGTATTAACGCCAGCTGCCTCCGCACACACTAATAAATCTTTCGCGCCAATAATGCCGGATCTTTTTGCTGAATCCAGTGTGTGTACGTGTTGTGGTTTGGCTAATGCGTTGTATTATCCTCGTTTGTAAATCATTCACGTCAATACCGCGCTTTCAGCTCGCCGATTTTACGGTTAAATCTAATGGTTACACCCCCCTTTTTAACGGTGAAAAAATAATGTGACATAAACTCCACCCCAATTTTTTGTAACGGGGTGGTTTTATCAGTGATTCGAGTCCTGTGCTGTTTTTTTTTTGCATATCAATGTTTCAATGCCAGCAATATTATTTTTTACCCCCGACCCCGACAAAAAAAGGGGTGTAATAAATTTGACCAAATTTGATTGTTCCAAGGCATGGTAACCTTGAGCTGATGCTGCATCATCAAGTAGTCAAACACATTACAGAGTTCCCATAGCCATCTTTCGGTTCCATCATCAGACCCTGGATATCACCTAGGACCAGACAAATCAAACGAGCCCAAAGTCGATTTGGTTACGTCGTTTTACTACAAAGTTCCTATAGCTACCTTCCGGCTCCATCATCCGATTTACATATAAATTCAAAATTTCAGCTCAATTGGAAACCGGGAAGTACTTCTAATTCAGCTTGCAAGATTTGATTTAAACATATATACATACATACATATATTGCAAGGTAAATAAAAGCTTGTATTATCGTCGATATACTCGTACATCGCTCCAGTAATTTATGAGACGGTAATAACTGTAAACTGTATACACCATAATATTTTAAAACACCGAGGTACTTCCTGGCTCTTCTCAGTTGGAACTGCCGTTCCAACCTGCGGAATGCCTTCCGAACCAGTGGTAGATTTTTTTTCCATTCTCCGCTCTCCTCTGACGTGGTGGTCAGAGTCGTTGCTTTTATTATTCATTATGTCTTTGTATTCATTATGTATTCATTATGTCGTTGTATTGTGTCTTTGTTTCGCTAAGCTTTATTGTAGCTTACAAGTTTTTTTTTAATAGGTATTATTTTACTTCTAATTTTTCTTTGTACAATTTCTCAATTTTAATTTTTTTTATTATTATTCATTTGACGATTCGAAAGCACTTTGTAAAAGTTTATTTGAATAAAAAATTATTCTATTTTGTATTCTAAATATACTATATGTATATTATTTAATTTTTAATTATAATATTATTATTAATTATTAATTTTTAATTATATTATTATTAATTTTTAATTATATGTATATTATTTTGTATTCTAAATATACTATATGTATATTTAGAATACAAAACTATATGTATATTTAGAATACAAAACTCGGAAAAGTCAGAGGTGCGAGCCCGGAGTCGAACCAGCGACCCCTGAATAGCAGACCGCTGTCCTAGCCACTACGCTTTCACTGCTTTTTATCGCAGGTATTATAGAGATAGTATTTGAGTTGCGAAACAGACATTTATCATTTAGGCAGATGAAACGAACGTCTTCGTGAACAACAACATAAATCATTAGCCGCCCTGCGTACTGACTCATCTCAGACGTTTATATTAAGCGAAAGGCGAATTAATGAAAATATCGAAACTTTAATTACGTTTTCGTAACATACATAGGTATTAAGAGTATTATTAACACGATATAGTTCTTTCAATTCACGAGGGTACGCGGCTCATGGTTGTGTGTGTATCGTATCTATATAAGTGTAAGCGAGAGCTTGCTTGCTCCTTACCGCTCACACCTAGGCTGCTGACAGGCACGCACACGTACGCTATATGCATTTACACGACGTAACCACAAGTAAAGCGCCCGTAACTTCGTGAGATAAACGTACTATACAGTAAAATTTATAGCTAAACTAATCTAATTTTACTATACAAATCAGGCCCGCGTGGAATTGTGCCAAGTATACTGGCTGCATTCCCGAGCTGAACAGCCAGGCTGATTCTTTACGTAAAAAATTAACCAACCCTTTTGTCCAGATGATAGACAATATTAACCGCGGTGAAATGTCTCGTCAAAATTTTTTTGTTGCATACTTGGCCCAGGAATTAGGTTCCTTTGTTTTTCCGAAATAAGAAGTAGCCTATATCACTCTCCAGGTCCTTAATTTCCATGCAAAAAATGATGTCTATCCGTTGTTCCATTACTGCGTGATTGTAGGACAAACCAACAAACAAACACACTTTCGCATTTATAAAAAGAATAGCAAGGCTTCTGTGCTAATGTTAAGAGCATACATGACTAAGCTAGTTTTACGGATTTCTTCCCAGGGCCCACGTTTCGTATTACCTAAGGGAGCAAACATCGGCGTATGCAAAGAGCACTGTGTATAGTCACCTTCATGCGCTAGACGTACGAATGTTAAGTAGGTATGTGCGAAGAATATTTCTTGCTAATTTAGAAGTCCTCCCGCCGCCACTCGATTTATAATAATGCTTACTAGCTTTTGCCTTTTGAGTTAGGATCTAAAATATCCGAAGAAAAACCGGGATCATAAATGAAGAAAAAGGTTAACGAAGTCGCGGGCATTAGCTAGTAAAAAATAACTTTTGCGCTATCGTTGAATACCCTACAGAATAGATTTTTATTCAAATAAACTTTTTCGAAATGCTTTTGAAATGTCACGTGAATCTACCACTGCACTGGTTCGGAATGCCATTCCAACTGAAAAGAACCAGCAAGTACCTCGGTGTTTGAAAATATTTTACAGTTATTACTGTCTCATAAATTATTTATTGAATCGATTTAAATATCGACGATAATACAAGCTATTATTTACCTTGCAATGTATGTATGTATATATGTTTAAATCAAATCTTGCAAGCTGAATTAGAAGCACTTTCCGGTTTCCAATCGAGCTGAAATTTTGAATTTATATGTAAATCGGATGATGGAGCCGCAAGGTAGCTATGGGAACTTTGTAGTAAAATGATGTAACCAAATCGAGTTTGGGCTCGTCTGATTTGTCTTGACTATTACTCTGGTCCTAGATGATATCCAGGGTCTGATGATGGAGCCGGAAAATGGCTATGGAAACTCTGTAATAAAACGACGTAACCCCATCGAGTTTGTGTTTGACTACATCATTGAATTTCAGAACACAACTCCTCAATCCTGCAAGAGTTCTGCCCACCTAAACTGTAAGGATTTAGGAACTGATGATAACGAATAGTTATTGTAGGTACCAAGAAAAGATAATATCATTGAATTAAGGACCCAACTCTTCAATCCTGATGCTGCAGGGGTTTTGCCCACCTAAACTGTGGGGATTTAGGAACTATCGATTGTGGATTGAAGAAGCGAACGAAGTCGCGGGTGCCCGCTAGTTTTTGATAAAATCCATCTAAAGTTGAAGAGATAATAATATTCTCCCTAACCAATATACCCGCACAAAGTTACTTAATAATAAAGTTTCGAAACTTGTTAAGACTTACGAATATTTGTAATTTCAACATAGTTGAATATCGAGTTGAGTACATTAGTTAATCTATCTCAAACATTATGCCTGGCCAATGAAAAAAATATCTGTTGCATTTGAAGACCGCTAGCCAGTGGCAAAGAAATATTTCGTTTTGAAGCATTGACTTATATAATTATTACATACTAGCTGATTCCTGCGACTTCGTCCGCGTGGAAAAAGTTTAGAGTGACCTGCAACTATCCGCGAGAAATTATGTCCTCTATCTCCGATATTGTTCACTAGATTTTCAAAATTTGAGAATCTATACATACCGGCTCTAGTAACGTGTACTCGATTGAAGACTTTGAGTATAGTAGGTATTGAAGATTATTGCAGGATGTTGTTAAGCGTGAAACAAACAATTTGTACCCATGTTCCTGCAAATAAAATAATATTTATTATTTTATATAATGTGTGATAGAAGCGTGGCGCCATAAAACTCCACGGCAGGAAGAAGGCAGGAAGTCATAATACAGGCGCACGTACAATAACTACAAGTACGCTATACCTACGTATGCTATTAAATGCGTACTTCTAATATTAAACGTACGTACTTATGCTCTTAAGACAAGTTTCTATGAGCAACATGTGGCAGCGACAGAAAAACATTTCCCATTTAGTTAATGGTATGTCGTTTGATTATAATGTTATATTTTCCTCCCTCGATTAAGTAGTCCAGTTTGACAGCACTAATTCTTTGCCTTGCCTTCTATAGTAAAACTTAGGATATGAACTGATGATCCTTTGATTATTTTAGGCCCTCAGAGCGATGCAGAGTTCCAACGTAGTAAGTGTGTTAAAAATTTGTTTTAAAAAAAAAGACGTGTGGCACTCAGGGACTGCCGCGGTAAAGCTATTGCATAGCATTTTTTATCAACGCCATCTAGCGGCTCACCGTAGAGGAGTCCCGTGTCAGGTTATTTTCGTTACGGAATTTCTGGATTCGGTCTCCACGCTGGCCCGCGATAGAAGCTATGCAATAGCTTAATAATATCCTCTGCGTAGTTGACAAGTCTAGCAGTTTACAAAAAGTGACAGGAGGGTAATATTTAAAACATAACATACGAATATAAATATAAATACGGCTAAAGTACGCACTTCACAGTGACAGGTCCTTGTATTAAAACTAGCGGTGCGGTTGAACACGTTAACTTCGCGGCGCGCGCCTTTTATGTGTATCAAGCTTTAGAACAAGTTTGAATATTCGCTTGCCCAGTCTGTAAGGCGTCTAGACACGCAGAGCGCATACACACATTTACTAATCTCAGTTTGTCATAAGCGGTCTACCATCACACCAACTGTGCCAATTGTACATACGGCTTGTGCTCTATTAATTATAATAACAAACAAAATGTGTCTGGGCGATATCATTAGTTCATCCCAGACCATCAGTATCGGAGCAGCTGTGCTATTTATCATCTACCTATATAATTATGTATATATTAAATCGAATAGCCCCTATCCTTGTAGACCAAGTATCTCTAAACCTATATCTAAAATTATAATGAAATTGAACAATACGGCCATTCGAATTTTAAGGAGGTCAAAAGAGATAAAAACTGAAAAATCTTTATTCCCGTAATATCCAGGTCTTAAAATACTCTCAATGCAAATTTCTTGTAACATAGAATTTTCGGAAGGAAACTGTTAGAATGTACACCGGTATAAAATTCCGGTTGGTTGTATCTTCATAATTTTATGTTAAACTAGCTTTTGCCCCCGCGACTTCGTCCGCGTGGAATTAGATTCCAATTTTTCCTGTATTTTCTTTGCTATAAGCCTCACGAAGCCCGAGACCTTTCCAACGAATGCAAAACCGTGGAAATCGGTTCGTGCGTTCTGGAGTTATAGCGTCAGGAAGGAAAACCCGACTTATTTTTATATAGTAGAATTTAATTTTTTTTTGTTACCTTGATTAATTATATTAAAACTCAAATGATCATTGACACCTAGAAGATATTTTAAACTAAACCTCTACGGGGTTCTACGGAGACTCTACGAGGACTCTACGATATTTGGGACGATTACAAAAAATTTACTCCTATTGCCTGCAAATTGCCATTAAAGCAAAAATGTTAAGGCCAGTATTAATTGTAAAATACTATATGACTAAACTCTAGTTTCCTTTCACATATTCCAGTTATCAGGGATTTTATATAATTTTTTATGCCCCCGTTTTAGTTCATTTTCAGTTAGATAAACTAGTTAAGATAATTTATGCTGGCTACCCCATGTTGCAGTAAAAAGTTAGTCTTAAGTGGTTAGTCTTACATGACTAATACCCACTTGCCCTCTAAGTAAAGCTTGTGCTAGGAGTAAATACGACAACAGTGCTGGTTGGAGTTAGAACTGTCTTGACCGGTTTTCATTTGCGTTATTTAGGAATCTTCCCCGCTATGCATATAAATATATTCATCAGCTCACTACCATTTACCTGACACAGATTTTTCCTGATTCATCAATACTGTGGACCTGAAGGTAAACCTAAAGGAAGTTAGGAACTCCTTTTCCTTTATGGTAAATGACTTCTTGAGAAGAGTTGTTAGGTACCGCGATAGCTAAAGCCCTGAGGAAATGAATCGAGAATCAAAGTCAGTGAAGTCAAAGTAAATATGATTTACTTTGAGGTAGAGAGATAGACGGGTCTGTTGACTTATAACTCCGCATTTAATTGACACGTGTTTCCGAATTTACGTAGAGCGGCAATTTGTTTGCCGAGAGAATGAAAAGAATTTCATAACCTTAAGGTTAACTTATCAATCAATAATTATAAAAAAAGTCCTAAAAGACATTTATTCAAGGTATTTAAGAAAAGAATATTAATAATGTTGGTGCTTTGATTTAGTCTAAGGGCGCCTTCAATTTATGCGTTTCTTGACGGCCTGCTGCGGTGCCGAAGCGGTGCGTTAGTCGTGCTGCGCACGGACGTTCGTTTTTTTTTCATACAAAGCGCGCGGTGCGGCTATAGCGCGGTGCCGGTACCGCGATCGCTCGACAAAAAGACGGCAACGGCACCGAGCGCTTTGTATGAAAAAAACGAACGTCCGTGTGCAGTACGACTAACGCACCGCTTCGGCACCACAGCAGGCCGTCAAGAAACGCATAAATTGAAGGCGCCCTAAGTTTTGCGTATAAATTCGTTATAAACTTTTGTAATAAGACAAAAACGGTTACAGTGCGTATCGCGAATATGATTTCGAATGGAGTCTAACAATGACGATGACAATTTTTGACGTTTTGACTGATGACTTAGATGCGTATACGTGGACCAATACGATTCGCCTTCAGTGATGCGTTTAATTACTGCTTGAACAAATAACTTCAATAAGAATTAAAGAAAGAAATAAGGTTCTGACCAGGTTCTGACTCTCATTTCTTTAAGAATACGTTTACTTGTACTATAATACTGTAGAATCTACCTCCTGTAAAATTGATTTTTATTTAGATTCACTAGTAGATATGTTGTGAAAACCTCGTCACCAGTTATAAAAGTATACATATATTTCATTCGAATATTTATTATTATAAATTTGTTTGTATAGAAACTGGCACATTCATTCAGCTTGTACGGGAAATTTTCTCATAACAAACACGGCCTGAAAGACGTAGAGGCGCGAAGCTCTCGCAATGGCCGTTTTACGGACGAAACAAGTGCTTGCTCATTTTAATATTTCCAACTTCCCTCAACCATAGCGTCATTAAACGACCTAGAAAGAAAGCGTTCCGGGCAAAAGTGGGCCGGCGGGGATCCCCCTTAAAATCTCTCGGGTCCATTGTTATATTTTCCGCGCCACCCCAACGCTTTTCGCTGTGTAACATGTATTCAGGACTTGGAATTTATTTTGCATTACAATTCAAAAAACTTGCAAAGGTCTCCTCTCTTCTACTTAGGTAGATATGTTTATAGACGCACCACTCTACTGAATCACACTTCCTATTGGCACGGTGATTTTTTGCCAAAAGGTTTTAATTATATTTAAAAAACACACAGCCGTTTGCTGTGTGCTGCTGAACTAAGAATCAATTAATACATTTTTAGTAATAAAGAGGATGATTTTTTTTTATGAAATATAGTTAAATTTATGATTCTATCCCCAAAACGGACAGAAAATATAACCAAACATTATGACTCTAAAATCTTACTAAGATTGTTACTCAATCACAAATGACAGAATCGATTTGGCTGAAAGTTGGCACAGAGATAGATTATAGTCTGGAATAGCACATAAGCTACTTTTTATTCCGGAAAGTGAGCGAGTTCCTGCAGGAATGAAAAAACCTTAATTCACGCGAACGAAGTCGCGTGCATCAAGTAGTATTTTAAAAAGTGATCAAAGATTATTATTTTAGTACTTATTGAAAAATACAGCTTTTTTAACATTTTGGTACAGAACTCCGAAATTTGTGGCCATTAGAGAATATAGTTCATGGATTCAGTAAAAACCAGTCGCCGTTTTCAGGATTTTCATCCATAAATCAGGCGCGTGTCAAACTGTGTCGAAGAAGACATAAATTGCAGCTACACTCGTATAGCCTCATTTCAAATTCAAGAAAAAGTTCAGCAATTCTGTGAGGAACGGCGAAGTTCGATACCTATATTTAAATCAGTTAGGTATTTGAGGGAAGTAAGACTTCAGTTTTGAAAATTTTTGTGTACGTACGTCCACACTCATAAATAATTATCCTCCCGAAGGAAAGTCAGTTGCTACTGGTCCTAGTCGGTAAAATTAAGCAGAACTGTTCTGTTCACACTGTACCAACGACGTATAACAAACACTTTTCTCGAACGTACTTTTGCCACAATATTGCACTTGCCTTTTCATGGACTTCAAAAAAGGAGGAGGTTCTCAATTCGTTGGAATCTTTTTTTTATGTATGTTCCCCGATTACTTGAAGACTCCTGGACCGATTTAGAAAATTATTTTTTGTTTGAAAGGGTATACTTCCCTGGTGGTCCCATAGTCATCAGGCCAGGATGATGTGATCCTGGGGAAATCGAGGGAACTATTCTTTTATAGGCACAATTGATATACTTTCTAGTGGCGTTTGAAGTTGGTTTTGTAAAAATAATTTTTACGTTTAAATTATCTCAGATTCTTTGCCTCGGATATACGAAATCGCACATCCATCTTCATATTATTTTTTTACTTTTGGGTCATTTAAAATCGAATGATTTTTATCACTCCATTCTTCAATCTATTTCCTCGTAATTATTATTTTCGTAAAATATTTTTAAAAAGGTGTTTGTTGTTAGCTTCTTCTCTGAACAGAGGGCCTTTTAAACTCTCTTAGGATTAAGTTGACGAAAAGCGAAGCCACCATAACCGTAAAACCCTTATTGAATTAAATTTTCTTTGACTTTGACTTATATAATGGAAACGACATCAAAATCCTTGAGATGTTACCTAGTTTTATACTATACATATTTAGTTTTTTATACCCAAGTAAGTATTTAAGAACAAGTGTCTTTAAAATACCACTTAAAAATACTATAAAACGTTAACGTTATTTTTAGTGCAAATAACTCAATTTTTTTAAGAAAAAAGAACTATACACGTGATTGTAGAGATTTTCTTCTGTTATAATATAAACTGCCACATAACCTTTGAGTAATTAAACCAGACATAACAAACGTAAAATAATTAATTTTAACGTTATGACAGCCTGTCAGTGTCATTTTACGTTATTTGAGTTTTACAAACGCCGTATTCTTATTGTAGCGCACTTTCTGGGCCTAGCAAATATTTATTATTAGAGCAATTCCATTAATTTTAAGGGCACGATCTTCGGCCGCAGTAATTTGCAAGCAAATGAAGTGAGGCGCACGAGCCACTTTGTTAAAAAAAAGTAAAACAGTCATGATAAAAAAAAAGTAAACTTTTTAGAGAAAAATTAACGGTAAAATATTCTTCTAAAAGCTTTTGCCTATTTTTTGACATTTTTTTTTTAGTTTAACTTTGATATACTATACATACAACCTGAAAAACAATTAAAAACTACACTGTTTTCGGAATATTATTTGATCGAGTGAAGTTCAAAATATGGACTTTTGAACGGTAAAATAATTTAGAACGTGTATTAAACTACAACATATATTTTTAACCAATCAAAACAAAGAATATTTGATTGTTTACTATTGAATCTAAAACAGTCTGTTTTCGGAGATCCTGCCGTTAAGTGTGTGTCTACCATTAATGCGTCATTTTTTTAATAATTTTTTTTTTGTTGTTTTAAAATCATTTAACACTTTCGCATTTACAATATTATTATTTTATTAACTTTACTAATATTATAAATACGAAAATGTTTGTACGTCGGTTTTTCCTTTTATCCAGAAAAATAGAGCGATTTCTAAAATTCTAAATGACATTTTTTTTAAACAATATTAGCCAAGCTGAAGTTGACTTAAATCCTCCTATCCTCTCGTAATAAGCGGAAAGCTAGTGCTAGGAGTGGGTACGGCAATAGTGCAACGGGTGGGGTTTGAACCTGCGACCGTTCAGTTTCAATCCGCACCTTTAACCGTTGGGCTATTGCGGCTTAAAACATAACATTCCACACATTATTCATGTCACATATCCAATTAGAGGTTTGTTTCATTGTTTACCAACACAATCAATAAAATACGCACCTACTTACGTCTACGCAATAAATTGTCGTGATAAATCATTTTTGACGACCTCCCTGGCGTAGTGGTGATCACTGTGCTCTTGTAGCTGGGAGGTCGCGGGTTCGATACCGGGCGGAGACAATTTGGGAATTTATAATTTCTGAATTGTCTCTGGTCTGGTCTGGGAGGCTTTGGCCGTGGGTACCTACTGTCAAAGACGTGCCGCCACGCGATTTACCGGCACGATGGCGAGTAAAAACCGATTAGGGGTATAGGTTGAATGTACGCTGCCATACCCCTTCCAAGATAGCCCGCTACCAACTTAGACTGCATCGTCACTTACCATCAGTTGAGATCGCAGTCAAGGACTATCTTGTCATAGAATTTAAAAAAGTTAACTGTAACGAAAATATCAGCGAAAATGTGTAGTCGCTCGATTCTGTATTCGCTATGAATACTTTTACACGGCCTTGACTTGCATTATTAAAATACGCAATGCTTTTTGTAGAAACATCTATACTTTTACATTATGTGCAGTGGTACACACAGTAGTGATGTATTTTTATGAATGCATTGCCAGCTTGCGTTACCTTGAAAAAATGTGTGTGTCTCTCCAAAAAAATCGTAGACCATTAATTTTCTCCAAGAAAATTTTGTGGCACCTCGGAGCTTTACAAAATGCATATAAAAATCTTGATGTTGGAAATTATGTTAATGTCTGCGCTTTAGTGATGACGCAGCGATGAAAGACAGCAAAGTTGATGGCAAGACTTCTTTACGTTAATTTACGTTTACAAAAAATTTGACCGACGATGGAAGAAATTAAAAAGGGATAAATAAAAAATTAAATCTTTTTAATCTTACTAATTAAGCTCCTAAACAAATGTAAATAACTGATTTTGAGTGGGCGACAAACTTTTTTAAAAGTATAGCTACGAGCTTTATTTTTTTAAGCATAGCAGTTTGCTTAACTGCGAGCTGTATTTTTAAGCATGGCTGCGAGACAGCTTTTTTACGGAATCGTGTGCATGTTCGACTCGCACTTGGCCAATTTTCAAAAGGATTTGACTTTTTAAATTTGTCAATTTGGATATGCATAAATAATGCATACCATAAAAAGCGCTAGAACATTAGGAACACCTCGTAAAGTGTTCACGAGAGTACTCCATATATTGTTTCGTCACGTTAACGTTAATAATTATTTATTTATGTCTGATAAAGAAAAAAAAGATGAAAAGGGTATAAAAGAGTTGTTATTAAATATTATTAAAAAACCAACTGCCGAGTTTCATGCTGGTTCTTCTCGGTTGGAACGGCATTCCGAACCAGTAGTAGATTCTTTTAAGATTCGAAAGCACTTTGTAAAATGTTGTTTATTTGAATAAAAATTTATTCAATTCAATTCAAAGCTTTTTATTCAAATATTTTACAGATTTTAAAGATTTTTTTTATCTGAAATAGACTTGCGCTTGACGACAATCGGCGAAATTTAAGGTTGGAGCGCGCTTGCCTAGAAGATGCCTACAAAGAAATAATATAGGCACCAAACTCTGAACTGTGATTGAACAATGTATGAAGACTTCCTTTATACGAAACATGTACACTGAACAGTGCATTGGCTAATTCGTACGGAGTCCCTAAAGACAATTTATTTTAAATTTGTCACCGAAATGAATATTTTAGTCACGAAGCTTCGCACAGTTGTCGAAGAGCCAATTCTACTCGGCTAGCATTACTGCCAAGGCGAATACTATTGCCGTGATGCATACTGACCTTCTATTGTCTGTTGTGAGTGGAACAGTAGCTACGTACAGTCCACTGCATATTATTGTCCATTCATCCATGTTTATCCATTTTTTTCTATCTATGTTTACAAGGAACACCCTCCCGAAAAGTTTGAGAACAGGTTACATGTATAATGAAATTACAAATGCCACTCATCTCGGAAATGATGATTGTGATTTGTTTACCTTTTAATACAGCTAAGGACAAAAGAATAGATTAGGTATATAATTCTTGCAATTCACGAGGGCGCGCGAGCTTTACTTGTGGTTACGTCGTGTACATACCTACACATTGCGTAAGTGTGCGAGCCTGTCAGGAGCCTGTGGGAGCGATCAGAAGCGAACAAGCTCTCGTTCACACTTGTACAGATACGACACGCACACAACCATGAGCTACGCGCCCTCGTGAAGAACTATACCTAAATCCCTACTAATCCTTCAATCACACAACAATGAAGCAGCACATCGATATATTAGACCTGACATAGTCTACTTTTTATCCCGGAAAAACAAAGGATTTTATACCGCTACATTTATAAAATTTCAATATAAAAATTCAGTTTTGTATGGAAACTTGAGTTAATTCCACCTTACTGGAGTCTCTAAACTTGCAAGTACTCGTATGTCACTCAAACCAAGTTTTGCGGTTGAAGCGTTTATTGCGCTCGTCTGTACATTTCACTTTTCATAAGTTTAAAATATATTTTGCGGAACACTCACATTACCTATGAAAATAGCTTTAGGATATTTTCTTTCGAGGCTCCGCATTATATAACTTATGAACTGGATTTTCATTCAGCAATACATGTATACATGCAAATGTAATTCATGCTTATTTATGGAGGAGGCCTTTATGTCGATAATATCGCTATTTATGACCATGTTTTTACAAACACCCTGATTTTGTATGGATTCATTGAATCACACTTAATATTATAAAGTCGAAAGTTTGTAGTGTATGTGTGTGTGTGTATGTTTGTTACTCTTTCACGCTACAATGAATAAACCGATTTGGCTGAGAATGGAGATAACTTATGAGCGAGATATGCCCCGGATTAATACATAGGCTAGAGTTTATCCCGGAAAATTAAAGAGTTCCCACGTGAATCAAAAACCCTTAATCCACGCGGACGAAGTCGCGGGCATCATCTAGTTAGTAATAATTGAACGAGCGAAGCGAGTTCTCTGAGTCAACTAGGGCGCTTGCCTACTAGACAGAGAAGTGTGTCCGTCTAAATGTCTGTCAGAGCCCTATAACTTCTGAATTACTGAATATTAGAACGTGAAACTTGGTTGAAAATTCAGTTATATCCTGTACTTGAACAACAAATACTAAAATTAGATAAATGTTATAAAGAAACGAAATTATTTAATTTTAATGCGCCATCTATTAGCATTATTGTGAAGCTAATAGCTTCACTATAATGCTAATAGATGGCGCTGTGTCAGTAAAACAGTTTTATGTCAACTATTATTTTTTTTATTGCGTCTAATGTTAAAAGTTAATTATTACAATATATAATTAAAACTTTTGGGAATTATGGGATATCGCGAGGTCTCAGTTCGGGGCGAACCACTAGTTTAATACTGATTTCCTTATTTATACATTTTGATTGATAAATAATTTTTTAAAGATATTTATGAAATAAGAAAGAAGAAATTATGAAAAAAAAAATATTGTACCTAAGTAATCTTACTTTAGCTGTTCACTAACCTTTTTAAATTAAGTTACAAACTAATTTGCGTGGGATGATTATTCTTCATTTAATATTTTATTGAGTACACCCTAGGAGGATTAAGCTCTGGAGTGGCCATAGGATGCGTACCCCTCTGTAAGTTTTTATTTGACGGGTATGCCCAGCGGTCATACCCGTTATATAAAACTGTTTGACTCGCGTCACGCGCCTGTCAACAACGTATGGTTAGCGGAGGATGAGCTCCGGTATAATATGCCGACTATGAGTGATTTTCCTTCTAAAAAAAATACCAAAAATATCCAGTTTATGAAAGGATAACATTACTTTTCTCCTGATATATTCTTTTATCCAATTAATGCACTATTTAAGGAGAAAACTTAAAAATACTGTTGATCCGAAAATGTTGCTACGGAATCGTACAAGAAATAATTTCGGGAAATTTTAAAAAATTAACCAATCTACTTATTACTCGATTGGAGCCCTTTATCATGAACTGCATAATGATTTGATTACATACAATTAAAATTACGATCGAATAGGAAAGGTTGGGGGTTTATATTTATATTAATTTATAAACTTTAGGCAAACAATTTAGTTAATCGGTTATTTTGAAAAGGGTACGAATCACACATTTCGTCAAAACTGAGTTAAGTAGAATATTCGTTAACATTTTATAATATTTTCTTGTCGTGTGACTGAGATTTTGTTGGTCTTGCATAGTAAAAATATATCATTATCTGTAGTAAACTCTTATTAGTAAACTGAGCTACTATTGTAGCTATGTCACTATAACTACTTTTTAACATTTTAAAATTTAATAGAAATCCGAACAAAATCAGACCAAGTTATTTATACCTTTGCCTTAATCCTTACCAAAATAAATGTTTTTTCAAGCAAGGCTGTTTAAATACCTGCAAATTACTTTTTAGTTTATTAAAATCGGACATTCCATTTGAAAGATATTACGAATTCATTGATGTCATTTATTCTGTTATCATTTTGTTTTCAATCATCAAGTCCCATACCCAAAGGGAGCCAGCGATACACTATTGCTAAATACATTATTATTTAGGTATGTCCTGCATTTACTGTGCGTTTATGCCAAAATGTTTAAAAAATAAATATCCACCCTTGCGAAGCCGGTACGGGCCGCTAGTATAATATAAGTAACCGGTATAATTGCATGCGCAAAAATCATTACAAACATACACAGATTTGTGATTAAAAAGCCTTATTAATATTCAATCGCCACAATTAAATGCCCTCGTGCCACCTCGGTTTATGAAAAATTAAATTGTAATAGGTATTGTACCCATTCATAAAGTTGGATAAGCTTATCATTAACAGTATTTTTAAGGTAGTTTTTTGTTCAAAAATGAGGATTTTATTTTAAAGAAGTTGGTCACACTGCAAGAAAATTAGGGCTGGAAGCAGAAATTATATCGATATTGATATTTTCGGTGTGTATGGTATAGGTACATCATGTATTTTTTAATTTTCTTATAGAACCAGTTAGTGTTCCAACAAATGTCTACTATCCATTGATAAAACATGGATAAAAGTTTAAAAACTTTAAACTCGACTACAAAATTGTATGTGGCATTTCTTAAATTTATTTATTTACTAGCTGATTTCCGTGACTTCGTTCGCGTGGCGTAGTTTAGAGTAACTTGCTACTATCCGCGAGAAGGTATGTCCTCTATCTCCGATAATATTTATTAGATCTTCACCAAAATTGAATAAAATAGTATTTTTCAAAAACTTTCATCCCCTATCGCGGATGAACCTTATTGTTTATTAGGATAAAAAGTATCCTATATATTAGATTCAGAACATTCGATTTAGATTTATATTCTCATCTTATACAATTCATTAAAAACTTTTTAAGTCTTAGCCAGACCAACGAACAGTAATTGATTGCTAAATTGATTTAACAATATTTTAATTTATACTATTAGTTGAACTTCATTCATTCATTAATTCATTTAGAACTTATCGAAAGTCGATAATCGATAGTGTCGCAGCCCAAAATTGCTTACATAAATGACATGATTGTTTCGTGTAAGGATAGAACGTCCCTGTGTGTGAATTTGGTTGTGTGCGTATACTTTAAGGTTGTGTTTGGTAGTTTTGTCGTGTGCGTGCATAGCGACGTGATTGAAAAATGCACCTGTAGTAAGAAATTGTTTATGTGTGCTACCTCGCCCCGCACCGTAATTGACAGATTTTTTTGCAAAGAAATTAGACGTCAAGGCGTCTCCATCTAAAACACAAAATTTTTTTTCCTCCGAGAGTACACCTTAACATCTTAAAATCCTCTCAAACTCGAGAGTAAATATCTTCAAAGAAAAACGTCTAAGGTTTAATATTTTTTAATACAACAATGTTTTTTACTGGCTCATGCCTGTGACTTTTACGGGTACGTGAGCGACGTTTCAAAAAAACTCATTGATTTTCCGGGTTAAAATTTCAATTGCAATTGATCTATATATGGGTAATTCTACGATAAGAGGTTATAAGTCCATAGAGAATACGGCCACGGAGAAAAGTAGCTGTTTTTTCATTAAACACTTATATTACGATTTTTGTCCTATTTATTTATCTTTTCACGTAAGGGCAAGTCACTTTATGGATATTTTATTAAAAAATCAAAAAAGTAAAAAAAGTCAAAAAAGTCAAAAAATACAAAAAATTCAAAAAAAGTCAAAAAAGACTTTTTTGACATTTTTGACGGTATTTGACTTTTTTACTTTTTTTTACTTTTTTTGACTTTTTTTGACTTTTTTGACTTTTTTGACTTTTTTGACTTTGTTGACTTTGTTGACTTTGTTGACTTTGTTGACTTTTTTGACTTTGTTTGTTTGCACTAACCTTAGCTCCCCTGGTCAACAAGTTTCTCTCCTGACATTTATCTTGCCAGGTGAAATATGGCAGGTGAGAGACGTTTTCATGATAAATTGTATTGTTTTAATTGACATAAGAAGTTTTTCGGTACATTATGTATCACACTTTCACTAGTCCATCATTATTAAATTAGACCAGTAAATGCAAATAAATTGAATGAATAATATAACTTTAATGACTTGCCAGGTGAGAGACACAATGACCTCGCGAAACGACTACTTCGAATCAACGATCGCAACAACTAACAAATGACGGCACTCTTAACGGCTCACTTTACACACATTACTAACTTCACGTCGGTAGATTACTTTGAGCACTTTTTGGAATATGGCCGTTTTATATTTGTGTTTGTAGTAGCGGAATGAAATTTTCTAGAGTAGATACCCAAAAACAGTGGGACAAAAGTAAAGTTTAAAATATATTGCAAATAAATAAATATTTTTCTATTTTTCCTTAACAATACTTAAATACATTTATTGAAATTTGTGTTTAACATACTTTAGTTTAATAACTGATACAATAAAAGTATTTATCGTTTCAAATTAAACTGAAACCGTCAGAGGGACAGGCCAGGTTACAGACTTTTTTAGACTTTATAAGGAATTTCAGAAAAATATACTTCAATTAGGCATTGAATAGTGATGTTATTTAATAAAGTACATTTAGGTGATGTGTTCCATTGCAAAAAATAACAACATATAGAGTAAAATTTTTATTTTAAACTGATTGCCGCACAAGTTACCTCTTATCGTAGAACTACCCATATATAAAATTCAAAGTCCTGACTGACTGACTGACTGACTGACTGAGATATCAACGCACAGCCTCAACTACTGAAGTTAGAAACTTGAAATGTTTACAGTTGGCTCCTTTTATGACATAGGCGCACACTAAGAATGGATTATTGGAAATTCCACCCCTAAGGGGTTTAAATAGGGGATGGAAGTTTATATGAAACTCCGTCATTTCTCAAGCTGTTTCCATCAAAGTTGGTATTTGAGCTTTCAGCTAAAAAGAAAGAAGTACGTGTGTCACAGTTTTTGAAAATTCCACCCCAATACCTAATTCCACGCGGACGAAGTCGCGGGGGCAAAAGCTAGTTTTTATATATTACTAGGCTTTTGCCCGCGGCTTCGCTCACGTTAAGATCGATTTTTCAAAACCCTATTTTACCCTCTTAGGGGTAATTTTAAAAATTCCTTTCTTAGCGGATATCATCTTATCTTCATCTTAGTAGCTATCTGTATGCCAAATTTCAGCCTGATCCGTTCAGTGGTTTGAGCTGTGCGTTGACAGATCAGTCAGTCGGTCAC
Organism: Hipparchia semele; assembly: GCA_933228805.2. Taxonomy (NCBI): domain Eukaryota; kingdom Metazoa; phylum Arthropoda; class Insecta; order Lepidoptera; family Nymphalidae; genus Hipparchia; species Hipparchia semele. Next base: position 8,447,827 of record OW121725.1, on the reverse strand, counting down.
CTTTTCCTTTTATATATTTAGAAGATATCGATTCTTTAATTATTGAAGATAAATGAATGAATGACGATGAATGAAGTTTACGGCCGTAAGAGTTACTATTCTAACAGCAAAGATCACCAAGCGATGTAGCAATTCGCTACGTAGAAATAGATTTGATTAGAAAATAAATGACATAAGAACTTTGTATGTTTTTCCTATAATAAAACACTATTAACGAGAATGCCATTGCCACCTTAATAAGAGCTAGAATCCCAAACTAAGTCTGTCTATCCTCACACTTCTATAGAACCATGACTCCCTTTGTTTACACGTATAATTCAGCAAGCATCTTCTTCAGTATTATTTCAACAGTTAATATTATATCCCAAGTCCTCATCGCGTTTACTAACCAAGTGTTTGTGCCTGACTGAATCGTTTTGATGTAGTTCTTGCAATTTACGAGGGCGCGTGGCTCATCGTTGTGTGCGTGTCGTATCTGTATAAGCGTGAGCGTGAGCTTGCTCGAGCCTGACCGCTCCCACCTAGGCTCCTGACAGGTACGCATACTTACGCAATATGCATGTACACGACGTAACTACGAGTAAAGCTCACGCCCACTCGTGAATTGAAAGAACTATACTATTGATTGCTTCTAAGCAAGGATATTTAAATGTTAAATCCCTTTGTTCCTATACTGGGCCTATACTACGAATGCTTAAAACAGCAGGTCAACTCTTTAAAAGCTGCATCAATTATTGATATTGGCTCAATTTATCGCGTTCTTTCGCAACAATGCATTTTGCGAATAACCATTGAGTATCGGCCAATCAGAAACGATTGCAATCATCGCACTGTAGCATTCCACTTTGAATTTAAGGGTTCTGCACCTTAAGTGTGCCAACGGGACCTTATTACTAAGCCTACGCTGTCTGTCTGTCCGTCTGTGAACGGGATGTATCTCATAAATCGTAATAGGTAGAAACTTGAAATTTTCACAGAATGTGTATTTCTATTGCTACTATAACAACAAAAAAAAATTAAAAACTTAAAGTTCAAAATGAAATAGAGTCTCCATACAGGAACCTTTTGTTTTTGCTATAATAACAAAAGCTGCTGTTAGAGCGGAATTCTTCGTGTCTGACTCGCACTTGGCAGGTTTTTATTACCTACTCCTGATGTACAATATTATTTTCGCTGAATTGTACAAAGAATTTCTGAAAACACGTAAATTCCAAAAATTTAAATTATTTCCAACTGGTAAACCCATAATTACTTTCAATATCATTTTCTTTGTAAACCAAAAGAAAATAAGTAAGAGTTTCTATTGTCCTTTATGTACTAACGCTAAAGCCTAGGCAAATATAAAAACAAACAATATCATTCATAATAACCATAGAATAATTGTTACACAAAGAGTAACAATGGTACCGCTAATGGCTTACCTTGACCTCGTTCCCAAATATCTTCTCACCCAAAGCGTCACTGCTTCAGAAACACCGCACCACTAACGGCGAGCAGTTACAAAGGGAAATTCACCCTCGAAAGGTAACACAGGCTTTAGCATTCAGTCTCTTATTGTATTCACAACCCAGGGGAAATTGCAAATGGAAAGTTCTTAGCATAACACACACAACCTTTTTATCTTTTTTGTTAAGAAAGTGAACACCAGAACAGTTTCCATCTATGGACATTAATACTTAATGATTACTGTGTATAAATATATTATGATTTCACTAGAATTAGCTCACAACTTACGAGAAATTACAACCGATCATTTATGTCTAAATCGGAAAGGACAGAATCGAGTGCACTCCACATTTAATATATCACAACCACATGCTTCGTAGTCCCCGATAGTCAAGCATTTGAAATATCGTCAACGTCTCCTCCTACATCGTTCTGACACTCGATGAAGCTACGACATTTTAAACTAACCGTTATTCACAACACAGAAGAGGTAAACATTGGCGGAATCTGTAGATTCACATGGCGCTAACTGGCCGAGTCTCTCAATAGAAACATTTCACTATTACATCACAAGAAACACGCACATGTCGTAAGATGGTCATATTTTACGGAGAGTTCATTAAATTATTGTTTTTGGCACAGTCGAGTTACATGTTTCCCGCGTGAAGATTCATACCGTCAGCGGGACGCGAGTCTTTCATCCACTGGAAGCACTTTTAGTATCGTGCATTTATAAATAGTTACTTCACGAAATGTGGCGGCCCGTGCTCTGTACGCGATAAGCCGCCGCACGGTGGACGGCGCTGAATGTCAGGTAATGTCGGAACTGTCAGTGAAACTGTGTTTTCAGTTTTCGGTTACGACGTGTGTGCCGTTCAGTTTGTGCTGTGTTACTAGTGGCACGCGTTCCACACTGCAACTGCTGAAAGGCGAAACCTGTTGAAATGGGACAGTGTGCCGAGCGCGAGGGAGATGAGTTGATGCTGCGCTGGACCGCGACGATTTTCAGGCGCTTATTTTGCTACGAGCACGTGTGTGCGTGAAAAGTTGCGTGCCTACGAGCAGTGAATCGGTGTTAGTGAGTTGTGGAAAACTCTCTTAGGATGTTTTCACAGGCGCGCACATTTATTCGGGAGCTTTAATAAAATAATCATGTTTCATATTGTACGCCCTCTGCTCAAGTATCTCTCATTTTGGGGACAATATTAAATATAGGTAGATAGTATGTATTCTGACCTCATACTGTTTTGTTTTTGAATTGATTCTATGAACTCTCGAAAATTGTAATTCGTGCGGTAGACGTCTCAACCTACAGACGTCCTCAACAACTAGACATAAGACTACTGCAAAGCTCGCCACAGAACATGCTCTTATGCCGCTTGTATCCAGCTGCTGACGACTCCTAACGACTCGATCGAATTCGTCGGTTAAGACCATTAATCATATTATATTTTATATTAAGTGTTTGCACCTATTACTTTTCATGAATAATATGAAAAGTAAAAGTTACAAAAACTTAAATTAATTAAGTTAATTTATATTTTAAGTTACAAAAATGTAATTTCTGACATAAAAATACGTTCTGGGGCGAGATTTGAAAACGGACCCTGAGATTTTATTAGATCTTTATTGATATGACTATAAGAATTTACCTCTTACTTTGAATACTGAACCTACGAAAGTTTCACGTTGCTTATTTTGTTTTGTTTAAATAGGTGCTTTAGAAAATCCTACTAATATTTTAAATGTGAAAGTTTGTACGAGTATGTACCTATGGATTTATGGATGGATAGATATTTCACAATCACGCCGCAACAACTTAACCGATTTGGCTAAAACTTGGCAAAGAAATAGATTATAATCTGGAAAAACATATAGGATAGGTTTTATCCCGGAAAATAAGAGAGTTCCCGCGGGAATCAAAAAACGAATTCGCGGGCATCAGCTAGTAGGTAAATTAATAAGAGTGTCTCTACACGTATTTATTTAGGAAATTGACACAGTTATCGTGGCCTAAATGGTAACTAGGTTTAAGAATCGAAGGTGTTTTGGTAAGAATTAATCAATTGAAAGTAGATCGAGACCAATATAAACAATGGGCAACACAGACGCAATATGACCTAGTGAAATAGCACGCAGCATCATCGTAGGCTGTGCTCGTAGATGCGAGCGAGATGACACTACGCTAATGCGCACGCAGGACCTCCCATACCCCTCCACCGCCTGTGGGGGGTCCACCCCGTACCTCACACCCTCGCCGCTATACCGGGAGGCGAGGCGACCACCTCTGACAGCGATGTAACGATGTACCCTTCATTATAATGGGAATCAATCGGTAAATTCGGACTAACCCGACATTGCAGTCGGACGCTGATCGATATTTTTTTAATCCTGGCTCAAAAGCACGATCTACAAAGAATACCTAACATACCTCTTTTGAATTGAACTTAATACGGAGCACTCGATCAGGGATCGTTAGGCAAAATCTTTGCGACCTGCCGCCCTAGCCATATTGCAAACGTGTTCTCTTTCCATGATCGCTAACGCTGTGGAGCAGGGGTTCCCAAAGTCTCTTTTATCACGCTTCCCTTTTGAAAGAATAGGACGTGCGATAAAAAAGCTTTAGGAGCTGGTTTAGCGTTAGCGATGTTATAAAACGATCATGGACTAAGAGACTAATATGGCTAGGAGAGTTATATGGCTAGGGCGGCTGGTCTATATCCTACATTATTGTTTTAATAGTTTTTTCTTATCCATGGTTGCCTGGTAGAGATCGCTTCTTAGCGATAAGGCCGCCTAATGTACTCTATTTTTTAATTTTTAAGTAATTTAATACGTATGTTGTTTTTTTTTTCTTTACAATAAAGAATATTTCATTCATTCATTCATCATTCTCAAACACTTTCAAAAAATTGTCATTAATTAATGAACCCATCGAATGAACCTCTGACTGTCTTATGTATCTCATTTCTCATTTGATTGCACAGAGGTACTTCGAGCGTAGCTTTACCTATTTATCTCCCGCTAAGTTACCCTGAGTCTGAGCCCCATAGTTAGTGACCAAGTTTCCGATCCATACGCTATCACTGACAACACACACGCACGCACTTCCGTCTGAAGTCGTCTTCAGATATTGAGGACAGTCTTATCTGCGTTGAAAGATACCCACTAAGTAATGTTCCACGCGATCCTTGATACGAGCGACCTATGCCCAGCGGTGGACATAATCCCATGGGCTGACGCTGTATCGGCTATTAGGGCCAGCAGCATACTTAATCCGAAAAAAAAAAATGTGGACATAATATACTCGTATCATTTGAGATCTCGACGAAGATGAGCCTCTTAATAATAATTTAGATAAGTAGCTTTTGCCCGCGGATTCGCTCACGTTTAATTCGATTTTTCCAACCCCTATTTTACCCCCTTAGCGGTTAAAACAAAAATCCTTTCTTAGCGCATGCTTAAATCATAATAGCCATCTGTATACTAAACAACGCGATTCGTCTAGTGGTTTGAGCTGCGCGTTAATAGCCAGTCAGTGATAGCTTATCATCCAGGGGCCCAAGTCTGCTATTGCAATTGTAGTTCAATTGTCTATCAATGACATCCCAATTGCTACTTTTAGCAATTTTGGTAGTCTACTAATTCAATGTCATCACAATTGTTTTCCGATGGTTTGCCACTGACACATCTAGCTTTGAATCTAGCTTAAATAAACGTTTCTAATATGTAGTTTTTATTTAAACTCATTTCGGCAAATGCTTTTTAAGCTAATGGCAATACCGAGGTATCATTGAATTACAATCCAATTATAAGAAATCGAACGACCATTGTGAATTTAGTAGACTACGAAATTTTAGACCAATGATAATTGAATTGTAATTATATTGCGGTTCAATGACAATGACATGTAAAATAGCAGACTTGGGGCCCAGATAGTCAGTCGGTCGGTCGGTCGGTCAGTCGGTCACCTAGTCACCTTTTCCTTTTATATCTTTAGAAAATAATAATGTTAAAAAGCACATTTTAAATATTATTATACCTACCTTTTTAAAAATAATTCGAAGAGCACGTGTAGTCACACTATTCAGTGTGTAGTCACGCCACAGCTTGCAAAGTGCAGATTTTCTTCCGGCCGAGTAAATCATCCACACGGACGAACGAAGTTGGGAAAAGCTGAAATTTATCTCTCCTATACTTCAAGATGGCCTGGAAAACGTGAATGGACTAAAACGAAGAAATCTTTGCTCCTTGAAAAGTAGGTATAATACCAATCTATCTATACATATAATAAAATTGTAGAAAAGTGGTGTCTGTACAATGGAAATATATATAAAAAAAAAGTAGCAGGGGTTGTTATTATATCGATGCCGAACCCGAAATTGTAATTAATTTTTTTTTGTCTGTTTGTCTGTTTGTCTGTTTGTCTGTTTGTCTGTGTGTTTGTGCACGCTAATATCAGAAACGGCTTATTCGATTTAAATACGGTTTTCACTAATATATTGTAGTAAGCTTCACTTAACATTTAGTGTTTATTTCATGTCAATCGGTTCATAAATAAAAAAGTTATGTCAATTTAAAGAATCACGGTGAACATTTTTAACGTACAGAGTACGTACTACGCGCCTCGCGCCTGAGCGTCCGTGGCTATATAAAGCGCGCTGAGAGCCGCGCCCCGAAAAGTCACTATTCCACGCGAACGAAGTCGCGGGCACAGCTAGTATTGAATATAATAATATCATATACGTTTATTTGTACCCATGTAGCGTCATGGGCCCACGGATAATTTTATTTGCCCGTTGTCCCACTGGGACCACGGATAAACAGCCTCCCTGGCGCAGTGGTGTGCGCTGTGGTCTTATAACTGGGAGGTCTCGGGTTCGACTCCCGGCGGGGGCAGTTTAGGAATTTATAATTTCTAAATTGTCTCTGGTCTGGTCTGGTGGGAGGCTTTGGCCTAGGGAGGTGGTGGCTAGTTACCACCCTACCATCAAAGACGTGCCGCCAAGCGATTTAGCGTTCCGGCACGATGGCGTGTAGAAACCGATAAGGGGTATGGGTTGAATTTACACTGCTATACCCCTTCCAAGTTAGCCCGCTACCATCTTAGACTGCATCGTCACTTACCATCAAACGATATACGCATTTAATGCATTGCAATGCATTTTTATGTTTCTACTAGCTGATGCCCGTGACTTCGTCGCATGAATTAAGGTTTTCTAATGCTGCGGGAACTCTTATTTTCCGGGATAAAAGTAGCCTATATCACTCTTCAGGTCCTCAACTATATCCATGCAAAAAATTTCGATCCGTAGCTCTATTGAAGCGTGATTGAAGGACAAAACAACAAGCAAACACACTTTCACATTTATTAAATTAGTAAGATAGTAAGATTTTTCTGAAAACGCGTAGGCCGTTTTTAATGTAGCAAGTTCTTAGATATTCTAAGCTTGTGTCACCAAGGGACGCCTAACATTTTTATAAATCTCGTTATGGGATTGGTCTAATTCAAACAAATTCCTCAGTTGGGGCATTACTTTTTTATTAAAAAAATCTCGATTTTACAAAAAAAAAGGGCAAAGGTTTCAAATGGGTGTGTTCTAAGGTTGTCTTTGAAAAGTTTACAGACTTCTTTACTTTTAGCTAATATAGTTTTAATCATAAACAGTTATTAGTTTATCGGGAGCCGGTAACATCCGTCACGCATGAATTTTAATTTATGCAAATTGATAGTTACCAGTTACAAATTAGAAGAATAAAATAAGCTTAATATGCGTTAACTTAAACAAATTGATAGTTACAAATTAGAAGAACAAAATAAGCTTAATATGCGTTAACTTAAAAAGTCGAAAATATTTTAAAAAATGTATATTTTTAAAATGCAAACGTATTATACCGTAGATAAAGATCACAAAATAAGTCAGCAAAGACATTTGCAGATAAAAACGGCAATTGATTTCGTTGGTTTAGAACGTTCGCGGTTAACACCGCACGGATGTTAGCGCGATCGATGCGAATTTAATCCTAACAACTGTTTGAAACTTGTAAGCAACGATCTTTTTAACCAAAGATATAGCGGAAGTTTGAATAAGAACCAACATTAAGCTGATACAGATATACGGATAGCTGTAAGATTTTCTTTTATCATCACTACATAGTATAAAACAAAGTCGCTGTCTCTGTCCCTATGTAGATATGCTTAAATCTTTAAAACTACGCAACGGATTTTGATGCGGTTTTTTTTAATAGATAGAGTAATTGAAGAGGAAGGTTTATATGTATAATAACATCCATTAACAGTGAATGACATGGGCTATATATTTTATACCCGGCAGAACGGGCCGCTAGTAATGTATAATATAATAGCGAATGACACGAATGACAGCTATCACACCGGATGGTAAGTGAAAATGCAGGTCTTTCTTTATTTTTTATTAAAGTGTAGGCTACACTTAAAGGGAATATCAGATTTTTTTTAAATATTCGGAAAATGCAGGTCGACTATCATCAGGACGAAAACAATATTTATTTGCTTTTTGAAAGCTATAGAGGAATTGGGTTGTCCGCAAAATATCCTGATTGCAACTCTATCGATCTCTATTGAACTCTATTCAATTAGGTACCTACTCTATTGAACTCTATTTGATATTTGATCTGATTGCAACATTGGAGCTTCTCTCTTAAAACACCACACCCACACCACACCACTACAGTGCAATGGAGGTCGCCAGTCGTCAACATTCAACGAGAGACGGTATTTTACATTTAGGTACACGTAAAATTTTAGGGTTCCGAAAAAAAAACCGAACCCTTGTAGATCGCTCCGCTGTCCGTCTGTCTTGAGGCCCTTTTTCTGAGGAACAACTCGAAGTAGGTACTAATTTCAACTTTCTAGTTTAACTCTATGAAAAGTTACAGCTTTCAAAGCGTATTTTCATACTAAAATTCTAGTGATGTCACTCATTAAACCTAGGGCATTTCCGTTACCGTCTTATATGGGACGAAGGGAGGTCTTGTACCACAAGTAAAGAAATAATTGTCAAAATCGTTAATTCCAATGTTTGTGATGTGTAACGCAAGTATGGCTCGCACTTGAGCGGTTGTTTAGTTGTACTTAGTCTATATATACCTATATATAATTCTAAGTCCTGACTGACTGACTGACTGAGATATCAACGATATCACAGCCTAAACTACTGAAGTGAGAAACTTGAAATTTTTACAGTTGGTTCCTTTTATGACGTAGGCGCACACTAAGAAAGGATTATTGGAAATTCCACCCCTAAGGGGTTTAAATAGGGGATGGAAGTTTATATGAAACTCCGTCATAATATTTCAAGCTGTTTCCATCAAACTTGGTATTTGAGCTTTCAGTTAAAAATAAAGAAGTACGTGTGTCACAGTTTTTGAAAATTCAACCCCAAAACCTAATTCCACGCGGACGAAGTCGCGGGGGCAAAAGCTAGTATAGTATACGGGTGACAGGGGTAACAGGCTGTACCCAAAATATTTTGTACCACATTGTTAGAATAATAAGGTTTATATTACGAAATCAGTTTCTCTGCATAAGAATAGTCGCAATAGATTTTAGTGGTGTGAATTTGAACCTTTTGACTGCAAAAATGTGAGACAAAATAAGATTACGTTCTATTGACCATTCACCCGCACCATGCTACAACGAATATCTATATTATGTACTTAACTAGGTAGGTACTATTAAACTTATGTAAAACTTGTTCAAAAATCTTCGAAGCCTATTTGCAATTTATACTAAGGCACTTAAGACAGAATTTAATAAGGAAACGCCTTGTAACTAAGTTTGGCGAAAGGTTGCAAAAAATAGCCTTAAAGTACATAAGCGTTATCCCGATTTGCTAAGTCACTCGCTTGATGAAAAAATGTTTCGTAGCGTGTGGTCAAAGTCCCTTAGTCATCTTTTCTAGCGTTTACTGTAGGCACCTATCTACATTGCAAGTGATGTATACTTTATGAAGAAAACCCCGGAGAAAATCACTGCTTACTTATTCTTAGTCAATATTTAATGAAAGTATTTAGTGGTAGTTATATTTACTTAATCGACTAGAGAACAATGAGTCGACGATGCGTTGGCCACGGAGCCTCCAATCGTTTACCACTGGAAGTCTATGAAGGTCGCCGAACGAAAAGGTGGTGCTCAAGTTGATAAGTGAGCAATAACCTTAGGTGCTCAACTCATCTCATGAAAAAATCAATTCGATCTGTTTACTTGGCTCCACCCGAAAATCGAACCCGGAACCTTGTCACCTGGAGTCGAACATGCTAAATAATAATTTTATTGATAACCACTCGACCATTAACCCAGTAATGCCCAGCGTGTCCATATGGACACGTTTATAGTAGTAAAATTATTTGCCGATTATGACAACATTAATATATATATAGCTACTCGTGCTGATTCACTGATTGACTCACTCACTCATTGATCACCTCTCCTGTAAAATTTTGTATGAAAAAAAATTTTTTCAAGCATGGTTTCGTATAGAGGACAAAAATTCATTCAGAACAAAAATATGGAGAGAGCTGATGATTGAGGATTTCGGAGACGGGTGAGGAGCACCGGCCAGGGTATCGAAGATAGGTGGGGAGTGTTCGACCAAATGTCACTCGAAACCTCATCCAATTGCCAGAGAGCCGAAAAAAAACTTCAAAATGGCGGAGTCAAGATGGCGGCCATACAAATTTCGTCGGTGTCTATCTCGGAAACTATAAAAGATGGAAGAGTAGTTTCTTGGAAAAGGGTGATCAGGACTCGAAGGTCTACTTGATGAATAGAAAAAAAATTCAAGATGGCGGAATTAAATTTTTTCCATACAAAATATATGCAAGACTTTAATAGGTTCCTTTTCAAAATTTTTGATGGTTTCGTATAGAGGACAAAAATTTATTTAGAAGAAAAATATGGAGAGAGCTGATGGTTGAGGATTTCGGAGACGGGTGAGGAGCACGGCCAGGGTATCGCAGATAGGTGGAGAGTGTTCAAACAAAAGTTACTCGAAACCTCATCCAACTGGCAGGAAGCTGAAAAAAAATTCAAAATGGCGGATTCAAGATGGCGGCCGTACAAATTCCGTCGGCGTCTATCTCGGAGACTATAAAAGGTGGAAGAGTGGTTTCTTGGAAAAAGATGATCAGAACCCGAAGGTCTACGTGATGAATAGAAAAAAATTCAAGATGGCGGAATTTATTTTTTACATTCAAAACTTTGATATGGTTTCTTTTAAAAAGTAATGGTTTCGTATAGAAGGCAAAAATTCATTCGGAGGAAAAATGTGGAGGGAGCTGATGATTGAGGATTTCGGAGACGGGTGAGAAGCACGGCCAGGATATTAAAGATAGGTGGGGGCTGCTGAAACAAAAGTCACTGGAAACCTCATCCAATTAGCAGTGAGCTGAAAAAAAACACCAAAATGGCGGATTCAAGATGGTGGCCGTACAAATTTCGTCAGTGTCTATCTTAGAGAGTGTACAAGATGGAATAGTGGTTTTTGGAAAAAAATGATCAAGACCCGACGATCTACTTGGTGAACAGAAAACACGCGGTTCGCTTTAGCGAGCCGCGCACCCACGCGCCCTACTAGTTACTATATATATAGCTACTCGTGCTGATTCACTGACTCACTCATTGATCACCTCTCCTGTAAAATTTTGTATGGAAAAATTTTTTTTTACTCATAGTTTCTTATAGAGGACAAAAATTCATTCGGAGGAAAAATATGGAGAGAGCTGATGATTGAGGATTTCGGAGACGGTTGAGGAGTACCGGCCAGGGTATCGAAGATAGGTAGGGGGTGTTCAACCAAATGTCACTCGAAACCTCATCCAATTGGCAGAGAGCCTAAAAAAAACTCCAAAATGACGAATTCAAGATGGCGGCCATACAAATTTTGTTTGTGTCTATCTCGGAGAGTATAAGAGATGGAAGAGTGGTTTCTTGGCAAAAAATGATCAAGATCCGAAGGTCCACTTGATGAACAGAAAAAAAATTCAAGATGGCGGAATTAAATTTTTTCCATACAAAATATATGCACGACTTTATACGGTTCCTTTTCAAAATTTCTGATGGTTTCGTATAGAGGACAAATATTCATTTGGAGGAAAAATATGGAGAGAGCTGATGGTTGAGGATTTCGGAGACGGGTGAGGAGCACGGCCAGGATATCGAAGATAGGTGAGGAGTGTTCAAACAAAAGTCACTCTAAACCTCATCCAATTGGCAGGGAGCTGAAAAAAAATTCAAAATGGCGGATTCAAGATGGCGCCCTTACAAATTTCGTCGGTGTCTGTCTCGGAGACTATGAAAGATGGAAGAGTGGTTTCTTGGGAAAAGATGATCAGGACCCGATGGTCTACGTGATGAATAGAAAAAAATTCAAGATGGCGGATTTTTTTTTTTTTTCATATAAAATGTATGCAAGACTTTGATACGTTCCTTTCCGCTGATGGTTTCGCATAGAGGACAAAAATTCATTTGGATGAAAAATATGGAGGGAACTGATGATTGAGGATTTCGGAGACGGGTGAGGAGCACGGTCAGGGTATTGAAGATAGGTTAAGGGTGCCCAAACAAAAATCACTCGAAACCTCATCCAATTGACAATGAGCTGAAAAAAAATACCAAAATGGCGGATTCAAGATGGCGGTCTTACAAATTTCGTCGATGTACTTATATCTCAGAGACTATGAAAGATGGAAGAGTAGTTCCTGGGAAAAAGACGATCAAGACCCGAAGGTCTACTTGGTGGACAGAATAACCGCGGTTCGCTTTAGCGAGCCGCGCACCCACGCGCCCTACTAGTTAATATATATATAGCTACTCGTGCTGATTCACTGATTCACTCACTCACTCACTCACTGACTCATTGATCACCTCTCCTGTAAAATTTTGTATGGAAAAATTTTTTTTCACTCATGGTTTCGTATAGAGGACAAAAATTCATTCGGAACAAAAATATGGAGAGAGCTGATGATTGAGGGTTTCGGAGACGGGTGAGGAGCACCGGCCAGGGTATCGAAGTTAGGTGGGGGGTGTTCAACCAAATGTTATTCGAAACCTCATCCAATTGGCAGAGAGCCGAAAAAAAACTCCAAAATGGCGGATTCAAGATGGCGGCCATACAAATTTCGTCGGTATCTATCTCGGAAACTATAAAGGATGGAAGAGTGGTTTCTTGGAAAAGGATGATCAGGACTCGAAAGTCTACTTGATGAATAGAAAAAAAATTCAAGATGGCGGAATTTATTTTTTTCCATACAAAATATATGCAAGACTTTAATTGGTTCTTTTTCAAAATTTCTGATGGTTTCGTGGAAAGGACAAAAATTCATTCGCAGGAAAAATATGGAGAGAGCTGATGGTTGAGGATTTTGGAGACGGGTGAGGAGCACGGCCAGAATATCGAAGATAGGTGGGGGGTGTTCAAAAAAATGTCACTCGAAACTTCATCCATTTGGCAGAGAGCTGAAAAAAACCCCAAAATGGCGGATTCAAGATGGCGGCCATACAAATTTCATCGGTGTCTATCTCGAAGACTATAAAAGATGGAAGAGTAGTTTCTTGGAAAAAGATGATCAGGACCCGATGGTCTACGTGATGAATAGAAAAAAATTCAAGATGGCGGATTTTTTTTTTCATATAAAATGTATGCAAGACTTTGATACGTTTCTTTCCGCTGATGGTTTCGTATAGGGACGAAAATTCATTTGGATGAAAAATATGGAGGGAGCTGATGATTGAGGATTTCGGAGACGGGTGAGGAGCACTGCCAGGTTATTGAAGATAAGTGCGGGGGTGCTCAAACAAAAGCCACTCGAAACCTCATCCAATTGGCAGAGAGCCGAAAAAAACCTGCAAATTAGCGGATTCAAGATGGCGGCCATACAAATTTCGTCAGTCTATCTGACAAAGAATAAAAAATCGGAGAGTGGTTTTTTGGTAGAAAATGATCAAGCCCTGAAAGTCTAAGAGCAGAAAAACCGCGGTCCGCTGCAGCGGGCCGCGCACCCACGCGCCCTACTAGTTTTGTTTATATAAAAGAAAGAATTGATGACATTCGGGTAGCCTAAGGTATAACCTGTTATAATATGTAAAAATTGGGGCAAAAAGTGGGAGTGATCTTAAAGAAAATTGAGTTTGTTTTTTCACAAGTTGTGAATTTGCAAAAAAAGTGGATTCGAGAAGAGAAAGAGTAAAATTGATCTATATTTATGTGTTCTGGAAGGAATTTTTGTATTGTAAACTATTTAGTCATTATTTACCTATGTTTTTATAGAGTGAAGCAATGGATAAATCTTTATTTTGATTACTTTTTATCGCGATGAAGTTAGCGTGTCCATATGGACACGCTGGGCACTTGCAATAGCTTTTTACACATAAATTACATCTGACCAAATTATTTGATATCAACCAGTTAAGAGGCAACTGGACACTTAATGAAGTGTAAGATATTTTGTATGTTGATCAAGAAGGTCATGAAAGTCGTTCATCACCTGAATATAGAAGCTAAGACGTAGATTCGTGGGGAACTGGAGCTATTTCCATACTAAAAATCTTATTTTCTACAACCTGGAAATGCAATCCAAAATTTTACAATGAAAAAAATAAATAAAGCACTAAAATAATCAGCACTGGTCACTTATGACATGGATGCTGGATATTCATTGTGCCTGGGAAATAAAAGAAATATCTGGAGTGGTAAAATTCCAGCTTGATTTCCACTTGGAAATTATTCTGTCTTATTTCAATAAGTCCAAGATACCCCACAAAGAGATTCAGGAAGACAGATGTACTGCCTCTTCACTACCGATGCATGGAGATTTGACTGAGTTCATAACTTTACTGAAAAGTCGGAAAAATAAGAAACGATTCTTGGCTTCTTACTGAAAAGCCAAACATTCAGCTGGTAAAACAGGACTTATGAAGTGTAGTTTGAGATTAAGTATTGCATGCTTCGAAGCATAGCATACAAAGAAGTATTACAATGTCATTATGCCTAATTCTTGTCTAAAATCAAGTTTAGTACTCATTAGATTTTCACCTAGTAGTTGTATTTTCTGATACTGTAACTGCCCAGCGTGTCCATATGGACACGCTTTATTTTTCATACTTCAAATATGTTTTTAAAATATTTTATTGTTTTTATCATTTTCGGATCCCCTTCCAAGTAGTTTTAGAGAAAAAAAAACAATGAAAGTGAAAAAAAAATAATTCGGGCATTCCTGGGTTAAGATTAGGGCAGTTGCTATTACAAACCTATTCTATGACAGCGTTTTGTTTCAATCAATGTGACAGCGACATTGACAATGATTTTATTGTGTCAACTGTCAAAATAGTCGAATTTTGCCAAAGCCCGAAATTAACTAAACGTTCAAAAATTACGATGATCTCATTAGAATTTAATTTGATATTCGCTCTCAAATTCGTTTAACTTGTGTTAATTGCCCCTATGAGATCTACCAGCAATGCAACAGTCACCGTTTGAAAATATTTTTAATATTATCGGAGGTTTGTCGGAGGGCAATGAAAAGCCCATGAAACATGGATTTTACAATGCCTTTGCCCTTTTCATCCTTGCGATTTGCGTTGCGGCGTTCTACGTTCTATTCTTGATCCTAGAACCATTTTTTAAACCACTGTTTTGGGCACTCCTTGTCGGATCGTTACTACACCCTTTCAAGTACAAACTATCCAAGAAAATCAAGTCATGGTTTCAAGATCTGGAGAAATCGAATTCGTCTGTGATATATGGATTGATGATAATCCCGGTCAATGTTGTGAACTATGCCTCTGATACTGTGGGACATCAGTTCAAAGAACATTATAAGGTAAGAATTTTTTATTCGGGGTAATATAATTATTGACATTTAAATAATTTATTTCATGTACTCAAACTTGTGGTTCAGACAAATCAAAAATATGATAAGTCCCAAGGGTAAGAGGAATGGTATCCTTTGTTTTTCTTGGAGAAAATGTAGTCTATAGTATAAATGCACAAAATATTCCATGAATCTTTGCAGTTGCTCTGTTGCTGAGTGATTGAAGGACAAACCAACAAACATTTGCCTTTGCTATTAGTAGAATGGTAAAGATTTAAAACTGTTTTTCTTCTTTCTAGACTGTCATAGGGTTGCTATCTGCAATATTTATTTTGCCATGGGTCTACAGTGCTATACCAAGAAGCTTTGCCTGCATTTTCTGGCAGTTTGTCAGTTTCATCAGCTTTACCACAACACTTCTCATCAGGCTATGCAGCTCTTACATTGTAAGTAAATAACATATTGAGGGAGGAATTATGTTTATTGTTATTTAACCAGAAGTTATTTAATAATACTTTATTATATATGCTGGTTTTTTTAAGAATGCAGTCAAAAAACTTTAAAACATATATACAAAACATGTTGTATTCTAAGATTTATTAAGTACTAGAAGCCCGCGCCGACTTCGTCCGGGTTGAAAATTAAATATTTGTTCTTGTGAGCTTCTTATAGGAGACGATTGTCAATAAGATCACCACAGGAACCACACGAATATCCCGCACCGATACCCGCCACCGTGCCCCGCCGCGCCAGCCGGCACTATTTTATTATTTTGTCGCGCGGAAATATTAATTTTCCGATAACTCCTAATATATTTATTTAAATTGTATAGTGTAAAGGGCAAATATGTTCTAAATTAAATACTTACGATAATAAACATATTTATTTAGATATAGATTGACATCACATCGGTTAAAAAAGCTTCGAAAATAATTCATTATTTTTAATCAAAATTTGAAAGATAGAAATGGTTACTGCAATTTATCCTTAGAATATAGATATATGCTATCGCGGATTTTTTTTAGAACTCTTTAAGAGGAACAATTCACCCATGCATCATTTTCATCCAATAACAGTATATGACTCAGCGCACGCCTTGAAAACGTTTAAGAGTCAAAAAAAATCCGACTTCTTTAACAAATTTGCACATAATATCTAGCCATAATACATTTAGTAACATAATTATAGCCTATAACCATCTGGAATAATGTACCTTTGAAATGGTAAAAGAATTATTGTAATAGGTGCGGTGGTTCCAAAGTTTGCTCCGGACATACATACAAACTCACAAAATTCGCGCTCTCTCTTTATTATAATATATATAGTATAGATGTATTGGTTATGTCACAAGTCAGAGTGAAAAATAAATTCAATGATGCCCTCTCAGTGTGGTCAAAACCCTCAGGGTAACTTTATTCAATGTGTCACTTAAAATTAAAGTAATGTTACTGAATATCAGCATAAGATGTCAGTTTAGTGATCTCATAGTGGATAAGTAATATCAGAATCTATTTACCCTCATAAAAGTGTTTTTTTTTTTTTCAGACATTAACATTTGCTCTTGCATACATAATAAGTGTCTATTTCCTCTGGAGCCCTTCGAGAGCTGGTATATTCAGAGTTACATCTCATATACTTTGGCTGGTTATCGCAAGTTTCTTAGCCAATCTAGCTGGACCATATAAAGTATACATGTTTATATGGCTGCAAGCTATAGGCGTAACTGGATTTGCATTGGAAATTATGTATGTTCATAAACAGCTGCTACTGAAAGGTGAGTATTTTAAGACTACCCTCACAAAATACAAACACATTACACTGATACATCTATTTTTAATTGATCTTGATCTAGAACATTGGTATATCCTTTCATTGTCTGTGTATTACCAGAGAGAAACTAATAAAATTATAATTAATTATCTTAGTAGTAATTAAATTTTAAATTATAATTATATGTATGTAATTATGTATATAATTTGTTTTGTAATTTATGTAATGACCCTTCTATCATCTCTATTTTAGTACTAAAAGGCCTAAAGATTTAGGTACATAGGGATAGTATATGCACTGTGTCTCAAAGAGTATGTAAAGCTGTTGGTTCCTTTTCAGGATTACCCACCCATTGAACTATTAGGGTGGAATATGCATCTGTGTTTGCACACACTTTATAATATCTCCTGACTAGTTAGCTAGTCTCCACATACATTGGGATTAGCTGCAGTGGCCGAAATCCGATGGGAAGATATTACTAATCTGTATAGTGAGAAACTGTTAATAAAGAAAGTAATCATGCATAATATTATGTTGCAGACCCTGAAGCTTCAGTAATAACGGCATTACATGCAGTCATAACCAATCAGCATTTAGAAGCTGCCACATTGGAGAAAATAGATGAAAAACCTGAAGAGGCTATCCAAGAAAGTGTTGGTGAAAAAGAATCGTCTGCGGGAATTGATTCTCCTGCGACCCCAGAGCAAATAACTAAAAGTGAAAGCTGGACAGGAAATGAACCCATACAAAGTTCACCGAGGAAAGCCAAAATTTTTTTCAAAACTAGAACATTGTCAGCGTTACCTTTGCCGAGTCCGAAAACGAAAATGCCATTCGAAAATAGACTTTTAGCTTCCTTCAAGCAAAGGTCTTTGGATGAAAATTATATAAGAAACAACTTCAATGACGATGAAACGGCTCTTTACTTCAAACTCCTTTTCTTTGGATGCTTTTGTATGTTGATATGGAAGTATATTTGGTTGTTGCCAGTCTTGTTGTTCTTTTTGGCTATCCATATAATCAAGATATTGTTGAATTTCTTTGGAGTGTGGTTGTTTTTCGAAAACCAGTGCAATAATCTGAAAGCTAAGATTGGCGGTTGGTGGAATGACAGGTAATAAATTTTTTTTAAAGAATATTAGCCAAGCTGAACTTGACTTATATTCTCCACTCCCCTCCCCTCCAAATAAGCGAAAATCACAAATGCTAATTTCAGTATTTACTAAAGTAGGACTTGAAATTTGAACTTAAAAAATTATTTTAATCTAGCTGCTTTCACTGCTTTATTGCATAATGTGAAAGAACTTTATTGCAAAAATTTTAGAACCAAAATTTTTCAATTATGTTCATAAATGGCGTTTACACCGAAAAATTGACATTCAGAAAAAATTGAGGACGTGGAGAGTGACATAGGCTACTTATTATCCCGGAAAATCAAGGAGTTCTCGCGAGATTTTAAAAACTAAATCCACGCGGACGAAGTCATGGGCATCAGCTAGTGGGTGAATATTCAATTTGGACGATATTTGCGCATTTTTTTAGGAACAAGCATAATTTCATTTTTTTTAATTTTTGATAGTATTATAATGTTTGGTGCTATTTCATTAAATACACAAGTGAAAGGCACGTATATATTTCAAATATTCAAAGAGTTATTGCCACTAGAAATTTATGTCAAGCTACGGTAATGAACCCTGTATACGGTAATGAATTTTTATGTATACTTTTGGCAGAATTTCTTATGAATTCTCTATTTGAATAAACTTGTACGAATAAAAGCAAATGCCCAGCCGTGCACAGGGAATTGGTAATTCACTCGTCGACCGAGAACCTTGTTGGGCCCGTCACTGCTTGGAGTAAGATCGTTTCAAATAACAAAATATCAAGCAGTTCTTCCATAACTTAATAGACTCCCTCTATATTGGACCTCTTCCTTACCACTCACCCTACCGGCTACCAGGTAACAGTCGATGCTCCCCTAGGAACATTTAACCCCTGCCTAGTACAGACTTCCGTGCCACTTCCATCCTCTGTTCGCACGCGTAATACCGGTAGCCTCATATCCGTGGGCACAGCTTTGTTTTTCAACAAACGACCTTAACACCTGTGCTGAAGCAGTTGCTGATGCCATACTCCAAGGTATGGACTGCTATATTCTAAACTCCCTCATACCTTTTGGGAAGCGCGCGCAGAAATGGTTCAACGGGATCTGTAATAAGGCTGCTATACTTAAACAAAACTCCTACCAGTCCTGGCTCTCTGCACATTGCACCAATGATCCCAATGCTGCAAATGTTAAGAAAATCTTTAACATTGCGTCCAGAGCCTACAAAAATGCCATTGCCAGGGCAAAATTTGAGCACATCGACAGAATTTGGCAGAGACTAGTCTCACTGCCTTCTGGTTCCCGTGCTTTCTGATTTCTGTTGAAAGCCATGTAAGGCAACTTCTGTCGTTCCTCGTTTCCACCTTTAAGCAAACCGGATGATACACTGGCCTACACTGCCAAAGAGAAAGCCGAAATTCTGGGCACTCTCTTTGCTGCCAACTCTACGCTTGATGATGGTGGGAAAACACCGCTGACCATCCCGCGGTGTCAAAACTCCTTGCGTGATATACGGGGTACATTGGGGATATATTGACAGTAAGGGGGAAGCCCTAGCGGTCAGCCTCGACATCGCTAAAGCCTTTGATCGGGTTTGGCATAGGGCTTGGCTATCGAAGCTGCTATCTTACGGACTTCCTGCGAAGCTGTGCCATTGGGTCGCTAGCTTTCTTCATGGGCGCAGCATCAAGGTCGCTGTCGACGGTTTTTGCTCTCAACTTAAGCCCATCAATGCTGGCATTCCACAGGGCTCAGTGCTATCACCTACTTTGTTCATTCTGCATATCAATGATATGTTGCATAACAGCAGCATATATTGTTATGCGGATGACAGTACTTCTGATGCCCTTTACAAAGGCCATGCACAGTTCTCTCGCGCAGTGCTGGAGGAGAATAGAGCCAAACTTGTGTCGGACATTGAGACTTCTCTCTAGAAAGTGTCCGTATGGGGTTCACAAAATCTTGTTCAATTTAACCCTTCAAAAACACAAGTTTGTGCGTTTACCGCAAAAAAGGCCCCTTTTACCACGCCTCTTCTCTTTCAGAACACTTCCCTTACTCCTACCAACAGCATTAGGATTCAAAAGAGGGCACTTCGGCTTGTGGACAATCCCAAATTAACCTACTCGCTGGAAAGCTTTGAACACCGCAGATGTAAGCTCGCTTTGTGTGCTCTATCGGCTATATAACGGGGAGCCCTCTAACTTCTACAACCGCACCGCACGCCACCGAACGCAATTTCACCCCCACCACCTGGGTGCCTGGAGCACTTCGACCATCAGGTGCTCCAGATCTTTTTTTCCATGTACTACCAAATTGTAGAATCATCTCCCTTCGAAAGTATTCCTGTATATAATGTAGTTTCAGTAAAAATCATTAAATGAACTTCAAAAAGGTTACGGTAAACGACGGTAATGAAGGACACGGTAATGACAAATATGCACTTTTAATTTATTATTAATTTTTCTATAAGCAGTATATGCTATCTAATCATTTAAAAATTAAACTACACGAGAACTTGATGTATTGTTATCGCAATAAAATTCCAATTTTAAATATTTATCAAAATATAAGCGGACTGGTAATGAAACATAAACTGTGACAAAACATTATAATACACTTTCAGTTGTAATTTTTTGCGCGAGTTCGTGCGTACGTCTTCCTTCTGCTACGTTTTCCGGTCGACTGAGGTCTGAGGTGCGGGACGTCGAGAGCTCACTATGTAGCGGCAAGATTTTGTCACGTAAAAACATGTTTCCCCTGATGATTCCGGAGGGTTCCGGTAATGAACTTTGCATCGTAACAAAACTTTAAAAACATATTTGACCATATATTTCTTTGTAAAATTAATTTTAAATTATGAAGAAGTAATAAAAAATTATTTAATTATTCGGCACAGTAGCCAAATTAACATTATTTTTGTGCTAGGTTTACTAAATATTATTAAATATAAAATATCTAGTAATAAAACAGGTGCCGGTAATGAATTTTAATGTTATTTTCACTAAAAATCTGAGTGATTTACATAGAAATTTCAATAAACACACCATGTGCACGATAAAGTATGTAGGTGTGCATGATAAACGTATATTAAATGGAGTCTAAACTTAAGTTTCAATTTTTTATTCACTGAAATACGTAATTTTCATTACTTTGAATATTCACCCTAGTACTGCAATATTTTGAAATAGAAATAGAAATATTTTTTATTCAAATAAACTTTTACAAGCACTTTTGAATTGTCAATGAATCTACCACTGGTTTGGAATGCCTTTCCTGCCGAGAAGAGCCAGCAAGAAACTCGGCGGTTGCTCTTTTAAAAAAAAATTTTTACAATCGTTAATGAAACTATGCTATGTATACAGTGCTTCCACAATGAAGTTTCCTAAATCCAATACAATACAAATACAACTAATTACAATCCAATGCATGTTAAGACGAGTAGACAGAAAGCAGACCCATTCCCGTTGATGAATTTTAATTTTAATTTTTAGGAAGTCAGCGTTAGTACCGGCGGAAATCCAGGGTATTCGCAAGATGTTGTCAATTTTGAACCGCAGCGTAATCGACGTGGCCTATGAGTCGATCGATACAGTGTCTACGTGCATCGTCATTGTTGGCTTGATTTTCTTCGTAGCTGTTACTACTATTTTCATATGTATACAGGTAAATAACCAGAATGAATATTTAAATAAGCAGATCGTACTATTTATAAAGAATATTAGCCAAGCTGAACTTGACTTATATTCTCCTCTCCCCTCCAAATAAGCGAAAAGCCTGTGCTAGGAACGGGTATGACAGTAGTGCAACGGATGGGGTTCGAACCTGCAACCTTTCAGTTTTCAGTCCACACCTGTTCCAGTTCAGGCTATTGAGGCTTAAACTTTTAAAATTGCCAGACTACCAATTTTGAAATATAAAACTCGAAAGCGACTTCGAAAGAAAATAGTAGACCTCGTTGTTGTAAACTAGCTGGTTTATTTCGTATCAAGACGCGCGAAAACTTATTTTGCACTGAGCATTTATGAATCTCTGTTTACTTTGTAGTGACTAGTGAGTGCAATTCGAGATTTTTTTTTAATAATTACTATTGTTTTACATAAAGTTTAGTGTATTACTATTGTTTCTCATGCTATAGGGTTCAACATAATTAAATATCACTTGCTTTAACCATCGTGAGAGTACCTGCATGCCTGAGAGTTCTCCACAGTGTAAAATGTTCGAACTAACTGTTCGTTAATCTATACTATTATTATAAAGCTGAAGAGTTTGTTTGTTTGAACGCGCTAATCTCAGGAACTACAGGTTCGAATTGAAAAATTCTTTTTGTGTTGGATAGTCCATTTATCGAGGAAGGTTTTAGGCTATATAACATCACGCTGCGATCAATAGGAGCGAAGCATCAGTGAAAAATGTTGAAAAAACGGGGAAAATTATCCATATTTGAGGGCTTCCGTTGCATGCGCTGCGTAAACGGTTCAAGTTACCCAAAAAAAACTAAATATTTTCGGAGATAGAGGACATAACTTCGCGCGCAAGTCACTCTAAACCTTTTCTACGCGGACGAAGTCGCGGGAATCAGCTAGTATATATAATAAGTTTCTTTATCCTTATTTATTAGATATACTCTGAAGCAATAGTTGTGGTACAACTCAGCGGCAGCCTCTTGAACAGTACATTCGTGCAGAACAGCGAACTTCACGCTTACCTGCCAGAGGGATGGGAAGAAAAGTTAGACTCGCTTATTGACAACGCATACACATACGGGAGAGAAGGAATCTCTACTGGGGTGAGTGCAAATTCAATTTTATTTATTTCACTAGCTGATGACTACATCGTCACACCTAATATATCGCAGACAAGGGCTATCTCGTCATCAAATTGAAAAACTTCATATATTTGAACAGTCTCTGCTGCCAGAGTTGATCTACGTTTCGGAAACATGGACACGTTGGGATGATTTTGGCATAATATGGCAAATTCTTTTTAATTTAAATGGAGATGGGATAATTTCCATCCCGGAAACCAAAGATCCCGCAGATACCCGCACCCTTTAGCTCGTTTTTTCCATGAAGTCGTTTAGTTCCGTTCGTCCAACTAACTATAATGTGGGTGTCTTTAAATCAAGAGTGAATAGGCAAGCGCGTACCATCTTAGGCTGCATCCTCACTTACCATGAGGTGAGATTGCAGTCAAGCGCTAGTCTATATATTAAAAAAAAGGTTTTCAGTCGACGTCATGGCACCAGAATAATCTTGATGACTAATGGTTTCAAACTCTTTCCAATTGACCTTACCTGTTGCCATTACGTCGATGATTCGTTGATGAAATAAAATAATTATAATTTGTCTATTTCTATGCCAACCATTGGATCGACGCCAGATAATGAGATATGTAAGTTTTTCTCTATGCACAATAACAGTATTTTTTGTGCATTTGCAAGGCCTAACATTACAAAATAGAATAATTTAGCCTAGATCATTCCAATTAAGGGGATTTCAGCATCCTAATTTAAGCAGAAAGGAAAACAAAAATACAATAAAATCTACAAAATTTTTTGAACAGTTTTTGGTATTTTTTTTTTTTTGAGAAAATTGTTTCCAGTTTCATTTTTTTTATTTTGATTAAAGATACAAAAAGCATATGTAATAAATAATGCAATATAAAAGTCCAGGTGGCTAATTATGTTGTACATTAAATGGGTCTAAATTTCGCGTTGTCCCTTTCATAATGCTCCCTGCAAAAAAGGATAGCAATAGATTTAGACCTGTCAATTTTGTTCAGAGATTGTGACGTCAGAATCAGTCACATTGTCTTTCATTCTGATGCTGCGATCTGTAGAGAGTACTCTGCCTTAGCTCGGACTTAAGATAGAGTTAAAACGAGACACAAAATGCTCTGACATAAATCTGTCTCGCTTTAACTCAGTCTTGAGTCTGAGCAGAGTGTAGAGTGTAGTCTATAGATTTCAGCTTAAATTAGGGCCCTAACCATTAAAAGCAACATTACATTAACATTATTTAAAAAAAAGTTTTAAACTTAATTGGAATGGTATATTGCAGTAGCCTATTGTCAATGTTGCCTGCAAACACCAAGTGACGTTTACTGATATATATTTTTTTGTATTTGTATCTTATTTTTTATAATTTTATGACCAAAAAAATTTAACACTTTAATTTTTTTTAAATATATTAATTAACTATTCTTTTCTTCTAGCCTAGAAATATACTCGACGCTACATTTTGATTTTCTACAAAATAAAAGCATTATATTATGAATAAAATATGGCTTCATATGTATACGCATACCAATTTATCACTTACTGTGCTGAGATAGCATGCCTTGATTCTGAACTTACTATACAAATATGCAATTAGGTATATAATATTCTAACAAATTTTTGAACCCCCTAAGAAGAAAGACTTATGTTATAAGTTTAACCACTGTCTGTCTGTGTGACACATCTTAGCGCACAAAGCGGTGTTCATTCTAAAGCTGGTTTTACTTTGTAGGTTAGTTCTTAGTGTCGTGTTTGGACTCATGAATTTCGTTCTTATGAGTAGTCTACTTATATAAACATCGATCACAGGTACACTCTTTGAACGGCCTGAACGTAACGTAAAAAGTGACGTTGTTAGTGTTTTTTGCCGAACTTTAAATGACGTTCCTCCAAAAAGACCAAGAGGCCGAGTAAATAGATTCTACCCATGACAGTTTCAACTTAACGTCTCGCAACACCGCAGTCCCGTTGTGACCACGGTCCATGCAACTGGATCGAAATATCGACAATTCCAACTAAAACAATTACCGTGGTACGTACTCGTATAGTTTTATCACAATTGAAAATAAACTGTTTGTTCATAACTAGGTGAAAAGCATCCTCAAAGAAGGTGATCCGGAGAAGATAGCCCGCGTAGAACAGCAGGTTCTGGAGCTGTGGGACCGCGTGTACCAGAGCTGGGTGTCAGGGACCTTCGCCGCGCAGCTCGGCCCTCAGGTAGACGGCTCCGCTGTTCAGGACTCCTGGGACAACTTGGTCAACGACGTGTATTCTCCCTCTGGTGAGTATAGTCATCATCATCGCGTGCCTTCTTCGAAATGAACTTTGGCGGTCAGCATACGAAAAGCTTCTCTACTCAAGGCCGCTTCCTTCAGTTTAGGATAGCTAAACCCAGTCCACTCCCTCACATCATCCAACCACTTGCGTCTTTGGCGGCCTGGTGCTCTCCTGCCTGCAATTCTTCCTTCCAACACCAATCTTGGGAATAAGAATTGGGCTCCCCGCTGCAAGTGTCCAAAGAAAGCGAGTTTTCTCCGCATAATGGTTAACATGAGTTCTGTCTTTTTGCTAACTAATTCGAGTACCTATCTTCGTATTCGATGTAAAGCTGTTCCAGGGAATAGTACGACTCCATTAATAATAACAATGTCCTCCCGACCGAACCACGGCGGCCAATCTCCACAGAGATTAGCCATCTGCGCGGGAGATATTATAGTGCACAAGTGTGTGCGCAAACACAGATGCACTCTCTATTCTACATAAATAAACCGTCACATAAGCCTCGTCATTAGTGATGAAAATGTTTGTAAATTGATAAATTCAACATCAGACGAACAAAAGCAATGACGAATAAAGAGCAATTGCTGAATTTATTGCCGACTCTTCTCAGCAGAATCAGTTTTCCGAACCGGTGATAGTCTCGACCTGGCATGAGTGCCACAAGTTGGCCTACATGAAACAAATGATTTTGAATCTGAATTTGAATTCCTCACAGCTTATTGAGCCCAACTGTTAAAGGAGCGGACTGATATCTGAAAGGTCGCAGGTTCGAGCCCCACCCGTTGCACTATTGCCGTACCCACTCCTAGTGCAAGCTTTCCGCTTATTTGGAGGGGAGATGAGAATATAAGTCAAGTTCGGCTTGGCTAATATTCTTTTTAAAAAAAGAAAAAAAAACTATTATTTTGAGGCATTCGATACACACACATGTGCATGTAGCTAGTGCCTCAATACGACGCGGTTTCAAGTATTTGAATTAAAATTAAATTAAATTAGGCAAAAACTAACATAGTTTTTAAGAATTGTTTTTACTAACATCTATGGGCCAATGGCCTGAAATAAACATATTGGAACGAAGTTCCTTATCGCGCGTTGTGAAAGGGGGCTAGACGGAAAAAATTCTTACGAAAAGTTGTCACGACACTTTTTGCTATAGTTCTCTCTCATGTTTCTCTGTCTGTCTCTCTCTTTTATAGAAAGCAAGCCAGATATTTTCATTTCTATTTCGCAATGCGAAACTTCGTTCCATCCGGGTGTCCCTTGACACCTCTCAAGTTTTTTTTTTTATTTTTATTTTTGACAGGTATGTTCGACTATAGCGGCGTGGTGGCTTGGGTGCAAGCGAACGTGGGGACTCTCAGTGCGATCGCGACCGGCATGTGGGCGCCCTTGGCGAGCAACGTGTCCCTGTTGGCGGGCTCTTTGGGCGCCTTTACGTCGCTGCTGCTGTGTGGGGGCGGTGCCATCATAAACATGTTCATTAATTTGGTGAGTCTCCTCTTGATAATTTGAGATCGAGCAAAAACAAAAGTTTATTTTTTGCTATAGTTTTTGCAATTCACGAGGGCACGTGAGCCTTACTTGTGGTTACGTCAGTGTGCAAGGCAAGTGTGCGTGCCTGTCAGGAGTCTAGGTGGGAGCGGTCAGGCGCGAGCAAGCTCTCGCTCCCACTTAAATAGATACGACACACACACAACCATGAGCCGCGTACCCTCGTGAATTGAAAGTGAAAAACTATACATATATATCGTTAAATTGGTTTTATCAACAGAATATTGCTGTCATTCATTAGGTGGTTTTCTTCACAACGCTGTTCTACTTGTATTGCGAAAATTTCAAGTGTCTACTTATTTTTTTTTTTTTTTTTATATCCAATTTAGGAGAAGCCAGCGTCCTCTGACTTATGTCAGAGACTTTGTCTATTTTAAGTTTTTGTGTTAGTGTCTACTTATTACGGTTCATGAGATGCAGCTCGCTGACAGACAGACGGACGAACAGACAGCGGAGGCTTAGTAATATAAAACTAAAGCTAATTACGATTTCATAAATCTGGTTATTTTATTTCTGGTACATTTAATTCAAATTCAAAATTTATTTCATGTAGGCCAACTTGTAGCTCTTATGACACGTCATAAATCTACCACCGGTTCGAAATGCAGGTTCTGCTGAGAAGAGCCGGCAAGAAACTCAGTAGTTGCTCATTAAAAAAAAAAAAATTTTGACAAAAGGTAACAAAACTATGCAGTGCTTCCACAATGAAGCTTCAAAAATGCATACGTAGGTACATATAATCCAACACATGCCAGACAAAGCAGACCCATTCCCCTTGGTCTGTTGGTTGGTTGGTTGGTTGTTGGTTTAAATGGTGTTATCAACAAAATATTGTTGTCATTAATTAGGTGGTTTTCTTCACGACGCTGTTCTACTTGTTGGCTTCGAGCAACGCCCTCTACAAGCCGGTGGAGGTCATAACGGGGGTCCAACCGAATTTCGGCCCAAGGCTTGGCATCGCATTGTCTGTTGCTATTAATCAGGTAACTTCCCCTCCTACAAGAAAAAAAGTAACTTGGCCTTATTTTTCTCCCAATCTTCCGCTTCTAAAATAATTCAAAATTACTCATGTAAACTTAAAATGTATCTTAATATGACAAGTCAAGAATCTACCATTGGTTCGGAATGCTGATTCTGCTGATTCTGCTCTTTTTTAAACAAATAAATAATTATATAAAAAACTGACTTCAAATGCCACTGCAAAGTATAAAATAATTGTAGTATGTACACGTAAGTTGAAGTCGGGCGGGCCTAAACAGCAACGATGAAACCGATGCGAGACACTAGCCTATACGAGACTATGTAATAACCTCTACTTATCAAATGTGTTAACGCAAACACACTGTTTAAATTTGTGTAATGGTGAATCTTCCAATTCTTTCGGAATCAAGATATAAAAGCGTATACTTGGCCTCACAAAGGACTTACACAAGCGACAGAATGGTGTTACCTATTAG
This sequence comes from Hipparchia semele, assembly GCA_933228805.2. Classification (NCBI taxonomy): domain Eukaryota; kingdom Metazoa; phylum Arthropoda; class Insecta; order Lepidoptera; family Nymphalidae; genus Hipparchia; species Hipparchia semele. Next base: position 8,419,587 of record OW121725.1, on the reverse strand, counting down.
TCTATTATAAATATCTAGCCAGACTGAAATAAAAATCTAGCCAGGCTGAATTTGACGAACATTCTCCTTTCCTCGCCTAATAAGCGGAAATCAATAGTGCAACGGGTGGGAATCGAACCGTCGACCTTTTAGTTTTCCGTCCGTACGTTTAACATTTGGGCTATTTCAGGTGTTCAGAGCTTCCTTCAAAATGGCGCTTTTCTACGGGCTTTGGACGTGGTTGGTTCACAATTTGTTCGGCGCGAAAGTTGTGTATTTACCCTCAGGTAAGACTAAATATGAATTATTTACTTATACTACCCGCTATGGGCATTTTCTAAAAATGATTGCGTTAGTGTTCAATATCTGATTGGCTGATACTCTCACGCAAGTGCTCAAAATGTATTAATGCAGCTGAAAAATTCATCCAATCTACACATACAACAGAAAAAAAAAAAAAAAAAAAAAAAAGATACCGGCCGAATTGATAACCTCCTCCTTTTTGGAAGTCGGTTAAAAATATACATACATTGAAAACAAATTATTAAGTAGATATATTATTTCTATTTTTTATTTTATTTATTTATACATGTACTTAAAATTACATTAGTATTTGATAGTACTGTGGTGTAATCATAAACTCCAAAGTGTTTTACTGTACACCACAGCGCCGTCGACAAAAGATGTTTGATCTACTTCTTCTTAATACATAAAAAAAGTGACAACCTGACTGACTGATCTATCAACGCACAGCTCAAACCACTTGACAGATCGAGCTGAAATTGGTATATATATAGATTGCTATTATGACATTCCGCTAAGAAAGGATTTTTGAAAATTCAACCCCCAATGTAGTAAAATAGGGATTTTAAAAATCGAACTTAACGTGAGCAAATCCGCGTGTAATTGCTAGTTTTATCATATGAACAGAATTAATGGTACATGCAATCTCCTACAGACAACCTTTGGCTTAACGATTATAAAATGATACAAAAATCTACTTGTATAAACTATATATCTCTCTACATTTTTATAAGAGACGGACGACGGTTATCGGATACAATGCATAAAAATAGTACACTTAATATGAAATGACGAGTATATATTATGTTCGTACAGTTATTAACTCGAGCAAATAAAGTCTGTAAAGGCACATATCGTCGGCTTAATTTTCAAACCTCGTAACTCCATTTGGTCAAACTTTACAGGAGAAAGAAAAAACTTTTTTACTATATACATAACTAACAATAAAAACATAGACAAACAGCTTTATTTACATTTGAATATTATTGTGCTTATGTTTGTTGTAATTATGATATATTATCTGTTATCATGATTCAATAAATGGACTTAGGTATTAGGTCAAAATGGCGTCGGCTTATGCCGTGGTATTTTTATTTTTTGTAAATAGCAAAAAAACTAAAAACAAGTGGGAGATAGGAGTGAGTCCATCGTGTTCGTTACCGAATTTTACACTACATGGCGTCAAAATAAAAAAATCGGAAATTTTGGAGTTACGAAGTTTGAAAATTAAGCCGACGATATATTATACTTTATATAATAAAGCGGAAGAGTTTGTTTGTTTGAATGCGCTAATCTCTGGAACTACCCGTCGGATTTGAAAAATTCTTTTTGCATTTGTTAACCTAATCCTTGAGGAACGTTATAGTCTATTTAACATCACATTAACAGCTAAAAAGAGGGAAAATAAGAAAATACGCTAAGCGAAAACGAATTACTGTACGGGCGGTCAACCAATGAGAGCCGAACCGAAGGCTACTTTTCATTCTGGACAATCAAAGATTATTAAAAACTAAATCTACGCAGACGAAGTCGCGGGCAGCAGCTAGTTACTGATAAAATCCTGGGTAATATTAACATTAAGCAGACACTAAATATCCCAGTATAAATATTTACTTGCAGTCCATATCTAAAAATAGAATGAACATTGTTTTTATTTGTTGCCAAGCGTCCTCAGAGATTTAATTCATCCGAATTTAAACGATCCGATTGTATTTTTTTAATATCGAATGTGGTCCATACACAACTATCCATCGTACGATAAGTTCTCGTTATATTAAAACTCCAGATAGTTTTTATCTATATTCTATTCTAAGTATATATAAATATTTAAAAGGAAAGGTTGACTGACTGACTGACTAACTGATCTATCAACGCATAGCTCAAACCACCGGACGGATCGGACTGTGCATACAGCTATAATGACGTAGACATCCGCTAAGAAAAGATTTTTGAACATTCAACCCCTAAGGGGTAAGATAGGGGGTTGAAAAACGAATTTAACGTGAGCGAAGCCGCGAGCAAAAGCTATTTAATAATTTTTATATGATTTTGACAGATATATTATTATCGGCGAAAACTTTAAGAAACCTAACCACAGACTTTCCTGTACATATTTATATGGACTAATCTCGGCTGGGGTCATTGAGCCTAGATTAATTTTGTGTGGCCCCTAATTGATAAATAAATCACAATGTTTTGGTCGCTTCTTACATTTTAGTCAATCATTATCACGCGATGATGCCCATTCGTGGCCGGTGTCAGATTTTTATTACTCGTCTTTTACGCAATAACTTTTTAAACGTACATTGAAATCCTTTTACATCAACGGCAGTGTGACAATGTGTAAAAGACATGTTCTGTTGGTGTTGAGTTTCTTGGTTCCTTTCACGATTGGAGTACGGATTAACTTCACAAATTGCCACCATCCTGAATGGGCCTGTACTAACAACGTTCCTAATGATATTGTCTATACCTGCTCAGTTGTACGAAGTAATGTAAGTACCATTTTTTTTTTTTTTTAAATAAATTACTACTGTTAAATTGTGTTATCCTTTTTCATGCAAATTATAAATTCTATACTCAATCTATGCTCAATTGCTCAACCCTTTTTTGAATAACATAATTGTCGCTTGTTGTACAGTAATTCTGGGTAACATTGGACCACTTATGTGATATCATGCAATATGACAATAATTTGAATACAATTACTACGATACAGTAATAATGTGTTAAATGAAATAATATTAAAAAGTTTAAAAATTAGGGTAACATTGGAAATAAAGTGACAAATAGTCATATTCCAAAGTCATATAAAGTTTGAGGTAACATTAGACCATCACCTAAAAAAATGGGATAAAACTCATTCTATCACATTCTTTTAGATTTTGGCGGGAAAATATCATCACATGAAATCATTTGTCTGTTAAATGCTTTTTAATATTGTCTATGGCCTCTATCTATAGAGATATATCAGATATATCTTACATGCTGCTGAAAAGAATAAATTTTTGTTATGTTCATGTTGATCCAGGTACAGGATAGGTCCAATTTTACCCAAAAATTGCATCTGAATCTATTCAGATAATATTAAATAATTTATTTTTGTTCTAGGATTTCATTATCCATCTCAAGGACTTTTACACTGACCAGATCCATAGTATCACGGTTCAAAATTGTAGAGACTTAAGAGTAGTGCTCGATTGTCCTATATTGCAACGCGCATCTTGGTTGCAGAAACTGATTATCAAAGACTGCGATAGGCTGGAGTTCATTTCACTGTCTAGTAACTCAGTATTACAGACACCACCTGAAGTGAGAATTGAAAATGTCAGAGAAATAGTTTCCTTTCCAAGAAATTTATTTAAATCTCCGAATACTAATACAGAACTGAAATGTATGGGAGCTGCTTCATTCAAAAAGTTGCACGTCATTAACAGTAAGATTAATTCAATCAATACCAGAGCCATTTACAATGTCAGTGGTATTAAAAGTGTCGAATTTGAAAATGTAACAATAACAGACATCCAAACTGAAGGCATCAAGGTTATTATGGGAAACAATAATACTCTATTTTCCATTATAAACAGCAAAATTGAAAACATGGATTTCAAGGCTATAACTGTACAGAGCTTTACAGTGAAAATATCCTCTAATGTTTTTACTGACGTGATAGCAAACGTAATGAACATTTCATCTGATAATTTATTTATAACGAGCAATACGTTCAAAGAAGTATGTGCGAATGCTATAACTACGAAATCAGTGAACACCGATATATCAGATAATGTGTTCGGATCTATAAAAACCAACGCTATGGGAAACGTTAAATGTTCAAGAAAACGTTCAAATAATAAACACATCAACTTCCTAAGAAATACATTTAAAAGCGTCGAACCATACTCACTATATTTTGATTATGCGAGTTGTAAGGCAGCTGGAACTCAAATTACATTTCGCGAGAACAAAATCGATTGCCGCTGCCGGGACATTTCGTTTCTAAATTCGGGTGCGAACGAACAAAACAATATAATTCTCAATCTGGCCAATAATAACACATGCTTAGTTAATAATTGTATACTGCCGGTGGAAGTTGTCAAATTACTGGTGGAACTGGACATGTGTCATTTAAATCTTGATCCCCAAGTAATGTGCTTACTTTACAACGATAAGCAATCAAGTAAAAATAATAACAATGAAGTAACGACTGAAGATGAGGTGACTGAACCGGCGCCCACTTTCTATTTGATCAGACAAGCGAACACTCTCGGAAGTGATACAGGGGCCGCAATGACGGCGATAGACAAGGATGATCTTTTAAAAGATAGTCATCTAAACCTAACGAATAGAACATTGATAAAGTTCGTCTTTGATTCTTCCAAAGATTTTGTTGAAACGTTAAGAAGCACGAGTAGAACGCGGAATAGACCGACGGAAAAGTCTCCGCAAAAGGAGGAATACGTCAGTCACTGTATCGGTACGCAATGCAGGAACGATAACGTCTATAATCGCCAAAGAGCCTTGGATTTTTACAAATACGTCTACGCCCAACTGCGCACACCAAGACAGGATGATAACAAGTTGAACAAAATTTGATTGTAGTTATCAATGCAAAATTAAAGTGTGTAAATAATATTTTGTTGACTTATTTGCCCCTCAAGTAGTACTTTTACATTTAAGCTTCAGATAGTGCCTTACATTTTATTTAAGAATCACACAAGTTATGTAACAATAGGAATACTTTACGTTTCCAAAAGCTTTTTTTAATCGAGTGCCATGGCACCAAATCTGTAACTATGTTCTATGTATCCAAGGTATCTGTAATTATGGACAATTTTGCGACACCAAAGCCGCAAAATTGTAGGTTTACTTTCTTATATTCTTTGCATATTCAAACCACAGAACCATAGATATGTTAAAAGTTTATTCATTGATGATTTGAAATAGCACATTTAGCTTCTATAATAATATTGTAGTAACTCATCCAACTCCTAGTGAAGGACTATGTGGAGCAATATAACACGTACCTAATATATTTCAGTTAGGTGAAAAAATTCATTATACAAACGATAGAAGCTAATGTATAAAACTTACGAGCCAACGAAATTTCATTAAAAATCGGGGAGTAACAATAGAGCTTCAGCCCATATTTTGGGTTTCCAGTTTTAGCGGCAGTGTTAGGTGCTGCTCCGTTCCTCGGGCCGTACTTAGCGGGCATACCGGCAGCGCTCGACGTGTGGCTGCAGGGGAGGCCGATGGCAGCTCTCCTGTTGCCCATAGTCCAAGCTGCCCCCATCGCCTTCCTCGACGCAGCTGTTTACGCGGAGATTAAAGAGTGAGTTGGATGTAAATCAACAATTTTAAGATTGTTAGTGACTGACATCTATATTTAATCTATGATTATCACTGGACTTGCTGCTGCGATTTGTTTTTTGAACCTACTTGATTGACGCCATTTTGGCGCTGCAAGCACTAAGCAATTATACGAGTGTCTTTGGAACTAATGGTAATATTTCAAATCGCGCACCTTCCTCTATTATATTTTAATCAATGATTTAAAAAATAAAAAAATTATATTTTTATTACAGTGGCGGCCATCCCTACGTGACGGGTCTAGCCATAGCTGGCGGAATTTTTTACTTAGGTCCCGAAGGCGCTATCCTCGGACCGTTGCTTCTGTGTTGCCTCATGGTAGTACTCAATTTGTCGTCTTCCTTCCTGCGAGACACTCCTTCGGAGGAGCGGGCCGCTTTGCATTCACGCGTAAGGTAATTTCGACGTGTTAAATGTTATACAGTGTGAAATTTTATTGATTGTTTTCCCGCGGCAGAAAGATTTGCCCTCAGTAGTAGATACTAGTTAGGTACTATCAAAACAAATGTAAGCTTAATAACAATGTTTTTGTTTTGAAATAAAGAAATACTCATCAACTCGAACGCGTAGAACAAATAGTAATTCACACACGCTGCCTGCGAGTGAAGGTCGATTTATAAATGTTTAAAGCAAAATATGCTGTCGCGCGTTGTGATACGGCATAAACAAGGCTTCACGCGTGAAGCTATCGCGAGGTATTTCTATTGGCCACCAACGGGAATGGGTCTGGCTCTGACTGCCCGTCTTGACATGCGTTGGATTGGTGTACCTACGTATGCATTTTTGCATTTTTGAAGCTTTATTGTGGAAGCACTGTATACATAGCATAGCTTTCATTAACTATTGTAAAATTTTTATTTTTATTTTTTGAAAAGAGCAACCGCCGAGTTTCTTGCTGGCTCTTCTCGGCAGGAAAGGCATTCCGAACCAGTGGTAGATTCATTGACGATTCAAAAGTGCTTGTAAAAGTTTATTTGAATAAAAAATATTTCTATTCTATTCTATTCTATTCTATTGGTTCGAATTTCATTTTTCGCAAATTGTAAATCTGCCATCATAACTGATGTTTTGATTCAAACATGACTTTTTTATATAAATCAATGAGCTAGACTAATTCAAGGCCATTTAGCTTCGGTAAAACAACCATTAAAATTTCAGCGCGTGTTCCTCTCTCTTTAAATACGTAGTTGTTCTAAAATCATAACTGAATTGAAATTAATTAATTCTTAGGTAGTTCTTCTTTTATGCAAAAATGCACAATTTTTTTTTTTGTACTTAAGACTTCGTAAATCAAGGAATATTTATTTTTAATAATCCATAATTATATGAGTTGGAACAGGAGCATTAATAAAATCAGTATCTATACAGGATAGGAGTATTATGAATACTCTTGTTACTATGATATTAAAGGTTTTACAATTTGTTGCTTTAAATTATGCATTTTGTAATAATAATAAATATACGTGTTTTGATAAATTCTCTACATACAAATGGTTAACTTTTAGTATTTTAAATTGATTTGTACATGTTTCACATACAACTATAAAATTGGGTGAAATATTATTGTATTTTGTGTGTGTGTGTTGTTTTTTGAAATTTAATTAACATAGAGTCTTTTTCACCATCTCCAAACCGACGAATAGCCAATCTGATAGAGTGCCAATACAAAAACTGTCAAAACGTATTTATTCGTAGGATAAAGTTTATTTAGGGCCGATTTCACCAACGTCGAGTGACATTTAACCGAGGAATAAATTGGGCGTTCTGACAGTTTTTGTATTGAAAATCTGCCAAAAAATCAAATTCACTCTCGGATTGACTTTATTTTACGCTGGTGAAATCGGCCCTTAGTGATGGTGAAATAGGCCCTTTGTTTGGCCAATATTAAATCAAAAATAATCTGATAGAAAAGTACAAATTTTAATAATATCAAATGTCAAATGTTAATTCTGCTTTACATAAACTTTAAATTAATCATATTTACAGGTTTTAAAGTAGTTTCCATCCTTTTCACATTATTTCCAGCTGAAAGAGATAGATAGCTTTTTGACCTGTCTATTTAATTTAGAGATTGTGTACAAAGGAACAATATATAACACTTGTATAGTTTAACTAAACGATATACAAACATCATATTCCTTTTTACAGTGTATATAGAAACCATTTGTTTTTAACACAAATCTTATATAAATTGTTTTGAATGTTTCCAAATATACCTACCCTAATTTATTGTTTTACTAAAGTTTTCTTTATTTAGGTCGTTATTGGAATGTTTTTTAAAGTGAGGTGTGTATTGTTTATAATATCATTTGTGTCTTGTGGAGTCAAGCACGTTTTATTCCATTGCCACGAATACCATTTCACGCACGCACCTTCTCATCCAATCTCAAAAAATCCAAAATACATACAGTTTTCTCATTATAGCATAATGCGAGTAAGATGTCGGCAGAATATTACTTATTTTGTACTATAATGTAACGGTCATAAGGTTCAAATTCAACCTATTAAAATCTTTTAAAACTATTATTTTTGAAAAAATCTGTTTTCGTAATTTGAACCTTACGATAGCAACATCTATAGTACAAAAAAAATTAAGTTCTATTGATCCGTCACCCCGGACTATGTGACAACGAAAAAATTGTAAATGTTTTACCTTCAAGTAAACTTTAAGCGACGAATAAAGTTTAGGTTTTGATAGTTTTTGTATGGACAATCTGTCAAAACGTCAATATTATTCGTCAGTTAAATTTACTTGATGCTGCTGAAACAGCCCCTTAGAAACGTATGACTCTTTTAAATTTTTTACTTGCAGAATTATTTGATTATTTATTATTGTAAATTCATTAATTTGTATGGTACAGCTCATAGTTTATAGTTCTCAATACGTATGTGTTGTGTAAAAACAGAAATGACGACTTTGCATATTCTCCACGAAACATCCCCACTTGATAATGTTCCAGTTATTATAGTTTTTTTTTTACGAAGATCAGCCATGCTAAACTTGACTAAGATTCCCCTCTCCCCTCCAAATAAGCGCAAAGCTTGAGGGTCGAATACAACATAAGTGCAACGGGTGAGGATTGAACCATTGATCTTTCAGTTTTCAGTATATCTGTAATCGTTGAGCTATTGAGGCTTCAATAAAGTACTAAGTTATGTCGTAAAAAAAATACTATTATAATTTGTGGTAAAATTGGGCATAACGTCAAGCACAAACCAGTTGAATAAAACATGTCGACATCCATACTGGATTTATTGTATGGATATGTTTTAACGTTTGCATTTATAATATTAGTAGGATATATTTCGTAATATTTCGCATGTGCATGTGTATGTATTTAACATGCATTTTCTTCTCAGTGTTTGCTGCATGTATTGTATTTTTGAATATCTTATTAACAATTTAAACTATACTTTTTTACCTCATGACAATACTAAAATATATGGATATTTTTTTGCAGGCTCGGGGCTTATCTGTGAACATGCATGGACTAACACTAACATGTGGAGAGAAAATCTCGATAGGCTCTATGTATGGAGATATTAGATTAAGATAATAGACGTATCGTTCAAAAACCAGGGAAGCTTCAATAGCCCAACGGTTTAAGGTGTGGACGGAAAACTGAAAAGTTGCAGCTTCGACCCCACCCGTTGCACTATTGTCGTACCCACTCCTAGCACAAGCTTTCTGCTTGAAGGGGACAGAAAAATATTAGATAAGCTCAGCTTGGCTGAAAAAATTAAAAAAAATACCTACAAAAGAGGTGGCTCGGAAAACAGTCGCTCAAGAACTTAAAAGACGCGCTTCATCTATTCCAATACGAAATTATTTATTTTATGTAAGCGAAATTATAGCTTTTATCGCAAATCAGACCCTACCATTGGAAAATTATTGTATTAAGCTTTTGCCCGCGACTTTCGAAACCGTGAGTTTCCTCTGTGAGGATTTTTAAAAATCCTGCAGGAGAGCTTTGTTTTTTAGGGATTAAAAGTATTATAAATGCGAAAGTGTGTTTGTTTGTTGATTTGTCCTTCAATTACGCTGCAACAGAGCTACGCATCGACATAATTTTTTGCATGGGTATAGTTGGGGACCTGGAGAGTGACATAGGCTACTTTTTATCCCAAAAAATTAAAGAGTTTCCGCGGGATTTTAAAAACTAAATCCACGCAGACGAAGTCGTGGGCGTCAGCTAGTTTATAATACGTAGCAGACTAAAATTTTGGGGGATAGGACGAAACGAACATATTTGACATTCAGAGAATTTTATCGTCCTTGTCGTAAGGCAAATAAATAGAAGAGACTTACGTCTGCTCACAAGTAGACTAACTGAGGGTCTATGCGATGAGATGATGTCATTGCTCTCAATTATTTATGTATTTCTGTTAACCAGTGTACAGCTTGGCAAAAACGTCTAGAAACGGAACCAATTCTTTTTTTTAATGACAGCACTCTTATCAAGTGTCATTGCTGAAATGTAACTGTTCTGTCATTCATTGTTTTGCAATGCGCAAATATTTATATTTATTTTGCTTTAAGCTATCTTAAATACTGGAAAATCATTAAATATTTACAAAACTATCTGTAGTTGTATCGACGCGAGAAAAGATTTTTGCGTTGCTATATTTTGTTTGTTATTCCTCGCTAGATTCAAGTTAAATTAGTGATAGTGATGCCCGTATGTTTTCTACTCTTTTTTGCTAAGCAATAATATTGTTCAAATTATGTATTATAGATATTATATTATTACTTATTTATTTACGGTTTAACGTAAAAGAGTTTAATTATTATTAAATTATGTATGTAATGGTTCCCCTCTTTAATGTCTATATTGAACTGACTCGAATAAGAAACTTTTTGTTTGTAAATATATTGACAATAAGAGTTTAATTTCGACTCGTTATGTTTTTTATACAAAGAGAATTATTATAAGTAGGTGCTACTTAATTGGGTATTTGACTTGTCAAAATGTGGATTTTCATTCATTACAATCTAAAATGTTACATGTAATAATAACATTTGTAAAAAGAGAAAATAAATCGGTCAAAAAACAAATAAGTTAAGTAATAAGCTGTTTTGCTGCGACTGTATCTCTTTTTCTAAAATTTAATTTACTATGGAGAGAGTATGGATCTATTCGCTTATGACGTCATAAACGAGTAGCACTCTTTTTGTCTGACAGGAAACTTTAAAGCTATTTTCGAGACTTGATAAGATATTAAAAAAAGAAAAATGGTATTGTATTATAATTTTAAAAACCTTTCTTTAAAGTATAAAAAATATATATTAGTCCAATGCCCAATATTTATTAAATTGTGTACAAAAAACTCATTGCAACATTGTAATTTTTATTCTAATCGTAAAAAAACTTAAAAAATTGAAATTAGTAGATAATAAGCACGCCTTTTAAATTATATATTTATTATTTACTTTTAATATGAAAACTAGATACAAGTGTAGACCCACGTCCTATATTATATTATATTTTGTTAAATATATAAGTAGTTCATTAAGTTTTAATGTGAGCCAAAATGACGCTTATAGTATATCCAAAAGTGAACGCATGCCAAACTAACATTTTTATACTTGTCACATATTTTTAAGCAACTTGTGCAATTATACTTTACTTTTTAGCTTGTAGCCGATTTATGAGCCAGGTCGTTCAAAAATAACTCCTGAGAAGATGCAGTTGCCTTAAAATAGAAGCAATGGTATTAATATGTTGTACAGAGTCTCTGAACTAAATAGACAGCTATTAAAATACTATTCTTTCCATAATATTAACTCAGGAGAAGGATAGTATTGTATCCGAAGTCTGAACTAGACAATACAACACCTCACTTGTTTAAAAACAATTCATAGTTATATAAGTTCTTTCAATTCACGAAGGCGCGTGGCTCATGGTTGTGTGCGTGTCGCATCTGTATAAGTGTGAGCGAGAGCTTGCTCGCACCTGACCGCTCCCACTAAGGTACTGACAGGCACGCACACTTACGCAATGTGCATACACGACGTAACCACAAGTAAAGCTCACGTGCCCTCGTGAATTACAAGAATTTTACGAGTAGTTATAACAAAATATAGGTAAGTATATCAAAAGTTACAAAACGTACATAATTATGTGCGTGTAACTTTTTTTTTAATTATCGTCAAAGATTAAAAATTGGCAAGCTTAGCACTGCACTAGCCTTAATTTATTTAGCCCTATTTATAAATTATATCAAATTAATTATTTGTCGATGTTTATATTATTCAATTTAATATAAGATTGTTTGACTGTCCTTTATTTGTAAATACCTAACTTTAATAATCAGGTTTGTAAGAGCGCCACGGTGCGCTGCGAAATTGCAACGCGTAAAGGTTGCTTCTGCGGCGTCGCTGCGTGGTTTTACATAGTTTCTTGTATGCCGCAAGGTCGGCTGCCAAATCTCACTTGTCACATACAATTCGGCAAAATCCCTACGCTGTGGCGCCGCAACGCGCCATTTGTCATCGCTCTTAGGTGTAAGGCAAACTGATACAAACTACCATTTTATAGAACACTTCCATGGCAGGAAACATACCAACACCTACTTTGACAGAATGACTTAAAGCTCACTTTCACTTAATTACCCCCATTATTTTATGGTGCCTAATTTATATAGGTAAGGGCCCCTTATTATTATTTTGGCAACACTCTTAATGTAAAATTAACCTATTTATTAACTCGATTCAAATGACCGTGAAAAAATTACTAACTTCCTTTTCGATCCAAGAAACATTGTGAACGTCAAATTAACTTATTGTTCTTGCAATTCATGAGGGCGCGTGGCTCATGGTTGTGTGTGTGTCGTATCTGTATAAGTGTGAGCGAGAACTTGCTAGCGTCTGACCGCTCCCACCTAGGTTCCTGACAGGCACGCACACTTACGCATTGTGCATGTACACGACAACCACACCGTAACCACAAGCAAAGCTCACACGCCCTCGTGAATTGCAAGAACAATATCTAGTTGGATGGTATTTTTGGGCCGCAAATAAAGTTAGTATCATTTTTTTTACTTTTATTTGAAAGAAGATAAATAACAGTAAGAATTCTTAAATCTTTGAACAGTCGTGTAATTTTATTTTCCTATCGAAGTCCATACCTGACAAAACGTCCAATGGTTTATAATTTTTACCTCCTTATATAAAATTGTAAGAAATAATAATCACAATGTAAATTAAGCAATATATAAGTATGTTAATTAGCTGCTATTGTAAAATAAACTATATTTACGCAATATTCAAACAAAACGAAAAGCCCTTACCAGTTCAAGAAGAATCGTCCAAAAATTAATTTATACGCAATAAATAATTAATTAATCTACTGCAAGTAAATTAAGTACCTATTCAATGCACGCATATTGTAAACAAAAATAAATGAAATTGAGTTGCTTTTTATAAACTTGCCTTTTATTTTCATATGTTCTTTATTGCCTTCATCCCAAAATGGTAATGGTTTGGTAATGGTAATACCGAAGTACCTACTTACGAGATGGTAATCTATTGGTTCTATGGACTATGACGTCACGTGTCATAGTCCTCATTATCATGAACTCAAGTGATAAACGTCCACTGCTGAACATAAGCCTCTTGAAAGGATCGGAAAATTTGAATTCTGATGAGCAAATGAGTTCACGGGGATCCTGCAAGACGGCATGCATGCATGCCCGTATCCAGCGACTCGCTTGAGATTGTCTGCCTACCAAAGAGTACGTAACCACTACGTTCTATACCTAATGGGGGGTATTTTAATGCTTCGTCACCAGGGGACACCGCAATAAAATTAAGTAGCAAATTGTACATGCATCATAACTCGTAATTTTAATTAAGTACATGATTTTTTTAACTTGTTAGACAAAAATCACTGTACCTAAGCGTTTAAATAAACATTGAAAACAAGCAAATCAAAATACAATTTCCAATCAATGTTTAATTAATCAAATCGAACATTCTCGCTCGCGAGTTAACATTGGAGCGAGAGAGTATACGCGCATTCTGTCTGTCTCACTCTTTGAAAAGCGCGCCTTTCGTCATACCCCCGCAGCCCTGTACCACGCGGACCAAAACTCATATTTTGCCTAAAGTTTAAGAGGGCCTAAACAAAGTTAAATTTTTATAAGATTGTTCATATATAATGGTTTATATACTTATATCATAAGTTAATGCAAATAGTATTGATAAGTTATCGATTCCTCTAGCTGTTTTGCACTTATCACTTCTTCAGGAATAAAGTTAACATTGAATGTTGCTTCCGTTACAATAAACCCGTTTTCCTCGAATTTCCCATTCACTGAATCTGCTTCCAGCCACAGGAATAGAACTACAGTTTCTACGTTTACGCTTATTTTGAATTTATTTTTCCCATGGTCACTTTCATCTGTTTCCTGAACTGCTATCTGCAATCAGAAGGAAAACTTTCAAGTAGTTGAGATGAGAAGCTAATAGTTAGTTGTTAATATGGAGAACTCTCAATAGCCCAACGGCGGACTGAAAACTGAAAGGTCGCAGGTTCGAATTCCACCCATTGCACTATTGTCGTACCCACTCCTAGCACAAGCTTTCTGCTTATTTGGAGGGGATAGGAGGATACTAGTCAAATTCAGCTTGTTCAGCTTGGCTTATACCTATTGTTTTTGAAAAAAAAAAAAGGTAATATTAAAGATATTTCTTTTTGTATTTCCAAAAAACTTGGTTGAGGTATGTACCTATGACATGGAAGTCAACCAAACTTGCATAATGTATTAGCAAGATAATAGCTCACCTACTCATAGATCAATAAGAAACAAAAAAAATAATTAAAAAGTTAACTGGACAACGTAAAATTGGATGTACCTAACAAACGTCCAGCCGGGAACACAATGACGTATCGATGTATCGATCCATACCTCATTCATCAAAATCGGCTCAATATTTGAGGAACTACTGTGTAACACTACATACACAGACTTCTAAAATCAACCCTTTTGGATTTCCCGCGGTCGCGCGCGGGTAAAAAACTGCTGCCAGTAGGTATACTTACACTAATGATAGGTTCTTTCAATCCTTTGACATTCTTCAATGGAACGGGGAATAAATAGTTATTTGGTGAAGAAACACCGTCGGCTTTCAAAGAAAATCTAAGAAAGATTTCATCTTTATTTTCAGTGTTCCATAGAGTAAATGTAGCTTGTTTCCTTGTATTAAGAGGTCCTACATTCGCAGGGTATGTCTTCGACCAAGCAGGCGCCAAGCTAGTCCAATTGAATACATCAACAGTAATGTTGGCGTCGATTATTGGTACGAATCTATCATTTATCAAGTATATATCCACGTCGCCCGTCTTGGTCAGTCGCGGCGATATCAATACAGGAGCAAAGAAATTTTTCGCAAAGTAATGCAACATTTTCCATTTGCCACCAAACTCTGTAAAGTTTCATTACTTTTAGACAACTTCTCAGACATCGGCTTCCTTTGAACAAATAAATAATAAACAACATCTACAGAAAATACATAAAATATAAAGTTTTCTACACAATTAGCATACAGTGTAATATAGGTACTTTTCTTTTAATTCGTTGACAAGATAGTCCTTGACTGCGATCTCAGCTGATGGTAAATGACGATGCAGTCTAAGATGGTAGCGGGCTAACTTAGAACGGCAGTCTATAGCAGTGTAGATTCAACCCATAAGCGTTTAGAATCGTACCCGAGACCTCCCCGTTATAAGAACACAGCGCTCACCACTGTGCCAGGGAGGTCGTCAAACTTATATTCGCTTATATCATACTATACTTTGTCATATACAGAATGTAAAGGACACCGTAACGAAAACTGAAACGAGAGTAGGTTTCATGTTCGCATTACATTCATCATTTCATCATCATTTCAGCCTGTGGACGTCCACTGCTGAACATAGGCCTTTCCTAAACAGCGCCACCACACCCGGTCCTCAGCCTTCCTCATCCAGCCACTTCCCGCCACTCTCTTTAAGTCGTCGGTCCACCGCATTACATTGCGTGCTCAAAAATTACAATATTGCGGTAACCCATCATTTTCGAGATTAGTGGCATTTGAAATTTCATTATAAGCATTATTTTACACCCTATATCTATTTACTATAATAAAAAAAGATATATAAAAGAGAAAGACCGTTTGACAAAAATTAAATAAAAATTAATAAGGTACCAATTCCAGACCAAGTTGGTGCCTGCCACACATCATTCAACTGCCAATACAATGCTCCCATCGTGTACCAATTCGACTGGCTTTGTCTGTAGAATTCTGTTTCAGTCTTTATTGCCATGGCTTGTGAGATCTAAAATTTTACACTGTGCTGTAATGTTTAGCTACATAAATAAAAAATTTCAAGTATTTTTATTTATATTCACTATCTAACCTCCTAATACAATAAGAACTGAATCGCATAATTTTTCAACTGATCTTAAAATATCTCTAACATGCAAAAGCAATGTGCAAAAGGCATAATTTTTTCAAATATTCAAGTTATGAAAATATTTTCATACCTGACTGTAGAATACGAACTTCTCAAAATATTTTACATCGTTTTTCTCAAGATTCAGTCGTCGATTGATCTGGGCCTCGATAAAACTGTATCCAGCCGGACTGTGTTGTCTATGGTTCGAATAATTGCTATCAATGTAGTAATCTTCCGTTCTGTTAGTTGCAGTTCTCATCGTCTTTAAAGACGGCAAAGATTGGAAGCCGTACTCTGATGCAAATCGAGTTTGAGGGTAGATGTTGATGTCCCAACTGTCAGCTAAATAGTTGTAATAGTGTGTATCGCCATAATGTGGGTCGTAAGGATTTTGTGCTATGTAACCGTCTTCTTCACTCTTGCGTCCGTTCGACGGACTTGAAACGAGGTAACGCCTTCCAGGATCTATGCTTTCCACTATAGGTTTTATTGTATTCACATACAATGTGACGTATTCGTTCTTGTATTTTTCAAATTCTGATTTCGTGTTGTACCAATTTCCTCGTAGTGCGACCTCGTTTTCATTGTTGCCCGCCCAGACTGCGATAGAAGGATGGTGCTGAAGACGTATCACGTTTTCTTTTATTTCATTCTTAACAGTTCTAAAATAAATAAATACACATTAGAAACGCCAGCAGTCAGCACACAAGACTCACTCTTATCTTCGCAAACCTTTCATCCGCCACATATTATGTGGGGGATGAAAGGTTTGTTTTATTGTTATAACAGTAGATAGGTACCTACGCACATTAAGCAACGTATCTTTATAATTTTAGCGAAATGTTTTCTTACTTTAAACATGGGAAACCATGAGAAGAAATTTTTGCAGAGGCAAAAGTTTGCGCGTATGAAACTTTGAGCATTTATGGTTAAATACTATAAAGTATGAACGCAGGTTTTGCTGGCATACTACATCTTTTTTGAAACAACCAAAACTTTAGAAAGACATCTGTGCAGTTACTAGTTAAGCCTTTTAATGTCTTACTCAAGAAATTCAGCATCCGCAGGATACATAGAACACGCGAAGAGGAGGTCTTGCCATATCAAAATACCGAGCTCATCGCAGCGCCTATAAAAGTAGTCAGATTCGTAAATTCCTCCACCCCATACGCGAAGCATTGCCATGTGGGTATCACGGGCAGCAGTTAGCAGATTGTTAACTAAAAATGTCAAACACAATAGTAAGATGTGTAAAGTGCCGCGTAGAGATAGTTCAATGATAGTGTATGCGACAAGACAGTGATATCTGCTCGGTATACGTTGCCAGAACTCTTGCGTTGTCGTTATACGGTTAATTTTTGTATTCTTAATCGCATTCTTCTGCTACATTAATGCTGATGGTGGTTTCCGAATTGTAGTTCCTAAGCACTGAGTGACTATAACGTTCAACTCCCAATCGGTCCTCCCTAGATTATAAGAATAATAAAGAAACATTACATCACTACCTTGATATTGGAGACGTAATATCTTCTGTGATGTCTCGGCAGCTTACCCCGTTGACATCAACAATTTTCCTACAGATACGAGTACAGACGTTTGTTGGTTCATCTCACCAGGTAGGTGATTGCAGGGACTCCTTTTTATTCGGTCAACTATAGGGCCAGCTGCATATTATCACAGCAGAATTTGCTAGTCGAAAAATGTTCTGTTTCATGCATGTGGCGGTGGGTGTCAAAAAAGGACTTACTGTCCGGCAAAATTCTTATGGTTTGCCATATCTAGTACAAAATCTATGCGAAGTATAGGCGAAGTGAAGGAAGTGATCAATATTTTACACTTACTTGTTCTTCTATTCTCTTCATTTTCAGGCAGGATATTTGAAGGTATCCAATTAGACCCCTTCATAAAAATAGGATAGCCGTTGACTTTGAAATAAAATGTCAACCCGTTGCCTGCAGTGGTGTCGTTACCTGTAAATTTAAATATGAAACATTAATAAATGACGCCTCAATGAGCTGAAATCCAAAATGATGTCAAATCCCACCCCCTTTTATGGCTCCAACCTTGCCTTCAACCCATAGTATGAGTATTTTTTTTAATTTTTATGTGTAGATTAGCGCTTGACTGCGATTAAACCTGCCGTCCTAGGCATATTACAATCGTGTTGTCTCTTTCTACGATCGCTCACACTAAATCAGGGACTCCTAAAGTTTTGTTATCGCGTGTCCTATCCTTTCAGAAGGGAAGCGTGATAAAAAAACTTTGGGAACCCCTGGTTTAGCGTGAGCGATCGTAGAAAGAGACCACACGTTTGTAATATGGCTAGGGCGGCTGATCTTAAAGATAAAGCGCGCTTGCCTAAAAAATACTTATTCCCTCTTGATTATGTACCTAATAAGTGTGATTGAGTAATAATCGAAAGGGAGTATTTTGACTCCATATTTATTTTTTTAAATTCTATTTTGCTAACCTAATACTAACGCAGCATCTTCTTCCACTAATTCTATGGTCCGGAAACCTATTTTCGCATATTTGTGAGGAATTTCTCTATTGTTTTCGTGAGTTTTAAAGAAAACTAATATATTGTACAGTCGTTGATCACCGTATCCATTAGGCCACCACTCGGTGATTAAATCCTGAAACGAAATAAATCTATGATGATTATGCAAAATGTTATTATTACAACGCAAAATAGCCCATCCATGCAACTTTCTGACTTAATAAATGTGTTTAATGTATTAATCTGAATATACACGGTGTTATTTTATTCCCCGTAAACCCTGAAGGAGGTGAATGTGCTCATGAAACTGAACAACTTTCCCCAAGGAACATAGGTCGAAATATGAAAAAAAATTTTGGACCTCCCATAGTAAATCAATCAGCTAATCGTCAATTTTGTATGGAGGGTCCAATTTTTTTTTTCATATTTCGAGCTATGTTCCTGGGGGAAAGTTGTTCAGTTTCATGAGCACATTCACCTTCTTCAGGGTTTACGGGGAATAAAATAACACCGTGTATAAAAGGAAAAGATGACTGACTGACTGATCTATCAACGCAGAGCTCAAACCACTGGACGAATCAGGCTAAAATGGGTCTTACCTACCGCACTTATATTCATATCAAGTTCAGTTTCAACTGTCCCGTCATCTCTCGTTGATAAGTCGAGATACTTCGCCACATTGATTGTTTGGTTTCTTCCTATATATAAGTTCATGACTAAATTTCCCTTAATACGTTTAATATTTCCACCCGTTTGTAAATAGACTTTAGTTTTCAGGAACCACGATGTTTCCCTTTTTTCTGTGTGTGTCGTTAGAGCTCTAATGGCGACAAAGTTGAAAAATTCCAAATAAGCTGGTCTCCTGAAAAGGTTTTTCGTTTTATTAGGGCGCTGCGCAAACGCGGACACATTTGTGTCTTGTATCGGATACAAGCTACCATTGAAGATTTTATTTTCATGCAATTCATATGAAATCAACCAACAACTGTGTAAACGCTTTTCATATCCAGTTGCTTCCACTCACAAAGTGTTCGGTATAAGCAACTAGACACTAAAAGTTTTCAGTTGAAGACACAAGCAACATTTATCCATACAATTTGTATGTATAACACAGTCACCTGTATCATACATACAAACCATAATAGAAAATGACAGAGAACAGGCACCGAACTGCAGCAGAAATAACAACCGATGACTGTTGACGGCAACTATGCCCAGTAACACCGGGCTCAGAACACAGGCCATCTGTAATAGTGTCCACGTTTGCAAAATAAGCATAGTAAGTACCTATCTTCTACCTTTTTACCTTACTACCTTTTTATGTGAAACTGAGGAAAATAAAATGACTACCTATCATAGCAAAGTTCAATAAGTTTGACCGCCTCATACCTAGGTGATGTTAGCTGAACAAACTTTTTCCAGCGAAACTTCATTCAATTCTCTTACCAGATTCCAACAGACGGAAACGCTGGTCCCCAATCCCAGCTGAAGGAAGCCTGCATTTTCCTGATTTGGTTCGCGTGACACTCTCCATTATAAAGTTCCGGCACGCATTCCGGTGCAGTGAAATATTTCTCCGAGCGAGTTTTGGCGAACTTTACTGGTGACTCGAAAGTAAACTTCAGTTCATTTTCGCCTATCTTGAAACAAATATTAAAGTTATATAAATGTAGATCGCTCATTGATTTTTTTTTCTGTGTAGGTACATCATGCGATCAGTCGGCGGACTATGAGCAGATGTGTTGTGGGAGATTGGTATTGTAGTGCGGAGACAACTTTCCAGTGGGAAGAACTCCATGCGTCCTATTAGCTTATTAAGCTATATTGTCCAATATATGCCGTCTCTTTAAGCGGCGTATCGCTTCTGGCATTGTTAACTGCCCTGCAAGATTGTTGGGATGAAAGATCGCTCATTGATGAGCGATCTCATTGATTAATCATAGAGATTACAAGCTGCCCTTAAACATTACCTGAAGGTATTGCTTCACATTGAAAACGTATCTCACAAACATGTTCACTGTCGAACCAATCGGCCTACCGTTGAGCTCGATGGTAGCAACCGTGTCTACGCCTTCCAATACCAACTGTGCAACTTCATTTTGCAGATCTTGAGCACTAACTGAAAAAAAAATTTGAAATAATGTTGGAAAATCAAGCAAAGAGTCCCTGATGACCTGAAATGGAGTGAACACATTTTTGGATTCACCTCCTTTACATGATGTAATGAATTTTAAATTTAAAATTATTTTATGTAGAGGTACTTGTGATAGTCAAGGTTCTACAATAAAAACACTTCTTCTTCTTCTTTATCAACCGATAGACATCCACTGCTGGACATAGGTCTCTTGCATAAACTTCTACAGGCCTGAAATCAGCGGCTCCCTACGACTCGTTTGATGTCGTCGGTCCTCCTTGTGGGGAGGTCTGCAAACACTGCGTTTCCCGGTGCGGGGTCGCCACTCCAGCACCTTGGAACCCCATTGAGGCCATCGACCATCAGCTCTTGGAACTATGTGCCCCGCCCATTTCCACTTCAGTTTCGCAACACGCTGAGCTATGTCGCTGACTTTGATTATCTTACGGATCTCCTCATTTCTGATTTGATCTCGCAGGAATACTCCAAGCATAGCTCTCTTCATCAGCAGTTAGGCATGCCGTGAAACTGTAAAATAGTTTGTTGACGGGATTTAAGGTTCTAACCAGAGAATTTCCCAGTGTAAGTCCAACTATCGTATGCGACCCAGCGAGTGAGGACATCGTTGAAACCCTGCAAGATGTCGCCAATGACCCCAGACTTTTGAAGATCGGAATACACTCCGCCTGGCACGGAACCCGCTACTGAGATTGCTGAAATTAAAAATCAAATAATTTTTTATTATGAAAAATTACATAATAACTTTTTAAGTAGGCAAGACAGGCAACTACGGAACCCTACACTGCGGCCTGGCCTGACACACAATTGGCTGTTTAATTTCCTAACAATTAATTCATTGATTAGTGTAAACTATTAATCTAAGGGAAATATCGTTTTTTCCAAGTGAATTCAGACATGGTGTCTTACGATTTATTAAAGTACTTTAATAATAATAAAGGTGTGTGAATTCCACCAATCCGCACTTAAGGAGCGTGGTCCTAGTGTAAGTTTTTTTTTTATTATTTAATTTAGTCTAGTTTAATTTAGGTAACAACTTATGTAGTAGGTACATATCTTGCAATATCTTTAATTACGACCTATTTAAAAATTTTGCATGGTGTGCAAAATTAAATTAATTAATTAATTGCCTTTAAGTGAAATTACTTTTATCTACGTTTAAATCCAGTTTAGGTAGGTACATGTAATTTTGTTGGTTGTTCAAATAATAAATAAATAAACAAAATGTGCCTATAGTTACTAATCGCTTACTAATTAATGAAGTTCTGTTATTATAATACGTATCAGGAACTTACACTTGTTTTTGTTTTCCAGTGTCCAAATAACATTTCCAAAGGTTGAATCCAACCTAACTTTATACAAACACACTGTATTAATCAAATTTACACAAACAAAACTAAAAAGTAACTTGTAACTTAACAGATTCATTATAAAATAAGTTAATTAAGTCAGTATTTCGTTGTAAGTTAATTGTAAATAAAAACTTGATCCCGATTCGCGTTCGACGAACAAAGCTAACGATAGTGGGTACTGGGTATGTTGGTCACATGTAGTAGGTACTTACTGATTACCCAAGTAATGTATCGATAACTTTGTGTCGATAATAAAACAAATATACATAGTTGCTTAACAGCTTAACAATATTTTTCTACACATATAACCAACTTATGCCCGCGACTTCATGCGCTTGAAGTTAGGTATTTTAAGAATCGTTTGTTTTTCGGGGATAAAATATAATATATCTATGGATGGAATCACATCTGTGCGCATCGATCCGTACACGACTCCATACAAAATAGCACTTATATGGAAAAATGCGAATCGATGCGCAGAGATGTGATTTCAGTCATACAAAGAATATAGTTATGTCATGAAAAGGACAAAGAAAGCCTTAGATGGGGTTGTAAGAGACCCAAAAAGACGCTAATTAATAAAAGGACTACCAAAATTTTGTTTGTTCAATATTAAATTAGGTAAGTATTGTCATAAATAGAGACCGGATTATATGCATTTGCATATTCGCATATGCATTTGCATATTTTAGCCATTCTCAGCGGTAATAGCATATTTTACCTAAGATCTAGTTATGATGCATATTATCGGTACATTTACAATATTTTTCACTCACTCTGCGTTCCGCCGCCGCCGCATTACCCCATAAACTTAAAGAAAAGTTTGAAAACATATTGAGCAATAACCTAGGTTTTCAAAGCTTGTGTCAAATTGATAGTTTCATTAATGGGACGGCAGAAATTTTGCCGGAAACTATAAGTGCCATAGCACCCAAGTTCAAACTCTGCCCAGTTACCTCAATGGATATGGAGCGAACCTTTTCTACTTACAAAAATATTCTAAATGACCGTAGATACAATCTTACCACTGAAAATTTAGAAAAATATTTGATTGTTTACGTTTACACAAATTCTAAATCATTTTAATATCATATAATGTTACTTACTGTACCTATTATCGCCTATCAAAAAATAATTTACTAATTGTATGCTGATTTTGAAATAAAAAAAATGAATAATTACTTTTCTATTTTTTAGGGATTCCTAAAATTTATCATTTAATTTTGCATATTCTGCCAGTTTTCGTGCATATTTCAAGCATTTTTCATGCATATTTGCATGCATATAACAAGCTTTTTATGTTGCATATAATCCGGTCTCTAGTCATAAAAAACAAGTAGGGATATAAGTGATATATTTTTGTCGCACTGTCCCATCACTATACGAAACAAATTATCTCCAATAAACCGTCGTATCAGCCTATGCCTACCTACATAGTGGGTACATACTACATACCAGCTAACGAGGTACTACAGTACTGCTTTAATGTACTGAAATGACTCTTGTGTCATCAATATGGTTTTATTTCAGACTAGCTGATGCTAGAGACTTCGTTCGCGTGGAATTAGTTTTCAAGATCCCGCGGGAACTATAATTTTTTTCGGGATAAAAAGTAGCCTATGTTTTAATCCAAAGTATAATCTATCTTCATTTTAAATTTCAGCCAAATCGGTCCAATAGTTTTTGAGTTTATTCATTACAAACATACACAAAAAAATACAAATCTTTCCTCTTTATAATAGTAGTGTAGACTAGCGGACGCTAGAATTCACAAAGGTGAGCAATACCCCTGCAGCATCAGGATAAAGGAGTTGGAACACGAAGTTTTTACGGTACCATCTTTCAAAATTTCTCAATCGATTAAAAAAAGATTTATGCAAATCGGTTTAGAAGTCTCGGAAATAGATCAACAGCGGTTTATAGGTAGAAAAACACAACTCCTTTTTTGAAAGTCGGTTAAAAAGTATATCTTAGTTACTCCTTATAACGCTATATGCCAGCGAAAGTCCCGTCAAAATCGGTCCAGCTGTTCCCAAGACTAGCCGGAACAAACCTGAATAAACAGATAGAAAGACAGAACCCTAAAAATATTTAAAAAAAACCTTATCAGGAGTTTCTTTTGATATACCATAGACCACTTATAATACCTACTATTCACATGACAAGATAAAGTCCATTCTGTCAAGTAAACAAAATAACACAGCAAAATAATATCAAAAAATATATTACTATTTACCTATCATTTATCATATTATTATCTCTTTCTCGGGATCTGAGTAAATGTACGGGATGTTTTTCAAACATTTGTAATGCTTTACAATCAATTTGATGATATTGACAGAGTAACTTTATATGAAAAATATAAATTGGTGGAAAAAACAGAATTCGAAGTCAATGGAGTCTGGAAAGGTTGTATAAACCGTCGATGTAATAAACCCATCAACCAAAACTATCTATAAATATCTATATTATCATAAGAAAGGCTTGGAACCGATAAAAAAAAATTAAACCGATTTCGGTCATTTACAAACTCTATCTGCCTGTGAAAATCCAATTAAAATCAGTTCAGTCCCGACAGTTAGTCCATATTCCATAAAAACACACAGAGAGACAGACAAAAAGACGTGTGGCACTCGGGGACTGCCGCGGTAAAGCTATTGCATAGCATTTTTTATCAACGCCATCTAGCGGTGAGAGGAGTCCCGTGTCAGGTTATTTTCGTTACGGAATTTCTAGATTCGGTCTCCACGCTCAAGACCCGTGATAGAAGCTATGCAATAGCTTAACAACTTTAAAAACTTGTTTGGTGTATGCCCTCTGTGAACTTTTGACAACGACCTATTCTTCTAGGTGCTCAGCTTCTGCTATTCTTCCTGGCTTTCGTCTTTGGATCATTTTGCACGTTCTGCTTCCACATGCTAATGTATCTGTTCGACGAAAAATGTGTTCTGTACCCGAAGCTAAAGTCCCTATCGTCTCTACGTCAGAACATTATCTACGAGTTTATTCCTGAGGATAAAGATGTCGCCGATAGTAAGACTCATTTGAATTACCTTAGAAAATCTGCATTTTAGCTCCAAAATCTCCAGGATCATGGACCAAGAATATCTAACTATTAGTCTACGGGCACGAAATTAGCGGCGGCTGAGCGATACATTGGCAGTGCGGTGGCGGGACGGCGCGACGCAGGGTTTCGCCAGCAGTGTTTCGCGTGGGACGAAATTAACAATCATCTTTTTTTTTATGATTAACGGTTCTGCTGTCCCTGTTCTGGAACGTAGCTGGTTTTGATAAAATACAGGAGATAAATTCCTCGTTATCGATTTCCATTCTTAAAATTATAGAAATAGAACCTATATTTTTGAGACAGTTCCCGTCGCTTCTACGCTGCCGTCGCCCCGCCACCGTCCGTGCATCGCTCGATCGCCCTGCTCCCGCTCTTTTCGTGCCCAGCTCCTATACAGATCATAGAATACTATGATGTTTCCGTCGCTGCCGTTCCGCTCCGCCATCGCTCCGCCCACCACAAACTTCGTGCCTGCAGCCTTACGGGTTTTGGTCAAGAAATTCAAAACACTAACCCGAATTTGAGAAGTTGATGGTGTGTCACCCCCGTGCCTCGGAGAGCACGTAAATCTGACTGTTTTTCACCCGATCTGGCCAGTCGTATCGGATTTCCATTATATCGGCCAATGAAAATAAGGAAATGAGAGTAAATCTCTAAATCAGAACGCTAAATCCCTTAATGGCACGTTTTGACGGTAGGTTGCTAGGTAGGTAACTAGCTGCGGCAAAGGCCTTCCAACAAACACAATTATTATATGATTAAACCACCAAACAAACCTAAAAACGATATGTTTAAAGTGTTACCAGTGGACTTCCTGAGCACGCAGTGGGTGGAAAAAAGCGCATGTCTGCTGCCGACATACGTGCCGCTGGTGTCCGGCATCTTTGGTTTGGTGTGGACCACAATGTTTCTTATGTGCTCTATTGGCAGTAGAGTTCTGACTGGGTATGTTTTTTTTTATTCGTTAACAACATAGTCCTTGACTGCGATCTCACCTGACGGTAGGTGACGATGCAGTCTAAGACGGTAGCGGGCTAACTTGGAAGGGGTATGGCAGTGTAGATTCAAGCCATACTTACCCCTTATCGGTTTCTACACGCCATCGTGCCGAAACGCTAAATCGCTTGGCGGCACGTCTTTGACGGTAGGGTGGTAACTAGCCACGGCCAAAGCCTCCCACCAGACGAATGTCCGACATGATATTTAATTAAATGTTAGATAACGACTTTTACATACTTAATTTTTTTTTAAAGTAGTTTTTGCTCTCGACTTTGCCCGTGTGGAATTAGGTTCCTTGAGCATTGCACGGGAAACCTGTTTTATTTAAAAAGTTTTTTTGTGTTTGTGTGTTTTTTTTAAAAAGTATATTTGGTCAAATATATGGGATATTTTTTATCCTGATAAACAATAAGGTTTATCCGGGATAATGGATGAAAGTTTTTGTTGATTTTGCTCCATAACTTCGTCAAATCTGAACCGAATTTGATAATTCTTTTTTTATTATAAACTGTGTACTATTAGAAATATTTTTTCCATGTTGGTGAAGATCTACGAAATATTGTCGGAGATAGAGGACATAACTTCTCGCGGATAGTACTTACCAAGTCACTCTAAACTATCTACTACTATATATATACTAGTGGTTCGCCCCGAACTGAGACCTCGCGATATCCCATAATCCCCAAAAGTTTTAATTATATATTGTAATAATTAACTTTTAACATTAGACGCAATAAAAAAAAAAAATAGTTGACATAAAAGTGTTTTACTGACACAGCGCCATCTATAGTGAAGCATTATAGTGAAGCTATTAGCTTCACAATAATGCTAATAGATGGCGCATTAAAATTAAATAATTTCGTTTCTTTATAACATTTATCTAATTTTAGTATTTGTTGTTCAAGTACAGGATATAACTGAATTTTCGACCAAGTTTCACGTTCTAATATTCAGTAATTCTTGACATATGGCTCAAATTAAAATCTCCACTTTGAAACCCCCCCATTTGGTCAATTTTTAGGGAAAAATTAAAAAAAATATATTTTTGTACTCTGTTCAAAGTCGTCTTTAAAAAGATATATCGCAAGTCTATGTAGAGCAACAAACAAGATTTTACTTCAAATACGCTTCTATGAGAGCCCCCCTGAAATAAAGCTTTTTATATTTTTTTATACAATGTTCGGCTGAAGGCCATCAGTTTACATATTATATTTAAATTTGAAGTAATTACGTTCAGTAATTCAGAAGTTATAGGGCTCTGACAGACATTTAGACGAACACACTTCTCTGTCTAGTAGGCAAGCGCCCTAGTTGACTCAGAGAACTTCGCTTCGCTCGTTCAACTACTACTATCCACGCGGACTAAGTCGCGAGAATCGGGTAGTATGAAATATTTTCCACGAATTTAACTCCTGAGGGCTATTTCTCAGCTTACAGAGGCCGTGGCGGGTGCTACCGCCGGTGTTCCTGTTCTCTGTGGTCATGGGCAGCATCTGCGTCTACACCTCCGCCGTGACGCACTACGGGCTGCAAGAGCTGTGCGTCAAATTGAACGAAATCACCGGAAGTTCCTCGTAAGTTCTATAGTTTGTCACAATTTTAATAAATAATTGACCGCATTTGATCGGTTATTTTGTTTTGTTTATAATTTAACACCTCTGTACAGGTGCTCGTACACTATAAACGTAGTGACGCTGGCCTACCAGCGTCGGATACGCGGCGTGTACCAGGCCACGCAACTCACCATCGCCTCGGCCTGGCTGCACACCGCGTGCTGGCTGCTGTCCGCTCTGCTGGCCTTGGCGAGAGTCCTCTTGGTGGTCGACTTCAAACTTGTCCGAGTAAGCGTGCAGTTGCAAGGGAACATCGATAGGATGCTGGTAAGTTTATACCTCATTTATGGCGCTGAAATGTGGACACTGACAAAGGGCTTAATCCACCAATTTAAAGTCGCTCAGCGAGCTATGGAGAGGACTATGTTAGGAGTTTCTCTGAAGGATAAAATTCGCAATGAAGAGATCCGTAGGAAAACCAGGGTCACTGACATATCCCAAACCATCAGTAAGCTGAAGTGGCAGTGGGCAGGCCATGCTTGTCGCAGGAGCGATGGCCGCTGGAGCCGGAAAGTTCTGGAGTGGAGACCGCGAACAAGCAAGCGTAGCGGAAGCAAGCAAGAGTGGCGGGAAGTGGCTGGATGAGAAGGGCTGAGGACCGTGTGGCAGGTTCAGCAGTGGACGTCCGCAGATTGAAGTGATGATGATGAAGTTTTTACACGGCTGCTGAAATGCCTAATGTCTTTCAAGCGTATTTAGAATATGTACCTCTCTATAATTGACCTAATATATCATCGGTCAAATTAATTAGTGGAAAGTTTCCAAAATCAGGTGGTTTTGGGGCTTTGGCCGTGGCTAGTTACCACCCTAACGTCAAAGACGTGCCGCCAAGCAATTTAGCGTTCCGGGACGATGGCGTGTAGAAACCGATAAGGGGTATGGGTTGAATGTACACTACTGCCATACCCCTTCCAAGTTAGCCCGCTACCATCTTAGACTGCATCATCACTTACCATCGGGTGAGATCGCAAGTCTAGGACTATCTTATCATGAAATAAAAAATAAAATAGTTGGAAATTGAATAATCTTTCCGAACCACTAATGATGCAAGTCAAATTTTTTGAGAAATGTTGCTTTCAGCTATGAACTCAAAACTTTGACGAGAGTCAAAGATTTTTAGAAATTACTCGAAACTGTATAAGTAGGTATTTTGAATTGTACCATTAATGAATTTGCGACGATATTACGTTAGTCAAAACCCATAAGCGGTTAAAACCACTTTTGACCTTGATTTTCATACGATTGTAAGGATTTGTAATACAATTTTATAATGCTCCAGTTTGCCACAGTAGCATGCAAATTTTTTTATTAATAATTTTTTAATTAATATCCATCTACTAAAATCTTATACATATCTTATACATTATCTTATACATTTTAAGTCAATTTTGATACAATGTCAAACTTATTTTAATTAATTCATAATGTTAGATACCTAATGTCAATGCCAAAAATAGGTACAATAATTCTACAATATTCATATTTTGTAAAATTGTGATAAAAGATACGAGTATGTACCACGATAATTGTTTTGGTTGTAATTGCCGATATTCTGATCCAGTTGCATGGACCGTGGTCACGACGGGCCTGCGGTCTATGGACCGCAGGCCCGGATACAACTGGATGGAAATATCGAAAATTCCTACTAAAACGATTATCGTGGTACGTACTCTTATAATTAATCACAATTATGTCATTAAACCACGAATCAAGTCTAAAATCATATTTTGTACTAGCTGATTCCCGCGACTTCGTCCGCGTGGAAAAAGTTTAGAGTGACTTGCTACTTGCTGCGAGAAGTTATAATAATAATATCTAATAATATATGTCCTCTATCTCCGATAATATTTAGTAGATCTTCACCGAAGGACAAAATATTTTTAATAGTAGGTACACAATTTATAATAAAGAAAGAATTATTAAAATCAGTTTAGATTTGACTGAGTTATGGAGTAAAATCGACAAAAACTTATATCCCATATCCCAGAGAAACATTATTGTCTCTAAGGACAAAAACTATCCTATATATTAACCCGGAATATCAGTTACCATTATACCAAATTTTATTTAAATCCGTTCACCATTTTTCACGTAATATTAAAACAGACAGACAGACAGGCAGACAAAAAATTGTTTTGGGTTTAATATCGATAATAAAGCGTCCTCCAATCAAAATTTTCAAAATATCTTAAATGTACAGAAATCGTCTAGTTACAGTTAAATATTATAAGTTTAGAAATTTTTATATCCATTGAAATTTTCTAGGAGCGTCATGAAAGACAAATACGCACTGTATCACCAGCGTGGAGGGACCGTTCGCCCATCCCCACGAGTTCCCAAAGCAGCATCAGGATTCACTTTATAAAAAAACAGTTACGACCAAACTCTGTCGACGGGAATGAAAGCGGCGATTTGCTGTATTTTAGTCATTTACCTCGTGAATCGTCTAAATCTGCATTAGTGACCACAGAACGTCTAAAGTTAAACAAATTGGCTGCAATCAACGCAGCGTCTGAAGAACACCGGTTCATAGTTATTATGTTATACAATTTACTAGATACTGTTGACGAATCACAGTCCTTACAATTCAGTTCAAGCAGTAGTTCCTCATCATCTGACGATACATCTCAGACAATCGTTCGACAATACGGCCAACAGCAAATAACTTCGACTTTCTCATTGCGGCGTCCAGAAGCTGGTGAAATAACATCAGCAGATATTCGGCTAGCTGAAGAAATAGCAGCAGAAATAAAGCGGCAACTGCAAGCGAGACTTAATAGAGAGCTAAGTGATTTAAAAGTAATCATTGATGACACAGACAAAAGGATAGCTTTCAAATCGTCTTTAATGATTACGTCTGAAGCGCAACAGGCTTTAGATAAAGATATTACAGCTGAAGTTGAAAAGGATACAACTAATGAATCCGAACCAAGTACAAGTAAGGGTATAAAGAAGTCTTTAAAATCGAGTTTAAAACAAGCCGGTGTACAAACGGATGATAAACCGAAAGACAAATCTCTTAAATTCAAAATAGCCTCTCGCGCCGATCTTGATGATTCCAATACTTCTCAAGACCAAGAAACGCAAACAAAGAAAGAAAAGCAAGATTAAGGATATTTAGCTAATTAAAGTGTAGTTTTACTATCTTTCAAAATAACCATTATTACATTTGAACAGCGTTTCATTAGACCCCGACTATCTTAAGAAATAATGGTTTATTCTCTTCCTACTGTTTAGTACACAAACTTCAAATCGCTTGGCTTGCTATGGACAGAGCTATACTCGTTTCTTTGAAAGATTGATGGGCTTAGATGTTTTAAAAATTATGTAAAGAATTTCATAAACGATATTCAGACGACATTTGTCTATTGAAAATAATAACTAAGAAAAAAAAATTATAGTAATTTTTTAAAGTGAATTTAGTTAATTCATTAAGTTATTAGGAAAAATTATGAGTAAATGCATTTTTATTTAAATCTGCACGAACTTAAGAAAAAGGTGTTCCATAACATTTAGGGGTTATCATTGAAAATGAGCCTTAAACTAACCAGCTGATTAACTTTTACCTGCGACTTTGTCTGCGTGGAAAATCAGCAGACGATGACGAATAACAAAGATGAAGTCTGGAGCAAAGTTAGTATGTTTTCTCAGTAGCGGCCATGGTCAACGCGAGGTATTTAGACGAATTGCTAAATCATTATCATTGGCCAATTCGAACTTGAACTTTCATAGCAGTGCGGTCGGACGTTCGATAGGTATACGTAACTTAACCGCATTCTTCAATAAGTTAATTATATCATATTATATCAATAGGTAGATTATATTATAATTCTCGTCGTAAAAACTAGTTACCTCGTTGGTATAGCACATGTTCGACTGCAGATAGCTGCAGATGAACAAATTCCAACTTTTAATTCCCGGGTCGGGCCAAAAAATTAATTGAGTTTTTCTGTCAAGAAATTATCTCACGAAGTTACGGGCGCTTTACTTGTGGTTGCGTCGTGTACATGCACATTGCGTAAGTGTGCGTGCCAGTCAGGAGCCTAGGCGGGAGTGGTCAGGCGCGAGCAAACTCTCGCTCACACTTTATATACAGATACGACACGCACACAACCATGAGCCACGCGCCCTTGTGAGTTGAAAGAACTATACCGTAAAATATAGACAGGTACACCACGTTTAAGTGTAAATTGAAAATTTAAAACGCCACCGACATTTCAATATATTGCGATATTCCTGACATCCTGTTAACCAGTTTTATGTACCATCATCATCTGATGATGATGGTACATAAATCCTCTTCCTTGGTCCTCGATCTTCATCTATCTAGTAGGTGTTACCTACTCATTAAGACATGAGCCCAAACACACTATATGTGCTGTAAGTTGCTGAGGAGTTGGTTGTCCCGCAGACTACTCGATGCCACAGCACCAGCTCATGGTTACCATGCCTTAGAAATAATCCAAAACAGTACACCAAATTTCAAATCAATCTCACCAGTAAAAGTGTATAAAACCCTTTAATCAAGTAGGCAATGAGCTGATGATCTATAAACCCCTGAGCAGATCTTTTTTGATCTTCAGATTTTATAGCTAAGATCTATTTCGATTGCGTTAGTTTATATTTATTATCTAAATATATAAAAGGAAAAAGTGACTGACTGACTGATTGACTGACTGACTGACTGACTGACTGATCTATCAACGCACAGCTCAAACCACTGGACGGATCAGGCTGAAATTTTGCATGTAGATAGCTATTATAACGTAGGTGTCCGCTAAGAAAGGATTTTTGAAAATTCAACCCCTAATGGGATAAAATAGGGGTTGGAATAATCGAACTTAACGTGAGCGAAGCCGCGGGGTAAAGCTAGTTATTTTATATACGCCTACTCTTAATTATCTAGTTAAATTCATTATGCTTGTGTTAATTAAAAGTGCCTTTCAAAATTTACAATACGAGTCTTTAACTCATTTTCTGCTGTTTACGACAGCCCTGACACTAATATCTAGAATTCTTAACATACTAGCCGCATACCTAGTAGTATACAATGATGCTAATTTTGTTATATACAAGCTCTCTAAATTATATTGATAACTCTTAGAGCATTTAGTGATAACTCTAAATGTAATGCTATTCTTACTTTTGCCCAGGGAATATTTTGAATATAATACCTTTTTAGACATATCTATAATGATAGATATGTCTAAAAAAAGGTTTTCTATCACATAAAAGCGCTATTTTAGACCTGTCCAATTTCAATTTCAATTCCCATTTTATAAAAAAAAATCTTTTTTTTAATTTATATTTTTTAAAGCTTTTTTAAGTATTTCAAAAATCCATTTCCATACATTTTCGTAAAATGACTTTTTCAGTAACTGTAACTATAAAAAATAGAATTTTATCGCACAACTTCACAAGTGCGATTATAACGCTGTCACAAAGTTGGGTAATTACAACATCTTTACGGGAAAATCATAAAATCGCACAAGTGTAGTAATTGTGGTACTAAAACCTTGACACAATTTGACACCTCCGACCAACTTCACTCTTAAAATGTTTCTAATGAAGTTGCTAAGATAACCATAAGCATAGTACCTATTATAATATCTGCTACTAGTACTAATAGTTACTGTAAGTGAAGTTAGCAAGAGGCGCAAAACCGGGTCTGTTAGTATTAAAATAAGACTAGTTATATTATTACTTATTAATTATAATAATACTTATTTTATGTAGTTTTACACTAGGTATATTATTCTTGTTTAGGTCTATAATCCGTTAATTTCTTAAGCCGTATCCACACACCTCCTTCCGCCGCACATGCCAATGCTGAAGCCTTTATCTTCGTGGGGACCTGCGTTCGCTCGTCAAGTATCAGCTGATACTCCTGCAACAACTTCACTAGAGCCAGTTTTGACTGAATGTATCCTTGCCGGAGACCTGGAACAATTTTGAAACAATTAGGTACATCTGACCCTTTCAAAAGTCAAAAAAGGAAAAGTTTATCTCTTTCATTTGTTCCCATGCTCTAGCCGGGGGAAGTTGCTCCACTTGTAATGTCAAATAGGGATATACTTCTCCTTTCTCCTGTCGCCATGCTTTAGAAGATAGTTTTATGCCCTGTTAGTGGATAAAATCGGGGGATAAATTTTTTATCTCTTGCCCATGCTACCAGTGCCTAAACGCACCAGCGTTTAGGTGCACTTGACTTTAACTCCGCTGATAGCCGATAGAGATCGCTTCTTAGCGATTAGGTTGCCATTTGTGCTCATAATATTATCTAAGACTACTTTTTATCCCGGAAAATAAGAGAGTAATATATTTTAAGTTTATTTCTTAAGGTTTGATTTTAATACAGTGTACAATAAAGTGTATTCATTTCATTTCATAGCCTAGAGCTTCAGATTTCGGCTTTCTTTTCGGGGGGTTCAGTGTCCGGAGTTATATGCATTTTAATTAATGAAATATCGCTTGTTTTAAGGGTGAAGAAAAATATTATGAGAAATTATAAGCAAACCTACATTCTTGAAAGTTCTTTACAATATTTTCAAACGAATGTGAGCTTGTCAATCTGCATTCTGCGTGGAAGACTATGGCCTAAACTTTTCTCGTTCTGAGCCTAGTCTGTACCTAGTCTAGCCTGTACCTAGTCTAGCCTGTACCTAGTCTAGCCTGTGCCTAGTCTAGCCTGTGCCTAGTCTGTACTGGGCAGGTGATGTTGATCGTAGTAGTAGATGACCATCATAATTACACACTTTCATAACGCAGACCTTTATCTAGTTATGGAATTTTAAATAAAATATAACAAATTGCGAAACTAAGTAGTTATTATTTGACAGACATACATAATTATGAAGAAAACCGTGACCCACTACGTAGGTACAGGTATCTACCTTTTTTCGGTAGAGACGTATGTACGTAAGATGTTACGTATTTTTGTACTCAGTCATAAACATGCCAATAATCAGATCTTTTTATCTTGCCACTTGCTTTTACCCGCGAATTCATCCTCGTACAGTTATCTACGTTTTTTAAAAATGTAGTACTCAGGAAGTCCTCAAAAATATCCATGCAAAAAATCACGTCAATCCATTGCTCCGTTGCTGCGTGATTAAAGGACAAACCAACAAACAAACACACTTTCGCATTTATTGTAACATTAAGTATCCTAAGCATATGTATGCCTACGAACGCGAGATTTTTATCTTGCTTTTTGTCTCACTAGGTAAACCCAAGAGATTGCTTAACTAACTTAACTAGGTCAAACACTACATAAATGATTTCAATGTCAATATCAGTTGCTAGACCGGCTCGCGATCAACTTCAAGACAGGTTTCAAGAGCGTTTCCCAACCAACGCGGTATCGGACCTGGGTATCGGTATTGAATACCAATTGTTTCATATTACTTCAATCGAACACTTGATGCATTGTACTCCCCTCCCCTTAGAGAGGGGGAGTATCGCCTTCGGCTAACAAATACAAAAATAAGCAATTATTACCTACCTAAGCATTTCCTGGGGCCTTCTCCAAACGGCATCCAATGGCAAGGATGCATTGTCTTCTTTTTCTCTGGCGAAAATCTCTCTGGGTCGAATGTTTCCGGATCCGGAAATATATCGGGATCCATCTGTATCGCGTGAACTGGCACGAACACCTGCGTGCCCTCTTCGATGACAACGTCGCTGTTCGGCAACTTGTAGTCTTTTGTGCATCTTCGGAACAATGCTCGCATTGGTGGGTGCAATCTCATTGTTTCTAGAAAAAATTACAACCCCAATTACAAACAATTTTATTATTACAACCCCAAACTTTAAAGATATAATTTTAGTTCCTACTCCAAAGTAAATGTGGGTATTACAAACGCTAATAATTACGATTCAAGAGGGTTACGAATCGTCGAGCGGCTTTTCTTCTGTATCAACCGATAGAAGTCTACTGCTAGAGAAAAATCTCTTGTATGGACTTCTACTCTACTCAGGTCTCGTTCTTGCGCCGCCTATATCCATATGACTCCCTGCGACTCACCTTGTCGTCGGTCTAGTAGCGAGTTTGCCAAAACTGCGCTTGCCAGTGTGGGGTCGCAAATCCAGTACATAAAGAATCCCTACGAACATTTTCCTTCGAACTATGTGCCCCGCCGATTTCCACAGCATTGAGTTATTTAGTACATAATTATTTAATGTTCGCAACTTGATAAGCTAAGAACGTCGGTAACTTTGATTCTCCTAGGGATACTCCGAACTTAGCGCCTGCTGAATGGTCTTCTTGACGGTCACCACTATCTACTTCCTATTACATTTTGTATAATTTATGATATACGAGGGTAACCTCAAAGAGTACGTTTGAGCGAGAGTCAGATTCACACTTGAAAAAATTATTTGAAAAAATTTCACAACAATTCTACATTATTTATTTCATGTAGGCCAACTTGTGGCCTCTGATGTAGTGGTAGAGTCTTCAAGATAAAAAAAGACGTGTGGCACTCGGGGACTGCCGCGGTAAAGCTATTGCATAGCATTTTTTATCAACGCCATCTAGCGGTGAGTGGAGTCCGTGTCCGTAGGGTATCAGGTTATTTTCGTTACGGAATTTCTGGATTCGGTCTCCACGCTCAAGGCCCGCGATAGAAGCTATGCAATAGCTTAAAAAAAATTTTTACTGTTATAGACAAGTCCGTTCCTACACCGACTCCGTTCGTTTATAGTTTCTGAAAAATAGTTACTAACCGTCAAGAACCATATTCATGTAAATCATTTCATTCTGCGCCTCATACGTGCACTCCCCGTTGTACTTCTCGAGCACCCTGTATATTTCTTCCCTCGCGCGTTCTTGTATATGAGGGTTGCGGGCTAGCTCGTAGGTTGCGAACTGACCGGTGGTCGCTGAAGTCTCATAACCCGCGAACATGTACAACATAGTGTTCGCCGCTATATCGTTAAACGTGAAAGTAAAATTGGCCGATTCTTTGTTGATATCTGAAACATTTTGATAACAAGTCAAGTAAGTTACGAAGCGAAATAAGAACGACAATCATGACGCACTTGCTCGGAATGCGCGTACAAATCCTTACAGAATATATATATATAAAGTGCGAAATATATGCAAAAGTGTGTTTGTTTGTTGGTTTATTAGTTAGTCCTTCAATCACGCAGCCACGGACAGATATGATTTTTTGCATGGGTTTATTTGAGGACGTGGAGATTTTTGAAAACCAAACTCCACCCAAAAGAAGTCGTGGGGAAAAGCTTCTAGAAAATAAATAACATATCTACGTATCTACTTAAAACTGACAAAAACTTGACCTTCAATAATAAAATATTTAACAATTACAGAATGCAGAAATAATAAAGTTTGTTCAGTTCAGTTTTGTATATTCATCAACGTTAAATAAGTCTTATTCGAGCGTAAATTTCACATTTTGGCAGATTTTCAATACAAAAACTGTCCGAATGCTCAGTTTATTCCTCGGTTAAACGTCACTCAACGTTGGGAAAACAATAATTAGCGTATGCCCGTGACTTAGTCCGCGTGGATTCGCGTTTTTAAAAGCTCTGGAAGGAACTCTTTGATTTTCTGAAATAAAAAGACCCTACCTTCTTGCTCAATCCTCAGGAAGTAAGTTATTACCTCCTTCCCAAATTATGAAAAAATCGTTTCAGTGGTTTAGGTGTGAAAAGTGACAAATAAACAGTCAGAATTTAATTTTGCATTTTGTAATGTTAGCGTGGATAAATATTAATTCCAAAGTATATAATATATTAACCTTCATCTCTTTTCTCTGAATTTTCCTTCAACTCTATGAGTGCCTGCAGAAAATCGTTTCGCTTATAACAATATTTCTGTCGATAGTCAACTGTTTCCTTAACCAAATTGTAGAAAAACCTGATTATCTCCGGATTGATGCGTTTCAATTTCAGCTTGTTGAAAAATGTGGGCATCACAAACGCTAATGTTCGCACTATCGTCCTGAAATATTAACATTAAAAAAATTCAATACGTATAAAATTTATGTTCAAAATTATTTTAAAATTTATTTTAAACTAGCGGCCCGTCCCAGCTTCACACGTGTGGACATAAGATTTTTTATAGCCTTATTATTTTATATTTTATTTATTTATGTTACTCAGGGTGAATGTAGCTTTCCAATGGTGAAAGAATTTTTGAAATGGGCACAGTAGTTTTTGAGTTTATTCATTACAAACATACACACAAAAATACAAATCTTTCCTCTTTATAATAGTAGTATAGATTTAAAAAAAATATATGTAAAATTAGTCGCATTTCATTTTTTTTTTTTTTTTTTCATTTTTGTGGTGGTAAATTCCCGTGAAATTAAATACTTAATATTTAATTTCACGGAAAAAGTGTTTTCCTCACATTGAAATGCGACTAATTTTACAATTTAAAATATATCGCTTTACAACCAGCAATAATTGCGTATAACATATAAAAAAAATAAAATAACATATTATGTAGTTCTTGTGAAACACCAAAACTATCACCGGTTTGGAAAGCAAATTCTGAAGAGAAGAGCCGATAATTTACATGTAACTTGGCTCCAACCCTCACATGTTTAAGAACCGCAATGAAGAAAGTTTCATCAAAAGCGGACAAGTAGCATTAACAAAAACAGTTGCAGATCTATACGAGTAAATTAAATGACTGAAGAACATTTTCAACCGACGAAAAAAAGGAGGTTCTTAATTCATCGCGTATAATATTTTTTTATGTATGCCCACGCATACCTTTTTCACAGAGTCGTCCGATTTTGAAGATTTTTACCTCTAAGGATTTGCCAATTCTGTCACACATAACTTTGTACAGGGTTATTCGATTTTGATAAATCTTTTTTTATTGGATGGGATTTACCTCGAAGTTGGTCCCATTTAAAGAAAAATCAATTCCACACCTAAGGGTCACAGTCCCACACGATTTACCTGTTAACCGTTTATATCACGCATAACTTTGTACTGGTTTATACGTTGTGTACTTACGATTCTTTTTTTATTGAATAAAATTAATTGCTTCAAATTAAAAATAGCCTCTAAAATTAAAAAAAATAATAATAACTTTTCCAAAAAAATTGAACCTACGATAGAAGCAACTAGCAAGGGAAAAAGAAAATAACTCCTAAACTAATGTCGCTGATTTTGAGTAAGCCATAAACTTTTTTAAAAACTAATCTTGCTGGGATGCTTAAAAAAATATAGCTAGTAGTTAAGGAATCTAGCTGCTATGTTCAAAAAATAAAGCTCGTAGTTATGCCACAAAAAAAGCTTATCGCCGACTTAAAATTAGTTACCTGCATTAGTTTAAAAGCTAAAAAGCTAGATTTTAAGACTAAAAAGTTTTATTTTATTTTTTCCTTTAAGTTACTTAGTCGTCGGTTCATTTTTTTGTAAAATACTATAATAATACTCAAACATTTTCCACTATTTTAAATTCTTAATCAAAATCCTCTAGCCCTCAACTTGAAAACACTTTCATAAAAATTATACTCGGATGTAAGTAGGTATTAACATTTCAGGTACTCACCAGTATAGAGAAGATGGATTAAAATATTCATTTCCGTGCAAATAAAATTCGGAACTTGAACTTTTAAGACCATTACACTCGACACCAAAACCGACACTTCCAATGATTTCCATCACATATTTCTCGTAGAACTCCGAAATATTTATCGCTTTGTCATTGTTGTGTAAATCTGCAGCATAATCTCTTGCTTCTTTAGCGATTTTGTCCACTAATGGATACATAGACTTCAATTTGGAAGTTGAAAACACCGGTGACATTTTTAATCGTAAAGTTTTCCAAGCTTGAGAGTGTAGATTAAATAAATGTCCCGCCAAAGGATCGCCTGCGCCTCCAGAAAATATACCGTGCGATTGAAAATGCTCGAAATCCTTAATTAGTATATGTTTCACCAAATCGGGATCGTTTATGCTCAACACAGGTTTGTTAAAACAATACATACCGACATAAGGTAAATGTTTATATCTGTAATAGTTATCATAAAACGGCTGAAAGAACTGTTCCTTCCTTCGAACTACTTTCTCTATGTTACCGAATGGAAAAATCGGTTTGGGGCCCAAAACACCTTTCTTTGACCAATACGTAAACTTATATCGGAACCATAAATATATTATTAGGAGAAACAACGCTCCTATAAGAAGTACTTCGTATGAAAATATTTGTAACTTCAGGATAGCCATTTTTAAGCATTCCGATTTTTCGTATATATTTAAAACACAGCACAATGCACAAACAGTAAATTTTTTATTGTATCACTTTTTAAAAAAAATTGCCGCAGAATTGTCTTTGCGACCGCAGTCTTCAATGGTT
Source organism: Hipparchia semele (assembly GCA_933228805.2). Classification (NCBI taxonomy): domain Eukaryota; kingdom Metazoa; phylum Arthropoda; class Insecta; order Lepidoptera; family Nymphalidae; genus Hipparchia; species Hipparchia semele. Next base: position 8,379,470 of record OW121725.1, on the reverse strand, counting down.
GTAGCTGTAATCGAAGGTCCTCTGAGCTGCTTACGAGTATTGCAAAATATTTTTATACGTGCTCAGGTCTCTACATTAACAGGTATACTCAGCATAATTTTATCACTGTCGGTTAACAATTTGATCGAAATTCACCCGCAAGTTTTTATACAGTTAGGTGTCTCCCTTTACAGCTACACTACAACTGTTTTAAAGCGGCGATGCAGTATAAGAAAGAAGCGCGCTAACTTGGAAGGGATACGGAAGTTTTTAGTAGGTAAATATGCATTGAAGTAATTACATTGCAATTTTACTGATAGGTATATAAATGTATTAATATATTAAGCCCATATTCCTGATAAGTTACGACGCAGCGAAAGAATTAGGGCAGCGAACATTCCTGAAAGTGGCAGGACCGGGATCAACTGTTCTCATGCTTTTCAGCGAATATAAAACATACAGTAGCTAAGTAACAAATACAGGGACTGCAAGTTATGCATATAACCACTACTCCTGAGAAAAAGAACAATGTTATGGATTAACATAACTGTAGACAAACAAAATACGCTTTAGCCGTACTCAATAGGATTTCCTACCCCCATTTTACATGCTTACACATGGTTTTTATCAAAACCGTTTCTTAGCTGAAGCCACGCTTCTGAGGACCTGCCTTCCTTCAAGTTTGTAGGCTTTATAGTTCCTGAGATGTCGTGATTATTGAGTAAGTGGTATTTGTCTATTATTACAAGGGGCAGCCTAACGAAAACTTTATGAATAGCTTACACTCAATGCCTATAATAAAAATACAAATGCCCCTCATCCCGCAAATTAGTAAAGTATTATTATATTATTTAGGTATATTAAAACGTATAATAATATATGTATATTATTTAGGACTATCGTCCGTTAATTTCTTAAGCTGTATCCACACATCCCCTTCCGCCGCGCACGCCAATGCTGAAGCCTTTATCTTCGTGGGGACCTGCGTTCGCTCGTCAAGTATCAGCTGATACTCCTGCAACAACTTTACTAGAGCCAGTTTTGACAAAATGTATCCTTGTCGGAGACCTGAAACAAGTATTATAATAATCAATTAGATCTGATTATGTGGTTTATTATTAAACTCTTGGCGCTATTTAAAAACTCTCGCCATCGACTCGAATGTAGGTAAAGGTTGCGCCTCGTATGCTAACGTAACGCTCTAATAATTAATTATTCAAATTACCCAAACATTTCCTGGGGCCTTCTCCAAACGGCATCCAATGGCAAGGATGCATTGTCTTCTTTCTCTCTGGCGAAAATCTCTCTGGGTCGAATGTTTCCGGATCCGGAAATATATCGGGATCCATCTGTATCGCGTGAACTGGCACGAACACCTGCGTGCCCTCTTCGATGACAACGTCGCTGTTCGGCAACTTGTAGTTTTTTGTGCATCTTCGGAACAATGCTCGCATTGGTGGGTGCAATCTCATTGTTTCTAAAAAAATACAAACCCTATTTTATTATTACAACTCCTACTTTAATGGTCAGGTTATTATGTATTGGAGTAGGTATATTTATGTACATATACATTATACATACTCCAAAGTAAATCAGCAAATAAAAATTAAGATTCTAGAGGGCGCCGAATCGTTGGATCTTCTTCTTTTCCTGTATCAAGCGATAGATTCTTTTGGCTTTGCCATAGTCGGGTTAGTAGAAGATAGTTACTAACCGTCGAGAACCATATTCATGTAGATCATTTCGTTCTGCGCCTCATACGAGCACTCCCCGTTGTACTTCTCGAGCACCCTGTATATTTCTTCCCTCGCGCGATCCTGTATATGAGGGTTGAGGGCTAGCTCGTAGGCTGCGAATTGACCGGTGGTGGCTGCAGTCTCGTAGCCCGCAAACATATATAACATAGTGTTCGCCGCTATGTCATTGAAAGTGAAAGTAAAGTTTTCCGATTCTTTGTTGATATCTGAAGAGTCTGAAACATTTTGTCAACATGTCGAGTAATAGCAGACCAATGTGACGTCACTCGCTTGGAATGCACTAACGATTACCAAAAAAGATTTGTACTTATCGACGTGATATTTTGCATTGATATAGTTGAGGACTTGGAGAGTGACGTAGGCTACTTTTTTATCCCGGAAAATCAGAGGACGAAATCATGAGCATCAGGGTTTAAAAATATATCACACTAATATTATAAAGGCGAAAGTTTGTGTTTGTGTGTTTGTGTGTGTGTGTGTGTGTTTGTTTGTTACTCCTTTACGCCACAACGCATGAACCGATTTGGCTGAAGTTTGGAATGGAGATAGCTCATTTCCAGGATTAAAACATAGGCTACTTCTTATCCCGGAAAATTAAAGAGTTCCCGCGGGAATCAAAAAACCTTTAACCACGCGGACGAAGTCGCGGGCATCATCTAGTTAGGTATAATATTAACCTTCATCTCTTTTCTCTGAATTTTCCTTCAACTCGATGAGTGCCTGCAAAAAGTCGTCTCGCTTGTAGGAATATTTGTATCGATAGTCAACTGTTTCCTTAACCAAATTGTAGAAAAATTTGATTGTCTCCGGATTGATGCGTTTCAGTTTCAGCTTGTTGAAGATTGTGGGCATCACAAACGCTAATGTTCGCACTATCGTCCTGAAAATTAATATTAATAATAACCCGTCGAATGTTAATAAAAGACGTGTGGCACTCGGGGACTGCCGCGGTAAAGCTATTGCATAGCATTTTTTTTGCGGTGAGCCGCTAGATGGCGTTGATAAAAAATGCGCCATCTAGCGGCTCACCGTAGAGGAGTCCCGTGTCAGGTTATTTTCGTTACGGAATTTCTGGATTCGGTCTCCATGCTGGCCCGCGATAGAAGCTATGCAATAGCTTAAACACCAAAGAATGCCCAAAATAAAACGTTTCCCACGTTATTGCGGCAACCTTGCGGCAACAGAAAAACACACTCTGTGAAAATTTCAACTGTCTATTACGGATCAAGAGATACAGCCCGCTGACAGACAGACGGACGGACGCAAGGACTGCGGAGCCTTATTAATAGGGTCCCATTGGTTACCCTTCGAGTAAGGAACCTTACAAAGTATGAAACAAGAAAATATTCTCATCTTAAATTGTTACTTACAAACTATTCGATATAAAATAAAAACCTTAAACGTAATATGTAATGATATTTTAATATATATTCATATTTATATTTAGAGAATAGCCGTACTCATATGCCACTTTGCCCTAAAGTTTATGATCGCTTACGAGGTACTGTTAGAATATACGAGTTATAATGCCCACGTCTTCGTTCGCGTGGATTAAGGTTTTTTAATTCCCGCGAGAACTCTGTTATTTTCTGGGGTAAAAAGTAGCCTATGCGCTATTCCAGACTATATCTATCTCTGTGCCAAATTTCAGCCAAATCGGTTCAGTCGTTGTGGCATGATTGAGTAAGAAACATCCATCCATCCATCTATTCATCCAAACTTCCATTTATAATATTAATAATAGTATTGTTTTTAGGATAGGTGGCATACGACTACGAGTTGTAACTATCCTCTGAGCATCACTATAAACTTAGACAAATTATTTTATGACTACAACTATTACATACCTATTAGGTAAATACATTAAACTATATTACGTGCAGGCTTAAGCAATTCGAAAATTTTCCAAAGTTTTAAATTCTTCATTAATAACTTCTAGCCCTGGATATCAATTACCTACCCGAATGTAGGTATTGATATTTTAGGTACTCACCAGTATAGAGAAGTCGGGTTAAAATATTCATTTCCGTGCAAATAAAATGCGGAACTTGAATTTTTGAGACAATTACACTCGACACCAAAACCGACACTTCCCATGATTTCCATCACATATTTCTTGTAGAACTCCGAAAAATTTATCGCTTTGTTTTTGCGATTGTATAACTCTGCAGCATAATCCCGTGCTTCTTTAGCAATTTTCTCCACTAGGGGATACATAGACTTCAATTTTGTAGTGGAAAACACCGGTGACATTTTTAGTCGCAACGTTTTCCAAGCTTGAGAGTGCAAATTGAACAAATGTCCCGCCAAAGGATCGCCTGCGCCTCCCGAAAATATACCGTGCGATTGGAAATGCTCGAAATCTTTTATGAGTATTTGTTTCGCCAAATCGGGATCGTTTATGCTCAACACAGGTTTGTGAAAACAATACACACCGACGTAAGGTAAATGTTTATATCTGTAATAGTTATCACAAAACGGTTGGAAGAATTGTTCCTTCCTTCGAACTACTTTCTCTATATTACCGAATGGAAAAGTCGGTTTGGGGCCCAAAACACCTTTCTTTGACCAGTACGTAAACTTATATTGGAACCATAAATATAATATTATTAAAAGAAACAACGCTTCTATTATAAGCACTTCGTACGAGAATATTTGTAACTTCAGGATAGCCATTTCAAATTTTTTGCCGATTTTTTAACCGACTTCTTCAAAAATGATTATCAACACAGCATAACGCACAAACAGTTAATTTATTGTTAAACTTTTAAAAAAAGTAACCGCAGAATAGTCAAAGCTACCGCAATCTTCAGCAACAGTAATCAAAGCGACACTGCGCTGGCTACTAGTTTGCAAAATATTTTTATATTGCTTAATTCTTAATTACATGCACAAACTTAAAAAAAGACTAAAAAGGTCTTAAATTAGACATTTTAGCATACAAATGCTCCTGTGAATACGTATTATCGCTGAAGAGATCTCTACCTTCGCCGAGAGGAATTTTCAAAGACCGGTTTGGTATGGCTTTAGACCTTTTTTAGATATACGAGTATTTCTAAACATAATAAAAATGGCAATTACGAATATATATAATATTTATATAATACTGTAAGATAGTATAAGATATACCTAGTTAAGACAGTAGGTAACTTTTTCAGCTTAAACACATTTTTTCTTTATTTATTTTGTTCTTTATATCGAAGACCAGAAATAAGCTGCATTTTAAAGATATTATCAATGTATAACAGTAAAATATAATAAGTATTTTATAATTAATATCCCGATAAGGAAAAATAATTCAAAATGAAACATAATTATTATCCTCATTTAATTTTATTTTAAAAATTAAAAACAGATAATCAAGTAATTATTACTAGCGAAATATTTTGTATACCTTTAAAGTTCATAAATCTTACAATAACTTAATACGTAACATTATGCTCTTATCCAAATCTTATATTAAAGTAGGTATTACAATTAATGAGACAATACAAATAAAATTAAATATTCATCCACTTGAGTATTTCGTAAACTCGCGTTTCCATAAAAAGTTAAGTTTTTTGGACAGTAGGTATCACCCATTTTTTTACAGAGTATTTGATATAAATCCGACATAAGTATGGTTTCTAAATTAAAGCAAAACTACTTTTGTACGTATGTATGTAAATTGGAGCTTAGAGAAGACTCTTAAAATCAAGAATTATTATAATATCAAGAATGCTGGAGAGAATCATGATATTCGTCACAACTATTCAACTGTTAATAAGAAGATGAAAATGAATAAATAGCTTGCATAACTATTACCTGAACACGGTGACTTCGACGAATATCTTAAAAATTAAAAGGTAATCCTACGCTCTCGAAATTTCACTAGATAATGTGAAAATGTAAGGATAGAAATGTAAGGATAACAGGGCTCACAAAATCATAAGAAAACTTATATAGTTAAAATTAGATTATTAGTATAAACTAATAACTTTAATAAAAATATAAAATAGATTAGTATTAAGAATGTTGCAAAATAAAAAGCAACAAGTATAATATTTGTATAAAAAACTGCTTATTTTAGCTTAAACTATCTAATTTGACAGCGGCCTTTCTCAGTTTTATTAGATAGTGTAAATATTCTGTTGGTGTACGTTTATAGGCTTCTAAATCACAGCAGTGGTTTTTGTGTTTGAATTCTTCAAGGTAGTCTTTATATCTATACATAGAAGATTCGAGCCTGTTACATGTTTTTTCAATATTCTTCTCAATATTAATAAACGAGTTATCACTTCTGAGTTTATTGTCATACCGATATTGTTTTAATAAACGATTTACATATGGAAATTCTACTGAACACGAGCAATCATCTTCATTATCTGAATATAAAAACTTTTCAGCTCGTCTATTTTGAGATTTAGAATGTTTATTTGGGTAATTTTTTCTTATGCATCCTTCATTTCTAACTTTTTCATTTAAATTTGTTTTATTCCATACAAAACTATCATTTTCACTTGCCTCTAATAACTCAGAAGAACTGTCAGTATCTTTTAAACATTCATATTGCTTTTCACCAATTGTTGATTTTGTGCTCGTATTTGGTTTTTTATGCTGTTTTTCAGTACAGCAATTGGTAGGCGAAATATCCTTATTTTCAAATCGTATTACTCTTTTCGTGTCATCTCTTTGTTTCGTTGGAGAAAGCTTTATATTGTACGGATAAAGATCATCATTACGACCAAGTATTAAATCTACATAGTCGTTTTGACCTACTTTCCTCCGGCTATCTACAGCTACACGCGGTAAAGGTAATTCTTCATCAGAAAAATCAAATTCGACCGTGTCTTGCTTTATATTTTGCGATGAGTTTAAATGATTAGCAGTGCCTGGTTCATTCAATGGTTGTGTTAACTGATCATCTCTATGAACTATTTCAATTTCCTCAATTTGTTTAACAATATTGTTATGATTTGTCAACAAATCTGGTGTAGTTGTTAGACTACGTTTTTTTGTTTCAACTTCGGCTGTATTTTCGACTATTTCAACTGAACTTTGAGATTCTGAATCTGATTGAAACATTGGAGATATATTGATATTTATGATTGGAGATGCATTATTTTCATCCATAGTAGACGATATATTTTCAATTTTCTTTAAATATTTTGAATAAATAGACGTCCGTTTTTTACGCCTAGGTGGAGATGGTTTTACGCACGTTTGAGTACATTGATCACTTGTTGTGAGGAAATCTGTCATAACAGACATACTTCTGAACACCACTTGTTTATTTTCAGTTATCGTACTTCTATCATTGTAACTTAAATTACTGTATTTAGGTCCAACTGCTACTTCTTTTAATCGTGGTGTTATAGGAATGGTTTCAGTACTAGCATCTTGACGTAATATGCAAGTTTGATTTTGGTGCCTTATGTAAGATTGAAGATCTGTCTGAATATCAATTCCTTGATCTTTAACGCGAACCGCTAATTTTCGTGTTTGTGTATGGGCTGGTATTCCTATTCTCCTTTTATTCTTCAATGCTTTTTTGCTTATCTCCATAAGACGCTGTCGTGCATTAGAACAAATTTTTAGTTCATTTAAAGGAATGACTTTTGATTCATTTTGTGGTTTTTTATCAGTTGCTGAGTCCATATTATTAAGACCTTCATTTTTTTTAAGTTTGGAATACAGCCTTTCTGTTACAGAAGCTATAATTTCTGCTCTTTGATTATCGTAAAGAATTTCTACTTTTGGTACCCTATCACCTTCATTTTTAAGTTCATGATCATGAGTTTCTTCAGGCTCATCATCAGATAAGTGATCACCTTGATAAGAATGTAATGACTTGTCATTAGATAATACTTCTTGGGATCGGAATTGTTTTTTCCTATGTTTTAGTGGTGCAGCTACTTCAATATCACTGCCGCTTCTTGTTCTTTCTAGTGCTGGGCCAAAAAGTTTATCAATCTCTTTGTTTATTTCGTTACTTATTTCTGCATTGTTATCCATGTTGTTTATGATATCCGAACTACCGCTTGCAATGGATGATGGTGTGGATTCTGAATTACGAGCGTCAGTTTTCGGATATCGAAAATTCATTATGTTCCCTATTTTTGCTACTTGATTGACAGCACTCTGTCTATTATATTTTATACGTAGATTCCAGTGCTTATCATCGTAAATAAGCTGTCTAGTGTCAGGTTTCTGAAAAAAAAAATTGCATGATATCATATTTTTTTTATATTAGGTACAGTCCCACAAATTTATCTGGCCATCAGCATAGCTACTATCAAATTTAATGTTACTAATAAGTATTATTTCATTCAAAAATTCATTAGTTCCAGTTTTGGCCACCGAGCCAGGCAAGTTTGGGGCACTGTAGTTGTAATAAAAATTTATATTTTTCTTTCGCTTGAATGAAAACGCAATTTTAATCATTAATGTAATCTAAGATTATATCATATCATTTAATTATGCTTTTTAAGAGAATATTTAATTTATATTTTTCTGATTTCTTCGAGTCGTATAAAAATATATAAACTTCGCCGGTAAATTCTTCATACACATTGTCGCCAACGTTCGCCCGCAACTTTGTCCGCGCGAAGTTAGGTTTTTGAAGTCACTCTTTTTCCGGAATAAAACCCGCTAAACGGGATTTAGCCTGTGTCACTCTCTCCGGGCCTCAACTATAGGTACCCATGCAAAAAATTAAGTCGATCCGTTGCTTGACGTGATTGACGAACAAACCAGTATTATTTACCTACCTATAAAAGCTGATATAGCAAACCACCACACCAGCAAACCATAAAAAAAACGCACTTTAAGTAAGAATATTAGGAGTATTAGGGGTTTAGGTTGAATTATTTACATTGCTATATCCCTTCCAAGTCAGCCCGCTACCATCTTAGACTACATCGTCACTTACCATCAGGTGAGATCGCAGTCAAAGGCTATCTTGTCTTCGAATAAAAAAAAGGTGTTTTGAGTAAGTATGCAAAATAGTTGGAAATTGAATAGTCTTTCCAAAGCACTAATGGTACAAGTCAAAGGAGGTGGGTTGATAAGGATAGTAAGGCAGTAAGGATTACTTACGTATTTAATGAAGTGGTTAGCGAGATCAGCCAATAGCTGTTGGAGCTGAGCTTGCAGGGCTGCTTTGGACACCACGTGCTGAGTCGCGAGCGGGCGGGCGGCCGGCAAGCAGCGCGCGTTGGCCGCCCAGCGCAGCGTCGACGCTGACTCGCCGTAACACGCCGCTCCCGGAGAAACGGCTAACATACAACACAACTTTGACAATTATATATTGTAATAATTAACTTTTAACATTAGACGCAATAAAAAAAATAATAGTTGACATAAAACTGTTTTACTGACACAGCGCCATCTATTAGCATTATAGTGAAGCTATTAGCTTCACAAACTATATATAACTGAATTTTCAACCAAGTTTCACGTTCTAATATTCAGTAATTCAGAAGTTATAGGGCTCTGACAGACATTTAGACGGACACACTTCTCTGTCTAGTAGGCAAGCGCCCTAGTTGACTCAGAGAACTCGCTTCGCTCGTTCAATTAGTAGGACTAGCTAAGATCTGATGCTCGAGTTCGTGATTTTTTTCATGGCTATAGTTCAGGACCTGAAGAGTGCATAGGCTACTTTTTATACTTTTTATCCCGGAAAAAGGAGTGGGGAATCTAATCGGTGGGGTTTTTAAAAAGTAAATCACGGTCACTAGTGATAAATATAAATAACTAGATATAGAAGGTCGTTCCGACTGATTTTTCGCCACAGAAATTAAAAATATGAATTATCTACCTACTTATATTTTTACGGTAGGTATCGTAAAAGTTTCTTAATATTATTTCATAAATTTTTAAGACAACATCTTCTTTCGCGCTAAAACTTAAAAATTATACGAGTATTTGACCGGGAAACCTACCTATAGGTTTTTGTTGAAACGACTTTATGTACTTACGCAAACCTTGTTTTTCTTACTGAATCGAACTAAAAACATTTTTTCGTTTCCTTTACCCACATAACATTTAATAAGTCCTATTCTATTCCAGAAATGGACAGGTACCTAACCTACTCACTTGCAATAATGAAGATGCTTCCACCACTGGTGAAGCAATCTTTGAGAAGCCAAGTCAACGCTGAGTCTCGATAGGGCACGAACCTGCCGCGGCCAGGGCCCCCACTCACTGAGAAAAACAGGTAAATACGTGGAATTCAAGCATATTATGTTTTGATGACCGATTGTTTATCCGATGTAAAATCGACTATTATTTTTCAAAAAATCTGTTTTCGTAAATTGAACATTGAATCTTTGCAAAATAAAGCAAAGTGCGGGTGTCACTTGTTCTATGCGTAACCTATTTTGTATCTTCATTTCACGTATGAGTATGTAACTTATTTTGCGGGTCACCTGTCACCCGCACCATGCTACAACAAAAAAACTGTAAAGTTTTTTTAAATCAAATTAAGGACGAGCTGCCTGAGCCGCCTATAAGTAGTAAACTGACGTTACCTGGTTTGAAACTTTTTCGAGAATAATTAAATAAAAAATTAAAAAGGATAGACATGAAGAACTGACAACTTGAAGGATATAGCCAACACTTCTGTGATCGAAGGCCAACACTGATAATGATGGTCTATAGGCAGAAGGAAAACTCATATTATAAAAATTCATATGGAATGGCTGGAAACAGCGCCGTTTCCAAACATTTTAGCCACATCCACGACAAATCATCGCCATCGCCACTTATAATAAGCCATGCCTTAATTTTTTAACATACCAAGAGCTGATATAACGTTGCTGAGTGCGACTAACGACTTATTGATGTTAGCCCCTTCTTTTTGACGCCCGCCGCAACCTTCCCATCCAGATTTTTCACTGTAAAACCAAGAAGCTTATAATAGGTACTTAGTTACTTACATACGTTTTTGTCGTCGTAAAAACTCAACTTATAAGTAAGTAAAGGGCTTACTCATAGGCCGAGTTGATGTTCTGTCGCCATTTTGGCATTTTACGTTATCTTGTTTGTTTCGGTGACTGTATTACAATTATGGTCATTCGTAACGATAATTATTTTAATTTTCCGCTTCTTTTTGATTCTCGGTCTTTAAATAATATTAAATTCAATTTTATGTTACGACGGAAGGGCTCCTTATTAGCTTGACAGCTACCAGCTTCATAGATATTACATATTATGACCATCGCTTAGGCTACCGGCAGTTTACTAAAATTATAATTTAATTATTTATTGTATCAAAACCCAAGGCGAGTTGGTAACGCCCAATTAAGTACCCAATCCTTTCTTTTTAATTTAGATAATTAAATAATTATTCCATACCACTGCGTCAATAAATTGTGTTTAATTATTCGGGCCTTCATATATTATGTATAAGTACAAATTATTATTATTCATGACAAGATAGCCCTTGATTGCGATCTCATCCGATGGGAAGTGACGATGCAGCCTAAATGATAGCGAGCTGGCTTGGGAGAGGATATCACAGTATTAATTAAATTTTTAACAGGTTAACTGTCCAGATAACAGACACAATAGTAAAATAATAACCATGCTCACATGTGATTCATGGGAAACGGAAAGGGTTAATAAATTAAGTGGTTTGTTCTGACTGACTCGGAATTATGTGCGTTTTAAAATCGGCTTTTCCCCGGAAAAATCTACAAAGCCGATTTTTACGTAGTGGATTCGGTAGATTTCGCACGCATTCGTCAGTTAGTGCGTCAGTACAAGCAGCAATTAATTTTATTATCATTTTCTTTAACGGTGAAGGAAAACATCGTCAGAATACCAGCATTTTATTTATTTATTTATTTATTAGTTACGAAAGCATTTGCAGCGATATTAAAGATTACAACAATTATTTTAAAAAATCTGTCTAGTCCTAAGCAAGTATCAATTTTAGGTGTAAACAGCATTGCAAATTAAAGTGCATGCTTGAGAGTTCTCTGTAATGCGTGTAAAGTCTGCCAGTCCGCACTTGGCCTGCCTGGTAGACTAAACCCTGCTCATTCGAATGAGCTGGCGATACTACCAGTTGAGATAAATAGAGATTCATTTACGTCATAACTCTCAAACTACATAGTTACTCATAATCTTGGTGGTTTACTCTATAGCAACACATCTTTAAGATGTCAGATGTATGGATGCGCGAGAAATACATAATTATATTCTGCCAAATTTTGAGGTCCCTCAATCGATTAAGATTCTACATACTGGCAAATAAGTCTATTATCTACGTCACGATGACTCGTTATAATTTTACTGCTTCCGCATACTCTATTTTAGTCTAATCAGCAGTCTATTTAATTTAGTCAGCAGAATCAGCTTTCCGAACCGGTGGCAAATTCTCGACCTGTCATAAGAGCCACAAGTTGGTCTAAGGTTGGTCTACATGAAATAAATGATTTTGGTTTTTTTTTGCATCACCTGCCAGCAAGATCAGCGAGGTGCAGCTTGCAGTACGGAGTGACCAATTCCAGCAGGGCATGTGACCTGGAAGACGATGTGTTGCGTCTAGTAGCGGCGGTGCGCCGACGCCGCGTGCCTTCTGTGACTACAGTCAGCAGGGACTCCACGTCGTGTACAGTCACTTGCCGTAGATCTGTGAGCAAATCGGCCCCTCCGTACAACAAAGTCTCATCTGCTAAATTCACACTTGAAATTTGAGCCTTAAAAGTCACATCTGCAAGGCTCAAATCTCAAGTTATGAATTTAGCAGATGAGACTTTGTTCTACGGAGGTGTCGAATAATTATTATAGGTACGTATAAAGTGTCGTAGTTGAGTAAAAAATTACAGGATCATAACATTTTTACTTGTCATTTTTACGTATCTCTTAACTTGTGCGTTTACAACTTACGTTACGGAAGGAAAGTAGTAAGGTAAGTAAGATAGTGATTATGGTACTGACACTTACTTGTCCAATTATTTAACTATAAGCAATATAATTTAAAATGAAATTTATGTATCGCATAACGGCTAACAAAATATAGCGGCATTAACCTAGTAGTTAATAGACTACTAGCTATTAGACTTCGGCGGTCCTTTTCGGGGTGTCCAAAGTTTGAATCCCAAGCTCTAACTTTACGGAGCATGTTAAGCAATTAAATATCACTTGCTCTAATAGTAAACGAATCGTGAGGAAATCTTCATACATGAAAGTTTTCAATTATTACTATTTAATCCTCAATCGCAGATTTGAGCCCTTGTTGTCCACTCCTAGCACAAGCTTTTCACTAATTTACCCATTTATATTTACGTACTTAGCAAATGTAGTTAGTGGATTATAGCCTGATCCTTCTCATTCTGATAGGAGACCAGTGATCATTAGTGGGCCAGCGTTGGATCGAAATAACCCTATCGCAATAGTAGAAGTAAACTACTAAGTATACTTACTTTGCACATAGGGTCCTTTAGTAGGGTGCTCCCTGACGCGCAGATCTTTGCGAGCATTCCCTTTCCTTCTCGGAAGAGAATTGACCGGTAACACTTCACCCGCTAATAAATCGTGCACTCGCTCATTGTATATCTCCAGAAAACTGCGAAATGAATAAAGATACAACTGTTTTTCTAAAATATTCAGTACTAGCTGATTCCTGCAACGTTATGCCTAGATGTAGATTTATTTAAAAATTCCGTGAGAACTTCATCACCGAGATAAAAAGCACCTTATGTCCTTCTTCAGGATCTCCATGTAAATATTTTATCGAAATCGACTCAGTATAGAAAACCAGACAGACAAATAGACGGGCCGATAGACAAGCAGATATTAGTATTTTTTATCTATTTGAAATGATCAGAACTGGTAAAGAACGAATGTAATAAAAAACTTTCGGATATTTAACGGAAAAGCGGAACCGATCTTGATGTTTGGTACAAAGATAGCTTGCTTTTTTAGGGACGATCAGTAGGGTCGTATACGTCACAGTAAAATGAACCATAATAGTATTGAATTAGAGCTCAATTTCGTGCATGCATTTGTATACGTTCACGTATACACAACACATTAAAATCGATTGTACTGAATTTGTGACTTTAAATCAATACAGTGAAGGTTCATTTTACTCTGACACTAATGTGTTCGAATACGAATACGGTCAATCGAATTAAATCTTATACTAACCCTACTGACTTATATGTCGCGGGTAAACTCGTGAAAAAACCGAGTAATTTCCATAAATAGGCCAACCGTAGCAATACCGTAGCACATCGGCTCTACATATTATTTTTCATCATACCTATTTGAAAAATGAATATTGGCTTCAGAGGATAGCGGGAGCAAAATTTAATTTTTAGTCCCATGGGAGTTTTCATTTCTCTCTTCTAATTGGTCCGCGTTCGTGCTTTAGTATGTGTTTATTACTACTGCGATCGTTGGAGAAATTCAAAAAACTCGAAATTCAAAAATGTTTGAGCAGCTGTTTTCTTCGATAAGTCATGTGATCATAGAAGGTTGATACTCCTAGCTTTTTCTCATAGGTAATGATGAAAAATAGTGCGTGTCACTCGGGGACAAATGTTTTGTTCTCGGGCGGCATATATTGAATTCCTCGCTACGCTCAGGATTCTACTTTAGAATCCTTCACTTCGCTCTGAATTCAAAATAGCGCCCTCGGGGAACAAAAATTTTCTTTGGCCGCATATAACACAAATAACTATTTCCATTGCAACTTTTTGATTATTTATTTTTTAATTAATTATTTAACTGTTTTATTCACTCGTAGTTTAACTCAGCTTCATAATCATAAATAAAACTTGATCAACATGGAATTAATATTGAATCCTGGCTAAGTCTATACAAGGTTAGTTTTAAATGCCAACTACCTTCAACAGGCAATTGCTGTAGGTACATCTAAACAACTTTTGTTAGTTGCCAACCGCAACACACAGGCAGACAAAAATTTTAAAAATTGTTTTTTGTTATAAGTATTAACTTACATAAGTATGCATTTAGTGAAAAGCTGTTATTTTGATATTGCAAACAGACACTTCAATTTTATTTATTTTTTCATTACTCATACACGGAAAGTAGGTCTGAAGTTGCCTGAGAAGCGGGTTGAAAGTAATACTTTTCAGCCCTAGGGAGAATCGTTTTCAACTGACAGCTGTCAAATAATTAAAAAAAACTAGTTGTCACATTTTTATTGGAATTCAAATGAAACACGACATACCCGAGTGCATCCATAGACAAGAAGAAAGATAGACTTTATTCATAAAGTAAAGTTGTTGATTTATGTAAAATAAAGTTCACTCAATTTTCTTTAGCTAATTTCTATTTTTATTTTGACTTTCCTTATATTCGTAATGAAAAGCACAGTGTTTACCTCGGGATAAAGACTTATTTAGTCCCTCGAACTATAGGCCCCCTCGCTACGCTCGGGCGCCAAACCCCGTCTCGGGACTAAATAAGTTACTTTCATCCCTAAGGTAACAATGTACTATTTCATTACTCATACACGGAAAGTAGGTCTGAAGTTGCCTGAGAAGCGGGTTGAAAGTAATACTTTTCAGCCCTAGGGAGAATCGTTTTCAACTGACAGCTGCCAAATAATTAAAAAAAACTAGTTGTCACATTTTTATTGGAATTCAAATGAAACACGACATACCCGAGTGCATCCATAGACAAGAAGAAAGATAGACTTTATTCATAAAGTAAAGACAACTGATTCATAGACATTCATAGACAATCATAGACAATACTTGACTATTAAAAAGCTAAATGCATAGCCCGCCGGCTAGGCCAAAGAAAAAAAAAAGGCGGGAAAGTGGCAAGCGGCAATCCGATCTTCATTTGTTTTTCGAGTTGTAGAGTTTCAATTTTCTTTAGCTAATTTCTATTTTTATTTTGACTTTCCTTATATTCGTAATTAAAAGCACAGTGTTTACCTCGGGATAAAGACTTATTTAGTCCCTCGAACTATAGGCCCCCTCGCTACGCTCGGGCGCCAAACCCCGTCTCGGGACTAAATAAGTTACTTTCATCCCTAAGGTAACAATGTACTATTATAGATGCATAGATTATTTTAAAAAAGATAGAAAAAAGATAGTTATTTTTTACTATAAAAAAAAAAAAAATTTTTTATTATAAAAAAAAAATCATATAAAGGTATAAGGTAGGTTATTTATTGTACAAATTAATTCTATATCAACAAAATTTCGATGTTTTGGTCGTCATAATTTCCTTCCTATTGCGGTAAAGACCGGGGCAGACACAACGCGCGGCGGAAGATCGGCGCAAAGGGCATGGTACGGCACTACATGAAAAAGCACACATGGATAACTGTGTATGTGCGACCGCGAAAATCAACCAATCAATATTAGAGCAGCTTATCTCGACCAATGATTATCATAAAAATACCCGGCTAGAAACTAGGCAAGATAGATGGAGCTTTCCACTTACAACTGCAAGCAGAAAAACCACAGACCGCAGTGGAAGGTTATAATATACCAGCGCTACGAAGGCATTTAATTACAGAAACGGCCTCCGATTATGAAGATTAAAGACCGAGAAAAAGTGTCTTCTTTTGTAAAAAAAAAAAGGAAATTTTTGAAAGCACTCCTAAAATTTTGTACGGTGTAACAAAAATGGATAAAATAAAATGGAAAAAATGAATATATAAGAGGAAGTTTGAAAGTAGCGCCAGTGACAGTTAAGAAGAGGAGTAATAGGCTGGTGTGGTATGGGCATATATGAGGAAGGCATAAAATCAGATTACTAGAAGAATCTTAAATATGCATGTAGAAGGGCAAAAGAGTGAAGGATGAGCAAAGAAAAAATAGATGGATTGTGTGAAAGAGGATACTCGTGTAAGAGGAGTGGATAATGAGTTGATGAATGATAGAAGCGTATGGAAGAAGAACACATGTTGTGCCGACCACTCATAGCATGGGACAAGGATAAGAACAAGACTCCAAACTGCAGCGTGTGATGTAAACAGACAAAATCGCGCAATTCACAGTGTGAATTTAGCCACGTTGGATAATAATAATATACCTATTTTGCAGTCACGCGTTCTGTTGGTCTCAGCCTTAATTAATCCACTATTCCAAGCTTCATTGTCAGGTTTTATGAAGTAATGCGTAGGTAATCAACGACCGACATAATATGGACATTGCGTGTCTTAATGTTGTTAAAATAAATCAAAAGCAAAGCAAATATGGTAGTATGTAAATCTATCTTGTTTATAGATACTTACTACTACTATACTTTTTACTATAGATCCCAAGGTATCTCAAGCCTACATGTAAATACATAAAACACAATAATTAAAAAAAATATAAGACATTGAACTATTATTACAAAAAAAAGACGTGTGGCACTCGGGGACTGCCGCGGTAAAGCTATTGCATAGCATTTTTTATCAACGCCATCTAGCGGTGAGAGGAGTCCCGTGTCAGGTTATTTTCGTTTCGGAATTTCTGGATTTGGTCTCCACGCTCAAGGCCCGCGATAGAAGCAATGCAATAGCTTAAAAAACATATAGGTATGTTATAGCTGCTACTACGTCAGTAGTGGTGCAGTATTGGAAAGCCGCTAATTTTCAGGCGTAGCCCTCTTTCTTGGGCTGCAGCTATGCAGGTCACAAGTCCCTGTAGCAAGTTCACCGTCGCCGATCTATTTGTGCTCCTACCAATGGGATATTTAAAAGCTACCTTACTAGGGTTGCCAGATTTTTTTTCAGCCTATAAGGGACAAATGGTTAAATGGGCAAAAAAATACGGGATTTCAGTGTTTTACCCGGGACAAATAAAGAACAAAATTATTAAGGGTCTTTTTTTTATATTGTTCCAAGGATTGAGGCAGTTTTAACATATTTTTCATTACTCATACACGGAAAGTAGGTCTGAAGTTGCCTGAGAAGCGGGTTGAAAGTAATACTTTTCAGCCCTAGGGAGAATCGTTTTCAACTAACAGCTGTCAAATAATTAAAAAAAACTAGTTGTCACATTTTTATTGGAATTCAAATGAAACACGACATACCCGAGTGCATCCATAGACAAGAAGAAAGATAGACTTTATTCATAAAGTAAAGACAACTGATTCATAGACATTCATAGACATTCATAGACAATACTTGACTATAAAAAAAGCTAAATGCATAGCCCGCCGGCTAGGCCAAAGAAAAAAAAAGGCGGTAAAGTTCACTCAATTTTCTTTAGCTAATTTCTATTTTTATTTTGACTTTCCTTATATTCGTAATGAAAAGCACAGTGTTTACCTCGGGATAAAGACTTATTTAGTCCCTCGAACTATAGGCCCCCTCGCTACGCTCGGGCGCCAAACCCCGTCTCGGGACTAAATAAGTTACTTTCATCCCTAAGGTAACAATGTACTATTTATTCGTTCGTCGATTTCATAATGAAAAACTAAGTACGGTTCAAATACGGGACAGTGTCAGTCCCGCCGGGACATTTTAAACTATGCCTAAAATACCTACGGGACATCCCGGGAAATACGGGACGTCTGGCAACGCTTTACCTTACCCAGCTCTATAAACATCTGGGCTTTGATTTCGTTATTTATGAAATATAGGACAGATAGAAGATTTAGGTTTCAGATTTAGACTAGGGTTTATTAAAACGTCAAATTATATAGTAATATATATAGTAATATATATATAGTAATATATATAGTGCTTATAAACTTGAATATAACAACTAATAAAAAATTGAGAGTTCTTATTGAACGATATTTTAATCGCGGCGATATGAACCGCCTTCCAAGTAGAAAGCAAGGTCCTTTATCTAATTCGTGTCGAATTTGTTTTGAGTTTCCTTATACGTATATTTATTTTATTTGCTAACATGCCAGAACCGAATCAAGGCTACAAACACTGACCGCAATTTTATTATATACTAGCTTTTGCCCGCGACTTCCTGCGGGGACAATCTATTTTTTAGGGATAAAATTTGGGACCATATAAGAGTATATTGTAATTCTCCAAGTTCTCAACTATTCCCATACAAAATATGATGTCAATTCGTTGCTCCGTTGCCGCATGATTGAAGGACAAACCAAGAAACAAACACACTTTCGTATTTATTAAAAAGCTTAGGTTAGCACGCCTTATAGCTTCTGCCATCTATCAAAAGCATAAAAGCAATCCAAAGTGGTGATTTCCTATACAAAATTACCAATTTTAATTTTTTCGATTTTTAGCTGTAGTTTTGGGGCTTTCTTATTTTTTTTACACCATCACAACATTTTTTTATGCTCTAACACAGGTAATAGAGCGAACAAAACAAAAAAAAAATCATATCGGTCGAACCGTTTTCTAGTTTTGGCCAGACTAACGAACAGCAATTGACTTATTACGTATAGATAAATAACCGGTCAAGTGCGAGTCATACTCGCGTTCTGAGGGTTCCGAACCTTGTGTGGATTATGCAAATTAGGTAGGTATCTACTAGATGACCAGCTTAAGCGCACAGTTTTAATGCAGAGTTCCTATAGCTTAAAATGGCTATTAACATACTTAATATTTACTAAGGATACATAAACAAAACAAAACGTTTATCAAGTTAATTATTTATTACTGGCATGTAAAACTGGATATTCTAATTTTTACACTTTTCCTTCTTTATGTCCCTGACTTTTCCATGTTTCAAAATATCACACACACTGCTCGCAGAAACAATAATTAATATCACAAATCTGTTCAGGCATTTAGAAGTTATGGTGGGATAAAGAAATTCATATGCATACATAAATCCTCAACATTATACTCCTTTACTTGATCATTAATGTAAAAGCAGAGAAATCAATAACTACACTTAGTTCTATCTAATATTCCTAGTCTGAGTCTGACACCTGTTACACATATTAACATTCTATGTTTACTGTGTATTTTGTCTCCAGGTACATTGTAGAGAAGTCTATTTCAAGAAAAATTAATTTTCAAGTTTACATTTGAAAAGAAACAATTTTGTTATTTTTAACCGACTTCTTAGTACAACAAATACAAGTACATACCATACAAATGTAAATTGAAAAATTTAAAACATCCCCAGCATGCAAATCTGTGGTTGGACTATACAACAATATATATCTTTGATTATATACTCTCGTTTTTTTGGTTGATTTTGTTCACAGCCAATTTTATAAAATAAAAAATAAAAATAAATAAACATTTATTCAGCTCACACAAAAATTAAAAGTAGGTACAAAGTTTGAGTAATACTAAGTGACTGCACCCCCACTCCGCCCAGACTCAAGTCAGAGCCAAAACGAGACAGATTTATGTCAGAACATATTTCTGTGGCTTGCTTCAACTCTAACCCAAGTTCGAGCTGAGCCAGAGTACACTCTATAGATCTCAGCATTAATCTATAACATAAAGGTGCGTATTGGAGCTGAAAAGGCTACTGCCTCAGCATAATGGTGCAGTGTTATGGCTGCAGTGCTGATTTTCAGGCATAGCCTTTAGTGATGTAGTGACCCGACCAAGACAGAAATTGATAGACCAGTAATAACAAGAGAGAAATAAAAGAATAATAGGATATTAGCCTGTGTTTCGGTAATAGTTGATGCAATATATATAGTGGTAATAGGGAGTGATATATAATTACTTAATTATATACTTAGGTATATTATACTATAAGTATCCCATTTCACTTGTTTACTCCCTTTTGGGGAGAAACCCCCATTAGTTGGGATCCCTGGCAGCACTACAAAAATCTGATACCAACATTGATATAATAATTCACATTGCTGTCACCCTTATCACTTTCAATATTAAGATTTAACAAATAGAAATATAGCCTCTTATTAGGTATCACTTGATATAACCATTTAGACTCTTTTAACTTTTCTTGGAATTTATACACTAAGTCTTCGAATGATGTTATTATGTCACTCTCTAAAAATTTAGACAACTGCTCCTCATGAAATTATTCAGCTTGTTCTCTCCTTTTTTCGGGCTTGCTTCTTGGAGGTAGAGTGCTCTTCGACAAGTATGATGGGAGATTATTGAAAATATGAGGTATTGCTCCCTCGACCAAACATGGGTATTTCAATTGCTCACTTCCAATAATTATTTCTTCAGTCTGGATTTCATGGGTTGAAAAATGGTTGCTACATACAGCTGAGTGTTTTGTAGGTAGGTACCCAGTCTTTTCGTGGAATCGCACGTAACCACGATTGAGAGAGATGAGCATCTTTCGGGAAAGAAAATGTACTTTTAGCTCCTTCAATGCTGATAACACTGTCGTAATTTGGTTTGCATTCGGGCACACAGCATTTTCTTGGAATCTAAAACAGTTAATTTAACTTTTATAATCATAAATAAAATGAAATATTTGTAGGTTATGTTTTCAATAGATACTTATTTAAATTATGAGTCAACTATGTACCTTGTTACTAAACATCTTTAAACGAAAATATCTTCATTTGTTACATTAAAATATATTGACAGTATTAGCCAGTCAGTAATAAACTTAGTTAAATACCTTTGCAGCTTTGTAGTCGATATACATATAGGTAGTACCAAACCACGAAATCGGATTCATCTCGTTGTAACTGATGTATGTTTAGAAGGTTTATATCCACCTTGAGTGAAACCGTACATTAAAAACCAAATTTATTGAAACTTTTATTAAATAATTATGATTTAAATACAAAATAACACGACGCGAAACAAAACCAAACACAAACTTGACACTTGACATCTACTTCATGGCTCTCTTTCTGGCCTATGATGGCTCTCTAAAGGAGATAGAGACGGAGCTATGCTATACGTCAATGGATAGGTACCTACCAAATAGAAACACAATGCTTTGTCCTGCTCCTACATACATATTTTGATATAATGTCTTCTCACTTTAGTCATTTACTATTATTCTAGGAGCTTTTGTAGCCTTTAGGAGCTATCCACATTAAAGGGTTAACGTTGCCACAGTTAACGCGGCAGCTTCTGGCAATATTTAAAGCGAAAAATTGAGCGGCTACACTTGAACAGTCAACCTCAATGCCCGATAATGACGATAATATGGCCTGATTCAAGATGGACGCTGACGCTGCTGCATTCACATTGCGTTATCGTCAGTTAATTAATACAGATTTAATAAATACATCATTAAAAAATTAATACAGAATTATTGCGTTATCGCCAATTAAATTTTCGTTGACGTTGACGAAGTGTGGGCACTCAGTTTGTCGCGTTTAATATCGGCGGAAATATCCGCGATAATAGTTCAGATGATCGATATTTAAGTTTACCATAGTGTGGCCGTACCATTATAATATGTCTACGTGACGCGTCACTAAAGTAAGCATTGCAATGATTGTAATTCACAGCAAGATATCGTTTTTTTTTTGTTTTTTTGGCTGTTTTAGGTACTATTAGGAGGTTTGGAGGTATCAAAATCAACGTCATTTGTAAGATTTTAAGGCTGGTGTTTGTAAAATATAACGGGACTTACTATGAGACTAAAAATTAGGTATGGAAAAAAACGATTTTTGAAGATGTGCCTTAATTTGTTTTAATAATGAGAAAGCCGTGGTTTTCAAGCTGTAACTTTTCACTGAGTTAAGCTATAAGCTTGATATTCTTAAAACACTACGAGACCATTGAACTTTATATGCAGTATAAATTTCGACTTCGGATCATAAGCCGTTTTCGAGAAAAACGGTGGTGACACACTGACAGACAGACGGACAACGAAGTGATCCTATAAGGGTTCCGAAGTTTTTTTCGGAACCCTAAAAATGGATATATTATAGGATGATATTAAAATAACGAACCTTGTCTTATTTAAATAATTCCATCTCTACAGACGAAACCATGCTTGCCCCGGCGACCGATGGAATTGACTAACTTTTTGGGCGTATCAGAAAAATGTTCGATAAATTGAGTTTACGTGAACTAAGGACCGAGCAAAACTCTGACTAATAGTTGTTGCGGACTGGGCGGCCTAGGGCGGGCGGCACGTTGCCACTCGCGTATAATCCGCCCAAGTGTGAAGCCATACAGCGTTCGGGGAAACGTGATAGAGCAGCGACTGTTCACTGTCTGTGTTGATGATTAGGAAGGTGCACACAGTAGTAGTAAAACCATTACGTAATTTTCGCCGTGTCTACACAACCATTGAAATTAAAAAAAGGTCTACAAATAAATTAAAGATCAACAGAGCAAATATTCGCTTAGTAAGTTAGTATAATATAAACGTAAAAATTATTTTTACAAAACCGACTTCGAACGCCACTATACATAGGTATATCAATTGTGCCTATAAAATTTGAAGAGTTCCCTCGATTTCTCCAGGATCTGACCTGATGACAATATGACCACCTGGGAAGTAGGTATACCCTTTCAAATAAAAACAAAATCCAAATCGGTCCAGGCGTCTTTGAGTAATCGGGGAATATACGTAAAAAAGAAGATTCCGAGCAATTGAGAACCTCCTTCTTTTTTGGAAGTCGTTTAAAAATAAGTAACTCTATCGTGTAGTCTATTGTCCTAGTACAAAGTAAGGAAAGGCAGTGTTGGCAGACCCACTAGTTAGACCGACGACGGCGACGGCATCAAACGAAGCCACTGGATTTACGCGGCGCCAGAACCTGTGGAAGTCCATGCAAGGGACCTTTGTCCAGTATAGTGGACGTATATCTATCGGTTGATAAAGAAGAAGAGTGAGGAAGGTATCTCTCCTAACTCTCTATAAACTGTGATACTAGCTCATGCGGATGCTTACGCGGAGTCGTGGGCTAAATCACGTCATCCGCTT
Source organism: Hipparchia semele (assembly GCA_933228805.2). Taxonomy (NCBI): domain Eukaryota; kingdom Metazoa; phylum Arthropoda; class Insecta; order Lepidoptera; family Nymphalidae; genus Hipparchia; species Hipparchia semele. The sequence continues at coordinate 8,355,991 of OW121725.1, read as the reverse complement.
GGAGTTAGGATTTCAAAAATCTCGTGGGAACCCTTTGCTTTTTCGGAATAAAAATTAGCCTTTGTCACTCAACTTTACCCTTGCGAAAACTCACGACGATTCCATGCTGTGTTGCTGCGTGATTGAAGGACAATTTAACAAAGCGTAACCGTACTAGATGATGCCCGCAACAATAAAAAGCCTCCAAGATGCATTAATGAGCGATTTTTAAATTTCATCCCTATAATATAAAGATGTGAAAACAAGTAGCTCTACATTTATGGATGAAAAGGGGTGCTAAATATATTTATTGTTTAACCTATTTAGGTTCGAATTCGTAATTTTCAGGTGGCAATAATCTGTTACATTTCACGTTCTTTTACCCCTGAATCGTCGAACTATGGAGGTTTTAAAGTCGTTTCTTATCAAGTCTATCGCAACTTTAAGTCGCAACACGCATTATATTAACTTTTAAGTTAGAACAGTGATAAAGAGACGTAGTGCCGCCGGCTCAAGGGCGAAACGACACGCAAGCCTGGCAGGCTGGCACCCTCGCCCATAACTCTTTATCACTGTTAATATCTACAAACTGTAATGTGGTATTGGATATTGTATGGTAAATGGTTATATGTGCTTATCTATCAAAGGTATTATCCATAGGCAGAGAAGGTTGAATGTGATTTACATTGGATACGATTACCTCAAAGCCAAAAGGAAGGGTTTATTTATTTAGTTACTAGCTGGCCCGGCAAACGTTGTTTTGCCATAAAAAAAATTTGGGGTGGACCACCCTTATCACTTAGAATTTCATTTTTAGTATTTTCCTTTTCTCACCGTTTAAACCTTCCCTGAACTTCCACAAATATTTCAAGATCAAAATTAGTCAAATATCCAGGCCAGGTCCAGCCATTCTCGAGTTTTAGCGAGACAAACGAACAGCAATTCTTTTTTATATGTTTCGCCACCAGATGGCTTCGATGCTATGTATCAGAGATGGCGCTGTATGTGAAAAAAGATTTTTCCGCTTTTCTGTTGAAATTTTTCCTGAATTTTCTTTGCTATAAACCTCACGGAGCCCGAGACCTCTCCAACGAATGCAAAACCGTGGAAATCGGTTCGTGCGTTCTGGAGTTATAGCGTCAGGAAGGAAAACCCGACTTATTTTTATATAGTAGATAGCTCTATACATACAACTTTATTGCATAAAAAAATATATAAGTAAACACACAATGTAACACAAAAAATGACCTTATCACTAATAGTGATCTCCTACAGACAACTTATACGAGAGGACTCAATGTACCTAAGTGTGAAACGGGGGATCGCAATATATGATTATGATTATGTATATGATAATATGATTATGATATGTTTATTTAGATGTTATGATTTAAGCAGTCTACATATGTCATCATCACCGACGCTACAGCCCCTTATGGACCCGGGCCTGATCCAGAAGCTTCCTCCAACTCCTCACACCAAGACGCTTTGCGTCCTGGCTAACCAACATCCAGCCAAGAAGTTTTGGTCGACCAATATTTTGCGACCATCTGGGTGTGATGACATTGTCATGTACCTATAACATTGCAGTATATATGAATGTATGTGATAATTTACGTAACGCCTAAACTACTAAGCCGATTTTGATGAATGAGGTGTCAATCGATTCGGCATTAAAGTCTAGCTGACAAAGGCTACATTTTATACGAACAAAATCAATGTGACGGATGTTGCACCTATATCCAATTTTCCGTGTTTTTCAATCTTTTGCTCGTTTATATTAACTTCCAAGTTTAATTTCGAAGATTAATGTAATCTTTTTTAAATTCTACTTGAAAAGAACTTTCGCACGATAAATAATTCTGGGCACCTAGACATCGTTTGGATTTCTGATGACCCTAAATAAGCAAAAACAAAACAAGTATTTTGAAAAGAAATATCTTTTGTTCGAATAGGAACAATCACACTTGAAATGACTTTGTAACTAATTTTATCACCAAAACTTGGAAGAACTCGATCGCTGAAAGTTCAAAAGGAAAAATGAAAGGTGTCCGTCCTATAGAAATAATCGCGAGAAGCAATTTGTGTATCGCGTGAGTTATAACAATTGCCATGTTTTCTAGACTATCTCAACCTCAACTAAAGCTTCAGAAAAGGAAAACCATCAAAGACAAACGACGCTTTATGAAAAACTAAATTTTAAATCCAGTACCTAGTTTAGGCGTTAAAAGGGTAAAGACATGCAAACAATGTTACCTGCTGTCAGAGGCGTAACTACAGGGTGGCATGACGGCAAAATGCCACGGGCCCCAGCTGGAAGGGGCCCCCGATCAGAGAGGGCCAGAAGCACAAGATGATCCTAACATTTATAGCCATTCCTGTGATTACGGCTAGTGCCGAGCGATCATTTTCAAAATTAAAATTGATATAAACTAAATTCTTTTGGACAAGAAAGGTTTCGCACAGTGTCGGATTTACCAAAAGGCTGAGTTGACTGGAGCCTAGAGCAGCAGATTTTAGGGGCGGTAAATTTGGGGCCAAAATTTTTATTTATGACTTACAGAAATGATAAAGATACATATTTGTAAAAGTATGTACCTAAATGTCATTAGGTCCATAAACACATATTTTAAAATTTTATAAAATATCTAATTAATTACTGAATATAGGTACCCCAAACAATAACTAAATAGTTGGTAGAGCCGACTTTACCTACGATGCCAGGTGTGCGGCGCATACAAGCGCAGGGTCTCAAGCGTCAAAAGTACAGGACTAAATATGGCGTAGTGCAAAATAAAAAATTTCGCGCTCGCTTCGCTCGTGAAAATGTCACTTTTAAGTTGCTATTGTAGATGCCAAGAAAGGACTACTAAGTGCCGTAATGTAATCATAAAAATTTTAGCGCTCGCTTCGCTCGTGAAAATGTCGCTTTTAAGTTGCTATTGTAGATGCCAAGAATGGACTACTAAGTGCCGTAATGCAATCATAAAAAATTTCGCGCTCGCTTCGCTCGCAACATTTTCGGAGTAACAAGTATGGAATACATAACTGCGCGGTGCAGCCGTTAATACTGGGCTATATCATTGAACTTCAGGTACCAACTCCTCAATCCTGATGCTGCTTGGTGAGGCCCACCTAAATTGTGACGATTTAGAAACCATCGGTTGTGCATTGGTATTGCAGGTAGTTAAGCATCAAGTATATGGACTAGTGGAGTAGTGGCAGAATACAATCGTAAAAAATTTCGCGCTCGCTTCGCTCGCGATAATGACATTTTTGGTTCTTATGTCATTAACACTTTTGCTGAACAAAAAGCCCGAAAAAAGGAATTTTAATCTTTGAAATTTGGTACTAATACAAAAATTGTGACATACGCTCTGAATTAAAGGTTATTAGAAAATCAAGTAATTGTATTCGCGTTTGTATGTACTTACTTCACCTAGTGATTTATTATAAAAAAAAATATTATCTCATTGGTTGAGCTTCTTTATATTGGGGGAGAGAGGGCCCCGTCCGATGAATTTGCCACGGGCCTCAAACGGTATAGTTACGCCTCTGCCTGCTGTCGCATTTATAATGTTGATAAAACTACCTGCCTAGTATCTTATCCTGGACCCGCGAAAAGAAAGTCTAAATACCTATTAACCACAAGGCTATACCGTTTATAACGTTAACTGCCTCGTTGGATAGTGGTTAGCAAGTTCGACTGCAGATGACGAGATCCGAGGTGCGATTTCGGGTCGGACCAAAAAATGTATTGGGTTTTTCTGTCAAGAAATTCTCAGTGCTAGCCCGAAGTTAGGAAGTTGGTGGTGAGTCGCCCCCGTGCCTCGGAGAGCACGTAAAGACGTCGGTCCTGCGCTTGATCTTTCCGGTCGTGTCAAATTTTCCGTCCCATCGGACTATGAGAGTGAGGGTATAGGAATAGAGATGCACCTGTGTTTCAGCACACACTTGTGCACTATAGTGCACTATTATAATAGCTTCCGCGCAGATGGCTAATTTCTGTGAAGATTGGCCGTCGTGGCCGGATTCGGTCGGGAGGACAACATTATTATTTTATTTAGACCATACCCACATTAGAACCTCTGTAAGTTTTAAGTGTAATATGTGAATAATTTAACTACTACAGAACTCTCTCTAAAATTGATGCTTCTGCTCTATGGTTTGCACCACACAATGCTATCGAAACAATTTACTGGCGCTGACAAAATTGCCACATTCATACAATAAAGAAAATTGAACGGCGTTCAATTTCACGCTTTAACAGTTCAAAGGTGAGAGCTTTAGAGCTTTCGATTTGTTTCAAATTATACCTAGCTACACTAGTGCTTGTCCACGAATTTACCCGCTTGGATTTACGTACGTTTTTTGTATATCAGTTAGGGTTTAGCTTAGTCTTAGCGAGTATCGCCTTTTCTTGACAGAATGCTGAGAGTAGGTAAACCCTCTAAAATAGAAATATTTTTTATTCAAATAAGCTTTGATATGATGATATGAGATGATGGTTTCAAAAGGCTCGTACATAATCCTATTTAATATTATAAATGCGAAAGTTTGGATGTTTGTTACTCAATCACGACGGAACCGATTTGGCCGAAATTTGGCACTGAAATACATTATAGTTTAGAATACATAGGCTACTTTTTAACCCGAGAAACAAGAAGTTTCCCGCGGGAATAAAAAACCTTAATACACGCGAACAAAATCGCGGGAATCAACTAATCCAACATAATTTCGTCATAAGTCTGCGATATACATACCTGACAGTAATATCAAAGGGCCTTGTATCAGCCAAAGCCATACAAATCCGCGGTATCAGGCCCGGTTGCGATGTCGTACCCATCATGGTATGGGTCTTCCCCGTAGCGCTCTGACCGTAAGTTAGAACGCATGTCGAGTGCCCGTTCGATATCCTACTGAGTACTTGGCGACCAAGTTTTTCGAAAACCTGCAAAATATTACGTGTTAAAGGTACTATTGTTCACATATAGTATCTTGTGTATAGTATAGAAATAGATCTTGGTCGATTAGAATGGGTACACCTAATAATTGTTCTTTAATACCAATTTAATACTTAACTAGTTCGGCTTCGTATGTTCGGTTCAGGACTCGTTGGCAAGTCTTTAGCTACGCCATTTATATAGACACAGAGAAATATCTACTAGTCACGGAGATTAGCCATGTGATATTATAGTGCAAAAATGTGTGCACAAACCCAGGTACACTCTCTATTTATTCAAACACACCCGGAGAGAAACAACCGGAGAGATATCAGGCACAGAACGATGCGTGCTCTCCGAGGCATGGGGCACATTGCGAACTTTTCTTCACGTTAGTACTGATGCTGAGATCTACAGAGCGTGCTCTGGCTCAGCTTGGACTTAAGTTAGAGTTAAAACGAGACAAAAGTATGCTCTGACTTAAATCTGTCTCGTTTTATCTCTGTCTTGAGTCTGAGCTGAGTGAGAGTGCGGTCTATAGTTTCAGCTTTTTTAATAATACCTAAGTAACAAGTATGATGTAGGTAATAGTAGTTAGGGATCATCTAAGGAACCAGGGCGTCGATTTTGGAGAATATTATTATTGAATAACAATTTGACTCTAATCTCTTTACCTTTTCTTGTGAAGCGTAGTTCGGGTGCGATGGTGGGCATGCGCTGTCGAATGTGTAGTCAGCGTAAAAGCGGCGCACGCGCTCGCGACTGTCGCCCGCGCCTGACACGCTTACCTAGCATTTATTTTTAAGTTAATAACAAATATACAGACAGGCACGGCTTTAGGTTTGTTACGAAAGATTACTTCCTTTCTAGTTAGGTAATTATTTTCCTAACTACACAAACAATTTGAAAACCAACTCTAATAAGAACCTACCTGCCTGTATCTATATACCTACCTATGTATAGGTAGGTACTAGGTACATCGATGTCTTAGTGTCTATTTTTCCCAAATAAAATTAGAAATATCTGCATGGAATACTATGTTTATGAATAGAACACAATGAAGAATATTTACCTTTTTAGAATACTTAGTATAGTTTATACTTAGACAATAATAATAATTCTATAATAATGTACCTATGTTTAGCATTCCTTACTAGGTACCTACTTACGATAGTAAGGAATAGTTACTTACTATGTTTGTGGTTTTAAAAAACTTACCTTTATATTTGTAATGGCGACAGTATTTTCATCAATAACACTCACAACCGGCACTCGTTCTTTTTCTGATTTGAGTTCTCTAAAAAAATCCATGAAACTTTTAAACTTAAAGAAAATTACTACTGAAGGAATTAAATACTTATTATCTAACTTACGAGTACCTATCTGTAAATGGTCGAACTCTTATAGCCAATTTTACGTTAGACATATTAGTTATTTAAATTAAATTTAATAGGTAAGTAGGTAGGTATAGTTAAAATATGGACATCAGCGAGTGAAGTCACATAAGATTCTGTCGACTTAAATCCTGCGTGTTTGCATCGGATGTAACTAAAAGTTATTTTAAGCAGCACGCTTTCCTAAGAAAGATTCAATTAAAAATAGATCTTTCATCTCCTACAAATGTGTTGAGAAGTAAAACTTTCCAGCAGTTTTGTAGTCGAACTTTCTTTTTTACCGGCCTTAGAAGGCAGCAAAATATTTAAGGTAAAAAATAATAATCGGTCAAATGTCAGTCGGACTCGCATTCGAAAGGTTCCGTACCAAATAAACGCGGAAAAAACACGTTTCTGGTAGGGGAGCCCCCCTTTAATTTTTAATGTATTTTATTATTTGTTGTTATAACTGCGACAGAAATAGGCATTCTCTAAAAATTTAACTCTGTACCTATTACGGATCATGAGATACAGCCCGCTGCTGGCAGACAAACGGACGGACGGACAGCAGCGGAGGCGTAGTAATAGGGCATGAAAACCTAAACATAATGATTAATTAGATGAAATGTTTAATTTAAACAGAAGTTAATCCGCGTTGACCATGCGTTGACCATTGCAGAATGGAATATAATACACAAACATATAAGCCTATATGTTTGTGATATAATATGTATGGATAGGTAGGTTCTTACGTGGTTCTTACCAAGAATTAGACAGCCGCGTAGAGAGAGAAGACATAGAGTCAGTGACGATTTCTTTCTCACTCACACTAAAAAGAGAGCAGAAATAAAGTTATTAATGTGATAAACAGAGACGCAGCTACCCAATTTTTTGTCCCTCATCGTGTAACCAGTTTTTTTCAAGGTCGACACACTTTTGTGCGAAACAAACTGACAGTTAATAAGAAAATTTAGTATCTATGTGTGTTGCCAGCTTTAGGTACCTATACAATGTCCCGATTTTCCCTATCCTACTTATATTATAAATGTGAAAGTTTGAATGTATGTATGGCCATCCATACATACATCCAAATTTCAGCCATATCGGTTTAGTGTGGCGTGATTGAGTAACAAACATATGGATGTTTGTTACTCAATACGCCACACTAAACCGATATGGCTGAAATTTGGCACGGAGATAGGTTTTTTTAGTAATGTCCTCTGACATACCGTAACGACGGGTTACTTTGGCTACTTTTTCAATTTTTTTTTTAATTTTTGTTGAAACAAAATAAAGTCGTGATGGAAGAAATGAATATTATGAGAAAAGAAAAGAAAGATGATGGATACTAGAATATAATATATGTCGGCGATGATTAAAGTGTGTTCAGTTAGATAGTGTCGGTTTCTGTTCTGAATCATCCTGAAGTTTCGTTCGAATGTCCAACGACCAGTCGAGAACTGTTGGCGATCTTAAGAATTATTTTATTTACAAAGTTCTTAATTTTTAAAGCCATTTTTAAATAGCTAGAGGCAGACTTTTAATGTTTTTTTTAAATAATTATTAACTTAAACTATGAAGAGTTGCAGTTTTATACGACTGCCTGAAAAAAGGAATATACTGTTAATTTCATTAATGATGATTTTGATGACTAAATATACAATTTTTGTTGCTTTTAATTCAATAGCATTACTCGATCGAAGGAAAATTTTAACTGTTCATTAAAAATTATTTTGTGTAACATTCTTACTAGTAACGAAAAAAAATTTTCCTTTGTGTTACATACATCTTTTTTCAAAGTGACTCACATATGCTAAATTTCTATTCGGCATTTCAATATTTTTTTTAAGGAGCAAATAATTATCTAGTGAATTGGTCCTATGAAACTACATTAAAAAACTTTAATATAAAAAAAAAAATATTTTTAAAAAACCGACTTCAACCGCAATACGTGTACAAACTAAAATTATTTTATACTTTTAAGTGGTGGTGGTGTAATATTGCACACAATATTAACTTCAACCACCACTTACACACAATATTAAGATATATGTAAAAAATAGAAGCTTACCCTAATAGGTATGTCTCTCCCAGACAACCTTATATGTGTAGGTATGTTATTTAAAAAATAAAACAGTTCAGCATCTGTTTTGTCGTTTTATTTAAAAATCCTGGGAAGAATTTTCCATCTAATTTGGGGTACTAGGGGAGTGCAGTTATTGTGGCAACATTAAACTCGAACTTGTCATGTGACGTCATCGTTACGTCATGTTATCTCTATTTCAGTCGCGGTTACACAGTACCTTGGTCTCGTAGACAGAGAAGGCAATAGACCAAGGTACTGTGTAACCGCGACTGAAATAGAGATAACATGACGTAACGATGACGTCACATGACAAGTTCGAGTTTAATGTTGCCACAATAACTGCACTCCCCTAGTACCCCAAATTAGATGGAAAATTCTTCCCAGGATTTTTAAATAAAACGACAAAACAGATGCTGAACTGTTTTATTTTTTAAATAACATACCTACACATATAAGGTTGTCTGGGAGAGACATACCTATTAGGGTAAGCTTCTATTTTTTACATATATCTTAATATTGTGTGCAATAAAGAATTTATTATTCTTTATTGCACACAATATTAACTTCAACCACCACTTAAAAGTATAAAATAATTTTAGTTTGTACACGTAAGTCGGTTTTTTAAAAATATTTTTTTTTATACTAAAGTTTTTTAATGTACTTTCATAGGACCAATTCACTAGATAATTATTTGCTCCTTAAAAAAAATATTGAAATGCCGAATAGAAATTTAGCATATGTGAGTCACTTTGAAAAAAGATGTATGTAACACAAAGGAAAATTTTTTTTCGTTACTAGTAAGAATGTTACACAAAATAATTTGTAATGAACAGTTAAAATTTTCCTTCGATCGAGTAATGCTATTGAATTAAAAGCAACAAAAATTGTATATTTAGTCATCAAAATCATCATTAATGAAATTAACAGTATATTCCTTTTTTCAGGCAGTCGTATAAAACTGCAACTCTTCATAGTTTAAGTTAATAATTATTTAAAAAAAACATTAAAAGTCTGCCTCTAGCTATTTAAAAATGGCTTTAAAAATTAAGAACTTTGTAAATAAAATAATTCTTAAGATCGCCAACAGTTCTCGACTGGTTGTTGGACATTCGAACGAAACTTCAGGATGATTCAGAACAGTAACCGACACTATCTAACTGAATACACTTTAATCATCGCCGACATATATTATATTCTAGTATCCATCATCTTTCTTTTCTTTTCTCATAATATTCATTTCTTCCATCACGACTTTATTTTGTTTCAACAAAAATTAAAAAAAAAATTGAAAAAGTAGCCAAAGTAACCCGCCGTTACGGTATGTCAGAGGACATTACTAAAAAAAACCTATCTCCGTGCCAAATTTCAGCCATATCGGTTTAGTGTGGCGTATTGAGTAACAAACATCCATATGTTTGTTACTCAATCACGCCACACTAAACCGATATGGCTGAAATTTGGATGTATGTATGGATGGCCCTACATACATTCAAACTTTCACATTTATAATATAAGTAGGATAGGGAAAATCGGGACATTGTATAGGTACCTAAAGCTGGCAACACACATAGATACTAAATTTTCTTATTAACTGTCAGTTTGTTGGGCACAAAAGTGTGTCGACCTTGAAAAAAACTGGTTACACGATGAGGGACAAAAAATTGGGTAGCTGCGTCTCTGTTTATCACATTAATAACTTTATTTCTGCTCTCTTTTTAGTGTGAGTGAGAAAGAAATCGTCACTGGCTCTATGTCTTCTCTCTCTACGCTTGGTCTATTGCCTTCTCTGTCTACGGACAGCCGTCACAGATTAGGAATAAATAAGATTGACAGCCATATGCAGCCATTGCAGAGTTGTCAATGAATTGTCAATGTGTTGTCAATGTCGGTATGTCATTGCCTTGTGACTTGTCAATGTGTTTTACGTAGTAACCACAGACCAGAAAAGATAACTAATACCTAATCTGTGAATGTGTTGTCAATATTGATAAATGTCAGTTGTTTTTGTGGTTGTGGGTTATTTTTTCGTGAATTTTATTAATAATTTCGATTAATTTATCACCCCAAAAGATTAAAATCATAAGGAACAAGGTATTAGTGACAACACTCCAAGAGTTTGTATTAGTGTGATTCCAGGAAGTTTTTTGAAATACAAGGTATCCCGTCCCAAAAATTATAACGTATTTATGATCAAAAATTACTTTACTGAACACTGAAAACTAATAAAAGTTAGCAATTCTGCTTTAGCTTATTGTTCCCCACAAATATCTTAAATTCTTATCACCTGTTGTGCGTAAATCTGTGTCTATGTAGAACATAAATAACGAGTAAATAAAAATTTATTAATTTACATTTAATGAAGTGCCGTGACAAAATAATTCTAAGTGAAAGTGGTGTTTCATTTATAAACGCAGTAAGCATGATTTGCACGTTACTAATTCGCGAATTTGTCAAGCGGTAAATACATAAGTAATTAACTATTACTCCAAATTTTATACAGTTCAAAATTGAAAAGAAATATTATATTAGCATACAAATTGTCATAAGAATCTTTGGCTCACCACCTTTGGAGGTCGATTTCAGAAAATAATGCCCCCATCAGCACCAAATTTTTGACTAACTTTTTGACTAAAGAAGCTTAAAGATCTTGAAAGTTTTGTAATTAGTCTGAAGTGGTAGATCTTTATTTGTAATCTCATGTTAAAAATTTGAGTATTTATTTTATTTTTTATCTACATAAGACACCACCACCTTTCTGAAATGTAAATTTTTACTTACCACCCTAAAATTTCCATCTTGTGTCAGTATTAAGCCAAAAACTATTTTATGCATAGTAGTACATTTCCTAAAAATCATTTTAACAAAATAAAACCTAAAAAAAGACCACAAAAAAGATATTTTACAAACATTAAAAAAAATCTCAAACTACAAAAAAATCAAAGTAACATACTCCATGTATGTTACTATGATTTTTTGATGTATTTTCTAATAAAGGTCTAGATACGAGGAATCTAAATGTCTTTGGACGGCATTGTTTGGATCACTCTGTATTTAATCGCAATTGTATTGTTGTATTGTATTCATAATTCATAAATAGAAAAAAACAAACATGTTTGAGTACTAAAGACGTTTTTATCTCTTTATAACAATCTGCTACATATAACTGAGTAGGTATTGTCATTATGTAACACAGTTATGTAATATTTGTGGTCTTAGGCCCTCTTCAAACGTCAGAAATTCAACCAGAATTTGGAAATGGAAAGCTTACTAACTCCTTAAAAAATAATTACTTACCCGTGAGAATAAGTCAAAGTTGGTCTTGTGCTGCCTGCATCCAGCTGGCCCTGCGACTCGTTTAATGTTATCGGTCCACCTAGTGGGGAGTCTGCCAACACTGCGCTTCACCCTAAGAGACCTCAATGCTCAATGACCTCAGCAGGGTTTCTCTGCAGGTTTAGAGAAATTAGCATCACTGTCATCGTTTAGCCACTTACTGATTCTGGTTTAGGATTTTTGAAATAGGCCTTACTACATTATATGGCTACACAGCCTAATGTGGAGACATTAGAGCCAGCACACACTATGCGTTGCGGCGATGGAGCAGCGCCTGAGCGATGCTGCTGCGAAGTTCTGTTAAGGCCAAGACATGGAGCTGCCCGCGAAATTCAAATTTAATTTGGTTTTTCGCCATTTATAAACGAATACGACAAAGTAGGCTTATGGTATTCAAATAGCGCCAATGGCAGTATCATCTTGACAGGTTTATATACGGGCAGACCTGTGTCTTGGGCCATAATAAATATCCATGGAATGCCACACGGTTTACTCCGGCGCCGCGCCGCACGCACACGGACTTGCCACCAGCGAGACGAGGCGGGGGAAGTGGAAACATTGCGATTCTAGAATACTACGGCGTTCGTCCCACATTCTTTTATCGTTGTTAGTGCGGCACCGTTGCATCCGTGTGTCCGACAAAACAGCGAAAAATTATTTTCGGTGCGATGCCGCAACGCATCGTGTGAACCGTCTCTTACAGTCCAAAATATTAAATCATAAAATAGGTATTTATCTCTTCACTGGTTGTTAATAATATTTTGTCACTTATTCAAGATGCTCGTGAGACGGTTCACTCGTTCGCTATGGAATACATTAAAAGTGGAAAAGAGGTATTTATCCTCAGAACCAACTAAGCCAGAACCAAAAGAAGAGGAAGATGGAGTGGAACCTGCACAGGTTAGTGGAACATACAATGTAGCTAATATTATAGTGCTATCATTTTCACAATTTAAATTCAGCCAGTTGTAGATCATTGCGTTTGTTACACTGATGCACTCATTTTAAGACAATATCACAGCCAGAATTTTTTTTTTTTTGTTGTTTTAAATACAATTTAGCCTTGACTTTAAACTTAGCTAATAATAGCCTAAGCAACCATGATGCGTATAGATTGGAATAGTCCTGACATAGGGCTGATCATCCACCTGGTGTTGGCAGACATCCCCTCCTTAAAATCCTCAATAGTCCAACGGTTCAAGGTGCAGACTGAAAACTGAAAGGTCGCAGGTTCGAACCCATTGCATTATTGTCGTACCCACTCCTAGCACAAGCTTTTCGCTTATTTGGACGGGAGAGGAGAATATAAGTCAAGTTCAGCTTGGCAAATATTTTTTTATAAAAAAAAATGCATATGGAATAACCAGATATCCACAAGTCCCTGTAGCACGTTGACCGTCGCCGATCTATTGTGCTCGTAACCAGATATCAACCTATGTACAAAAATTTGTTCTTTTTTAGGCTGCAGCTCTGGATAAGGACATTTGTCTGTTGGTGGACGAAAAGGACAACTTTATAGGGACAGCCACAAAGAGGGAATGCCATAAAGTGGGTCCAGACGGTAAAGTGCCCTTACACAGAGCATTCAGTGTGTTTCTGTTCAACAAGAGAGGGGATATGTTCCTGCAGAGGAGATCAAGTCACAAAGTAAATTTTTTTTTTATTCAAATAAAAAATTTGTAAATTACACAAAGAATAGAAAGATTCATCCATCATTATGAGACTCAATACACGCAAAATTGAAAACTAGTAATCGACCCTGGCTCCAAGTGCAATTTTATTAATGAAGATATTGAGATTTTTATACAAAAATCAAAGTTTCCTACTTTTCCAGTGGATTTTCCAATAATTTTCGACGACCTCCCTGGCGCAGTGGTGAGATAACTGGGAGGTCTCGGGTTCGATTCCCGGCGGGGGCAATTTAGGAATTTATTATTTCTAAATTGTCTCTGGTCTGGTCTGGTGGGAGGCTTTGTCCGTGGCTAGTTACCACCCTACAATCAAAGACGTGCCGCCAAGCGATTTAGTGTTCCGGCACGATGGCGTGTAGAAACCGATTAGGGGTATGGGTTGAATTTACTCTGCTATACCCCTTCCAAGTTAGCCCGCTACCATCTTAGACTGCATCGTCACTTACCATCAGGTGAGATCGCAGTCAAGGGCTATCTTGTCATCGAATAAAAAAAAAATTTTCTTTCATACAAACAATGTCCTGACAAGTATGTAGTTGTTCATAGGAATATGATAAGAAAAAATCGTCAAATCGGTCGAGCTATTTCCGAGTGATGATCTTTCATACATGCAGCAATTGATTTTGATTTACAAAGAAGATTATTCAAAAACACTGTTTCCCCTCGTAGGTAACATACCCCGATTACTACACAAACGCTTGCTGCAGCCACCCTCTGTACATAGATGACAAACCCGAGGACGTCATAACCGCAGCAAGGCGAAGACTGAACCACGAGTTGGGCATACCTCTTCACCAGGTACCTAATAAATAAACCTTTACTCGAATCTTCGTCAACCGATAGACTTTAATGGACAACAGACAGTGTTCCCACTTAATTACAATATGGCGTTATTCAAGGGGCAAACCAATAAGTACCTGAAAAGCCGGCAACACATTGTTGGTGTCTCTGGTACTACAAGTGTTCATGGGCGGCGGTAATCACTTTACATCAGGTGATCCGCCAGCTCGTTTGCCCGCTATTCATATAAAAAAAATATTGGATTTTGCTTATTAAAAATGTTAAAATATTTATTTTAAGTAGGTGATTCTAATCAATTTATTTCATACTAGCTCATGCCCGCGACTTCGTCAGCGTGGATTTAATTTTTCAAATCCCGCGGGAACTGTGATTTTCCGGGATAAAAAGTAGCCTATGTCACTCTCCAGGTCCTCAACTATACCCATGCAAAAAATCACGTTGATCCGTAGCTCTGTTGCAGTGCTATTGAAGGACAAACCAACAAACGAACACACTTTCGCATTTATAATATTAGTAAGTAATGATTCGCCATTCTCACGCAATCTTGCATAGTCGACCTTCAAAGACTTACTAACAATTGTTTATCACCGCGTCGACTATTACACTTCTACGCGTTATAGTTCGATGCGATCATCTTCGCTTGGCTGGAAAGAAGCCTCAATAGCCCAACGGTTAAAGGTATGGACTGAAAACTGAAAGGTCGCAGGTTCGAACCCCACCCGTTGCACTATTGTCGTACACACTCCTAGCACAAGCTTTACGCTTATTTGGAGGGGATAGGAGAATATTAGTCAAGTTCATCTTGGCTCCTCCTCCTTGCATCGTCATCCTCATTACGCGATCCTTGGCACGGATCACCTTCTCACACACGATGTTTTTCCACTGTCCTATTTTCCACAAACTTCGGCAGGCGGAACAGCCTGGCAGCGTGATTGCGGACCCTAAAGTAATGTTGGACCTGGACCGCTGGGCACGCGGGGGTCCTCGTTTGTGCTGTGTACGTCTGCCCCAGAAAGGGGAGAATGACGACAGGGACACGGAGGTACAGAAAAAGAATTTGTAGGGAGTCAAGAACCGCTTCGGGAAACACGCCAAAAGCAAGTACCGGGCGCTCTCCCAAAGATTCGGCCCGTGAGGTTGGAGGGACCATGGGAGGTGGCGGGTCCTGTCCTATTTTCCACATTATGTAGAGCGACGTGCAAAGATGTTCCGAGTGCAGTGCTGATCTGGTCGGCTCGTTTTGGCTAATATTCTTTAAAAAAAAAGTTGGTTGAAGTTTTAGAATGACACATGTTTCAGATGGACCCCGAGCTGTTCACGTTTCTGACCCGCGTGCACTACCACGACCCGGGCGACGGCGTGTGGGGCGAGCACGAGATCGACCACATCCTGTTCCTGCAGGCCGACGTCAAAGTCAAGCCCAACTCCGACGAGATCTCCGAGTACTGCTTCGTGCCCAAGAACGAATTTAATGCGTGAGCACCTATTTCATCAATTTATACACACTTGTGCAAAGGTCTTTTTAACCGACTTCCAAAAAAGTACCTCCTCCTTATCTCTATCTGAAACTATTTTTAACCGACTTCCAAAAAGGAGGAGGTTCTCAATTTGTCGGAATCTTTTTTTTATGTATCTTCCCCGATTATTTGAAGACACCTGGACCGCTTTGCAAAATTCTTTTCTGTTTGAAAGGGTAAACTTTCCAGGTGGTCCCATTGTCATAAGGATCTGCGGAAACTCTTTTCAAGATAAAAAGAAGCGCGAAAATAATATTTCTCGCGCATCCATACGATTTGTGTAGTAAGGCCACTTCCGTTCTTGCTCTATAAGAACAAATGTTTACATCGATCAATTTTTCCAGATATCTGCCGACATTAGAAGGCCCAATAACCCCGTGGTTCAACATGATCCGCCGCCACCGACTTAAGCTGTGGTGGGACAACCTGCATCGCGTGAAGGATTTCGCCGAGCCCGATAAGATACAAAAATTCAGAAATGAAAGTAAATAATTTAAGATAATAACGGACCTCACACACTACGCAGCTAGGACCACTGTGGCTGAACGTCCAGGTAAACTATCTTAACCCACAATACCTACGAATAATAATAAGTAAGGAAGTCTAACTGCGTAAAAAAAATGACCCCAACAAAAATTGCGCTGAAGTGGGTGGAGATTAAAATTAAGCCCTTAGAGGCGGGGATTAAAAACAAAAATAGCACGTCAACTTTCTCATAAATTCTTGCACGTCATTTTTCTTGCACGTCAAATTTTCATAAAATCGTCCAATGACTCAGCTGTCATAGCAGCACGCGCGCGAACCAATCATTGCTTTCGTTCTGAATTTGAACCGATCACCAAGCATGTCCATCTGTAACCTCGGAAGTGATTCGTATGATTCGTATTTTGGTTTGAAGTAGGGCCATTTTTTGAATGGATTTTGTTCTGAATTAGACTTCCTTACTTATTATTTATTCGTAGCCCAATACCCATCGTGCACTAACGGCCGGTTCCTATATTTAATACACCTGTAATATCTCATTTAGTTCATAATCCCCTTGTTCCTTCCAACTAAGCATATCTGCCCTCGTCAATAACATCGTAATATTTGGCCAAATACGATTTTTAGTGCTATCTTAATTCGGAAAAGATTCTCTATCGGTCCATCTAATCTGTATTCTCTTTACAGCTGTAGTTTTTTATTTGTTTTTTTTTATATATATAGAAATATGGAAAACGTCGTTTATTAGTTATCTAATAGCGTCATTTTTTTATAAAATACCACTTTTTTGGACCATAAATCGAAATATGATTTTAGGACGGCAGATATATAAATATCTTAATTTCATTACATGACCAGAGGTTGTAAATATAACATATTTTACAAAAACTTTATGCATTTATTTAAATCACCTATACTTTAGTTGACAGTCGAAAAGCAGTCTTGTTGCATTATTCTTTATGGCATTTTGATTGGACGCTGAAAAATTCGAGATTGATTCAGAATCATTTAAAAAAAGTTTCACATAAAAAACTTTACTATAATTTTTAGTATTTTATTTATCGTCACATTATTATATTATTATATAATGAATTATATCATAGGATAAGAACTAACCTCAAATAGAAGTTATTGTATTGAGTTTAGTTTTAGTTAGTCACTATTTTAAATACCTAATAATTAAGTTCATAAATTGATTTTAAAGTGTCTTTATTTTATGAAATATTATTTAATCGTAGGTACATAAACCAAATTCTAGAATAAATTAATATACATAAGTATAAGAATTTTAGCTGGAATGTGAAATTAAAATAAAAGTTAAGTTGGGATAAAATATTTAAAGCATTATTAAGTCCAACTCAGACCTGACAGAGTTCGTCGCGCAGTAGCCGCAATCTAGAAATCCATAGAACACAGTAATAAAACCTGCTAAAAAAGTAAGTCCATTACCACTTTAGACTGCATCGTCACTTACCATCAAGTGAGATCGCAGTCATGAGCTATCTTGTCATTGAATAAAGTTCTTGTATTGCCACTATGGTCGGTCGCTCTCTGTCATTTCTGAATACTTTAGCTTACAATAATAATTAATATGTATAAAGAAGGACTAACTGGGCTGAGCTAAGAAATGGTTTGATATTATAATTAATCCCTTTTTTCTTTTGTCTTGTATAAAATGACTTATAATTATAATATTAATTAATATTTTATTATTACACCTATGTTATAAGTATTAAGATAAACGGGTGCTTGAAATAAAGATTTGTATTTTAATTTTGTGGTTATGTTTTTTACTATAATAATATAGCTTCACCCATTAGTAAGCGCCGATCTACACCGGAATGGCAACGGCCGGCAGCGGCGCGGCGAGCACTTTCAGTGTGAAATAATTTTAAACGCTTGAAAAATTAAAAAAGACCGATCACGGGGCCACCCGTATCAAGCGATACTGGTCTTTAGCGAGTATTTAGATAACATTTTAAATTATTTCACACTGAAAGTGCTCGCCGCGCCGCTGCCATTCCGGTGTAGATCGGTCCTAAGCGAATACTATTTTTATGGCTTCACTTCAATAAATTAGGCATAATACACAAGGTCTATATTTCATTGTTTACTGAAATCTAGATATTCGGTTGGGTAGGTAGCGTTTAAATGACAGAGAAAATGCTGTCTTCAGATGGAACAGCTGTGAAATTGACCAAAAATTATTGCTATAATCGCGATCAACTAAATATTCACTGGCTAATACTCTCACTATTTATCCCGGAAAATCAAAGTTCCCATGGGATTTTCAAGAAACTCAATCCACGCGGGTGAAGTCGTGGTTATCAGCTAGTTAGGGTTCCGTACTAGGAAGGTACCAATTGGAACCCTATTACTAAACCTCCGCTGTCTGTCCGTCCGTCTATCTGTCTGTCAGCGAGCTCTATCTAATGAGTTGAAATTTTCAGAAACTGTAATTCGGTTGCCGCTATAACAACAAATAATAAAAATGAATTAATATAGTACCTATTTTAATTAAAGGGGGCTCCCCTACTAAAAACGTGTTTTCGCTGTTGCGAGTTCGACTCGCATTTGACCGTTTATTTATTCATAAATAGGTTTCAATAACTCATCCGAGCTATTAAAATCGGATCCAGATGAGGTTGTACAGCGTCGCTGGGGACGATAAGTCGCCGTCACCCACTGCAGCGTGCGAGCTTGTCGGAACCTCTTTTTCTTGAACACTTTCCTTTTCGCCCCTTCGTCCACTTTCGTGTCTGTGCTGGATCGAAGCAAGTACGCTTCGCAAGTAATTTGGTTCCCGACATGGAGACCATTTTTGTATGCCGTGTGGAGATAGCGCACTGCTACGATTTGTAAAATCTAGAATCACATTACATCACACTTATTAAGTAATATTAGCTACTAGGAGACGCCCGCGACTTCGTTCGCTTCTTCAATTCACAATCGACAGTTCCTAAATCCCCACAATTTAGGTGGGCAGAATCTCGCAGCATCAGGATTGAGGAGTTGGTTCGTGGAACTTAACGATGTTGTCTTTACTTAGTACCTACAATAACTATTCATAATTGACAGTTCCTAAATCCCCACCGTTTAGGGGGGCAGTACACCTGGAGCATCAGGATTAATTAAAGATTTAGAACACGAAGTTTTTATGAGACCATCTCGCAAAGCTTTTGTATCGATTAAAAGATTCCCGCAAATCGATTTAGAAAACACGGAGCTATTGATATATACATAGGTAGAAAAATACAGCTTCTCTTCCTCTTTCAAAAGTCGGTTAAAAATTAGTCCAAGTTACTCCCGATAACACACTGTACCTACCTACTTGCCAAACATTTGTAGACAATCCCACACAAACTTACCATCGCTATTATTATAAGAGCCATTACTGAGTTGAAACGCCAGGAAACTGACATCATTTCGCCTATCAATTTCTCCTCGCACCCATCTTCCCAAATTGTTAACTGTCTCTGAAATATACCTGTAGTAGTTTCATTGTTCAACAGTTTTAAAATTCTATAGTAGGTAGAGTCGTGAGTCAAGAGTCAAAACATATTAAAGATTATTATAATACCATAGAAATATCTGCTTAGCTAGGTACTTAAAATGTCAATTAATTATATTTATATTTATCATCAGTGTTTAATTATTATGTGTCTGATAAGCAGTAAAATCACAATTTTATTTTGTAGCTACGTAAAAAAAATCTTTAGTCATAGTTACTCGATACTTAGCTCACTGATAATATTATAAAAGTCGTCGTATACCTAAACTACGCTTGCGAGGAATGCAGCCAGCCCATCATAATGTCGCCGGTAGGTAATCGATATTTATCCTAGCTATCTGCTTTGTCATACCTTATCTACAAAAGCTTATTTTTAGTGTAGTGAAACACATAAATACAGGTATAGACGTAAGTTATGGTAGAAAGGAGGCTATACGGTGATGTACCTCACACAGGTACAGAGAAAAAAGCCTCAATAGCCCAACGGTTAAAGGTGCGGACTCAAAACTGAAAGGTTGCAGGTTCGAATCCCACCCGTTGCTCTATTGTCGTACCCACTCCTAGCACAAGCTTTCCGCTTATTTGGAGGGGATAGGAGGATATTAATCAACTTCAGTGTGGCTAATATTCTTTTAAAAAAAAAAAGAGAGAGACGGTCTACGGTACCAGGTCTGGCAGATTATCTCTTTGGGGCTCCATGTGTAACATTCCCTGTCAGGTAGGTACTTACTGACGGATCATATTTGTAAATGCTCCCGACCCGCGTGACCCCGTGGTGGATGCAAGGCCACATCGCATTCATGGAGCAACAGCTGTAAGGCACGTTGTCGGCCACGAACCGTCGTCGGAGCGATCTACAAAACCATAACAATCTGTTGAGTGTTCTGATAACATTGTCCTCACTAATTGTTTATCTCGGAGAACTCGTGGCAACTTATCTGCTCGAATCTCATGTTCTTTGTAACCATTATTGAATGGAAACTCGTGTATACAGTAGGTATACCTACCTATGAGTTTGGTGAAAAGGTCGAACCGCGAAGCTTCCCGAATCCTAACTCAGTAGAGTTTGATTTTTCATTTCCTTAGTAACTACGTGAGTATGTTGTATTAATTAAAAACTCTTTTACAATTTCGACTGCAGAATTCTCAACAATTACTCGAACTTACCGGGGAAAATGGGACATGAGCATTGTAGGTAGATATGATTTTATTTTGACCTTCCCATGTACCTACCTTACCTGCATTTTTAGGCTTACCTGATGTGAAACCTAATACTGAAGGTAGTTGAGCATTTTAGGTACTTATTAGGGTCTCAAAAAGACTGGGGACTCTCAGGGACTTTCCGAGGAGTGAGGGATATCACTCACTGTGGGGAAGTATCTGTGCTCTGGCCAGCTGTGTACCAAGGTATGAAGAACCACTCCTGGTAGTTGACGCGCCCACAGCAGTGGAAGCGCGTCTGGAGGCGGTCCACCGCCACCTTGGATGGCAAGTGAGTGGAGTACCGGAGCATCGCTTTCGTGATCCCACCTTTTATTTTCGCTGAAATGAATTCAATGGGCATATTACCTACATTGCGGCTGCCCCATTTCAAAACCTAGTAAGCGTAATTGACAAATTTTACAGGAGACCAAAAAAATACGTTTTGTGTTAGATGGCTTAGCGAAGTAATAAATATATCCAATATAAGCTTTCAAAGTAATTTATTTAGGAAACATTAATTCATTCACAAATAATGAAGAGAATCAGAAGGGCTCCCAAAAATATGTTTTTTTGGTCTTCTGTAAAATTTTGTCAATTACACTTACTAGGTTTTGAAATGGGGCAGCCGATTAAAGTTACCTACATGTTGATTTAGTGCGATAGTGAAGCGTTGATAGCATGTACCTACTACCTATTGATTAAGGCTTCTGCCTGCACGGGGAGACAGAAGTCCTAATTAATATATGTAACAGCCTATTAACTGAAAGGGTTTAGGCATCTCTGACATTTCGGAGTTATGTATTTAATTACTTAAAACAAGTAATTAAATATCACTTGCTTTAACGGTGAGTAAAACATCGTGAGGAAACCTGTATGACTAAGTTCTCCGTGTTCTCAAGGGTGTGTGAAGTCTGATAATAATCCGCACTTGGCTAACGTGGTGTACTACCTATCGCTTAAACCCTTCCCATTCGCGGGGAGACCAGCTGCCCTAGCCATATTACAAATGTGTCGTACTTATCTTTTCTCTTTTCATGATCGCTAATGCTGTAGAGCAGGGGTTCCCAAATTTTTTTTATCACGCTTCCCTTCTGAAAGGATAGGACGTGTGATATAAACTTTGCGATAATGATCATGGAAAGAGAATGTATACGACACGTTTGTAATATGGCTAAAGCGGCTGTGCCCAGTACTGGGTCAGTGATGGATTCAGATGAAAAAAATTACACTATTTAGGTGTAATCCAAGCTGGAGCGACTGCGGGTAGCGCACGAAACTCGCTTGAAAACTTTCATCTACACTTAGTAGGTATTCCAGCACTGCGTTATCCCTATGGGGCTCGTTCGTCTATCGGTTTTACGAGCTGTAAGTACTTACCTATCCCACCCGTCTCATGGATACTTTAGTTTCGCGACTCTATGAGTCATGTCCGTTATTCTG
This sequence comes from Hipparchia semele, assembly GCA_933228805.2. Taxonomy (NCBI): domain Eukaryota; kingdom Metazoa; phylum Arthropoda; class Insecta; order Lepidoptera; family Nymphalidae; genus Hipparchia; species Hipparchia semele. The sequence goes on along the minus strand of OW121725.1, from coordinate 8,333,631 downwards.
CGACAACTTTCTGCTCTACACCGTTAAAGCAAGCAATAAAGAAAAGTAATTCCTCGTAGGTACATTTACTAAGTATTTATGTAGGTATATAAACACCTAACATTCGATACATAAAAAATGATTGCAAACCTCTAATGATAGTTGATTGAAGGCCAGAATAAAACATTATCGCCAGAAATATTATTATGATAATGATGAGAGCCCACACGTAGTAATACAGACCATTTGTTACATTGTACTCCCTCTTTGGCAAGCCGGCTTTAAACAGCTGATATAATCCATACAACTAATTGCAAAAGACATCTCGAATTAGACAAAAATTACGAAGAATTATCATTTAGTACTTACATTGACAGAAATTAGGTAGGTATCTACTTATGCTGATGACCCATCTGGCACAGTAATCACCTATAAGGTAGAGGTCCTAGGTTTGACTTCGGCTTGGATTGCTTTTTAAAGTAATCTTATAGCGCATCCACATTATTATCCACACAATGAACGTAGGTACACTACCATACCCCATCCAAGTTAGTCCACTACCATCTTAGACTGCATCGTCACTTACCGTCAGGTGAGATCGTATTTAAGAATTATCTTGTCATAAAAAAAAAGTTTTTTTAAATTCCCGCGGGAACACTTTGTTTTTCCGGGATAGAAGGTCACTTTAAAAATCCTCAGCTATAACCATGCAGTCACGTCAATCCGTTGTCAGAACTTGCCATCGAATAAAAAAACCTTGCTTATAGGTATTATGGAGACTTGGAGAGTGATATAGGCTACGAATAAATAATGATATAGGCTACCTTTTACCGAACGAAGGCGTCAACAATTCGACTGTTCCGTAGAACAAAGTCACATCTGCTAAATTCACAACTTGAAATTTGAAATTTGTGATTTAAGCCTTAAAACTAAAATTTCTAAGGCTTAAATCTCAAGTTATGAATTTAGCAGATGAGAATTTGTTCTACGGAACAGTCGAATTTATCGGGGTCGATCAAAAGAACCACTAAGGACTGCCTGTGCTATGTTAGCATAGGCACTTCGAACTTCGAAGGATTAGAGCCTTCACACGGTGCGTCCGCGTTTAAACTTAATTTGTGGTACAAAATATATAAATAAGACAACCTCAATAACAACAGCTACAATAGATCCACATGCTATGATGACTGGGATCGCATTCCCGTCGGGCCAGCAGACTAGATCCAAAAGAGTTCCTTCTTCACTCCGAATTCCTTCCGATGTATTGACTAACCATATCAAATAGAATATGACTACAGGCATGCAAGCCATTAGGAGCATCCTTATATTGTTAAAAGAAGACCAAGATAGTAACATGTTCAAATTGTTATTCTTCAAGAGAATATAATCACTCCGTTTTAGCCACTTTTAGCTATTCTTATCTGGACAAACGAGGGACAAATAAATAAAATTGAAGTGTCGTTTGTAATGTCAAAACAAGAGAATATAATCCACAAACATATAAGTAAGTATATGTTTGTGATATAATCGCTTGAACGAAAGTAGGATATATAAAAGGATATACTTACGATAACATATACGATATACTTACAAAAGAATCTTAGAATAAAAAAAACAATTTCTAATTTTCTCTGTCTGTCCTTCTGTCTGTTTATTTCGAGTAGTTAGTCATCTAAAGACGCGATTAAACGGCGCGCTATAACACGAGCCGAGCCTAGCTCGGCGCGTGGCTCGGCGCGCCACGCGCCGTGTAAACAACTACGCTCGGTGCGGCTCGGCAAACTTTGCCCGATAAACGAGCAGGCTTGCGTCCGCATTAAGCCGAGCCGCGCCTACACGGATGGTGCGGCGCGGCGCGGCTCGTGTTATAGCGCGCCGTTTAACCGCACCAAAATGATTTCATTTCATAAAGAAAATATGATTTATTTTCGTTTTTAAAGTTAACGGAATCCGTAAAGAGCGAAGAGCACAAACCGGAAATTGACCGGAAATTCTTAAACCATGGAGGTGTCAAATATAACTTATATAACCATAGATTACTATGGGAATATAACTGTAGGTAGTAGTGTCAAAGTGACAATGACAAACAATGACAAATCGTAGAAAATATGAACATTTTCTTATCACGTCAAAATATATCAACAATTCAACAATCAACAATCAACATGATTTGATAATAATGATACTACATGCCGAAAATAAATAATTTCTTTCAAATTAGAAAAACGTAACAGTGAGTGAGTTTCCCAATAATAATCTACGTATATTCTCAACTACGCAGTGCATGAAAATATTATGAAGGAAGAGAATTCGATTCAGCTATGGGTGCTGAAGTTTTGCCTCAAAGTTTTGTATCCAAAGTTCAACATTTATACATTTCTCATTTTCCTAGCTATTAAGTACAGATATTATTATCATAAGGGGCTACTGACGCATAAGAAAATGAACGTTTACAAGGTTAAATGCCTTCCCAAAAATATTACGACGGCGATCGTAAAGAAGCACGTTCAAGAGGAAAATGTACATATACTTTCTCACAAATGTATCATAATACCATTAGACCACTTTATACAATTAAGTGTTGAAAATTTCTTTTACAAAGACAATGGAGTGTTATGGGTAATTATGAAATTAGCCCCAGATTTGAAGAAGAAACACAAAGACAAAAATTGCGCCCAAAAAGACAAAAGTAACTTGAAATATAATCTCGAATTCGTTACATCTGAAATTCACAAGAAACTTTGGACAAATAGCAACTCGGAAGCCATTGAAAGTGAAAGAATTGTGCCTCTTGTTGGTTCAAAGTTTGTTCAGGAAGATACAGTTTACACCAATGAAGATGAATTGCAAAGCATAGCATCATCATTTGGTATTGATGATAGAACAAATATTGAAATATCCTTTCATCCAATTTCCTCATTTGAATTTTCACCAAAAATAGCTGCAGCGGCTGAGGTGAGCCTCATAGTAAACGAATATGACCTGGAAAATGATTTTCTTAAAGAAGTACTGAGCAACCATTTTGAAACTCCTAAAATTGTTAGCTTAAATGATGTAATTGGCATCGAACTTACTCCTTCAATAATATCAAAGTACAGTTACAAATACTTGGACATGGTTGAAACTAATAAAAAACTTTACTTCAAATGTATAAAAATACAAGACGATGAGACAGTTCCAAAAGTTAAAAGTAAAGTTGTAAAAACATATTATATTGTTAAGGGTGTAACTCAGTTAACTTTAGGAGAGAACATGCACACAGTTAAACCAAGAAATAATTATTTAGATGTGGAAAATTCTGTGGGAAATCTGTATAAATTACATTTATGCCCTGATGGTTTGAGAGAAAAGTTTAATCAGATTCAAGATGTTATCAATCCTTTTCTGACTGGAGAAATAGGTAATCCAAATTTAATATTATTAGACAAATAAATAAAATTGGAGTGTCTGATTTCAAACTAACTGTCTATTATTTAGCTCATATGTTTAAATGAATGATGCTATAACATAAACATTCAGCCTATTTGTAAGGGCTACTCTTCAAAAAAGTGGAATCAATTTTGTCTGCAAATAGAAATATTTAGGATTCCTTTATAAAAAAATTAATATATTCCAACCCAATCAGGTTATTAATACACCATTACTGTTTATAATAATGTAATGTAATATTATATAAAATAAATAATTAGGACCGATTACAGACTAGCATCTGTCTCCTTTATGAAAAAAAAAATGTATCTTTTTACAGATGAATTATCAGCTTCGTTGGCAAGTCCAATTATTCCAATGCTGCTTCTCACAGGTTCTATTGGATCTGGAAGACACTTGCTGGTGAACACCCTAGCCAAATGTAATGGTATGATACTTTGAGTCACTGCCACTGCAAAGTAAATAAAACTAAGTATAAATTCTAAAAAAGTTGCTTTGTACTCGTCAACTATGTTGGTCAACATTATACATTACAGTATATTCATATTATTACAGTTTTATCAAGTCTGTATTCTTATATGAGAAAAACCTATAGTTCTTCACAAATAGATAGCGACTTTATATTCTTAATTATTAGAAACATAAAATATAAAATTAACTTAAAATATTTACAATACTATAATATATGTATTTAAAATTATATCTATAAATTAAATTAATATTAAATTACTTCTAAAATTAAAACTAACTAATTTAATATATACTAGGACAAAATATTCACAAATTATATCAATTGATATAGTATGGCAACTGCAACTAGCATGCAGTGACTTCATCCGCGTGGATTTAGTTTTTAAAATCCCATGGGAACTCTTTGATTTTCCGGGATAAAAAGTAGCCTATGTGTTTCTTCCGGCCCCCAACTATACCCGTGCAAAAAAATCATGTCAATCCGTTGCTTTGTTTGGTGTAATTGAAGGACAAACCAACAAACAAACACACATTCGCTTGTATATATTAGTGGGGATTTACAGCTCAGTTTCCAGGAACAAGTAAATAAAATATGGCACCCAAAATTTGAAAAGGCGTCTCCCCTCCAAATAAACGAAATTTTAAAATTGATAATGGCTAATATTCTTTTTAAATAAATAAAATAAAATAATTTTCAGGACTCAACTGCTTACACATTGACTGCAATGGCGTACAAAACTCGACTGCCAAGCAAACTGAAAGTAAAATAAGCTCCATGATACAGAAGGCGAAAGCGGCTGCACCTGCTATTGTTTTGTTGGACAATTTTGAGGTAAATTGACAGGTATAAAATAAAAACATACACGCCCACCTCTCCTTTTGGATGAGTTACAAATAGTAAGATATATTAAGTAAAGCACCACAAAAATTTACAGGATTTATGAACCACATAAATTCTTTTTTTTTTTTTTTTAAATATATAGATTAGCGCTTATTGATAAAACCCCCAGGGTAATAAAGAAAAAAAAAAAAAAAAAAAAAAAAAAAATAGATTAGCGCTTGACTGCGATCTCACCTGATGGTAAGTGAAGATGCAGCCTAAGATGATACGCGCTTGCCTAGAAGATGCCTATTCACTCTTGATTTAAAGACACCCACATTATATTCTTACTATGCTTTACATAATATATTGTCATCCATTTCTGATTTTTCCTAAGAGGTCTTTTGAAATGATTTCCACAGAACATACATACAGACACAGTAGTCAACTCTTTAAAACCTTATAGGCTGCTAAAGAAAAGCCGACTGCTTCCAAGCAACTTTGTCATTAAGAAATTCACTAACTGTATAATAGCCTCTACCAGTGTACCTATTAAATGTGCCTTTAAACACTGTTTAAATTTATGTAATATTTAAATTAGGTTTTAGCTGTAGATGCGGAGAACAATGAGGACTACAGAGTCATGGAATACTTTATCACAGCGATAACAGATCTATACGAAAACTACACGAAACATCCCATAGTGTTCGTAGCTGTTACCGAAAAAGTTGACTTGAAACCGAACATGATGAGGATATTTTTGGAAAAGTTTCACATCCCAAAACTGAATGTCCATCAGAGATATGAACTTCTAGTGTGGTATGCGTCCGTGATGAGTCTAAATGTATACGACAACAGAATAGATAGTAACCCTTCAAGCCAAAAATATGTAGATATTGATAGTGAAGAAAATGAATATTTAAATAGTTATATAAAAGAGGTGTTATACAGAGTGGCATCAAAGACTGAAACTTTTGTGTACGGTGATTTGGATACGCTCATGCACTTTGCAATGAGGGAGTCGTATTTGAAACAAACCAAGGGAAAATGTCAGATAGCCAGCGATCCCAACCTGTGCCTTGTTCAAGAAGAAGATTTCAACAATGCTTTGGGTATGTATATATAATATAGACAGACAGAGACACACACACACACACACACACACAAAATATGTCAAATTTCCTGATATCCTTTTCAGCATGGAGAATTATGAAAAGGATAGTATAGATCTGTTTCAGACAGATAGATATACAAAACATAAACACACACATTATTTTGGGAATGATAGTAAATTTATTTAGATCTTTAACATCTAGAACTTTTTATAAACATTAGAAATCACATAACTGTTGTAATTATTTTTTTAATGTTTTTAGAATCTATAAGAAGCCTTCAAAGTCAACATTTAGATGCACCAAAAATACCCAAAGTGTACTGGGAAGATATTGGTGGGTTGGAAAAACTGAAAAAGGAGTTACTAAAGACTATTGAATTTCCTATAAAATTCCCTCATCTGTTCAAAATGTCTTCCATAAAAAGATCAGGTATCGTATGCACATTTATTTTATTTTGATTTAGATTAGAAACTCGTAGTTGACTTTTCTTTTTAAATATTCAAAGATGCAATCTCAATGATTGGAGCCCATTTGAGAAGGGTGCAATCATCTCTGTGAAAAAAATCTATGTGATAAAGCCAGTTGACACAATTTCTGATTTTGTAAGGTATTTTGCTGTATGGTCCACCGGGATGCGGGAAGACCCTGGTAGCGAAAGCAGTCAGCACTGAGCTCAACGTCAGTTTCATGAGCGTCAAGGGACCAGAGTTATTGAACATGTACATTGGACAGTCTGAGGAAAACGTCAGGAAAGGTGAGTCCGTTTTAAAAGAAGCTTGAGACTTCGTTCACGATTATTTTTATGCTCCATGAACCATGGTAAACGTAATTGATAATGATGCTCCTTTTTATAAGCTTTTATATGAGTATTAATTTATTTTGGTTCCGTGAACGCTTCATTCTTAAATATTAAATCAAAGCTTAAAAAACGACTAAAATGTATGAAAATGTAAGAAAATTAAAAGAAACATTCTCTTTTTGGGTAATATTTTCTGTAACTTACTATTTTTTTTATCACCTAAACTTTATATTAAAATAAAGTTTATATCTTCAAGTATATACACAATACAATTTGTCGGAATTACAATTACAATTTGTCGGAATCTGGAACTTTTTTTTTCGAGTGTATGAGGGGCGGATTTTGGGCCTTATCAACCCACCTCCTTTTGAACTTTTTGGGAGGAAATAGGCTAGTAGGTAGTAGCACAGACGGGGTAGATGCTAGTAAAACAATGTTGTTAGTGTTCGAAGCGGCGCGTGCGTCGTCGCCGTGCATCGTGTTCCTGGACGAGCTGGACGCGCTGGCGCCGCGCCGGGGCGCCGCGGGTGACTCCGGGGGCGCCAGCGACCGCGTCGTCAGCCAGCTGCTGGCCGAAGTCGACGGGGTCGCCAGTGGTGAAGGTATGCATGTCTCATCTACCTTTTTTTTTCTTTTTTTTTTATTCGATAACAAGATAGCCCTTGACTGCGATCTCACCTGATGGTAAGTGACGATGCAGTCTAAGATGGTAGCGGGCTAACTTGGAAGGGGTATAGCAGTGTAAATTCAACCCATACCCCTAATCGGTTTCTACACGCCATCGTGCCGGAACGCTAAATCGCTTGGCGACACGTCTTTGACGGTAGGGTGGTAACTAGCCACGGCCAAAGCCTCCCACCAGACTAACGGCTACGGCAAAATTACCAATCTGCAAAAAATACATTTCACAGGGAGCTTTTTGAAAGCATAGAAAAATTAATTTCTTTTTTCACATTTTTTTTAAAGATACATTTTGAAAACCAATAATAAATCAATAAAGTAATAACTTCTAACACACACTTTTAAAATGCATCTCTTGCAGATTCTTAAGTTTGTCGTATAATGACATATTCGAAATGGAAGTATGGAAGTATGATGTATATTTCTAGGCAACTTTAAATTCACATTGAGAATGCAACTAACACCAATGTAGTTAGACCAATTATTATTGGTTGAGATGATGATCGTTTTTTTTTAATTACAAAACCAACCATATTCTAAATTCCAACTTTTATTTGTAAATAATTCACTGTTTTTAACCGACTTCCAAAAAGGAGGAGGTTATCAATTCGGCCGGTATCTTTTTTTTTTTTTTCTTAAAATTCTTAAAATATGTAATATATCTGTCATCCAGATGCTGATACAGGCTTCGTGTTCATAATGGGCGCGACAAATCGGCCGGACCTGCTCGAGCAGTCGCTACTGCGCCCCGGCCGCCTCGACAAACTTATCTACGTCGGTCCTTACACGGGGCTGAGGGAAAAGACTTCCGTTCTCAATGCGCTTTCTAGAAGGTTACATTTTTTTTGTTTGTACTTATATGTTATAATAGTAGGTACGCTCAAGGTCACTCAGCGGGTGATGGATTCATACATTTTGTTCTGCCTATCCCTCATAGAGGAAAGGTCGTAATCAAGCTGTTCAATATTTCCCTGCTCTTCTGTCATATTACACTTGTCAGTTTTATATTATGTTAAGTATATATTATTATTACATATTTTAATTGTTTGAATAAACGATCTTTACACTTGAAAGAAATATCCGAATACATAACAAAAAATTTCGATTTTTATTTATTTTGACATAATTTATTTGGAAATTTATATTTGTATTTAATAATTTGAATTATAACAGCTACAAGCTTCGTCCCGAGGTTAACTTGGAAGACGTGGCGGCGGCGCTCCCGGAGCGCTGCACGGGCGCCGACCTGCTGCACGTGGTGTCGGTGGCGCGCTCGGCCGCCGTGCGCGGGCTCGTCGACAAGCTGCACGCCGGTACGTAGAGCGACACAGATACGCGCTCCGTCCAATAGCCAATAAGCACGAACATTTTAACTTTCGAATAGTAAAGGTGAAGTTAACATAAGTAAAAAATTTTGTAAGAAAATGAAAGGAAAAATTAAAATCCTGTACTTTTTATCGCTCCTGTCATTTTCATACAAAATTTCTCTGAAGCGTTGCTCAGACACTGATATTATGCTGCAGAGGGTGGAAGTTTATCCGGCCAACTTTATGTCGTTCAAATCAATTGAAAAATCGACGTGAGTTACAATTACAAGTTTTTCGAGATGTTAACATAAAAATGTTCATTATCAAAACCAAAAATCAAAATGGTGTGACTATATTTTTTTGATAAAACTTCGAAAATGTTAAATATTTTGGAGAATTTTGGGTTGCTGATGACAAGAACTCCAACCGAGGGCATCACACAAACTTTACCTATCAAATAAAATTAATTATTAAATTATTAAAAGTAACCTCTGGTTTTATTTTACAGGTCAGTTAAAAGAAAGCGATATTAGCAGTGATTCAGTATTAATCGGCGTATCGGAACTTTGGCAAGGAGTCGAGGCGTTTCGGCCTTCGGTAACAGAAGAAGAGTTGGCGTATTACGAGTCACTTCAGTCACAAATGTAATCTACTACATCTAGTCTTAAGTTAAATGTTGTTGGCGATAATATAAAGTTGTTGAATAAATAAATATTCGTAACCAAAGACTTTGATTACAATAGGGATGAGTCACTGACCTCTATATTTAAACTATGATTAACACGACTTATTCTGCTGTTACTGCTGTTATTCTTTTTTAGACTTGCTCGATTGATGCCATTTTGGCTCTGAGCACTAAGCAAATACCGTAAGGGCGGGTTACTTTGGCTTTTTTTCCGTGTATTATTAGAAATCCCTCTGGTGTAAGGACTGTGATTGGCGCCTAAGGGTTATTATGGTTTTATTTGGTAAATAAGGATAGTAGCTAATCATTAATAAATTATTTTATATCAAAAATATAACAGTTCAGTTTTTTTTATTCTTTTTTATTTGAGTCAAAGTTATTCCTTGAAGAGGGTTACTTTAGCTCGCCAATTTTTTTGGCGCAGAATCTATACAGAACCAAGCAAAAGACCAAAATAAACCTTTAAAATGAAAGATAATAAAATAATACACGTTTTGATATATAAAATTCTTTAATTCTTAAATTAATTAAAAAATAAACATTCCAACAGCCTTGTTACTGAAATTTAACAAAAACTTAAAAACTCTTTTTATTTATTATTAAATTACTAAGTTTTAATTCCTATATAAAGTAAAAACTTTGATATGTTGCAATAAATAGGCATATATGTCTACAAAATAATCTTACAGCTTCTCTATTATTGAGATTCATCGTATTAAGGCTCATTTATCTTACTAATCAATATATGCTTAATTCTAAAACCAAATATGATTTTAAGGAACACTCTTTTGTTTCATTGGTACTTGGCAATCTAACTCAGGTACTGAGAAACAGCCTTTTTTTTCAAATTTGGGGGGTCTATCTTGCAGACAATATAGCCCCAACTATAAAGCTGCTCGTCTTTGCAGACTGGCCACCGCCAATAGTTTTCCTCTTTTCATACAGCTCACAAGAGCTCCCTCTTCAATTACTGCAGCAGTCACTTGCCTAGGATATTGTCGTAAGTTCCACTTGATCTTGAGCTAATGTTACCCGAATTTATGAGTCAAAGTATACCCATACTTAGTATTTAAAATTTTGCTATCTAAACTTGTAAAAAAGCAATTGTTTATAGCATCATTCTAGTCTTAAATAAATTTCTGAACCTATCTAATGTAATATTAAACAATACTTACCTTAAAAACTCCGTTACAATATAAAGTTCGCAGACCTACACAAAACACGTTCATACATGCGATACGTTCGAAACACAAATGGCGCCTTTTTACCTTGAAATAGTTCGGGCAACCAAACAAAACGAGTGCCAATTATGTCTTCTAACAATTCCAGCTTAAACTAAATCGATAACTGCGATGGCTGCAAAGAGGTGGGAATTTTAATCTTTTTTTTATTTTGAGCCAAAGTTACCCTTTTACTTAGAGCTAAAGTAACCCGACCTTACGGTATGAGTCTCTCTGTAACTTAGTGTTAATATTGTAAATGGGTCATCGACCTCATTGTTGTTATATGGTTTCATAGATAGATATAGAGGTCGGTGGGCCATTTACAATATTGTTAGTTCCAGAGACACTCGTATGTCAAAAGTGGCACTTCAAATTGATTGATAGGCAGTCATTGTATAGAAACATCAAGTCCAGTGTTAATCATAGATTAAATATGGAGGTCAGTGGAATGAATACTTCCTAATTCTAAGCGAGAGAGATTGAGCTACTAAGCCATAATTATTTCATGATTATCTCAAACTATCATAAAAAGACTGGTGTCAGACGAAAATGTATAACTACCTACACAGGGAGAAGGCCCACAAACATATACTTATATGTTTGTGAGAAGGCCTAGCTCACAAACATATAAGAGTAAGCAGACCTAACATAATTTTCACAACTACATCTAAACGAATAAATAATATCTTCGCTTGCTTCTCTCCAACAAAAAATATATGATTCTATCTCTTTTACTTCTGTTGTTGCAACACTTACGCACTCATAGACATAATTGAGCTTGAGGCAATTCGTAAGCTCCAAACAAGAACAGTTTGGTGCAATATGTCAATTTGTCAAAAACAACAACATAACCTGCGAGTTGTTTATTCTTTTAAATTTGCTTTAAAATCGAGTCTAAAGAATCAAAAATTCTGAAATAAAATGGTGAAGTGTTGTGCACCTCTGTGTGGCAATTCTTCGTATAGGAAAACACCTGCAATTACTTTTCATCGGTAAGTTTTGATGTGCTATAGACTCGTAATTTGGTTATATGCTTACTGTGTGATTATTAATAATCGTTCGGCATTTTAGAAGCAGTCCCTAATTATTATATACGCAAAACTCGTAGACAGTTATAGTAATTTTGGTTCTAGTATATTCCTGTTGCAATATGTATCAATTAATTAATATCAGGATCTTGTTTGTCGTTTCATATACTTGTACAATTTGACAGGGCCGTATTCAGGCGCAAGTTTTGTTTAGTGGGTATATTTTGATTAAATAATTAGTCTGTTTTTGCCTGCCTATTTTAAGATGTATTGGATTGTATTAATTTTTATTTGTATTATATTGGACTTAGGAAAATTAATCGTGGAAGCACTGTATACATAGCATAGTTTCATTAAATATTGTAAAATTTTTACTTTTTTTTGAAAAGAGCGACCGCCGAGTTTCTTGCTGGCTCTTCTCGGCGGGAAAGGCATTCCGAACCAGTGGTAGATTCATTGACGATTCAAAAGTGCTTGTAAAAGTTTATTTGAAATAAAATATTTCTATTTCTATTTCTATAAAAGTAAGGATAAATTATAAAATTAAATCATTTTTCAGCTTTCCAAAGGATGAAAATCTAAAAAATGCCTGGTTGATGCAGATGAATAAAAAAAATTGGCAGCACAAAACATCGAGTGTGCTATGTTCTGAACATTTTGAAGCACATTTAGTGGATTGCAGTGGTTTTCGTACCGTCCTTACTTTAATGCAATCCCAATGATTTTTGATTCATCATTACAAGTAAGTTTCTAGTTGTTCTTATATTTAGATACCAACCCAAAATATCTTGCCATTTAAACGTAAATATTGACAGCTATACCCATATATGTATAGCTGTGTACCTATTTGTATTACCTATTAAATTGTTAATACTAGACAACTGATAATTTATTACTCTTGTTTTCAGCATATGTCTACATCATCAGTAAAAGGTCCAGTAGAAAGAAAAGCTGCTGGAGATCAAGTTTTGATGGACTTGCAAAATTTACAGCCTAGTAATACTATTAATAAAGAGTATAGAGTAATACTATTCCTTATTACGTTATTGAAAAGACTGAGACATATGGTTTATTTTGTTATTTTTATAAGTTTAAAATGTGTAATACTATTCTAATAAGGTTATTGAAATGAGTGATACAGGCTGAATAGAATGTAAGAGTTAATTAAACTACTGTTGATGTTATCATATTGTCAATGTTTGTATTTCTAAAATATATTAGAGAAAAAGTTACTTTTTGATTTTGTTTTATTTATCTAATAGATATCTTTTGGGTAGATTTTGTAAATCATGTTTTGTTTTGATTTTATTAAATATTATTTTGTAACATTATTACTTGTTTGATTACAAAACCGCGAAACTTAGCACATTAGAATCCATTTTCATAATTAAGAATTAATTTATAGAATTAAGTTTACAGAATGTAAAATAAGGGTTTAACCTACAATTTGATGGCAACTTTCCGTAGTTTCCATATTATTTCAAATCACAGATACTAAATACTCTCCAGTCCCTTCAACCTCGCTGAACCTCGCTTTTCGAAGTCCGGCTCTGTTTACTGTCAATGTGTGCGTGAGATTTGTATGTAGGCGTAATTGGAACGCCAATTTTTTCTTATGTTAGGTCTGCTTACTCTTATATGTTTGTGGCCTAGCTACATCGCCTGTCTCATTTTTACGAGTACTTTAGACTTTACTTTGATAATGGATACTTGTTGCAGATTCTAATCTACACCTATTCTATGGTACTCGACTAAGTCATAGACTAATTAATAAATTGACATTTGTCGCGTCAGAAAGCGTGATCTCAACTCTGTGGTCAAAAAAATAAATTTCTTTTCAATTTCAAGATGGTGAGTGTTCATGTGAAATATAATTTTTTAACTAAGAAAAATAAATTGTGCTAGTTTAGATGCTCATTACTAATTATTAATGGTGCTAAATTCATAATTTTTACTAGACCGCAGCGCCTCATCGATGTCATTAAATGACTATTTTGTAAGATGTATGAATCAACCGCGTGGCTATGGAATGATTTCAAAGTGAATTGTTTTTCTTTTAGCCGCCCAAGAAGGACGCGAAATCTTCGGCGAAACAGCCCCAAAAAACCCAGAAAAAGAAGGAAGGATCGAGCGGCGGCAAAGCTAAAAAGAAGGTGGGAATAAACATGTTATAAATTGAGGTTATGTTGAGTGATAGTGTCCAATTTTTACTACCAAATGATTATTTAAACCTTGCTTGACAGCTATGAGAGCAAAAATGAACTGATATATTGAGTCTGATGGAATACATATAATTATTTTGTATGTTATTGTTGTAACTACATATTTATTGACACTGATTTTTGTGTTTGCAGAAGTGGTCCAAAGGAAAAGTACGTGACAAGCTAAACAACCAGGTGTTGTTTGACAAGCCCACATATGAGAAGCTCTACAAGGAAGTGCCACAGTATAAGTTGATCACACCTGCTGTAGTGTCTGAAAGATTGAAGGTCCGAGGGTCCCTTGCGAGGAGAGCACTCATTGAACTTAGAGAAAAAGGTTAGTCAATTCTAAATATTGATGCTTCTTTTAGAATCGGCCTCAATAAGTAATAATAGTTAAGGTTCTACTGAAAATTGAAAGGTTGAATGTTGTAGCCGCTCCTAACACAAGCTTTATTTTAATTTAAAAAAGAAGAGCAATTAAATTAGACAATACAACTAAAATTCTGTAAAAGAAATTGTTCTACATTTTTACCAAATGATCAAAAGTTGTGGTATACATATTCAGCTAGAATGCAAGAGCTCAATTATAATGAAACTAGCTTTAACCCGCGGCTTCGCTCACGTTAGGTTCGATTTTTTAACCCCCTATTTAACCCTCTTGGGGTTGAAATTTTCAAAAATCCTTTCTTAGCGGATGCCTACGCCCTAACAGCTACCTGTATGCCAAATTTCAGCTCGATCGGTCCAGTGGTTAGAGCTGTGCGTTGATAGATCAGTCAGTCAGTCAGTCAGTCACCTTTGCCTTTTATATATTTAGATTATTGTCTAATATCTTTTGAGAACTGAGAATTTACAGAACTGACGTAGCAGGAGTACACTTGACAGTGTTCTATTTGTGATCTATAATATAAAATTTTAATGTAACCTATCAATGCAGGGGTACTCCATTGTTTTCTCTGGATAAATATAAAACAATACCCCTGCAAAGAATAAGAGAGCAATTAGAAATCACATAACAGAGAATAAGCTAACACATTTTTAAATATAATTTTGCTAATATTTTGCTCTGAGCTTATTTTATTGTTAAGTTAGTGTCTGCAAATCATAATAAAATGTATGTACCATCCATCCATTGTGATGAACACTTAACCTGGATCAACCGTGACAGTTGAAAACTGATATATTGAGTCTGAATATTAAAAATTAACAAAGCAACTTGTTTTATTATTACAAAGATTGTTAATCAGAGATTTCTCATTTCCAGGATTAATCAAGCAGGTAGTGCAACACCATGGCCAGGTCATCTACACACGGGCAACAAAGGGTGATGATCCAGTTGCGTAGGATTATGTATAAGATTTAAAATAAACAAAAAAACTTATTTCTGTCTTTTAATTTACTAAACCATATTTCCGTTTAGCAAATTAGCTAAAACAGTGGCATTAACATTCCAATTTTCAATATGATGGCATGTAGAAACTGATTATGAGGTTGAATGTATACTGCCATACATGTTATAAACTGCATCGTTATTTACGACCAGGCAATATTGCAGTCAAGGGCCATATTTTCAATAAATCAAATAAAAAATGTTTCATAAGATTTTTTATTATAATTATAATTAAAATTTTAAATAAATTAACAATGACTAAAAAAAACAATAAAAAAATTAAGTGGAATAAGGTTTGTTCGTTGGTAATGTTGGTTACAAAAATTAAGATTGTCAAGTAAGTAAGATTTTACTATTTAGTTACATTCTGACTACGTTTGAAGTCCCAGTGTTGGTTTAATTTTATTTATCGCATGCCAACTTTGTGTTTATCATCAACGTCCAGCATTGCAAATCTTATTGTCGGATACAGATCCCGTAAATGGTCCTTGAAGTTTGCCGCGTGTTCTTCATTAGCTGTCTCGACCACTACATTAGCCTGTGAAGGAAAGGAAGTAAATGCAAGATATTTTTCAGGAAACTTTGTCAAAATCGATTAAAATCTGAGAGCATGAGGACGAATTGAAGGAGTAGCAAACATCCATCCATTCATCCTCAAAACTATCACATCTATACTCTATACAAATAAATAAAATTGAAGTCTCCGTTTGTAATATCAAAAGAACAGCCTTTTACTAACTGTTACTTATAACAAGAAAACAATTTTTAAAATTTTTGTCTATCTGTTTGTTGCCGCTAATCGCGGGAACGGCTGGACCGGTTTTTTAGGGGACTTTCGCTGGTAGATAGCTGACATTATCGGGCGTAATATAGGCTTCTTTTTAAACCAACTTTCGAAAGAGGAGGACAAGGAGTTTTGTTTTTCTACCTCTCTCTGTACTTATATCGATATATCCGTGATTTCTTAGCCGATTTGCGTGAATAAAAATGATTTTAGTGACTATCGCTTGATGAATAGTCATTGTAGATACCAAGTAAAGACTACATCGTTGAATTCCAAGACCCAACTCCTCAATCCTGATGCTGCAGGGGTTCTGCCCACCTAAACTTTGGGGATTTAGGAACTGTCGATTGTGAATTAAAGTCGCGGGCGTCAGTTTATAATATTAGTAGGAAGTAGGTAAGTAGGTCCTTGCCTATCTATATCCAAAATGTGCACCTACCCAAGTATTGCCAACATCGGTGTGCACCCACATCTGTTCGGTGAGCAGGCTCTTGAGCACGGCGCGCTCGTCCGCGATGGCCTTGGCGAGCACCGTCAGCCCCGCGCAGTGGTCGGGCACGGCCACGGCGAAGCGCAGCAGGCGCCCGCTCACGCCGAGCCCGCGCTGGATCGTGCGAGACAGCCTGCTGCAGTCTATGTTCCCGCCGCTTATTATACAAACCGCACTAAAATAAAGTGATAAATTAATCAGTTGATCAACTATCTCATAAGGCTCAGGGGTACTGCGGGCAATGGGGAGTTATGCTCGGAGTAACTAGTTATCCCTGTGAGAAAACAAAAACTTTTTTAAAGAGAAAATGGCGACAAAATTCATTAGTTGCTTTCGCCAATTTTTTGGAATATAAACTTGGAATGCCCTTCCGGCTTCCGTTTTTCCAACTAACTATAATTTGGGTGTCTTTAAATCAAGAGTGAATAGGCATCTTCTAGGCAAGCGCGTACCATCTTAGGCTGCATCTTCACTTACAGATCAGTCAAGCGCTAGTCTATATATTAAAAAAAAAAGCTAGGCATAAGACGTTAGAAATATTATGTATAAAATATCCGTAATTTTATCGCCAAGTATAGTAATGAACCACTTTGATCAAAAACACTTTAAAAAAAATCAAATCAAAAGACTTTTACAATAGATAGGTAACTGAAAATGTATATAAGAATGTGCGAGAGAGAGATGCAAAAGGTAAACTGGCTTTTAAATCCGAGCTAAGTCAGAGCATCGTCTATAGATATCGGCGTTGAGCACGAACCGTTTTCCTCTCAGTTCGGGCACGAGCCCCTGCATGACAGCGGCCAGCGCGCACACGCCGGCGCCGTCCGCGACCAGCCGCTCGCGCTCCAGCACGTTGATCACGGCCTTAGCGATGTAGGCCTCGTCCACCACCAACTGAACACGGGACAATACAATGTTCCAAATAAGTCTTAATTTACAATCGAAGTTCCTAAATCCCTACAGTTTACGTGGGCAAAACCCCAGCAGCATCAGGATTGAAGAGTTGGGTCCTGAAATTTAACGATTTGTCTTTACTTGGTACCCACAATAACTATTCATAATCAACAGTTGATAAATCCCCACAGTGTAGGTGGACAGTACGCCTACAGCATCAGGGTCCTGAAATTTAACGATGTAGTCTTTACTTGGTAGGCCCACAATAACTATTCATAATCAATAGTTCTTAAATCTCCACAATTTAGGTGAGCAAAACCCGTGCAGCGCCAGGATTGAGGAGTTAGAACTTAGAACCCAAAGTTTTTATTACTGTTATTTTGATATTACAAACAGACACTTCAATTTTATTTATTTTTATAGTAACCTGTAGATTATGTACCTACCTATAAATTAGACAGAGGGCAGACTGGCTACTTTTAGCGGCAGCGATGAGCGCTACTAATGGCTCGTCCGCTTCTATTAACTGGCGACTAACTTAGCTGGTGGGTAACAATTTACAGCTGAAGAATTTGTTAGGTATTATTATTCCAAGTAGATTGGTACTTTTAGGTGTAAGACGATTAAGATTAACCATTCTATCCAATCTTCCTTTGATTGTGGCAAAAGCGTTTTCCCCGACGACACACGAGCTGAGGCCCTGAGCTAGGCTCGGCACGATCGGCACTGACACCGGGTGACCGGCTTGCAGTGCCTTCATCATTGTCGGCACCTTGGCACATTCTGCTCCCTACACAATAAAAATAATCTTATGGTAAATAGTAGGTTTGTAAGTAGAGGTACTACTCTATTAACTAACTTTTCTAGAGAATAGTACCTACCTACAAATTAAGATATAGTTCTTTCATTTCACGAGGACTCGTGGCTCATGGTTGTGTGTGTGTGTGTGTCGTATATCTGTATAAGTGTGAGCGAGAGTTTGCTCGCGCCGGACCGCTACCACCTAAGCTCTTCACAGGCACGCACACTTACCTACGTAATGTGCATTTACACGACTTAACCACAAGTAAAGCACCCATTAATTCGTGAGATAAACGTACTATACATGTAATTTCTAAGAAAAATATAATAGCGTGGCCCACATAAACCAGACAAGTGCACTTGAGCTTCTTGCACGCGACGAGCGTGGCGGCGAGCAGCCCGCCCGCGGCCACCGGCACGATCACCGCGTCGGCCTCCGGCAGCTGCGTGATAATTTCTACGCCCACCGTGCCCAGACCGGCCATCACTAGTGGATCATCCGAACTGTGCCAATCAAAATAATTTTAACAGGTACTCTCTAGTAGTGTTTTTTGGACCGAATTTATGATGGTCAAACTATAATATAGTTTTAGCCTCCTAACTATCTTCAATATTACCTACCTATCTGGCGCTTACCTTTTAAAAATTGTCAAAAGAATTTATCTAGGGTGTTAGGTGGGTGCGGCACGAAAAGAAAGTTGAACCTCAGCAAGACATGCTTCCCGTCCCGATTCACTTTCTTGGCGTAGTTGACGGTGTCCTCCAGCGTGTCCCCGTACAGCACCACGTCCGCGCCCAGCTCCGCGCAGCGCTGCGTCTGCGACGGCGGACTGCGCTCCGGGAGAACCACTGTTACCTATATAATCATTAAATTAACACATAACCATCCACGAAATCGCTAATAGTTAATTAGCAGCTCCTATATAGGAGCAAAACTTAATTACTCATCAAATACAAAATGTGGTTCAGGTTAGTGTGTTACCACAAGTGTAAATTATGCAATATGGAAGCGAGCACATTTTGGAAAAACGTTAGATGTTGGGATCTCAAGGTGTTAGAATTGCCACCTGGTGACGAAGTAGGTATGCTAAATTTTGTTCAAATAAGTATCCTATCGATACACAAGATAATTTCTATTGAAAAATGCGCCCTCGATTCATTTGCTGCTAAGAGTGTGGTCTCGCTGACCGGTTTATTTTTATCTGACTGGAAAAAAAAGTACATAATGTGTACCTACCTCGTACTCTTTAATCCAGTTCCAGTACCTACCGGTATGCCCAGAGCACTGCCATGGTAAGCAGCGCCTAGTGCCATGTCTCCGTTTGAAGGCACTATGACTCCTCTTTGACACAAGTCGTCGTGCTGAGCGACGAAAGCATTCCGTATCCCACGTTCAGCGCAACTACGACCATACATTTTTCTCGAGAAATTTTTATCAAGCTGCACTGTGGTCTATGCGTCTTTATCTTCTATACCTACATATTAAGGGCACGATCTTCGGCCGCAGTAATTTGCAAGCAAATGAAGTGAGGCGCACGAGCCACTTTGTTAAAAAAAAGTAAAACAGTCATGATAAAAAAAAAGTAAACTTTTTAGAGAAAAATTAACGGTAAAATATTATTCTAAAAGCTTTTGCCTATTTTTTGTCATTTTTTTTTTAGTTTAACTTTGATATACTATACATACAACCTGAAAAACAATTAAAAACTACACTGTTTTCGGAATATTATTTGATCGAGTGAAGTTCAAAATATGGACTTTTGAACGGTAAAATAATTTAGAACGTGTATTAAACTACAACATATATTTTTAACCAATCAAAACAAAGAATATTTGATTGTTTACTATTGAATCAAAAACAGGCTGTTTTCGGAGATCCTGCCGTTAAACTGTACCGTACCTACTACACAGACACCGGTGAACTTAGAAATTTGTGGAGGAGGGATTTTTTTCATCATTTAGTTATTGCGTGAAAATGAATTTGTATGATGAGACATTTTTCAAGACCTAATATAACTAAATCCAAACGAATGACGCAATTTTGCTCGTGGACATTGAGCTAGAATAGTTATTACATTGGAGGAGGTAGATACTTTTGTGAGATTTTTTACCTGCCAGTGTATTGTAAATTATCACATTTCAAATAGATTTTGTAGTCCATGTATTTGCTTATTTTTGCTTCCTGCAAATAAAATAGAATAGGCATAATTATAATAAAAAAATACGCTTGGCAAATGTGGATCCGTGAATAAGCGCCCGAGCATAGAGAGTGCGCTAAATGCCAAGAATTAAAATGAATGAGGTAGAATAGAATAGACAAGTTTTTTTCAAGTAAACTTTTAAAAAGACGTGCTTTCGAATACTCAAGTAAACCTAACACCGCTTTATAATGTCTATGTCGTTCCAATCGAAAAGAACCAGCAAGGAACTGTGGGGTCAAGGTGGGGTCCTAAGTAACGATGATTATCATAGGTATCTTTACTATTATACATATTGTATGGATCTTAAAGTGCTTAAAAATAGAATACTTGAAGCACCCATAAGCGTAAGTATATTACCTTAATGCGGGTTTAGGTCATACAGGTTCATAAATTTCAAAAATAACGGAATAATATAATCATTTTCAAAATAGGCACTTACACAAAGAGGTGTGTGTATTATCCCATCTTCAATTCGTTCAGCTGCTTGCTTTATTTCAGTAAAGGATAATATATGTGGTTTGTCGGAATTCATTTCAAGATCATCCTTAAAAAATTAAAGTTTTTGTCGAAGGCCGCGAATGGTAATACGAAGGTAGATAGGTACATACATACATTTCATTAAATCTTACTTGCCTTATCCTAAATTTCTGTAAACTTACCATTTTTCAGAAGCCTAATTTTTCTTGACTGCTTAGTTAAATTTTATAAGTAGTTATATGTTAATAAATAATAAATAATTGATGCTGTAAGGACAATAAATTTAGTTTTTAGGTTAAATATTTAAATCCAAATAGGTATGATTGGCATTAACTATTGGCTGACATCAAAATCATTCATTGGCGTGTCAGATATTTTCTTTTATCTTTGAATAGATTGGATCAGTTTATTCATATCAGAAAGTTTTTAATGCATACCTAATTGAAGTTGGACATGAAAATATTCCATAAACCCATACAGTGCTAACCTCGGAGAAATACGAGTATTTTCCCAAAGACACTTTTAGAATTAGATTTATAGCTAAATATATCTTGTAGATAGGTAAGAGAGGAGAAATTCAATCTGGTCCAAGGTTTTTCTTCTCTCATCAGCAGGACTCTGCGACCGGTAGATCAATACTTATGGTAACTAAACATTACCAATCAAAATGATTTCCACACTGCGTTTTTATGACAAGTTGAAAAATATACTATGCATAGGAAGGTTTTAGTTACTTAGTAATATATAGGTACCTATCTGTACATTTTATGAAATTTGCGATAGAGGGTAGTCCTTCAATAATTTTTTTTCCAATTCCTTGGCATGATTTGTATCGCTGATTTCAATCAACACTTTGACCTGAAAATAATAAATATTTTGTATGGAGATTGTAGCTACTGAATCGTGACGTCATGTTGCAATAGCGCTCTTTTTCTAACAGGAAAATTAAAAGCTCTATATCTTCGAGATTAATTAAGGTACTTATTAAATAAAGGAAAATAGCATTGTGTTATAATATTGAAAAACCCTTATTTTAAGTACATATAAAATGTAGTCAAATAGGTACCTACCCAATTACATTTTGGTTATTTAATGTAATAGTAGGTAATAAGCCACAAGGTGGTGCTGCAATTCATCGTGAATTTTTAAAAATAATATTTTTATTCACGTTTTTCATCATAAGTACGTATTTATATTATAGTGTACGTACTGTTATGTTAAGCACGTCTTTCCGCTCAGGTACGAAACTTCTAACATCAGCGCCAATATCTGCCACCTTGGCTAACAGCTTGGCGATAGCTCCCGGGCAGTCGGCCAGTGTGACGCAAAACGTGACCAGGCGACCCTCGGCCAACATTCCGCGTTCTATCAGGTGTGGCAACCGCGACATTTTCACATTACCACCGGACAGAATACACACCACACTGTTTTGAAAAAAAAAAAGAAGTTTTTTTTTACTTCTGGGATCTATCAACGTAAAGTGTAAACCTATTAGATGTCAGAAAATTCGTCGACAAAGGCATGACGTTCAGTGACGACCACATTAGGTACCTATTCAGTGGTGGCAACAGGCGGAAGACAAATTAATTTTGGCCCCAAGTTTTCCGCCCCTAAAATCTGCCGCCATGGGCTCCAAGCCTTCTCAGCCTGCTAGTAAATCCGCCACTGATGAAGTAAAATGATGCAGGAACTTACTTTTTTCCGCGTAGTTCAGGCACTTTACCCGCCATGATGGCAGCGACTGGACTCGCCGCGGCCGGTTCAACTACAATCTTTTCCCTTTCGAAAATATTAACTACTGCTCGAGTGATCCAGGTTTCATCAACCATGATCTGTTGTAAAAACAACTCTTTTTTATCTTTGTTAAAATGTAGCGTAATCTTAGCAGATCCCTCACTAGTTGATCGGAATACATCAGACGACTCACAGGAAGCCGGCAATTCAAGGCATGTGAAAGTGTCTATACCCTAATTCTAGAAGTTTTTAGTTGTTGAAGGAGAAGATGCTTAAATAGCTTAACTTAAAAAAAAAAACTTCTGACGTAGGCAACCATTTCGACGTACAAAGAAGGTAGGTAGGTACCTGGATATTACAGTACCTTTAAGTATGTAGGGCACCTATGCTATTGCTTGCCCAAAAGCTTTTCTTTGATAAAACCCAAGCTATTCCTCTTATTTCTGGCATATTCGCAATAAATTAAAGAAATTTCCTATTGATTAAATGAAGAATCTAACCATTCGGTCTAAAAAGCCTCGAATGATACTAAAAGCGTTGGTGCTGGCTATAACCTCCGCGAGGCTATCTGCAACGGATGGCTTCATTGGAATCAACACTGGTTTATTCTCCTGCAGAGCCCTTGTCAGTGTCGGCATTGTGGAACTCTCAACACCCTACGAACAAATACATTTATCCAAGTTTGAATATAAATGTATTGAAGATTAGAGATTATACCTGCATTGGATCGATTCACTTTACCACGAAATAAAAAAAAAGTCCTATTGAATAAAACGCATATTGTACCAATTACAATAATTGTTTAATAAAATGTTTAAAAATTCAAGTTAGGTAAGTAGTTAGGTGTCAAATATTCAGTCATAAAATTTTCCTAGATTGTAGAATCGATAGAAGTTGACGTCCCTCCAGATGTACTTACCTAAATAAATAGCTACTTAGAAATTCATAGTTGGACAGATGTCATGTAACAAGTTGCAATTAGCTACTAGAACTAAACACAATGGCTCAAGTCAGAGGCTTGTGGAAATTCTCGCAAGGGACCTATGTATGTCCAGCCGTGAATTTCGTGTGGACTCTCAACACATCGTCATCCTTATAGTTGGAGAGTTGGAGAGGTGTAGAGCAGCGCGGAGAGATTTGCGTGTTGCGTGTGTGTGAAGTAAGTTTTTGGTCACTGGATAACTCTGATATCCGGGTGCCGAAGGACCAAAACTTCTAATTAACTTTATATAGATATAAAGGTACATACATGTTAAAAATTGAACGCATTTTTTTATTACATTCGTGTCAAAGACAACCTGTCTCATTTAATTTTAGACTTTGACATATCTCTTTTTGTCTCTTCCCTTCTTTTTGGCTCGAACCGCGTGCTTGCCTTGTTGCTTTGTAAATTTCTTTACTGATAATCCAAATTATATTTCATTTTAACAAGTGCTGTATTTCATTTCTGAAATCCGAACTCGACGCTGTATAGCTGCGCATATCATCTGCCGAACAGGTTCTGTCCCCAGGATCGAGTTCAAGAAGAAAATTGTACAGCAGCATGGCTTCCAACAATGCAGTTACAATTGAAAAGTTAGAAGGTATTTCTAATTGGATAAGTTGGAAGTTTGCTATTAAAATGTTACTCAATTTAGATGGATTGTACAATTGTGTCGAAGGGACCGACACCGACGCTGCTCGTGATTCACGCGCGCTTGCTCGCATCTGCTTGTCACTACAACCTAACCTATATCAAATAGTCCGTGATGCGAAGACTGCATCGGAGGCATGGAAGAGATTATCGGATACTTTTGAAGACAGAGGTCTGTACAGAAGAGTTCTTCTACTTAGACAGTTACATCGTGTTGATTATAATAGTTTCTCAAGCATGTCTGACTACATTGAAGGCGTCATGAAGCTAGTTGCTCAGTTGTCTGACATTGGAAAGGTTATAGATGATGCAGAAATTGCTGAGATTTTATTGTCGGGTCTACCTGAAGATTTTAATGTACTTGTATCAAGCCTTGAAACTGCGAGCTTGACGAAGTCTCTTTCAAGTGAAGTTGTTCGTACTCGCTTACTTCAAGAGGATCACCGGCGCAATAACAATGGGAATACATCAGATAATTTAGCTTATGTGGCTAACAATGGAAGGAGAACCAAGCACTTTTTCTGCTCATATTGTAAGAGGAGTGGTCATCTTTATAAGAAATGCTTTAAGAGGAAACGTGATGAAGGGAAGAAGCAGAGTGAAGATCAACATACAATGTATGCGGCTGCGTACTCCACTTCCCACATGAACGAGTTCATCATCGATAGCGGAGCCACTGCTCATATGTGTGCTGATTCAACATTAATTCAGGAAGCAATGAACAAGAAATGTGCTATTTCAGTTGCCAATGGACAACAATTACATAGTGAATTGGTTGGTAAAACTACTCTTTCAAATAATGTTTCCCTTAGTAATGTTTTGTTTGTGCCTGATCTTTCTAATAACTTGATATCTGTCAGTGAAATTACTAGCAAAGGTTATATTGTATCTTTCCATAAGGATTACTGTACTATATATAGTGATTGTAAAATCACAGGCAACCAGGTTTTAACTGCTAATAAAAATAATGGGTTATATAAGTTTAAATTGCAAGATCGGCCTGTCCCTCGAGTAGGTCATTCTATGTCCCTTCAATCTAGGCAGGGATCAATGAGTGCCAATGCTGCAACTTCTGTGCCTAAAAGTATATGGCATAAACGTCTTGGTCACCTGAATCATAAAGGTATGTGCATACTTAGTAGTGGGGACCGGTGTGTGGGTGTTATGTTTCAGGATAAAGATGATGGAACTGGCAGCTGCGTCTCCTGTTTGACCGGAAAGATGCATGAGTCATCTTATCCTAGGTCAAGTGCAGGACGTGCTGCTCAACCGCTGGACCTGATCCACACTGATGTATGTGGCCCGATTCAAGTGAGCAGCTGGGGAGGAGCTCGGTACTTGCTTACTTTTACTGATGACTGCACAAGGAAAACCTTCGGTTATCTTATGAAGAATAAATCTGAAGTAAGTGCCCATTTTATTAATTTTAAAAATTTAGTAGAAAAACAAACTGGTTTGCATATTAAAGTATTACGTTCTGATAATGGTACAGAATTTTGTAATAATAATTTATCCAGTTACCTTAAAAAGGAAGGCATTATTCACCAAACCTCTGTGCCTTATTGCCCTCAACAAAATGGGTTAGCTGAGCGTGTTAATCGTACAGTTTTTGAGAAGGCTAGAGCCATGTTACAGGATTCGTGTCTGTGTGACAGGTATTGGGGTGAGGCTGTGATGACAGCTATTTATTTAAAGAATAGGTCTCCAACGACTGCACTATCAGATAGAATACCTGAATGTGAGTGGACCGGATCTAATATTGATCTTAGTCACCTGCGTGTTTTTGGCTGTATAGCTTATTCACATGTGCCTGATGAGAAACGGCGCAAGCTAGATGCTAAGGCAAAGGAGTATATATTTGTTGGATATGGTGAAACGTGCAAGGGCTACCGTCTGGTTGACCCACTTGATCCTAAAAAGGTTATTTATTCTAGAAATGTTGTTTTTCTTGAGGATAAATTTTATGGAAAGGATGCTAATACATTGAAAGCTGATAGCGGAAGAGCCAATTCTATTATTTTTGACAATTTTATTTATAATGACATTTTTTCAAATAGTAATACTAATGATATTATCTGTGATACTAGTTTTAATAATAATGAAAACCAAAGAAGTATTATTATGAATAATGACCAGCCTAATGTTTCGGTTACAGATGTGACTACAAGCATGCCTGTGCTGTCACCACAATCGGATTTGTACCGTACTGCCAGTGAGGATTCCACTGAGGATGTCGATGATGAGGCTGAGGTGCTCTCTGGCACTGATAGCTCGCTGTCGCCCTCTTTATCTCGAGGAGCAGAGTCGACTGCGTTGGATGGTAACAGCGTGTCTGTCTCTCGCCCTGTACGGAGTACCCGAGGTATTGTACCCGAACGTTTTAAAGATTATCATTTATCTTCATTATTGGCTGGTGTAAGCACTTTGGATGAGCCTGTTACTTACCAAGAGGCGATGCATTCTCCTGAGAAGGATGAGTGGTTTAGTGCTATGAAAAGTGAGTATGACTCAATGATTAAAAATAATGTATGGGACTTGGTAGATCGTCCTGCAAATGCTAATGTTGTCAAAAACAAATGGGTTTTTAAGAAGGAGTTTGATGCAACAGGTAAATTCATAAAGTTTAAGGCTAGACTAGTTGCCTGTGGTTATAGTCAAAAGGAAGGCATAGACTACTCGGAGACTTTTGCACCTGTAGTGCGACATTCTACTCTACGTATTTTGATTAGTATTTCAAATCAGTTGGACCTACATATGAACCATATAGATATCACAACTGCTTTTCTCAATGGTGAGTTAGATGAAATTATATATATGGAGCAGCCAACTGGTTTTAAATCTGAAAGTTATAATAAGGTATGTTCGTTAAAGAAAAGCTTATATGGCTTAAAGCAGGCTAGTCGCATGTGGAATATTAAAATTAATAATGTATTGTCTGCTAATGGTTACAAGCAAAGCAAATGTGAACCTTGTGTATATGTAAAGAAAACTAAAGATGAATTTGTAATTCTTGCTTTGTATGTGGATGATTTTTATGTCTTTCATAATGGATGTATTGATAAAGTTTTATCATTATTGACTCAAAACTTTGAAGTAAAACATCTAGGGAAATTGAAAAACTGTTTAGGCATAAATATTACCAAAAATCAAAATGTAACCATTCTTGATCAATCTGATTACATAAGGCGTTTATTAGCTAAATTTAACATGAGTGAATGTAAACATGTCTCCACACCATTACCATTGGACTGTAAGCTAGACAAGTCTGAAAAATGTAATTTACAAAATGATGTGTATAAGTATAGAGAACTACTAGGCTCCCTTATGTACTTGTCTGTGTGTACACGTCCAGATATATCGTATGCCTGTAGCCAGTTGAGTCAGTATAGTACGTGTTTTGACGTGAGTCATTGGCGCGCAGCTAAGCGAGTGCTTAGGTACTTGGCGGGAACAATTAACTATGGTCTTTTCTTTGAGAAAACCGGTAATTGTAATATTAATGCCTTCGCAGATGCCGATTGGGCGAATGATTTGTCTGACCGTAAGTCATATACTGGCTTTGTCATAAAAATAGGTGAAAATGTCATTAATTGGGAGGCTAGAAAACAGCGCTGTACTGCTTTGTCTAGCACTGAAGCTGAATATCTTGCTATTAGTGATGTGTGCAAGGACATCTGTTTTGTCAAGAATTTCTTGTCAGAAATAATTGATCAACACTTTGATGTCACTGTATACAATGATAATCAAAGCGCTCAAAAATTGTTACTAGTTAAACAATATTGTCATAAAAGAACTAAACACATCGACTTGCGTTATCATTTTGTCAAAGATTTAATACAGGTAGAAAAAATAAATGTAAAATACATGCCTACTGAACAAATGGTTGCTGATATCTTTACTAAGCCATTATGTTCACAGAAGCATCATAGTCATGTAAGATCTTTAAAATTGAAATGTTATGATTAATTTTAATTTTGATTACTTAATGGTTTTAATTATTATAACATGACTTGTATTTTGCTTGTAATGTATAATTGTATTTTGTTTGTAATGTATAAGACTATTATGAGACCTGTATTATTATATAATGTAAGTTGGCCTGGATGTTGTCCTTGACAAGAATGAGGAGCAGTGTTAAAAATTGAACGCATTTTTTTATTACATTCGTGTCAAAGACAACCTGTCTCATTTAATTTTAGACTTTGACATATCTCTTTTTGTCTCTTCCCTTCTTTTTGGCTCGAACCGCGTGCTTGCCTTGTTGCTTTGTAAATTTCTTTACTGATAATCCAAATTATATTTCATTTTAACAAGTGCTGTATTTCATTTCTGAAATCCGAACTCGACGCTGTATAGCTGCGCATATCATCTGCCGAACAATACATAAATCAAACAGTTTGGTTTGAGGGTTTTGACGGCTAGCAGAATGCTGGCGACCAGACCTCCGGTGCCTACGGGGCATATAATAGCGTCTAGGCTGTCCATCTGACTGAGTATTTCCAGACCCACCGTACCGTACCCGGCAAGCAAATCCAGTCTGTCGGAACTGCATTGATGAAAAACATCATGCTTAATTTCGTATCGTTAAATAATAATAAACAGTATTACTTGCCTAATCGTTTAACTATGGTAGGTACCCTAATTTGTTTCATTTGATACCAACATACCAAATACCAACTAATATCAGTCAGTATGGATTAAGAATTTTTAGAAAATCTGCAGGAAGTCTGATTTTTCGGGATAAAAAGTAGATATAGGTAACCTATTCGTATGTTCATCTCCAGGATGAGAGCCCTCTCTGTGTAAAATGTTTTCGATTGGTTTAGGGGTTTTAATCGTAAAAACCTAATCGACAAACAAAAATAAGTACCTACTTAGTTACCTAGAACTATTGCAATAGTAGGTAAGTACATACCTCTGAATAAGTAAGTTAGGTAGCTTTTTATTTTTTTAACGTGGAAAAAAGATTTTTACCTATTATTCAAGAAAATGATTTGGAGTCGAATAGATCTACGGAGATCATAACAAAAATATGTTCTTAACCCGATTTGAAGACTAGGTATAGGCTAGTGATATTCTTTATGCCTTACAGCTCTAATGGAGTCATACCTAATAGTTAGTTGTTTCCTGTTAGGTACCTACCTAATTTGAATGTGGATGTTTATTATATCTACATACGAACTCAGCTTCTTTAGGTTATTAAATGAATAACTGAACTAGATAAGAACTTAGATACTTAAATATTTTTATAGAGGTGTGAAGTTGGTCTAACCTGCGAACATAGTTTGATCCAGTTGATTCGCAAAACGACAAAGCATGTAGGCCCGCGTCGTTTGAATCATTACCATGCACTTTAATTATGGCATAGTTTTCTTTATATCTTTGCCTTTCAGCTATTGGACAATCTCGTGGGATGAACAGATTAACAGACACAGACTCCTTCAAGCCGAAGTGAGCCATCGCTAGCATGAAGTTCCGTCCACCGGATATGATGCAACCTTTGCTTCTTTCGCCGGGATTCATAGTTGATACTACGTTACATGTTCCACGAGCTTTGAAGCTTTAAAATAAACGATGAATCTTAGATTAATTACGATGAATTATAAAATTTTGCTCGATAAGTTTATTTTAAAAGAAGTGGCGGTGGTTAATTTATGGTTTTAAAGCGAGTGAGAGGAGGTGGCGGAGGATTTGTAAAATGTCTCTAGTCTCTTAAATGTTGTAGTTATTTACCAATTGCCACACTACCTTCATGGATAGGTACCTATAGCATTCCGGCATGATGTGTAGAAACCTTGAGATTATAAGAATACCTAGCTATAATAACTACTACCGAAACCGGAAGTTACAGTAGAAACCGCTTAGGGCCTAGGTAGAACACGTATGTAATGGATATTGATGCACGTTATAGATGGTTAGGTACCTTCCAGTTACTTGCAAATTTTCGCATTTGAAAAAAACATTGCAAAAGTTACTTCCAACATATTTGGCCTCCTAGAAAATAATAAGTTTAAACCAGAATAAGGTTAAAAACAATATTAAGTACCTAGCCTATTACTTAAATAATAATTGATCTTGATAATAGTATGTTTTTAAACTTACAACTATTGGGGTTTGCACGATTTGAGTTTTAATTCTGTTGTGTGCATCTTGTATATCCTCAAGTTTCAATTTTATTTTGCTAACTGTATTATTTTCTGGTTCCTGAAAATAACTTCTTAGTGCGAGATTTACCATCACCGAGTAAAATTTAACCAAGTAATGATTGAAGTAGGTACCTACTTAACCTGTTAACTTAATCTGTTTTCAGTCAAACTACTACAGAAAAATTATTTACCTGCTCTCCAAACATTGCACTGTGTCCATTTTCATACATTGTTAGAATTTAAATTAGGAACCTTAATAATTAATATTACAAATATTTTTTGTAATAATACCTGTATACTTACTATGTATTACAAACTTATATTGAACACAAGAAATTTACTTTAAATAATAATTTACAATATTTATATTTACAAGTGTTTTGTGATTTTAATATTTGACATAAGTTAATTATGACAGTCATCATAGTCATCATTCAAAAAGTTTTATATTAAGCTTTGGTGGCCCAACCTAACATTGGTTATATACTAAAACCTTAATAAAAAGATTAGCCCAACTTAGCCTGATATGCCACCAATAATGTGACCACATACATTGAGCAGAGCCAAATATTTGGGTTATATATAAAATTTCCACATTGAAAATGGATTTATAATAATGTTTGGAACACAGACAGTAAAACTGGCTATTATGTGTAATTCATTTATTTATTTAATTAATTGCTAAGGCATCATTTTGTGTTTCCTGAGCTAATTGCACCTGTAAGTTAAGAAGTTTGTTTTTCAACACCACAATTCCCATGAGAACAATGTTTTCCGGTTTCAGAGCCCCGGACGACTCTACATTGTAAAAGAATTTGTTAGGTTTTGCCTCCCAATTGAATTCTGCTTCATACTGGTCCTCATCCAACTCAGTGTGTTCACTTTTTGGCCACTCATCGGGCCTCGGGTACAGAGTATGTTTCATTATATTATCTGGGTCATATTCAAAGGACACCCCAGCAGTAGGATTCCACTTTGCATGCTCTTTGCCAAATCCCTTCTTTGCATAAGCACGCAGCTTGAGCTCTTGCCCTTTCCTAAGCTTGATAATTAATATTTCGTCAAGTTCCCCATAATCAGCTTGGTCTTCATCTCTATGGCGAGATGTGACTGGTACAACTCGTGGGTCGCTTGATTTTAAATCTGCAGTTGTGACATGTCTAGTTTGGTCTCCGGTGCATTTGACGTCGAGTGTGAATTCTACACTGCACTCGGTGCAAAAATCTGGGCACATACAATCTCTGGAGTAACGGATTTTGTCGACAACATCATCAGATATGAGTGGAATGAGGCCTATGCGGTGTGCGAGGAACTCGTCACTCAACACAGTGGAGTTGGCTTCTAACTGAACCCAGTCAATGGCCATTGTCGGTGTTTCAGCTATAAACACACGTCGCATGCTATTCGCCACACTTAACTCGGTATCTTCAACAACGAATTTCACATTGTCGTCAGTTAATTCTGTGATATGCACTGATGGCTGGTTGGCATACGGCATCTTTTTAAGATTGAAATTTCTACACTTAACTTTTGTCTTCTAACTTCTACAACACAGAACACTATTAGTTCTACAAAACTTCTACTAAACTATTACTTCTACTTCTTGTTTTATTTCACAGTAATTCACTTTATTTTATAAGTGTGTCGTGAATCAATTTCAGAAGGATTATTGCCTAAAATATGTCCGTTTACTTTCTGGGCGTCTAAACTGGAAATCATTAAATATTTAAAACATAAGTTATAAGTTACACACTTGTACCTTACACTATTAACATTAATCATCAGCACAGGATCATCAGTAGATTTCAGTTTTGCTTATTTAATTTATTTACGGCCCTCTTTATTACAAAACAACCACAGAAAACCCAAGAGAATGTAAGCAGAAAACAACCATCAACCATCGGCCACAGAAAATAGTTGATTAAAGTGGTGTGGTTTGTTGCACCGGAGCAGTGATCATCGGAGAATCACCGGTGATTCTCCGGTGAAAGTAATCGGTGAAAACACCGGAGAAAAACTGGTGATTAACCGATAATTACACTGGGCAACAAAATTTGAACTTTGTCGTGCCACACAAACTTCACTCATATTTTTTACTTTGATGGATGATTGTTAGTAAAAATAAGTAACTAAAAAAAAATTATTGCCCAAGAATTTTACTGATTAATGTAATTTAAATATTTCAACAAATAATGACTGTTCGAAACAAAAAAATTAAAAAAGTTCTATTATGAATTTACGATTTAGGAGTTTCTTGCAAATTTAGCTCCTAGATGGTCCCTTTTCAACGTCCAGCAGTAATCGGCCAACATCCTTCAGTTCCTTTTGCCCTGATAGTGCTTTTCCATCTGTGAAATGGACTGATGGAACCTCTCCCCGTGCTCATCGCTTACAGGTCCCAAATTCTCAGGACAAAAATCCAGACGTGAGTCTAAGAAATGAATCTTGAGTGAGTTTGCAATTCAACAAGTCTTCATCTTGAGAATAGTATGATCTGAAGAGTTTGTCACGATTTCGAAAATGACTTATTTTAGTTTTATGATATATAGCAAATTCCATTCTTTCAAAAGAGATCCTAAGAGTTCTGACTGCTTTTTTGACAAATTCAAGTCGCGAACCAAGTTGGATAGGTCTTCTTGAGTTATTGACAAGTGTGGCTTGTTTGAGATTTCTTCAAACTCAGATTCATCGTCGTCATGTACGGCCCGCGATTCGCTCGAAGTGGAGGGCTGTGAATCGTTAATTGTAACGGACGCAGACGTAACTGATATAGGCAAATTGCCACTATGAAGTACTGGTCTCTTAGTTGACTGTAAATTAAGGTATTTTTTTTAGAATTAATGTGCCTTTTACATCTATAATACCTTTTATAAAACAAAAATCGGTTCGGTCCAAATCATGGGTACAGCAAACGGCATACAACGGGACCCTGTCTTCCAATCACTCAAATTCTTAACGCAGGTTATGCAACAAATGTGGGGAGCCCAAGATTTGTCTTGATGAGCCACAGGGTAACCAAAATCCTGACGATAACTCTTCATCATAACTTAAGTGAAATTTCGTTTTTTTTCTTGAAAGTTAACTCTCCACAAATATAACAAAAAGAGCCAGGATCGTTATTACACTATCTGGGCATATTCACACAATGACAGCAATTACTTATAAATCGTTAAATGTAAATTAATACGAAAACAATTAATTTATCGACTGTTTATTCGCGACCTTTCGTTTGCGTTTATCTCCGTAGTACTAGTTATACGAATCAGCACATCACAAGAAATCTAAGGCCAATCGAAATAAAACTATCCCTGTTTACTAATGAGGGTAGGTGGTTAAAACAATATTAGCTATCAGAGTTCGTGTGGCAAGACTAGTGTTGACCAGTGTTATTGAATCATAACTCGAGTAATTTTATTTAAATAAAAAGAAGTTTGTTGGTCAACATTGTTCATTGTTCATTATTTAATAAAATGTATTCAAATAAGTACTTTATTCTTGTAAATCTCGTCGGCGAATATTTAAAAAAATATGACAGAAATTACTCCCAACAAAATCAAATGCAAAAATCAAGACAACCACACGCTTTGAGAGACGACAACGAAATGGCCCCGAGCAACACCGCGCACGGGCTTTTATAGGACCCTTGGTGGGTAGTTGTTTTATTTCCGACATTATCATTATTTCCTCCCTCCTTTAATAATATTATCATATTAATAAAGTAAAATATTTTTTTTTTCTTATTTAAAACCTTTACAATTTTATAAAAAATATTATAGGTACATCTAATATCATATTTTGTAGCTCACACAATATCGAATGCGCTTAAAATTCCATTGCATTGTACTAGAACAGTAACAGTTAAAAATATTGATGCTAAATCCATGTTCGAATTCACCGGAGATCTCCGGTGAATCTCCGGAGAATGGCAAATCACCGGTGATTTTCACCGGTGCTCGAAATCCGCTCCGGTGAACGGGCGGATTTCGAGCACCGGTGAAAACGTGGACCAAACCTCTATTGGTTAAGTTCAGTTAAGTTCTATGTAGTGATCTGTGGTTAAGTTGGTTGTTGCCACAGATTAGGTACTATGTTGCATTGCTTTTTACAATCATAGGCATATACCTAGGTACCTACTTCCTAACTCCATAACTGTAAGTGTTAGGTATTTATGGTCTGTGGTAACACTATTATATGTTTGTGACTTTTGCAGGTAGGTACCCAATATTTTATATTGGGTACCTACCTGTGGTACCTACCTATTACCTACATATAGAGTTCTCCTGTCACGATCTGACGCATAGAGTAGGTACCTAGATATTATACCTAGGACTACCTAGGTATAATATCTAGGTACCTACTCGTCTACTACCCGTACTAACGGGTTGTAGACTCTTATTGTATATGGTACTATAGTATGGTTTTCGACTTAACCTGAATTTTCGACCATAATCGATCTCAACTTATTATGTTATGAGGCAGCAGCAGAAAAAACAAAACAAATTCCTGAAAGGCCGGCAACGCATTGGTGGTGCCTCTGGTGCTACAAGTGTTCATGGGCGGCAGTAATCACTTAACATCAGGTGACCCGCCTGCTCGTTTGCTCGCTAAAAATATTTAAAAAAAAAAATCAAAATCGAATATGGATATCTAAAGCTGCATCCGCACGCTTGGCAAACCTCGGCAAACCTTCACAAACGCAAACGTGCGGATAGAGCGTTTGCCATGGTTTGCCTACGCTTGCGAGCGTTTGTGGCCGATCCATCGAGTGTCGGTCTTTTGATCGCAAACCAAAGGGAATTTGCCACAAGCGCTTGCGTCTCCGTCCACACGTTTGCGCGCACTCAGTCTCGTTTGTGCACTGGCGGCGATTAGACGTGTTATTGTATTACGATTTACGTATCGCACCTTTAGAAATCTTCATTTTGTGAGTGGGTAAAAACGTAAAATGAATGACTGGTCGACTGAAGACTTTTGAAGACGATTTGTTTATATAATTTAATTAATTAATTAGTTTTATATATTAATAATAATAAGTGGCGACTCCGCACCGGAAAATGGTATATAATGGTATGGTAATAGGTGGACCGACACCATCAGGCGACCCTCAGGGAGCCACTGGGTACAGGTGGCGCAAGACCGAAGCCTGAGGAAGTCCATGCAATAAACAGTCCAGCAGTGGACGTCTATCGGTTGATAAAGAAAAAAAAACAAAATATCTATTGAGTAGGTACATACTAGAATAGAGTAGAATATTTTTTTATTCAAATAAATAAACTAGGTAGGTACCAAGTGTTTTCGAACATACTACTAGCTACTACTACTAATCTATAATATTATACTAAAACTGTAACTGGACAAATTGTGCACATGAAATATGTTTTGAAAATTTTAATTAGAGGACGCTTTACTATCAACTAGATGACGTCCGCGACTTCGTCCTCGCAGATTAAGGTTTTTTAATTCCCGCGGAAAGTCCTTAATTTTCCGGGCTAAAATGTAGGTATGAGCTATCGCTATTCCACATTTCATTCAAATCGGTTCATTAGTTGTGGCTGAAAGAGTAACAAACATCCATCCATCCATCCATCCATCCATCCATCCATATTCCATTTTAGTAGGATTATTGATCGATACTGAGCATTTGTAAAAATAACTTAAGCCAAATAATAAAGCCGACACAAGTTCGACGTCCGTCATGCTTGCCTGTTCAGAACATACAAACGCCCTCGCAAGCGTGCGGATGATTCCCAAATTCAAGGCAAACGTTTGTCGAGGTTTGGCGTTTGCCGTTTGCCACAAGCATGCGGACGCGGTATAATACTTAGATAGCTTTCAGGGCCCCAAGTCTGCTATTTTACATGTCATTGTCATTGATCCTCAATACAATTACAATACAATTATCATGGTCCAAAATTTCGTAGTCTACTAAATTCACAATGGTCGTTTGATTTTTTATAATTGGATTGTAATTCAATCATACCTCGGTATTGCTATTAGCTTAAAAAGCGTTTGCCGAAATGAGTTTCAAAAAAAACTACATATTAAAAACGTTTATTTAAGCTAGATTCAAAGCTAAATGTGTCAGTGGCAAACCATCGGAAAACAATTGTGACGCCATTGAATTAGTAGACTACCAAAATTGCTAAAAGTAGCAATTGGGATGTCATTGATAGGCAATGTAACTACAATTGCAATAGCAGACTTGGGCCCCAGGTCACGCTCACACGGGAATTGTAGGTAGCTACATATAATCGGTTTCCTACATGTGGACATTTCATTTTAAAAATCTTCAAACTTATATTAGGGCGCTATATACCTACAGTCGGTATTTAGATGGTACAAAGATGATAAGATAGTAATGTACTAAAATCCATACATTTAGTTAGCCTAAAAGCTCATGCAAGATCTAAATATATACAAAAAAAGGTCAACAAAACATGTAAAATCTGTAAAATACTGGTTCAATCTAGTTTGATGCCTTTAAATAGGTAGGTACACGCGTTGTGAGTCGTAATCACTACTGTAGTAACAAGTTTAAAATTACGAAAGGTCAAACTTTTAATAATAAGTTAGTAATGAAGTAAGTAATGTAGGTATGAGTAATTCTGCACTATAAAGTATAAACACAGTGCGTGCGATTGTACAAAGACGTATATTTATTCTAAATAAATCACCTCAATGGA
The DNA here is from genome assembly GCA_933228805.2 of Hipparchia semele. Classification (NCBI taxonomy): domain Eukaryota; kingdom Metazoa; phylum Arthropoda; class Insecta; order Lepidoptera; family Nymphalidae; genus Hipparchia; species Hipparchia semele. Next base: position 8,296,657 of record OW121725.1, on the reverse strand, counting down.
ACAATATGCGAACAGACATTCAGTAAGTGCTTTTAAATTAAATAGGAAACTATACGATTTAATATCACAAGGCAATGAAATAAGTAGTTCAATTAATGTTTGTTTATACTTTCGAGTAATCAATCAAATGAAAAGTCAATTATAGGTAGTTAATGTTTTATCAATAGGCCAAAAGAATAATAAAAGCTTAAGGATGGACCAGAGTCTTACCAGACTTGATATAAATATCGACGGTAGTTAGAAATAATAAAATTTTAGGTGCTAAATATTTTTACCTCCATATTTTAAATTACGTGAACTCTTCTCCATCTATTTACCCTTTCAACACCTCGATAAAACTGAGAATGCTTTAATTGTAACATATAGTATTATCTAGTCCATTTTATAATAATAAAATGCGAAGGTATGTCAATTTGTACCTACGCCTGTTACATTTTTGAAATTTACTTTTTATAAACCAGGTAGCTTTGTCCGCGACTTGTCCGCGTGAAGTTAGGTTTTTAAAAACCCCACGGGAACCATATGTTTATGTTTTTCAGGATAAAAAGCTGTAGATGTCCATAGATAGTTATAATAAGCCTCAATAGCCCAACGGTTAAAGGTGCGGACTGAAAGCTGATAGGTCGCGGATTCGAGCCCCACCCGTTGCACTATTGTCGTACCCACTCCTAGCACAAGCTTTACGCTTATTTGGAGGGGAGAGGAGAATATAAGTCGAGTTCAGCTTGGCTAATATTCTTTTTAAAAAAAAACAATAACTGGGTAGCTATCACATACAAATAACCGGTCAAATGCAGTCGGACTCGCATACGAAGGTCTCCTTACCAAAAAAAAACGCCGAAAAAACACGTTTCGATACGGGAGCCCCCGTTTTTAATTTATTTTTATTTTTATTATTTGTTGTTATAGCGGCAACAGAAATGTACTTACTATACGCGGCTAGTTTTAATGACTCAACCGCGAAACGGATACCAAAAGCCGAACGAATGAAAGCCAAGACGCACAGAAATAAATGATAATGCTTGCACCCTGGAAACTAACACAGGATAATTTTTGTCCCTGAAAATTCACAAGAGTTTTTTTAAGAACCAAAATACACTCAGACGAAGTCGAAGCTAGATAACTATACTAAGTATAATAACCATAATTGATACTTCGATATTAAGCAATATTAATTACACTTTGTATTAATTAGTGATATAAATGCGCGTAATTTGATAACGACACAGTAAATTAAGGAGACTCCTTCATATTTATCTTTCAACGTCCACTATCTCAACCTATGATGATGACATGCCTCTGACCTTTATATGAACAGCGGACACAACTGTTCAGTTCTAAAGTCGAAGGCGAGAAGTAATATTATGGTAGAATTATATTAAGTACCTACTGAAAGAGCTAACATAATGGTGTTTCAGACGGTTGAATTTGATCCCATGTGCGACAAGGAGAACCCACAAAAGATATCCTTTGAAGATGTATCCGCCGCGACATTCAGGATACAAAGTGGGATCACTAAAACACCATGCGTTGTAAGTAATACTCATAATATATTTACTGATAGCCAACTTGTATAAATTATGTATATACTACACATCCTACACATATACATATAAATTATACAAGTTAGCTTTATATATAGGTATATGCTGTCTACATATATGTATGATAATATGGATATGAATTATACTAATATCTTATGATCTAGGCTACTTTAAATAGTTATGTCGGAAATGTTTAAAATTAAAAACTGGATAGTAGGGACAATTTGAAAATCTTTTTGGAATTTATTCAAATGGTTGGTTAATTGATTTCAAAAACGAAAACAATATTATATGTTATATACCTACCTACGTAAAGTATTTTCTTATTACAGAAATCGCATATGTCATCCATATATGGAATGGATATCTACCTAAAGAACGACTTCCTTCAGTACACCGGGAGGTTAGTATAAAAATAAATGATAAGTAATGATATATAAATAAATCTAATCGACTCAACACACACTAAGTATGCCAGCTGCTAAAAGAAAAAAAATAGAAAAGAAAAAAGGAACTTAAAAATATCACATTTGTCCCTGTACATACTTAGAACTAACTTCTAACTTTGTAACTACTCAGGATTTATGGATAAATATGTAAGTTTTTTTATGCGTAAATATTTTCAAGTAGGTAATTTTTTTTTAAATTAAGGTTTATGAGTCGAACTTTTTCTAATAAGTGTAACTTTATTTCTCTTAACAGCTTTAAAGAAAGAGGAGCTCGTAACGCTTTACTCCTGCTTTCTCCAGAGAATAAGGCGCGTGGTGTAATTTCCGCGTCACTGGGGAACCACTCGCAGGCTCTCAGCTACCACGCCAACCAGCTTAACATCCCCGTCTCCGTGGTGATGCCTAACGTAGCACCTATTATGAAGATACAGAACTGCCGGTCCTATGGCGCAGACGTTATTATTCATGGACATGACATGAAGGAAGCGAAGTATCATGCCATGACTTTGGCTAAGGAAAAAGGACTCACATACATCAATGGGTACATCAATTTTGCTTATAGTACATTTATCTCACGAAATTACGGGCGCTTTACTTGTGGTTACGTCGTGTACATAAACATTGCGTAAGTGTGCGTGTCTGTCTGGAGCCTAGGTGGGAGCGGTCAGGCGCGAGCAAACCCTCGCGCAATCTTATACAGATACGACACACACAACCATGAGCCACGAGCCCTCGTGAAATGAAAGAACTATACAAGATGCGACTATTGACGGGAAGTTAGATGAATCAAATCAAATCAAAATTTATTTATTTCATGTAGGCCAACTTGTAGCTCTTATGAAACGTCAAAAATCTACCACCGGTTCGGAATGCAGATTCTGCTGAGAAGAGCCGGCAAGAAACTCAGCAGTTGCTCTTTTCAAAAAAAAAAATTTTTTTTTTTTTATACAATTGTTAAAAGGAACTAGGCTATGCACACAATGTTTCCACACAGAAGTTTCAAAAATGTACACCTACCGCAACCAAACACATGTTAACATGGGTAGACACAAAGCAGACCCATTCCCGTTGGCGGCACCCGTTCACGAGCATGACGCATGATCCAGCCATTGCCTCGCTCAACCATATTTGAGGGAACGTAACAACTCGCACCACACGACACCACCACAGAAATGTTTAAGTGAGCATGACATACTTAGGCTACCTATGTTAAGGCATCGAATTAAATATTAATATTAAGATACTCATTTTAAGACATAACTGAGACACAAATAAAGTGAAAACACTGTAGAACAGAATACAATAGAATCATGTTAGATGAGGCAGACGTGACGTCATTGACGGTAACCCGGACTTCGATAGGTGTCACCGATATTAAATGAGTGGATAGTCGAGACTCTCGACTCGATTACAACAACAACAATAGTAATTGATAGAGATGGTTGATGTGACGGCAGGCGGCATCGAAGGTATACCTACGATACGTCGTTAGGGAAACTGTGGCGAGACGATAGTCGTGACTTTAAACGAGTTGATAGACGGTATGGTAGTAGTGACGTAGGTATGACGGCAAACCAGACTTCGAACGGTAGACAAGAAGATAGTGGTGACGTCAAACGATTTGATAGTCGAGACGGTAGACTGGACGACAATGACGATACAGTTGTCGGAGGCGTTGTCCTAATATAACGCGAATGCGCGATCATATCTCGAATAGGTGTCCTAATTAGGCATTCGCGCGATGGAATGAAGCGCAGTGGAACCCGCGGCCGCTCGCATCGCTTATTCGCGCGATGATCGCGCATTCGCTTTATATTAGGACAACGCCGGACGGTACAGCTGTTGTCGATAGGCGAGACGGAATCTGACAAAATCATACATCATAGCTGATGACCGCAATCGGCCGCGCGTTTCCGGAATAAAATATAGCCTATGTAATACTCTCATGAATAAACTTTCGCATTTATAATATTAGTAAGATACTAAGATTGGTGGGCGGTGTATAAGACGATGGGTAAATCTAGGGTAAATAGATTGACGAAACAATACACGAAATAAAAGACAAACTTTTCAAGATACCTATTAGGTAAAGATCGATAAAATTGATAGACGGAACGATAATAAAGGAGGCGTTAGGTGAGAAGTTAGACAAAATAAATTTTGAGACGTATTTATGCTCACACTTAGCACTACTTCCATGGCTCATACAAGACGAGACGATGGCAAAATATGAATGAAAAACTAGATGAGACAGTAGAAGAGGATATGGACGAAAGTTATATTAAACCGTTTAATATTGTATATTAATTGACTTTCTTTCATGTATTTATGGTAGATACGACCATCCCCACATTATGGCGGGTCAGGGCACGGTAGGGCTGGAGATCTTGGAGCAAGTGCCAGATGTGGACGCGGTTCTAGTGCCGGTGGGCGGGGGTGGCCTGCTGGCCGGTGTGGCCACGGCTATCAAACATCTTCAGCCACATGTTCTTATCTACGTAAGTGATAACTTGACCTTCACCTGATACAAAGATACGAAACTTATTTTTGTTACTTCCGCACTTTTCGACCAATATTCTATAGAGTTACGAAACACAAATATTGTATACGTCTAAAATGATTTTTACAATATGACTATTGCCATGGCTCATATTGGCCAATACCCTCTTTCTATTGGCTAAATTGCATTGCTGCAGAAAAATGCCGTAAATTCAGCGAATCACTAAGACTGTAGCAAATACAGCTTTTGCACATTTAACCAGAGTGTCGATTCTCTAAAAATGATTGCATCAGTGTATAATGATCGCAATGACCTCTAAAAGGCTGGTACCTTCTCGCTATTGGTTAAAATAGCATTGATGCAGCAAGAACGCCATAAATTCAGCCAATCAGGCCATTGCGATCGTTACACTGATGCAATCATTTTTAGAGAATCGAGATGCAGTAATTTTAAGTTCACTTCCCTACTTAGTTAAGCTCCAGCCATGAGATTGAGTACTGTGCAGCCGATGCATTTTTACGTAACCATGTGAACTGCTCTGGCTTCATACGACTTCGTCGTTTTCATCCTCTCAATAATTTTAGTTTGTACACGTATGTTGAAGTTGGGCCAGCGTCGCACATCGGTTTCATCGTTTCTATTTAGGCCCGTCCGTCTCACGGGCTAATTCAACAAGTATACCGGCCTAATAGTATTTACGATTTAATAATTTTAGTTACTTATATTGAAGTCGAACGGGCTTAAAATATAGAAACGATGATACCATTGCGCAACGCTGGCCCGACTTCAACATACGTGTACAAACTAAAATTATTTTATACTTTTAAGTGGCGTTTGAAGTCGGTTTTTTCAAAATATTTTTTTATATTATTATTTTAAGCTTTTTAGTGTAGCTTCATGGGACCAATTCACTAGACCATTTGTTTTGCTCCTTAAAAAAAAGTATTGAAATATATTATTCCAAATAGAAATTTAGCATATGTATGTATGCTATGAAGTTTGCATGGTTAAAATCGTACACACACTCTGATCACGAGCGATTTGCTCTTATTCAATGAGGAGTTCCATCCTATATCTCCGAAGATATTCATCAGATCTTCACCAAACTTAAATGGAATCAACCTGACGATATGCCCTTTTAAATAAAAAAAAATTATTGAAATCGGTTCAGATTTGATAGAGTTATAGAGTAACATCGTCAAAAATTCGGTTAAAAAAAATTATATTGAAATGCCGAATAGAAAAGCATTATGTATGTATGCTATGAAGAATGCATGGTTAAAATCCTACACATACTCTGATCACGAGCGATTTGCTCTTATTTATTGAGGAGTTCCGTCCTCCATCTCCGAAGATATTCATCAGATCTTCACCAAACTTAAATGGGACCAACCTGACAATATGCCCTTTCAAATAAAAAAAAAATATTAAAATCGGTTCAGATTTGACGGAGTTATGGAGTAACATCGCCAAAAAAAAAAAATAAAAAAAAAAAATAAAAAAAAAAAAACATACGCGTCGAATTGAGAACCTCCTCTTTTTTTTGAAGTCGGTTAAAAAGACATGGAGTGGCTAGAGACATTTTCTTGGAAGGATCGCCATGGAACACGATCTTAAAAGTTCCCAACGACTCGTCCGTTTAATTAGTGCAGAGACACATTCGTACAAAATTATGTCTTCAAATATTTTGTGGCAGGGCGTCGAGACAGAGAAATGCCCGAGCATGGAGATGGCTCTGAAGCACGAGGAGCCTATCAGTGTGGACATTCGCTCCACGCTGGCCGACGGGCTCGCCGTGCCCACTGTCGGCTACAATGCCTTTCGAACTGCCAAGTCACTTATTGATAAAATGGTAAGCAAACTGAAGACTGACCCTACTGTCTGAAGTGAGGTTACAGACAGTAAAAATCTTATATTTAACTGAGTACGTACGTTCTATAAAAATTCTAGAAGAATAATTTCGGCAGATTACAGTTAACGAAGATTGGATCGCACGGGCAATTCTTCGCCTCGTGGAACAAGAAAAGTATGTGGTGGAGGGCGGTGGTGCAGTTGGCGTGGCAGCCATCATGGCCGGCCTCGTGCCTGAACTGGCCGGGAAGAAGTTAGTACAATGCGTCTACAATAAATCTAATACTTGAGTCGGTCCTTCATGACTACACGAAGAGCAGTACAACTACTCGTAATAAGCTACGAGTAGATAATGAGCAACATTTTTTATTCGAACTAGAGCGTAGCCTGTAGGTAGCTTGCTACATTACTAACAACGATACGAGAATGTGTAAAGTAAGTAAGTATGTCACATGTATATTGTATGACTTATGTTATCTCAAAGGGAGTAGGGGCAAAGCGCATACCTAAATATTGCTTCATTCAAAACGATATTGTGCTATACCTAGTTCGAACCATAGAAAACCATAGAAGTTTAATTTAGGTCAACTGCGGTTTTTCTTCCCTAAGGATACCAGTCCCGAGCCTGTCTTGCAATTACACACATTCACTTTATGCTATCTTCAAAGTCCGAGCTTTAGAGACGGTTTTTGATGGCGCTTCAGCCGGGGGGGTTGACTAATAGCGATCGTCACACTGTAGCAACTAGAAATCTTTATTAGACATTCCCTTATTCCACAACGGTGTCACTCAGTAGTCTTGTTTCTTGTGCAGGGTGGTGTGCATTCTTTCTGGTGGTAACATTGACACGACGATCTTGGGCCGGTGCCTGGAGCGCGGCCTGGCTGCAGAACAAAGGCTGGTGAAGTTCAAGGTGACGGTGAGCGACCGGCCCGGCGGCATCGCGGAGCTCTGCAAACTCATCGCAAGCATCGGGGTTTCGATCAAGGACATAATGCAGGAACGCGCGTGGGTCTTCGGTGACATTTTTAGTGTTCGTGTGAGTATGTTTTTAACTATGTTTTAAATATTTGCAGGAGTTAGCTCCGACAAGTCACTTGCAATGTGTAAACGCGCCAGCAAGTCAATTTCTTCAAGTTTTTAGCTGGTCTGATATTGACGTTAAAATTGTGGAAGTTACTCCGCCAATGGACATTTCACTATCTGAACCATTCTCGTATAGTTCTTGCAATTCACGAGGGCGCGTGACTCATGGTTGTGTGTGTGTCGTATCTATATAAGTGTGAGCGAGAGCTTGCTAGCCTCTAACCGCTCTTACCTAGGCTCCTGACAGGCACGCACACTTACGCAATGTGCATGTATATGACCTAACCACAAGTAAGTAAAGCTCACGCGCCCTCGTGAATTGCAAGATCTATACTTTGGAAATTAACTTCAAATACTTTTTCAGGTAAAAGTAGTATGCGAAACGCGGGGGCCCGAACACATGGAGCAACTCCGTGATATTATCACTAGCACATACAAGGAATGGTACTTCGCTCGCGAGTGGGACGAGCGTGACCGCAGGCCGAGCACATATTCTATTGACGACGTTTCACATTAACTTTTATATTTTTTATACGTAATGCTCATCGACATAACCTTCTTCTACTATAGTAAGATAGTATTCAGATATCAAGGTCAATTATGCGATTATAGTAGGTAGCTTATAAGACCCTCATGGAAAGGAAAGATCCTATTCAGTGATGAAAATCGAAATTTTTATCTTATCTTTTATGTCATATACCTAAATATATACGTACGAGTACTTAACCAATTTAGTTTACCCCTGCATCTATCTAAAAGCCGAATGACCAATAGTCTGAAAGAATAAGATTGCAGGTTCAACAACTTACACGCATATTAAGTAGGTACAGTTATGTCAGTTTATCTTAAGTTTTATGTTAGGCTTTTATTAATATCTGCGACTTATTTCTTCGAAGATTCACTTTCACCTAAAGTAAGCTGTGATAATAATTCAATGATGTTAGATAGGTACTTGGTAAGTGATGGTGATTATAGAGTATATTATTTTCATCTATTTATTTGGTTTCATTTTCAAAGGTCTGCGTAGGTAAGTATTTTTTTGAAATAACTCCCCTCTGCACTCATACGTAGGTACTCGCTACAAAGCTACAAAGTTAGCTACACACTTAATTCCTTCTCAATTCGCTGGATCAATGTGAAGGTGCCATAAAAGGGTTTGCATCGACGTTTTACTCAAAGATCGACGTGTTTGTGAATTTTGAAACCAGTATCTATTTTAAATAAAAGAAAAATTTTGACGTTTTCTTGACATAGGTGATGACATCTTTATAATCATTATCAATATTTTAATTTATATTACTAAACTAAAAATGGATTTGTAAAGAAAATTTCCAAATCAATATGTCAAATTTACAGTGATTGTACTAAAAGTTAACGGAGTAGATAAATACTAAAATGCCAGATGTAAGTACGAGTAAAAAGCTATATGGTAGTGCCAGACTAGGACTGACTAATCGATGCAAATACGGGTGGTCCGCCGCGGCGGACCAGTAGTGTCGGACACTCCTTTCCTATACACTCCTATACACCTATTCCTATACACTTCACACATTTACCTACCTATTCCTATACACTTCACACATTACCTCTGTGTCCAACCCAAAGTTGGATTGAGCACAGAATGAAATTCATACCAGTTACCACAAAGCTACCCTTGCTAGTTAAGACTACAGTCTTGTCTAATCTGAAGCGAGGCACTGGAAGCCGCTTGAAAACATAGTGACTTGAGAAATATAATCAGTGACTTAAAAAATATAATCAGTGATTTGTTTTGATCTCTTGCAAGAGATCTATGTCCAGCCACTGAGGCAGGTACGTAACTTTACTCAGTGAATCCATCACTGAAGTCTGAAAGTATCGATTCCAACGACGACAATGAACTTATCCAAGTAGATATAAGTAGGTACTTGTTGATATTACGTACTATTTTACTTAAAAAGAATACAACAATTACTCGTATTATAATTCGTTATAACTCGTTTTGTATCGTTGTATACATGTGCTGAAGCGTGAAAAAGAATAGTCCTCTGTCTTTCTTAAAAATGACTTAATTTTGAAGAAATGATACGTCTATGAAAAAATATTTCATTCATTCTCGAACGCGTCATAATAAATTCAATTGTTAGGTTTTTAAGCGGATATAATTAGGTCAAACATATAAATTTAACTTTGAGTACGTTTAAATTGATTCTGCTGTGATTTTAGCTAAATGATGTAGAATTCGACGAATACTGTGACCCGGACAACCCTAGGAAAATAAAGTATGATGACATACTGGCTGCTTCGCGACGCATCGCGGGAACTGTTGTTAAAACTCCATGCACGGTAATAAAAGCACCATATAGAAGGAGGACATGGTTACATGATTAAAATGTGTACTTAATGTATTAGGATTAAACTATTTGTTTACAGAGAGCGCACATGTCCGATCATCTAGGTATTGAAATATATTTAAAGCAAGAGTTCATGCAGTTTACAGGGTGGTAAGTAAAGAGTTAAATTATACGTACTTTCACTAGATGGAATAAAATTGTATATCTACGAGTAAAAATTCTTTTCAAAAAACCGACTTCAAACGGCTCTACAAAGTATAAAAATAATTTTATTTTGTACACGTTTGTTGAAGTCGGGCTGCTTAAATAGAAACGATGAAACCGATACATAGAAAAAAAAACATAGAAAACATAGAAAAAAGGGGGAAAAAAAGATACCGGCCGAATTGATAACCTCTTCCTTTTTTGAAGTCGGTTAATTAAAACGTTGACTCCTGATATTACTACCTAATACTACGATATCGATAAGTTTGATAATAAAAAATATTCGATGGCTTCATACAAAATATTAATTTCCAATGGAAAAGTAGGTGTGTTATAATACTAAGAAATAGAATAAATAATATAAGTAAGTACTTAAATATAATAACTTCATTAGCTTCAAAGAGCGTGGCGTCCGAAATACGTTGCTTCTGCTATCGGAGGAACAGAAGAAGATAGGTGTGATCACAGCTTCCACCGGCAACCACGGACTGTCTATGAGTTACCACACGTCTCAGATGGGGATTCCCTGTATCGTTGTGATGCCCACTCGCGCGCCAATCACTAAGCTTACTAAATGTCAGTCCTATGGCGCGAAAACATTGCTCCATGGTGAAAACATGGCTGAAGCGAAACAATATGCCATGGCGATGGCTAAGGAAAAAAAATTATACTATATCAACGGGTTAGCTTAACACTTAATTCCTTCTTTTTTATTTTCATTTATTAGTACTAATTCGGTTGTACAAAATCTTGAAAAGCTTTATGCGGTATCACAATTTTAAGACTCATTTTAGTTATATTTATATAGGACCCTGGTTATATTGGAGATGCCTGCCAATGACGAATTAGCCATCTTACAATCTTACTAATATTAGAAATGCGAAAGTGTGAAAAGTGTGAGGACCACAAACCAATAAACAAATTATTGGTTTGTGGTCCTTCAATCACGCTGCAACAGAGCTACGGATCGACGTGATTTTTGTGTGGATAAAGTTGAGAACATAGAGAGTGACATAGTAGTAGTAGTTTTATCCCGGAAAATAAGTGTTCCTGAGACATTTTGAAAAATAAATCCACCCATACGAAGTCGCGAGAATCAGCTAGTAATAATACAAAAACTAACAAAAAACAAGCATAAAGTAAAAATTCTTTTTAGAAAATCGACTTCAAACGCCTCTACAAGGTATATCAATTGTGCCTATAAAATTTGCACAATTGATATACAGATATGCAGAGTTACCTCGATTTCTCCAAAATTCCATCGTCAGATCCTGACCCGATGATAATAGGACAACCAGGGAAGTATACCCTTTCAAACAAAAAAAGAATTTTCCAAATCGGTCCAGGTTTCTTCAAGTATCTAATTGGGAAACACATAAGAAAAAGATTCCGAAGAATTGAGAACCTCCGACTTCCAAGAAAGAATTAGAAGGGGGTTAAAAAGCAGTGGTATTTTACAGATATGACCATCCTAACGTAATAGAAGGGCAAGGCACTATAGGAATAGAGGTTATAGAACAAGTACCAGACCTTGATGCAGTGATAGTGCCTGTCGGTGGCGGCAGCATACTGACCGGCATTGCTATTGCGGTCAAACATCTCAAACCAGACACCGAAGTTTACGTAAGCTCTTATTCAACTCGCTTAGTATTAAAACGACCGATTTTAAAAAAGCTGTTTTATCACAAAAACGTTTTGCATTTAGGTCTTCAGCTGTTTATTTCGACAAAATTATGTCATAAGATGTTAGCTGCAGTGTTTGTTTTCATTTAAAAGAGAAAATTAAGTAGAATCATTTAATGTTATAAAAAATTTACTCGTTTTTAGTGATTTGCCAAGAAAATATTTTTTTTTAATTCGGTCACTTTAATACTAAGCGTGCGTCATATCGATTGTGTCCGGGCTCCCGGGCGACTAGCTTGAGGTTCACATTCACAAGTTGGAGTTGAGACGAGAACCCAAAAGTTTTCAGTTCTTTTATATCTTCCAGATCTTTCAGTTTCCAGAACTTTTTTCCACGTACTACCAAATTGTGGATTCATATCCCTTCGACAGTGTTCCCACTTAATTACAATATGGGGTTATTCAAGGGGCGAACCAATAAGTTCCTGAAAAGCCTACAACGCATTGGTGGTGCTTCTGGTACTACTAAAAGTGTTCATGGGCGGCGGTAATCACTTTACATCAGGTGACCCGCCAGCTCGTTTGCCCGCTAATCATAGAAAAAAAAATATGCTCCGTCTATTGCCACTTCAGCTTCGTGACTCTGTGAATTGTGATCTATAAAGGTTACTCTGGTTCTACGGGTCTTCTCCATTACTGATTCGATTAACCTCTACGATAAGTTACTTTCAAAATCATCCTTCAGGGCATACAAACAGAAAAGACTTACAGCATGGTCGAAGCTTTAAAAAGGGGCGAACGAGTGAAAATAAATATAGAAGCTACAATAGCTGACGGTCTCGCAGTTAACTTGGCTGGAGTGAATACTTTTTACAATTTGAAGAACGCCGGTATATTAGACAAAATGGTAAGGAAGTATAATAGCAAAAGTTTGAAATACTTAATTGACTATGTAACTCGCATGATGGTGTAGTTAGACTATGTGAACAAAACCAAATATGTCTTAATAATAATATTCTCTCAATCGAATTTCTGCCACAACAAGCAATCATAACGGAGATTAGCCAGCTACGTATGTATTAGTGATATCTAAGAGATTTAATAATGCACTAGTTTTTTGCAAATATACCTACATAGTTAAGTGTATTCTCTATTCATTAACTATGAATATGAGACGATCGGAAAGTGATCAGTCGCAGGACAGAAGTTTCACGTGCTCTCCGAGGCGACTACTGGGGTGTATCTGAGACGCCAGCTAAGTACTGCATTTCTAGACAGAAAACCTACCCAATATTGTGGTCCGATCCCGGACTCGAATACAAGACCTTATGATCTGTCAAACAAGGCAGTCACTAGATTAATGTGGCAGTAAAAATTAAAGGCTGTTATTACTGTTGGAAGGGCACCGCGCACCAAAGACCAAACATCTGATCGGTCGTTGTGCTGTTGTGTAGTCTTCCTATTTGTGAACTTCGCTATGAGGTTCTTCGACCATGATCTAGTATCGTAGTCGTGCTGGTATACGGCGCGAGGTTCCTAATAGTAAACGTAGAATTTTCGTAAAGGTGGTCGTAAAAGAAGACTGGGTAGCACGCGCCATCATGCACCTCGTCGAAAATGAAAGATACGTTGTGGAAGGTGCTGCAGCTGTCACCGTGGCAGGCATCATGGCTGGACTCTTTCCCAATCTCAAGGGCAAGAAGTGAGTAGTTTAGTTCAACTAATATGATACATATTATACAGGCATTTTAACTAAGACAGAACAACAGAACTGCCGTCCGTTATGAATATTATGTCCATTGGCGAAGTGCATTGTGCTGGCTTGGCACTGGAAAAGCCATTCACCAAAGAAAAGAAGAAGTATTATGTCATATGAAAGATTCTTCAAAATTTTTTAAATATGATTCTTTTTTTTATTTCTTTTAATAATGTCGAGGAGCCCCCTCTTTTCGTTGGAGTTGACCGACCTATCGCTAGATGTATCCAAAGTTGTTGCTTAGCTAGCTGGTAGCTACCCTGCGCGGTTTGTGCAATGTGCAATTGTGCAGGGTGGTGTGCGTGCTGTCGGGCGGCAACATCGACACGACGACGCTGGCGCGCGCGCTGGAGCGCGGCATGGCGGCGGAGGGGCGGCTGGTGAAGTTCAAGGTGACGGTGAGCGACCGGCCCGGCGGCATGGCCGACATGTGCGCCATGCTGGCCAGCGCCGGCGTGTGCCTGCGCGACTGCATCCCCGAGCGCGCCTGGGTCAAGGGCGACGTCTTCAGCGTCGAGGTTCACTTCTCCATGTTTCGCTTCTCGTTTGCAGAATCCATACAAGTTTAAGCCGGCCTGTCCATTGAAGCAGAGCGGAGCGGAGACGTGCATCGCAGACCAATCAGGTCGTGGACAGATGAAGTGATAATTTTATCATGTCATCTCTCAATAATATCATTTGTCCACTGGACATATCTCCGCCCCGCTCAGCTTCAATGGACAAGCAGCCTAAGCCTGTTATTTAACTGCCATGTTGATCTAGTGGTTAACAATGTTTGACGTCGGATGACGATGTCCCGGGTTTGATTCCCCAGACGGACTAAAAATGTATTGGGGGTTTCTCCCTTCAAGGGTTTTTCTGTCAAGAAATCTCACAGAGGATATTATTATTATTTTTAATTTAAGCCTCACTCAATAGCCGAAAAGTGCAGGTGTAACTGAAAACTGAATGGTTCAGTCACCATCCGTTACCACCATTATTGTCGTAAAAAAACGGTTTTCACGGCCTAGCCACTAAATCGATTTTGACGAGGCACAAAGATAGAACGAACAACCTTTTACCCCGAAATGTCTGCAGAGTTCCCAAGGATTAAAAAAAAACCTTTTTCAACACGGATGAAATCGCACCAATCAGCTATAGTTTAATGTTATTTTTAAACTTTGTTTTTTTCAGTTGAAAGTTATAGTCGAAACAAGAGGATGGGAGCACACCAAAGAACTTGTAGAGCTCGTGAAAAAGAGGTACAAAGAATGTTTCTTCCCAGAGATGATCGAAAATCCAGATAAAGCCCCCGGTGCTAAACGTGGGCCCTGTCTCGCCCCGAATCCTGTATGCATGCAGAAATAGTATCTACACCTGGCGAACTATACTACTTACGAGTTTATACTGGCGTTTGATTTTCTACTGATGTTACATTTTCTTATTTTGGAAATTAAATTGTTCATTGTTAATCTTTCTTTTATTTTTTCCCGACTGAGACGATCCGTTACTGAAGGGTTACTGAGTATAACAATCACATACGTTTTAAGCGTTTTAAGCCTATCATACATGGACAGTTTTACCTTCCGTTCCGTCTGATCTGATATGAATCGGTACCGTGCATGGATATTGGCTAAAGATGAAAAGTTGAAAATGCCAAAAAATTCCTGCACAAAGAATGATCTTGGCTGTTTAGCGCGAAAATATAAACAATTCTGTTTTATCTTTAGTTGTATTGAAGTGCCATGCAACCAAATATGTACCAGCTATCAAACCCTTGATCAAACCCAGATCAAACGCCATAGGCCCATACTGTACTGACAGTTGAATACTGATCCAAGATATAAACGATTCTGTTTGTCAGTATCAAAGAGAATAATATATTAACCCAAGAGAATATATTAACCACTCCGTTGTCAGCACGTTATTATTTCTCTTGGGTTGTCAGTATTGGTATTGGACAAATATTTAATCGAAAATGACTGTTTAAAATTTTAAGTGCATTTATTAATTTATTATTAATTCAAAGTACCTAGATACCTAACTAAAATAAAGATGACTAGACGACAGGTAAGTAACTAATACAAACGAATATAACCATTGATTAGGTATAATACTAAATAGCATAGTCCGTACCAAGCCCATAGGTACCCAAATCCTAAGATCAAAGCCCGTAACTACTATTATTTTAATAACTATGAATTATCTAATTATATTGTTTAAAAATGCTTCATTAACAGGAAGACTTTGACGAGTTCTGCGACCCAGAAAATCCAAGAATAATTAAATATGAGGACATTGTGGATGCAACAAAACGTATCAGAAAATTCATTAGTCCTACTCCAATCATAGTAAGTTCATAAGGTAGCTCCTAAAGGTAAGGTCAAAAGTAGCCTTAGGTTAATAACAATTTATTTATATTAATGTTTTTCTTTCCAAATAGCCATCACACTACCAACGAGAAACTGGTATTAATATATTTTATAAATTAGAAATGGTACAACCAACTGGAAGGTATGACTTTTGGTGATATTTTCCCCATTTTCCCTTTTAGTCAATTCCCTTTACGTCAAGTGATAAGAATCGTCTCGCTCGGTTATTTTACATAGTTATATCACGTCGAGCGTATGATTTCTTCCTCGCTTCTATCTATATCTACCTGAGCGCTTTTTTTTTTATTTTTTTTTATTTATTTATTTATTTATTTTTTTTTAAGCTATTGCATAGCCAGCGTGGAGACCGAATCCAGAAATTCCGTAACGAAAATAACCTGACACGGGACTCCTCTACGGTGAGCCGCTAGATGGCGCAATTTTTATCAACGCCATCTAGCGGTGAGCCGCTAGATGGCGTTGATAAAAAATGCTATGCAATAGCTTTACCGCGGCAGTCCCCGAGTGCCACACGTCTTTTTATTTAACTTTACAAATCTCGACGTAGATGGAATGGAATCTATTCCACTGACATTCGAATATTTAACTATTCAATATCGTAATCATAATTTTCACATTAAAATAATATTAATTGTCTTATAAGTTTTAAGGAAAGGGGTGCTATTAATGCGTTGGAGATGCTATCGAGAGACAAACAAAAAGTCGGCGTAGTTGTAGCGTCACTAGGCAATCAAGCCGTGGGGATATGTTACTACGGTCAAAAAATAGGTGTGCCCGTAACCGTTGTGATGCCTACGTGCGTGCCGATTGCCAAACTGCAGCTGTGCCACAACCTCGGTGCAAAAGTCATAGTGCAGGGTAAAGGCTTGTTGGAAGCACAGAGATATGCCCGCATCTTTGCGAGAGATAAAGGTCTCACACACATCAACGGGTAATTTAAGATTCACAATATCATCTATATTTAATGATTCTTCTTCTTCGTACCTACTCCTATATTTAGGCCTTATAAAAATCAAATGGACACTTTTTATTCCTGAGACGAATAACAGCCTTTGTCTGTCCCATGACATGATCAGTTCAGCAATCACACTAAGAATTTTTTTTAACAAAATTATTAAATAGGCACATTTTTTTTAATTTCACATGTCCTCTACACTACATCGCTCATTTGCGACAAGAGTGACATAATTCAAAATCGACGATGAGAGAATTCTCTCGTTAGAGAGTAATGTTTTGTGGATGCTGCAATCCACAATCTCTCTCGCTCTTATTTTTTTGTGCTTAGCGTAATGTTGTTTTTATAGCAAAAAGTATAAATTTTCGACACTAAAATTGGTGAATTTTGAGTTATGTCACCCTTGTCGCAAATGAGCGACATGTGCTTTAAATTTTCAAATTACACTTGTTTTACCAGACGCGATTATCCGAACATTTTAACGGGCTACGGCAGTATAGCGTTAGAAATCCTCGAACAGCTGCCCAATGTGGACGCGATCTTGGTGCCTGTAGGAACTGGAGGGCTCATAGCTGCTATTGGCACCGTCGTCAAATATGCAAAACCAAATTGCCTCGTATACGTTAGTAGTCATAATTACATTGAAGCACTAACTTTTGTTCACAAGTTCATTATTTAGTTGAGGTTAGTTCGGTTTCAGAAATAAGGTGTATGAAAATGTTCTTTTGACGGAAATATTCAAGAATAATAAATAACCAACTGATGTTCGTCCACGAAGTGTTTTAAAAAGCCTACGTCTAGTCCTTGTTTTCCCGGGAAAAAAAGTAGCCAGGCACTCTATAGATCTTTATTAACCGTGAGATCAAATTCAAGTGAATCCGATGCTCCGCTCTTATGAGTTTGAAGGAAATATCAACTTATGTACTAACAACACACTTTCGTATTAATAGTATGATCCAATAAAATTAATATAACTGTATTCAAATCGACAATCCATTTTTTTAATTCAATGGCGAAGACGATTATGGAAAGTTCTTTGACATTGCTCAAACTCGTTGAGACAGATTTAGGTATAATATGGTCAGGACTCTGAAAATAAAATCGCATTTTAAGACTGTTTTTTTTTTTTTGAGAAATTTAAGTTCTACAATCATATAGAGTCCATTCAACCGTCTACAATAAAAACTTTTGTAGGGTGTACAACCAGAAAGGATACCCACATTTTTTAAGTCTCTGGAAGCTGGCGAACCGGTGACTTTACCTTACGAGACCTCGATAGCTTCAGGCATAGCGATGCCATACGTTGGTGTAAATGCTTTCCATAATGCTCAACCTAATATTGATAAAATGGTAAGATTTTTATTTCAACTTTTCTATACAACATTTGTGTATCTTTTGAAACTCAATATACTTATTTGATGTTACTAAAAAGCAAACGACATACAACACGGGTATTTACGCTCAAAAAATGGTTTTAGACTAGGTAATGGGCAATGGCCGTTTTCAACAAAGGCTGAGTATGGTATTTATTGAGATTGGAGCAGTGAGCAGAATAGTGCTCATAAAAAGTATATCGAGATAGAAAGCTTATTAGCATTGATTTACTAAAGATTCATGCATGTCTACCTATTTCTAGACAAAACCACGCCAGCCATGTTGTTTGAAAATAATTTCCGTTAAAATTAAACACTCCCTTGTGAAAGAAAATTCCTCCTTTTTGAGATTAACTTCCCAGCTTTTTTAGCTTTTATTTTAGAAATTAAGTACTTAACTAGCTGATGCCCGCGACTTCATCCGCGTGTATTTAGTTTTTAAACCTCGATTGTCGTCGTCATCACATCACAACACAATCACATCGATCCGTAGCTCCGTTGCAGCGTGATTGAAGGACAAGCCAACAAACAAATACACCTTCGCATTTATAATATTAGTAAAGATAGTAAACAATTAAGGATAAAGATAGCATTATTTTGCATTTTTTTTTTAATTGTCGTTAAAATAAGAGAGCGCTCACTACTGCACCAGGACGTAATAAATGCCAGAATATATTTTGCTATTTTTGTATAGCAATTTAACTGATCTATATAAAATATATTTTAGTTATTAGTAAAAGATGACTGGATAGCTCGTGCCATACTGCATTTGGTAGAAAATGAGCGCATTGTTGTGGAAGGTGCTGGTGCGTGCCCCCTAGCGGCAATCCTTGGCAACCTTGTGCCGGAATTTAAAACAAAAAAGTTAGTACGCCAGCCTCTCCAATGAAATAATATAACCTATCTATATTGTGCATATTACTTTCGCTTAAGTTCGTAAGTAAAAAAATCGACTTTCAGAACAAAATGATTTTTAAGCTATTGCATAGCTTCTATCGCGGGCCAGCGTGGAGACCGAATCCAGAAATTCCGTAACGAAAATGACCTGACAGGGACTCCTCTACGGTGAGCCGCTAGATGGCGTTGATAAAAAATGCTATGCAATAGTTTTACCGCGGCAGTCCCCGAGTGCCACACGTCTTTTTTTCTCTTGCATATTATATTGTGTTAAGAAACATAGTCACTAACTGGTGCCCGCAGTTTAGTCTGCACAAGTTTAGCTATGAATATGGTTTTGGGATAATAGCTTGGAACATCAAGATGTCAATGCATCAAGACTATAGTAATTTCATTTTTTTTTTTTCATAAAGAATATCAATCAACTCAGCTGAAATTGAGTAATATCCTCCTATCCATCCCCTCGAAATAAGCGGAAAGCTTGTACAATGGGTGGTGTTCGAACTTGAAACCTTTTAGGTTTCAGTCCGCATCTTATAACCACCGGGCTATTGAGACCTTATCTCGCTATTAACATTTCAAAGATCAGACTTGTTTAATAAAATTGCAGTGTGGTGTGCATTCTCAGCGGTGGAAACATTGATGCAGTGTTGTTGAGTCGCTGTTTAGACAGAGGTCGCGCAGCCGAAGGAAGACTTATTAAGTTTAAAGTAAGTAACTAACTAACTATTTCCTGTGATTCTTCGCTTACTAGTAGGCTCGTAATTGCTTCGAGAAATTAGTAGTTTGGCAAGAGATATCAAAATGTATAGCTAAAACCAATGACCTTCTATACATTACATATTCTTATACTTCTATACATTTGTGTATAGAAGATCATTGGCTAAATCCTGATTTTCAGAGTTCTTTAAAAAAAAGTAGATGGATACATAGGAAAAGTTAGTTATCTAATTTAAACAACCTTTTGTCATCAGGTTCTAGTCAAAGATAATGCAGTAAATATAGAGCAGTTTATGAGACTAATAGCAAACGGTGGTTACAATATTTACAGGCAGTATTGTGATCGAATTTGGATAGAAAATGAAATAGCCCTAGTAGAGGTAAGGACTAAGTTTAGTATAGGGTTCAAATGGTAATAAATATCAGGAGTTATAGCAGTAATAGCGGAGTGGCAGAGACATCAGCCTTATATTCGAAGAGTCCTGGGTTCGATCCCAGTCGCGCATCTCTGACTTTTCGGAGTTACTTATATGTGTTTTAGGCTTTGGTTTTACAGCCGATTTCACCAACGTAAAATAAGTCTTATCAGTTATCTGAGCGCTTTGATATTTTGTCAGTTTTTAGGATTCCAAAAAAAAACGGAACCCGTATAGCCTCACTCGTTATGTCCGTTTATCTGTCAGTGTGTTAATGTTTTCTCAGAAACGGCTTGAGATACTTAGTTGAAATCAATACCGAATATAAAGTTCAATGGTCTCTTAATTCGTTGAAAATTTCAAGTTTCTAGTTTAACTCAGTGAATAGTTATAATTTTCAAATCGCGGCAGCCCTTTATCAAAACGTAGTAAGTGACAGTTTTTCAAAAAATCGTTTTTTTTCCATAACTTTTACCTTCATAGTAAGTCTCCTTGTTATCTAGTCGGTATAACTACCTAATTTATATAATCCTCACAGTATACAATCCTCACTGCGCGAGTAGACTCGCACTTAGCTGGTTTTTTTATTGTATTGAAAATCTGCCAAAATATCAACTTCACGCTCGGATAACTTATTTTATGTTGGTGAAATCGACCCTTATTCAATTAAACTATACCTATCACCTTCTAAATAGTGAAGAAAAACATCATGAGGCAGCCAGCATGCCCGAGTGTCTGCCAACTTGGCCAGTGTGGTGGATTATTTCTTTAGAAGGAAAACTTACAGCTAATTAGAAAACAAATTTATATAATACAGAAAAAAAATTTAAAGCTTTTTATTATGGCCTAAACCTTTCTAATTCGAGAGACCTGTCACCTGTGCAACTGCAAAATAGTGGACCGGCGAGGGATTGAGATGAATGAATGAACTGCATACGTATTATAATGGCTGAATCAAACTCCCACTTTTAAGCTCCTTGTGTTATGTCACAGATGCGGCTACTATATCTACATGATCTACATCTGATACTTATTACTTGTCTGATACATTCTCTCTACGTAAAGCATGATTATCTACGCTTCTATTCTTTTTACAAGTGTCGAATGTATAGATACTTAGTCAGAAATAAAAATTATATTCTAGCATTATCTGTAATTTTATAAGATTTAAAAAAACGTTTAAAAAGTGTTAGCAAACTCCCCACTATGTGGACCGACAGCGACGTCAAACGAGTCAGTCGCAGGGTGTCGCTAGATACAGGCGGCGCAATACCAAGACCTGTGGAAGTCCATGCAAAAGACCTTTGTCCAGCCGTGGACGACAGCCTAATTTTTATTTATACTTAACTTAAATGTTAATTATATTATTAATGCTTTCATTTACCCTTTCAGGTTAAGATGGTTTGCGAATGCAGAGACTTAAATCATGCGCTAGAATTGAAGAGGCTCATTGAACGAATTTACCCGAATAAATGCATATTTGAGTCAGAACCCTTCAATACAGACAGAACTTGTCCATGCTATGCCTATAAATGAACAAAATGAACTTAAAACATTTAAAAAAAAGATCTCTCACCTTAATTTTGACTGAAATTTTAATTCGAAGATATTCATGCTCTTTTTTGACTAAATAATTAAGTAGTACTAATGATATGATCTGAAATTACATAAATTCACATGAAATATCTTAGCAGTAAAGGTTAAATACAAACTGACTTTATATTTTGCCATCATCTGAGTCATCTTTAGTGATAAATAAAAGATTCAAAGGTTCAAGGTGCAACAGTAATTTTGGAATTAAAAGAAAAACATATAGTGGCAATAGGTAGTATGCCTACTAAAATGTTTATTGTTATCACATCAATATATTTTGCTTTACATAACATTATATAAATTAGAAGATAAAATTAAAAGTATATTAACATTGTTTTTATTGATTAAATTAAAGTTCATCACTTAAAGTTCTCATCCATGAATTTAGCCATCCTTATATCCCTCTTGCTAAGACCATTACAATCATGAGATGATAGTGTTACCTGCAAAAAAAATTGGAATTAACTTCATTAACTATGAACTGTACTTTCAGCACCAAACAAAAGAAGCCTCAATGGCCCAATGGTTAAAGATGGTGACTAAAACTAGAACTTAAAGGTTGCAGGTTCAATCCCCACTTGTTGCAATATTGTGGTACCCAGGGTGGGTACAACTATAGTGCAAGCTTTTCTGCTTATTTGGAAGGGAGAGGAGAATGTTAGTCAAGTTTAATTAAAAATAAATCTCATTTTTAAAGTTTTAGCAGCTACAGTTACAAATAAATATAAAATTGACATGTTAATTAATGATATTACTTATCTATTACCGAGATCAAAAAATAAATGTATCCCAAAATGCTGTTTACTAATTTAAGTTTTGACAATGTTGATTGCAACAATATTGTGAATCATACAAATGGGAAAATGGAGTTTAAGATATCTTTAGTTTAACAGGCAATTTTCGTTTATTGCCTGTGGTACTACCATTCCTACTACCAGTAGTAAGTAATACAGGTAATTTGATTACCTTTGCTACTAGTGCAGTAGTAATACAGGAAAAAAAAAAATTCCTGTGTTACTACTTCGGTTGGTAATTTTAACTTTACCTGCAGTTTATTATAGACATTGAACCATTCTGGATGGTGATCCATTTTCTCAGCAAGCAATGCAACTCTAGTCATGAATCCAAATGCCTGATTGAAGTCTTTGAATTGAAACTCCTTGATAATAGCATCTCTATCGCTTTGAACTTTCCATCCCGACTCCAAGAGAGGATTAAGTAGGCTTACTCGCTCATGTTGATTTAGTTTATCAGCCTGAAAACAAATGGACAGATAGTTTTGTGCACTACAATGAGAAATGAACTCCTCTGAACCTGCCATTAAAAATCCAAAATAAATTACTTGACATTGGTACAACAAACTACATGCAGATCAAGCCTCAGAACCAAAAAAATCTACAGCAGGAAAAACATTGACATAAATACATTTAAGTAAGTACCTACTAGCTAATCCTCGCAACTTTATCCATATGGATTTAGGTCTTATAAAACATCTTGGGAACTTTTTGATTTTCCAAGATAGAGGTCTGCAGGAAGGTTTCTGCTATCTCTGTGCCTAATTTCGTCAAGATCTGTTCAATGGTTTAGCCCTGAAAAGGTAACAAAATAGGCAAGACAATTTCTATCGCATTTATGAGGATATAGAAGCAACAAGTGGTAACTAAGTAAGTAACATGTATCTGATACCTACATTAAAGCTTCGGTGTCAAGGCATTAATTAAACCAAGCAGATAACCTTGAATTGAAGATAATGAATAAAAAATTGTTAAATATGAATTGCTTTACCATTTTCCTCTTACTTGACGTAGATGTGGACACACTGGCGAAACCGGCCGTTGGAATCCGACTGACGCGATTTGTATTTGTGAGCGCGCTGGCATTGATCGTAATGTTTTGCGCCACTCTGACGGGGTGAAAGTGTATCACTATCAAACTTCTGATATTGTTCAAACATCGTGCTCGAAACATTACAATGTTATTTTTTATTCAGACTGCAGGTAGGCTTGTTTTAGTTGTTGTAGTCAGAGTTTACGAATACGTAAAAAGTAAACAATATAACCGGTTATGCGAGTCGGGCTCGTATACGAAGGGTTCCGTACCAAAAAACGCCGACAAAAAACACGTTTATAGTAGATCCCCTTTAATTTTTAATTTATATTTATTATTTATTATTAGTATTATAGCAGCAACAGAAATACACATTCTCTGAAAACTTCAACTCTCTAGCTATTACGGATCATGATATACCTAGGCGACAGACGAACGGACAGCGGAGGCTTAGTAATAGGGTCCCGTAACCAACGGGACCCTAATTATAGGCTGGTAGCTACCTAATCTGTGAAGTGCACTGTGCAGTGTTCTAACTTCTATGATTAGATTATGGCATAATCTACATAGATCACAGAACACTATTACTACTATAAGATTGGTTTGTCGTCTGTAGGTATCCTAGTGTTCGTGGTTCATTCCAAAGACTACAATATTTAAAGCTCGTTCGTGCCTCGTGGTCTGTGGTCTGTTATTCCCTCCAAAAAAGTTACTTTAAATAATACTTTGTCCGAAATCCGAATTATGTATTTAATTTTTAAAACATAATTTACGTTTAGTTTTATTTTTTTGCAGTGACCTACATAATACCCAGCAGGGCTATCGGCTAAAAATATATCAATCCTTAAAGGATAGCATCAATGTCAAAATATGGCTTTTGGCCAATCCCATTGGCTAAAAACCATATTTTGACATTGATGCTGTCCTTTAAGGATTGATATATTTTTAGCCGATAGCCCTGCAGTACCAAGTAATCTGTGCCTAATACCTACTTCTGTGTTCGGAATTTCGGACGACTGGAAATTGCAATGGAAAGTTAATTCAAAGTTGATAATAATTGATGTAATTGATACTGAATACAAATATTGCGTCAAAAACATTATGGATGTTTTAAAAAATATATTACCATCAAGATTGTTCGAAGCGACTGAAAAAGGGGGACTAAGTACACCAAAACAAATAATAGCCTTTTCAGTTTGGGACATAAAAAAATTAACTAATTTAAAAAACGAAGATATCATGATGTTGAAAAATATTGTGACTCAGTATTTTTGCCCTGTAAGTGTTACAGGTAATAAAATAGGAAAACAGGGTGGAAAACTCAAAACTGGTTGTACATCTATTGATAATGTTTTAAATGGAGGTTTCAGAAGGGGTACATTGACAGAAATATATGGTGAGAGCGGTACGGGAAAGACTCAGTTGGTGATGCAAGTAGCAGCTCACAGTGGTAGTGAAGGAAGTGTGTTTATATGTACTGAAGATATATTTCCTGTGAAAAGATTCAATCAAATAAAAGAAAATATATTAACTAGTGAACAAAATTCTGACTGTAATGTGTTTATCGAACATCTCACTGAAGCTCATGAACTAGTTGCCTGCATTAGAGTTCGGCTGCCGAGATTGTTAGCTACAAATAAAGTTTCTGTACTCATTATAGACTCGGTAGCTGCTCCATTTAGATGTGAATACACAAATTATGTCCAAAGGGCTGAAGAGCTAAGAGAGCTAGGAATGTTATTATATAAATTAGCTCAAGAATATAATATTACAGTTATCTGTATAAATCAAGTCACATCTACTTTTGATGACTCTGACCATGTTTTGCCATCATTAGGTTTAGTATGGGCTAATATGGTTAGTTATAAACTAAAAATTAGCAAGTCAATAGATTCCTGGTTTACAAAAGACCAAAATATTACAATAAGGAAATTAAAAGTTGAAAATGCTCCAGATTTACCTATTGCAGAAGCAAAATTTATTATAACTGCTAATGGTATTGAAAATGTTTAATAAAAAAAAATTGTATGTAACCTCATTGCATTTAATTAAATAGTTACCCTACTAATAATAGCGTGTAATGGTTTGCACCGGAGCAGTGATTCTCCGGAGAAAGTAATCAATTGAAAACACCGGAGAAACACCGTGTATCACCGGTGATTAAGCCCCATATTACACTGTATATCCTACTCATGACCTACTCGTTATAGTAGTATACTACTAGGTAGGTACCTCTATATAGGATCCTATTTCGTACCATAGAGAGAGATTCACTGGAGATCTCCGGAGAATGGCAAATCACCGGTGATTTTCACCGGTGCTCGAAATTCCGCTCCGGTGCAAATCTTTAAGGCCCAAGGCAAATTAGTCATTATTTTGATCCAGTTTAAGAAATTAATCAAAATAATGACTAATTTGTGAGTAGCTCACGTCAAACTCATTATTTTGCCTAATTTCTTAAACTGGATACTTTCACGTTAAGATTAGTATATAAACCTGTGAAGATGATACTGCCATTATCGCAATTTGAATACCATAAGCCTAATTTGTCGTATTAGTTTACAAATTGCGAAAAACCAAATTAAATTTGAATTTCGCGGGCAGACCCGTCTCTTGGGCCTTAAACCTAATGTCAATTGGTGGTCAATTGTTATTAATAACTTAAGAGGGCCCATACCACCCCGGTCCAAGTGGAGGGTCTCGCAGATGTATCAGTCTATCTCAACTTTTTTGAATGAATAGCCAGTTTTGTCTCGCTCCACTCACACCTAATCAATTTTTAACACGCACACATATGTAAAAAAAGTGTGTAGTACAGGCTTATTGTTATTACAATAGAGCGCGATCGTAGGGCTGCCAACCTTACTTATTTTCTAACTTTAGGGAACTGTTTTAATACTATTAATAATTTAACCTAATTGCACCTCATATCTGTAAACTAGCCGGCGCGGCGGCCCAAACTAGCAAGTACCTAAGTACATACTAATACTACTCAATCGAACAGTGTAAGTTAGCTTTGATGAAGTCGGGCGGCTTAAATAGATAAGATGAAACCAATACGCGATGCTCACCCGACTTCAATAAACGTGCCTATCATGTGTCGCCAAAAGGTGAGCGTTGCGTGACGATTTCATCGTTTCTAGTTAAGCCCGCCCGACTTCCACAAATGTGTACAAACTAAAATTATTTTTTTACTTTGTATTGGCGTTTGAAGTCGGTTATTTGAAAAGAATTTTTATTTTAAGCTTTTTAGTGTAGCTTGTTCCTGCTCTCTTTACGATGTACTAATGTAGTCTATACTTGATACCTACAATACTTATTCACAATACACAATTTCTAAAGAGCTAGGCTCTCTTTATTTGGACCAGTAGCTCCATGATGTAGTCCATGTTTTGTACCAATAATATCAATTTGAAAGTGATAGAATTCGTAATTCCTCCAACCCTGCAGCATCAGTATTGAAGAGCTAGGACCTTGAGCTCCATGAGTTAGACTATGCTTGATACTAACAATATCAATTCGCAAGCGCCAGTTCTTTAATCCTCACAGTTTAGGCGGGTAGTACCCCGCAGCATTAGGATTGAAGAGGAGCTCTGTGATATAGTAAATGCTTAGGCCAAGCATACCAACTATTTGTAATCGACAGTTCCTAAATCCCGATAATTTAGAGGGAAAAAAACCCTGCAGCATCAGGCTTGAGGAGTTGAAGGTAAAAATTTTGCAAGTTTCTTCTATCGATTAAAAAAAATCGCGTGAATCGGTGCAGAACCCCTGGAGGAATCGGTGGACATACATAAAAAAAAAGGTACCGGCTGAATTGGTAACCTCCTCCTTTTTGAAAGTCGGTTAAAAATGAGTAAGATCGGCAGCCCTGAGATCTTGCACCATACACAAGGATTCTGATTGGCTAACGCCATCGAAAGATCGAAAAAATTCGGAAAAAAAAACATGGCGAATTTTGGTTAAGTTGCTAATTATTTTCTACGACTGAAAATGAAAATTTGTTGGTTATCAGATCTGCGGAAATTAAGTGGTTTGGTGATTAAAAATAGTTTAAGCATTTGTATGATAGGAACTCTTGATCTTGCGCACCTTTACCACGTTCCATAAGTTTAACCACAGTTTAACCTAACCTAACTTTTCGAAATGTCTGGAATAGTGCATTTTATTAAGGATAGGCTAGATAAATAACTTTAATAACTAAACTTCTGGTTGTAAGTTTATTTTTAGCTAATGTTAGAATTATAGTTTATTGTAAGAAGTGATATAAGTACATAAACTTAGAGGTATCGAGATTAACTAATTAGGTAAGTAACACCTATCTACCTATTCTTCATTTTTCTTATCGTGAAACATTTTTCATGTCTTCCGTTGATTTATCGTAGAAGTTTTCTTGGAATAATAATGCGGAGGGTTCCAAGATCCTTCCGGATAGGTAGGAACTAGGTTTCGTATCAAATGTTTTTTTTTGTTACTAATAATTAATTGATAATAGCTTAAAAGCATCAATAGCTTGACGTTTAAGATGCGGACTGAAAACTGTAAGGTCGGAGGTTCGAATCCCACCCATTGCACTATTGTCGTACCCACTCCTAACACAAGCTTTCCGCTTATTTGGAGGGGATAGGAGGCTATTACTCATCATAACCTTTAAATGGTGATATGGTTTTGTGTTAAGTAACTGGTGACAAGCAGTCTGAGAGGCCACTGTTGTATCTGGTCTATATGTATGGATTACCTTAGGGTTTTGAGTGTTAAATTACATAATATGAAAGGCTAAATTAAAATGTGTACTATTACCTAAAATATATGTATTTTAACAACTATTTCTTTGTTTGCACACTATTTCCAGAGAGGAGTTTGCTCATTGAAACTCAATGTACTCAGTGGGACTTTATAAGTTGTATCCTTTAAATGGTGCATGGTGGTAAAATCGTGTAAGTATATTGCTATATATAATTTCATTAGAACTGAAATGCTTATGGTAACTAACATATTTAACTTAATAAGGATTAATACTGTATTCGTCTGAATAGATTTCCAATGACCACATTGTATGTGACCATTTTTTAGAAGTTAAAGTGGGTATAGTAACTATCCTTAAAAGATAGATATATGACATCGCTGACTTTTCTGTATAGACCTATGCCAACATACTACCATACATTGTTATGTTATATCTCAAGGCAGCGTTATTGATGAAAGCTCCCACCCAGCTTGACTTTTCCCAATATTTTTAACAATTATTGTCATATTTCAATCAATTTACATGGTATCTATTGGTATATGGTGTCTTCTTTGTCTATTGGTGAGAAATAAATGCTGCATTAAAATCCGTTCAGTAGTTTTGAGTTTATTGCAAACAGACATACAGACAGCGGTGGGGGACTTTGTTTTATAATATGTAGTGTTTAACGGAAATAAGTTGTACCACATAATGTACAATCCTACTTCCTACTAATATTATAAATGTGAAAGTGTGGATGTTTGTTACTCAATCACGTCGCAATGACTAAACCGATTTGGCTGAAATTTGGCACAGAGATAGATTATCGTCTGGAATAACACATAATACATACTTTTTATCCCGAAAAATAACAGAGTTCCTGCGGGAATCACAAAATCTCAATCCACGCGAACGAACTCGCGGGCTTCAGCTAGTATGCCATATTTTTTAAAATGTTTTCATAACAATTTCCAGAAGGACTTGCTTATTGGAACTCAACATACACATTGGGGCTTCATCAAAAAGCTGTATGCTTCGGATGGTACAAGAAATGACGCGAGAGCCACGAAACTGACATACAAACATGTTAATTTCAAACACTTTAAGAAGATGAAGGCAAGTAAATATTTGTTTTAATAAATATCCTTACTATCCTCAATAATGTTATTAATGCGATAGTGTGTTTGTTTGTTGGTTTGCATGGGTTATGGGTATAGTTGAGGACCGGGAGAGTGACATAGTCTACGTTTTATCCTGGAAAATCAAAGAGTTTCCACTGGATTTTAAAAACCAAATGTATGCGAGCGAAGTTGCTGCACTGGCATTAACTAGTATTGTATGTTTTCCTGTTTAAAACATACATACTAGCATTCACACACAGTTTTGCTTCCGCCATCTATCAAAAGTGATCCAAAATGGTAATTTCAATACAAAATTTTATTTTTTAGATTTTTCAGATGTTCTATTGATTTTATGTAATTTTGTTTCAATTTAAACCACCCCTGTATTAGAGCAAACAAAACAAAAATTACATTCAAATTGGTTTAGCCATTTTTTAATTTTAGCCAGACTAACTGACAGCAATTGAGTTTTATATACTTACTAGCTGATACCCGCGACTTCGTCCGCGTACATTTAGTTTTTTATCATCCCGCGGGAACTCTTTGATTTTCCGGGATAAAAAATAGCCTATGTCACTCTCCAGGTTCTCAACTACACACATGTAAAAAATTACGTTGATCCGAAGCTCTGTTACAGCGGGATTGAAGGACAAACCAACAAACCAACAAACCAACAAACCAACAAACCAACAAACACACTTTCGCATTTATAATATTAGTAGGGATATTAGTAGGGATAAAAAGATGTTCTGATTGACTGATTGATTTACTGAGTGTGTGTGTGTGAGTGAGTTAAAAATTTAAAGCATGACTTGTGTGTTGATACATCTATCAACACACAAGTCGTGCTTTAAATTTTTAAAGTATCTGTCGGTGTATTTGCGGGCTAATCTTAATAAGAAGGGCTAAACCATTTAATTAAACGCTAGTGGAGCATTACAAGGAGTGATGATGCAAGTTTGCAAGTAGGACACACATCCGTTATAATATTCGAAAACTATTAAATATACATAAGATACCTAACTGTACTCAGTGTGATTAATTTTCAATTTCAGGTCAAATACGCTGCTCAAGTTATCAACAAAAGGTGTCCTCATCCAGTGATGAACAAGATGACAACATACGAAGAACTTGTATTAGTTCATAACTATTGTGTTCCATCTATAAACATTGATAATGGCTTTTTCACTGCAAAGATGGTCTTATTAACAATTTGATTGACAGTCTGAATTGCACTGGTCATCATGGCTATCATCAGTAAACTAACTAATGCTTTGTCTTTAAACTCGTTTTAACATTTAGAGTTTTGGAATGATGCACTGAAAAAGCTACAATCAATGAAATTTGATGCTACAGACTCAAGAGAATTCTAAAATAATTTGTTCTTATAAAAGCGGTACATCACCTGTCGGATTTATCAAAAATTGAAGGTGTAAAGTTCTTGAGCCTCAAGCGTCTAAACCAGGATTCTCTAGATTTTATTTCTCTCAAATTAGAGGTAATTTTTAATCAATAATATGACCCCTGCATAATATTTGTATGCTGGTTGCACTACCGATACCGTATGCTTGGTACTCTCAGTAGTTTAATTAATAGACTGTCATTAGACATTCAGTTCTGATGTTGAAAATTTAATTTTCATTGAAAATTGTATTCCTTCAGATTTTTTTTTGAGCAATGCCTTATATGTTGGTGCAAGTTGCAAATATTTATTTCCATAACTCGATTGTGATAAATGTCAAAATTGTAAAAATGCACATTTGTCCAATGAAATTGCCCAAAATTTGTAGTTTTCGTATACACAGATTTAATCAAAAAATTGGTGTCTTGTTGATACATCTTATATAAAAAATCATCATCAAATCATCTGCGTGATTTCTTGAAAGCATTATGGCTATTTTTCAAATGCAAACAATGGTGCATTAACTTCAACAGAAGAATCCACAATGTATATTCTAGCAAAAAGGGAATGGAAATGGAAGATATGCTAAAAACACAGGTTGTTAAGGGTAGCTAAAGAGTCATTAATGTTTTAGTAAAGTCAATTACCTTTTTGTAGTATAATTTTAATTATTTGAATGCCATAAACATAGCTGTTTCCAAGGTGCTTCAATCTAGTGGGCCTCCCTAGAATAGATTGATGGGGGCCCGCTAGATTGAACTATGATACATCTGTTTCCATTCTCAATAGTTTAAGAAACGTGATTCTTTATGAAAATTAGAGAAATATAGATTGCCAATATCACACATGAACAAAACTTGCTTGCTTGCGTAAATCTAGAATAATAAATAACTTTCAGATATTATGCCATCTACCGTAATTCAATAGAACTGCGCGAAGAAATTTAAAACACTAAGAACTTGCTATTTTTAAATGATTTTATTTTATTTTAAATATTTGAAAACTTCGTTCAAATTTATTTGCCTCATTTTTAACTGAGCTCCAAAAAAGCTTTTTTTGTTTGGAGATTAATTTTTTTTATACTGTTTGGTTGATTCCGATTTTGAACTGAGTTTCCTAATAAGCTTACTGTGTTTTTATGTCCCATGTGACATGATTGTACAGAGATAGAAAATAATATTATGTATGTTTGTACATAGTAGTTAATTTGTACATTACATCATTGTTTCACAACCTCGGGGAGTCGCGTTTTTTATTAAAGGGGGTTACAATCATTGAAAATCTGGGAGAGCTTTGAAAGTTTAAATATATAAGTAAACTATTAATATAATTTTATGTATAATGAAGGTGTTGCAAGGCTTTTTACTTAACTTTTTGGCTTTTTCTTTTTAAAAATGGTTGAGAATCAATGTTGTACACAGTTTGCATTTGAGAATTAAATGCAAACTATTGATAATAATAGTAGGCAAAAAACCGCAAAAAAGAAAGACAAATTCTGAATTGAAGACGCGACCGAAGTCGCGGGCAATCGCTAGTAGTAAATTTAATGAGTATACCTGAGCAATAGTGTTGTATAAGTGTTCCTAATTATATGTTACCACCTATATACCGCGTTCATTGGCTTCTTTCAACGCATTCTTGGACAAATGCTCAAAAGGAACCACACGATGTGTGGACTAACCTGGTTTTGGAACTATGGTACCTACGCGGAGAGCATTGAATGAACCTGTTTTATTCATTCTTTAATGTTTCTTTCTGTCTTTCTTTTTTGTGTTTTATCTAGTTAGTGTAAGTGGCACTTACTGTAATAAAAAATAATAATAAAAGTGTTTTTTAATGGTATTTTGTTTTTATTTCCTAACTATTAAACTTGTTTTAGGCAAAGCTTGAGAAACCGGTAATTAACCGAAAACCGATACTAATCGAAACAAAAAATCGATGAATCTAGCACAACACTATTTTCGATTATATATACGATTCAGCCCATCTCTAATTTTACTACGTTACCGCCTACTACCACTGCTATATATACCTAGTGTAAGAAAGAGATGGCATAGGGGATTCATTCATAAATTCTATTGTTCAAACAAAATAGGTGAGACAAAAAATAAATTTAATGAATGTCATAGATATATACATCATTCTCCTCCCGCAACCCGTTTTTAGTAAGCTATTTTTAGTCTATGGACATAGCCGTCTGTATCTTTTCTGGTCTGTGGCCCATACGAACATGACCACAGACTATTAAATAAACGTAAAAATGTTACGTGTTTCACAAACACGTTTGACGGTGTACAGGCCCTCTAACATTTGTGTATTTGATAGTCTGTGATCGTGTTTGTCAAACGTATAATACGGAGTTTGATTTTTGATCGTGTGCGCTGGGGCCGTAGACAGAGAAGGCAATAGACCAAGGTACTGTGTAACCGCGACTGAAATAGAGATAACATGACGTAACGATGACGTCACATGACAAGTTCGAGTTTAATGTTGCCACAATAACTGCACTCCCCTAGTACCCCAAATTAGATGGAAAATTCTTCCCAGGATTTTTAAATAAAACGACAAAACAGATGCTGAACTGTTTTATTTTTTAAATAACATACCTACACATATAAGGTTGTCTGGGAGAGACATACCTATTAGGGTAAGCTTCTATTTTTTACATATATCTTAATATTGTGTGCAATAAAGAATTTATTATTCTTTATTGCACACAATATTAACTTCAACCACCACTTAAAAGTATAAAATAATTTTAGTTTGTACACGTAAGTCGGTTTTTTAAAAATATTTTTTTTTATACTAAAGTTTTTTAATGTACTTTCATAGGACCAATTCACTAGATAATTATTTGCTCCTTAAAAAAAATATTGAAATGCCGAATAGAAATTTAGCATATGTGAGTCACTTTGAAAAAAGATGTATGTAACACAAAGGAAAATTTTTTTTCGTTACTAGTAAGAATGTTACACAAAATAATTTGTAATGAACAGTTAAAATTTTCCTTCGATCGAGTAATGCTATTGAATTAAAAGCAACAAAAATTGTATATTTAGTCATCAAAATCATCATTAATGAAATTAACAGTATATTCCTTTTTTCAGGCAGTCGTATAAAACTGCAACTCTTCATAGTTTAAGTTAATAATTATTTAAAAAAAACATTAAAAGTCTGCCTCTAGCTATTTAAAAATGGCTTTAAAAATTAAGAACTTTGTAAATAAAATAATTCTTAAGATCGCCAACAGTTCTCGACTGGTTGTTGGACATTCGAACGAAACTTCAGGATGATTCAGAACAGTAACCGACACTATCTAACTGAATACACTTTAATCATCGCCGACATATATTATATTCTAGTATCCATCATCTTTCTTTTCTTTTCTCATAATATTCATTTCTTCCATCACGACTTTATTTTGTTTCAACAAAAATTAAAAAAAAAATTGAAAAAGTAGCCAAAGTAACCCGCCGTTACGGTATGTCAGAGGACATTACTAAAAAAAACCTATCTCCGTGCCAAATTTCAGCCATATCGGTTTAGTGTGGCGTATTGAGTAACAAACATCCATATGTTTGTTACTCAATCACGCCACACTAAACCGATATGGCTGAAATTTGGATGTATGTATGGATGGCCCTACATACATTCAAACTTTCACATTTATAATATAAGTAGGATAGGGAAAATCGGGACATTGTATAGGTACCTAAAGCTGGCAACACACATAGATACTAAATTTTCTTATTAACTGTCAGTTTGTTGGGCACAAAAGTGTGTCGACCTTGAAAAAAACTGGTTACACGATGAGGGACAAAAAATTGGGTAGCTGCGTCTCTGTTTATCACATTAATAACTTTATTTCTGCTCTCTTTTTAGTGTGAGTGAGAAAGAAATCGTCACTGGCTCTATGTCTTCTCTCTCTACGGCTGGGGCCCAAGTCTGCTATTGCAATTGTAGTTTTATTGTCTATCAATGACATGACAATTGTTATTTTTAGCAATTGTCATGTCATTGATAGACAATTGAACCCCTGGGCCCCAAGTCAAATTGCTAAAAGTAGCAATTGGGATGTCATTGATAGACAATTGAACTCCAATAGCAATAGCATTGCAATAGCAGACTTGGGCCCCTGGTGTTTGCTGACCTTGTTCAAACAAAGCCTTAACAAAAACGTAAAATTTGTCATAAAAATTTTACACGTTTGACAAACATGTTTGACCGTGTACGGGCCCCATAAGCCACAATGTAGGTACAAGACGGATAAAATATACGTCCTGTGGTCCTGCCTATATATTTTGTCCAAATTCCTCGTGTTCGTGGTCTGTGGTTCAAATACTAACGTAGTAATAATTATCTGTGGTGTCTGTGATATGAATCCCAAGAGAATATAACCACCTCGTTATACGAATCATTAATCTGTGGTTAAACTTACCAAGAGAATATAAACGGAATATAGGGTGACCAACCCAATAGCTAGCACTGCACCAGTTTATTCGCACTTTGGCAAAAAAGATTAAAATATAAGTTTCTGATTGTGGTTTTTAATTTTTAGATTAAAAAATATTTAGAGGAATTCATATTTTTCACAATCAAAACCTTTCTAATCTGGAAAGTTTTAAAATGACGTCAGTATCGTAGTTGAAAGATATCGTTCTGGAGTTCCCGAAGTTTTTCGGCCATTTTGACTCATCGACGTTAAAGGTCAGTACTTACTTAATAATGATTTAACTGTGGTTTTATTTGAGTTTTAATAATATAATTGTTTTCAATTGATTTTCTAAGTATTATTAGTTACTAATTCAAAAAGTAAATGAAACTTTCCCGTTATTTCATTGCAAAACAAGGGGTGTCAGTATCTGGTTACAAAATTTGGAGATTTTCCTGTTTATTTACACTCCGAAGCGATTAGATTCCCTAGCAGACTGGGAGTCTGTAGACGATCTTAACAAGTGTGTGTAAACTGTCCATACTCTGGAGTCTAAATTCTTTAAGACCCATCACACGAAAAGGACCAAGAAGTTCTCTAACCTTACTCTCAAACTGATGGAAGACAGACAAGAGATGAGACTTCAGTCGTCAGCAGACGCGGATGCCTACTGGTAGGTTAATAGGTAGATCTCTAAGAAAAGAACTCGCGACCTGCGGGCCTTGAATACCAATTAGTGTATTAAAGATACCATCTAGTGGAACAGAAGTTCCATTCCAAAGTGTCCGTGCGAGATCTATCTATCGCACATAGCCAGCTGACGCGGCTGAAAACTGACGAAGGCTGTCACGTTTCTTCTCCACCTGAGGTATGGAGAGAGGTTGAGAAGTTCTATGGGCAGTTATTTATCACGAAACAAAAATCATTCAGCGGACGATGGAGAGAGATATCTGTAAGAGAATCAAAGTCACGGACATAGCTAAGCGAAACTGAAGTGGAAATGGGCGGGCATATAGTTCGAAGAGCTGATGGTCGATCGGATCCCATGGTGTTGGAGTAGCGATCCCGTACCGGGAAGCTAGGTGGACCGACGACATCAAACGAGTCGCAGAGAGCCGCTGGATTCAGGTAGCGTAAGACCGAGGCCTGTGGAAGTCCATATAAGAGACCTTTGTCCAGCTGTGGACGTCTGTCGTTTGATAAAGACTATGTTTACGTTTTCTTTTTAAATATGTAAGGGTGTTTGTTTTAAATATAATAAATATAAAAAAATTAAGTCTACAGTTACTATAAGAATTTCCGTATATTATTTCGTAATAAAATCTATATTCTAAAAGACTTCCGTAGGTAGCCTAGCGTTATATTTCCCTTAAACTCTATTAAAATCTGAGTGTTGATAATTGGATAATTTTGTGCCCATAACTGGTAACAAATGTGCGAATAATTGGGGACTGGGTCATTTTTCAATCTTATTTAAAATTCTAGTTGATTTAAACAAAAAAATTTCAATATCTTCTTTAATTATATATTTTATTAAACAAGTAATCTTATAAACACAGTGATTTATAGAATTTGGTTAAATTTATACTTAAAAAACATATTTGAAATAAGATAAACTCTTAAAGTGCCCATAATTGGGTCTGCCACCCTAATCACTCTGTTTTACCTATTTTAAAAATTAAAAACAATGTAAAAAAATTAAATTGTGTAATAAAAACTAAATTCGGGCAACTGTATTAATAAATCTCTTTTATTTAGAGATATGTACATAAAATATGTAATTTTGAAAATTGATTTTCTCGGAGTGCTGTCAAGAGTGAGTAATAGTATATTGACTGAATCTACAATAAAATCAAAATAAAAGTTCGATAATATTTAGTTTTACCTATCCCAGAATTTCAGCAAGGTTAAAACATTACGTCCTAAAAGACTAAAAACTAAAATAGATATGGAGACCAAGTGTCGTGAAGATCCTGTTGTTCTTAAGCTGGATTCACCGGAGTTTAAAAAAATTTTCACACAAGAAGTATTGGATCTTAAAAAGATATTTGATAAATATAATTATGAAATTAGAATAGCTGGTGGCGCTGTGAGGTGAGGATTCCCTGTTGCACTTGTATAAAAAAAAAAAAAAGTTGATCTTGTACATTTCCTTTTTTTTAGACATAGATAGGCATTTTGGAGTATGGATGTGTCCTAAATTTAGTTTGGTTATAAATTAGAATTAATTTAAAATTTAATTCAAATGTTTTATTTAATTGATATAAAAATATAAATTAATATAATTAATAATCATATAATCATATAATTTAAATATAAAATTCTGTTCAAATACTCTTATCTTTTTTAGAGACTTATTACTAGGGCAGCAAGCAAAAGACCTAGATTTTGCTACTGTAGCCACTCCAGAACAGATGAAGCAAATGTTCAATGCAGAAAATATCCGCATGATAAATGTAAGTGGAGAGAAGCATGGCACAATCACTCCCAGGATTAATGACAAGGAGAACTTTGAAGTTACAACATTGAGGATAGACATGATCACTGATGGCAGACATGCTGAAGTGGAATTCACTAGGGATTGGAAGTTAGATGCAAACAGAAGAGATCTTACAATAAACTCAATGTTTCTAGGTTAATTCTATTTATTACTTGTTGATTAGCACAACTTTATACTTTGATGCAGGATTTTAAGAATCACATGACTAGCATAAAATGTAGCTTTGATCAATCAGTGTTTTGTTATAGATTTGCAAGGCTTATGATGATAATTCTATTGCAGGATTTGATGGTACTGTTTATGATTATTTCTATGGCTATGATGATTTGCGAAACAGGCGAATTGCATTTGTTGGGGATCCTGATGTGCGAATTAAGGAAGATTATTTAAGAATTATGCGTTACTTCCGGTTTTATGGAAGAATAGCTGAGAAAGCTAACAATCATGACCAACATACTTTAGAAAAGATCAAGGCTAACATAGAAGGTTTGCAAAATGTTTCTGGCGAGAGGATATGGATGGAATTGAAAAAGACACTTCAAGGGAATTTTGCTGGTGACTTATTAAAAATAATGTTAAGTGTGGGCATTGGACAATACATTGGTATATCTCAAATTATTATTTACTTTTATTAATTACACATATTTTGCTTATGATATTTTAGAATACACATCTGCTATGAAGATTCTAAGCTTGAATACCACATAGCACTAATTCATATTAAATCCATACTTGCATCCATAATATTATAAATGCAAAAGTAATGAAAGAATGTCTGTCTGTTTGTTACTTTTTCATGGTTTAACTGCTTAACAGATCTCTACAAAATTTGGCACAGAGATAGCATTCATCCTGAGGACTGGCATAGGATACTTTTAATTCAAGAAATTATCTGGAATTACCCAATAATATTTATGTGTTAAAGAATTACCTGAAAAAATATTCCCTAAATAGTTTTTAGAAAACTAAATCACAGAAATTATACAAAGTTTAATGTAAAGAAATTGAAAACTACACTATTTATTTTTTATAAAACAATGCAGGTATACCAAATCCTAATGTGGAGGAACTAGACATGCTTTTAAATAGAAGTAAGCACTTGGAATTACATCCTATGAGTTACTTAGCAGCCCTGCTTAGAAATATAGATGATGTAACACTGCTACACGCCCGGCTGAAATTCTCTAGCTATGAGAGGGACATGGCATATTTCATTGTTGAACATAGGGATGAAAAAGACAGCTCAAGACCTTTGCTGTAAGTAAATCTATCTAAACCACTCACAGGAGCTTAAATGGGATATATTTTTGAGGTGTGGGAACCAAAAATCCAAGTGGAACTTCAGTTTTTGGGATAAAAGTAGCACAAATGTTGTTCTCCAGGTCCTCAAATATACCCATGAAAAAAATCACTTCAATCCATGGCACTGTTGCAGCATTATTGAAGGAAAAATCAACAAACAAACACTTTCGCATTTGTATTAATTATTCGAACTTAGTGTGATGGGGCACTTATGGAGTGATTTTTGATACCTTGGATTACATTATTGCCATTTTCATAGGAATCTCTAATTTTTTGAAAATAAAATCAGTATAGCTTATATTACGCGCCGATATCCAATCTTTCGTCTATATAATATTAGTATAGATTTCTCTAAATGTGTCCTGTCCATGATGCCACAGATGGATAGATGGCTGGACTCATGGATATTTAATGAAGCTGAGG
The DNA here is from genome assembly GCA_933228805.2 of Hipparchia semele. NCBI lineage: Eukaryota > Metazoa > Arthropoda > Insecta > Lepidoptera > Nymphalidae > Hipparchia > Hipparchia semele. Next base: position 8,257,252 of record OW121725.1, on the reverse strand, counting down.
TTGCTTCAATGTGTTCAGATGAAAATATATAATATTTCTTAATCTAAATAGTTAATTTCTTTTTAGGCCATATGAGAAATTAGTATTAAATACTAAAATTAAACAAAAAGATGCTGTTGATTATGTTCGTGAAGTTCTCAAATATAGAGGTGCAGAAAAACTACTGGAAATGTTTAACAGCTGGGAGATACCACGTTTCCCCATCAGTGGTAAAACATTAAAGGAGAACGGAGTTCCTCCTGGCAAGATGTATGGACCAATTATAAACAAACTAAAAGATATCTGGATAGAAAATCAATATAAACAAACCACTGAAGATTTAGTCAAATTGTTACCAAGTATAATAGATCAACATAAAAAATGATGTTAAAATTATTTACTTATATCTATATAATTTCAAATATAAAATATTCAGTACATAACTTTTTTATTTCCAGTAAATTATTGTGATTAGTTGCAATAAATGAATAATACTTTTACAAAGCAAAATTCTTTGGGGCAGAATATGGTTCAAATTTATCACAGCCATCATCGCTATCCTCATGGTCCTTGAAGCATTGTTTGCAAAATAGATATTTGCAACCCAGGCATCGCATTTTGGCATCCTCATTACATATTTCGCAGAATGGTAACTCATCCATAACTGGATCAGTCTCAGTGGCTAAATCATTCTCTAATGATGCTTCAGCTTTCACCTGTGACAAAAAAAATATTAAATATCATACTGTAATATATATTACCAGTGGCATGCACAGGTTTTAAAAATGTTAGACGCATTAGGCATGTGCAATATTAAGGTCAAACAGTCATCATTATATTAATATATATATAGCTACTGGGGCTGATTCACTGACACACTGATTGACTCACTGACTGACTCATTGATCACCTCTCCTGTAAAATTTTGTATGAAAAAATTTTTTTTCACTCACGGTTTCGTATGGAGGACAAAAATTCATTCGGAACAAAAATATGGAGAGAGCTGATGATTGAGGATTTCGGAGACGGGTGAGGAGCACCGGCCAGAGTATCGAAGATAGGTGGGGGGTGTTCAACCAAATGTCACTCGAAACCTCATCCAATTGGCAGAGAGCCGAAAAAAAACTCCAAAATGATGGATTCAAGATGGCGGCCATACAAATTTCGTCGGTGTCTATTGGTCGCGCCGAAGCGCGAATAGTTTTCGTTTAACCGCTCGAATCCGACCATCCTGTCAAAATTTCCTACCTAATACCGACCCCCCCTGGCCTGAAGAAGTGTCAGTGCATCGATGACCGTCAATTAACGTAAACGCGCCGCTAAAGCTGGTGCATCGCCGCGCCGCTCCTAGTGATTCAGTGTTGATCTGGACTTGCCAACAAACTTGCCTTCTTGGTTTTCGTCAGTCGAAGGAGTGAGAAAGGAAGAGTGAAGCATCGAAAAGTATCCATGAACGTACGCGCGGCTCGCTGAAGTATCGCGGTGCCGCTCCAAAGGATTCAGGTCAGTGCCTTTACCCTTTTCCTATAGACACCCCATAACTCCGCGGCCCAAACCCAACCCCAGTCGGATTTGAGCAAACCCCGCGAAAATTATACAGTCCACATCGAAACCAAACAATCTAGTTTCTAGCCGTCCCCGCGCCGCCATATTTTTTTGGTTCCAATCGAACCGGATTTTACCGCTAATTTTCTCGATAGTTTTACAATTTCCAAGTAGGTAATTGTTTTCCCGCGTCCTAAAATCTTGTTCCCTAAGCGAATTATTATCGTTCGTCCCGCATTGCTTAGGAAATAGGGTTCATTTAGGTATTAACTAGGTACCTACATATAGCTCATATAGGTGATAGATAGGTCATACGTTACTTATTTATCGTAATCCTAATCGTATATCGCATCCCGATCTATCCCAGTATAGATATTAATCGAAATATTAGTTTATTAGTAGTTATTTTAAGTAATTATTTTGTGTAATTACCTACGCGTCATAAACGTATTCGCTTGGCCATCGGTGCATAGTTGCAAGTACTTGTATCTTAGATTACAGCGGTGTGCGTGACCTTCATCGCGGCCGTGACCGCCCGCTCGCTCCCTTTCACTTTTTGCTGAAATTCATAACTTTAAATACTTATACGCCGAATCGAAGTTTCATTCGTGTATTAGGAACTTAGTCTCGACATTTTTGAATCTAGTTTATATTCAAAATGACGAAGACTGAAGATACCGCAGATATACAATTAATTCTATTAGAACAGAGACGCAATTCGATATTTGAGTATCTACAAGAAACATTCGATTTATCGAAAAACATAGGCGTTAACCCGTCGGTCCGGGAAGAATTTCTCGACGCAAGTAGTAATGTCGATACGTTACGCTCTGAATTCAGTAAAATAGTGGAGGATTATAATAATCGTTTATTAGCACTGAACCCGAAAGCGAAGCCGGAGTTCAAATGTTTGTTATCGTTCGAACGCCTATACGGTCGTATCAAGCGCTTAGTCTCGCAGTACGCCGATGATAATAAGGTTGAGAATGAGAATGAGCCGCGAAGACTTAAACCTTATTTGCCCCCGATTCAATTAGTGTCTTTCGATGGATACGATTTAAAATCGTGGAGTCTCTTCTACGCTAACTTTAAAACTGTTATACACGAAAATAAGTCCCTTACGGATGCCGAAAAACTTTATTATCTCTTAGGTAAGCTGTCGGGAAAGGCGAAATTAGCTTGTGCCGGTATTACACCGTGCGCAGAAAACTACGAATTAATTTTTAAAACGTTAGTAGATAAATTTGAAGATAAACGCTATTTGGCTACGTCGTATATGGATCAAATTTATAACATTAAGGCGATGTCAAACGCGACTCCGACCAACCTTGAAAATTTTTTGGACACTTTTGCATCGTCGATCGCCGCGCTTAAAAATTTAAATTTGAGTAATCTGGCTGACTTCATATTTTTATACCTCGCTCAAAAGAAGTTAGATCCGGAGACTGTTCGCCTGTTCGAGTTGAATAAACATAGTTGTGAGATACCCTTGTATGACGATTTCGTTGCTTTCATTCGCGAACATATTAAGGTACTGCAACGCACTTCCGGGAAACAAGAAGTTCCGAAAAGTGCTGAGCGGAAGGTGGATACGGCATCTAAGCCTCACAAACCACCCAAGCCGACGCATACCTATACTAGTACCGCGACTACGTCTGCACAGTCTTTGTGTTCTCTTTGTAACTCACAACACGAACATTTATATAATTGTTCCGCCTTTCATAAGATGTCCGTTGAAGATCGTTTCAAGTTTGTTAAGGCGAATAATCTTTGTATAAATTGCACTGGAAACCACCGGTTGGCCACTTGTTCTAGCAAGTCAAGGTGCCGCTGGTGCTCGTTACCTCATCATAGTATGCTCCACAGGCATTCCGCAACCGCAAATTCCGCAACTTCGAGTGCGGCTTCTAGTGATGCTTCTTCGCAGAAGATGCCCGGTGTTGTTGAGCAGCCTCCTGCTTCTATCAGCACTACCGGCACTAGTAACTCGAAACCTTCAGGTTCACCCGCGCACTCCAAGGAAGTATCGCTTTGTTCCTTATCGAGTTGTAATGTTTCTCGTGCACCGACTACGGTGCTGCTCGCTACCGCACGCGTTATAGTTTTCGACGCCAAAGGCAAGGAGTACTCTGCGCGCGCATTATTGGACAGTGCTTCACAGAGTAACTTCGTCAGTCGGGATTTATGTCAACGCTTAGGTTTAAAGACAAACCAGAATCCAAACTGTTCTGTAGTTAAAGGGATTGGAGGTACAACCAAACCGATCCAAGGCGCAGTTTCTATTAGATTTTTCTCTAGGTTTGATCTCAGCGTTTGTTTTAACATGGACTCGCTCGTGGTAGACAAGGTAACGGAACTCTTGCCCACAGTCCCGATAGATATTTCGAGTTTGATAAATTTCAATAACTTACCTTTGGCTGACGACACTTACTCCACTCCAGGAGACATTGATCTGCTGATTGGAGCTTCAATCTTTCCGCATCTCCTATTATCTCGCAAGGTTCAAGGTCAATCGAATTGTACCTCACCGCTAGCCCTAGAAACGGTGTTGGGCTATGTTATCGTTGGTTCTGCTCCTGTACGTGTTAACAGCTTCGCCACGGTATCATATTGTTGTGCTACAGATCCGCTAGATGATGCTGTGCGAAAATTCTGGCAAATAGAAGAGGTGAACGCACCGAAACAATTAAGTCCAGATGACACGGCGTGTGAAGAAATTTATAGCAGCACGACTACCCGTGAGGCAGACGGACGATATGTAGTCGCACTTCCATTTAAGGGTGATGTATTGTCGTTAGGCGATTCTTTTAAAAAGGCTAAAACTCGCTTCCTTTGCTTAGAGCGTAAAATGTTAGCGTCACCTAAGCTTAAGGAGGCCTACGACAACGTCATTACCGAATACCTAGACAAAGGTTATATCTCTCCCGCACCCCCGGACACGGAGGCAACGCAGAGCTTGCCCTCGTATACGATTTCGCACCATGGGGTCATACGAGATGACAAGTTGACTTCTAAGTTGCGCGTTGTCCTGGACGCCAGTTCCAAGACAACCACTCAAGTTTCCCTCAATGACCTTCTGTATGGCGGTCAGAATCTACAAGGGAATCTATTCAATATTATTGTTAATTTTCGCTTATATCGTACCGCTCTTTCAGCTGACATTCGTCAGATGTTTCTTTGTATTGGAGTTCATCCATGTGATCGCAGATTCCAACGCATTTTATACCGCTTTTCTCCGCAAGAACCCTTAAGGGTCTATGAATTTAACCGCGTTTGTTTCGGGCTTAAGTCAAGTCCATTTCATGCTCTTCGTACAGTGAAGCAGCTTCTTTCAGACGAAGGTGCTTCTTACCCGCGCGCTAAAGAAACTTTAGATATAGGGCTATACATGGATGACTTTGTCTATAGCATTGACAATGAAGACGATGCTATCTCCACCGCTGCCGAAGTGATTGCTCTGATGAAAGCTGGTCAGTTCGACCTGGTGAAATGGACAAGCAACTCACAAAAGGTGTTAAATTCGATTCCGCTGTCGCATCGACTTTCCGCGATTAAAGAGTTTGAGGACTCTGAGCCACATAAGGTGCTCGGCCTATGTTGGTCTCCCGCAACAGACTATTTCGGTCTCAAAATTAGTGTTCCCGCTGAATCTTGTACAAAACGTACCATTTTGTCATGTGTCGCTAGGATATGGGACGTCATGGGTTTCGTTGCTCCCGTCGTCTTATATGCAAAGCTTCTCATTAAACAACTCTGGTTGTGTGAATGTGATTGGGACGATGTGCCCCCTGGTCACATTGCTGATCAGTGGTCTTGTTTCAAAAGAGAACTACCTTTGCTCAGCGAATTGAAAATTCCACGGCACGTAGGCATCTCGACCGGCGATATCATTACGATCGTGGGGTTTGCAGATGCGAGCGAAAAGGCTTACGGAGGAGTAATTTACTTCCACGTGAAAGACAGCAGAGGTATTCGCAAAAACGCAGTCTTTTTAATAACAGCTAAATCCAAAGTCTCGCCTCGCAAGACTATAACGCTTGCGAGGTTGGAGCTTTGTGTCATTCTGTTGCTGAGCAGCTTAATGACCAAGGTCATTGAAGCCTGCCATAACCGCCTTGTTATTGACCGAGTTCTCGCCTTTTCAGACTCAACGGTGGCGTTGTGTTGGGTATACTCCTCACCTCATCGTTGGGACACTTTTGTGGCCAATCGGGTCACCAAAATTCAAAATGAATTTCCCGCTCAAACTTTTTTCCATGTGCAAGGCACGGAAAATCCCGCTGATTGTTTGTCGCGAGGTCTTACCCCCGCACAAATAACTGATCACCCGCTTTGGTTCTCTGGTCCTAAATGGCTTGAGTTAGATTCAAATCTTTGGCCTGTTACCGCTTTCAATCCTTCCACCGTGTCACAGCCTCCAGAGGAAAAGAAACACGTTTTGCTCACTGCAGAAAGCAGTGAAAGAAATTTAATAATTTCGCTAGCTGATCGCTTTTCGTCATGGTCGAAATTCATACGTTGTGTGGTTTTCGTTTGCCGCTTCGCTAAGCTACTACCGCGTCGTGATACGGTGATTGCATCGGATCTGGATTACGCTGAAAGTTTAATATTGCGTGAACTTCAGCGCTTTCACTTCGCGAACGAGATTGTTAATTTACAAGCAGGTAAACGTTGTAGTCCAATGTTTCAACGTCTCAAACCTTTCCTTCAGGACGGCATCATTAGAGTCGGAGGTCGTCTGAGAAACGCCGATATAAGTTTCGATACAAAACATCCGATTATACTTCCTCGAAAGGATCATATATTAAATCTTTTAGTTGACTATCATCATAAAGTCAATTGTCATGCAGGTCCAGATTTATTGATGTCCATACTCCGTCAGAGGTATTGGATTCTTTCCGCTCGTAATTTAAGTCGAAGCCGGGTACACAAATGTCTACCCTGCTTTAGACTCCGCGCTAAACCAAACTTTCCAGAAATGGCAGATCACCGCTCCTGTCGAGTTACGCCGGCCGTGAAACCGTTTATACACACTGGCACTGATTACGCAGGGCCTTTTAAGGTGACTGTTTCTCGCGGTCGTGGAATTCGATCAATGAAGGCATACGTTTGTCTTTTCGTGTGCTTAACCACTCGCGCTGTACACATAGAAGTTGCCAGCGACTTAAGTACAGATAGTTTCCTCGGGGCGTTTAAGCGTTTTTTATCCCGCCGCGGTTTTGTCGCTCGCGTTCATTCCGACAATGCGTCAAATTATGTTTGCGCCAAGCGCACGCTTTCGGAATTGCACGAATTTTTAGCGTCCAAACACTTCAGGTCTGAATTTGGTCACATACTAGCCGAAAATCGCATCGAGTGGTCACTTAATGTTCCAACTGCTTGCCATTTTGGCGGTAATTGGGAGGCCAACATTAAGTGCCTCAAAACTCATCTATATCGCGTGATAGGCGACCAAATTCTTTCCTTGGAAGAGTTCAATACTGTGCTTGCTCAGATCGAGGCAGTAATGAACTCCCGTCCATTGTGCCGCACGCTATCTAATGATCCATCGGAACCTCTCGCGTTGACACCGGCTCATTTTCTCACTCTCACCCCCTTAAAATATCTTCCGGCTAGGGAGATAGAAGATGGTCCGTTACATTTGCTCTCGCGTCAAGAACTTATTGATAAACTTGTTCAGTCATTCTGGAAACGATGGAAGGCTGATTATTTACATACGCTACAGACTCGAAACAAATGGAACACGCCAACCAATCCGATCGCTAAGGGAGATGTGGTAATAATTACCGTCGATAATGCACCGCCTCTTCACTGGCCGTTAGGGCTAGTCGAGGAAGTTTTTCCTGGATCGAATGGTGTCACGCGTGTTGTCCGCGTTCGTACTGCTACAGGTACCTATCTACGTCCTGTAGTGCGTCTTTGTCCCTTACCTAAACAGTAATTAGTTTAACTTCAACTCATCTGCTTAGGTTAGGATTCTTATTTAGTTAGGTTAGCTTATTATACTTAAGTCAATAAATAATTTCGTTTAAACTCTCCGCGTCGTAGTTTCTTTGAAGGTAGCCCTTCAAGCCCGGGGACATGGTCGCGCCGAAGCGCGAATAGTTTTCGTTTAACCGCTCGAATCCGACCATCCTGTCAAAATTTCCTACCTAATACCGACCCCCCCTGGCCTGAAGAAGTGTCAGTGCATCGATGACCGTCAATTAACGTAAACGCGCCGCTAAAGCTGGTGCATCGCCGCGCCGCTCCTAGTGATTCAGTGTTGATCTGGACTTGCCAACAAACTTGCCTTCTTGGTTTTCGTCAGTCGAAGGAGTGAGAAAGGAAGAGTGAAGCATCGAAAAGTATCCATGAACGTACGCGCGGCTCGCTGAAGTATCGCGGTGCCGCTCCAAAGGATTCAGGTCAGTGCCTTTACCCTTTTCCTATAGACACCCCATAACTCCGCGGCCCAAACCCAACCCCAGTCGGATTTGAGCAAACCCCGCGAAAATTATACAGTCCACATCGAAACCAAACAATCTAGTTTCTAGCCGTCCCCGCGCCGCCATCTATTATGGAGACTATAAACGATAGAAGAATGGTTTCTTGGGAAAAGATGATCAGGACCCGAAGGTCTACTTGATGAATAGAAAGAAAATTCAAGATGGCGGATTTTATTTTTTTCCATACAAAATATATGCAAGACTTTGATACGGTTCTTTTTCAAAATTTCTAATGGTTTCGTATAGAGGACAAAAATTAATTTGGAGGAAAAATATGGAGAGAGCTGATGGTTGAGGATTTCGGAGACGGGTGAGGAGCACGGCCAGGGGATTGAAGTTAGGTGGGGGGTGCTCAAACAAAAATCACCAGAAACCTCATTCAATTGGCAGAGAGCTGAAAAAAAATTCATTATGGCGGATTCAAGATGGCGGCCATACAAATTTCTAAAAAGATGACCAATCCCGAAGATCTATTTGGTGAACAGAAAAACCGCGGTTCGCTTTAGCGAGCCGCGCACCCACGCGCCCTACTAGTTATATATATACATAATATGTATCTATATTATAGAAACCTTCAAGGTAGGCTGAGCTTTTGTTAAGATGGGACTACTGTATATAACATGTATTGATACCCACTGAAGATGAAGTGTGCATGGCAATTTTATCAATCCAATCCTGTTGATGTCTTTCTCTACTCACACTAAAATTAAATATCATGGCCACATACTCGTATGGTGCCAGAAATTTACTAAATCACCCGAAAAATTCATCAGAACCTACCTTTTGAATTATCTTCTTGATAGTTTCCTCTTCATCTTCCGAGCTCTCATTGTTATCTTTAGGGGCAACTTTATCAGGCTTGGAACTTTCAATGCCTTTCAGCGTTTGAAGTCTGGCTTCTATGTTACTGACCAGCCCATCAAACTCGTCCCCATATTTCTTATCAATACTTCCTTGTTCCATATATTGCCTCAATAGTTCTTGAACTTGTTCTTCTTCTGTTTTATTAGCAGAAATGGTTGGCACCACCGGCTAAAATGCAACACAGAAGCAAAATTTAAAACATTTCTAAAAATAGGCATTTTTCAAACTATTTTGAAAAATCCTCATTTTAAAACTAGCCTTTAAATTTTTTTTATCAAACATCAAAAAGTGTGAACTATGACAAATATTTTGACACAATTTTTGCAGTTTAATTGATAATTTAAAATGGTTGTCAAAGTTAAAACTGTGTCTGTTATTTTACTTACTTTGGAAGCCCCCTATTCAATAAACTTCAATATAAAATTATTTTATTTTTAACATAGGCAATATCTCAACTCAATTTACCATTAAGGCAGACATATTTGTAAAAGTATCTTAAAAACCAGAAGGATCAGTTTGGACACTACCACTCTCAAAGGTTCACTTAAACAAGTGGCAGTATATTGTTGAAAGGGTGCCACTGTACAAGCAGTGGCGTGCACAGAATGTACTACAGGGTAGGCAGATGATACAAAATGGAAAAAATCTTCAGTGCGAATTTAAAAAAACTTAAGGGTAGGCATTGTAAAAATTATAAAAAGCCTACCCTTAAGTTTTTATAACTCGTACTGGCGATTTTCTCCATTTTATATCATTTTTCCGCATTATGCCTACCCTCTGTGCACACCACTGTGTACAAGCATGTACTTTTTACAGCAGCATTTTCATGGATTTAACAAAGTACACTGTGTGTAAAATCACCTTACTCTGAAGAGCACTTATAGGTACTCCTTTTATATTGGCTAATCTTGATACCAGTTCTGCATCTGAAGTAGAAGGGACCTGTCCTTTTAGTTTTTGTAATCTTTCAGTAACTTCATCATTACTGGTTTTAGCTATATTGTCCTGTCCTGTGTTCTGTTTTAGCTTCTTAAGTCTTTCAGATATTTCTTTTTCCACTAAATCTTCACTTGTAGACCCGCTGTGTCCTGCAGTATTCTCTGTGATACCAATTCTTCTGGAATAAAAATTGAAATACATATATATTTATGCATATAATAACTAAATCACTTATATTTATTAAGCACAATTTTTGCAGAATTGCTATGATTAAACTAAATAAAAGCTGCAATATTATGTCATGTTTGAAATTAACTTACTTGTAGTAGGCATCTGGTGGATCAATTTTTTTAGGTTCACTTAGATTTGTCGATTGCTTACATTTAGAACATACCTAAAACGACGTAAATCTATAGAAATAAAAAATCAACAAGTACCTACTGCTACCTACTAACACTGATTTAAAACAACTTACCATTACTTCAGAATTGAGTTTTTGCAAGAATACTTTATTTTTTAGACATTTTGAGCAGTAACTAAACCCACAGCAGGGACATCCTTTCTAAAAATGGAATAATTATACTTTATAGAATAAAACACAAGTTACAACTCCATTTAATTAATCGTAATAGGTATTTACCTCGGGACGAAATAAGGAAAATGTTTTTGAACAAGAATTACAGGCCATAATGATTTATTTACATTGAATTTGAAACTATCGAAACTATATTATTCTGAATTCGTACAATTAGGGATCCGCAAAAAGTATCGATACTTGAGTAGTATCGATACTTGCGATGCGATACCTAGTATTTTCGTACTCGATACTTTTGTTCCGATACTTTACTAGGTATCGATACTTTCTGATGTACTCGATACTTTTTCCTTCACTATTTGATCCTGAATTTATATTACGGGAATCCCCGAATCTCCTAATCAGCGATTATGTGTGAGTGTGGCCAGTTGAGTACTTTAATTGGATCTTGGTATTTCGAAATGGGATGATTTCTTGAATGATATCTTATTATTATTTTTTGAAAAAGTTGCATATTATTCACTGTTTGAACGTAGCTATATTATGTATGACAATAACTTGTACGTGCATATTATTAGGTAGGAATTTGTATAAACTTTAGGTAATTTAGTTACAAATTAAATTAATATTCTGGTAACATTAATTATTTAAATATGACCAAAAAGAGTAAATTTAATATATGACTGCAGGCTGCTGGCAGAAAATTAGCTCGAAAGAGAAATTAAATTTATTATCATTATTTTCTTTATTGATTTCAACTGTGTTGGTACTAGTGTGAAAGTCTAGAGTCTAGACTGTGTTGGTGCTAGTGAAAGTCAAGAAACCAAAATGCCGCCTCCTGGTGGGAGCAGCGATGTCTGGCTAAGTTTCAGAAAGGTTGACAAAACTACTGCTACCTGTAAAATCTGTTTTAAAGTGCTTAAAACGAGTGGGAACACGTCAAATTTGAAGAAACATTTAAACACTCACAGCCGACAGAGGTAAGTACCAACAATCATTCACTGTGTACCTTTACTAGTACCTAACAGCCCGGCCACACTGCGTTTTTCAGCCGCGCGTTTTCGCGTTTATATTACCTTTTGCGTATTTGCGTCTGCTGCGAGTTTTGGCGTTTCTAAAACGCGAAAACGCGCGTTTTCGTGTTTTTATTACCTTTTGCGTATTTGCGTCTGATGCGCGTTTTGGCGTTTCGAAAACGTGAAAACGCGCGTTTTCGCATTTTTATAGCCTTTTGTTCTTTATATTTTCCGTATAGTGAATAAGAATACGCTAGTGTATCTGTCTGTTCCCACGTAGCTCCCTAACAACTACACCGATTTTGATGCAGTTTTTTTCTATTTCAAACACGTGATCGAGATGGATCTTATCTATGATTTACGAATATTTGCTTAGGCGTTTGAAGATCATCAGCTTATTTTCTACTTGTCCCCGCCATATTGAAATTCTTTGTTATTGGACCGATTTCGTTCAAAATCGATATTTAGTCTTCTTGTTCACATCACTAGCACGTTAGTTCTGAGTTATTGCCACGTTGCGTATGCATTAAAAATCCCCGTCCGTGTTTACTAACCACGTTCGGCCCCGTCCCGTCCACGTCCCGTCCCGTCCCGTGCACGTTACGTATGCAGCGGCCTTTTAACACGTTTCCCGAGGCAAAGAAAAAGTACTCGATACTGAGTAGTATCGATACTTTTGATCCGATACTTTCATCGGTATCGATACTTTTGATACGATACTTGGCATCGAGTAGGTATCGATACTTTAAAAAATTTGCGGAACCCTACGTACAATCTATTAGGTAGGTACTAGGTAGATAAAATAATTTCAGTAGGTAAAATTAAATAGGTAGTAAATAAAATACCTGTCCATGTCATAAGCAATCACATAAACTAGTGTTGCCTATTGATAGTCTAATATCGATAGTTAAGGCAAAACCAATTGTATAGTTCTTTGACTTTCAATTTACGAGAGCGCGTGAGCTTGACTTCTGGTTACGTCGTGTACATATGCACATTGCGTAAGTGTGCGTGTTTGTCAGCGAGCCAAGGTGGGAGCGGTCAGGCGCGAGCCAGCTCTCGCTCACACTTATAAAGATACGACACACACACCAACCATGAGTCACGTACCCTCGTGAGTTGCAAGAACTGTAACTAGTAGTTACAGTAGTAGTTGTAGTTACTAACTACAATCTATCGATAGTATTGACACGCGGCAATACTGTCAATCGTATTATCGATATCCTGAAAAGTTTTCGACGTCAACTATCGATAGTTTAGCAACACTAACTTAAAACCACAGAGTATTACTTTTGAATTCAGAGAATTCATATTAAACTGTGGGAGCACTGACCTCTATCTTTAATCTATGATTAACACTGGACTAGTTGAATCTATGGATCAATTTGAAGCGCCACATTTGATCTTTACTCTATGCATTTGATATACGTATGTCTCTGGAACTAATAATATTCTAAATGGCGCAATTACAGATGAAATATACTCTACCATAGAATTAGAATGGCGGCATATAGTTGTACCTACTTAGGTAACGATGTAGGACTAGGGCTGCGGCGGCTGCGGGCTGTGCACATCGATTACAAAAACTTACAAGAGTCGTTTCAACTTCAGTAAAGAGTATCACACCTCTAGTAGATATGTTTATCTTTATTATTAACAAAAGACGTGGCACTCGGAGACTGCCGCGGTAAAGCTATTGCATAGCATTTTTTATCAACGCCATCTAGCGGTGAGAGGAGTCCCGTGTCAGGTTATTTTCGTTATGGAATTTCTGGATTCGGTCTCCACGCTCAAGGCCCGCGATAGAAGCTATGCAATAGCTTAAAAATAAAGTATATGTAATTTGACTTATGTAATCTTTATTCAATAATATGGGTGGTTTGCGAGTTTCAACCATACATTTCAAGAGTAAAGTAATGGTTTCAATACACAGTCAGCGGATAAAAGTCAACAAGATTAGTTAAGGTCATTTTCCGCCCATCAGGCTGTGCATTCCACTTGAACCTTGCTGCAGCTGTCGCATCATGTTGTGCAGGCCAGACATGCCACCCATTTGTTGAAGAATCCGTGGGTCCATCATTTTGGCCATCTGTTGGTTAAGTTTTGCCATTTGTGTTTGGTTAACATTTTTAGCCATGTCACCACCCTTGAACAGACCCTTAATACCGCCCATCTTCTTAACAACTGCTGCAAACTTAGTGTATTGAGCAATGAGGTCTTTTACATCCCTTTCAGTCACACCTGCACCCTGAGCGACTCTAGTAACGCGGGTGGGTTGCTTGGAAAACAGCTTGGCGCCATCGCGGTGGTCGAGTTCACCTTCATTCATTGAGTCCATTATGGTCATGAGACGTTTCAGTTTCGCCATTGATTCTTGTTCACTGCCTTTTGTCATCAGATCTTGAGAAAAACCTGGTATCATGCCCTGTGGAAGTACAAAAAAATATTTTTAAGCATCCTCTAGCAATATTGCAGAAGTCAACTAGGCATTAGTATAAAAAAGTACAAACCATAATTTGTGAAAATGGACCCATTTTCATGATATTTTGGAACTGCTCATACATAGCTCTCAATGTGAACTGGCCATGTTTCAGTTTCTCTAGGAGTTCATCGTTATCATCCAACTTTAACTCATTGACTTTGTCTAACAGACCCTCTATATCTCCCATACCCAGCAGTTTATTGATGAAGGGTTTAGTTTTGAATGGCTCCAAGTCATCAATGTGTTCACCAGTACCAATAAATATTATAGGACTCTCTGTTGCAGCGACGCTGTGAAGGAAAACAAAGGCCTTTATCCCTTACTAGTTTTTACTTGCGGCTTCGCTCCCGCCAGTAATCGTATACAAAATTAGCAATTTAGATTTTTCGATTTTTCAGCTTTTCTTTAGGATTTTCCCATTTTTTTTTTTTGTATATTTTTAAACCACTATTAGTATTCGAATTAACAAAAAAAAAAGTATTCAATCAATCACACTATTTTGACTTTTAGCCAAACTAAGGACCAGCAATTGATTTTTATATAGATAGATAATATGCATGGCTAGGTTCATGGCAAACCCTTCCAAGATCTGTGTTTCTTGACACAATCTGGATATGTTTAAGAAAGAGTGAAATAGCATCATATAGACAAACATATGCCAAATAATCTACCATAAAGGATAATCATAGAAACTTACGCTGATAATGCACCACCTCCTTTTGCATGACCATCCAACTTGGTAATAATAACAGAACCAATGTCTACTTTCTCTTTGAAAGCTTTGGCTTGAGACTCACAAGCCTGACCAATTGTGGCATCCATGACGAATATGATGTTGTCTGGTTTCTGTACATAAAAAGAGATTTACAGTTTTTATTAAAATTTCCTGTGACTTTGCATAGTGTTAAGTTTATTTTAAAAATCTCTTTATAACTATATATATATACTTTTGCACAATAAAGGAATCTATGTCACTCTCTAGGTCCTCAATAAATGTTGATATGTCCTTCAATCAAGCCGCAATGAAATAACAGTTCAGACGAATTTTTTTGCTCTTGCTGTTGGATGAAAGAGTTCCCACTGAATTTTAAAACCCTGACTGCCTTAAGGATGAAGTCAAGGGCAAACTAGGAGAATTTTTCAAATAATACAGTATTCGGATTGAACCAAAAGTAAACTCCTTTCATATTTTTAGATTATACAATACAGCTTTAGAATATTTTTAGGATATCACTTAAGTTTAAGAAGCAACTTGTTTACCCTTTGAATAAACTAAGGAAATATAAAGTTAAGATAAATCATTTTTGAATAATAAATGAAAATCTTACAATAGCATTAGCGACTGCCAACATCTCCTCAAACAGAGACTCTTCCTGCTTGTGCCTGCCGCTGGTGTCTACAATGATCATTTCAAATCCCTCTTTTTTGAACATATCCACACCTGTTGAGGCAATAACAACAGGATCTACTTCTGTGTAGCTAAAAATATTAATGCACAATAATTATTAACCGTATAGATTTTTACACAATTTCATTTGTCAATAAATTGCTAGCCAGAGTGCTTAAAGCCACTTTCAGCTGTGAAAGGATGCATTAACCACCTACCTTACCTGTAGTCACTATAACTGTAAACGTTATGTTTATATTGCCTATGTATGACATGCTAAACATGTTACCCACCTATTTCCTGCTCCAGCATCACACATTAACCTATTTGTCTACACACTGTTAATCAAAACCAAACAACAAATAAGAATTCAAAGTTGTGTTATATGTGGACATGGAAACAAAAAAAGGTGACATTTAAAAGTTCTTGCAATTAGTTACAAACAAAGATGTTGCCAATATTTTCATTAAAATTTTTATGCCATTATGTAAAATTTTTGATGGTAACATTACATGGTATTTACCTTCCATAAAATGGTATTCTTGCCTTAGTACAGTTCTGTTTGACTTGATCATAAGCACCAGCTCTAAAGGTGTCAGCACACACCAGACATGATTTCCAGTTTTTCCGCAGATAATGATAGGCAAGCTTTGTACATGTTGTGGTCTTACCAGAGCCCTGGAGCCCTACAAACATTATGACATTGGGTTTCCCTTTGATTGGTTGGTATGGTTTTACTCCTGGATCTACAAGCTGGAATATTAAATATAAAAAAAATTATTTTGTATTTAAAAATAGAGCTTCATGAAAAGTACTCAAATGCTTTAATCCACTGTATTTTCAACAAGGATTTCACTTTTAAAGGTAAGTAACTAACAATTTAAAAGCATTGTATTGTATCTTCAACAGATGTCAGTTATATCATGCAGCAAGATCAGCCAGTATCAGATCAGAAGCTAGTCGGTGATCTTGGGCTCAAACTTGCTAGAGCCAACTTTGGCAAGTGCTGTAAAAGATGAAAGCATTAATTTAACAAAATTACCTTGACAAGTTCTTTAAAAACTGCCGATTGTATCATCCGCCGTTTGTTGAGCCCACCCGCCATCTCATCGAAGTCAATGACAGCACGTACATTCTCACGAAGATTCTTCACTAAACGAATATTTACATCAGCTTCTAATAGCGCTGCACATATTTGCTTTAACATAGAATTCAAAACCTGAAATCAAAACATGTGACGTGATCTATGTGCGATGGTGAATTAATACTGAGGAGACACAAAAATTGTTAAGAGAATTTACCTCTTCATTTATAATAGTGGCACGACTTAATGACTGCAAAGCAGTCGTAATTTTGCGACCCAAATCTGCTAAAACCATTTTGAAACACTACGAAAGCACCACTTTCCAATAACTTTGGCTGTCAGCTGTTGTCCTTTTAAGTACCTACTCACTGTTATATATTACAATTTACAGTAGTATAAGTTTTTTGTGACATTTTAAATTACAACTATAGATGAAATATGGATAAAAATTAAGAGCAACAATTAAATATTTCACAAAATTTATTAATCAACTCCACGGATTCACGATTCTCTGAAAAACTGACATTTGTGATTTGACACAAGTCTATGTCAATCATTGACACGTCAAATTGTCAAATTACAGAAAAGTACCTAAGTCTGAGGCTTAAAATATCTAGACGTTTAAATCCTATACAAAATCCTATGCTCTTGCTCTGTGCTCAAAACTGACAGCTAGCACCTGCAGACTGCATCTGTGGTGGATAAAAAAAAAAGAAAAAGAGAAAATTCGCTTTGTAATGGAGTTTTGCTGAGCGTATAGTAATTTTATTACATTCTGAAACAATTTTTGCCTAATATAAGAAAAGTGTGATAATGGTAAAGTATCTCAGAGTTCATTAATATTATTCCTTGTTCGTTATTAACTATCGTTATTCGTTTTTAATATGTTCCTTGTTAGGGTCAAAATCAATCTGGGAGTGGAAGCGGTGGAGACAAGAAAGACGACAAAGATAAAAAGAAGAAGTATGAACCTCCAATTCCTACGAGAGTCGGGAAGAAGAAGCGTAAGGCGAAAGGGCCCGATGCCGCTCTGAAGCTGCCTCAAGTGACGCCACACACGCGATGCAGGTTGAAGTTATTGAAGTTAGAAAGAATCAAGGATTACTTACTCATGGAAGAAGAATTCATCCGTAATCAAGAAAGACTTAAGCCACAAGAGGAGAAAATCGAAGAGGAAAGGTCAAAGGTATGCTAATCTATAGTTAGATTATTACTGCACATTGTCTGACAAAGGAGTCTTTCGGCCCAGAAAAATAAGAGTTTTTTCAAGATGGGTATTAATAGTGTATTTATGTGCAGGTTGATGATCTGAGAGGGACACCCATGTCAGTGGGGACCCTGGAAGAGATAATAGATGACAATCATGCCATAGTGTCAACCTCGGTGGGCAGTGAGCACTATGTCAGCATCCTGAGCTTTGTGGACAAAGATCAGCTGGAGCCTGGCTGCTCAGTCTTATTGAATCATAAGGTAACCTTTCAATAATTATTATGGTCCAAAACAAAGGGGCCACAAAACATTGCATCACCAAAAACTGAGGGATAGCTTGGTGTTTTGCATGACTTGATGAACTTACAATACTAAGGCTCGATTGTTTCAAACTGTTTGTTATAGTTACATACTATCCGTACAGTTAAAGAATGGTTTTAGAAATGGCGGCTCATTATGCCGGTACTGTCAGCATACACGGGATCTATAGCGAGCAACAATCTGCTAATAATCAGTAAATTATAATATACTAGTAAATAATATAAACGATATATATATTTTTTAATTTAAATAATGTAATCATTTTTGGTTTTATTTAAGAACTAGATGATGCCCGCGACTTCGTCCGCGCGGATAAAGGTTTTTTGATTCCTGCGGGAACTCTTTAATTTTCCAGGATAAAAAGTAGCCTATGTTTTAATCCTGGGAATGAGCTATCTCCATTCCAAATTTCAGCCAAATGGGTTCATGCGTTGTGGCGCAAAGGAGTAACAAACATACACACGTACACACACACATACACGTACAAACTTTCACCTTTATAATATTAGTGTGTTGTGATTAAAATAATCTTGTAAAATTATGTTGTACACGCTGTTGATTACCAATAAATAAATAAATAAAGACGGTCATTTTATCAGTTTATTGTTGTTGTCCGTACCGGCGAGTGTGAGTATAGATAGCGACAGTGTGCGAGTGAGAGGTGAACAGAAGCGACGCCATTTTCAATCTCATTCTTTAATTGTACGAGTAGTACATTCTTTAAAATAGTTTTTTTTGCCAGTGTTTTGTAACGAAATGTTTAAAGGTTATGTGTCTGTTAAAATTTGCTGAAGCAACCGTGCCTTAATCATATATCAATGCAATAATAAGTCATTGATCACATAAATAATGAATGATTTTTTTAATCTTGTGATCAATTTTTTCTTTCTTCAAAGAAAACAAAACATAAACCAGGTAAAAATACATGACAGCTATCCTAAAAAAATCAAAAATATTTACATTTCTATAGGTCCATGCAGTAGTTGGGGTGTTGGGTGATGACACAGACCCCATGGTGTCCGTCATGAAACTAGAGAAGGCACCACAAGAAACTTATGCAGATATTGGCGGACTGGACACACAGATTCAAGAAATCAAGGTTTGAATTGACAATTAATAAATATTGAAAGGAGGCAAGTTTGGGTCACAAGTTTTAAAATAAACAATGCTTTTGTACTTGTAATAACTTATGTAAAGTCTTATTAATTCAGTATCAATTCAGTGTTAATTCAGTGTAAGGTAACATCAATACTTTCTTTATTTTATTTTCACAGAAAACTTACAGCTAGTTATTGAATGTAGATAGACAAGTACAGAAGAAATCTATACTAATATTATAAAGCTGAAGAGTTTGTTTGTTTGAACGCGCTAATCTCAGCTACTGGTTCAAATTGAAAAATTCTTTTTTTGTTGGATCTTGGAAAACTTCTTAATCGCGATCATAATAAAAGAAATTGACGCGGACAAAGTCGCAGGCAACAGCTAGTGTAAGATAAAAATATAAGAAGGAAAAACTTGAACAAATGATAATGAAAAATAGAAAACTCATACATGTTATTATAATGTTCTACTTTTGTACAGGAATCAGTAGAGTTGCCTCTAACCCACCCAGAGTATTATGAAGAGATGGGCATCAAACCTCCCAAAGGTGTCATCCTTTATGGGCTTCCTGGCACAGGGAAAACCTTGCTGGCCAAGGCAGTAGCTAACCAGACCTCAGCAACATTCCTACGAGTTGTTGGCTCCGAACTTATTCAGAAATATTTGGTAAGTTGTGGTGTATTATAATTCTGATGGTACAACTTTACACATAAATAAAATAAAAATAACAATGTCCTCCCAACGGAATCTGGCCACGGCGGCCAATCTCAACAGAGATTAGCCATCTGCGTGGGAGATATTATAGCGCACAAGTGTTTGCGCGAACACAGGAGCATTCTAGTCCCTCACTCTATAGCGCCATTTAACGGAAAATCCGACATGACCGGAAAGAGATCAGGCGCAGGACCGACGGCTTTACGTGCTCCGAGGCATGGGGATGACTTCCTAACTCCAGGCTAATACTGAAAATTTCAGAAAACTATACATTTTTGGCTCGACCCAGGAATCGAACCCACATCCTCGTCATCCGTAGTCGAACTTGGTAACCACTAGACCTACGAGGCAGTTTACACATATACAGTGTGTAAGGGACACATAAGGACTTATAAGTTTGTGAATAAGTAACACAAAATGAAACTACTGTTAAATTGAACATTTTCTGTTATAATATTCAAACTGATTTGTCAACAGGGTGATGGTCCAAAACTAGTTCGTGAACTGTTCCGCGTGGCGGAAGAGCACGCGCCGTCTATAGTGTTCATAGATGAAATCGACGCTGTGGGAACCAAGCGGTATGTGTCACTATAATGAAGACCAAAGCCTCAACAGACCAAACGATTAATGTGCAGAATAAAAACTGAAAGGTCAACAGTTTAATACAGACCTGTTGCACTATTGTCATACCCATTCCTTAATACAATCTTTCCGCTTATTTGGAGTGGAGAGGAGAATATTAAGCAAGTTTAGCTTGGCTAAAAAATCATAAAATTTATTTGATTAAAAAGTTTCCCTAATATGTAATTTTACTATTTTGCAGTTATGATTCTAATTCTGGAGGTGAGAGAGAAATTCAAAGAACTATGTTGGAGCTCCTGAACCAACTGGATGGATTTGACTCCAGGGGTGATGTTAAAGTAAGTGAAATAATAATTATTAATTTGATTTTTCGTGTATTAAAAAAAGAATCAATATTATGATTTATTTAATGTAAGCTAAACTTGGGGCACTTCTAATAAGTCAAGAGCTCAGTAGTTCGGAAAAGAGACAGCAAGAAACTCAGCCATTATATTGTAATAATATATAAGACCATTTTGCATCACCTGTATACATAATTAATTTTAATAAAATATATTTTGCAGCTCACTAGCTCAAAAAGGGCGTCTTTGCTCCAAAGCCAGTGAGCAAAAGTCGTTTTTGCTCACTGGTTTTAGACAGCAAAGGCGCCCTTTTTGAACTATTTATTTATTCAAAATTCTGTACAAATAAAAATCTACAAAAAACATTACAAAATACAAGAGTTTATTTAACTATGCACATATTTGTGTACGATTCGGAATCGGATATAATCGGGTGCGCTGGACCGCGTTCGATCCATTAAAAGGTGTAAAACAGATTTTTTTAATTATCTTTTTCAGGTTATTATGGCCACAAATAGAATAGAAACATTGGACCCAGCTCTTATACGTCCCGGTCGTATCGACCGAAAGATCGAATTCCCTTTGCCTGATGAGAAAACAAAGAGAAGGATCTTTACGATCCACACATCAAGGATGACGCTAGCCGATGATGTCAACCTGTCAGAGCTTATCATGTCCAAGGACGATCTATCGGGTGCTGATATAAAGGTAATACATAAAAAAAACACATATTCAGTCCAAACTATACAAACTTATAGCGAACTAAATAGAAGATAAGGAAAGTAAGCTTTTTTAAATATTGTCAATGTTATTTACCTTGCCAAGTTTATCTAAAGAAATGGATTTAAGATCTCGCTGTTAAACATGAATGAAATCGACATGTATTTTACAGTTAGATTCAAAAAGAGAAACTACATATTATTTTGCTGTCCACAGTGTCCACAGTGAGGGGTGAACATACATACTTAACTTACTACAATTTAGAACTCTGTCAAGTCATTAAAAAAAAGAGTAAAATAGAAATAAATGCAATTTTTAAACATTTCTTTATTTTTAGGCTATTTGTACTGAAGCTGGGTTGATGGCCTTGAGAGAGCGACGAATGAAGGTTACTAATGAAGATTTCAAGAAGTCCAAAGAGAGCGTCCTGTATCGAAAGAAAGAAGGCACGCCAGAAGGCCTCTATCTTTAATTAATTACAAACACTTTCTAGGATTTTCTTAACCTAATATCTATATCCAACAATTTAATAGAAATGTTTCATACCAGAAAAATTCTAGAATACAAAATTAATGTAAAGTTTTATGCTTGCAATAAAATGATTTAATTCTAATGATATATATTTTAATTTTACAATGAAGGGAATCCTTTGCTTCTACATACTATGACCAATTGCTGATTTAGTATAAACTCAAAAACGGTTTGACAGAATTGAATTAGTTATTTAGTCAACAAGATAGCAAAATTCATTTTTGTTGCGAGTGCCTAATTTGAACCCCGAGCGGGCGAAGGATTCTAAGTTAGAATCCTGAGTGTAGTGAGGGATTCAAAGGCACAAGAAACAAAAACTGCTATCGTGTGATACATACAACTTTTCACCTCACTAGTAGTATTAGTACCTAGTAGTTAGTTTTTAAGATTATAATGTACAAAATAAATAAATAAATAGTTCAAAAAGGGCGCCTTTACAGTCTATACCAATGAGGAAAAGTCGTTTTTGCTCAGTCAGTGAGAAAAAGTTGAACTTTTCTTGAGACATCACTTTTTCTCACTGAGTGAGCAAAATCGACTTTTGCTCAGTGGTATAATACCACTGAGCAAAAAGGCACCTTTGCTGTATAATACCACTGGTATTATACAGCAAAGGTGCCCTTTTTGAGCTAGTGAGGTGAAAATATTATTTTTTTTATTTTTCGCTCTATATAGGGGTGCTTCTAAAATTAAAAAAGTACGGAAAACCCAAAAGAGAAAGATCTGAAAAATCGAAAAAATTAAAATTGGTAATTTTGTAAGGAATTATCACTTCAGATTATTTGTATCTTTATTTATTTATTTATTTATTTATATTATGAAAATCAACAGCGAATTTGAACAATAATTAACTTAAGAGTAGTAACAATTTTATGGCCAATTATAGATTTTCTAAAAATTACAGATAAATATTGTAAGAGTGAGTAAAAAATAACTTTAAAAAACACAACTAATGAGAACAACAAATTTCAAAATAGTTTGAATAGAAAGTAAGTCAATGAATAAATAGGTATGTTTGCGAGTACGTGTGTGTGTATGTGTGAGTGTAATCGTGTGTTTGTGTATGTGTGTGTGTGACTGTATGTATGTGAGTTTGTGACTGAGCATGAGTGTGTAAATGTTTTCTCGTAGAAATATCAGGATTTTTGTGAGATGTATCGCCTAAATGTATTTTTTGAGTAACGGAAAAGATCAATATGGGAGAATTTTTTATTATAGGACCGAGTAATTCTAGTAATAGCAGAATTTTTCGTATAATGTTTCCTTTTGAAAGGGACACGGAATAATGATGTATGTCGGGTCCGTATAACGGGTACACTCAAATTAATTTTAGATAGAAGTTGCGGACTATCAATTTTTCCATTTATAATATCATATAGCAGTACCATGTCAGCTATATCCCTCCGTTCCCCACAGCTTCTTAAATCATAATGTTTACAATTCTCCTTGTAATCTGAGGGTACATAATAGGTGCGATAGTTCAAATGTTTTATAAATTTACGCTGAATCCTCTCAATTGCTTCAGTAGGTTTAATGTAGTAAGGAGACCATACGCTACTGCAATACTCTAAGTTACTACGCACGTATGCGAAATAGACTGTCTTAAGTGTATTGATGTTTTTAAATGGTTTACAAGTTCTTAGAACAAAGCCAAGCATAGAATACGCTTTATTAGTAATAGCTTCAATATGGGGATTAAATGTCATTTTTTCGTCAAGAATAACTCCGAGATCGCGCACTTTTTCGACTTTGGAGATGGTCTGACCGTCAATAGTGTAATCTTGCTTAAAGTGTGGGAGCGAAACCGCGCGGGTAAAAGCTAGTAGGTAGGTATAAGCAATGTAGTGTGCTGTGTGCTCCCTAGACTACGGATCAACTGCTTCATCAGAAGAAATCGTTATTCGCACTGGAAAAAGTTGATTAGATCATCGTTGTCTTTTGTAACTTAAACTTTAATTTTACACTTTCGCGAGGTTTTGATTTCGGCCTAAAAAACAAGGACCCAGAGCTATACAGCCAGCGCAGACAGTAGGAAAAATCTGTCAATGTCAAAATGACAAAAGTCAATATTTGATAGCTGTTTGATAGCAGATTTTTTTCTGCAATTTGCATTCAATTATTAGATTTAAATGACGAGCTTTGGTTTGTGAATGTTATCGAAGTTTTGCAAAAATAATGTTTATATAGTGGCTTAATATGGTAACTACATAAAGATAGTTTATGAATGAGTGATACCGGCAGCGATAAAGAGGCGACCGAGCACACTGCACTCATGGATGGCCACATAGCAGAAGCCCGTCCCGATCGGGAAGTCACTGATCGGGCTGCGAGGAAGCGCAAAACAAAGCCCGACACGCAGCGGAATTATGGTGTAGGTGGATACTTTCACGATAAATGTTTGTCATCACTGACTAATCTTATCACAAACATATTCTCTACGAGTATTTTAGTAAACAGCTCTGAATATTGATACAATTCTATTATTCGTGTTTCAATTATTTCTGATTCGTAGAAAGTTGTATATATTTATAACAAGGTATTTAACGAGAGTTTTAGTAAAAGTTTATCTTAACTTGCCTTCAATAATAATTGTCATGTAAAATTAGAACAAACTTAAAATGGTTTTATACTAACCTAGCCTCTCACTTGAAAACATTAAGTATTTTTAAACTAAAGATTCATATCTGAACACTTAACTAATCGTTATATATATAATTCTTATCATTACAATATTATACTTAAATTGTTATTAGCTGGTATTATTAACCACAACATTTTAAGATTAAAGTTTTGACACTTGAAGTTTCAGTGTTCAATTGGGTTCTGAAAATAATTCAGATAAATTCTATTAAGAATTTCAAGGGAAAGTAGAAAAAGTAGAGTAATAATTCAGGTTGTTTTAAACTACTAATATATTTTTGCAATAATAATATATTTTCTTTAATTAGGTGGCTCTTTGGTTCACTGGGTAGCAATGATAAACCAAAATATCTTTCTTTATAAAGAAGCAAACTTAAGTAACATTTTTATTTTTATTATTTTTGTATCCCACATTTGTAGGTAGTTTTTGTTGCTAAAATATTTGTTATAGATATATACTTTATTTAACTATGTGTATAATTATAGCAGTAAAGACCATTAAATGAAAAAAATTGATTTGAAATTTTGATAATTGCAGAGTGTGGAGCCATCAGAAGGAATGTCAAGTGCAGTGGGCAGCTCTGGTCAGAATCCTCCAGAGCCACCGCTGGAGCCTCAAATAGAGGAGCTGGAGCTCAAGTATGGAGCTAGACATGTCATCAAGCTCTTTGTGCCAGTCACTTTGTGCATGATTGTAGTCGTTGCCACCATCTCGTCAATCAGCTTCTATTCTGTCAAGGATGTATACTTGTAAGTCCTCATCACATTTTTTTTATTTGACAACAAGATTGCTCTTGACTGCGATCTCACCTGATGGTAAGTGACAATGCAGTCTAAGATGGTAGTGGGCTAACTTGAAAGGGGTATAACTTGGGGGGCAAATTCTATAAATAACTTAAATGCTGTTCTTACTTTTATGTAAACTTTTTAATAAACAGTGAATTGAATGTATGATTATGTGAATGAATTAATTTCAGGTAGTTTCCCTGTAATGTAAGCATTACTAAAGCTTGGTTGGTTTATCTTTAAACATCCACAACTTCACATAAAAGTAACAGAGGACAAAGTTAATTCTAATAAATCAATGTGTGATGTTAGATCTTCTGTAAAAATTATTGGATGTAACTCTAAAACAAGTACATTAAAAACATCTAAAAAATTTATTAAAAGTCTATATTTTGTATAATTTAAGAAATAGAAGAAAATATTTGATTTCAGAGCCTATACCCCATTTCATGAGGAAAGTCCGTATGCAGTGACTAAAGTGTGGAATGCCTTAGCCAACTCCATGATCTTATTGAGCGTGATAGCGCTTATGACCATACTGCTCATAGTGCTGTACAAGAAGAGATGTTACAAGGTGATACATGGATGGCTCATTCTGTCCTCATTGATGCTATTGTTCCTGTTCTCATATTTGTACATAGAGTAAGTAAACATTTTGATTGTTTTGTTACTGTAACTTTCTGCTTACCTAATAAAAAAAATAAAAAAATATTAATATATACTAGTTGATGCCCGCGGCTTTGCTCGCGTGGATTTAGTTTTTAAAATCCCTAAGGAACTCTTCAATTTCAGGTATAAAAAGTAGCCTATGTCACTCTCCCAGTCTTCAACTATACTGATGCAAAAAATCGCATCGATCTGTTGCTTTGCTTTGTGAAAACACCAGCTCATATTGACGAATTTCTCTTCTTTATCAATTAATATACATTCCACGGCTGGACAAAGATCTCTTTTATAGACTTCTATATGCTGTGGTCTTGTGTTGCCTATATTCAGTGAATCCTTGCAACTTGTTTGAGATCCATCTAGTGGGAAGTAGACTTTCCACTAGATGGATAGACACAGGTTGGTAGACCAAGACTGCGTTTTTCGGTGCAAGGTCACTCCTTCACCATAATAATATGCTATCCAACAACCATCAGTTCTTCAAACTATATTAAACACATATTTACGTAATTATATTTCAGAGAGGCTTTAAGAGCTTACAATATACCTATGGACTACATAACCTTATTCTTTGTGATGTGGAACTTTGGTGTGATGGGCATGATTGTGATCCACTGGAAGGGTCCACTGCTGCTGCAGCAGGCGTACCTCATTTTCATTGCTGCTTTGATGGCACTGGTGTTTATCAAGTACCTGCCTGAGTGGACCACTTGGGCGGTACTTGCTGTTATTTCTATATGGGGTATGTATTTTTTTTTTCTGCAAATTATGGCTCATTCAGACATAATGCTTTTAGCAGCCGAGATCTGACTCCGCATCGAGTTTCCAAAAAGCGATTAAAAATTGTCTTTGCAACCTTTAATACCTTGTATTGTATTTAAAGAGGGGGCGCCTGCCGACATGTTTGGACACAAGTTACTGGTGCCCAGGCAGCCTACCCCCCTCAAACCCACCTGCAGCTTTCGCAAACCTAACAATATCCTTTATAGAAAGGTTTAATACCTTAACCTTTTTCTTAATTTTTATTGTAATTTCTTGTTTATTTTTTATTTTTGGTGTGAAAAAAAAAATTATATTCTGAGAATTGCAAAAAACATCAGGTCTATTCGGCCCTTAAAATAATCTCACCTCAAAAGTATTGAAACAGTCAACGTTGAAAGACATAGTTTGACTTTACACATAAGTAATTTAGAAAGTTTAATTATAATTTCAGATTTGGTAGCTGTACTGACACCAAAGGGACCTCTGAGAATATTAGTGGAAACAGCTCAAGAAAGGAATGAACCAATATTTCCTGCTTTAATTTATTCATGTGAGCATAATTATTACTTAGTTTCTTGATATGACTCTTTATGATATCTGTTCTCTGCCATATGAGATACCCTCTAGATTGGAGATTCCAATGCTAGTATCACTGGACACAATATAGTGAATATTAGTGGTTATGGTAAACAATGGAAAGTCGAGAACTACCAAATCTGCATTTTTTTAAATACAATTTCGACAGCCAGTGATATAGAGAATAGCTGCACTGGTAGCATGGGCGGGAGAAGTTGTATCCCCGGGAAAAGGATAAATTGTTTATCCCCTCGCTCAGTGGCGTGCACACAGGGTAGGCATAATGCGGAAAAATGATATAAAATGGAGAAAATCGCCAGTACGAGTTATAAAAACTTAAGGGTAGGCTTTTTATAATTTGTACAATGCCTATTCCTAAGTTTTTTTAAATTCGCACCGAAGATTTTTTCCATTTTGTATCATCTGCCTACCCTGTAGTACATCCTGTGCACGCCACTGCCTCGCTTAGTCTTATCCACCCATCGAGCATGGGCACAGCGGTGGAAGAATATTGACAGTGGATAAAATGGGAGAAAATTTATCCCCGCAATTATTGCCATTATAAGAAAATCATGGAAGTAGGAGGTACAAATATCACAATACTTCAAAATTTATGTCAATTCGGTCTCAAAAAGTCATTATTTTTATCTATACTCGTGATTTTGACAGTTAATAGGTGATTCGTAGGTGGTTTTTGTTTTCGTTTGACCCTTTCAAAAGTAAAAAAAGGATAAGTTTATCTCTTTCATTTGTTCCCATGCTCTAGCCGGGGGAAGTTGCTCCACTTGTAATGTCAAATAGGGATATACTTCTCCTTTCCCCTGTCGCCATGCTCTAGCATAGGGAGAAGGCAATTGTATCCCCTGTCAGTGGATAAAACCGGGGGATAAAATGTTTATCTCCTGCCCATGCTGCCAGTGCTGTAATGCTTCTTGTAACATATAAAGTATGATAGAGAACTCGGTAAAAATGACAGTTTAAACATATACCTAATCTAAGTGTTAATCATTCCTGTCAGCTACGTTATATTTTTCTTTTATTCGATGACAAGCTAGCCCTTGACTACGATCTCACCTGATGGTAAATGACGATGCAATCTAAGATGGTAGCCGGCTAACTTGGAATACTACTTGCGTAAAGTGTGTTCTTTATTACTCGCGTGTTGTATTTTATCCACCAAGTGGTTTACTAACGCTATACCTCTGGAACCTCAACGGGTTTTCGAGTCACTCGGTGAATGGACGATCTCAGACGAGTCGCTGGCAGTCATTGGATGCAGGTAGCACGAGATGTGTTCTGTGGTGTTAATTCTAAGAGATCTACTCAACTGTGGACGTCGGTTGAGATGATGACGATTGTTTGTGATATTCATTCTAAAAAATCTACGTCAACCGTGGATATCGGTTGAGATGACGATTGCCTGTGGTGTTAATTCTAAGAGATCTACGTCAAGCGTGAACGTCGGTTGAGATGATGACGATTGTCTGTGGTGTTAAGTCTAAGAGATCTACGCCAACCGTGGACGTCGGTTGAGATGATGACGATTGTCTGTGGTGTTCATTCTACGAGATCTACGCCAACTGTGGACGTCGGTTGAGACGATGACAATTGTCTATGGTGTTCATTTTAAGAGATCTACGTCAATTGTGGACGTCGGTTGAGATGATGACGATTGTTTGTGATGTTCATTCTAAAAGATCTACGTCAATTGTGGACGTCGGTTGAGATGATGATGATTGTATTGTTTTCTTGCAGCCACGGTCATGTACTGTGTGGTGGCGGCGGGCGTGGGCGGGGGAGGCGGGAGCGGCGGCGGCGGGGCGGAGGGCGAGCCGCGGCCGCGCGAGCTGCGGCCCCTCAACCCGCGCGACGCCGGCGCAGGTCCGTATACTAGCACCAACGCCACATCTACACGCTTAGCCTAGCTTATAGCGGGTTCACAACTGTTTGATTTTAGTTGATCAACTGTATTATCGCATGTCATTAGCTACCAAAACCCTATTTCGAGCTTAGATCCAAAAAACGACAATTTAGAAATGATGCAATTAGATAACTAATAAACGACGTTTTCCATATTGCTATATCCAAAACTACAGCAGTAAGGATAATGCTAATGAGATGGATCGATAGAGAATTTTTTTCGAAGTAAGATAGCTTTAAAAATCGTATAGCTTGAGGAGGACATCATTGAAACACGTGATATTTAACGTACATAAATCCGAAAAGTCAGAGGTGCATGTCTGGAATCGAATCTGCGACAAAGAATAGGACCACAGTCCTAACCAAACGCCAAACGGTTACCGACCGGTCCATCGCGGCTATTAATCGAGTCGATCGCGGCATGACTGCAAATCTAGCGGAAGATGCTCAGGCGCAATGCTCACACTAATATTATGAACCAGTAGTTAGTAACTAGTTACTATGAATTCAATTTTATGTTTTCCTTTTTATCAAACACAAAATACTTCATAAGTATTCACTGTTTCATTTGTCAAGAAGTATGAAATTGGTAGATCTCACAGGGTTTCATCAATCATCAGTAAATAGTAGCTCTAATCAAGTTGGCCACCCCTGCAATAGGCTATCACTGGTTTTATATAAATAACATTTTCAACATACTTGCTCATAAAGTGGCTCCGCAATTAGGCACATAATGACACCTATAATCAAACTGTGCCTTTTTCGTTACTTTTATTCACAAGTGAGTTATAGAGTTTTTTTTATTTGTATTGGTTGAGTTGCTTTGTTCTTAAAAAAGTTTCTATACAAAAAAGGTCGTGTTCAATGAGTATGTAGTACAAATAAATTAATGTACCTATTGCTTGATCATTTCATGCAACTTCGTATTTAAATAGATAATTTCAACTTGTACGTGTTTCATAAATTAAACTTTCACTCAAATATAACTTTTGAAATTCCCCATTTTGTACGTGGCTAAAACGCTATCCGCGAAAAGCCAAAAAAAAGAAACCTCATTCTTTTAGTCTATGGCCGATCGCCATTGAAAGATGCGCGCGCATTCCGGAAAACTGATTAATTTTGCCCGCCATTGCGAAAAAAATTTCACAACTCCTTTTCACGGTTTTGTACCATAATGTACTATTTTAGTATTATTTTCTTCACAAGTGTGTTGAAAAACGTCGTATGATATACGTGTGTATTGGTGATTACCGTCCTCGGCTATCTTAAAGACCCTCACCTGACGGTTCGGGTCTCAATAGCGCCTCGGCGGTAATCACCAATGTTTCACACTTGTACCATAATCTATATATATAAAATTCAAAGTCCTGACTGATTGACTGACTGACTGAGATATCAACGCACAGCCTAAACTACTGAAGTTAGAAACTTGAAATTTTTACAGTTGGTTCCTTTTATGACGTAGGCGCACACTAAGGAAGGATTTTTGAAAATTCAACCCCTAAGGGGGTAAAATAGGGGTTTGAAAAATCGAACTTAACGTGAGCAAAGCCGCGAGCAAAAGTTAGTGTACTATATGAACGATAACAGCAGGAGGCCGCGCGGCCCGCGAGCCAGCGGCGCGCGCCGGCTCGGGCGAGGGCGGGTTTGACGCGGCGTGGCACGAGCGCGCGGGCGCGGCGCCGCGCCGCCTGCGCGTGGAGGGCGACGGCTCCGCGCCCGCGCACTACGTCACGCGCGTCGAGCGCCCGCAGCCGCCGCCGCAGGACCTGGAGGAAGAAAGTGAGTACAGCATCCAATCTGTTGCACTATTGTCGTACCACCCTCCTAACACGAGCTTTCCACTTACTGTGTGTTTGGCGTGTAGAAACCGATAAGGGGTATGGGTTGAATTTACACTGCTATACCCCTTCCAAGTTAGCCCGCTACCATCTTAGACTGCATCGTCACTTACCATCAGGTGAGATCGCAGTCAAGGGCTATCTTGTCATCGAATTAAAAAAAAAACTTTCTTTTTTTATTTGGTGACGATAGAGTCTGAGATGATAGCGGGCTAACTTGGAACGGCTATGGCAGTGTGGATTCAACCCATACCCCTTAATCGGTTTCCACACGCCGTCGTGCCGGAAAGCTAAATGGCTTGGCGACACGTCTTTGACGGTAGGGTGGTAACTAGCCACGGCTAAAGCCTCCCATCAGACTAATTTGGAAGAGAGAGCAGAATATTATTTAAAAAACCTATTGTTGGGGTCATAAAAGCCTTGAATGCTGGAGTGGCAACACCGCACCGGAGAGACTCCCTACTAGGTGGACCGACGACATCAATCGAGTCTTAGGGAGCCACTGAATGCTAGCGGCAAAAGACCAACAACTCTGGAAGTCCTTGCAAGAGATCTTAGTTCAGTTGTGAACGTCTATTGTTCATAAAGATGATATGGAATTGTTGCAATGAGTTAAGCAAGGAAACAGCCAGCCAGCCATAGAAGCATCCAAAGAGCTTTGATTTTATATTAATCAGAGAAAAAATACCCTTTAAAATTAGGAAAATATTTTCCTTACCACAGCAGTTTGATAACAAAACACATATTTGTTACAGAGGGTGTTAAACTGGGTTTGGGAGACTTCATTTTCTACAGCGTGCTAGTGGGCAAAGCGAGCTCCTATGGAGACTGGAACACCACACTTGCCTGTTTTGTTGCAATTCTTATTGTGAGTATTATCATCAGACATCATCATGATCAGCCCATATGCATCCACTGTTGGACACAGGCCTCTTTTAAGTAGCGCCAATGTTGCCTATCCATGGCCTTTCGCATCATAGGCTGCATCTTCACTGACCATCAGGTGAGATTGCAGTCAAGTCGTCGGGGATAGTGCAAACCGCGAATGTACCATAGGTAAAAACCGCGGATCTAGACCAAGTTTTACAATTAAAACTTTAAATTTCTTATTTCTACGGCTATTGGGCTAATTTTTACACAGAGAGTATTAATCCATGTGTTGTATGTATTGATAAAAATAGATATCTTTCAAAGTGACAGTCGCTACGATACTTACGCGGTTTTGATTTGACCACAAACGTATTAAAATGGATTTTAATGTACTAATGCTAGTTACGCGGATTTGCACTATGAACTTTGACTTTGACTCGACGGTATGACCGTAAGTGTATATGTAATAATAACATGAAATCAGATGAGAACTTGTTCCACGCGCAGGGCCTGTGCCTCACGCTGCTGCTGCTCGCGATCTTCAAGAAGGCGCTGCCCGCGCTGCCCATCTCCATCACGTTCGGGCTGATCTTCTACTTCGCGACGCGCTGGGTCGTCAAGCCCTTCGCGGACGCGCTGTCCGCCGAACAAGTGTTCATATAGTACCTCGCGACGCTGCACCGAGTCGCCCGCTAATCGAATCCGCTGTGGGATTGTCTTAGGCCCATATTACATTGTACTATTTATAGGATCCTATTTCGTACCATAGATTATCATCTCATATATTCTATATAGATCATCATATACAGGGCGTCCCACGGCTATGCCACATGGAGGGGAAGTACCTTAAATATTGTAGATGGAACATTTTACTGAAAGAAGACTTCATTTTAATTTAAAAAACAATTTAAACTGCATTCATAGATTTTTAAATAATTGCCTGGTTGAACCGGGACTCGAACCCGCTATACGAGAAAAAAAATTAACCTGTATCTTTATCATACCGATCGGAAGGTTTCATCATAAGGATTATTTTTTGTTAAATAACATAGCATGAGAAATAAAAGGAAGACCATGAATTTTAGCCTTTGATGTAAAATTTTGTTCAGAAAAATGAAAAGCTGACATTGGCGTATCGACATACAACTGACATGAACTATTACTAATGAGTATACCCACTTGAGAAGTACGCATCATTTCCCGATCCTTACTATCCTTACTAATCCTTACTTATATTACATATAAATGCGAAATTGTGTTTGTTTGTTGATTTATTGGTTTGTCCTTCAATCCCGCTGCAATTCGTAGCTCTGTTGCAGCGGGATTGAAGGACAAACATGTGGCATAGCCGTGGGACACCCTGTATATTTCTAGGATGATAAACTGTAGTACGAAATAGGATCCTATAAATAGTATAGTGTAATATGGGCCTTAAAATGATTGCATCAGAGTGAGTCCTTTGATTGGCTGAATTGATTGATTTATTTATTTATTTTCAAAGCAGTTAACTGCGATCGTGCGATCTCACCTGATAGTAAGTGATGATGCAGTCTAAGATGGTAGTGATTTATTGATTTTATAAACTCTTTATTCAAATAAAATTACTTATATGGAATACATAGATGGATATTAATTAATTAACTAACTTACGGATTAAATTGCGCCTACTAAAATTTAGTTGCAGGAAACCACCGGTAGAATGCACCAGCGTCTTTAACCAATAGCGAGAGATTACTGACCAATCAGCGTCGATTGTGATTTTTCACGCTGATGCAATCATATTTAGACAATCCCACAGCAACAACTCTTTATCAAAAATCAACGCGCGCTTGTTATGAGCTTGTATGAATTAGTACTCTGTGACGTCATTTGACGTTCTTTTTAATTTATTTGTAAGTGTGTCTGTTCGTCCTTTATCGGGGTCCCATTCAATCGATTTAGCTGCAACTTGGCATTGAGACAGCTTGCATAGTGGCACGGACATAGGACACTTTCCATCCTGAAAAAATAGTTCCCCGGAAACAAAGTCGCGGTTTTCAGCTATAGTTCTTGCATTTCACGAGGGCGCGTGAGCTTTACTTGTGGTTACGTCGTACACATTGCGTAAGTGTGCGTGCCTAGGTGGGAGCGGTCAGGCGCGAGCAAGCTCTCGCTCACACTTATACAGATACGATACACACACAACTAATATGAGCCTCGCGACCTCGTGAATTGAAAGAACTATAAGTAATCCCTATTACGTGAAATTCGATAATACCATGTGGAAATACAACATAAGACGATAAAATTGTCCAGCCGATAATAAAATTGGACTGAAGAATTTTCTTAGATTTAACATAAACTAACCGAGGCAATGTAGATATTATAATTATGTTATAGTTGTACGAGAAACTTAGTAAATTTGTAATGCATTAAAGTTTGACACCAATAACTTAATAATTGCTAGCGTATATCATGTACATACGTAAAAATATGTAGATAGTTCCCATCCATTGTAGATAATATGCTGAAAATAAGGGCGGAAACATACTTATTATAACACGCGGTACTACCCGATAAAACGTGGTGTGTGTTAGCGCGTTATAAATATGTTTCTGCCAGAAAACAAGGAGTGTTTTGAATGAAGGAATATGTTAAAAGATAGTCAATAGCTAGATGAAATTTACAAGTTTCTGTAACAAAGTTGAGAATATCAAATAAAGGAAATATGCGAGTAAGTATACTACATTAAGAAATTGTGTAAAGTTTTCTACAGTGTAGAAATTCTTTAACAAATATAGCTTAATTTTATGGGTATACGATGGTACTAATTTTATTATGCTATATACGATTTTTTGAACTAAATTAACAGGTTTGAAGATAGTGCTATCTCTTTCACAGTGTTAAGCCTCAATAGCCCAACGGTTACAGGTTCGGACTGAAAACTTTAAAGGTTGCAGGTTCGATCCCCACCCGTTGCACTATTGTCGTACCTACTCCTAACACAAGTTTTCACTTATTTGGAGGGGAGAGGAGAACATCAGTCAAGTTCAACTTTGCTGATATTCTTTTTAAGCTATTGCATAGCTTCTATCGCGGGCCTTGAGCGTGGAGACCGAATCCAGAAATTTCGTTAGAAAATAACCTGACACGGGACTTCTCTCACCACACCGTTGATAAAAAATGCTATGCAATAGCTTTACCGCGGCAGTCCCCGAGTGCCACAGTTTTTTTTTTTAAAAAGAAAAAGAATATCCAAGTGTTCCCTGCAGAAAAGGATAGCATTACATTTAGAGCTGGCAGTTTTGTTTAAAGTCCGCGCGCAACTAGTTGGCCAGATGGCCGCGTCTTAAGTGTGGGCCAGGTTCTTCGACCATAAGGATGACGTCGACCTGCCTACTGAATGCCCTTGTCTGAACTAAACTACACCGTCTCCCCCCGCATAAGGCCCATATTACACTATACTATTTATAGAATCCTATTTCGTACCATAGATTATTATATGATGAAATATATATGATAGTCTATATAGAATATAATCTATGGTACGAAATAGGATCCTATAAATAGCATAGTGTAATATCGGCCTATGACGCGGCTAACTAGGTGCGCGCGAACTGTAATTTACCAGTGGATGCAAGTGTACCATTACGTAATGCTCTTTAATTTGCCTAATTTATTTCATAAAATTAAGTTATTGACATTCCAATAAGACAGTTAACAATGATCGTTTTAGTTTTAGTATAACAATAACTTATCATGAACTTGTCTCTTATAAAAAAGTTTATTTTATAGTTTAGTTGCCTACTTTGTAATTTGTTTAAGAAATACAACTTATCATTAAAGTAATGTGTTTTATTAATGAACCAAAAAGCATATAGAAGCGCGAATGATGTACGCGTTTAGACGATACAATGACGCTGTGACTGCGCTTCTAGGTATTGTATAAAAATTAGTAGTGACGCCACTCTACTTCTGTCTTCTTTATGCTTCTGATTTAAAGAACTAACATAAATGCGAAAGTGTTTTTATTGGTTTGACCTTCAATCACCCCGCAACAGAGCTACTGGCTGAAAATCAGCGCTGCATACTTTTGTTAAAGGTATGCAGCTTTTTGCTGAGCTCGTACCTTTTTTCGGGTTGTGCCACACATGACATATGTTAGCCCGGCGCTTCTAGTGCTATTGCTGGAGGTTTTGGCAAAATACCTGAATGGAAGTGTCGGGATAATGTACCTCAGTGTATCGTGATGTGCGGCACAATTTTTTAAATAAATGCTTTTTCTTCAAGATAATTTTTTGCATGGATATGACCCGAGGACCTGGAGTGATATAAGCTCCTTATTCCGGAAAATCAGAGTTCATGCGGGATTTTTAAATCGACGCGGACGAAGTCGCGGGTAAGCATATAAAATGATTTTAGATATAATGGAGAAAAACAAAAATATCGTGTATAAAAACGTTTATTTATAAAAACAATATTGCTCGTTAAATAGACATTGGTATCTAAAATAATCTTTAAAATATTTTATATAAACGTAAAAATTATAAAACTCTAATTTTGTTACATAGGTTTGTAATTAGTATTATAAAAAATACTGACTATGCGATCAAGATAAGAAAATAAATTAGAAACAGCCATTTTCTATTTTTATCTGCTACAAACTGTTTTCTGTTGAGCAAAATGGAAATACCATCAACTTTTTTACTTTCTCTCTATTCTTGACTAGATCGCGTAGTATACCTATCTATGTTTTATAATTATTTATTTGTAAATACCAAATTATAATCATTAGTGAGATTTTTTCACAATAATAATAATTTGTCATAAGATTGCACACCAAAATAAAAGAAACGATCTTGTAAGTACAAAAAATAAAAAAAATAACTACTCTTGGCGTAAAAAAATTAAATCTTTTGCCAAATTATAAACATTCAATTATCATATCAAAAGAAAAATAATTTAGAGATCGCAAAATATACAAAATACTGAAAAACTTTCACACAAAATAAATGGAAAAGGAAAGTTCTTGGAATGGTAACCACATGGGAATATTCTTATAAATAAATAATTGGAAAACAATTTTTATAAAGTAAAATTGACCGATTGCAAAGAAGGAAGACGATAAATATGGTCCATACTAATACTATAAATGCGAAAGCTCGCTCACGGCTCAACTGCTAAACAGAAATTGACGATGTTTATCATCCTTGATAAGATACTTTTTAACGTGAAAAAAAGTCACGGAAATCAGTCGGTTTTCAATAAATATACATAATATACATAATTTAAACATCAAACTACCACTACCACAACCTGCACTTATAAATTATTAGGATTAGGAATTTCTTGTGGTCCAGTCTTTTTTATGACTTTTAATGTTTCCTTTTTGGGTTTGGCAGTATCAGAGGGGATATCTTCTTTAACAGGTATTACTTTTGGTTCTGGTGTAGCCTTAGCAGATTCTTTGGCGTCAGTCTTCGTTGGTTTGGGGTCAGAAGCAGGTTTTGTTTTCGTGTTTTGTTGTTCGGCTTTCGCCTCCGGTGTTTTTGTTGCCGTTTTAACGCGAGGTTGGTCTGCACCTGTTTGTGAATGTTTTGCTTTCTCTTTATTCACTTCAGATTTTACACTATCGGTTTTTGCGACTTTGACCTTGCTTTCTGTTTCCTTAACTGGTTTTTCTTGATTCTTATTTGTAGGTTTTGGCTGTGCAGAATTTTGTGCTGTAGCTTTCATTTTAGGATCTATTTCTTTTTGTACGACTTTCGGTTTTGCTTCAGTGTCTTTTGACGCTACTTTTGGTTTGACTTCTGTATCCTTTTGCACTGGCTTTTCATCACCTTGTTTTGGAATAGCTTTGGGTTTCTCTTCTTTCACTTTAGCCCTTTCACTTTCTTTGGGAGCAGTGGTTTGTTTGACAACTTTTTCTTTAGGAATGTCATTTGGTTTTGTTGTTGGTTTTGTTGTTGGCTTTGGTGTGGTGGTTGTAGGCGGTGTAGTTTGCGTGGTAGGTTTAGCACTCTTGGGTACTTCCTTCTTTTCCTCAGCTTTAGGTTTATTTGATTGGGGTGATTTAGATTCTATTGTTGGTTGTTCCTTTGCAGACCCTTTTTTAACAGTGAAAGCTTTTATCAGCTGTGGTGGGGCTGGTACAGCACCAATGTAATTTTGTAAATGTGGACAACCAGTGTATAACTTATTATTGAACACAATCACATCACTTATATGGAGCAGGCTTCCATCTGTATTGTAGTATGACGCCACAATGTTGCCATTCCAGTCTATTTGAACTATTCCTGTTTTTCCGGGGGTAAGACTGGCTATGCTTCCAAAGTGGCCGATCTAGATTAAAAAAAAAATCGTTTAAAATAAACAGTTCAGAATATAGTTAGCAATACAAGTCAACTTTTATATGTGTCATAAAACTAAACTGTATATTCACTAAGAGATAAATATGGCCCGACAATGTGGCGACTACGACATCGCACATCTTCGTCCCAATTTGCACGATCGACGCTTAATAAAAATAATCGAAACGACAGAGTGTAACTAGTTACAACGCCATCATAATTCTAGTAACTAAATCTCATGAGCACTTACCTGATATACGATGTTTTCGAAAATATAATTGGGAAACTGGCTCTGCAGGAATTCGAATGGTATTTCAACGAGGCGTAAAAGACGCGCTATAAACTTCCTGGCGAGCGGTGCGGACGACATGGTCTTGCTGAGTAGCGGATGCTCGTCGTCGAACACGATGTACAGCGACGCCAGCACGCCGGACCCGTCGGGCAGAGGGCGCAATACATCAGGCACTCCTACCGAACACAACAAACCGCTGGTTTAATCCTTACTAATATTATAAGTGCGAAGAAGTGTTTATTTTTCCTTTAATTACGCATTGTCGGAGAAACGGATCCCGGATTTTTACCCAGCCAAAATATCACTGAGGACTTGGGTACGTGGCATAGGCTTCCTTTTGCCTCTTATAGGTAATGTGGAGGGTTCCTGCGGGATTTTTAAAAACTTAACTTGAACGGAATCGCGGATAAAAGCTAGTACTATATCGGGATATCTAAGTCAGTAGTAAGTACCAAATCTGTTTCGCGAAATAAGCTAACCACTGGACGAAGCATTGGTCCAGTGGCTAGATTATTCGGCTGTGGATCATGGTTCCACTGAAATAGGCCGCCAAAATACGGTCGGAAGGATACTATTACTTAAAAGTAGGAACGTGTTTATTTTGTTCGCACCTTTTACACAATATAATAGGTATCAGGAGTGTTTGCACACTTGTGTAAATACCACGATCTGTATTTACATTTTTATTCTTTCTACATCGGTATCGGTTGTTATTACCTTCGCTACTTAGGTCTGGGTATTAAAAATGCATTATTTAATTATATGTTTAGTTGTTGTTATAAAAATGGGAGCAGCGATAGAGTACTACGAAACCGATGTGAACTTCAGAGTAGATGCGGGCACGAGGACGTGTTTTTTCGAAAAGGGTGAAGCCGGCCAGACGTTGGAGTTGTACTACCAAGTTTTGGACGGCCAACACGGAGACTTGGACATATCCGTCGAAGTCACGGATCCCACGGGAGCCACACTCGTGTCGGATTACAAACAGTCGCAAAACTCGGTCACAATGGAACTGGAACACGACGGCGACTACGTGTTTTGCTTGGACAACACTTACAGTGTAATGAATTCCAAACTAGTGTTTATATATGTGGTCATAGAGCACAGGATAGGGCATAAAGAAGAAACGGAAGCGAGCACAGAGGGCGAAGACGGAGCAGTGGAAGAAGAAATTGTCGAGTGGGTGGGGAGTGACGAGGAGGGTAACTACACTATAGAGGTGGCGGTGATAATGGAGTCGTTGAAACGCACGTCGGGCCACGTGGCGCGAGCTCGCCATCTGCTCGACGTCTATGCTGCCACCAAGTCACGCGATAGTTACGTGGCGCTTGAGGACACTCTTATAGTGGACTTGTGGTCTAGTTTCCAGATTGTCTTCATGATTTGCGTGGGAACGTTACAGGTGTATATGATAAAGAAGTTGTTCGACTCCCCTTGTTCTATTGGAAAGTATTAAAATTCTTTTGTAAAGGCAAAGTGATTTTTGAATCATTCATTTTAAAGGTCAAGATTCAGGGCGACTGGGACAGTGTTCAAGTGGCCAATCTTTTAAATGCTCTGAACATGCACGATGCACAAAATGCAAATAGGTATCGGCGGAATGTAGGCTTTATCATGCCTTAATGCGGTGGATCTATCCAGGTGGTTCAGTGTTCAAAAAGATTGGCATCGATAAAATAAAAAGTTAAGTATAAAATCCTAATAATGTGTCAAGAACATGTCGACAAATAGGGGTATTACGATAAAATATAATATTCATTTCACCAAGGTACATATATCTGATACATTATTCAATCACCTTGATCTAAGGCTAAAACAACACATAAAATACCAGTATACTAGACAATAGAAAAATTTAATTATGTACTTATGAATGGTAATCATCTTTTTATAACTACTATAAGTAAGTAATTTTATGTTTTCATAACAAAAAGGCAACATTATAAGTTATGTTACTGAGTGCCTACTATAATTAAATATATTTTCAAGGTTTAAGTATTATTGGTATGAAAATTTAACCTTGCTTTTGCCTTTTTTTTATTTTTCAAAACACCTACAATTCTTTTAATTTTTTTTACTTTTAACTTACAATTACTTAATCTGGGTCAGTAACAAGCCTATACATAAATAGGTGTTCGATTGTACTTCTTAAGAAAGTAATTACCTTTTTAAAAGTTTTATTTTAATAATAAAGATGGTATGTTTATATTTTTGAATGAATTTTACAAGTGAGGTAATGATGTTATTATTTTATGCCAATTTTTAACAAAACCAAAGGTTTCAAAGTGTTTCTCTAAGAAGGAACCACAACAAAAACTACTATAATATGTGTATTCTGGATGTTTGTTACTCAATTACGCAGCAACGACTGAACCGATTTGGCTGAAATTTGATACTGAAATAGATTATAGTCTGGCATAACACATAGGCTACTTTAATCCTGGAAAATGAGATAGTTCCTGCAGGATTAAAAAAAAACCTTAATCCACGCGAATGAAGTTTCAGGCATCAATTAGTATCAAATAATTAACTATATATACCTGGTAATTCCGCCACAAATACTTCAGAGGTGCCCTTTTTTGGTCCATCAATATAATATTTGAGTATTCTATACCGAGATGACTCTGCAACCAACACAAACTGGTTGTCTGGTGATATGACCACACCATTGGCAAACCATACATCATCCAGCAACACTTTGCTGATGTTCTTAGCAGAGTTATAGTAGAACAATCTGTAACAAGGAAGGAAAGTATATAAAGCCTTAATAGACTAATCATTAAACACTAAAAGGTCCATAGTTTGATGCCCGCCCGATGCGCTATTGCACCCACTTGTAACACAAACTATACGCTTATTTTATGAAGAGAGGAGAATATTAGTCAAATTTCAAGCATGGTTAATATCCTTTTTTACCAAAAAACAAAGTTTAAAAACTGTAATCCAGTTATAGAAAATTGGGTTAACATCCATTATACTGATTAAAAAGTGAACATTAAGTAAGCAGAATAAGTTCTGTTGCCCTAGCCATATTAGAGCCTCTTTCACACCACAGTAAAGCAGGGGCTCCCAAAGTTTGTTTAATTTAATTAAGAACATTACCAACACCAGTCCTGGTTAAATGTACATATATGTCCTGGTAAATTAATTATATTTACCTTCCAGATGGATCCACAAGACTTGCAATTACACCATCTCTTAAATCGAAATCACTACTGGAAGTTGTCCAATAGAGATCTCCATTTTTGTCTAAAGCAACTGAATTGAAGATCTTTGGAACTCTGCCATCTATTGGCACACGGGGCGAAACCAAAAGCTGCTTTTTATCTGATACTAAGTCAACTTTCCAAATTCCATGATATGCATCAGCAACATACATAAGTTTATTCTTCTCATCAATTACAAAACCAAGTGGGCGCCCACAAATGTGCTCTTGAATTATGCCAGCTGAAGTAAAAACATTTCTTTATTTTTTTATCTCTATCAGTTTTATTGATAGATCAATAAAGTTAAATACATTATCTTAATCCTACATGCATTGATGTATAACTTAAAGTATTAAAAAAGTAAATGTGGCACGATTGCCACATCTACTAATATCCACATTTATGAGTGATTGGGTTTTTTAAATATATAGACTAGCACTTGACTACGATCACACCTGATGTTAAGTAAGGTGCAGCCTAAGATGAAACATGCTTGCTTAGAAAATACCTATTCCATCTTGATTCATGTTCATAAAGATTAAATAACTTAATTGTTAATTTGTACATAAATTATCTTAAAAATAAATTAAAATGGAAACTTAATATTCATGTTTAATTACAAAGATAAAATGTATAGGTGCTTACAACAGGGCTGTCCAATTTTAGTGACAAAGGTCACATGTCCACCTGGAGAAATCTTCACTATTTCCCCAGTCGCGAGCCCCGTGTATATCTCACCATTCCATATCTGAAATGCTTCTGGTCCCAACAGCTTATCTTTATATAGAGCTTGTGCATTATTTAAATCATCGTTAGGGGCCAATGCTCCTACCCGTGGTTGGGTTGGTTCTAGCCTGTTAAGGGTTAAAATTATTACGTGTTCATTAAACATATTACTTTCACTTAACGGTACTATCATCGATCATAGGTTAATTCAAGTTCAAAACTTACTCAATACGGGTAAACTTTGTATACGGCGGCAGATTGGGTATCAAAACTATGAATGCCACTACGACAGCCAAATATAATATTAATTTAATTAATCTTTTAACAATACCGCCAATCAACCCCATTGCAGTGTTTGAGATAAGTTATTTTGTGTCCAAGTTTGATCTTGATTTTTAAACTCGAAAAAATATCCAACGCACTGACCACTGACCACTGACGACACTGACCCAAGACAAGAGAATAAAATTAAAACTCCAAAACGGAGTGAGTGATTCTCAATCTCTTGGCAAAAGAATATATTTGTTTCTTCCTAGAAATCCCCTAGAACACTATACCATCACCAAGTGAATGGTGGTATGCCGCGATTTTTGAAGCAATTTACCATTTATGGCTTTATCTTCAACATTGCGAATCCCAACCTCGACTAATTGTGGCGCTCAAGTAATTTAAGATGGTAAAAAAAATTAATACAATCATAAGGAACGTGATATATGGCAAAAAACTGTATTCGGCATGTTTTTTAAAAAAATACTCAAGTATTTAAACCCCCTATTCTGCCCCTAACTCGGTCCAAAACCCCTTAAATCTGGAGGAAATCCCTTGATCTGGCCACACTGATTCAACCGAAGACTACCTACCTATACAAAATACTACGAGCAAAGACTTAAAAAACCATTTCGTCATTATTTTCTTATATTTTTAACCGACTTCCAAAAAGGAGGAGGTTATCAATTCAGCCGGTATATTTTTTTTTTTTTTCTATGTATGCCCACCGATTACTCCGGGGTTTCTGGACCGATTCACGCGATTTTTTTTTTAATCGACAGAGGAAGCTCGCGAAATGGTCCCATAAAAATTTTTACCTTCAACTCTTCAAGCCTGATGCTGCAGAGGTACTTTCCCCCTAAATTATGGGGTTTTAGGAACTGTCATTTACGAATTGGAATGCTTGGCCTAAGCATGTACTAGATCTCAGAGTTTCAGGTCCTACTCCTCAATCCTGATGCTGCAGGGTACTGCCCACCTAAACTATGAGGTTTTAGGAACTTTCGCTTGCGAATTGATATTATTGGTATTAAGCATAGCCTACATCGTAGAGCTCAAGGTCCTAGCTCTTCAATCCTGATGCTGCAGGGTACTGCCCACCTAAACTGTGAGAATTTAGGAACTTTCGCTTGCGAATTGATATTGTTAGTATTAAACATAGTCTACATCGTGGAGCTCAAGGTCCTAGCTCTTCACTCCTGATGCTGCAGGGTACTGCCTACCTAAACTGTGAGGATTTAGGGACTTTCGCTTGCGAATTGATATTGTTAGTATTAAGCATAGGCTACATCGTGGAGCTCAAGGTCCTAGCTCTTCAATACTGATGCTGCAGGGGTACTGCCTACCTAATCTGTGAGGATTTAGGAATTGTCGCTTACGAATTGATATTGTTGGTACCAAGCATATACTACATATAAAATTCAAGGTTCTAGCTCCTCAATCCTGATGCTGCAGGGTTGGAGTGATTACGAACTGTCGCTTTCGAATTGATATTGTTGGTACCAAGCATGGATTACATCATGGACCTCCTGGTCCTAGCTCTTTAGAAATTGTGTGTTGTTAATAAGTACTGTAGGTACCAAGTATAGACTACTTTAGTACCGTAGTGTTGGAGGGAGGGGAGAAAGAGAGCAGGAACAAGCTACACTAAAAAGCTTAAAATAAAAATTCTTTTCAAAAAACCGACTTCAAACGCCACTACAAAGTATAAAAATAATTTTATTTTGTACACGTTTGTTGAAGTCGGGCGGGCTTAACTAGAAA
Source organism: Hipparchia semele (assembly GCA_933228805.2). Lineage (NCBI taxonomy): Eukaryota > Metazoa > Arthropoda > Insecta > Lepidoptera > Nymphalidae > Hipparchia > Hipparchia semele. The sequence continues at coordinate 8,212,769 of OW121725.1, read as the reverse complement.
CGATGAAATCGATGCGCGACGCTTACCTTATGGTGACAAGCCGCCCGACTTCAACAAACGTGTACAAAATAAAATTATTTTTATACTTTGTAGTGGCGTTTGAAGTCGGTTTTTTGAAAAGAATTTTTATATACTCTATGAAGATAAACTAAAGTTAACCACGTAATGAATCAGGTACATACTCTTTAGACTTCGAAACTATCTTTGGTCCTCACTGGTCCTTGTTGCTCTTTTTAGGGTTCCGTAGCCAAATGGCAAAAAACGGAACCCTTATAGATTCGTCATGTCTGTCTGTCTGTCCGTCTGTATGTCACAGCCGTTTTTTTCCGAAACTATAAGAACTATACTGTTGAAACTTGGTCTTCAAAAATGATATTGAGGTTTCTAATATCATTTTTTTCTAAACTGAATAGTTTGCGCGAGAGACACTTCCAAAGTGCTAAATTGTGCGTCCCCCCCCCCCCCCCCCCCGTAACTTGTAAAATAAGAGAATGATTAACTAGTTTTTTTTTAATACGTTATAAATCGTAAACTACAATTGCTGCTACGAAACCTTTCATGGGCGAGTCCGACTCGCACTTGGCCGCTTTTTTTCGATTTTTCTCTTTGGTTTGACTGACGTCAGACCACAGACCTTGACAGTTGACAGATTTGAGATTACTTTATGTGAGAAAGTCACGGAGTGGTTGGTGACGGTATTCCGTAGGGGTATTCTCTTGGATTCTATTCAAAGTACCTACTCTGTGGCAGTGGTAGGTACTCTGTGTCTTGGAAAAAGTCTTTTCAATTTGTTCATCGCCATTTTGTACAACTTTCTGTACGAATATTTGGTGAAAACCAAGTAAATAAAATGGGTCACGCAAATATTTGGTACTCACATCCCCGGAGATACGGACAAGGTTCGCGTTCGTGGTATGTGCGCAATAATTACATAAAAAAATCCACCAGTTATGTTTGGTTAGAACACGTGTTTTACGAATCATTAACTTGCCTTTTCCGTTTCAGCCGAGCCTGCTCCAACAGACATGGTCTTATTCGGAAATACGGTCTCAACATCTGCCGGCAATGCTTTAGAGAATATGCACACGATATTGGATTCAAAAAGGTAAAAAAAAAAACAAGATTTATCACAACCATTTTGTATTACTTACAATGCTAAAGTATTCTTATATTATATATGAAGCCTCAATAGCTCAACGGTTAACTTAAAGGTCGCAGGTTCGAACCCCACCCGTTGCACTATTGTCGTACCCACTCCTAGCTTTTCGCTTATGGGGAGGGGAGAGGAGTCAAGTTCAGATTAATATTCTTAAAAAAAAATATGTAGTATTCTAATCTAATGATATACCTATAACTTATAGGTAGAGCCATTTTGTTTATTCCTTTATTTTATTTTTCAAAATAGTGGCCACACATAGAATGTGTATAAATTAATAGCGGGCATCAATATAATAAATAATAAATAAATAAAAATAAAATAAATAAAAAAGCCTTTATTCTAATACGTAGCAAATAATCAACATACATAACATTTCATTTCATATATCTTCTAGCGTCAAATAATAATAGTTACAAATAAAAAGTTAATACAATTAATAATACATTAATATTGCTAATTCCAAGTTATTTAGATTATAATTATGTCAAAAATAATACATTAATATTGCTAATTACAAGTCATTTAGATTATGTTCATGTCAAAAATAATATAATTATGTCAAATCAGTGTTCTCTTAAAAAATTACAATTTAATGTCAATCAGCAATAATAAAATTATAAACCTAGGATATTTAAAATTACGTATTAGTCGCCTTAACGGCGTAGGCCTCAATAAAAAAAGTTACGGGCATCAATATAACCAAGTTTTATTATCAGACAAAATCTGGTGAAATGTCAGGTTTCTGAGATATAAGCCACTAAAGTTGTGATTTTGATAAGTTATATCTCAAAAATATGATGTTTTAGACGATTTTGTCTAACAAAACTTGTTTGTATTGATGCCAGCTATTGATTCGTACAGGTTTTACGAGTAGCCGCTATTTTGAAAGAAAACCCAAGTGGTGGAATCATCGATAGGCCAGGCTTCATATAAAAATATTCAAACCCTTTCGTTTTGTCCATCTACTTTGGTATGTCTGTAGGTTCTAATGTAAAATAGAAGGAAAACATGTATATTATGTTCAACTAATTAGGTGGAAAAATTTGCACTCGCCCTATTAATTTACCTTACTTTATATTCAAATGGTTCAATTATAGTTGAATGTCTCTTGTGGTTCAACATTAAAAGCTAATTTAAATGAATGTCTGTTTAGATGAGACAGATCACATACAATTTAGCAGTTCATCAACAAAATTTGAACTGTCTGAATCCTGCAGGGCGATCGGCTAAAAATATATCAATCCCATTGGCTAAAAACCATATTTTGACATTGATGCTGTCCTTTAAGGATTGATATATTTTTAGCCGATCGCCCTGCTGTATTACATGCAGTGACAGAAAATAATTTGCCCTTATGGAGTAATACATAGAATATAAATAAGATTGGACCAACAGTGGGGTTTGTTTATGTCAATAAATTATGAGACATGGTTCAGTAGCATATTGTATTATGTCATTATTTCCCGATTTGACTGAAATTTCATAGCTCATACCCAGGATTAGCACATAGGTTACATTTTAACCTGGAAAATTAAAGAGTTCCTGAAGGAAATAAAAAATCCTTAATCCACATGGAGGAAGTTGTGGGCTTCGTCCAGTAGATAATAATTGCAAAGCTCTCATTAGACTGCCAAAGTTTAAAGAGGGGAAAAACTTACATTGGTTTGGATCCACCCTCAGAAGCAGAGGTCAGGGTTTCACATAATAACATGCCTTATGACAAATATTCCCTTAGTCTGAATGTTCCTTCCAGATAGAGGCGGTAGAGCTTGCGCTTTATAGGGCCTCCTAGGTCTATTGATGTTTGATTGTCCCTTTTGAGAGAGAGTAATGTGTATTAAATTAATAATATAGGTAATAGTATCTTGTTTATTTATCAAATCTATTCTGTTTGTTTCAGCTGGACTAATGCTGGAGTTTATTAGGTTAATAAAAACTTAAAATCAAAATATTTTATCTTTTGATTCCAAAACTTCCCAGTGCTTAAATTAATATTCAGATATATATTTTTCTTTTGTCAATCCAAAGAATTGTCAAGAAAAAAAAATCTTATAAGAAGGCTCAGGGTCACAGGAATCTGAGTATCCTTGCGAGATCAAATCAGAACTAAACAGAACCGTAGGAGTACCAAAGTTACCGACATAGCTCAGTGAGTGCTGAAATGGCGACCACACACCGGGACCACAGACCACACCCCCTACTAGGTGCACCAACAGCATTAAAAAAGCGGCGCAAGAACAAGCCCTGTGGAATTCCGTGCAAGAGACCTTGTTCAACAGCGGGATGTATATTGGTTGATGCAAAATTAGATGAAAACTTACATTTATGGGGTCATTAAATAATACACTTTTGTATAATATAAATAAATGTGTTTAATACAAAACCTGAAAAAGTACAAAAATACTGCTACAAATATTTTTTAGCTATTTACATTAAATTTTTACAACTATATTCACATTGTGCTACGAGTACGTTGACCATTCAGCCCAGTCTCTGGAAAGAAAAATGTACCTAGGTAATTAAATTTTATATGTACAATTAGTATTATCTATACTCACAAATTACTTACGTCTTAATATTAATTAAGACGTAAGTAATTTGTGAGTTTGTTAGCTTGAAACAATCTCTGGATCTACTGAACCGATTAAAAAAAATTCACTGGCAGACTTGCGAGTTAGGGATGGTTTTACAAAAAGTTAAAGAAATGGATGTAATTGAAAGTTTGATCTCGGCGACAATAATATAAGAGAATCATTTCGGCGCCTTTGCGGGCTTCCCGGCGTTCTTGTGGCGGTATGTGGGCGACTTGAGTTTGCGTTAAAAGATTTTGCTATTACAATTAGACTAGGTACCTACCTACTACCAGCATTTATGTTTAGGTATAAAAAATAAACTGAATCATTCGAGAGATAAATTACACGACGTTTTTCTATATGCGGCAATTACTACCTAGGTGATTCCTATAACTACCTAGTAATTACTGCCCAAAGTATTTAGTTATTTTCCAACTTGTAACGAGATGTGAAGCCACCGTCTAAACCGCCGACAGCAAAGCCGCCGGTGGTGTCGGCGGGTTTGGTGTGATAGAGTCAGGGGTAACGTACCGCTGCCGCCCCGGCGAGCAAGGCAAAGAGACTTCGCTGCGGCGGCCGGCAGTGCTTCTTGCCGCCCTCTGCGCAGCACAGGTTGGGGAAGCAGTCGATGCTGGAGCTGCAGCGTTGCGGGAACGAGTCCACCTTCGGCGGGGCGGTGCACTGTAGGTAAGACTCCAGCATACGTACAGCTGCGTCAACAAAAAAACATGATCGTAGGGTAGATGCTCCAATACTGGCCATTTTAAAAGTGTGGATGTTCAGAGTTTCCTTATTTTAGGTAGGTATTAACCTAACTAACTTATGGTGTTTTATATCTAAACTCGTTATATTTTGAATTAGATTATTATCAAACTTTCCCTCATATTTACCCTACCTAGAAGGCTTGCTCGTTAAAAATATTTAAAAAAACCTAGAAGGTACGAACGTAGCAATGACCGGCCTGGGTCGTGTTATGTGTAAACATGAAAATCAGAATGGAATATTGTAGGTAAGAACCTAACTACTCATTGAGTTAGAAAAATGAATGAACGGTACGATAAATATAATTTTGAGGTCAATATATGTCACTAATAATTATTATAGGTACATTTCAATCACTTAATTATTAACTATGGCATAGTGGCATAGCGGCTGAGTCATGACTGAATATTTCTATTTGACCAAAGTGTTTATTATTAATATGTATACTATTAGCTGAATTATCTGGAGCAGGTATTTAGGTAGGTACCTACCTACTCAGATCAAGTTATCACGTTTTTGCGCTCCGGTCTTCAATAATAATGTTAGACCGTGACATTAATTTCGCAACACTTAAACCTAGCTCCTATAACCTATTAGCCACTAGGCCTCATAAAAAATGTCGCAAACATTAATTGTTTTATACTAGCCAATATCAAACAATTACGATACAAGTAGTAAAATTCAAGCTCTTGTAATTAATTGTAAGGTCAATAATTCTGTTGGTTCGAAGTGTCGCAGCTGGCTTAGTGACCGTGACATCGGCGATAAGTTGCAAGAAGCCCATCTGAGATGGTACTGTCGTGTAGCACGGAAACCACAAATTACGTCGGTAACAGATGTCTCAACATCGCTGTCAAAGGAGCTACTCGTAAAACTTGCAGCCGTCCAAGAAATCTGCGGCTAGACTTCGTAAGCCATTAGATGAATATATGTAAAATATAGAGCCAGTAGGTAGACTCAAAAAATTGGGCAAAGGCGGCAAAAATAGGTATGTCGGAAAGTAAACCTCTAGAACTTTGTAAAGAAGAACAGCTGTTGTATATGTAGATATCATTCATGATTATGGCATCACAATAAATCTCTATCATTTATAATTACCTAATGGAAGACTTCACGCCACGACATCACGATCTTTAGCAACGAGTATTACCGCGAAGGTATGCCACGAAAGTTGAAGTTGGGTAAAGTGCGTGAGGAGTTTCGAGCGCATCTGTATTTTGTATAAGCCTTAGAACTTAGAAGCCTCCCTGACCAGAAGTGACTCAGAGAATTTTACCATGGCTTAGCCGTTGATGATATGGAGACAACCATAGAGCCAATAGTCTGCACTTCGAGCAGCAGTTACTCACGTGCTTCAATCCGATTGGCGACTGGGACTAGGTCGAGGCGGGCGCGAGCGGTGCGGCAGTAGGAGCGGATGCCGTCGGGACAGCAGACGCGAGGCCAGCAGTCCGAGTCTGTCTTGCACGTCTGCACTTCGAACAAGAGCTCACCCAGTGGCGCCGTGGGACACTCGCGAGGGATTACGCCGAGAATTGCTGAAAGAGATCGTTGATTTGTTATAATATCTACCTAAAATTAATAGGTACTTAATTGTCTTCTTTTTAAAGCGTTCAGTATCAGAGTCCTATCAATTATGAAGTTTTAAAGTCATTTGATCTCATTATTTGCAATAAAACTGCAACAACTGCATTTGCTTTTTCCTTAAGAAGTTACACAAGAAAGTTGTAAAAATCGAAGTAGGTAAGCACCTACTTGAAAGTTATACAGAACCTGTACCTGGGTACTCATAACTTAATAACATTTATTTCATTACATCATACTCTTAACCACAGTGAACGTGATCTAAAATCGAAAAGGCACCTGTGATAATACTAAGTTTTGCACTACCTATACTTAAGAACAAGATTAAAATAAGTCTATCTACCTACATATTAGCAGGATAAACCATATTTTAATGTTTTGTGTAATTGCTAACTGTGAAGTTGAGTGTTATATAATACCTACTATTTTTTGCTCGCGGCTTTGCTCACGTTAAGTTTGATTTTTCAAACCACAATTTTTTTTATGGTTTGAATTTTCAAAAATCTTTTCTTACCGGATGCCTACGTCATAATTGCTATCTCTATGCCTTTTGATCCGATCCGTCCAGTGATTTGGTTTGTGCCAGTCAGTGAGTCAGCTTTTCCTTTTGTATATACCTAGCCGTTTTCTTTAATGCGATACGGAAGATGTACCTACGTTTTCGTATAATACCTACCTACTATTATCGTGGTAAATGACATTCGATCTTGGTGAAATAAATTGCATCTGGCCCGTTAAACGACAACGCTGACGCTACCGGGGCAGGTGCTACTTTTTGCCCCGGTACCTACCGAAGTAGATGAGAGTTATCCTTCAATTGTTCAAGGTCAGGAACACTCACGTTGATGTGTTTCCTCGGACACGGGGCGCGGGGCGGGGACTCCTTTCACGCACTGGCCTCCACAGCAAACCTGTCCGGGGCCGGTGCTAGCGCGGCATTGCGCATTCGTCTCTGTTAAAAATTGAACGCATTTTTATTACATTCGTGTCAAAGACAACCTGTCACATTTAATTTTAGACTTTGACATATCTCTTTTTGTCTCTCCCTTTTTGGCTCGAACCGCGTGCTTGCCTTGTTGCTTTGTAAATTTCTTTACTGATAATCCAAATTATATTTCATTTTAACAAGTGCTGTATTTCATTTCTGAAATCCGAACTCGACGCTGTATAGCTGCGCATATCATCTGCCGAACAGGTTCTGTCCCCAGGATCGAGTTCAAGAAGAAAATTGTACAGCAGCATGGCTTCCAACAATGCAGTAACAATTGAAAAGTTAGAAGGTATTTCTAATTGGATAAGTTGGAAGTTTGCTATTAAAATGTTACTCAATTTAGATGGATTGTACAATTGTGTCGAAGGGACCGACACCGACGCTGCCCGCGATTCACGCGCGCTCGCTCGCATCTGCTTGTCACTACAACCTAATCTATATCAAATAGTCCGTGATGCGAAAACTGCATCGGAGGCATGGAAGAGATTATCGGATACTTTTGAAGACAGAGGTCTGTACAGAAGAGTTCTTCTACTTAGACAGTTACATCGTGTTGATTATAATAGTTTCTCAAGCATGTCTGACTACATTGAAGGCGTCATGAAGCTAGTTGCTCAGTTGTCTGACATTGGAAAGGTTATAGATGATGCAGAAATTGCTGAGATTTTATTGTCGGGTCTACCTGAAGATTTTAATGTACTTGTATCAAGCCTTGAAACTGCGAGCTTGACGAAGTCTCTTTCAAGTGAAGTTGTTCGTACTCGCTTACTTCAAGAGGATCACCGGCGCAATAACAATGGGTATACATCAGATAATTTAGCTTATGTAGCTAACAATGGAAAGAGAACCAAGCACTTTTTCTGCTCATATTGTAAGAGGAGTGGTCATCTTTATAAGAAATGCTTTAAGAGGAAACGTGATGAAGGGAAGAAGCAGAGTGAAGATCAACATACAATGTATGCGGCTGCGTACTCCACTTCCCACTTGAACGAGTTCATCATCGATAGCGGAGCCACTGCTCATATGTGTGCTGATTCAACATTAATTCAGGAAGCAATGAACAAGAAATGTGCTATTTCAGTTGCCAATGGACAACAATTACATAGTGAATTGGTTGGTAAAACTACTCTTTCAAATAATGTTTCCCTTAGTAATGTTTTGTTTGTGCCTGATCTTTCTAATAACTTGATATCTGTCAGTGAAATTACTAGCAAAGGTTATATTGTATCTTTCCATAAGGATTACTGTACTATATATAGTGATTGTAAAATCACAGGCAACCAGGTTTTAACTGCTAATAAAAATAATGGGTTATATAAGTTTAAATTGCAAGATCGGCCTGTCCCTCGAGTAGGTCATTCTATGTCCCTTCAATCTAGGCAGGGATCAATGAGTGCCAATGCTGCAACTTCTGTGCCTAAAAGTATATGGCATAAACGTCTTGGTCACCTGAATCATAAAGGTATGTGCATACTTAGTAGTGGGGACCGGTGTGTGGGTGTTATGTTTCAGGATAAAGATGATGGAACTGGCAGCTGCGTCTCCTGTTTGACCGGAAAGATGCATGAGTCATCTTATCCTAGGTCAAGTGCAGGACGTGCTGCTCAACCGCTGGACCTGATCCACACTGATGTATGTGGCCCGATTCAAGTGAGCAGCTGGGGAGGAGCTCGGTACTTGCTTACTTTTACTGATGACTGCACAAGGAAAACCTTCGGTTATCTTATGAAGAATAAATCTGAAGTAAGTGCCCATTTTATTAATTTTAAAAATTTAGTAGAAAAACAAACTGGTTTGCATATTAAAGTATTACGTTCTGATAATGGTACAGAATTTTGTAATAATAATTTATCCAGTTACCTTAAAAAGGAAGGCATTATTCACCAAACCTCTGTGCCTTATTGCCCTCAACAAAATGGGTTAGCTGAGCGTGTTAATCGTACAGTTTTTGAGAAGGCTAGAGCCATGTTACAGGATTCGTGTCTGTGTGACAGGTATTGGGGTGAGGCTGTGATGACAGCTATTTATTTAAAGAATAGGTCTCCAACGACTGCACTATCAGATAGAATACCTGAATGTGAGTGGACCGGATCTAATATTGATCTTAGTCACCTGCGTGTTTTTGGCTGTATAGCTTATTCACATGTGCCTGATGAGAAACGGCGCAAGCTAGATGCTAAGGCAAAGGAGTATATATTTGTTGGATATGGTGAAACGTGCAAGGGCTACCGTCTGGTTGACCCACTTGATCCTAAAAAGGTTATTTATTCTAGAAATGTTGTTTTTCTTGAGGATAAATTTTATGGAAAGGATGCTAATACATTGAAAGCTGATAGCGGAAGAGCCAATTCTATTATTTTTGACAATTTTATTTATAATGACATTTTTTCAAATAGTAATACTAATGATATTATCTGTGATACTAGTTTTAATAATAATGAAAACCAAAGAAGTATTATTATGAATAATGACCAGCCTAATGTTTCGGTTACAGATGTGACTACAAGCATGCCTGTGCTGTCACCACAATCGGATTTGTACCGTACTGCCAGTGAGGATTCCACTGAGGATGTCGATGATGAGGCTGAGGTGCTCTCTGGCACTGATAGCTCGCTGTCGCCCTCTTTATCTCGAGGAGCAGAGTCGACTGCGTTGGATGGTAACAGCGTGTCTGTCTCTCGCCCTGTACGGAGTACCCGAGGTATTGTACCCGAACGTTTTAAAGATTATCATTTATCTTCATTATTGGCTGGTGTAAGCACTTTGGATGAGCCTGTTACTTACCAAGAGGCGATGCATTCTCCTGAGAAGGATGAGTGGTTTAGTGCTATGAAAAGTGAGTATGACTCAATGATTAAAAATAATGTATGGGACTTGGTGGATCGTCCTGCAAATGCTAATGTTGTCAAAAACAAATGGGTTTTTAAGAAAAAGTTTGATGCAACAGGTAAATTCATAAAGTTTAAGGCTAGACTAGTTGCCTGTGGTTATAGTCAAAAGGAAGGTATAGACTACTCGGAGACTTTTGCACCTGTAGTGCGACATTCTACTCTACGTATTTTGATTAGTATTTCAAATCAGTTGGACCTACATATGGACCATATAGATATCACAACTGCTTTTCTCAATGGTGAGTTAGATGAAATTATATATATGGAGCAGCCAACTGGTTTTAAATCTGAAAGTTATAATAAGGTATGTTTGTTAAAGAAAAGCTTATATGGCTTAAAGCAGGCTAGTCGCATGTGGAATATTAAAATTAATAATGTATTGTCTGCTAATGGTTACAAGCAAAGCAAATGTGAACCTTGTGTATATGTAAAGAAAACTAAAGATGAATTTGTAATTCTTGCTTTGTATGTGGATGATTTTTATGTCTTTCATAATGGATGTATTGATAAAGTTTTATCATTATTGACTCAAAACTTTGAAGTAAAACATCTAGGGAAATTGAAAAACTGTTTAGGCATAAATATTACCAAAAATCAAAATGTAACCATTCTTGATCAATCTGATTACATAAGGCGTTTATTAGCTAAATTTAACATGAGTGAATGTAAACATGTCTCCACACCATTACCATTGGACTGTAAGCTAGACAAGTCTGAAAAATGTAATTTACAAAATGATGTGTATAAGTATAGAGAACTACTAGGCTCCCTTATGTACTTGTCTGTGTGTACACGTCCAGATATATCGTATGCCTGTAGCCAGTTGAGTCAGTATAGTACGTGTTTTGACGTGAGTCATTGGCGCGCAGCTAAGCGAGTGCTTAGGTACTTGGCGGGAACAATTAACTATGGTCTTTTCTTTGAGAAAACCGGTAATTGTAATATTAATGCCTTCGCAGATGCCGATTGGGCGAATGATTTGTCTGACCGCAAGTCATATACTGGCTTTGTCATAAAAATAGGTGAAAATGTCATTAATTGGGAGGCTAGAAAACAGCGCTGTACTGCTTTGTCTAGCACTGAAGCTGAATATCTTGCTATTAGTGATGTGTGCAAGGACATCTGTTTTGTCAAGAATTTCTTGTCAGAAATAATTGATCAACACTTTGATGTCACTGTATACAATGATAATCAAAGCGCTCAAAAATTGTTACTAGTTAAACAATATTGTCATAAAAGAACTAAACACATCGACTTGCGTTATCATTTTGTCAAAGATTTAATACAGGTAGAAAAAATAAATGTAAAATACATGCCTACTGAACAAATGGTTGCTGATATCTTTACTAAGCCATTATGTTCACAGAAGCATCATAGTCATGTAAGATCTTTAAAATTGAAATGTTATGATTAATTTTAATTTTGATTAATGGTTTTAATTATTATAACATGACTTGTATTTTGCTTGTAATGTATAATTGTATTTTGTTTGTAATGTATAAGACTATTATGAGACCTGTATTGTTATATAATGTAAGTTGGCCTGGATGTTGTCCTTGACAAGAATGAGGAGCAGTGTTAAAAATTGAACGCATTTTTATTACATTCGTGTCAAAGACAACCTGTCACATTTAATTTTAGACTTTGACATATCTCTTTTTGTCTCTCCCTTTTTGGCTCGAACCGCGTGCTTGCCTTGTTGCTTTGTAAATTTCTTTACTGATAATCCAAATTATATTTCATTTTAACAAGTGCTGTATTTCATTTCTGAAATCCGAACTCGACGCTGTATAGCTGCGCATATCATCTGCCGAACAGTCTCACACGGTATTGGGAACAGCCCAACTGCAGGGTTTTTTGGACACACCAGTTTTTGCTTCTTTCCTGTTCATATTAGTGAAGTTTGATTAAAGCTTGACATACACACTAGAGCCGACCCGCTCGGTCGTGCGATTCTGTATAAAAGATTCCTGCAGTGTAATTGCCACTGATTGGCCGACACTCATTCGCTATTGGCTATAATAATGCATTGTTGAAGAAAAAACCGGTCAAGTGCGAGTCATACTCGCGCACTGAGGGTTCCGAAACTCTTGACCATTGTATTAATTAGGTACCTACTAGATGACAGCTTAAGTGCGCAGTGTTATTGAAGTTCCTATAGACGCCTTCCGGTCTCATCATCAGACCCATCATCTAGGACTAGAGTACTTGTCAAGATGAATCAAACAAGCCCAAACTCAATGGGGTTGTGTAGTTTTCTCACAGTTCCCAATCTCCATGTTTCATCCCATTATTTGTCTCTTTGAGTTACTTCCATAATGCAATGTATAACTTGTAAAACTAAGTCTAAGCTGTCTTTAAAGCATTCGAGATAGTCAATCAAAAGATTCTCTATGTTTGACAGAATTTTCTTTGTGACCCTTTTCATGTCTGAACAAGCAAGTAATAATATCGTATGTTCTAATAAATGTGCGAATAGCTCAAAGTAAAAACACTAAATATATATTAACTTCTTTTATTTAAACTACTTTTAGCACTCCTTAGCATGTCTTAACTCCGTATGCCATCTTGCCAATCTTTTTTATCTCCATATCTTCCCACTCTCTCTATCGCATACATCCATCCCTGTCATACACTTACATTCCGTTTCCCACATTCGGTCATCCTGCAACCCTGCAACTATGTCTGTCCCCAGACATACCTTCTCCGTTCATACATCTTTACCATATTCATACTTCCGCGCATACTTCATACCTTCTCAACACTAACACACCTTAAGTTAAATAATACAGTTTTCATACATACTTAACAGTAATACATCTTAAGTTAACCAATATAGAATGACATCTTATGTATAAGGAATCTAAACACTAGTAAGTATACATGGTCACAAATTATTATAATTAATATTTCTTTTACAAAATGAAATAAAATTTGAATGATCTCGAATTTAAAAAACCATAGGTATACTTAAGTTGTTTTTTTTTTCCTACCATAAAGCACCATGTAACGGTGGCTTTATTTTATACTACCATTGTTAGAGACCTTAGCCTCTAACGCGAGGAGAAGCGCGGGGGTGCGGGCGGCAGGCGGGAAACAAGATGCGCCTGCGCCGCTCACTTGCATAAAAGACATCAACGCGCAACATTCAATTTATACATCTTCTTTGTAATCACATAATAATCATAAATACAGTCCATTGAAACAATTCAAGGTGTTTTATCATCCAACCATCTAGCCTGTGGGCTAATAAGTAATATTACTTTAACTTAAACTTATTATTAATTTCTATATTATCTAATTTACAGTCCAATAACTGTCCTTAGTTTATTCTAACAAGTTCACTATAAGTTCATTTTGAGTTCACTGTGTGTTCTTAAGTTGATAATAACAAAATCATGTACAAACATATTATCAGTGTAACACATAACCTAGTATATATACAATATACTTGGCGGTGCTGTTGACAAAGCTAACTACATACATCTACTTAACTATATTAATACACAAACATTCATTCAACACAGTCACCTTCATTATTACTTTACAGTACTATTTACCTACTATTACTATCTCTATCGACTATTTGACTCTGGTTTTTTTTCATAATATGGTCAGCTGAGCCATGCGTCTTATACATATTTCCAATTCTTCTTCTTCTTTAAAAAATGTCCATTGCTATGGTTTATTTCTTTTTCCAATTGCTTGGGTATGACCAACGATTGTCCTGGATACTTGCAGAGTACATCTCCATCCACTGAGTAATTATTCTTGTACGACTGTTCTTTTATCTCCTTACTTGCTCCGATGCTATCTTTCTTTTTAACGAATGTATTGCCTTGCTTCAATAATTTCGGCCGCTGTGCTATGGACACTTCATCTTTTAACAAGCTCTTGAGCTGCTGAGGTGCCGCTTTAACTTGGACTGGATGGTAGTTATCTATGCGCTGGTCAACCTCCTGCTTAATTAATGGCTTTCCGACATGTTCCACCAAAGATTCCACTTCACTCTTGATGTTTCCCTTAGCTAACCACCTCTTCGCATCTTTAAATATAGACGTATCCTTCTCTCATTAACACTGTTACATCTATCAAAAACTCATTTCCTAATTCCTATCGTTATATGAACATTCGAAATATTATAACAATTCAATTCAAACATTATTTAATAAGACATGACAGTTTTTGACAACTGGGTTATAAGACTGCGTTGACCTCTATTTTTAATCTATGATTAACACTGGATTGTAAATGCCATAGCAGATTCTATTACATATCTACCTATTCTACAAAAAAATGAAGGTAAATTTATTAGGTACTAGACGATGCCCGCGACTTCGGCCGCGTGGATCAAGATTTTTCAATTCCCATGAGAACTCTGTAATTTTTAGGGATAAAATGTTTCCTATGTTTTAATCCTGGGTATTAGCTATCTCCATTCCAAATTTCAGCCAAATCGGTTAATTCGTTGTGGCGTGAAGGAGTAATAAGAGTAATAAACATACACACACACATACATATACAAACATTCGGCTTTATAATATGAATTAGTGTGATATGTGATATAGTGTGATGTGAATACAAAATATGACGGCATAAATTAATTAAAGAGATAGGTAATAGATAAAAAATATTTTTCTTAATGTACATGCCATTGCAGATTCTATTACATACCTGGTCTATTCTACAAATCATAGAGTAATTATAGAGGTCAGTCTACAAAAGTTGTGACAGTTCTGTGTTGTGACGCATTAAAAAGTTAGGCTTAGAACAAACTATCCGACGCGTCAACCGCGGCTGGATAGTGAATGTACATTGAATTGTGCACACAATCGGACGTAGTCGCGGACGTAACCTTGGGCCATTCTTGAGTCTTCGAACGTCCGATAGAAATATGGGCCTGCTGATCTCAAACGACTGTGAAACCTTATCTGTCGCGGCTCTCAGTCGATGAATCTGATAGTGTGTTTTAGCTTCAGATACTTTACTCCAGTTACAGTACTTTAAAAGTCATAGTAAGTGGTAGGTTTTTATTTGGTTTTTAGCTGTTTAAGTTAGTCTTACTATGTTTAGAGATATCAATATGTTCGTCATTTGTAAGACTTTAAAGCTGGTGTTTGTAAAATATAACGGCACTTACTATGAAACTAAGAATTAGGTATGGAAAAAACGATTTTTGGAAGATGTCTCTTAATTTGTTTTAATAATGAGAAAGCCGTGGTTTTAAAGCTGTAACTTTTCACTGAGTTAAGCTATAAGCTTGATATTCTTAAAACACTACGAGACCATTGAACTTTATATTCAGTATAAATTTCGACTTCGGATCATAAGCCGTTTTCGAGAAAAACGGTGGTGACACACTGACAGACAGACGGACAACGAAGTGATCCTATAAGGGTTCCGAAGTTTTTTTCGGAACCCTAAAAACGCGATATATTCACCACAATTGAGACTGTAGTAATGATTAATGCAGCTTTTCCATAATCGGCCTGATGGTGCAGAATTACGGCCGAATTAGTACTTTGATTGTGATGAGATCAAACGTATGGCTCTATATTATAGCACTGACATATTTTACGCTATAAATATTTCACATACATATAGAGTGAAATTATGTCCTTTTACACCTCAAAGTTTTATACATATTATACTACTTAGTTGTTGCAGTACCACTGCAGGTCAACTAGTATAATATATTATTAAAGGCTCAATATAGCCTCCAAAGGTTTAGGCGCGGACTGAAAATCGGAAGGTTGAAGGTTCAAACCCGACCTTTGCCCTTAAACAATTATTTCTCGTCGTAACCACTCCAAACAAGCTTTGCGCTTATTTGGTGGGGAAATGGGAATATTGGTCATGTTCAATATGGCTAGTAGGTAATATTCTTTAGAAATCTATGTCTTGCATTATTTTTAATACCACATTTTAATTATCTTGCATTATTTAACGCAGTCCGCTTGCTGTTATACAAGGCCGAAATTACTGGTATTCGAATAAAATCTTTAGAATAATAACATTGTAGTCATAATATTCGTTACAAAATCAAGATTATGTCTGATATCTACAATTCGAGTTCAATATCACACGACATTCGATATGATATAACGTTATGCTAGAGTGCTATTGTAGTAGTAGTAAATACTCCCAGCGCTAGTTTTTTTTTTATATATATTTCACTTGCTTACTATGTAATGGTACCTATGAAAAGGTTTTTTTTAAAATAACTAAGTGGTTAAATGCGTTTACATAACGTACTACCGGTCAAACTGTTACAGTAAAAACCAATTACGAAATTTTTAAAGGTTGGTTATACGAACAAAGTTACAGATACTTTTTATATCTACACTTTATTATAATTGCGAAAGTAACTCTGTCTGTCTGTTCGTATGTTACCTTTTCAAGCCTTAACTAAACCGATTTCGACAAAATGTGTTACGTGGATTTGCAGAATGGATGCTACTTTTTATTCCGCGAATAGAAAAGTCTTTTTGAGTCCTACATATTTCTTCAAGAGTTTATATTACAAAGTAGAGATACTATGTATCTATTATAGTTCGGTTAGCAACCCTACGACAGCCCTAACCCTAACATTTTAAAAATCGAATATAATAGTAAAAAGGTTACTTACCTATTTTCACCGGCTCTGTCGTTGGTGAGACTTGGAAGGGCAGCAGTTGCAGGAAGGGTCGCGGAGGCTCCGTGGTCGTCGTGGTCGTCGGCTTCGGCGTAGTCGTAGTTGTCGTAGTTGTAGTCGTCGTGCTGGTGGTTGTACTTGGGGTTGTTGTAGTTGTAGTACTAGTTGTGCTTGTTGTAGTGCTAGTGCTGGTGCTAGGGATTGTGTTTGTGCTTGTAATGGGCTCTGCTACACTACTACTCGCCTCAGTGGTTCTAAAATGTTGAAAATGTACGCTAATGATGTTTTGTTAGTGACAAAAGCTATTAAAGCGGTGCGATTGTTTCGCTACATTTTTTTTAGGTACACATAATTCTACTCATTTGTTATTTTAGGACACAGGATGTTGAGCAATACGATAACTACTATGGTATATACTATATAACTAAACTTAATTATAAAGAATACATACTATTAATCAACTGTACAATTATTGAAAAAGTTAACACTTATAAGCTTATAACATTATAAAATGGCTGATTACCTACTCGTCTACAATAAAAAATATAACCTATTTTACTTTACATGTTTTACAGTTTTTATGGTGTTACAGGTTATACGAGTACGTTCAAAGATAAGCATTTCTTTAACTTTTGTTCGTAATAAAACATATTGAAATAGTTCCATGGTTTGATGTTCCAACTTTTAGGTATCTACTAATACGTCTTGACACACGGATAGAAAAAGGGACAACTCAGTGAGCATATAAGGGATTTTTCCGAACCTAAAAATAGTTAAATGCTCTGTTTAAAAAGTTCAACGATAAGCCACAAGTTATTAAATTATAAGTAGTTAGCATTGGCGCTGGCGGTAGTTCAATGATTTCATAACGCTTTATTTACGACTAACTTACGACCCAAAGACTTGCATATTATTTGTAGAGAATAAAGTTAATTTTTTCAGTTTTTTTTGTCTCTAATAGATGCTCAGACAGACAGACATGCAAATACATGTAAGTAGACTCAGAGATCTCGTTTCGTTAGGTCAAAAATTTAAATAATAACTGCGAGTACCTACGTATTCAATTCTACCATACAATAGACATCAACGATCCCACACCGTCAGTCACTGGAAGGTCACAGAATTAAACAGTTTCAAGTTTCAACATAGGTTCTCGTAATTTTTAAGGAAAAGCGATAGTAAAAGTATAGTCAAATATGGTTGAGCGAAGCAACGGCTGGATCTTGCGTCATGCTCTTGAACGGGTGCCACCAACGGGAATGGGTCTACTTTCTGTCTGCCCATCTTAACATGTATTGGATTGTATGTACCTACGTATGCATTTTTGAAACTTCATTGTGGAAACATTGTATACATAACATATTTTCGTTACCTACTATAAAAAATTTTTTTGAAAAGAGCAACTGCTGAGTTTCTTGCCGGCTCTTCGCAGCAGAATCTGCATTCCGAACCGGTGGTAGATTTATGGCGTGTCAAAAGAGCTACAAGTTGGCCTACGTGAAATAAATAAATTTTGAATTTGAATTTGAATTACTAAAGTACCTACTGTACTTTAGTATAGTAGTAGTAGTAGTAGTAGTAATAGTAATGTATAGGAATTAGTTCTTTGTACCTTTTTCTTTGAAATAAGTACATATTAAACCAATAACAGCTATGTTCTCAATTTAAAATTGATTATGATGAACTTCTTATGCAATACATGATGTTCGTAACACTAAATGTTATGATAAAAAAACCGGTCAAATGCGAGTCGGACTCGCATACGAAGGGTTCCGTACCAAAAAAACGTCGAATAAAACACGTTTTTAGTACGGGATTTATGATAAGTGTTTGATTTTTAATTAATTTTTATTATTTGTTGTTACAGTGGCAACAGAAATACGCATTCTCTGATAAATCTCTACCTATTATGGATTATGAGATACAACCCGCTGACAGACGGACGGACGGACGGATAGCGGAGATAGGGTCCCGTTGGTTACCCTTCAGATACGGAACCCTAAAAAGGAAAAAATATTGGGGAGCGTTACAGAAGACCAGTAAATTACAGTTATTAAGAAATTAAAATGTAATACGAATGACCTTAACCTGCGCATTACCGTTCACTTTTGTATCAACTTATTTAATCTTAGATTAAGTTAATTATTTAATAGATATGTAGGTACGCAAAATACTGACTTTTTGTGTGCCTTGAAATACAATAAAAAGGTTAATTTGTGGTTTTAAAGTAGAACATAGTGTTGACAAAGACAATTTATATTTTATAGTTGCATAGTTAAGTACTATATTATAATCCATTGTGTAATTTCTTCTATTGAATGTAGCCAAAAACGCTTAGTGAATTATTAATATCGGAGCTTTCCTAATTTCATAAGTTGTGAATACATTTATTTATATTTAAAATATGGAAATAACTAATTTGTATTTTCTAATACTTACTAATTTCTATTGCAGCATTTCGTGAAGGATAAATCTATTAAGTATTAACTAACTATAATATTTTTTTATCTTACGAAAATAATATCAGAAAAGATCGTTTACGTCACGACGATATATCGGAAGAACTGACAGACGTTACAGCATTGAGGGAGAATCTTACTTGAATCTTACGAGCTGATTCTCTACAAAACAAGAAAAATTTTCGCGAAAATCAAACACTACTCGTAAGTAGGTATAAGTTTACTATGCGGTTCACTTTTATTACTAAACAATTTCGTTGAACCTGCAAGTTAGTAAATTAGGTAGGTAAGTACTTACTTTTTAATTAGTGATTTGTAAACATGAAATAGACTACATATAACAAGTAAAAGCACACATTTGTCTGAGGCAAAGCTTGATTGGTG
Organism: Hipparchia semele; assembly: GCA_933228805.2. Lineage (NCBI taxonomy): Eukaryota > Metazoa > Arthropoda > Insecta > Lepidoptera > Nymphalidae > Hipparchia > Hipparchia semele. Next base: position 8,193,332 of record OW121725.1, on the reverse strand, counting down.
AACCTGTATACATACAATAACATATCTATGCTTATATTTAGAGTGATGGAACTACCTAGGTAATCTAGCTGACACATTATAAAGCCAATCATTCTAAACTTCTAAGCGTGAAAGGCCGCCAATTTGTACATTAATATAATATTCTTAAGTTTACTTTATTTCTTAAATACTTATATTTTTTATTGTACAACAAATTGTTATTCAATTCAAGTTATTCATTCATATTAGGTGCAAAATCAAATTTTTGTTTAAAAATATCTTAAATTTCCAACCTAAGTTAATAGGCAGTTTTAAGTTTATTTATTCATTTATTAACTTGTTGATATTTTTTTAAAGTTAACAATAGGTTAACAATTACCTACTTAGGAATCTGTCAAAAAAACCCGTAGACGTTCATTTATAAGTAAATAAAAAGAAGGTAAAATAAATTAAAAGAAAAACCGGTATCGTAATGGCGGTTGACAACAGTGTTCAAATATCTAAGTAAATATTATAGGCAATTATAATTTTTACTTACCGTATTGCTTGAGCTACAACTCCCTTAGTGCAGAATCCCTTACAGCATAGGTGTTGTGTCCCCATAAGGGTGCATTCGGTACTTTTCCTACATGGTATGGGGAACAGATCCAACCAACCACTGGTCGTCCGTACCTTGGGACACGACAGCGATTGACATTCTCCTGTAATACAATAATGTGTTATTTCTTTATATACTTTAAAATAGTCATTTGTAATGTGTTGGCCTAGGCCTAGAATTCAGCAGAAATTCATTAACTACTACTTTTGATTTTGTCCGTAATCCTCGTCTGCGTGGGGTTAGGATTCTAAAAATCCCCGGGTACACTTTCTTTTCCTGCTCTCCAGATACACATGCAAATGTATGCAGCGTGAAGGACAAACCAATAAATAAACACACGTTCGCATTTATAATATGTATTAGGGGTAATTAATTCTTCTAATATGGTTACTCGTTAAATGCTCGAAGCGGTTAGTACCTACCTAATACGTTTTAATATAGCTGCAAATATTTGAATAATTTATTACCTAACTATAAGGTTTTGGTTAAATCACAGGGTTAAACAGTGGCACTCAATTTCGATAAAAAAAATTGACTAAAATTGCCATGAAACCTTCTTACTAGTTTGACAGATTTTAAAAATAAAATCAGAGATTTACTTAAAATATTGTAGATCAGTTAGTTACAAAGAGAATGTAATCACTCCGTGAGTTAGTTAATTGACCGTGACAATTAATTTCTGTGTTTTTATATAATTATTCTGAGTTTTTTACTGGTACATTCCTTAAACGATGGTTCTTACGAAAGGTGTCAAATTGCCAGAGTTCTCAGAGCTAAATGTGGAAGAGTGCGAGTTGTCCACGACGACGCTGATGTCCGCCGCGCCATACGTGGGCAAGCACTGCGAGAGTATCAACAACGAGTTCATGTTGTGCCGATACGAGTCCGACGACCCTCGAGCCTGTATCGGTATCGGGAAAAAGGTCACCGCATGTACATTGCAGCTGTTTAGACAAATCAAAGACAACTGCAAGCTAGAGTTTAACCAGTACGCCAATTGCGTCGATAAAAGTTCAGGTAACTACGCCTTCAAGAACTGCCGAAAGACTCAAGCTGTCTTCGACGCGTGCATGAGTGACAAACTATGCATGGAACGACCCGGGTTCGGTTATTTTTGTCGCGCGCGAGTGCATCAGAGCCCGACGCCCGCGCCGCCCCCGGAGCCCTGTCCCTGCGCCCCCAAGGTTCCCGACCCGACGCCGTCGTTGCCGGATTGCAAACCTCGGCCTCCTGCTCGCTTCGGTAATCGCTTATATTGGAGTACGGAATAAATAATACTTTAAATTTTTGTATTTATACCTACATTACATAATAAAGAATTATAATACTACTTGAGTATTTTTAGTTATTTTTTATTTTATTCAATTAGGTAATTCATTATGCAGAGAGTGCACGGTTAATAATAATTGTTTCACAACCTAGTACGTAATATGTATTAACTTCCAGAGTGATTTATTAATTCAATTACCCTAATTACAAGGAGGAACAAGATCCAACGACCTCCAATATTTTTGCTGAAAAACAGGAATGTAAATATAACTTAAAATTGTGGCACTAAGAAAATATCCTTGACCCCAGTGAATGAATAAAATCTACTTAATATGTAATTAACTATAAGTATTACTGATATTTAAGATTACTAACAAATTAGGGTGTAAATTAGTCTAGACTTGCAGCCCTATTAACAAGAGAGCGGACAAAGGCCAGTCAGTGTTCACTGGTCATTGTTGCGAAGGTCACCGAAAATGCACCGTTAAGTGGGTGAACCTCGACCAGTGTTGAAATCTTGAAGTACAGCTTATTAGTCAGACGATAAAACAATATGTATAGGGCTAACATATTTATACCCCTTTCACGAGACTCGAACCGAGCTAATATGGTTAAGATAACCTGTCACGTGTCGCACTTGCATACAGGGTTCCGTACCAAAAAACGCCGAAAAAAACGCGTTTCTAGTAGGGGAGCCCCTAATTTTTCATTTATTTTTATTATTTTTTGTTGTTGCGACAGCAGAATGCACATTCTCTGAAAACTCTAACTTTAACTTTAAGGAGATATAGCCCACTGACAGACAGACGGACCGACGGAATAACAGCAGAGGCTTAATAATAAGGTCCTGTTAGTTACCTTTCGGGTACAGAACCCTAAAAATATCGTAAATATTGTATGGTATTTTTTAACTTAAGAATTTTGTGGCATTCACAACACGGGCACGCAGTATGAAATTTCTTGTAGGTAAGTGGCGTGAGAACATAGTGATTATATTCTCTTGGGGCGTGTGTCCCTAGCAATTTAAATACAGACATTAAGGTCACGCTAGTCACGCACTTATTCTCCATATTACTTATAGGCCGATATTTTTTTCTTTGATCTGAAAGTAAGCCAGAAATCGATTCATCACTTACAAAATATATTTTGAAAGTTATATTGATTACCCTTCAATTATTAATCTTTTTAATGAAACTTTGTAAGTAGGTACGTAATCAAACTGGTCAGGGCTATATTATATAAATGTTATATTATAATATATAATACTTTTCTTTCAATCATTTTAATGTGTTTTATTTGTGTATAAAGTATGTATTATAAGTAAGTAGATATGTAGGTAATTACTTTATTTTCATAAAAGATGGATATTGATTTACTTATAGTCGAAATTCAAAATGAGGTTTGTCGATCATTTAGCACCTCTACGTCGACTTCTCAAAAAGTTTAATTCACAAAATGTTGAAATATCATAATATCTCATAATGGATAATGTCGAATTGTTTTTCTTTCTTACTTAAGTATTACGTATGTTATAAACTGTAACTGAACGAATTCTGTACATTATAAATGTACAGAATTGTATTTTGAAAATTTTAATCGGAGGACGCTTTAGGTACTATCGATATGTTCTGTCTGTAAATCAGGAATTAAATAGCATGCTTTCAAACACGACTTGGGGTTACCATAGAGAATAGGTACCTACCTCTTCAATTAATATGTTTATGTTCCACCTCTTTGGGTGCGAACTGATTGCGGATACACCAATACACTCTTGCGTGTATGGCTGGCTTAAAACCTTATGGCGGCAATCATGTAATATCCGGGCAAACTTTTCCATATTGAGCTATCTAGTTCCAGTTGAGTAAATTGTGAACATTTCTATAGCTTTGACTTATGTTCATTGTGATATTTGTCTTTTTTATCTTTTTGTTTTCTTGTGTGTTGTGAAGACGTTATTTACTTAATACGATTAAAATAAATGACTAAGTATCTAAGAATTCATTACTTTAATTTGTAAGGAACAAACCTAACTAATTCAATTCTATAAGTAGTAAATCAAATTAAGATTTAAGCCATCAATGATGGTATGTTTTCGGTGAAAACAACATATAGGTATCTGAGGATTCGTCTGCCAGATTGTTTCGAAGCAGCAGGAACCATATCCTTTCAGATTCCACACTATAGTGCGTTCTAGCGTATAGTAGGTATGCAGTGACGTATACGGCTTCCGTAGGTTCTCAAAGGGTGCCAACGAGACCATATTACTATTCTTAAGCCTCCGCTGTCGGTCCGTCTGTCAGTAGGTTTTATCTCATGAACCATAAGATAGGCAACAAACAAACAGATAGACAGAGAGACAAAAATTTTAAAAATTGTTTTCTTATTATAAGTACCGCGTATTTACTTTCGTATGCAGTTAGTAAAAACTGTTCTTTTGATATTACAAACAGACACTTCAATTTTATTTATTTGTATAGATAATCGTCTATTATGTCACAAATAGATGTGTACTTACTACTTGCTCACTTGTTCAGAGAGTACGATTTATGTACTTATGCATCTTACATAAACCTCATTTTTTCTTAACTGTCTCAAGCCACCAGAACAGCGAGAATGTAGAGGCTATATTTATTTAAATGACTTGCAAGTTGCTACAGTGGTACTAATTTGGTTGTACATAGTATCTAATTTGGCAACTTGCCAAATCACAGCTCTTTAGCACCAATAGTTTCTGCGCTATGCTGCGGACAGGTGGACAATCGGACAAACGGATGAACTTGGTAAAACTATAAGGATTTCTTGTAGTTTTACTACGAAACCCTAAAAAGAGCATCGGACTATTAACTATAACTATAACTTAGAACAGAAGTTTTGTAACAATGTTCCGTTCGAAACGTAGTCTTAAAACAACTAATGAATTTGTTAGTGGCATATACATAGTAATTTTCTATACTGACACTGAGCATTCTCAGTCAACCATCATCAAACCACCATCAAAAACCTACCATCAAAAACGTCATTACGTTTTTGATGGTTAGGTATTGTGATGAATTACCACACCCTTACCCAGCTCGTCGTACTAATGATACCTACTGCGTAGTCGGTCTTTAAAGGATTACTAAAAATGGGTTATCACCGCGTCGACTACTGCGCTTCTAAGCGTTATAGTTCGACGGGTAGCACTTACTTCCTACTTCCATGATGTAATTAAAATAAGCTATATTTAGTTTAGCTTAGTTAAAACTGTGAAAAGATATTATATAATTTAGAACTGAAAAAAATAGAATAGAATAATTGTGCAGAACCGAATTTTGTAAAGAACCATGCATCAATCTTTAATTACGTAAATAAGTACTATACAGGCGTACGTACTTTTTGAAAATAATGATATCTGTAATTTGTTTTCTTGAGCAATCTACATACATACCTACTACAAGTTTATGCCCACGACTTCCTACGCGCGGATTATAGATTTTTGATTTCCACGACTTTAATTTTTAGGGATAAAACGAAGCCTATGTGTTAATCATGGATTTGAGCTCTCTATTCCAAATTTCAGCTAAATAGTCATTGGGGCGTCAAGGAGTAACAAACATCCATCCATCCATCTATCCATCCATCCATACATTCATCCTCACAAACTTTCGCATTTATAATATTAGTAGAATTACAGAACAAATATGAAAAGTCTAAAGTTCTCGTCGCATAATAATTTACTGGTATAATTTATCGTTTTGATAAATACGTAATCCGTGTAGAACCTTGGACCTATTACAGTATTTAGCAAAGCAGGTTAAGCTATAATGAATACCTCTATATTGTATGTACAACTTTTCATCTACTTGATCTCCTTCACAATTGTTGTTGCTTTGTCCTTCAGTCACGCCGCAACAGAGCGACTGAGTGATTTTTTACATGGGTAGTTGAAGATACGGAGGCTACTTTTTATACCGGAAAATCAAAAAGTTCCCGCGGGATTTATAAAAACTAGGTAAATCCACGCAGGCTAGGTCATGAGCCAGATTGCAATACCTACCCATAGTGCCTATTATCATGATTAGATGCGTTTCGACTGCATACAGTTGAGGATGTGGAGAGTGATATAGGCTTCTTCTTATTCCGGAAAATCAAAGAGTTCCCGCGGGATTTTTAAAAACTAGGTAAATCCACGCAGGCTAGGTCATGGGCCAGATTGCAAAACCTACCTATAGTGCCTATTATCATGATTAGATGCGCTTCGACTGCATACAGTTGAGGATGTGTAGAGTAACATAGGCTACGTTTTATCCCGGAAAATCAAAGAGTTCCCGCGGGATTTTAAAAACTAAATCTACGCGGACGAAGCCACGGGCATCGGCTATTTACATATTTCTAAAACCACAATTTCACCTTTGATCGTGCGGATGCAATCAAATTGCGATACCTGCCTAGTGCCTATCATCTTTATTAGATGCGCGTCGACTGTAATTATGAGGAAAGACCCCACTATCCACATAATGTGGTAAACAACCCAAACAAAATCATGGTTGGCGATTTAGTGATTTGAATATTTTGATAAACCTTCTGAAAAATCCGACTTCAGATGAAACTGACTATATACCTATAACCTAATAAATGGGATTCATCCTTTAAATTTCCAACCTAACAGCTGAAATGCTTTCTTGCAATTTAAATTGGACTACCCTCAACATATTATAGTAAAAATACAGTCGTATTTAGAATCTCCTCTTTTTTAAAACTTATAAAACAACAGTAGGTACAAATGACTACTGATATGTATGTATTTTATTTAAGTGCATAGTAGGTACAAATGGCTACTATTACGTATGCATTTTATCTAGAAATCGAAAAAATAACAGAAACCTCTTTTTAATAAACACCTTTTAATCTCGTGAAAGGTGTAACGTAAGCTCAGTTCAGGGCTACGCCCAAACTGCAACCGGAACTTTAGCACATTTAACATAAAACTACAATATAAATTATATTATTAATTAAGTAGGTACCTATCACTAACAACCCTGGACCAGTCATTTTACGATTCCACATTTAATAATTATTAATAAATATTTACTTGTATGTTTATATTTAACTAGACGATGCCCGGGACTTCGTCCGCGTGGATCAAACTTTTTCAATTCCCATGGGAACTCTGTAATTTTCCGGGACAAAATGAAGCCTATGTTTCAATCCTAAGTATGAGCTATCTCCATTTCAAATTTCAGCCAAATCGGTTCATGCGTTGTGGCGTGAAGGAGTAACAAACATACACACACACATACAAACTTTCGCCTTTATAATATTAGTGTGAAGTGTGAAGTGTGATGTGATAGTGTGATGTGATAGTGTGATAGTGTGAAGTGTGATGTGATAGTGTGATGATAGTGTGATGTGATGTGATGTATCTTTCATTGTCCATGTGGATATAAGTTTTGCCAAAATACATACATATATAGATACATACATAGACACACACATACATACGAACATCATACATGCATACGTAGGTAGACTGCTAAAATCATAACCCTTCCTTTCCTCTTTTGGCACTTCTTTGTTTTTCTTCTGTTGAATTAGGCGAGCGTTGTACGTCGGTTTCATCGTTTCTTTCGATATCAACCTGCTGTACATACAGTAGGTATCTACAGAAGCATCAGGTTTGATGTGTGTGATACTTGGAACCAAACGTTTCTATGGGACCATCACGCAAATTTCCTCTTACGATAAAAAAAAAATCCGCAACCACAGCAAAAAAATGCGTGGAGCTGAGAATCCTTTTTGAAAGTCGGTTATTTGGGGAAACAAACAAATACGCTAAAAATCGAAGACACTTTTGAATTTGAATACACGTTAGATTTTTCAAACTGATCCCCTTAGGGGTTGAATTTTCAAAAATTCTTAGCGGTTTCCTCATCGATTATATTATTTCGCTCGATTCCGCTGTCCAAGTATTGCTGCATGGTACTTGCTGCTGTCAGTTCTTAATGCGAGTGTCGTATAGAGTTATGAAAATGCAGTACGTAGGTACTGCATTCCTAGGTATTTGGTATTGTAGGTACCGATTTCCTAGCAATACTAAACGCTCCACTAGCGACCCCGTCACCTGAACAAATAACTTAGTGGCACTGTAAAATGCTTTTACTTTGACATTACAAACAGACAATTTAATTTTATTTATTTGTATAGATGTAAAGATAACATGAACCTATTCTATAGCAATCAGTCGAAATAGCAACCTACTTCATTTCTGTTACGTGTACATGTGAACGTCATGCTACCGGTTCATTACATTAATATATCCAAAAGGGGATCCCACAACTGCTAAATTATTGTGTAAAAAGCTCATTTAATTCATAAGATTTAACCTATGACTCATAATGCTACAAATCTGTCTGTGCTACTTTTACTTCAACGAAAAGGTCAAACTTTTTCAAACGAATGAGAGCTTCTGGTCGGCTGAAAGTTCAGCAAAAATAGTTACAAGAGAAAGATAACGCTATGATATCACATTTTTTCTTGAACCTATTTAGTATCTACTGGCTGATTCCTGCGACTTCGTGCGCGTGGACAAAATTTAGAGTGTCTTGCTACTATCCGCAAGAAGTTATGTCCTCCATCTCCGATAATATTTAGTAGATCTTCACCGAAATTGTAGAAAATATTTCTAATAGTACACAATTTATAATAACTAGTGGTTCACCCCGAAATGAGACCTCGCGGTATCCCATAATTCCCAAAAGATAGTTTTTGACCGAGCGAAGCGAGGTCTCTGAGTCTACTTGAGTGAATTTGCACTTGTCCGTCCGTCTATCCGTCTAACAGAGCCTTATAACTTCTGAATTACTGAACGTAATTACTTCAAATTTAAAATAATATGTAAACTGATGGCCTTCAGCCGAATATTACATAAAAAAATATAAAAAGCTTTATTTCAGGGGAGCTCTCATAGAAGAGTGTGTGAAGTAAAATTTTTTTGTTGCGTTACATAGACTTGCAATATATCTTTTTAAAGACGACTTTGATCAGAATACAAAAATATATTTTTTTTAATTTTTCCCTTAAAATTGACGAAATGGGGGGCTTTCAAAGTGGAGATTTTAATTTGAGCCATATGTCAAAAATTTTAATTACTACTATGATGGACATACATGCAAGCACTCTCCTAACAACCCAACCGCAACCCCGTATCATATCATATTAGGGACTGGTCCCAAAACAACATTTAACCTGATTGAACAGTATTTTTCTAAAAACTTTGGTATAATTTTTGTGGTGTTTAAGTTTTGTATTTATAATAAATGTGTTTGTAAGTGTCCATGGTTGCAAGAGTACAAAACAAGAGTTGCATCAACTAAAAAGAAAAAATTCACAAAAACGAATAAGTAAAACAAAAATTGCACAAAGGCGGGCTATAACTAAGTAGGTATGGGATAAACTATATTTTTGCAAACTGGATCATATTCACATTGTACCTACGCTTATTTTGTCTACAAATTCATTCGCGTGGAAAGGCGTGGACTTAGGACTAAAACCCGGGATTTTTTCGGGATAAGTAAGAAGTCTCCAGGTCCTCAACATCAGCAAAAAATCGTATTGATTCGACTCCAGCGTGATTGGAGGACGAACCAACAAACTAACATATAGATATACGCATAGGTATACTAGTAACAATAACTAGATAAATGTATCCGCAGCGCAATAAACGCAGTTGAACTGAATAATGCGGCTGTTTTGTGGTAGGTATTTCTTTGGATTCACACAAATAGATGCATACTAAAATTAAATTTAAATGCATCTCAATGCAGTTACTGCAAAGTCTGATTGCTATCTTTGTTACTACAACCCTTCAACCGCGTATTTTGAAAAAGTAGGTACTTATTGATATTATATTATGTCGATAATTATTATTAACAATTGATGATACAGTAGTTATTAAAGTTTTCTCCGGTTTTAATTATGTCGAAACCAGATTCAAATAAGTACCTAATTAAAAATGCTATTTACTTATATTGAAATTAAGTTTGCATCTAATTCATGTATTTTTCTGAGTTATTAACTAAAGATAACACATAATTAAGTACATAAATGATTGGTAGGTATTTAAAGTCTTCTCCGTTCTTACCTGTGTAGAAACATCCGATTGCCAAAATCAAAAACGTTAAAATTCGCGGTTGCATGTCGAATCACTAATAAATAAATATCACAGTCGTTCACAGAGTCTATAATGGCACTTTTTCTTGTTTTTGCGAGCCGTGGCCGAGACTGTCTACTGCTTACTGAGGCTGGGGAAGGCAAATGGCGTCTGAGACCCGCAGGTTGCATAAGTACTTGGTCGCTGTTGATACAGATTATCATTTGGCGGACACCAGTACTTTCAGTTTTCGCTGCACTTAGTTACAGCAGTAGTTACATTTAGTACCGCCATCAAAATCTAAACCTTTAACTTTTGGTATAGAATCTCCTCGGCGTAGATGTATACGTGACGTGTATACGGCGTAGATGTATTCGGCGTAGGTGTAGACGTGAGGTTGGGAAAATATCATCACCATCTCAACCGATAGATGCCCACAGATGACCTTTGAAGTCTCAATAGCCCAACGGTTAAAAGTGCGGACTCAAAACTTAAAGGTCGGAATCCCACCCGTTGCACTATTGTCGTGCCCACTCCTAACACAAGGATAGGATGGAGGGGATAGGAAAATATTAGTCAACTTCAGCTTGGCTAATATTCTTAAAAAAATACCTATTCGTAGATCTATTGAAAGGATCGCCATATAACACGATTTTAACGACCTCCATGGCGTAGTGGTGAGCGCTGTAGTCTTATAATTGGGAGGTTTCGGGTTCGATTCCCGGCGGGGGCAATTTGGCAATTTATAATTTCTAGATTGTCTCCGTGGCTAGTTACCACCCTAGCGTCAAAGACGTACCTCCAAACGATTTAGCGTTCTGGCACCATGCCGTGTAGAAACCGATTAGGGGATATGCCCGTTCCAAGTTAGCCCGCTATCTTAATAATCTTAATCTTAGACTGCATCGTCACTTACCATCAGGTGAGATCGCAGTCAAGTACTATCTTGATCCTCAACATATTTATAACAGCTGCCGGCGACTTGCATGTGAATTAAGATGATTCGTCTACCAGTTGGTAGATCTCCTTCAGATTATGGACACCCTGCCTCCGCTGTTATCCTAAACATTCCAGGCTCTGGGAAAATGTCTATGTGGCTCGCCTATTGCCACTTCAGCTTTGAGAATCGATAGGCTTAAGTTGGTATCTCTATTCTCCTACAAATCTCATTTCTGATTTGATGCAATGATACACCGAGCATTTATATGATCGGAGCTTTCAGAAGGATCATACGTTGTTGACAGGTGCGTGACGCAAGTCAAACAGTTTTATATAACGGCCAACGGGTATGACCGTTGGGCGTTATATAATACCCGTCAAATAAAAACTTACAGAGGGGTACGCAGCCTATTACTGCTCCAGTTGGCTATATCCTTCAAGGATTTGAAGGATATAGCCAACGATCGGATTAAACTCTCTAAAAAGAGGTCAAACTGGAAAATGAAAAATAAAAGTTTCCAATATTTTTCTTGTTTGGTCTGATCTTATAGTCTTAGACACATACCTTCATTCTAATATTCACAGTTCACTCATAGACAAAACAACTCGGACGAGTAACTAGGACCCTACTTTGAACCGCTTTTAATTTTTTTACAGGTACTTAAATCGGCCACGTTCAGATTGAGAGTCCTGCACCGATATATTTCAGGGAAAGAAATTTATAAATTATTCAATTATTTTTAACCAACTTCAAAAAAGTTATCAATTCCACACGTAATGTATGGTAATAATATTATTGGAACTGCAAATTCTATCTCCGGTCGTAGTCGATTTCCGTCCCATCGGACTATGAGAGCGAGGAAATAGAGACTGCACCTGTGTTTGCGCACACCTTTGTGCACTATCTTTCGTGCAGATGGCAACTACCTCTGTGGAGATTGGCCGCCGTGGTCGGATTCGCTCGGGAGGACATTATTAATTATAATCGCTTGTTTTTTAGGGTTCCGTCGCCAAATGGCAAAAAACGGAACCCTTATAGATTCGTCATGTCTGTCTGCCCGTCGGTATGTCACAGCCACTTTTTTCCGAAACTATAAGAACTAAACTGTTGAAAATTGGTAAGTAGATGTATTCTGTAAACCGCATTAAGATTTCCACACAAGAATAGAAAAAAACAATAAATTTTGGGGTTCCCCATACTTAGAACTGAAATTCAAAAATTGTTTTTTCATCAAATACATTCGTGTGGGGTATTTATGGATAGGTCTTTAAAAATGATATTGAGGTTCCTAATATCATTTTTTAGGGTTCCGAAAAAAACTTCGGAACCCTTATAGGATCACTCCGTTGTCCGTCTGTCTGTCAGTGTGTCACCACCGTTTTTCTCGAAAACGGCTTATGATACTAAGTCGAAATTTATACTGAATATAAAGTTCAATGGTCTCGTAGTGTTTTAAGAATATCAAGCTTATAGCTTAACTCAGTGAAAAGTTACAGCTTTAAAACCACGGCTTTCTCACTATTAAAACAAATTAAGGGACATCTTCCAAAAATCGTTTCTTTCCACACCTAATTCTTAGTTTCATAGTAAGTCCCGTTATATTTTACAAACACCAGTATTAAAATCTTGCAAATTACGGAGATTTTGATACCTCTAAACCATTAATAGTACCTAAAACAGTAAAAAAAACAAAAAAAAAAACGATAACTTACTATGGCTTTTAAATTAATTGCAACGCTAAGGCTAAAACAAACTATCGGATGCCGCGACTATAGCTGCGACTGATAAGTGTGCACAGTCGTTTGAGATCAGCAGGCCCATATTTCTATCGGACATCCGAACGCTCAAGGATCGCCAAAGGTTACGTTCGCGACTACGCCCGATATAGCGTCTAAAGTTCAATGGAATTTACTATCCAGCCGCGGCTTACGTGTCCGTTAGTTTGTTCAAAGCTTAACTTTTTAACGCGTCACGTCCACATGTCACTTGTCACAACTACAGATTCACAGAACACTAATAGAATTTTTTTTCTACTACAGATTATTATTACAACTTTTTTACACTGACCTCTAGAATTAATCAATGATTAACAGTGGACAAGCTGCTGTCTGTGCTGTGCTGTATGTCATTTAGTAAATTCTAGTACTATTAGTACAATAGTACCACAAAGTAGTACATACACGCATTCCCTACCCATAAACTTTGATTTTACTTTTTATGTTACAGATTTAAGTATGTCATTCTAATAAATAAAATATTTACTCATTACTACTAAAATCAAAATAAAATCCTACTCAAAAATTATAAAATTTCAAGTTGAAAGTATTGATTTGTTGCTAACTTTTGTATAGGTATAACAAAGTTAGCGACACTGCATTGATAAATACAATTACATACTTTTAATTTATTTCTCCACTATTACTTATTCACTATTTATATTAGTTAATAAAATTATGGCGGTCGGTGCACCATTTGCAATATTATTAGTTCCAGAGACACTCGTATGTCAAATGTGGTGCTTCAAATTGATTCATAACTATTAAGGTATCTAATCATTGGTAGGTAGGTCTAGGTAGGTAGGTACCTGCAGAGACAGCCAGTCCAGTAGGTACTTATATGTTTGTGAGTAGGTATTAATCATAGCATAGATTTCATAGAGGCGTAGACAGCTGTCTACGGTGTTCAAAGTTGGTTCAAAATTCAAACTTTCAAAGCCAAATTCAAACAAAGAAAAGTTCAATAGTAGTTTGCACAAATAAGCATACTAAATGGTTTATATTCTCTTGGAGACAAATAACATTTGATTTCTTGTTTTATATGTGGGATAGTTATATTACATTTTACAATATTAGTACTGAATCAGTGTTTTCTTTTAACTTTGTATGGAGGTGAACTTCGTATTCGAGACAGAGACTTAATGCATATACCTAACTTTGTGAATTAAACCCATTATCAAAATGGACAATACTCCATCGCCAATGGATAATACGTCATCACCAATGTCGGTGAGTACCTACTTATTTATTTTAATGTCTCGCAAAGAAGCATTAGAAAGGGAAACTCAAACTACAACTCCCAAATTCATGCAGTCATCTAACTATAGAAATGCCTATCTATAGAAGACAGTCTCAGATTTAAGACCGAGTTAAAACTAGCTTGTTATTGTTACTGTTTTAATTAGTAATAATGCTACCTAAATTTTGTCCCATACCATTATAATAATTCTTTCAACAAGTTTATAGGTATTCTTCATGTCAATATTATATAGAAGTATAGATAATTTATGTGTTGTACAACAATATATCATAATATAATCAGAGATAAGCCTAATTTATGCAAAGGCATTTGTTAAGTAACTTGCAAAACTGGCGTGCATTATAATTTTTTGGACAGGCCAGTTAAATAATCATTTGACAATAGAAAAAATAGAAGCACATTCTACTTTTGCTGCCAGCTAATTGCAAGTGCACTCCCCACTCTTATAGGATAGGAGACTTTAGTACGATGACAAGTTAACATGTCCTGACTTGTCTCGTTGAAAAGTTTGATGTAGGATTTGTTAAGAGTTTAATCTTAGCTTGCCAATTTACCAGTTACTTATATTATTTTAACAATAATTATTTTTATTTCAGGTTACCAGAATACCAGACTATTACTAGAGTTTGCACTGCATGTTGGATTGCTGCTAGAAGAGATAATATATTCAGAAGTAAATGCAGCACAATGTCAATTTTTTGTTGTTGATATTTGGTTCCTTGAGTATGGATAATATTGATTATGAAGAATCCATACATATATCTGTACCTCCACACAACCCAGAGAACCTACAACTTTTAGGATTGTGTCACAAGCTCATATACATTCTGTGTTTACCGTGAGACATTATATATTTTTAGGATAAAATGTTGAATGCCTATTGGTGCCAATTGCAGTCAAAGAAATGTTATTAAACTGATATGCTGAGGCATTATTTTCAAATCACTGTGTGGTAAGCTCAATGTCAACCTTTGCTATGTTTATATATCACCTTTAGAATTAATGTGATTTAACTCAAAATTCCTGTAACTTCTGTTGTTGTAAAATGTATTTAACATTTAATATAATATGTATTACCAATCCATATGTATAAGATGATTAAGTATTAAGATAATTAACTTTTTTAATAGTTTTATTGGCAGAGATACATTCAATTTTACTCAACACTACTTTTTTGAAGTCTTGCTCATTTCCCACAAATTGCAATTTTTGAGTTAGGTCACTTTAATTCCAAAGTTTGTATCTCCTACTCACATTTTTTATAGGTAAGATAAACTTAATGAATAAATTAAATTGTTTTATAATTTTGTATTATCAAAATACTGTGTCAACCCCAAAATAATATAGTAGTAATAGGCAATTCATAGTTCAATGATACGGAAATCAGAGAGAGAGATTAGGTGTAAAGCCAACGTCTTTATATGCTCTCTGAGGTACAGATATAATGGAACCTTGTCATCTGCAGTAGAACATCCACTAGACCAACGAGACAAATAATGTGATGAAAGATGGAGATTGGGGACTCTGTGAGAAAACTACACAACCCCATCGAGTTTGGGCTTTTTAATTCGTCTTGACAAGTTCTCTAGTCCTAAATGATATGCAGGTTCTGATGATGAAGCCGAAAGGCGTTTATGGGAACTCTGTAATGAAACGACGTAACCCCATCGAGTTTCGACTCGTTTGATTCTTTTTGACGTTTAGAAGGTCATTAGTAGGTACCTAATTAATACATTGGTCAATAGTTTCGGAACCCTCAGTGCGCGAGTATGACTCGCACTTGACCGGTTATTTCTAAACTGAATAGTTTGCGCGAGAGACACTTCTAAAGTGGTAAAATGTGTCCCCCCCCCCTGTAACTTCTAAAATAAGAGAATGATAAAACTAAAAAAAATATATGATGTACATTACCATGCAAACTTCCACCGAAAATTGGTTTAAACGAGATCTAGTAAGTAGTTTTTTTTAATACGTCATAGATCGTAAACTGCAATTGCTGCTATGGAACCCTTCATGGGCGAGTCCGACTGGCACTTGGCCGCTTTTTGTTTGTTTGGTTGATTGTTTTAGATAATTCACACTATGATCAGTGTAATAGTTTCAGAACGTCTTTGTACCCACAAACATATAAGAGTAAGTTTGTACCTTTAGTAAATCTTTAATTTATACATCTTCTATACATATAAATAAAATTGAAGTATCTGTTTGAATTATCAAAATAACAGCTGTTTACTAAATGCAGACGTAAATAAATACGGTAATTAGGGTAATTATAACAAAAAATAATTTTAAAAATTTTTGCCCGTCTTTCTGTTTGTTTGTTGCCGCTAATCTCGGGAACGGCTAGACCGATTTTGATGGGACTATCACTGGTAGATAGCTACCGGAAGTAACATAGGCTACTTTTTAACCGACTTTCGAAAAAGGAGGAGGAAGAATTGTGTTTTTCTACCCATGTATATCGATAGGTATTGAAAGTGTAATATTACACTAAAATGCCACAAATTGGCCACAAACTTGTACGTTTGAGTTGTTTTAGCTGAATAGAGGATATTTTCGAACTAAATGTGTAAATACGAAAGAATATAAAAATAATAAATTCGAAGTCAAACCGTACCTGCTACAACAAAAAATTATTACTGTCTGCTTGTGCTATTAAGGACTTCACACACGGCAGCTATAATGTATATTAATGTATATTACATCCCGGGATGTATAGCTTTACATTATCTTAACCTATCACACACGGAGCAGGTAATGTAATATATCTTTCCCTTCATTCCATTGGTATACGTCTCGACTGACGCACTTCCCAGCTACTAAAGTGCTATACAGGGTGTTATTATTTTTAATATGGATCTGTCAAGTTATTTATTACTAGATTTACTAGATAGTTCATCAGAAGATGATTCAGATTGTGATTATGATGCGGGTATTGCCATATGTGCCAAAAATAGAACAATTTTCAGCGAGGAATACGCGTGGCAATATTTGATCTACCTTAAAATACAAACCTACTATAAATTAATGATAAAATTATTCCTACATACGATTTAATATATATAAAAAATAATATAGTTACCTAAATATTAATTTTTACATGTTCGATCTATTTCAATTCAGAAACGATTTTGGATAGTCTGTGGTTGTTCGATACGCATGGTACTTTACTAAGTGGGCGGTTCCCATCAATGAAGTACCACATTATCTGTATTACATTTTACCGGAAAAAAAACGAAACTTCCTGAACGTAATCTGCCAAAATTATCATCCTAAATTTGAGAAATTATAATGGTTTGCACCCGTAGACAGAGAAGGCAATAGACCAAGGTACTGTGTAACCGCGACTGAAATAGAGATAACATGACGTAACGATGACGTCACATGACAAGTTCGAGTTTAATGTTGCCACAATAACTGCACTCCCCTAGTACCCCAAATTAGATGGAAAATTCTTCCCAGGATTTTTAAATAAAACGACAAAACAGATGCTGAACTGTTTTATTTTTTAAATAACATACCTACACATATAAGGTTGTCTGGGAGAGACATACCTATTAGGGTAAGCTCCTATTTTTTTACATATATCTTAATATTGTGTGCAATAAAGAATTTATTATTCTTTATTGCACACAATATTAACTTCAACCACCACTTAAAAGTTTAAAATAATTTTAGTTTGTACACGTAAGTCGGTTTTTTAAAAATATTTTTTTTATACTAAAGTTTTTTAATGTAGTTTCATAGGACCAATTCACTAGATAATTATTTGCTCCTTAAAAAAAATATTGAAATGCCGAATAGAAATTTAGCATATGTGAGTCACTTTGAAAAAAGATGTATGTAACACAAATGAAAATTTTTTTTCGTTACTAGTAAGAATGTTACACAAAATAATTTTCAATGAACAGTTAAAATTTTCCTTCGATCGAGTAATGCTATTGAATTAAAAGCAACAAAAATTGTATATTTAGTCATCAAAATCATCATTAATGAAATTAACAGTATATTCCTTTTTTCAGGCAGTCGTATAAAACTGCAACTCTTCATAGTTTAAGTTAATAATTATTTAAAAAAACATTAAAAGTCTGCCTCTAGCTATTTAAAAATGGCTTTAAAAATTAAGAACTTTGTAAATAAAATAATTCTTAAGATCGCCAACTGTTCTCGACTGGTCGTGGACATTCGAACGAAACTTCAGGATGATTCAGAACAGTAACCGACACTATCTAACTGAATACACTTTAATCATCGCCGACATATATTATATTCTAGTATCCATCATCTTTCTTTTCTTTTCTCATAATATTCATTTCTTCCATCACGACTTTATTTTGTTTCAACAAAAATTAAAAAAAAAATTGAAAAAGTAGCCAAAGTAACCCGCCGTTACGGTATGTCAGAGGACATTACTAAAAAAACCTATCTCCGTGCCAAATTTCAGCCATATCGGTTTAGTGTGGCGTATTGAGTAACAAACATCCATATGTTTGTTACTCAATCACGCCACACTAAACCGATATGGCTGAAATTTGGATGTATGTATGGATGGCCATACATACATTCAAACTTTCACATTTATAATATAAGTAGGATAGGGAAAATCGGGACATTGTATAGGTACCTAAAGCTGGCAACACACATAGATACTAAATTTTCTTATTAACTGTCAGTTTGTTTCGCACAAAAGTGTGTCGACCTTGAAAAAACTGGTTACACGATGAGGGACAAAAAATTGGGTAGCTGCGTCTCTGTTTATCACATTAATAACTTTATTTCTGCTCTCTTTTTAGTGTGAGTGAGAAAGAAATCGTCACTGGCTCTATGTCTTCTCTCTCTACGTTTGCACCGGAGCAGTGATCACCGGAAAATCACCGGTGATTCTCCGTAGAAAGTAATCAATTGAAAACACCGGAGAAACACCGGTGTGTCACCGGTGATTATTAGATCATAAAGGTATGCGCCATCAGTACCGAGTACGTTTATTCACGAATGCATTTTGTTACTCGCATATTTCGTATTTTCGTACTGATTAAAACTAACGATGTAACTATTTATGTTTTGCAACGACCACCTCTATTTTTGAACACCCTTGCTATTGAGTAAATATACGGAAATATGTAAAGATGTATTGAGATGTATCGAGATGTATCGAGATGTATCGAGATATAAATGTATATTTTCATACCGCTCGGTATCTTAAGATACGAAGATGTAAAAATATACATTATAGCTGCCGTGTGTGGTCTCCTGTCAATTTATATGGAAAGATGTAATGAGATGTATCGAGATGTATCGTGCTATAATATACATCTTTACATTATAGCTGCCGTGTGTGAAGTCCTTTAGTGTTATTACTCTGTGGTTCTACTCTATTTTTTTCGTTTACTATGGCGTAGATACCCAAGAGAATATAATCACTTCGTTTTAGGTAGGTAGGTATTATTTTGACACTTTTGACAGTTTGACTGCGGTTTTGCCGTAGACAGAGAAGGCAATAGACCAAGGTACTGTGTAACCGCGACTGAAATAGAGATAACATAACGTAACGATGACGTCACATGACAAGTTTGAGTTTAATGTTGCCACAATAACTGCACTCCCCTGTTACCCCAAATTAGATGGAAAATTCTTCCCAGGATTTTTAAATAAAACGACAAAACAGATGCTGAATTGTTTTATTTTTTAAATAACATACCTACACATATAACGTTGTCTGGGAGAGATATACCTATTAGGGTAAGCTTCTATTTTTTACATATATCTTAATATTGTGTGCAATAAAGAATAATAATATTAAAATAAGTATTTTTAAAAAACCGACTTCAACCACCACTTAAAAGTATGAAATAAACCGACTTCAACCGCAATACGTGTACAAACTAAAATTATAATTTTAGTTTTTACACGTATTGCGGTTGAAGTCGGTTTTTTAAAAATATTTTTTTTATATTAAAGTTTTTTAGTGTAGTTTCATAGGACCAATTCACTAGATAATTTTTTGCTCCTTAAAAAAAATATTGAAATGCCGAATAGAAATTTAACATATGTGAGTCATTTTGAAAAAAGATGCATGTAACACAAAGGAATATTTTTTTTCGTTACACAAGTTACTAGTAAGAATGTTACACAAAATAATTTGTAAAGAACAGTTTATGATTTTCCTTCGATCGAGTAATGCTATTGAATTAAAAGCAACAAAAATTGTATATTTAGTCATCAAAATCATCATGAATGAAATTAACAGTATATTCCTTTTTTCAGGCAGTCGTATAAAACTGCAACTCTTCAAAGTTTAAGTTAATAATTATTAAAAAAAAAACATAAAAAGTCTGCCTCTAGCTATTTAAAAATGGCTTTAAAAATTAAGAACTTTGCAAATAAAATAATTCTTAAGATCGCTAACAGTTCTCGACTGGTCGTTGGACATTCGAACGAAACTTCAGGATAATTCAGAACAGTAACCGACACTATCTAACTGAATACACTTTAATCATCGCCGACATATATTATGTAGTATCCATCATCTTTCTTTTCTTTTCTCATAATATTCATTTCTTCCATCACGACCTTATTTTGTTTCAACAAAAATTTAAAAAAAAAATTGAAAAAGTAGCCAAAGTAACCCGCCGTTACGGTATGTCAGAGGACATTACTAAAAAAACCTATCTCCGTGCCAAATTTCAGCCATATCGGTTTAGTATGGCGTGATTGAGTAACAAACATCCATCCATACATACATCCAAACTTTCACATTTATAATATTAGTAGGATAGGGAAAATCGGGACATTGTATAGGTACCTAAAGTTGGCAACACACATAGGTACTAAATTTTTCTTATAACTGTCAGTTTGTTTCGCACAAAAGTGTGCCGACCTTGAAAAAAACTGGTTACACGATGAGGGACAAAAAATTGGGTAGCTGCGTCTCTGTTTATCACATTAGTAACTTTATTTCTGCTCTCTTTTTAGTGTGAGTGAGAAAGAAATCGTCACTGGCTCTATGTCTTCTCTCTCTACGGGTTTTGCTCAATTGAATTTGAGGTTTTAGGTTAGAATTCGGTTAGGAACGTAGACAGAGAAGGCAATAGACCAAGGTACTGTGTAACCGCGACTGAAATAGAGATAACATGACGTAACGATGACGTCACATGACAAGTTCGAGTTTAATGTTGCCACAATAACTGCACTCCCCTAGTACCCCAAATTAGATGGAAAATTCTTCCCAGGATTTTTAAATAAAACGACAAAACAGATGCTGAACTGTTTTATTTTTTAAATAACATACCTACACATATAAGGTTGTCTGGGAGAGACATACCTATTAGGGTAAGCTTCTATTTTTTACATATATCTTAATATTGTGTGCAATAAAGAATTTATTATTCTTTATTGCACACAATATTAACTTCAACCACCACTTAAAAGTATAAAATAATTTTAGTTTGTACACGTAAGTCGGTTTTTTAAAAATATTTTTTTTTATACTAAAGTTTTTTAATGTACTTTCATAGGACCAATTCACTAGATAATTATTTGCTCCTTAAAAAAAATATTGAAATGCCGAATAGAAATTTAGCATATGTGAGTCACTTTGAAAAAAGATGTATGTAACACAAAGGAAAATTTTTTTTCGTTACTAGTAAGAATGTTACACAAAATAATTTGTAATGAACAGTTAAAATTTTCCTTCGATCGAGTAATGCTATTGAATTAAAAGCAACAAAAATTGTATATTTAGTCATCAAAATCATCATTAATGAAATTAACAGTATATTCCTTTTTTCAGGCAGTCGTATAAAACTGCAACTCTTCATAGTTTAAGTTAATAATTATTTAAAAAAAACATTAAAAGTCTGCCTCTAGCTATTTAAAAATGGCTTTAAAAATTAAGAACTTTGTAAATAAAATAATTCTTAAGATCGCCAACAGTTCTCGACTGGTTGTTGGACATTCGAACGAAACTTCAGGATGATTCAGAACAGTAACCGACACTATCTAACTGAATACACTTTAATCATCGCCGACATATATTATATTCTAGTATCCATCATCTTTCTTTTCTTTTCTCATAATATTCATTTCTTCCATCACGACTTTATTTTGTTTCAACAAAAATTAAAAAAAAAATTGAAAAAGTAGCCAAAGTAACCCGCCGTTACGGTATGTCAGAGGACATTACTAAAAAAAACCTATCTCCGTGCCAAATTTCAGCCATATCGGTTTAGTGTGGCGTATTGAGTAACAAACATCCATATGTTTGTTACTCAATCACGCCACACTAAACCGATATGGCTGAAATTTGGATGTATGTATGGATGGCCCTACATACATTCAAACTTTCACATTTATAATATAAGTAGGATAGGGAAAATCGGGACATTGTATAGGTACCTAAAGCTGGCAACACACATAGATACTAAATTTTCTTATTAACTGTCAGTTTGTTGGGCACAAAAGTGTGTCGACCTTGAAAAAAACTGGTTACACGATGAGGGACAAAAAATTGGGTAGCTGCGTCTCTGTTTATCACATTAATAACTTTATCTCTGCTCTCTTTTTAGTGTGAGTGAGAAAGAAATCGTCACTGACTCTATGTCTTCTCTCTCTACGGTTAGGAATTAATCGTTAATAGAATATCAAGATATATTTTATTCTGTTTTTTATATTAACTTTATCACTTATATTTTCTTTTGGTTGCAAACGGTGCAGTGTACACTTTTTCAGACGTATCGACTAAAAAAAAGATTATAATTATAATAATGTCTAAATTAGAGGAGAAACCTAGAGTATTACTTGAAGAATTTCGAGTCAAGGTACTACTTATTTATTATTTAAGTACTATTTTTAGCTTTCCAAAGTATAATTTATTGAATAATATTGTATTTTTAATTGAGGCTTTAACTTTGTCTTGTAAAAACTTTCAGAATGCTCCTGTTGATTATGGAATGGCAGATGAAAAATGGAATTTTAAAAAATTTGCAAAGAAGTTCCGTATAGTTATAATCCGAATGGACAATTCAGAAATGGAATTTGATTTAATTGGGATTCAGCCTGCCTTTGCCAATGCATTCCGCAGGTTAATGTTGAGTGAAGTTCCCAGTATGGCAATTGAAAAAGTTATGATAAAAAATAATACATCCATCATTCAGGATGAAGTACTGGCTCACCGATTGGGATTAATACCACTCAAAGCTGATCCTAGATTATTTGAATACCGTGCTGAAGGTAAGCTATTTTATACTGAACCCTAAACATTGATAAACAAGTTTTTGTTTCTGCTTTGCAATCATCGTTGTATGCAATATTGTCCATCTAATTTAGCTGAAACTTGGCACATAGATAATTTTCTTTTCCACACTCATGTTTGTTGAATCTTGTGGACTGTATGTGTTATATTTTTCATTCCAGAATGGAGCATATATTTATTTAAAATTAGCTTTTGTCTACAACTTTGTCAGCCAACAGTTTTAATGTTATAAGAATACTGGAGGCTCTCTTTGTTTTCTTAGGGTGAAAAGTATATAGGCATAACTATGCAAAAAGTCTAGTTGAAGAACAAAACAACTTACACTTTAACTTACGCTTGTTTTATAATAATATAAAAATAAAGTTGGTACATAAGTACAATAATTATTTTACTATAATATTATGGTTGATTTACAGATTCATCAGAAGGAACAGAATTTGATACACTGGAGTTTATGTTAAAAATTAAATGTACAACAAATAAATCACAGCCCAAAGATTCCTTTAGAGCAGAAGACTTGTATGAAAATCATAGTGGTATGTAATAATAAGAAAAATCACATCACATCTAGTCTAGTCTAGTCCAGTATTATTATAAAGGCGAAAGTTTGTATATGTGTGTGTGTGTATACATGTGTGTATGTTTGTACTCATACAGGCCACAACAAATGAACTGATTTGGCTGAAATTTGAAATGGAGATAGCCCATACCCAGGATTAACACATAGGCTACATTTTATCGTGGAAAACCAAAGAGTTTTCAGTTAACGTTTACCTTTAGCAGTTGGGCTGTTTAATTAATAGTTTTTGTATTAAATTTTTTATAAAAATGGTATTGTAATATTCATATGTAATAAATAAATTAAAAACTTTGTGATTTCAGTATATTCTTCATCAATAAAATGGCATCCGATTGGCAACCAAGCATCTGTTCATAAAGAAACTGATGTGGGCCCAGTTCACAATGACATACTCATTTCGAAAATGAGACCAGGTCATGAATTAGATCTGCACTTAGTTGCTGTCAAGGGTATTGGAAAGGATCATGCAAAATTTTCTCCAGTAGGTGGGTACCAGTGTAAAAAAATGTTCATTATGTCTTAGTTATTACAAAATTAGTTACAAAAAAAAACTAATTTAGTGCAGGTCCAAAATTGTGTTTCTATGTAAATGTGTTTGCGTAAAAACGTTTTGACTTTATTTATTATAAACATTTTGAATATTACCATTTTAATTCAAACCCTGTTGACTGTGACTGTCCAAAGTGTACTAATAATTTGAGAATATAATATTTTGCGAATTATTATAAGAATAAAGGAAAAATAATGCTATCTTTTTCATAAAGTTCCCTGCAGGAAACATTACTACTAAATTAAGATCTTTCAATTTTATTCATTTTAGACATGGTATTTTGACAACAGAATTAGAACCATATTATTTCCCATTGTCATGACAAAGTATAGGCAAGACTAATACATATCAGATACTAAAATTTTTGTATTTAATTTTTACAGCTACAGCCTCTTATCGTTTATTACCAGAAATAACTCTCACAAGGGAAGTGACTGGCAGTGAGGCCACTCTATTGCAGAGCTGTTTTTCTCCATGTGTGATTGGTATTGACTCGGATGGTCGCGCATTTGTAAGAGATGCAAGATACGATAGTTGTAGCAGAAATGTGTACAGATATGATTGCATTAAAGATGCAGTTGTCCTTAGCAGGATAAGAGATCATTTCATATGTGAGTTTTCATTTATTGGTTCACAAGATCTTTCTAAATAAATAACACATCAAAAATTATGATATAGCTTTATTCATATCATAATGATGTACTATGTGTTGGAGTAATCCTACTAATATTATAAATGCGAAAGTTTAGATGTATGGCTGGATGTTTGTTACTCAATCACGTTGCTACGACTGAACTGATTTGGATGAAATTTAGCATAGAGATAGATTATAGTCTGGAATACACATGGGGTACTTTTTATCCCGGGAAATAATTGAGTTCCCGCGGGAATCAAAAAGCCTCAGTTCACGCAGACAAAGTCATGAGCATCAGCTAGTAATATTATAAGCTCACTAAAATGGACTGCTCAGTTAACTATTATTGATTTTTTAGCTGAAAATTCCAAAGTGTTTCTACTCTCAGTGCTCATGACCTGCAAAGTAATAATAAGCTGTCCACCAGATTTGATTGGACCAAAGATAGTTGATTTTAATGTTTCAATTTATTTTTCAGTTAATGTGGAGTCTGTGGGAGCAATGCAACCAAATGTTATATTTGTAGAAGCCGTTAAAATTCTAAGAGATAAATGTAAATCATTATTGGACGAATTAAACAATTTTTAATATGAAAGAAATATTATTTTAATATTATTATTATGGAACACTTATGCCGTAAGAATTCTGATGTGTTCCTTTTTTTTACAAGCTTATTTTTAACCTTCAATGTAAGCATCCATAAAAGCGTACATATTATTTTTTTTCCTCAAACTACTGGGAGGTTCCAAACGCGCCCTAGTCTAAGAGGGCTCGTACACCACAGATTACTATGATACTACGTATCACACGTTTGCCGTACACGGTCAAACGTGTGATACGTAGTTTGTCAAACATGTAGTAATAGGTACTATACCTATAGAGTAAAGAATATAGATATAATACCTACCAACTATATCCCGTAGTGAAAAGCTAGCTTAATCTTCGTGAAAATGTTTTTTTTTTTTTTGCAAAAAAGTGATATGTTGATTCTTGTTGGTTTTTAGTCTTTGGTGTCATTAAAATGTCAAGTCAATAACATACTCTTTGACTTGACTCATTCAATAAAAATATTTTCCTTAATTCATTAAAAAATAAACAAAATATCTTTTGTCTAACAAATTTAGCACAAGTTGTTGTTAAATTCAAGTTTTAAAGAGACGGTACAATGGGCAGCTTAGATCGAGGAGTTTTAACGGGATTCATATGTCGATTGTGCTCTGAAATGCATCGTGTTGTTCTTCACATTTATGGCGAAGAAGGCATACGTTTGTGTATCTCAGAAAAAATTAATAGATATCTTTCAATAAACGTAAGTTTTTCTTTCCTTCTTCCTTCCTTCTTTCTTTTTCAAGTCATAATACATTGAAACATAAATATGTTTCAATGTATCATGAACGTCAATGTATATGATTTTTCATAAGAATTGTTTTTTAGGTGTCTCGTTCAGATCCACTGCCCAAAACTATTTGCAAAAACTGTTTGGAACGTTTGGAAAATCAACATAGGTTGGTGATGCGTATAGAGCAAGCTGCAAATATGCTAAAAGGTCAACGACGCGCCCGTGTTGGCCGCGGTTGCTATGTGAGCATGTGTGACAATTCAAATAGCCCACCACATCCCCCTTTACCTAAATAAAAAAATATACCTTTTATTATTATTTGTTCTGTATGTAGTTCTTATTATTAAGTTAGTAGGGATATAAAACCTGACTAAGATTATCAATATGGAAACAATCATTTTATATTGGAGTAAATATTTCCACATTTAAATTAAATATTATATAGGTACGTTAAATATTATAAGCATTCAAAGGCTATTCTTTTGTCTAATATTTAACAAGTTGATTAAAATTTTATGCCTAACTTATTTAGCCTTTAGATTGACTAATGAAAATAATGTATAGAAATAGTATGTTGTAAATATTGTGAAAGATAGATATTACTAATTTTTTTTCCTGGATAGGTATTTCGTATATTATTTTTGTTATGTACAACTAAATTGAAAAGTAAAACTTGTGACAAATTATACTTTTGATAGTAATAAAATACATATGTAAGTAATTACATAATTTGAAAGAGAAAAAAAACCACGTAAAACGGATAAAAAGAAATACCTGGTCAAATGAGTAAAACATGTATAAAGTAGGATCACAGAAAATTTATTAGTTCTGGTAAGGTTTTGTACCTTTTAGTCACCAATCTAGTAAAACTTCTTACTGTACACACAAAAACAATAGAAAACTTTTGCTTCTGATTGAATAATTTTATTTTACCAACTTGATTATTTAAAACTTGTTAGATAAAGTATAAACCAACACTAATGAAATTGCCTCTGTATCTGTAACTTCAAAAAACCAGTTAAATAACTTGCTATAGCAACTTTTTATATGACTGCCTGAAAAAAGAAGTACCTACCTTGTTTTCACAGTTCATGTATGTATGTATGTGAGTCTGTATATTCCACCATAACTTCTACATGCCTGAACCGATTTGATGAATGAGTTAAAATCCTTAGTTTTTTGGGTGACATAGGCTAGTAAAATAAATAAAAAAATTGATGGGGCGACCATGGTTCTGCATTAAAGTTTAAAAAAATTTCGAAAATAAGATGAAGTATGTAATCATGATCTAAAAATGATTATTAGATTACAAAAATATAACAGTATAGTTCAATACCCAGTGATTCACTAAAAAATGTCATTTAGAAATGTGAATACGATTCCAAAGGTGATGACTGTGGTATTTAACTTTTTAGTTCGTTTTTTGGCTGGGCAGTCGTGTTTTTTAATTTATTTAATTATAGCTTGTTAAACTATTATAAATGTATAAAACAAATCAAGTACTACAAGCTCTTTATAAATGTCAACCAAAAAATCCAAACTATAGTTGTTGCAAGTTGCCTAATTGATTTATACTTTATAATCATTTCACATAATTTTTACTGTTTATATTTTGTGTAAAAAAATGTGTATCTGGTTTTTCTTACTGTATATTATTATAATTATAACTGTTTATGAGAAAATTATTAATTTTCTCATAAACAGTTATTATACAAAATAAGAGAAACTTGTATATTATAACTGTTTATGAGAAAATCATTAATTTTCTCATAAACAGTTATTATACAAAATAAGAGAAACTTGTTTTTACAGGATTTTATATCCTTTGAAAGTGCAAATAGTTTACCAGACTGAATAAAAGGCACTTCAGACTATGCTATCAAATATTAATATAACACAATATAGCACAATATAGCTCTGCATTAATTTGAATGGATTTGCTCATAAAGTAGTATGCTCTACTATACTAAAGCAGAATAGTATAGCATAGTCAGTACTTCATTTTCCTTATTAGTTGTGACTCAAATTGTATTGTAAACATTTTTGCTTTATAATAACTAAAGTTTATCTCAATATAAATTATGCTTTTGATGATTTTATTACATTATTATAGTTGTATTGAAAATAAATAGATATAATTATTTAATTATCTGTGTTCATTATTAAGATACCTGTTTTTTGTCATTGTGACATTGTGAGTAAAGATTTTCACAAGATTTTTAAATAAGAGTTTTAAATAAGAGTTTTTGCATCTCTAGCGATATGAGCTCCCTTTCGTTGATTCTTGTTCATTTGTTCTTCTTTGTTAAAAAAAAACAGCTGAAGTTGTAGGTAGAATGGCAGATTTTATTTTATACATTTTAGTCACACACTTGATCACTATCACACCTGATAGAAAGTGATGGTGTGGTCTAAGTGATGATGTAATGTGTTTGGTGTTTGCTTAGAAGATGTCTATTTACTCTTGTTTTAAAGATAACCAAATTGTACATGTTTTGACGACCTACCTGGCGCAGTGGTCTTATAACTGGGAGATTACGGGTTCGATTCCCGGTGGGAGCAATTTAGGAATGTATGATTTCTGAATTTTGTCTGGTCTGGTCTGCTGGCCGCTGCTAGGGTACCTCAGAATTTACACAAATGTAGGTATCTAGGTATTATTTAAACTACAGAGTGGTGAAACCAAATTTATTTGTATTGTAATAAGTACATCTTTGATTAATTGAAATATGTGCAACTTCAATCACTAAGCCTACCTAATACCTATTGAGTTGACTTTAATAACGGTTGATTTAATTATAGGTATAAATACAAAATACCTATACATATAGGTATATTATATAGGTACTATACTTAGTATATATAGGTACTATACTTACTTGGATGCTTAAATCCAGGTAAGTATTGTATGTATATTTTGTAGGTAGGGTGAAGGTGGCAAAGTGCGCCTAGCGGGCAAGTGCACCTACCACAAATATCTCGAAAACTACCGATTTGATACTAGTAATGACAACTTATATCGATGCTACAAACTAAATCATAGTTCTTGGTGAAACTCATAGATAGCTCTAGTCATTTGAGTTTGAGATACGCGCCATTTTATTTTCACTGATATTCAAAGTGGTGAGGAGAGATGACTATGGCGTGATCATCGTCGTAAATCTCAAGAAATCGAGTTTTTACCGATATACGAGTGAGGTAAGTGCACAATTTAAATATTTTGCTTTAAGATTCTGACTTTATTTCACTTCTATCTAGTAAAATATATACAAGGTGTTAGTTAATGTCCCTATCCTACCGAAACCCATAAGTTGGGGTCGGTGTATAGATACATGAAAAAATATCATGAGACGTGTAGCTCATATCCTGGCCAAGTTATGAGGACTTCAAAAATTCACCATAAATGTTTAGGTGGCAACCTTTAAAACAGCTGATTCAATGGCAATGAACTGCCAACGATAAAACTATGAATGGATGTTTGTAGGCCTACAACGTACTACTTGCTATGCTATAACGTTGCGATAAAATATTCCAGATGCGATACCTAACCATTAATCGGCATGCAATTAAATCTGTAAACCTGTAGTATTGTTCAGTAGAGTGAAAACCGATTAGAAATCTCGTATTTTTGCAAGAATATTCCCGACTACTTTCGGACTCCATAAGTTAAAGTCCGTACCTACGTAATCCATAAAGTGACTGCCGCCTCTTTATTTGCAGGTAATTAATATCTCGCGTCGTGGTTTTGATTAACAATGACTGTATGTGAATGAACGAATGAATGTGTGTGATATTTTTAATAATAAATCAATTGCAAAACGATACAATAATTATTATTATCGCTTGCAGTACAGTGCAAGCATATTACTAGCATTTGTAGTCGAAAGCGAGCGGTGTCCGGCGTAGTGATTTGCACCGGCGGCGGCGCGGAGAAGTGATTTTTCACCGGAGAATCACCGGTGACTCTCCGGTGAAAGTAATCGGTGTTTAACCGATTATTATTGAATCATAACTCAAGTAATTTAATTTAAATAAAAAGAAGTTTGTTGAGGAACATTGTTAATTATTAACTTAATAACATTTATTCAAATACAATTACTTTATCATTATTTCCTACCTCCTTAAATAATAATTATCATAATAAAGTAAAATATTTTTTTTCTTAATATTTTTTTTATTTAAAACCTTTACAATACATCTAATATCATTTTGAGTTCACACAATATCGATGCGCTTAAAATTCCTGTGCATTGTACTAGAACATTAACAGTGAATAACATTTTAATTGATGCTAAATCTGTATTCAAATTCACCGGAGATCTCCGATGAATCTTCGGAGAATGGCAAATCACCGGTGATTTTCACCGGTGCTCGAAATTCCCCGCTCTAGTTCCGGCCCCTTCCAAAGCCGCGTACGTGCTTTGAATATTAAATAGGTACGTCGAACACCGTAAGGGCGAGCCCTCACTGGAGTGCGACATCGCGTTGTAAAAATCATAGACGTAGCGACCACAACGCACCGTGGAAATGTCCGCTGTGCACCGTAAAAACGGATGATTGATTAATTGATCAAGATGATTAATTACGATATCGATTATCTGATTTACTTGATTCAGGATTGTCCTGTCCTTTGGGAGAAACCAACGGAAGATTGATGCGTCTTAAGCCAAGCAGAAGTAGTACTTAGTGCGGTCCATGTCTCATTAGAAACTAAACTAATGGACAGAGTTTTCTCGTACTATGTCCTATGCGATGTAATTTTTCGTTGCGCAAACGCAACCGCAAGTCTTGCTTGTAGCCTCGCCTTTACCTCGAGCGGCGCGGTCAAAGTCATTCTTGGAATTACTACTACGGAAAGGGATTTATGTGGCGTATTGTTATTATGTCTTCAGTTAGGGTTTCCAAAATGTTTTTTTGTTAATTAATTAATTAATTTTGTATGAAAGTTTTTGATAATTAATTTTCACTTTTTACCACCGCCATTGTGTTTATGGGGTCAAAGTGCATGGGTGGTTGCTGGTAAGTTATACACATTAACAAACACCTTGTATATTTCTCGCAAGTTAAATATTCTACCCTCAAATTTATATAGTTGGGGAAGCGCGCCATACTGACTTTTTATATGGCGCACTTTGCCGCAATCCAGAGGTTACAAACTTTTTAAAATGTTTTTAAATTTTTTTACAAGCTTTTATTTAACTTGCAATGTTTGTATACTTGTTTGTTTGTATGTTCGGGTGAAATCTTGCAAATGAATTGTAAAGCAGTTATCTTAAACCGATTAAGATGTAATTTGCATATCGTCGGCCTAATTATCAAACTTAGTATCTCCGTTTGGTCAAACTTTACAGGAGGAAGAAAAAACTTTTTTATTTTTTTAAGTATTTTTATTTTTTGTAAATAGCAAGAAAACTAAAATCAAGTAGGAGATACGAGTGATTCCATCGTTTTCGTTACGGATTTTTACGCTAGATGGCATCAAAACAAAAAAATTCGGAAATTTTGGAGTTACGAAGTTTGATAATTAAGCCGACGATATACGTTTATTTGTGAAATACATTTACACAAGTTTAAGATCGCGACAATTTTTTTTAATTTAAATTTTGTAGGCATTGGTGGTTTTGTCTAATAGGGGAAAGGAAGGTAAAACGGACCACTTAACTTGTTTCAGTCCCTTTATAATACTGATACCAAATAAGTAGTTCCAAATCATGGTATTCCCATCGTAAATAAAAGAAAAAATATACTTGACACTCGATTATCAATATTTAGAAAAAAGGTTCATAGCCTCTGACTTAAGATTGTATGGCGCATTTAGCCGAAATTCGGTTTTAAATACATAGATTCTTCTAGAATGTGGCTATGAAAAAAAACAAAATGGCATGCGTTTTGTTGCTTGTTTTCTTAAAATAATACAGAACTGTTTTTATTCTGATGCTTTATTATTGCGTTTTATTAATACAAGGCGCACTTCCCCGATTTGTCGGCAAAGTGCGCCGGGTCAGACTGTTTTCAAATTTTATGCTAAAATTCATTAATTTGCCGTCAGATTCCAATGACACGACATTAGTTGTTGTGGCAAAACATCACAGATCCTTATGGTACCATGATTTAGTGTCACTCGTGAATTTAAGCACAAGTAATATTGCACCAAAGTCAACTATGAAAAAAGTATGGCGCACTTTGCCCCCATCACCCTAAGTAATTAAATTAAACACTCCCACTCGATAATAATTTATCGATACGAGAAGCATTTTTATGTATTATAATTTTTAAATCACTTATTTTATCACGTTTTTCTGCAATATCTACGTCTAATTGCTTTATCAGTGCATAAAGTGGTAACAAATATTCCTCATTTGCACTGAAAAAAAAAAACATGTAGATAAGTATTTCATTTAGGTGGATGTAAATAATAATACAGCATGAAAGTGCCTAAGTTAGTTCTTTTCCCACAGTAGAACGATTTGCCCTCTGTAGTACCTACTGTTGAAATGTAGTCAAACTTTAAAAATATAGGTAGGAGGGTAGGTACTTAAAATGTTTTTGTTTAGAAATAATTAAAAAAATATTCATGAACTTGAAAGTGGAAACATCGATGTAAAATGTACTACGTCTATTTCGATAGTGAGAAGACGAACGTAGGTATTACCTTTACTCGTACGCAGTGCTGAAAAAAGTGAAGAGCTCCATAATGTTCAAAGCGATATAAGCTCTCGTAGTAATACGGCATAAACTAGCCTGCATGCGCTAAGCTATCTTGAGATATTACTTTTATATAGTTCACCACATAACATATGAAATATATTCTTCCTACCCTACTCTAAAAGTGACCGCATATAATTTCAAGTTGTAAGACATACAATTTCAAGTTGGACGACTAACTTGTTATCTATCGAACACTTTAATTGCGTACTTTCCCAATTTACTTGACAAACTATATTTTGTGCGTAATAGGAAGGGAATTTCGATTCTGATACAATCGGTGTCCAATACTGTCCAATTATAATTAAGTATAATAGGACGATTTAGTTGGACAAGAAGTGCGGGCTTACCATAAGTTACTAGGCCTATAGTAGGTAGTTATAATCTGCGATTTAGTTATCCAACTTGAAATTGTATGTCTGCTCTTGTTGGTACTCTAAAATCCAACTTGACGCGGTGGCATATGCTTGAGTATATCTTATGTCCATTACCATTTCTTAAGATCCCATCTTAGGGAATGGTAATATGTGGTGATAGCCTGCCTCACGTTTCGATTTGATCCAATAAACATCACGTCGCGTGGCGTAGTGTGCCAAATATTTTTCTGACATTAGTTATATTTGAATATTACGGTTTTATTTGCTAATAATATTACTTACACTTTTTGTTTTAACAATTCTTTGGAAGCATGCTCATAAACTATTATCCATTGATTCAGTTCCTGGCGCATAACTTCAACATCTTCTTGAATATGATCTAACAATTTTCCTAGAGGATTTGCTACTCGTGACAGAGCCTGTACATTAAATCTTATTTGTTCTATTTCTTGATTCAACACATCTCTGGCTTTTTGGGCTCCAAAATGCCACTCCTACGATGGAAATCTTATTGAAAAATCATACGATAATGTAGTTAGTACTTAGTAATGTAATGTAAATGTTAGTTATCTACTTACGACTTCGGTTTTTCCTGCAGCTTGGGTAAATTCTTTTTGTGCATCCAAAATCTGTTGTACTAAATGGCCATGTTGATCAGATGATGCTTGCAGATCGGTATTTTCCTCTTGTATATTTTTTAAACTTTCGGTATCATCTATTATTACGATGGTAGGTTCATCTTCCTGTAACTCAAAAAATTAAATATTGGGACCATTTTAACTCGTTTGAAATTTAACATTAGATTATGACTAACTCATACCTCTTCATTAACTGTTTTTTCTGCTATAATATTTACTTTTCCACCCACAAGATTTTCAGTAGTAGACAATATACTATTATGCTTTTCTCGAAATCTTGGTGCACCTGGTCTTGATGAAGATGGCCTAACACTAGATGGTCTCTTCATATTTGAATTGTCTGTGGCATTCGTTTCTTGTGTATGTATATTACCCTGGCCATGGATATTAGAATTTTCAGTTTTGTTTTCAACTCCTTCAACTTCAGTTTTTTGTGGAGCTGGGAGTACCAAATGCTCAGTGCTTGAATTAGTATTTTCTTCTTTACTTTCATACGGGAGATCCTGATGTTCTGTTTCTAACATAACATCATTATTAGTGCTTTGATTATCCACGATCATATTATTTTCAATTCCAGATTGCTGTACATGTTCACCTTCAATTCTGGGTGTTTCTTGCGATGGTGTTAATACTTTATTAATAGAGTTATTAGAGTCAGCATTAACTTCTGCCGTTTCATCTGTTTCATTAGGGATCTCAAATGTTGCTAATTTAAAGTTTTGATCAAGCTCCAATTCCAGATTATCATGGTTTTTTGAATTTTCCTCATCTGGAGCCTTAGTTTGTTTGTTTGTTTCATTTGTTTGTTTTACTTTTTCTGAAACCTTTTTAGACGTTACTTTCGATGTAAGTGACGATTTCTTGTTATTTGGTTCTTTTTTACCAATTGTATTTTCTCTTTGTCTAACTTTGCTAGCATTATTATCGCTTTTCGTGATCTTTATTAATTTATCACTACTTTTTGAGCTCAACTTTCTTGAGTCGATGCTTTTTTTTACAGGACTGGTTGCATCTCTGGGTTTCTTGTTATTTGATGAATTTAATATCACAGATTCTTTATAAAGCTTTACAGCTTCATCTGAAGATAAATTATTATCTAAAGCAAGAGCAAGGCATTGTAACATTTCATTGGTTTTTTCTGGCTCCTGACCTGCTATTACTTTTGATGGTTTTATAGACAAACTTTGTCCGGTTGTAGTACCTGTAATAAAAGTTTAATTTAAAAATTGTGATGCAGGCACGGGAAGGTTTTCTTTTCATTTTTGCATTTTTTTAAAGTAAGTACATTATTTTATTTGTCTATTTAAAAAAACGAACTTGTATTCGTATTAATGATGCGTAAGATACATTGATAAACCATATTTATTATCGATGTTCTTTATTATAGGTTGAAATTTAAATCAATTATTAACAACATCATGAATTTCTGCATTAACACGTCCAAGAAAAGACGCGCGCATATCTCGTTTTTTGCGTTACGTTGAGAAGATAGAGTTCAATACTTAATGCGCGTTAGTATGCGCGCAAGAACACAAGTGCACTCATTATTCCCTTACTCTAGTCTACTACGGCAATCTCTGACACGACCGGAGGAGCAAATGAATGCATGGATACTCACTTAGGACTGTTATTATTTTGCTGAGGAATAATATTTTGCTTTCTCTATCTTTCACATTGTCAGAAATCAACTCTTCTTCTTCAAATAAACCACTGAAAAACCCTGTCGATTTCAATACCTAAAACAAATTCGAACATGTTAACACCACATTTAAATTATTTTTATTTTAACTTAGGTATCTTTTATTCAACATAAACATACCGATGTTATGATATCATGAAGAAATCTAAATGGTGGTTTCTTCAGTAACTTATCAGTAAGTGGAGGCCGTTTCACATATTTGCCGAGTGATACTTGTGTGGCCTTTACAATATCTGAACTCATCTCTTTTTCCATGATTGTAGCATATTTTTAATTTTCTAGAAATTGTTTTTGTTTCATTGGTAATAGGCAATATTGGTACCTAATAGGTAGATTTATAAGCGTAATAAGTTCTTGAAAGAATCAAGTGAAAGAAACATCACCATTGAATCATAATACTATTACTCCAGCATCACCGTTAGAGGTAGTATATTCCTTGAGCATCACTGACCAAATCCAAAAAATACTTAATCCAAAGATAATCCCTAGGTAGACGTACGTTTTCACCGAATGTTGACCTAAGTATATAGGTCGGTTTCTTTATATTTTCGGTACAAAGTTGTCTACGAATCAGTGTAGACTACGCTACCAAGAGAATGTAATCACTCCGTTTTACTACGCTACGTGATAAGCAAAAAGAATAAATAAAATCACTACGATGATAAGTTTGTTTACACTCATGTTTGTTACCATGGAGACAGGGGTTTATTATTTTTGGGTGTTCCACATACCTACAAAGGTACCTATGAGAAGTAAGAAGTAGGTAGGGAGCAACATCAACTGTTTGTGATCGATCCATCTAATCAGTACCTACCTTTTCTTCGTACTGCTGTAGTTTTTGATATAGCAATATGAGAAGCGTTGTTTATTATAATTTTATTATCAAATGGCGTAATCTAAATATATAAGGCAAAGGTGACTGACTGACTGATCAATCAGCACACAGCTCTTTACCGCTGAACCAAGAAACTGGTTTATAGTGTAATATATGATATAATCACTCCGTTTCCGCTGGACGGATTAAGCTGTTTGTTGTGGCTGTTTGGCATATAGATAGAATGACGTAGGCATCCGCGATAAATTTTTGAAAATTAAACTTTACGTGAGCGAAGCCTAGTTTCTTTATAAATTCCCGCTTTTTATAACGACATTTTAGCTTTAGGACGACAGTAGTTAGTTCCGCCTAGAGGGTAGGTAGATAAAATTATTTTGAGGCCACAAAGGGAAAGACTATAAAGAAACATAAGTATATTTTAGGTGCCAAATAAAGCTTGTTACAAACATTTCAAAAATTATTTTATTAATTTGCAATTCTCTTGATAGAAATAGTTATACGCCCAGTGGTTGTATGCGACACTTGTCGCCGTTGTGGAATGGTTGTAGATAATGGTTTGGAATGTAGATAGTGGAATCTCCGGAGAATGGCAAATCACCGGTGAGTTTCACCGGTGCTCGAAATTCCGCTCCGGTGCAAACCTCTAGTTGTAGAAACGTTGTGAACACAGATAAATAATATTATACATCATAGTTGTAGAACACTTGTAGAATGATAACCTCGTATGAGATCCAAACTTTACTCTATGATCCAAACACACCACAGCAAACATAGGTACTACGTAGCGTAGTATCTAAATGGTACCTTATCTGTGATTATTATGTTCTTGAGATTCTATTGGTCGGTGATATGTGATATAGTCACGTGATAGTAGGTACACATTAACCCCTTACTGCATGGAATTTCCTATCATTGCCGGAAAAATATATGTTATATTGTTGAGTCTAGGGAACACATAAAAAATATTAAAAAAAATATAGCATTGTTATTGAATTTTTTATTCAATAAATAAAAAATGTGCATAAATGGTACGTTATGCATTACATGGAATAAAATTGTTTATACCAAATATGGGACGACATGCAACAGTTGCAACAATTCGGAATTCAAGGTTATTTCAATATTATATATTTATTTATTTTTATTTATACAACTTTATTGCATGAAAAAACAAGAACAAAATACATAAGTAAATAAACAATGTAACACAAAAGGTGACCATCACTAATAGTGATCTCTTCCTGTACGAGAGAACTTAATGTAAGTGAGAGACGGGGATCACAATAAATACATAGGATTATATATTATTATTATTACATAGTTATACAAATCTATACAAATAAATAAAAATGAAGTGTCTGTTTGTAATATCAAACAACAGCTTTTTACTAACTGCATACGAAAGTAAATACGGTAGCTACTTATAAAAAAAAAAACAATTTTTAAAATTTTTGTCTATCTGTCCGTTTGTTGCACAGGTTTAGTGCCGCTAATCTCGGGAACGGCTGGACCGATTTTGATGGGACTTTCACTGGTAGATAGCTGATATTATCGGGCGGAATAAAGGCTACTTTTTTAACCGACTTTCGAAAAAGGAGGAGAAGGAGTTGTGTTTTTCTACTGTTGTGTTGTGTAGGAACTGTCGATTGTGAATTGAAGAAGCGGACGAACTCGCGGGCGTCCGCTACTACTATAACAAATACATAATATAATAAAAACGATATATAACGTGCAAACTTTAGTAACACAAATACTATGTGCCTACGAAAGTATAAATGCATAGCGTATCATATATGAACAGCCTGAATTTATTGTATTCTGCATACCGTCCCATATATGAACGGCACTATTGAGCCAACTCTGCATGCCGTCCCGAATATGCACACAACAATATATCAGAATAAATTTACAATCACAGAGGATCCTGGTTAGTTTCCTCTATTTTTAGGGCCCCATAGAATGGTTACATGCAAAGAAAAATTAAACAAGTCAAAATATTCATAAGATTTTGAGAAATTCGGGTTTAAACACAGAAGAACCGACCTTCCAGACACGTTTGATTTCAAACTGATTTTTAATCTTTTCTACCAAGGCTGCCAACATTACCCGGTTACAAGACGTTAAAGCATACCTTTAGTCTATGGTTTTTAATGTTGCCATCACACAAACTTGAAAAGAATTTAAATTTTTGCCAAAAAAATTAAGTGTGCAAATATGGGACCCAATGCGGTAAGGGGTTAAAATTAAACTGGTCTGTGGTAATGTCAGTCAGCCATGTCATCAGTCACCACAAATTAAAAAAACACTGGTACTCAAAATCGTAATACTGCGCCTGAGTGAAAGTAATATCAATATAATTGTAAGTTTACTATTGCAAATTAAACTAAATCTCTAAAAAAGGAGCAAGCCAAACTTTAAATGTGTTTACTAAAATGCCTCCCAAAAAAAGACCAGGTCGGCCACCGGGCGTAAATAACAAGAAGAAAATTAAAACTGAAAATGATTCCGAAGTGTGTATATTTTGTAAGCAATCGTACGAATCCCCCAAGGCCCTCGAGCAACATCTGCAATTTTGCAAGCAGTCGAAATTGCATGGCAAAGATGACGAAGATAAGGTATGACCAGTTTCATTATTATTGTTCACGATTTCCATAACTTTGCATCAATTTTTTTGTAAGTTGATCGACGAATAGTATTATAAATTTTCACTTTTTCAGACTTACAATTGCAGTCGGTGCAATAAAAAGTTTAAACTAAAGAAAAACTTTAAAAATCATCTCAAAAATGAGCACTCACAGTCTCCTGGCAGTGTCAATTGCGAACAGTGTTCTGTTGTTTGCCCAAACAGTGAAGTGTTGGCACAACATGTAGCGCTAATTCATCAGAGGGAGATATTTGAGTGTGAGCATTGTGGTACAAAATTTGTACGACGTTCACATGTCGCAAGGCATAAGTTGCAAAAGGGCTGCGATGGCAAAAAAATTAACTCATTTCCGTGTGAAGTAAGTTTTAAAGTTAAAAAAAATTTAATTTTACTCCTATTAATGTCAATTACATACTAAGTTAAAACATAGAATTTCTCATAGAAACACACACACACACGCACACACACACACACACATACACACTCATGCACCCAGTGTTAATAATATTATATGTTATACCTATTTTAAGATTACCTGTATATATCTTGTATCTGGAAGGAACTATCCTCTGCAACACAGGTTGTCCTAGCGCAGAGGGTAGGGACCAATAGAAATATGTAAATCTTTATGTCAATAAATAAATTCTTATTCTTATTCTTATTCTTATTGTTTTCATAATTTAACAATATTAATGTTGGAACAGAAATTAAAAATTCTACTATTACAGTGTGAATACTCCTTCTCATTATAAATTCAAAAATATAAATAAAGTATATTTATGCTATTCTCTAGGTTTAAGACCTGAGTTGAGGGCATCAGCTAATCATTGTATAAAAACCAAGAATTGATTATATGAAATAAATTATGTTATAAAAGCCATAAATTAAAATATATACTTCCAGATTTGTGAAGCTGTATTCACGAGGAAGGATAACCTGATGGTGCACCTGCGATTGCAGCATATAGCCAAGTATAATTATAGCTGCAAACATTGTGATTACCACACTCGGAATTTTTCCAAGTTAATTCTTCATACGCAGAGGTTACATAATGGTGAGTCTTTGGTTTTTTATTATACTTAGTTCAGTTCAATGTTTCTGATACAAACTGCTAAGGTCTGGATCGCCCTGCCAGTGCCTGTGTATCTTGCCAAATATAATTTGAGTATCTTCAAAGCAAGAGTGAGTAGGCATCTTCTAGGAGAGCACGCTCTAATCTAGACATCATCAGTGCTTTCTATCAGTGGTTGTCGTGAAGCGTAAGCCCAGTGGCGTGCACAGGATGTACTACAGGGTAGGCAGATGATACAAAATGGAAAAAATCTTCAGTGCGAATTTAAAAAAACGGAAGGGTAGGCATTGTACAAATTATAAAAAGCCTACCCTTAAGTTTTTATAACTCCTACTGGCGATTTTCTCCATTTTATATCATTTTTCCGCATTATGCCTACCCTGTGTGCACGCCACTGCGTAAGCCTATTTTTCAACAACAAAATTTGTGCGTAAATTTAAAGCTTGACAGTACAGATTCTTTGAATATATTGTCAAACTATGCCTAGTTTTTTAAAATTTATTTGGTATGGCTGTGATAGTTATAACAGTCTACATATAAATAGCTGGAACTTTTGATTTGGGAAACTTCAACTGAAGCATTATAATAAAGTAGTGAGATTTTGTACATTGTAATAGTTTTTGGCTATCTATGACTTATTTATATATTGTCTTTTTGCTTTGGTAAGGTCATGAAACCTATGTGTCGAACGTAAGTATATTATAGTTTTGCTTCAAATTTTTTTATTTTTTTTATTATCCCAATTTATTTTTCCTGCAGAACATCATCAACTTGAATGTGATCACTGTGGCAAAGTGACGGGATCGCGTGCAGCCATGACCAAGCACTTGGAGATACACGGAGAGAAGAAATATTCGTGTGATGTGGTAATTCACTACAGTTAACACAATTTCCAGTTTTTTTTTTAAATATTTTAGCGAGTAAACGAGCAGTCGGGTCACCGGATGATAAGTAATTACCCACCCATGAACATTTGTAAATTTTTTTATATAATATCTACTATAAAATTCAAAACTAATAATCTCTTCTCACTCTATCAAAAAGCTGCTTATTGGAAAAACAAGACTTGGTAAGTACTTGAGCAAACATTCAAATATCAATTTTATTTAAGCCAGTAAAAATCTGCCTATAACAAAAAAAGGTCTCTTTAATGACATTAGAAACTTTCGTCTCTTTAATGAGATAATTATTGTAATATAAGTATATGACTATGTTCCTCAATAAAAATGATCACCGACTGGATCGAAATATCGACAGTTCCGACAAACATTTATTGTGAAATGTTCTTATATAATTCTTATTTGTAAATGCGAAAGTGTGTTTGTTTATTAGTTTGCTGGTTTATCGTTCAATCATGTTGTATCAGCTACGGATCGACGTGATTTTTGCATGGGTACAGTTGTGGACCTGGAGAGTGCCATAGGCTACTTCTTTTTTAAGAATATTAGCCAAGCAGTAGTTGACTTATACCCTCCTATCCCCTCCAAATAAGAGGAAAGCTTGTGCTAGGAGTGGATAGTGGTGGTAATTTTGGTTTGGTGTGTCATCAGTAATATAAAATACATCGGAGGCGTAGTCACGCCGAACTTCGATCGCGTATTTTCGGTATAGTGTGTTTAAACACTTAACTGTGCAGTGCGGCTACAACACGTACACCATCGAGGTGATGCGGCGCCACGTGTTGACGCACGTGCCCGACAAGCCGCACAAGTGCCCG
This sequence comes from Hipparchia semele, assembly GCA_933228805.2. Taxonomy (NCBI): domain Eukaryota; kingdom Metazoa; phylum Arthropoda; class Insecta; order Lepidoptera; family Nymphalidae; genus Hipparchia; species Hipparchia semele. Next base: position 8,151,342 of record OW121725.1, on the reverse strand, counting down.
CTGTGCGACCGCTCCTACATACAGAAGGTGCAGCTGCAGCGCCACATGAAGGCGCACGCCGGCCACTGCTGCGCCGTGTGCGGCGTCTCGCACAAGTCCGAGGCCAAGTACGATCTCCACCAATCTTATTATTTTTTTTTTTAAATATTTTTAGCGAGCAAACGAGCAGGTGGGTCACCTGATGTTAAGTGATTACCGCTGCCCATGAACACTTGTAGCACCAGAGGCACCACCAGTGCGTTGCCGGCTTTTTAGGAATTTGTTGGTCTGCCCCTTGAATAACCCCATATTGTAATTCTTGGAGTCTGTGGCCTAACTATAGTCTATAGTCTATACCAGGGGTCGGCAACCTGCGGCTCGCGAGCCACATGCGGCTCTTTCGATGTGTAGCTGCGGCTCTTTAGTTCCATACGCAAATATTATTTATTTTATATAAAAAAAAACCATTTAAAATCGTTCTGAATCGATTAACGAGGATAAGCACCATTTCTTTCTCGAGAAAAGCGAGTGTAAGTGGCTACTTATACTCGCTTTTCACCGCACCCCAATTTATTTTTGGTAAGAAAAGTTTTTGTGGCTCTTTCAAAACTTTGAAATTTTGTAAATTGTAATTTTTGACTCTTCCGCCTCAAAAGGTTGGCGATCCCTGGTCTATACAATCCTCCGTGGCACGCGGAGTTATAAAACGGGAACGGAGTAGTGTATAATATTGCGCGCTCCCTTGCACATACATGTCTTATGGCGGGTGTAGTGATTTTGTTACTTTGCTTTTTATCCTTGTAATTATAAATTAACTAACTTTATTAACTTAGAAAAACGGGTGTAAGGAAATAATTTATTTAATATTCATTATATCGCTCATTTTAAAGATATGTCCAAAAGAAACAAATATTTCTCGTTATTTTTTCAAGTCTAACCATATCTCCACTTTAAATGATATCTAGACCTAATTGATGTACATTGTACAGTCAGCAGACCCATTTTAAAATTTTCTGAATTCCCGGTCGGTTTTGTGTCAGTAACTCAGTGCAATAATTTACAGATTGCTAATTCACCAAAGCAAACACAAGGGTGAACAGCTGAAGTCGTGTCCATTTGAAGATTGCTCTTATTATAAAAAGGAGTTTAAGGATGGCGAAGGCCTTGAGGAACACATAAAAAAGCATTACACACGTGAGTGTCTTATTTGATAAGTATGTTTCGATAGCGGTGCAGGGTGTGGACAGTGTGGACTGGACGAAAGGTCGACGGTTCAAATCCTACATATTGCACTATTAGAATAGAATAGTTTTTTTATTCAAATAAACTTTTACAAATTGGTTTCGAATTATCGTACCTATCCCTAGCAGAAACTTTTCGCTTAATTGGAGGGAAAAGGAGGATATTCAACTTCAGCTTTGCATATTCAATGCAATTCATAAAAAGAAATATCAGTCTTTGTAGTTTTAATACTGGTTGTGTTGACAAATAATATTATCGTAAATATGAAAAATAAAAGCAATAAGCTGCTTGGGAAATGTTATAAAATTGGAAGTAGGGTCACTACATGTCGCCGCGCGCTCGTCCTCAGCGTACGAGTGCTCGCTGTGCAAGAAGCGGTTCAACAACGAGACCAACATGCGGCGGCACCTGGCGACGCACGCGCTGGAGAAGCCGCGCCGCTGCATGTACTGCGTGACGGCGCGCGCGTACGTGCGCGGCGAGCACCTCATCCGCCACGTGCGCAAGTCGCACCCCGACGTGTTCCTCGAGCGCCTGCAGCACGTGCGCCGCGTCTTGGTGAGCGCCCGCCTACACATTATGCGTTACATCTACGGAAAAACATTGTTTTTTTAAGCTGTTGCATAGCTTCTATCGCGGGCCTTGAGTGTGGAGACCGAATCCAGAAATTCCGTAACGAAAATAACCTGACACGGGACTCCTCTCACTGCTAGATGGCGTTGCTAAAAAATGCTATGCAATAGCTTTACTGCGGCAGTCCCCGAGTGCCACACGTCTTTTTTCTTTTTTAAAGTAGCCGTAGACGTGGCGATTGAATAGAATAGAATAGAAAATTCTTTATTGCTACACGTTTACATTAATAATATCTTACGAGTTGATAAACGAAGGCGCGCAAAGGCGGTCTTATCGTTTTAAGCGATCTCTTCCAGACGACCTTAAATTATGACTGTATAATTAATTCTTACTAATATTATAAATGCGAAGGTGTGTCTGTACTTTCTGTATATGTACACCGATTTCTGGACAGATTCGATTTTTTTTTTTTTGTATTTTCAGACGAAACTTGCGAGATGGTATAAAAATGTTAATAACGAAACCGTACAAAACGAGGGGTATCGACGATCTAAATCTAAATAGAAACGACGTAACCGACGTGCGACACTTGCCTGACTTCATCATGTGCGTAGTTTACACATGCTGAAATCGGGTCGTGAAAAGTCGAAAGTGTCGCAAACAAATTATGTTTAATTTTTATACTTTGGAATGGCGTGAAATCTGTTTTTTTGAAATCAATTTTTGTATATAAACCATACAATTAATAAGTGAACGCAATTCCAGGGCAACGTGGTGGGGGTGGAGCGCGTCCGCAAGTCGGAGATGGAGTCCATCCTGAACGTGCTGGACGCGGAGTCGGAGCGCATCCTCACCGGCTACGGCCACGGCGTGCTGTACGGCGGCCTGCAGGAGCTCTCGCCCTCCGAGATCGAGGGCGCCAAGGAGGTCAGTCAAGTCAACGTGGTGGGGGTGGAGCGCGTCCGCAAGTCGGAGATGGAGTCCATCCTGAACGTGCTGGACGCGGAGTCGGAGCGCATCCTCACCGGCTACGGCCACGGCGTGCTGTACGGCGGCCTGCAGGAGCTCTCGCCCTCCGAGATCGAGGGCGCCAAGGAGGTCAGTCAAGTCAACGTGGTGGGGGTGGAGCGCGTCCGCAAGTCGGAGATGGAGTCCATCCTGAACGTGCTGGACGCGGAGTCGGAGCGCATCCTCACCGGCTACGGCCACGGCGTGCTGTACGGCGGCCTGCAGGAGCTCTCGCCCTCCGAGATCGAGGGCGCCAAGGAGGTCAGTCAAGTCAACGTGGTGGGGGTGGAGCGCGTGCGCAAGTCGGAGTGGAGAGAACACCAGCAAAGAGCCACCAGCCCTGTCTGAGAGAGCCTCATCTGTGACAATTTCCTGCTGGCGAACATGATAAGAGTTGATTTGCAGAAGAAGATATGTTAAGGATCAAGGCACGCGCTTCTCATGGACAGATTCCCGCTAGATGGCGCTGTTATAGAGTTTGACAGTTTTTTAATATTTTCGCAAAGTTACTATGCATAGATTTTAAAAATATTAAACTACGCGAGCCTATAGTAATGCCGGTTATTTTATTACATCATTAGTTTACTTTAAAGCGTAGCCATTTAGACAAATAATCATAAATTCCAAAGCTGTCATTTCAATTACTGTAGAGATACAAAACTTACGCACACACTGACGAATGATTATTATCCGACTTCAGTGGTTCTAACATAAAGTACAAATTGTTTACTATAAAATGTAACTAGATGGCATTGAAACGTGGTTTAATTTATCACGTATTTTTACAATCACACATGGTGGTAAGTGACAATGCAGTCGAAGATATGAGCGGGCTAACCTGGAAGGAGTATGACAGTGTTTATTAAACCCATACATACCCCGTTGGTTTCTATATGGCATTGTACCGGAAAGCTAATCGCTTGGTGGCACGGCTTTGCTATATTATAAATGCATAAAGTTATAAATATTGTAAAATATAAAATAAATACTATAAAATAAATGTTATAAAATAAATAAATATTTTAAATATAAAATTCATCCCTGCCGCGAATCGAACCCGGGACCTTCCTCTCACAAGAACACATCATTTACCATTACACCAGGAATTTCGTCAATCTTTATTTGAAATTTTTAGTCGCTATGGAAAATTGGAAAGTTGCTAACTAGAACTTTCAAACCCAAATTTCGTGAAACAAGATGCGGGTTTGACAGTTCTTAGTAAGAAACTTTCGATAGCCACTGAGATAGACAATAGCCGTACAGGTCGTCAACTATATTTATGCAAAAGATTCGCAGTTCTGTTGCGACGTGATTGAATGACAAACCAACAAACAAACACACTTTCGCATTTATATATATATACATGTTTTTATATGATTATTAAATAATTTAATGAAAAGCAGAGACGTTTTTCAAATATTTTTATTGATTTTAAGTAGTACAATGAAATATCTAAGCATCTTTGATTATTGCTGACTCTTCGAAGTACAACTTCAGGCAATACTATATTTATAAAATTTCACTAGTTTCGGTATCACGTTACCAATAAAAACTACATTGCATTCTATTTCCAAAATAATGATGTTGTATGTTGGTGAAATATATCCAACAAAGTAACATTTGTTCATTTTTGTAACCCGCACTTGGCTGGACCTGGACCTGTAATAAGAACTATTATTACTATTTGTACCTATGAAAATAAAAACATTCCATCATCATCATGATCAGTAATCCATTGACGTAACATATCATCAGTTTCATTGATTAGTGATGCATCATAGCACTGCGCTACTCAGCGCAGGTCTCCTCTCAGAGAAGGGTTACAAGCCATAGTCCACCACGCTGGCCCAATGCAAATTGGCAGACTTCACACACCTTTGAGAACTCTCAGGTGGGCAGGTTTCCTCACGATGTTTCCTTCACCGTTGTGATATTTTAATTTATTAAACACACTTAGTAAAGCCAGAGGTAAGTGCGTGCCTGGGATCGAACCTGCGACCCCCAGAATAGGAGACTAACCTCTAGGCTAATCATAAAACATTCTACTAAAATCAATAAACAGTGTTTTCATAGAATACTTATATATATATTCAAAAACAATGATTTGTAATCAACTAGTACCACACACCATCTGGGCTAGCTCCTAAAATGCCAAACTCTTCATCAATGAAGAGCCCTGCTGGTCGCACAGCTTTTTTTCATTTTTTCTATGAACAATGTTCTTGCCACTGATTCATTGTATTGGCCTTATGCCATGTCATTGATCAGAAGTCAGAACATTGGTTTTATATAGAATGCTCTTCACATGATTATGGCAGGGTGTTGTCGCTTTTCGTTTACATATCTGGAACAAAGCAAAATACTATTATATTCTCAGTTGCCTTCTAGATCAAAACATGCTATGTGAGAGCTCAGGAAAGCTTAGGCCATGCAAATTATCAGGTTGTACAATTTCAACAGTCAACTCATGACTATTGACACTTGGATTGATCATAGGCCAATTTATGTCCAGAGATCTTGATGTAAATTTGCTTCAGTGTGATATTTTTTTTTAATTTTACTATAAGTTTTGACAGTATTATCCAATCTGTTATTATATGAATAGATGTAATGTAATTTTAATGAACAAACAACCAATAATTTCTATTCGTGGGTGCGCCTTACTTACAGGAACGGTAGGATTGTTATCTGTTTTCTTTTATTGCACCATACTTTACTACGACTGCAAATAAGAGGTTATGTTTTCAAAAGTTATAGCAGGTAACTAGATCAATTACAGAAATTTAGCAAAATAATTTTTGATGTAAGCATTTATGTAAGTACCTATTCGAAGTGCAATTATAAGGTTCGTGTATGTACTTACCTTTTGCTTTCTTCGTGATATCGTTTCATTTGTCCAAGAACTCGTTTGAAACTTTTCCGGGGGTCATTTAGATAATCTTTGCGTGAAGTTCGTGGCTCCATAATTTATTTTCATTGGATGGGATAAACGAAATGAAAGGAAACAACACAGCACAAAAAAATACTCAAACTTTATCACATACGTCAGACCACAGACACAGAGACACTCCCACAGAACACTCTGCGTCGCGTGAGTCACAATAAAGGGGTTGCCATCTCTAAATAGTTTTTACCTAGAAATTTATTATTGCGCCATACATCCTGAGCTCATAAAACGAATAATTATTTTAATACATAAGTATTATTTAAAGTCTGTATTAATGAAATAATGAGTAATATACATAAGCTGACGTATAATTTGGTTTTGGTAAAACCTATCAAAAACTTTTACTACTGCTAAATAGGCTATTAAAAGCAAGTTTATTTATCATTATAATAGTCTTAATGTAATACCGCGATATACTTCATATTTTCAAATTTGTAGGGAATATTTTCCCTAAATTCTTGTGAAAATTCATACCGTTGGCATTACCTGACCGGGAGCATCGTAAACTAAAAGTATTTTAATTTGTGTCAAACGCAAAACTAAGAGCGGCAACGTCGCTTGCCACTTTACTATCAGCCACCTATCAGCAAACTGGCAACGCAGCATCTACTTTCATGCGAGCAGCGCTATCGCCGTCCACTCATACATTGACAAAAATCAGTAAAAATTTCGATCTCATTTAGCCCTTTCTTCAGATAAATATATTTTAACACAAAAAAAGATCTAAAAAATGCCAACGGATGTATTTCAATACGAAATTATGCCCTAGATGTCCATAAATGGAAAAATAAATTAGTATGGAAATCGAATCACTTTTGAACTTATACCTACACAGAACTTCGAAAAGATCCTTTATCCTCGTGCTCAAATTTGAACTTTCCATACGCACGAAGTAATTTTATACTATAGGGATAGATGGCGCTCAACAGGTACCAACCAAATGTAAATTCTCACGCATACATACGTAAATTTAGACCTTTTTTAATGCGGTTTTATATTATAAAAATAATATAAATATTTACCTGACATGAACTTGGCGATTGTAGAAAGCCCTAAAGAAATGATAAAACAAATGAAATAAAATAAAAAATGTATATATTTCAAGAATAACCCAAAAGAAAAATACTCAAAAATGTATGGAAGTCGACTTGTGCACATTCACCTTAAGGGAGTGTAGGATACCTAGGTTACATTATAAAATATTCCACAATAACATTAACAGTCTTAATTATTTTCTGTTTCTAGGAAGAACAGGAAGAAGAAGATTCCCCATTAATGTCCGAAGAAGAACTGGCGAAAAGTTTGAAGAAACTGTTGACACAACTCATAGACAAAGAAATGCTTGAATGCTTTGGGTGGCCCGATGAGTCCATCGATGTGGTATGTTACGCTATTAGTATTGGATATATTACGTTCGAGCATACAAAGCTACAAGTTTGTGATAGTGTAAACTAACATAAGCTATGTTTGCGCCTTTGTCAGCGTGAATTTAGGTTTTTTTTAATAATCTCATTGGAGCATTTTAATTGTTTTGTGGATGAAAAGAAACTTATAGCTATCCGTCTATCTCAATTCCTGTCAAGAACCTTTTAGTGGATGCAGTTTTATTACAAGCCCATTAGTATGAATGAAACCAGATATATTACATTCGGACATCATTTGATTGAAATCGAGGTGCATGAACTGAACATCGCACGGGAATAGCAATTGCTTTATAGAAAAAAATTCATTTATAGGTGCTCGAGAGAGTGATCGAGAACTGCGGAGCGCGCGCTGCCGACCGCGACAAGTGGACCCTCGTGCAGCGCCTGCGCGAGAACGCGAAACATCTCTTCCTGTACGTCATCGAGGACAAGAACATCGCGCGCATGATGGACACGCACACCATCGACCAGATCATCAAGCACATCCTGCAGCAGGTCTCCGACAGCGACGACGAATCCGCGCCGCAGAGCTAGCGCGCGAGCCGCATGATGGACACGCAGATCGTCGAACGGCAGCGGGATTCTCTAATGCTGAGATCTACAAAGCGTGCTCTGACTTAGCTCGGACTCAAGATAAGTTAAAAAGAGACACAAATATGCTCTAACAAAAATCTGTCTCATTGTATCTCTGTCTTGAGTCTGAGCAGAGTGAGAGTACGGTCCATAGATTTCAGCCTAAAAATGATTGCTACTGTGTGACAATCGCAATCACCTCTAATTAATCGATCCTCTCTTGCTATTGGCTATAATGCATTGTTACGGCTCATCAGTATTATTGAGTCTATAGCAGAAATAAGCAATGCTTGATGGATGCAGCTTTTCCGTTATCAACAGTTGATCATCAAGCACACCCTACGTCATATATACATGTTATAATGCAGTAGGGTTACTGGAAGATTTAATTCGATTTATCGTATTCGTATACGATGACATTAGCGTCAAAGTAAAATGAACTTTAACAGTAGTGATTTAAAGTAACACTCAGTACAACCGATTTGGTTTGGTGTGTATCCGTATACGTAAAAATATAAGAATTCATGCAGGAAATTGAGCTCTAATTCAATGTAATTATGGTTTACTTTGACCCCTAAATACAGCGAATACGAATACTATCAAACGAATTAAATCTTTACTAAACCTACAGCTGACGTACGTTACGTCGGCGTCGTTTGTAAAAACTATCATAAAAACAAAAAAATTTTGGGAGATGTATAATAAATTCGAACAATTTTACGGATATACATAATATAATATAAAGTATATTGGGTATTAGTTTCTATAGCATTATGTGTAAGGAATATCTTCTAATCAAATCATTAAAAGATATTCCTTACACATATTATTACATTTGTTGTAATAAATTGTAGTATAAGTATAATATTTTAAATTGGTGAAAAACATAATTTTTTATACTTATTAAGATCGTAAACATAATGTGGCTTATACCTCATTATTATTGTTAGTGTTAAGTTTACTTATCTATAATGTTTTGAGCTTAGACTACATTTTATTCTTCCATTTAATATTGTATTAACTATAGTAGATTTAGGGGTTAAGGTTTAGTAACTTTAAATTAATTTAATATTTTTTTAAATTTCATTTTTACGATGTTAAACGTTGTTGGTTTAATTTTCTAAGAACTTTTATAGGTATAGTCTATAATCCACACTAATGGTTATTTTACTTTTTCGTTCAATTTATCATAGACTTAAAAAATATTTTATAAAATACAGTTTATTATTTTGAATTATTGAATTATTATAGTTTTGGCACTAATTGCATTTTAAATAATTTACTTACGTTAATATGATAATAAAACATTTTTCAGGGGTTTCCGGGTTATTATTATATTTTATCCTATGATTTTGTGATTAGGTAGCCTACAGTCTACAGGATGGAACATAAATAAAAAAAAATTAGGAATGACAGGTTAAGCCGCTGAACCTCTTGGCGAATTTTGACACAGAGAATACGTTTTCTCGGGAAGAGTTCCCACGGGATTTAAAAATACGTGTAGACGAGTAATTGGTTAAATAATAATATTTTGATAAACTACCCTCATGTTCAGATGGTGGTCTGTCTGTCGTGTTGTGGTTAAATTAATTAGATGTGAGGTCAAGGGGTGAGTGGAGGCGGGTTTAAGTAGGGTTTCAGCGTTTTGAGAGATAGGTTTTCTTAAGGCGTGATTATTTTTAATTTAATTCCCGTTTTTGGAGTGTTTGCTTTCAATTACGTCAAAGACGTGCCGCCAAGTGATATAGCATTTCGGCACGACGGGATGGCGTGTAAAAAAAAATTTGGGATATGGGTTGAATGTACACTGCTATACCCCTTCCAAGTGAGCCCGCTAACATCTTTGATTGCATCGTCACTTACCATCAGGTGAGACCGCAGTAGTGGACTATCTTGTGATCGAATAAAAAATTTCATAACCAACCTCCTTATCTCCAGTCCATGAAATCGGGCCTTTACTATTATAGTTCCATGGGTCAGTGTGACTAGTGTACTCTGTCAAGGATTATTTTGTACCTACAGCCGTTCACCACATTTATTTTACCTATCAAACGGTTGTACTTTTATTTAGATTAAAAACGACGTTTAATAATTATTGTGTATAATGCACAAACGTACACAAATGTCATTATAACATTGACACCATTCTCTTGTTGTTGTTGTTTCTCTTGGTAGTTCTGTCAAGAAATGACACTGACAAGTATAAAAGTTCTTCAACAAGTTCAAGTCAAGTTGTGTTGACAAGTCAAAGAAAATTAATTTCGAGTATTTTGAGATATTTTAAATTTATTTGTTTTGAAATAATTTAATCATGTCGACCCCTGTGCCACTGATTGTGAGACTTTTGGCTTCCTCGGTGTCTGTTGCCGGTAGAGCTGGCAAAATAGTGAGAGATGTTATGAGTAAAGGGGAGCTTGGTATAGTGGAAAAGGTTTTTATTCTTATCTATTTTATTCGTCGTATCCGGGTTTAACGATTCCATACAGCCTTCAGTAGTTAGTAGTACAACTTATAACGTTGTTGGGTCTACTATAGAAAGTCTATAGTAATTATTTTTTGTTATGAATTGAATAGTCGTGTCCTTTGGTCGTGTGTATGTTGTTAACAAGTGTGAATGTAATAATTTCAGGGTAAGGATGATTACCAGACTGAAGCCGACAGGTCAGCTCAGAGATGCATCATAGCATCCCTTTCTGCTCAGTATCCAAAAGTAAATATAATTGGGGAAGAGGATAGTCCAGACAATGAGGTACCTTTGAATACTGAAAGAAAAATGACCAAAAAATTAACTATTATTTAATCTACAAATTCTTTCATAATCGTTTTATTAAGATATTTTACTTAACCCCACAAAACATTCCTGCACCTGATGACATTATGCCATTTTTACTTATACTATTTCACTTTCCCTATTCATTAACCTTCCAAATCACCTTGGGTTTGTAACTCCAGTTAAGTGAACAACAAAAACTTGTCATTGAATTATTGTTGTTAACTAAATAAAATTACTTTCAGGGTGATGTTGCAAGTGACTGGCTTGTTTTAGATGGAGATAAGGAAATCTTATCAATTGAGTGTCCATCATTTCTACAAAGTGTGAAAGAGGAGGACATAGTAATTTGGGTTGATCCGCTTGATGGAACATCAGAATATACTCAAGGTTTATAGAATATTTTTTTCAATCTTCGAATAATAATCAACATTATGATCAAGCAACCAGCCATTTTTTTTCTTATAAACAGTATTTTTAAGGGAAAAAATGGCTTTTGGCTAATAAATTTAAAATATTCAGATACATTATAATAGCTATATTATATAATTATAGTATGATCAGGTTAAATTTCAACTAAATACCAAAAAAATTTGGTAAAATAAAACTTGACTTTTAGGTGCCCTTATGTTGAAGAGAGATCCCTGGGAAAGATGGAAAATGTATTTGACTCATCCATTTATAAGTATCAAGTGGTATTTAAGTTTACTACAGTCAGACTATGGTAAATGGTAAATTTGATGTAGTGTAATATAGTTCTCTTTGGGTTTAAAATAACAACTACTTTTTAACTGTATTAAAACACTTTATTTCCAAAAAAACCATAATTATTAATACAATAAACAAGAACACAATTGTTTTGAACTTAAGATTGGTTCCACACTGGCTCCTACATGTCCCAAAGTGTGGAATATTGATGCATAATTTGTAGTATTTGGCTTTTGTGTAGTCTTTTGTTGAACCACATTTTGGGCATATGGGTCATTGGGTCATGCACGGAGCCGAGATTAATGTCTGTACACAGTGTTTGGTGCATGCATCACAGAGCTTTGTTTAAATGTCTAAATTGTAAAAAATATCATTTTGTTCAAATAGACTAATGCCCACTTCACCAACCATACGTAAATAATTATTCTCTAAGTAAGAGTCTTCACATAGAAAGACCCTGAATACAATAATTTTCCCAATATCATTTTCACCTTGAAGTGTTCCCTAAAGGTTTGTGAAAAGGAAATTGACCAAAAATGTCACCTAACTTAGGTAGCCAGTAAATGTTAGGGAATGTTGGTGCAAACGGGCATAAGTGCCAATTTCACCATTGCAGAGTTTTGCTATTTTAAATCTGCTTAAACATCATTTTGCCCCTGAGAATAAACTCGGGGGATTATTATATTAGTGATTTGCTCTTTTGTTAAACTTTTGGTGAAATTGGAACTTGAAGTACTTGTACTGGTAGTTTACAAGTTACTTGGGTAGATGACTTTAATTAAGTACAAGTGCAAATACTTTTCCATGACAAAGTTTCTTATCATGCTCAAGAAAAAATCCTTATACATACTTAATTATTCATGTCTAACATAAAATAGCAGCAGGAATGTACAAAGTTAAAGGCATATTGTATTGGTCATTTTCAGTCAAATCAATGCATGCTGCATGATGTTACAAGCTGTAACATCAAATGAATCAAAATAATATAATTGTTCCAGGTTTCCTTGAGCACGTAACAGTTTTAATTGGAATATCGGTTAATGAAAAACCGGTTGCCGGTGTCATACATCAGCCATATTTCAAAACCTTGGTTGATGGGGAGAAAAAGATTGGGAGAACTATCTGGGGCCTCCAAGAGGTTGGTGTGGGTGGGTATGTACCTGCTCCACCACCAGACTCTCTTGTCATCACCACCACAAGGAGTCATTCCAACCCAATAGTCGAAAAAGCATTACAGGTCATGAATGCGACACAAATATTAAGAGTTGGTGGTGCTGGGTACAAGGTCAGTACAAATTTGTATCTCTGTAGTTTTGCTGTATGTTTTAGGAACTTAATCCTGCACTAGAAAATGATATCAAAATCGGTGACAATTTAGCTGTAAAAAAATATTCTTCAAAGGTCTAGGTCAAAAGTACAGTTCATTTCCCAATTTCCTAGAAATCATATTGATGCTATTGAAATTTTTATGTCGTTTATTGTACTCCTTTGAATTATTTATTTAATAATAATAAAAATTTGTTTAATAATAGGTTTTACAGTTACTGGAAGGAGTAGCGTCTGTTTACGTGTTTGCGAGTCCTGGCTGTAAAAAATGGGACACTTGTGCACCTGAAGCCATCCTAAATGCTGCCGGGGGAAAGCTTACAGACATTCTAGGAAATTATTATAAATATGGAGCTTCAGAGTCGAGACCCAACAAAACGGGAGTGTTGGCTGCTGTCAACAATGATCTCCACACTTATGCACTAAATAGAATACCCCATGAGTTGAAAGAGAAACTAGCTAATAAATAACTTAAATAATAAAATGCAATGGACAAATAGTAAATATCGCTGCTGCACCTTGTATGTATATTAAAATAAAAACTAAAAGTTTTGTAAGTTTCATTAAATGTATATGTATAGATTTTCGCTGAAGGTTTTTGTTATAGTTAAATATATACAGAATGTTATATTTTATTAAAAGTATATTATCAATTGAAAAAAAAAATCTTTTATTTTTGTAGCATCATCATCAAAAAAATATAATTAAACATTTTTTATTTCATGTAGGCCAATGAAAAGTCAAAATTCTACCAATTACAACCAATAAACATTCCATATATTACTCGTTAAGAATTTGGAATGCAGAGTTCTCAACAATTACTGGGGGGAATGGCAACATGAGTATTAAGTAAAAATGGATCATAGACATATATAGATAGACATGAATAAAATATTGAAAAGCCAATATTAAACCAATGGTTTTTATTTTGTCACTTTTTCATTGGAAAGTTCAAAAATTGTGTATTTGAATTTTTGAACATTCCAATACGAATAATATTACGAATTCTATATAAAAACATTACAAATAAGCTTAAAAATAAAAAGATTGGTGGGTTTTATTTCACCCGAAACCCGGGATTGTAAGTCCCGGGTTAGTTTGCGAGCTAATGGACTGTATATTTTTGGTTATTTTTACTTCGATATTTTCTATCTCTGGGCAAACCTTCACCATCAATCGGCGGGAACGAAATTAAGTAATCCACTTACCCTTTTGATGTCGTCGGTCTGCCTTGCTGCAGGTGGAATCAGCCGTGTCTCGTCGTATGCATATGCCTGGCTTCGGTATGGTATAATCGTGTGGTGGGACAGCACTCGATCGCGAGCGGGCGTGACACTCGAGACGGTCTTCGAACAGCAACTGTCCGCCGCTGGCGATGACGGACGCGAACGAACAACGAAAAGAGGGTGGATCGCTAAAATCGAACCCACCGAATTGACGGTGACCCGCAGTTTGCCCAGATTGTCTAAAACTATCGAAGCAAAACATTTCTGAACACCGCCCACCGTTAAAATGTAATTTTAACCGAGCTTGAAAAGATAGAACGAATAAATACGAACTAAGAAATTAAATTGAATTTAATGATGAAATTAAGAGATTAACTAAGAAATTAAATTAATAAAACAAGAAATTAAATCTAGCTTTGTAGACCAAAAAAAACAAATTTAAATAAAAACGAAAGGTATTATTTTACGAAATTCAATTAATTAGAAACAGGTAACGGAGATAACCGATGAACCGGTCGTTTCAAAAAACCTTGCTGAGTTTTCAAAGTGACCGAACGAATGACTCCATCTTTCGAAGGATGTACTTCCGAAACACGACCTAACTTCCATTGTAAGGGAGGTAAGTTAGGATCATTGATGAGAACTAACGTACCGGTTTGAATGTTCTCAATCGATTTTGTCCATTTATTTCGCTGTTGAAGTGTATGCAAATATTCACGATGCCAACGTTTCCAAAAACTTTGGACGAAATTTTGAAGTAACTGCCAGCGCGATATACGTTTCAAATTTACTTCCGTATAATCAGGTTCTGGGAGAGAATTTAGGGGCTCACCGATTAGAAAATGTCCCGGTGTTAAAGCTTCTAAATCATTAGGGTCCGACGAGAGCGGACACAATGGACGCGAATTTAATGTACCTTCGATTTGAGTCAGAACGGTAACCATTTCCTCAAACGTAAGGGTTGTATTGCCGACGATACGAACGAGATGCGACTTGATTGATTTGACGGCGGCTTCAGCCATACCGGTGAAATGAGGCGCCGCAGGCGGGTTAAAACGCCAGGTAACTTTATACTTCAGTAGCGAATGAGCGATATAACGATCTTGTTCTTTCAGTAAATGGAACAAGGCTTTTAATTCAGCGTTAGCTCCCACAAAGTTCCTGCCGTTGTCACTGTAAATTTCGGAGCAAATACCACGCCGACTTATAAAACGACGTAGGCAAGCCAAATACGCATCAGTTGACAAATTAGAAACGAGTTCGATATGTAAAGCTCGCGTAGTAAGGCATGAAAATACACAAATGTACGATTTATCAATTTTAGGTTTACGAGGATTACCAGACTTCGTCAAGATCGGTCCAGCATAGTCTACAGCGACTTTAACGAAAGGCCTGACTTGCTGTACGCGAGCCGAAGGCAAGTCAGCCATTTTAGGCTCCAAAAAGGTTGCACGATGCCGATAACATGTGATGCAGCGAAAAATGATCTTCTTGACGACTCTTTTAGCCGAAATAATCCAATAGTCTCTTGCGACTGAGGCTAAGGTGGCTTGTAAACCCGAATGTAAATTAATTTCATGAATATAAGTGACGAGTAGTTTTGTAAAATTACTTTCGGAAGGAAGTAATAGTGGGTGCTTTTTCCGATAACTCAAATCCGAATTCGATAATCGACCGCCCACCCTGATGAGACCCTGTTTGTCGACAAATGGGTTAAGGCGTTGAAGATGAGTTGAAACAGTAAGTCCAGACTCTAATTTGCGCAAATCTGAATCGAACCACAACCTTTGAACTATGCCAACAAGGCGCAATGTCGTAATTTGTAGTTCCGGAACGGTCAGAGGACCCGTTAATTTGGTTTTCTTAGCTCTGCAATTATTTGCGAAACGAAGGCAATAAGAGAGGACTTTGGTCAATTTATGAAACGACGAAAAACGATTAAGGAACGAAGGTTCTTCTATGCTCTCGACGGGTAATGCAGCTACTTTCGGAGCATGACGACGTTCTGGAATAGTGGAACTATCAACATCGACAGAACTAACCGGCCATTGATCTTCCGATAATGACAACCACGATGGTCCTGACCACCAAAGGTTGTGACTTCCAATTTGCGAAGGGGATAACCCGCGGGACGCACAGTCCGCAGGATTATCTGACGAACGAACATGTCTCCATTTATCGGGAGAAATGGTATTCAAAATTTCGACAACTCGATTTGCGACATAGGTAGACCAGTTATGTGGAGCAGCACGTAACCAGCATAAAACGATGCTTGAGTCTGTCCAAGCGACTTCCTTATTGATGGTCACCTTGGAACCAATCGATCTATGAATGAAAGCGAATAACGAAGCCAAAAGGGTGGCAGCGCATAGCTCCAACCTTGGCAGAGATAACTTCTTCAAAGGAGCTACCCGAGATTTGGCTACTAGAACCTGTACCGTAATATTTTGGTCTGGGTGGACAACCCTAAGGTAAGCGACAGCTGCATATGCAGATTCAGAGCTATCACAAAAGCCGTGAAGCTCGATAGAAGCAGTGTTCGAAGACGGGACGAAGCGAGGCATTTGTATAGAAGACAAAGTTGGAAATTCTGAAACTATTCGAAGCCACTTCTTTTTAATTTCACTCGGAACCTCTGCGTCCCAGTCAACGCCAGCTAACCAAAGTTCTTGAATAAGAATTTTGGCAGCAATGATAACTGGGCACAGAAAACCGACAGGGTCGAAAATGCGCGCAATTTCCGACAAAATTGTGCGTTTCGTTACCCCGTCGTGCAGAGGTTCAACGTTATACGAAAATACGTCCTTGAGTGGCTGCCAAGCCAAACCCAAGACTTTAATCGAACTGTCTTCGTCCAAGGATACTGTTGAAGACTCGACATTTTTTACTTCGTCGGGAAGACGCTGTAAAAATGTGGGGCTGTTCGAACACCACTTTCGAAGTTCGAATCCACCTCTTTTTAGAAGAGCGAAGAGTTGATTTTGGAGGTGGGTAGCGGATTCAAGCGAATCAGAACCACTTAGAACATCATCCATGTAAGTGGAACGACGAATGACTTCAGCAGCTTTAGGATACTCGCATTGATGATCTGAAGCTAACTGTTGCAGAATACGAATGGCAAAAAATGGGGAAGGCCGAAGCACTTCGTGATGAGGAATAAAATAGTGAGGATCTCGAACATCACTCGAAATAAGTTCCATATGACCAGACTTAATATAGTCTGCCATGAACTCGAAGTATGAATTACGAAACTGCTCATCTCGAGCAAAACGACGCTCCATCGAAAGTAAGCGTTTGAGTGCTAACGAACGCGACTCTCCGAGTGAAGGCTCAGCTTCCCGAAATGGAAGTGAGACAACGAATCTGCCAGACGCCAACCGTTTATGTGTTCGAACGAATATTTCTTCACACTGCTGATCGTCTGCAGACAGAACGGGTTTATCTGAGATCGATTCTATTTCCCAAAATTTACGAATTAAATTATCAAGACTGCTCTCTTGATCTGAAGCTACGAAAGATGAAATAGTTGTTTTCAAATCAGGGTTACGAATAAATTTTAAGTTAACTTTTCCGATGAGAAGCCAACCTAGCGAACTAGAAATGGCCATTGGAGTTCCAATAGGCCCACGAATAGTTTCTCCGATGAGAATATCACTGTAGACGTCTCCTCCAAGGAGAATATCTACCGATGAAGGCGAACTAAAATTTGGATCTGCAAGTTGCAAATCTTTAATGTGAGTCCATGATTTTGCTTCGATAACGGCAGAAGGTTTGAGGGACGTTATATTTTTCAGAATCAACGCGCGAAGAGCTAATTCCGATCCTGAACCGGTATGTGGTTTAATCGCTGTAGTTACGAATCCCTTTGAGCAGGTAGTTATATCACCAATACCTTGTATAGGTGTGCCTAGCTTCCGACGAGTTAAGCCAAGACGAGTCACTAAACTCTCGGTAATAAAGGAAGCTTCAGATCCCGGATCGATTAGAGCTCGAGCGTGAGTGAATTTACTAGATGAATCACGAATCAAAACTACAGCTGTCGAAAGCAGAACGGTATTTGGATTAGAAGTAGCATCAGTTGAATACAAAGAGACAACATTGCTTGACTCCTTCGAAGGCTGATCCGATTTTGATGAAACTTCTGACGATTCTTTAGTAGTACTCGCGAAATGCAACATGGTGCAGTGATGAGAAGCATCACAAACCGTACAACGAATCTTTGCACAAACTTCATTGAGATCGTGCATGGGCTTTAGGCACTTCAAACAGATCTTATTTTCTTTCGCGAATACGAATCGATCATAAGGTTTTTTCTTTTTAAACGATGAACACGAAGATAACGAATGTGAACTACGATTACACAATACGCAAGTGGTATTCACTTTAGCCGAATTATCAAATTGTGATTTCGATGTGCTACTGGAATCTGGAGAAGTAATAAATGACGAAGTAGCACGAGATCTATCCTTTTGTATAGAGAGACGAGATGAATCAGAACGAGGACTAGGACGCGAACTTTCCCAAGCAACAATTTCTCGATTTAAAAATTCTTGAAGTTCACAAAATTTCGGAATTTGTGTGGTTAAAATCGATTTATCGAACTCTCGACGCGTGGTTTCATCTAATTTTCGATATAGCATGTGATATAGAACGAAGTCCCACTCATCTATTGGGAAACCCATAGAATCTAACGCGCCGATATTTTCTAAAAATCCACTAAGAATGATTCGAAGTCCCGAAGCGGACGGCGAATTTAAATTAGGTAGCTTATACAAAGCATCCATATGTTGCATGGCTATTAGGCGTTCATTTTTATAATTATATTCTAAAATGCCCCATGCCTTTTTATAATTACTACCGGTGATCGACATTCCTTTCAATAATTTACTTGCATCACCACGAACATACGATAATAAATACTGAAATTTCGCTACGTCTGAAAGGTCCTTATTTTCATCGATTAATGAAATGAACATATCACTGAACGAATGCCACTGTTTATAGTCGCCCGAAAAAATAGGTACCGATAGCGGGGGCAACTTCACGGGTTTTTTCTCCGTGTGGCGAATTTCTGATTTAGCAGTTGATTCGTCTAGCTCTAACCCGAACTTTATGGCCATTATTTCTCGAATCAAGTCATTAAAAGCCGTACGAATTTTGCTGTGTTCCGGACTTAAAACCTTCGTACTTTCTAGTTCGAGGTTTTCTAACGAAGATTGAATTTGTTCAAATTGGTCTTGAATACGGGCGAGTCCCATACAAGAAACCATAAATTTACGATAACAATTTGTACTGGAGTTCGCTTCCGTACCTAATTGAATAATTGTGTCTAGTTCCCGTTCGATGCAACCCCTCCTATGCATCAAACTGGTATATTCAGTTGATTCAGTCATGATTCAGACGAATTAAAAACAATTAAACCGAAACGAAATTTAAATCAAGTTTAACAGAAGTAAACTATAAAAAAAAAATTAATAATAATAATAAAGTGACTTGGCCTAACCACTGCAGTACGTCCAATGAATGAACGCTAAAAGAAAAAGTAAACGAAAACGAAAAACTAATTTTTTATACTCAAGTCGAATGTCGTGTCGTAGTCGTGAGGTATAAATGCTAAAAGTGCCGCTCGCTTGACTCGATGTTTTTACTACTTGTGGTCTAATACACGTTAAAAATACTTGATTTTACTCGAATTAGAATAACCGTTTATTACTATAATACGAAATACGAATATGATGCGAATGGACGAACACAAATATCGACGAAAACTTTGTGTTTGACCTACGAATTTTACGAAATACGAAATACGACAAAACATGCAAGCTAATCGATCTACGAAAACTCTCACAATGTTTTAATCGAAGTGAATAGCTATTTATACGACTAACGAAACGAATAAAATATAAATAACTATTCCTGGAAACGAAATAACGAACTACAATAAATAATTGGTTATTCAATACGATTTAACATCACAAGTACCTACATGTTCTTCAAACTACTTTACCGACACCGTCATACTAAGTAGATACTTCCTTATATGGCAATTGAAAAATACGAATTTTTGATTTACGAATAATTACAAACAATGCTTTTCGAGACGTACGACATAAAACGAATTAATTAAATTATTGGTAACAAGTTTACGAAATAAATAGGCGAAGTCGAATGAAATCTTTTAACTTTGAAATTTAAATTACGAATACGAATACGAATACGAAAAATAGATAAGATGGCGTCATTCGAAAATCGTCTCGTCGTGGAATCGACGATTCCACCTTGAAATAGAAAACTAATTATTCGGCGAGAAGGGCCAAAATAAGAATGGTGGGTTTTATTTCACCCGAAACCCGGGATTGTAAGTCCCGGGTTAGTTTGCGAGCTAATGGACTGTATATTTTTGGTTATTTTTACTTCGATATTTTCTATCTCTGGGCAAACCTTCACCATCAATCGGCGGGAACGAAATTAAGTAATCCACTTACCCTTTTGATGTCGTCGGTCTGCCTTGCTGCAGGTGGAATCAGCCGTGTCTCGTCGTATGCATATGCCTGGCTTCGGTATGGTATAATCGTGTGGTGGGACAGCACTCGATCGCGAGCGGGCGTGACACTCGAGACGGTCTTCGAACAGCAACTGTCCGCCGCTGGCGATGACGGACGCGAACGAACAACGAAAAGAGGGTGGATCGCTAAAATCGAACCCACCGAATTGACGGTGACCCGCAGTTTGCCCAGATTGTCTAAAACTATCGAAGCAAAACATTTCTGAACAAAGATATATAATAGTTTGTACTGCCGTAACTTTTCTTTAAAGTTTACTGTTAACTTTGGCGTCTAGCATTTTTCTTAGTTCCCTCCTCAAAATCTTGCCAGAGGGATTTCTTGGTATTTCTTTAACAAATACGACTCCACCTCGCAAACGTTTGGCGGGTGAAACCTGTTAAAAGTAAGAAAAATTGTCTTGTAAACGTGACTTTACTTTTTATGATAATTTGATGAGATTATTGCTACAGAGATAAGATAATTGTACCTATGTATTTTACCGAGCTGCTAGTTTCTACCTAAATTTTATTAAAGTTATAGTGGTAGGTATCTGAGGTTTTTTTACGATGTAAGTGTATCGGTCGGTTAAAGTTCGATTTTATTATTCACTTGAAAACATGCCTCAAGTTGTAGGGACCGACATAAAATGACATGGCGTTATTTAACGTGCAACCTTAATGTTTAAAATATTAAAGTTAACCTAGAAATTCTAGGTCGTATAACGCTTTTCTTTTTTCATCGCAATAATTAAGAAAACACATGACTAATGTGGCCATTAATTTTACTGTCAAAGCGGGATGCCAGCGGAATTTTATATAAAAAATTGATGTTAGGTAAACTACTTTTTTGTCACCAAAAAAAAAAATGGGACTATTAGAAATAAGAATTTATAATGATAAATAGATTAACATCCCCTAAAATATCGCGTATCGCGTTTTCAAAAATGTGGGTAGAATATAAATTGTAATTAAGTAACCTGTCTGTGGAAGCGGGACATTTTATATTTTTTGAGGGCAGCGAGACATACATACTGCCATCCTCAAGCTATGGCGTCATTAACTACGAAGACCATTTATGATCCAAAAAGCGGCAATTTATAAAGAAATGACGCCATTTGATAACTAATAAACGATGTTTTTTAAATTGCTATATCACAAACTACAGCATAAAGGAGATCGTCTTCGCTTAAATCTAGCCGCACACATCTACCAATGAGATTCAAGTATTTTGTTCCCTAGGAGTTCGACTGGAATAGATTATATTACATCGAGGTATGCTGCCAACCTTGGACGCAACGTAGTCCTGTATCTGGTGCGCGGTGAGGCTGACTCCCGGCTGTGGCACCACGAAGGCGACGGGCAGCTCGCCGGCGAGCTCGTCGCTGCGCCCCACCACGCCGCACTCCGCCACGCCGTCCAGCCGCAGCAGCAACGCCTCCAGCTCCGCGGGCGCCACCTGACCGAACCAGTTGAGTTGCGTGTTTGTGCGTCATGCGGTGGGACAGCACGGAACAGCTTTTTGACGACCTACCTGGCGCAGTGTTGAGCGCTGTGATCTTATAACTGGGAAGTCTCAGGTGCAATTCCCGGCAGTGTGACGCGGTTAGCCGCCAGCAGAGAGGATAGAAAATCCGGGTCGGGGTTCTAATAATTTAATTTTCCTCCAAAAATCTATACCTAAAATGAGGTCGGGTTTACAGCAGATACAATTTAGAATTTTACAGTAGTAATAGAAAACATAATTTCTAAATTGTCTTTGGTCTGGTCTGGTGGGAGGCTTTGGTCGTGGCTAGTTACCACCTTACCGTCAAAGACATGCCGCCAAGCGATTAAGCGTTTCGGCACGATAGCGTGTAGAAACAGATTAGGGGTATGGGTTGAATGTACCCTTCCAAGTTAGACTGCATCATCACTTAGCAGGATTTGGGGCATGGGATCTATTAAGTTTTAATCAAGTCATAGTTCATTTGTTATACATGTTAGTCCTTTATTTTTACAATGAAGGGTTTTATGCAGTGTTGGCATTAATCGATTAATTTTTTAATCAATTAATTAATCTGATTAATTTTAATCAGATTAAATTAATCATGATTAAAATAATCATGATTAAAAAAGTAATCATAATCATGATTAATGAATTTAATCATTAATCATTAATCGTTAATTGATTAACTTTTTTAACTTGATTAACTTGATTATAAACTAATACATCCATCAATGTTTTTACTATATATTTATAGCTACTCGTGCTGATTCGCTGACTGACTCGCTCACTGTCTGACTCATTGATCACCTCTCCTGTAAAATTTTGTATGAAAAAAAAATTTTTCACTCATGGTTTCGTATCGTGGACAAAAATTCATTTGGTGCAAAAATATGTAGAGAGCTGATGATTGAGGATTTCGGAGACGGGTGAGGAGCACGGCCAGGGTATCGAAGATAGAGGGGGAGTATTCAAACAAAAGTCATTCGAAACCTCATCAAATTGGTAGGAAGCTGACAAAAAATTCAAAATGGTGGATTCAAGAGAGAAGCCAGCGGGCGTTAAACAGCGCGCGCGGCGTGGCGCGGCGGTGTGCCTCGCCCCGCGCGCGCGCGCCCTCTACGGCACCGAACCGCTCGAACAAATCGCTATCGCTCGGTCGTCGACGAAGGCGGGCAGTGCGATTTCATCATCCCTACGCATCGATGTAAAGCGAAGTCCGCGCTCGGCGCGTATCATATTATGTACCTAAACAATTAGAATTGAATATACTTGACGTTAATTGCACCTACGACTAGTATTTCGCTTGAAAATTCATATTGTAGGTATCAAGCATAGACTACGTCATGGAGCTCTAAGTCCTGGCTCTTCAATCCTGATGCTGCAGGGTAGTGTCTACCTAAACTGTGAGGATTTAGAGACTGTCAGTTTAGAATTGATATTGTTGGTCTTAATAATCTTTACTTCCTTATCCTAAGTAATCCTTACTAATATTTTAAATTCGAACGTGTGTTTGTTTGTTGGTTTGTCCTTCAATCACGTAGCAACGGTACAACGGACTGGCGTGATTTTTGCAAGGGTATAGTTGAGGACCGGGAGAGTGACATAGGCTACTTTTTATCCCGGAAAAACAAAGAGTTCCCGCGAGATTTTAAAAACTAAATCCACGCGGACGAAGTCGCGGGCATCAGCTAGTCACACTAATATTTGTAGGACCGCGAGCATCACCAATCATCAGAAGTGAAACGGAAGAAGCGCCATCTAGTGACGGTAGTCTTGTAACGTTACAAGACTACCGTCATGAAACGTTACAAGACTACCGTCACTAGATGGCGCTTTGAACAAAAATCACTCTGATCCTACTCTCCTACATATTATAAAGCCGAAAGTCTGTGTGTGTGTGTTTGTTAGTTTGTTTGTTTGTGTGTGTGTGTGTGTGTGTGTGTGTGTGTGTTTATTACTTCTTCACGCCGCAACGAATGAACCGATTTCGCTGAAATTTGGCATGGAGATAGCTCATACCCAGAAATAAAACATAGGCTCCATTTTATCCCAGAAAATTACAGAGTTCCCATGGGAATTGAAAAACCTTGATCCACGCGGACGAAGTCGCGGGCATCGTCTAGTAGATAATAAAATGATACTGGTTATATTGAAGTACTTAGTTTCTCACCTTTCTTTTCATCAAAATATATTCAAATTCAAATTCATAATTTATTTATTTAATGTAGGCTACCTTGTAGGTCTTATGACACGTCATAAATCTACCACCGGTTCTGAATGCAGATTCTGTTATATAAAGTGTTAATTTGGTTTGCTCAACTATTTCGTGTTCCTACGATCTTTTTTGACGACAGAATTTGCTTGCAACCGGAGCAGCTTCCACTCATAAAGGCGGTCAAACGCCGACTGATTGATATTTGAAATTTGAATTTTTAAATGAAATCAAAGACCGAGTAAAATTAAAATAACCCTTATTGTATACTATTTTAAGATTCAGTTTAAGCCAAAATATGTGAAAAAGTACACGCGATGCTATATTTTATTTTTTATACTATTTTTACTATTTTTTTCTTTGTGTTTTTTTTATTCAATGACAAGATACCCCTTGACTGCGATCTCACCTGATGGTAAGTGATTAGTGACGATGCAGTCTAAGATGGTAGCGGGCTAAATTGGAAGGGGTATAGCAGTATCAATTCAACCCATACCCCTAATCGGTTTCAACACGCCATCGTGCCGGGACGCTAAATCGCTTGGCGGCACGTTTTTGACGGTAGGGTGGTAACTAGCCACGGCCAAAGCCTCCCACCAGACCAGACCAGAGACAATTTAGAAATAATAAATTACTAAATTGCCCCCGCCGGGAATCGAACCCGAGACCTCCCCGTTATAAGACCACAGCGCTCACCACTGCGCCAGGGAGGTCGTCAAAAATTGTGTTTGCAAATAGCTGTTTAATTTCGACGAAAAAGAAATGGCGAGAACGAGCAATGACCACAGGCAGAGAAAAATCCTTTATAATTCGAAGACAATACCAATATGATATTGAGTATTGGGTGGTGACGAGTGGTGATGAGTGGGTGGTGATGAGTGGTGATGAGTGGTGATGAGTGGTAATGAGTGGTGATGAGTGGTGGTGAGTGGTGGTGAGTGGTGGTGATGAGTGGTGGTGATGGGTGGTGATGGATGGTGATGAGTGGGTGGTGATGAGTGGTGATGAGTGGTGGTCAGTGGTGGTCAGTGGTGGTGAGTGGTGGTCAGTGGTGGTGAGTGTGCTGACTGCTTAGTGTGCTGCGTGCTGGTGAGTGGTGGTGAGTAGTGAGCGGTCAAAATTAACAATAAATTACTGCAAAATCGGAAAATAAATAAATAAGTAGTTAATAGATAGTTAATCAAAAATAATTAATCAGATTAACGATTAATGATTATGATTAATTAATCGTTAATCAAATTTTTGATTAATGATTAAATTAATCGTTAATCAAATTTTTGATTATGATTTTAATTAGGGATGTAACGATACATGAATTTGCCGATACGATACCGATACCGATTATCGAGGAAAATAATCGGCGATACCGATACCGATACCGATATCGATGGCTTAGTAGTAAATACACCCAGTAAATAAAGAATGATGTACTTTATATGCATAAAACTTACTTATGTTACATAGAATAAATAGACACTCCATTCTGTAAAGTGTGGCAAAAATGGAAATTAAAAATAATGAAAAAAAAGGTAAAATATCATATCAACATTTATTTGGGTACCATAAATCAAGGAATCAAATCAAAAGTAAATCAATATTAATAATTAAAGTTCACTTTAGGAAGATTTTTGTTAAGGAAACAAAGTTTATTCAAATTACTAGCAGATAATCTGTTGCGCAAATCATTTTGTATGAGGCCTGCAGTTGAAAAAAGACGTTCTGAGGCAACTGAGCTCATTGGGTAAGATAAATATTTTTGTGCAAGCATTTTCAATTTTGGGTATTTATCTTCATTGCTCCAATAGTTCTTTGGATCTTGTTTCATTGGAATATTTGGACATCTCGTATAAGATTCCACCTCTTCTTGCTCAGGATGACTAGACATGTTTGATAAAGGTTCCTCCTCTTCTGCTTCTTTAATCAAACTGTCACAAGCACTCCAGATACCTGAGAAAGTCTCATCTTGCTTTTTTTGTGACTCTACACACTCTACAGGAACATGTGTATCCCCGTTTGTAATTAAGGAGATAAGTATTCTTTTCGCCTCAATGCTTGTGGATTGTAGAAAGAACGTACGCAATTTATAGCGCGGATCTAGTGTTGTTGATATAATAAAAATTTCCTCACTCTCTAGGTAATCAAATCTGTCATTTATTCCAGCTATCAAAATCTCTACAAAATTATAATATTCTGGGCTGCTGTAACTGTTGTCCGCGGTCTTTTGATTATTTTTGATCTGTTTTAAAACTTTTCGCAAACTGTTAATAAGAGGTATAGCGTCAGATAAGCAAGCAGATTCTTCACTTATAGATTTTGTAGCTTCTTCAAAATAATTCAAAGTCGAAACAACTTGTTCCATCAATAGCCATTCTTCTGTAGACAATTCAGTTCTACATTTCACATGAGGCAAAGAAGCTTGAATTGCAACTCGTTGCTCTAAAAGTCTTCTAAGTGCATGAAGGGTTGAATCCCAGCGAGTAACGACATCCTGAATGAGAACGTGACAAGGAACGTTATGAGATTTTTGCATTTCTGTTAGGATTTTGCGACCTGACGTTGAATGACTGAAGTGGCCAATAATAGATCTCGCCTTTGTAATCATGGCATTTATTTTCTCTTCAAAAAACGCATCCTTCAGCACTAATTGTAAAGAGTGGGCCATACATCTGATACGTTGAACTCCCACTAGTGTTACAGCAAGCCCCATATTCGGTGCATTATCTGTGACTACAGCACGTACCCGTTCGCTGATGTGCCAATCTTGAAATAATTGACGTAAGTTTTGAGCTATGTTTTCAGCGCTATGATTTTCGCCTTCAAAAGGAAATACTTCTAGGCAGTAGTTCTTCAACTCAAAATTTTTATCAAGTCCGTGAGCAGTCACACTTATAAAGTCGTTAACGGACGAAGAAGCATCGCTAGTCCATAAGTCAGTCGTGATAGTGATGTGAGGAAGTTCATGCAAAAGTTCCATTATTTTGGTTCTTACACGGCAGTACATGTCTGGTATTACATTTTCCGAAATATGGGGACGGGAAACCATTTTGTATTTCGGGCAAAACTGCTTAATAGTGCGTTGAAACCCCAGTTTATTTACTAAGTCAAACGGCTCCATGTCTACACATATTTGTTCAGCTATTGTTTGCGTGATCGCTTTTGCCCTAGGGTCATCGGTATCATACATGACACTTTTTTCCAAAATGTGCTCCAAAGTAGCTTGTTTTTTAGGTGGCGGTCCACCGTCGGCGCTTGAGGTACCTGGGGTGTCGTTTTCCAACTCCTTTTCGTGATAGCGCTTCACGTGTGTCCACATGTTAGATGTCGTGAAGCCCTTCGATGAAACTGCTTTGCTACCACGAGAAACGCTGACATTGCAATATAAACAAGTCGCTTTTGTGTCATCATCCTGTTTTATTTGAAAATGATTCCAGATGCTACTTCTATGTTTCAAAGGAGTCGCCATTTTATTTATCGTACGTAACTGTATTACAGTCCTCACTTCACTCAAAAACAGACAAAATCATGAATAGCGGCGACGACACGAAAATTCGCCGAAAAACCTTACAACGCTGTGCTAAAACTAAGCAAACACTGACGAGTGACAACTGACGACCGTTAACCGCGTTGCCGGTTCGCTGGCGGGCGCGTCCTTCGCCCCGCCCTCTGAGACGGAGTGGCAACGTCGCCGCGAGCGCGTCGTTCTTTTCGCGCGCTTTTCAAACTGTGTATCGGCTGTATTTAAATCGGCGATGCCGATATATCGGCCTGCCGATTATATCGGCCGATATATCGGTATCGGTATCGGTATCGTTACATCGCTAATTTTAATCATTAATTTTTAATCGTTAATCAGATTAACTTTGGGCCAACACTGGTTTTATGCTATCGAACATGACGTATCATATTTACTGTGTATTTTTATTTAGACTGTTCAGGTCTCGAGTAACTGCCGCACGGATAGTAAAATAATAAGTTGTTGATATTAATCGCTCATTTGATGATACAATGTTCTATCTCGGAAAAATATAACTTGTACCTAATGTCGTAAAAAATCGCCATTTCGTGCGCTGTGAAAAATACTTTAGTTAAAAAGTAAACTCACAGAAGACTAAGCAGTATAAAATTATACGATATTTACGACTGCACTCGTATAGTTCTTGCAATTTTCGAGGGCGCGTGAGCCTTACTTGTGGTTACGTCGTGTACATGCACATTGCGTAGGTGTGCGTGCCTCTCAGGAGCCTAGGTGGGAGCGGTCAGTCGCGAGCAAGTTCTCGCTTACACTTACACATTCACATATTAATATATTATGTAGTTCTTGCAATTCTTGAGTGCGCGTGAACTTCACATGTCACTCATTTGCGACAAGGGTGACATAATTCAAAATTCACCAACTTTAGTGTCGAAAATTTATACCCTCTGCTATAAAAACAACATTACGTTAAACACAAAAAAATAAGAGCGAGAGAGGTTGTGACTTTATGCTCTGTCCCACACTGGCCGCTGCGTTGTTTCGAGACCGCAGCATCCACAGAACATTACTCTTTAACGAGAGATACTCTCTCTTTGTCGAATTTGAATTATGTCACCCTTGTCGCAAATGAGTGATGTGGTTACGTCGTATATGCACATTGCGTAAGTGTGCATGCCTGCCAATGTGCATATACGACGTAACCACAAGGAAAGTTCACGCGCGCTTTTGAATTGCAAGAACTAACTATACCTGAAATCCCTTGTACTTGATGAGCTCTTTGAGCCTGTCGACGATGTAGAAGAAGCCGTCGCGGTCGTAGTAGCCGATGTCGCCGGTCTGCAGGTAGCCCTCGGCGTCGAGCAGCGCGTCGCCGGCCGCGCGGTCGCCCAGGTAGCCCTTCATGCGCAGCGGAGACTTGATCCACAGCTCGCCTTCCTCGTTGGGGCCGAGTTTCCTGCCCGTTTCTATGTCTAAGACCTGGAAACCTTCGACCGTTTAGCCAGGACTTTGCAAGCGCATGCATTCCCCTCCGCCGAAGTACATGTACAAACGTACGCTGCCGTCCACAAGCTATAATGCCGTTAACTACCAAGACCATATTTCCTAATATAAACCCAAAAGCATTAAAATTAGGGTTTATATTAGGAAATATGGTTTTGGTAGTTAACGGCATTATAGCTTGTGGACGGCAGTACGGTTCAACTTGTGAGTGTGACAGCTTTTGAGATAGTGTGCGTTCTTAGAGACGTAACTAAGTATTTACAATAGTGTGCGGAAGTGAGTAAATGTGTGCTGTACGTGATTACCTCACCTCCCGCAGAAAGTGGCAGAATATATTCAGTACTAAATCTGCGTAAAGGAAAGTCCTTTCTGAATCGTTCAACCCTGGAAACGATTAAAACCAACGACGTTGTAAGTTTAATGCACGTTTTCTCCAAGTTTTAGAAACTGTTTCCTCTAGTTTAGGTTATCTTTCGGATATTTAACCACTGACAATATCGTTTTCAACAACCTTTAGGTAACAAAGGCGTAGGAACGGAGCAATGTTGGCACCCACCTTGATCTTCATGCCGGGCGCAGGCGTGCCGCAGGAGCCCTGCTTGTCGCCGCCGGTGAGGTCGACGCAGCACGCCATGGTCACTTCGGTCAGCCCGTACCCCTGCCGGATGTGACCTATGCCTGCTCTGGAATAGATGGGTCAAGGTTAGGGCCTGCGCAGATGAAAGTCCTTTTTTGTCCGTCTAAGGACTAATAGTAATAAAAAATAATAATGGTTTCCCGACCGAATCTGGCCACGGCGGCCAATACATCACAAATATTAGCCATCCGCACGGGACATGATTGTCCACCCTTACTTTTAAAGTCCGATGGGACGGAAAACCCGACATGACCGGAGAGATCAGGCGCAGGACCGACGGCTTTAAGTGCTTTCCACTAACCGCCAACTTCGTAACTCAGAGCTAGTACCTACTCAGAATTTTTTGACAGAAATACCCAATACCCTTCCTGGCGCAATGGTGAACGCTGTGATCTTATAACTGAGAGAACTCGGGTTCGATTCCCGGCGGGGGCAAATTCTTGTGAGAGGTTTTGGCCTAGTTACCACCGTCACCGTCAGACGTGCCGCCAAGCGATTTAGCGTTCCGGCACGTTGGCGTATACAAACAGATTTTGGTTTGAATTTACACTGCTATACACCTTCCAAGTTAGCCCGCTGCCGTCTTAGACTGCATTGTCACTACGGCTGAAATCCATAGACCACACTCTCATTCCGCTCAGACTCAAGACAGAGTTAAAACGAGACAGATTTTGCTTTATTGCTTGGTTGGGGAGGTAAGCGGTGCTTAGCTTATAACTGCACTTTGCTTTATTGCTTGGTTGGGGAGGTAAGCGGTGCTTAGCTTATAACTGCACTTTGCTTTATTGCTTCGTTGGGGAGGTAAGCGGTGCTTAGCTTATAACTGCATGTTTGACCATACAGATTTTTCTGTTGGCGGATTACAGCAAAATAATTCTAACATTTTTTTGTTAAAAAAAAAGTAGTTTTAAATATCCGGCATTTGATAGAAATACAGATAGATAGATCATTTATACACAAAAATGCAGGTACAATGTGATGGAAATATGGAAAATCGAGCCTTATACATTTTACCATGACTGGTGTGTGAATACAATGAAATATGAAACAAAATGTCAGCATCAAAAGCTAATAAAGGCTGGGTTGCCCCATTAGTAAATAATAATTATGTTAAAAACTTGATTTATGATGAATTATGTTGAAATTACTTAGCAGGGTTCCGACCTTTGCGCGACGGCAGTCTGGATCTCCTTGGAGAGCGGCGCGGCGCCGCACCACACCTCGTTGAGCGACGCGAGGTCGTAGCGCGGCACCAGCGGGTGCTTCGCCAGGAACACGGCCAGCGGCGGCACGATGGTCATCATGTTTATCTGGATACAGCCGAATATATAACGAGTAACGGCACGCTACTCTAACGTTAACGCTACCGAGGTCGATTCACTAGCTTGAGAAGGGCAGTAGGTAGGTGGCGATGGCTAGGTATCGTTCAGTTGCCATTTAAAACTTTCAAACTAATAATAGGATATATAAAGGAATATGTTTGCGAGTTTGATCATCCTTAGTCAAGAACTTTCTATTGTTCTCAGTTGGCCCCTGGAAATGTCAAAAATAGAGAATACCTAGGCTTTCAATGCAAGGTTAGGATAGGTCTTGGTTTTTATACTTGGTGACACCAGCATACGAGCAGTGTACGTAGCATGGTGTTTAGTACTGCGATCTCCTATACGCGAGTCCCAGCCACTACCTCGCGTCGCGTTTCCCTGCACCGCACCTCAGTTTCAAGTCAGACTCGTTCAGTAAAAAAGAAAAAAAAAAAGAAAAAAAAAAAGAAAAAGAAAAAAGTACAGATGGCAACGTACCGCTCGCGATTGTCACTACCATGTTAACAAAGTCATTTTTGTTTGATTACTATTGTTCGCGTGTCGTTTTCTACGATTACAGTAAAAAATACAATTATTATATTTTTACTGTCAACAGTACGAGTAAGACTCATCATTGGATAACGGTCAACTTGGAGTGAACGGATAGTACTTATTTAATACCTTATACTTCTGTATGGTTTCCAGGAACTGCTCCTCTTCGAAGCGAACCAGGAACACAATCTCTATGTGCATGCACATGATAGCCAATGTTGTAATGAAGCCGTATGCGTGGAACCACGGTATCAGAGACAAAGCATTTAACACGCTATGCTTGTGTCGCTGCTGAGATGTATCCAAATAATACCTGCACACACACATTAATTTTTTATCTTTTGATTAATTCGAATTTGAATCGAACCTATGAATTATTTTAATAATAAAAAGAAAAAAAATGAGGCCTTTGTTGAAATACATACATTGCAGGCATCAATTGAATATGTTAGAAAAACTTAATGGTCTTAATATGTACATAGTATACGTAATACAAAAAAATACTCTTCCTTTTTTGGAAGTCGGTTGAAAAGGCTCTTTTTTTATTTATATTTTTCATGCAAACCCCTAATCGTAAACTTGGTAGACGTTTGTAGTATAATATAAATTATAGATAAAGAATATTTTGGATACAAATGTCTTAAATTTTCATGGTTCAACCACATATCCAATCTTGATGAAATTTTGCACAGAGATAGCTTGAGATAGGAGAAGTAAATGGGTTTAGTATATTACTACTGCTACTACTTTTAGAAGATTGAATAGGCAAGAGCACTCCAATCTAGAACTGATCGTTGTTAAGCTATTGCATAGCTTCTATCGCGGGCCAGCGTGGAGACCGAATCCAGAAAGTCCGTAACGAAAATAACCTGACACGGGACTCCTCTACGGTGAGTCGCTAGATGGCGTTGATAAAAAATGCTATGCAATAGCTTTACCGCGGCAGTCCCCGAGTGCCACACGTCTTTTTTTCATCAGGAAAAATAGTCAGGAAGTGCTAGCCTTTCATGCATTAAGAAATTACTTACTTCATATGCACTGATAATGTAAGAAAATTCACATGTGTCAGCATAACACCTTTAGGCAGGCCCGTAGTGCCCGACGAACACATCACTGCAACTGTATCGTCTGCCCCGTTCACATCTACTAATGTAAAGTCATCTACGTTCACTTCATTCTTCACTAGGTCATTGTACATTACACCTGGCACTATATCGTACTCCCCAAACAATATAAGCTTTTCAACATGCGGTAGATCTTTACTGCAGTCGTAAATGTTTTGAGCAGTGATTGGAGATGTAAAGATAAATTTTGGCTTCGTTATACTGAAAATATGGCTGATCTCACCTGAAATAATAATAACGATCAAGTAAGATTCTGTTTTCATGTTATTAAAAATATTTCTAGACAAAGCACCCTGGCGCAGTGGTGAGTGCTGTGATCTTATAACTAGGAGGTCTCTGGTTCGATTCCCGGCTAGGACAATTTGGGAATTTATAATTTCTGAATTGTCTCTGGTCTGGTCTGGTGGGAGGCTTTGGCCATGGCAAGTTACCACCCAAGGCACCCTACCTTCAAAGATGTGCCGCCTAGCGATTTAGTGTTCCGGCACATTGATGTGTAGAAACAAATTAGGGGTATGGCTTGAATCAACATTGCCATACCCCTTCCAAGTTAGCTCGCTAACATCTTAGACTGCATCGTCACTTACTATTAAGTGAGATCGCAGTCAAGGACTATCCTGTCATCGAATAAAATAAAAGAAACATATGCTGCATTGTAATCTTTCAAGTAGAACCACTCTTCCAAGTAGTTACTACTTTATCATGGTCACATCACCTATTGGCCAACTATAACTCATAAGATATTTGTCTGAAGATATTCGTAATAGTGTGTATATGATCCAGCAGAATTTTGATGTTAAAAAGAATGATAAAATTGCTGATACGAATATGCCACCAGCCTTAAAAGGAAAATAATTTTATACTATTTTTAGATATTGAGAAAAATAGCCATTGGATTTAAATAAGAAAAAAAATAGTCATCTCACCAGGAGAGTATGTGACGTTGAGAGTAGATAGCACTCCTCCACAATATATAATAGCAAGGGATGTGACGGTGAACTCAAACCGGTTCTCACTGCTTACTGCTACCACGTCACCCTTGTTTAGGCCAAGCCCTTGTAAGGCCACAGCCAGATTGACACTGCTTTGTAGTATGCTCCTATATGTTACAGAGTGGCCCGTTTCTGCACATGTCTGAAAACATTTATGTCAATGGTCAAATATTTATACCAAGATTTACATAGCAGGTGTTTACCGATAAAATATAATAAATAATTACAGTATTGGATACTCATTCCACTTGTTATTTAATTTATAATTAATTTTACTTGGCACCTCTAACTTATTTCTATTTGAAATTTAAACAGTTACCAACTTTTTATTGGTAAAACCTAGGCAATTTTTTCAAAGATATTTCAATAGCAGATGAAATGTGACAATGGTAATAGCAGATTTGCTTGGTAGCACAAAATTGTTTTTAAGCCCACGCCACATTCACACATTCACAATGGATAAAATGTTTTTTTGTCAACTTTAGTTGTTATCATAACCTACAGGTATCCTTCTACCTACAGGTACACTTCCGTCAGGCCTTAAAATTAAATTAAAATTAAGAAGGATATTTAAAAATATTTTAATTGAATGTAATTCCCTTTACTTACTTGTGCGGTTCTTAACCCACCACTTTTTAATTTATCAAATACAAATTGACCGTATGACAAATGTGCAGGAATAGATCTTTCTTCAGGACCGCTTACAATATTATTATGTATAAAAACCATTCTTATTTGTAAATTTCTATTTTCCCTATTGAAAAATAAATAAATAATTGCAATTTACAATTTCCACACCCGTAGCCCGTAGATAATTTTCCAATTTTCACTTATCAGGTTATCTGGATAATGTTTATCTAAATTCTATTAAAAATAATCGTTCATACAATGTAAAGCAGAACGTAGAATGTTTTCGATAAAAAATCTATTTCGGAATCGTAATTAAAAATAAGCTACGATTGATAAATCCTAAAAATTATCAATTTTATCTTTTTATAAAACAGCGCGAAACCCAAGAGAATATAATCACTCCGTTTTGCCACCTCTTTGGCTATGCTTCCGTGGAGAGTAGGGTATCTCTACGAAAATAGGGTGCATACCTACAGAATGCTGTCGCATAAAATGGCCGCCGATTAGGAAGATCTATTCATCCATCCATTTATCCTAATTTTCGCATTTATAGTACTAGTGATTCGCCCCGAACTGAAACCTCGCGGTATCCCATAATTCCCAAAAGATAGTTTTAATTAAATAGTGTAATAATTAACTTATTGCATTAGATGCAATAA
This sequence comes from Hipparchia semele, assembly GCA_933228805.2. Classification (NCBI taxonomy): domain Eukaryota; kingdom Metazoa; phylum Arthropoda; class Insecta; order Lepidoptera; family Nymphalidae; genus Hipparchia; species Hipparchia semele. The sequence goes on along the minus strand of OW121725.1, from coordinate 8,116,454 downwards.
AAAATAAATAATTAAAAAAATTTAAATAGGTAACATAATTACTATTAATACTTGATAAACAAAAAAATAATAGTTGACGCAAAACTGTTTTACCATAGTTTTACCCATGCGTTGGTCACAAACATATAAGAGTAAGTTACACTTATATGTTTGTGGCGTTGGTAAATACAGCGCCATCTATTAGCATTATTGTGAAGCTATAGAATCTATAATATTTACCCAATTGTAGTATTTGTTGTTTTATTTATTTATTTATTTAAAGACAAAAAAAGTGAACACAATTTACACTTATTTATAGACCAAAGCATTTAAAAGTATTACAATATATAATTAAAACTATCTTTTGGATACCGCGAGGTCTCAGTTCTGGGGCGAACCACTAATATAAATCTATGCGCATCGATTCGTATTGTCCATATAAAAGTGAAATTCTCATAAAATCATAGAATTTAAATCATTCAAATCATAGAAATACCTTTTTTAACCGACTTCCAAAAAGGAGGAGGTTATCAATTCGGCCGGTATCTTTTTTTTTTTTTTTTCTATGTATGCTCACCGATTACTCCGGGGTTTCTGGACCGATTCACGCGATTTTTTTTTTCGACAGAGGAAGCTCGCGAAATGGTCCCATAAAAATTTTTACCTTCAACTCTTCAAGCCTGATGCTGCAGAGGTACTTTCCCCCTAAATTATGGGGTTTTAGGAACTGTCATTTACGAATTGGTATGGTATGCTTGGCCTAAGCATATACTAGATCTTAGAGCTTCAGGTCCTACTCCTCAATCCTGATGCTGCAGGGTAATGCCCACCTAAACTGTGAAGTTTTAGGAACTTTTGCTTGCGAATTGATATTATTGGTATTAAGCATAATCTACATCGTAGAGCTCAAGGTCCTAGCTCTTCAATCCTGATGCTGCAGGGGTACTGCCCACCTAAACTGTGAGAATTTAGGAACTTTCGCTTGCGAATTGATATTGTTAGTATTAAGCATATCTAGGCTACATCGTGGAGCTCAAGGTCCTAGCTCTTCAATACTGATGCTGCAGGGGTACTGCCTACCTAATCTGTGAGGATTTAGGAACTGTCGCTTACGAATTGATATTGTTGGTACCAAGCATATACTATATATAAAATTCAAGGTTCTAGCTCCTCAATCCTGATGCTGCAGGGTTGGAGGGATTACGAATTGTCGCTTTCGAATTGATATTGTTGGTACCAAGCATGGACTACATCATGGACCTCCTGGTCCTAGCTCTTTAGAAATTGTGTGTTGTTAATAAGTACTGTAGGTACCAAGTATAGACTACTTTAGTACCGTAGTGTTGGAGGGAGGGGAGAAAGAGAGCAGGTGTTCCTGCTCTCTTTCTCCCCTCCCTCCAACTACACACAAAACTACACTAAAAAGCTTAAAATAAAAATTATTTTCAAAAAACCGACTTCAAACGCCACTACAAAGTAAAGGCAGCTAATCAGTGGCTTTCAGGCGTGCCAACTGGGCACAGATTGGACACTACAAAGTATAAAAATAATTTTATTTTGTACACGTTTGTTGAAGTCGCGCGGGCTTAACTAGAAACGATGAAATCGATGCCCTTCGCTTACCTTATGGTGACATATAAGAGACACGCTTATTGAAATCGGGTGAGCATGGCGTATCGGTTTCATCGTTTCTATTTAAGCCGCCCGACTTCAACAAACGTGCACAAAATAAAATTATTTTTATACTTTGTAGTGGCGTTTGAAGTCGGTTTTTTGAAAAGAATTTTTATATATATAATAGGTACAATCTTTGAGTATATAACCAACTATTCACTATACATAAAACATAAAAACTTTTTTTTTACTTTCAATTATGTTCGAAAGATGCCTCTCCTTATTTTTTTTTCCAGTGAGTAGTTAGGTCCCTAAGTACATATTACCATAAACACAAACGGACAGTCAGAGGGATAGGACGAAACTACAGCATATTTTATTGTTTTACTACGTAGTTAATCCTAACTAAAAATACAGCCCGCTTTTATAAAATCACTTTACGAGGACAGTGTACAGTCTGAATAGATACCTACATGCTACATGAGCATGATAGATTACCTACCGTGCAATCGCAATACCTTTTTACTTAAAGTACCTACATAAGTATATCACCAAAGCATTACCTACCTAACATTGTTAGATCATCGATCCAATTATCCCTAATGGATCAACCAAATCCCAGAGGCCGAATAGATGGACTAAGGGCAAATTTGAAAAATTGATAATTTTCCTTGAAAATCCTGTCGCATAATTTAGTTGTTTTCGTAGGTAAGAAACAATTCAGGTAAAACGTATGTAGGTGCATCATATATTTAGTACCTACTTACCTATTATATGCCTAGGTAAAAGTAAAACTGTACCTACCTAATTTGACATTCCCATTATTTGTAGCCGTAAACAGAGAAATAGTCTACAAAATATGGAGGCTTTTAATTAATAATAGGTAGGTAACTATATATTATGTCAGTGGTGCACACTTAAAATACTCCTATTTCCCAGTAGCAATAAAAATAAGTTATGTTATTGGTATTGATCACCGATCAGTTGAAGAAATAGAAACTATGTAGGTACATACCTATAGATATGTATGTAGGTACCTATTTACGTATCTACCAATATTAGATAATATGGATTAGGTACCACTTGGTACCACTCGTATTTATGTAGGTACTTTCCTAAATAGCACGCAAAGCATACGCGTAACAAATTAGCAGATTATTATGAACGAACTAAACCTAATTTATCTTAGCGTAAGCCACATAATTAATTAAGTACCTACTCGTAAGATGCTAATGAAATCACGGAAGGATCTTGTATAGGTATTTAAATTATATTACTTAGCTATACTTACTAGGATATGCCTGCGAATTGCGTTGAGTTAGGTTTTTAAAAATCGCTCAGGGACCGTTAGTGTTTCTGGGGTAAATAATATCCTGTATCACTCTCTAAGTATGTCTTTGACTATAAACCTTCAAAATTCAAATCGATCCGATTGCTGCGTGATTGAATGAGTAACCGAGGTACTAACAGACTATCCTTTCGCATATTTATAACATAATATTTGTAAGTAGATGGTATCCACGACTTCGTACATATTTAGCTCTTTAAAAATAGATCTTTAATTTCCCGGATAAAAAGTATCCTATGCTCATCGCCAGAATACAAGCTATCACTCAAACTTAATTCAATTATGGGCTTACTTTACAGACGCTTCTCATGTCAGGTCATGAGTCAAGTCTACTATGATCAACCTTGCACATAGGTATCGCATTTAGTTATCCGATGACGACTTTGCTCAATAAATAATGTACGGATTAAATAATAAGAAATTCATTTCAAAAAAACCTACTTCAAACGCCACTACAAAGTATAAAAATAATTTTAGTTTTGTTAAAGTCCAGGGGCCTAAATAAAAACGATGAAACCGATGTGCGACGCTCGTCCTCTGATGACACGTGAGAGACACGTTTGTTGAAGTCGAGCATGCAAAACTAGAAACGATGAAACCGATGCGTGGTGCTCTCGAGACTTCACACCTATATCTCTACAGTTTAGATGTGCAGTACCCTGCAGCATCAGGATTGAGGAGCTAGGACCTAGAGCTTCATGATGTAGTCTATGCTTGGTACCAAAATTATCAATTAGTAATCGAAATTTCCTAAATCCCCACAGTTTAAGTGGAAAATACCTCTGTAGGGTCAGGCTTAAGGAGTCATAGCTTGCTCTATCAATTAAAAAAATCGCGCAAATCGGTCTAAAAATCCCGGAGATATCGGGGGACATAGTCGGTTAGAAATAAATGTACGTTCAAATCAGACCTTAAAATGACTCCGGGAAAATAAGTTCCAACTCTCGATTTCTAATCTATTTTCAGTGAGAAGCCAAAATGTGAACTTGTTTTTAGGCGAGATAATATTTTTCACTGAGACTTTGTATAATTGATTTGAAGGATGCAGATTGTTCCAAGGCATAGCCATGGTGTTTCTGGATATTATCCACGTCGACCTATGTCGGGTAAGCTATCATTTTGCTATCATTAAAGCATTATTAGAATGAAACAACAATTTCAGCAGTCAGCACTCAGCACCCACCCCGTTACTCTACTAATGGTGTTGTTCCAACGAAATGCAAATCAGATTGTCAGTCTGTTTCTTATGGCTTTTCAACAAAACCCTAATGAATATGTGAGAATGAATTCAATTGACTCCTGTAGGTACCTACCTACCTACTTATACCTAAGTTATCTGATAAATAGATACCTACTATAGACAGTACTGACACAGTTGGTATTACTTATTTATCAGCTATTCTGTGCTGCTGATGTTAAATAGGGTGCTACAATATCTTATCTATCTTTTATCTACTATAGAAGTCGCAGATTTCTACTCAGTCTTAAAATCTAGAAGAAGAAACCGACCGAAACCAGATTTTTAGCCGAGACCACAGAATACCTAATAGTACCTACTAACCGAAACTAGAGCCACAAAGAAAATACAGCCTCTGTTCTGGTTTCAGCTCAAACCGAAAGACTTTTTAAACATGCCTAGATCTCATCTACAGTACCTACAGTAGATCTCACAGTCCATAACAGTAATCTCTATAGAGATTCACACAGAGATTACGAGTAAACGTATAGACAACATTTTCTCGTGACGCGCATCACGCATGTCAGCCCTATAGGTAAGAGATGAGAAAATATATCATACCTACTCAATGAACGAACTATGAACCGTATCTATGACGTCTATAGGTCAGGCAACTTGATTCCACTAAAGTAAGACGACTTGATGCCATAGAAAGTAACTTCTGAAATATTAAATCTTATAATACAATTGCGTGTCACGTAATATACCTACCTTAGAACGATGGGTAGGGAATAGGCATATCAACATAATTAAATTTAACTCTACCTGTCCTACCTATAACTACATACCTACTATGTTATTATTATAATAGTGGTGATCTTGAACCTTCCTTTAAAGATTTCAATTTCTATAGGTAGATCGTAATAATCTGCTGTAGTGTAACTTTTCATGAGTCTACGTTTTTAGCGTTCCGTACCCGAAGGGTAATCAACGGGACCCTATTACCTATGAAGCCTCTGCTGTTCGTCCGTCCGTCCGTCCATCCGTCTGTCTATCAGCGGGTTGTATCTCGTGATCTATAATATGTAGATGGTTGAAATTTTCACAGAATGGGTATTAATACTATGCGAAACGTGATTTTTTGACGTTTTTTGGTACGGAACCATTCGGATGCGAGTCCGACTCGCATTTGATCTGCATTTGTCCGGTTATTTACTCATATCGTTTTCCCAAAAGTTAATTTAAATTAAAATATAAAATTGAATTCAATCACTTTCGGGTTTCCGTACTGTAGAATGATGGCTATGAGTCTACTTATAATAGATAAGACGACGCCAGGCAACGATGAATTTGTCATTGTAGGTAGTTGTTTGCTATATTATTGTTTTAAAATAAAAGTTAAATGTGCGTAAAACTGACATTATGGAGATAAAAAATCATAAAGTTTTCCTGAAAGTTTTAAAGTTAATTTTGCAGAAGAGCTAAATGCAGAAGAGCTTTTAAATTAGGTAAATTACGGTCCAGATCATTTAAAAATATAATGAACCTAAAATAATTTTGTTCTGAGATTCAGATGTTTACAATTCGACACCGCAAGTTGGATGCTTTGCACTCCCTATGTACCTAGTTATATTTTCAGAGAAGAGTTTTATAAGTCGTAAAGTCTATCTATTTTGGTGTTTCCGTGATATGAATGAATTGCGAATGACGGCTGGATACATCTTCGGAGTTCGGTGGAGTATAAAATTGAATGCGACTTGTAGCTGCTTGTAGCATCCGTAAATCCGTGACGTGTGCGGTTAATCGGTTTAACGTTGGGAGAGTGCGCGCACCGGACGCCGACGCGACCGGCGAGTCGGCGACTCAGCGCTCGCACACTCGATCGGCACATCCGCGAAACGCCACATGCGAACACATAACTTGCGCGCTGATTCCTAACGGATTCGGCTTTGAAATAACACTGCGTCCAACCATGTCTCGGTAGCGCGATGTCGGGGTCCGCGCAGGAGGGAGACGGCGGCACGGCGGAGGCCGCCGCCTCGACGACGGTCCAGGACCTCTACAGAGACAAGCCTCCGAGCACAGTGGTCCGTGTGATGACCGTTTTCGCGTACCTCTTCTCCGTATCCTTCGCGGCGATCGTGTTGTCCATTTACTACATCTGGATGTGGAGATCGCCCGTGCTCGAGAAACTGACCGATAACCGGGACATGCTGGGCTCAAGACGCGGCGATTTCAGCGATTACAGCCCAGTGTTCACGCACGACTATCCTCATAACTTTACGGGTAGGTGAATATGCAACTAACTAAGGTTTTAATTCGGTAAAAACAAAAGTATTTTATTTAGTATAAGCTATGCACTAAAAAGGACAACAACAAAAACGACCAACAACCTTTACAACTTTTGCCTATCTAGGTTTTTGTAAGAGTTCTATTATTTTAATAGGTATATTTTACAAGGTAGGTACATCTTCATTGGATATTATGACGCCAATCGACTGAAATGAAGCCATACCTACTAAGGTTATTTCAAAGTAGGTGTAGGTCATCTTCACCATCAATAGCAGCCTTTTGAAACTAAAATATATAATAATTATTTATTATATCTGGTATTTATATTCTCACAAAAAAAAAGATATTCAAAAAAATTGGCCCGTTTCTTGGTCGCACACTTCACTTCTACTTATCAAGTCTGCATCTGTATTATTTAAATTTAATTAAGTAGATGTAACTTCCTATACAAACTGCTGATTTTAATTTGATATATTTCACGTAGGTACCTATCGAAAACACCCATTTTAATTTTTGGTTTTAATTTAGGTACGTAATTTTCATCAATTAAGTTTAACACCAAAGATTGAATTTAATTGAAGGTATAATTTTTTTAATTTAAATTTATTAAAAAAAAAATTGGCATATCAACTTGTTTATTTTCCAATGAAAAGATTGACCTTATTTATAATCATAACTTTAATTACAATGTTTTCTTTGTAAGATAAATTGTAAACACCTAATGTACGAGTACAAAAACATCGGAACACCGCTTTTGAGTTTTTCAATGCACACTTAAAAGGCCTAAAAGGACCTAGTGACAATACAACTTTCATTCAGTGAGTTAATTACCACAGTTACGAAGTTTTCTGCTCCATCATTAGATCGTTCTCGATCCTCGATAATCGTTTATCTAACGCCTATTCAATGAGACGCATTCTAATAAGCCCAAACAGTATCTGCTGTAAGTTGCCGAGGAGTAGGGTACCCACAGACTACTTGATGCTGCAGCTCAAGATTACCATGCTTTGGAAATACATACCTAATCCGAAGTAACAGTACACCAAATTTCAAATCAATCGCACCAGTGAAAGGCTATAAAACAATTTAATCAAGTTGGATCATTTGGAGGCATTTGAACTGATCACTAGCTCATGCTGATGACCTTCAAACGCCTGAGCAGATCTACAAATTGTAGCTAAGATCCACGATTGATCGATCACATCAGCTTTCAAACAGAAAAAAACCTGACAAAACCGCATCAAAATCGGTCCATTTGTTAGGGAGCTACGAGGGAGCAGACAGACACACAGATACACACGTCAAACTTATAACACCCATCTTTTTTCGCCCTTTCCATCGGGGTTAAAAAGTTAAAAAAAAATTAAGTCTACCGTCACCCGATTTGATCTGAATTCGATTTTCTTCCCCGAGACCACCGCAAGAAAAATCAACATAAATCTATGAAAGATAAGTTATGAAAACATAGAAGTAGGTAGGTACATAGCTACTTTCTAGAAATATAAATACATGTAGGTATGTACAATGTATAAGTAGATACCCAAATAAATAAAAATAGGCAGCGACCTTTGAGTATATAACCAACGTAGCGACCTATCTACTTACTCGAGATTGTTATATCCATATACCTACCATGTCAACCGCACGAGAATGATTGATTAAGTAGACATCGATGTTAAGTAGGTATAATAGTATATACATTGAAGCGAAAAAAATATTGCGAACATCGATCCAATTAATTATGTCTAATGGATAAACTCCCCGTAGCTCGTAGGGGGACAGGAAAATATTTAAAGACAGAATATAAATTGGTCGAAATTACTCGGAATGTAAAAACGTTTATAATTATATTGTAGTCTGTAGACTTAACTGTAGCTTTCTCCCCCCCTCCTATGTTTTTTGCGATCTTTTTGTAAATTGAATTTAAATTGTAACTAGTAATTCAAGGCATACTGTTCACTTACAACAACCGATGACAACAACAAGGTAATTTGGGGTTTACGTGGTTGACGCTACGGTTAGCAAGGCGTTATGTATAAGCTTGTTACATCGACTGACGTTGTTTGTAAACCTGAATAAATAAAATAAAACTATGACTAAAATGTTGTAATTTTTGTAAGATTCATCAAAAAATTTTAAAAACGCATCGGGAAACACAGCGTTAGAAATCCTACCACTACAAGTGACGTAAGACCGTGTTCAGGGTCGATTCTTACAAGCGTTCTATTTATTTATTCATTTATTTATTTTATTTTATATATTTTTTTCTATGATCAGTATGCGATGTGCATCGGTTGAGATGAAAAAAAATATACGAGACGAATTGAGAACCTTCTTTTTTTTCGTCGTTGAAAAATTGACTTCAAAATTACTCACCCCATTTAAACCGCGGCGCGCGCGCCAATAAGAAAGCAGATCTTTGGAAAAGTACCTTTAAATAGACCTGCTGAGTACATTATTTAGGTATTATTTAAGTACCTAAGCGCGCTACATCCTTAGGCTTAGGTATCGTGAGTTTTGATTGCTTTCAACCGTTTTAACCGTCGCGTCGGCCTTTCAGTTTTCAGTCCGCACGACGGTTTTTATATAAAAAAAGTAAATACATAATATACAAAAAAAAGATACCGGCCGAATTGACAACCTTCCTTTTGGAAGTCGGTTAAAAATCAGTTACTAAGTATTATTGAAGTTTTCTGTATTCAGTCGTGTTTCGGAATGAGGGGTTTCCCTATCATCCAATTAGTTGTACAACCCAATTGTATTGACCATCAATTACTTCGATTTAACTTAGTATACCGTACCGTTGCTCACAGCACAGTGATTGACAGACTTTAGGAGAAATAAGGATTTTTTAATTCCAACACAGTATATTACTAAATTTGTAGTGTGGTCCTCTATGTAATGCAGTATATATAATAGAGTGTGGTGCTGTAATGATCTTTTTATTTTAAATGGTGTGTGGCTTAATAGTGTGGGTTAAAACGATAGTGTGTTTAAATGATTCTGTATATTCTCAATATTAGATAAAGATCTATCCAAAAACTAAACACTTGTCTATTATAACTTGTTCGCCAAGTTATAATACTGCAGGTTAAGGGTAACACTGGAAGGTCCCTGACAAGGATCAAAAATAAAATTATCTAAAAGTAAAAAAATATTGTTCGTGTGTTAAATCTTATAGCTATACTATACTTTGTCAAATTTAGGATGATAATTTTGGCAGATCACGTCCATGAAGTTTCGTTTTTTTTCCGGTAAAATGTAATACAGATAATGTCGTACTTCATTGATGGGTACCGCCCACTTAGTAAAGTACCATGCCTATCGAACAACCACAGACTATCGAAAATCGGTTCTGAATTGAAATAGATCGAACATGTAAAAATTAACATTTAGGTAACTATATTATTTTTTATATATATTAAATCGTATGTGGGAATAATTTTATTATTAATTTATAGTAGGTTTGTATTTTAAGGTAGATCAAATATTGCCACGCGTATTCCTCGCTGAAAAGGTTGACAGATGAAACAAAAATACGCACGAATCGAAATCGTTGTTGTGGGAGGGCTTTTATAGTCATTAATAATAAATTATTAATTTAATAGAAAAAATAGTTTGATTTGTAATATAATGTGACCATACAACATAATATCGAATATCCATGCACCTATCGATTCCAAGTTCTATGGGAATAATAATCGATAATCGAATAAGTTCAGTAACGATTACACACAACCCCATCCCTACTGTGAACTGTCAAAATTATCATCCTAAATTTGACAAAGCATAGGTATAATTATTTATTAGCTATATAATAAATAGGTAACATAATATATATTTGGTACTTCACGATATCAGCGAAATCGAAGCTTTCCGCAAGGTTGTATAAAATCCATGTGAGAACTTTTCCGGAATACAAGTGTAAATTGAAGTGTAAATTTAAAACATCCCCGACATGTGAATTTATGGCAGGACTATGTCTGATATAACCGACATCATATCGTAGAACATTTAGACCATACACAATCGTAAAATATTGACAGTACTTAAAGTACTATATTATCTTTATGCTCAAAAAAGCAAATTGTACCTACAACTTCTATCATAAAGTGATGTTTCTACAGATCGTGGTGTTAGTTCCAATTTTGACCACGTGCCAAAAGATTCTTGTCGCACTATAGTTTTTATCCCGGGAAATCAAAGTTTCCTCAATAGTTTAAAAAACCTAAATATGTATAGGTAGACCTGTACCTATACGCACGGACAAAGTCGCGGCCGCTTTACTTCTAATAACTAAATATGTAATATCAAAGATCACAGTCTAACGATAATATAAGTAATTGTACCTATGTAATAAATAAGTAGTAATGAAAGTACCTAATAGAGGCAGAACACGAATTAATTAGGTACGTATATTTGCATACTACCTACTCATATAATGATGAACTCCGGAGGTACGTGGGTAGCTGTATAGGTAGGAATTTCAATTTGACGAGCAACACGTCTAGAACAGATACCAATACTGAGTAACACTATGTTTGTTCTAAAAAGAATGGCTCTTTAACGAGGTATAAAGAAGTACTTCTTTATCTCCGATGAAATTAGGAAGTAAAACATACATTTTGACGACCTCCCTGGCGCAGTGGTAAGCGCTGTCTTATTAGGTATATCTAGGAGGTCTCAGGTTCGATTCCCGGCGGGAGCAATTTGGGAATATTTTTTTTGGCCGTGGCTAATTACCGCCAACTGCCAAGCAATTTTGTGTTCCGGCACGATGGCGCGTAGAAACCGCGTATTTCAATCTATCAATCATCATTATCAATCAGTAAGGATTACACCATACAGTACTAAAAACAAAGTTTTGTGATCTACAGTTTAACCTAAACTTGGTTATCCTACTCAATGTGTATATTACTTTACTTTCGGAACAAATTCGTTTTCTGTTTAATTAAATTAGGCATCATTACTTACCTACATCACGTGGAATGTACAATGTAGATTTAGATACAACTAGTTGTTGCCCGCGGCTAAATGTCCGCGTTGATTTAGTTTTTCAAAATCCTGTGGGACCTTTTTGATATTCCGGGATAAAAAGTAGAATAAGTTACCCTCCAGGTCCTCAACTTTGTAGTATTGTTGTAGCGTGATTGCAGGACAAACCAATAAACAACACACACACACCAATAAACAAAACACTCTTTTACATTTATAATATTAGTTGGGAATAAGGATAGTTTACGCAAAACTGCCCAACTTTTGCATGTTCCTAAAAATCGTCGTTTAGAAATGGAGTGATGACGAGTGTGTGATGACAACCTGCCTGAAGTGCCACACGTCCCGCGTACTTTTTAAATCAGTGTGTATTCCTTCTTAGAGTTCTGTACCCAAAGGGTGCATACCGGGACCCTATTAAGTACTCCGAGTACAGGATACATAATAGTACCTAAAGGTATAGAAGATTCACTCCCCAGAATAGCGACTCTTGCTACCATACAATAAGTGCAATTCAGCAGTAAATTTGTAAATAGTCACATACATACATACGTACACTGCATAATCCTTCCTTTTGGTTTTCCTGTAGCCAGATAAAAAGAAATACTTAAAATTAAAATTAAAGTCTTCTTTCGTCTGTTTTCTTTCTCTATACAATAAACTTTTGTTTTTGCTCGATCTTAATAATCTTGTATGATGGTACGGAATCTTTCGTGAACGGGTCCGATTCGCACTTGGCAGCTTTTATTGACTCGGTTTCATTCACAAAAATGCAAAGCTGAGAATGCGCCTCGCGGAATTAAACAAGCAAGATTGAAATGTTAGATAACGTTCAAGAGATCGTATTAAGACTCGACACCTACTTAATAAACTGAACTAGGTTAAGTGCTGCAGAAAAGCTGCATAAAAAAGGGGTTGATGAAATTGAGAAATGCATAAGAATAGACAACAGTTTTGGAATATTTTTTTCTACATTATTCACTTAAACAATTTTTTTCGTGGTCCATAAACAGCTTCTTTCTTACCGAAAATACCTAATAGATCAGCGGCTGAACTATTCTTCAGCCTGATATGGGATTCGATTAAAGTGGATTTTGAAAGGGAGAGCTCCTAAACCCAAAGTCGGAACCGAAGCAGCCTCCCTCCCCCGCCCTTAATCAGCACATGTAAAATGAACCATTTCTGTCAGGTCTCAACTCACAAGTCTAGTTTTAGGGTAACCTCCACCTACCTAAATACCTAAGTAGTAAATAGTATTATAATATGTATAATATATACAAGAGAATTTCAGTATAAGGGAGTTTGAGGTAGTTTTATCAAAATTAGCAAGGTTTGCAAAATCACAAAAGAGATCGCGAATTTATTGATCAAGTGTCAAGCTGCAGAGGCGGGCGGCGCGCCTGCTCCCGCTCGCCGCACGTGGCCGCGCGCTGCGCTCTGGCGCCCGGCGCCGCCCGCCCCGCGCCGCCCGCCCCGGCTGTCGGCTTGTCGCTAGAGCCGCGTTATCCTCTTCCAAATTAACTTTGTTTGCGTATTGTTACATTCGGACACCACTCGACACAAATAACGGCCGCCGACTCGCCAACCTAAACATCTGTCGAGCCGCTCGTTAAAGTGAGATCGTGTAATCGCGGCGGCCTGCGACTGAGTAATCGGGGAGAGATTTCATTCGCAACAATACACGGTCGATTGTTTTAAAAAATTAAAGCCGGATTCGTATTAAAACAATACATTCTCTCGAACGAGGGCTCATGACAAACGGATCGCATTTGTGCGACTACGTCAGAAACTGGAATAGATTGTGTTATTACGGGGCGTGAAATTAAAGGATAAACAAATGAAGTCCGCAGCAGGCGCCATAATAATGAAACAGCAGTCGGCACCAGGAGGTGTCGCGCTGCAGACACGGGCGGCGTGACCCGGGCCACGGAACTGGGGCATATCGATAAGCGCGCCCTACTTGCGGCGGGCGGGCTTTGCGCCGCGCAGCAGTGGCCATGTCGGGCACGTCGGGCAGCGTGCGCTCGTGCGCGGGCTCGGTGCGGCTGGGCCCCGGCGCCGGCCACGAGGTGGTGCTGGACGCGCTGTACGAGCGCAAGCGCGACAAGAAGACCGTGCGCGTGCTCACCGTCGTCGTGTACGTGTTCAGCGTGTCGCTGGCCGCCATCATGCTCTCGCTCTACTACGTGTTCTTCTGGGAGCCCAAGGAGGCGCACTACGCGCAACGCAAGGTGTCACACACTGTTCCGCCGCAAACCAGCACCACACCAATGCCCACATGCTTTTTGCCTCACACCGGTAGGTCACACTATCGACACGCTTCTTGTTCCAACCTACCATCGTTTTCCTTTTTATTTTACCTAGCTTTCTATTATGTATACGGTATACCTACATTATGTTGTCTTATGTACTATTTTTTTGTTTTCCTAATCCTTTAACTACATACTCACAGCACCACCATATTACTACTCGTACCTACCTACTTACATAAGTAAGATTTAAGCTAAGTATATTGGAGTTAAAGTACCTAAAGTTTTTTCTTACTGTGGTTATACAGAGCACAGTTGAGCTGGCACAGTTAAGTAAATAAAATATACAGTGGTACTTAAGGCGCTGACATTACAATTTATGAAATATCGCATTTCATGCCTCTATAGGGTAAGGATGCCGAATATGAGATGGTTGCCAAATATGAGATAGTTAGGTTTTGGCGAAATTAATCGCCGCAGCTATTTGGCGATACTGTCACCAGAAGCCACGTGGCAACAGACCGAAACATGTGTTGGTGCTTCCCAGTTCGAGGCGAAGTCAGGTTGTGTACGTGCGGATTTTTACGAAACCACAAAACCCGATTTTTGACACCAAATATTAACGAGGTATGTTACAACTTTATAGTCACACTAAATGATTTAAATTTACAGTCATTGTATCAGTTATATGATTAATTTTACAATGCATTTGCAGTTTAGTTGTATTTTCTTCGTCAAGAAATAATAGGCAGCCTAGTTTTTAAATTTGGGTGTTTTCCTAATATGAGACACGTGGGGGCTCCTTAAATGAGATATCTCATATTAGGATGTATAGAAATACGACTATTTAAAAACCTCTTTTTCTAGATCAAAGAAGTCCTAGGACCACGATGCCATAATATGGGCTGTGAGTGCAGTGCAAAGCAAACAAATATGTTACCTAATAGCATCAAAACTTTCGATGTTCCTAAGAGTATTCTAGAACGTTATGTCAAAAAAGATGCTAATGCAGAAGTATTTGTCAAGGTTCATGGGAAGACCTCCAGTTTTTTCTGACTATTTAGAAGCAAAAATAGAAAAATATTGTAAAGCTGGACTAACGATTTTAAGGGTTACATCTACATCTGAAGAACATCAAGCACTTGGCACAAGAACATGATAATATATTATTAAGTTGTTACTAAAACCTTTTTATTTAGTAGTACGATGTTGTAGATTAATAAATATCGCCAATAAAAATTTTTTTTGAATTGATTTCTTTTCTTTTTTTCTAAATCATACTATCTCATATTAAAAACCCTTGGTATCTCATAATAGGAGACCATTTCCCTGAGACGTAATTTCTGACTTTTCTAATATTATCTGTTATAACAAAAAATCTATTATACCTAGCACTAAACGGTCTTTCAAGGATAAACTTCATTAAATTCTTATCGAATATAAATAATTTTCATAGTCATTAGGGCAATAACTTATTTTTTATGGCCGAATATGTAAATGGTATCTCATATTCGGCATCTTTACCCTACCACCCTCTACCTCCTCTACGTATAGCTACGATCTCACTACGATATAGCACCACATCGTAGAACCCTCATGATCAGAAATGCCCGACTATTGCTATGGCTTTCACGAATGGCCAATGGCGATAATATCATAACTGTAGGGTACCCAAAAAAAAATTTAACAAAATTTCGAAAGAGGATGTATGTTTATTCCAAAATAGATTTTGCCAGAAATCTCGTCTCGTCATCTCATTCAGTTTCAGCTACTCGATCTTCGTTACACTACGGATGTTAGTGGCTTACTTCGCTTCACTCAGCCTCGTATGGTCGCTTTATTTGGAAATGGCTCCGTAAGCTTCTGACTTTGTGTTTTACAACTTTTAACTTATTGTAATGCACAAAGCTTTTCTTTATGAACTTCCGTTAGTATATCAAAGAACTCCACACCGTTCGTGCATTTTGTGCAGTTTTTTCACCCTACTACCTTTTCGTATTCTTATTTGTTGTAGATAAATTCGAAAAATTTACTTAAAATAGTACTTAAATGCGCTTCTAGCGCTGTGATATTCTAGTAATGTAAATATTTTACGATACGGTAACCAGATAGGGTAATCATAAATGATTGGTTATACGAGTTCTCCGTACGATTTCTAACCATTGGCCAAAGCTAAAGCACATCGTGATACTTAATACACAGAAATACACAGCTGTTGTAATATTTCAAGAAATACCACCATACCACTAAATGAAATGCAATCAATTCATGGAATGTCCTAAGCGCTTAATTGTAATATTTATGTATTTATTTTTGTTATACTGACCTACTGCCGACCTAGTACCAATAATGAAAATGCAGTACCTAAACCGGCGCATGTTATAAGTAGGTACAAACGTTATTAGGCAAATGCTAGTACTTATATTCATTTGCTAGTATTATGATATTATGTTGTTATGTAAATAAAATGTATTTTATAGGATTTTAAGCTAGCAATGTAGGCTTAGCGTTCCTGAACGCCTGAAAAGATCTTTTTAGCTACTTATATGATAATAAAACAACCACTTGTAATCTAAACCCTCATGCATATTATTCTGGTATTTACAGTAGTAATAAATACGAGTAGATATAATATGATGTATTATAGATATTATAAACTTTCCGGAAGAAATTCTCAAATTAAAAATAAGCGCTTAAAGTTACAGAAGTGGCAATGCTTTTGTTTCATCCTAAGTATTTGAGAGATTTATTAAAATTTAAGATACTTACATTAAAATTTGAATACACGTATGCGGGGCTAGATAGAAGAAAGTAAACGTGTACTTACGTAACTAAAGTCAAGTAAGAGGTTGAAGTAAAAGACGAAGGTAGGAACCTACCATACCTACCTTCATGGGATGAAGCGTGTCTTCTGAGTTCTGACGTAACTAACTATATCGAACTCTCCTGACTTCTCAAATGAGCCGGGCGTAATATTAATTAGGTAGGTATCTAGTTACTGCTTTCTTTTACTATTAAATAACCCTACAGAGGAAAATAAACTGCTGCTGAAATATACTGCTATTATAATCATCGATATATGCTGCAACTATCATACCTAAATGTCGGTACTTAGGTACTATTTGTAGGATCAATATTGTTACAATGTTTTAACGAAGTCTTGAATCTACGTAAGGTATTATGTAAACGCAGTCAAGTGCATTCGTTATACATTTAATTGAATGTACCTAGAGCATAATGTAAAAGGAGTGTGAGATTTTAATAGATCAGGAGCTGGTGGGGATTTTTACAAAGATAGGCTTATCTATTTAGTTTTACTTAGTATTTACTTAGCCAACCCTGTCTGGAACTTTCATACAGGACATGGAAGACTAGGATTCCAGCTGCTCTAGAAAATTCTCAATTTATCCATTTTTTGTTGAAGTATTTCGGATCTGCATTCTTGCTCTAACATTGTAACTCTAAACAATAACATTTACATATAACAGCTATTCTAACTGTTTTATAAATCACCAGTCTAACTACCGCGGCTTCGCTCGCGTGGATTAAGTTTTTTAAAAATTCCTCGGGATCCATTGATTTTCCAGGATAAAAAGTACTCTCAGAGTCCTCAGCCATACCCATGCAAAAAAATCAGGTCAATCCGTTGCTTTGTTTCCGTGAGATTGAAGGACAAACCAACAAACAAACATACTTTTGCATTTATAATATGATAAGATTTGGCTGAAATTTGGATTGGAGATAGCCCTAGATTAACATATATAAGCTACTAGGCTAGGCATATTATCCCGGGAAATGAAAGAGTTCTCGCGGGAATTATAAAAACCTAATCCACGCGGACGAAGTCGCGAGCATTGTCTAGTAATAAATAATTTAAAGAATCAGATCATATTTTAATCCGATCAAGTCGAATATAATAAGTACCTACTCGAATGTACAACTGCCTTAGCAGCTGTCTATATCTTTATTAACATAAAGATGGATGCAGAGAGCACAAGGCGAGAGTTCCCGAGAGCTTGCAGCAATAACTCTAAATTTAGCCGAGGTAGTTACAATAACCGGCACTCGGCTATTCACTGATCATGTTTATAAGATATAAATCACTAACGATTTCAAACGAAATACCTACTCTGAAATAGCATTGCAGACTACACTCTCGCGCTCTCTATTAGGATGGAAGATAAGTACGTACCCCGTAGGTACCTAATGCCCATACAGGTCACACATTTAAAATCAATTTACTACACTTGGGTACCTTCAAATCATTTTCTAAGCAAACGCGATCTATTTTAGGCTACATCTTCACTTACCGTCAGGTGTGATCGCAATCAAGCGCTATAGTCTATTAATACTTATAAGAATTTTTAAAAAGTTTCAAGATTTATTTCAAAATATCATATATTCAACCAAATACTTAATCGTTTATACTTACGTTTCCTTTCAAGGTACAGAAACCTCAGTGCGCGAGTCAGTGGTCACACCAATTTCGTTTTTACAAAGTCGGCCTGTTGATACCTAATAAATAAAATGTCATTGCCTACGGCTAATTAATTAAGTGATGATGGTGAAGTGAGCCCATAAGATTTTCCCCTACCAAAAGTGGCTTAACTTACAGGGTAACTTAAAAAAAAATCGGTCATTTGAAAATTAAATTCTGTAATTAATGAAAAATGAAAATCAATGAATTTTTTTAATCAACTTCGGAAATCAAATCCTTATTTTACACGCTCGTTTTACAGAACCGTTCAAGCCTCGTGGTAGGTTCAAGTAGGTGACTGCGTACTTAGGTACATATTTCTTATTTTTCAAAATTACTCCTTGCGTCGAGTCTCTTATTTATCAAAAGTTATAGGAAGAAGTTCAAAGATAAGCTGTTACAGATTTCAACCACAATGTAGGTAATTTACTACCCCTTATTAACGAAGCCCAGACGGATATCTGTGCCAGTTAATTAATACCGAACGCATCGCGTAGGTACTGTTTTTAAACGATAACCTATTCGGCTTTTGAAGTTACGAGTTACTACTATGTAAGTTTATTCCGATGTTCATAAATCAATGTTACGATTTCAGCAAATTCGGGCTTTTTCTAAATATTTAAATAAAAACGCTCGTCTGTATTTTCTTTACAAACATTTGCGCTTGTGATGTTTTTTGGTTCTGTATTTTTGGAACGAAGTTCCTTATCGCGCGTTGTGAAAGGGGGCTAGACGGAAAAAATTCTTCGAAAAGTTGTCACGACACTTTTTGCTATAGTAAGCTATTGTAAGCTGTGCGGCGTCGCATGTTTCTCTGTCTGTCTCTCTCTCTCTTATAGAAAGCAAGCCAGATATTTTCATTTCTATTTCGCATTGAACTTCGTTCCATCCGGGTGTCCCTTGACACCTCTCAAGTTTTTATTTCTTAGTTTTAGATACCTACCTAATTACCTACACTACTGAGAAATCTGTCTATTTGTGTTAACTAATTTTACCTACCTACAAAATTCTGAATGATTTGATATATAGCACAAAGACATAACATACTTAACTACTTTATGTAGTGGGTATGGGAGGTGGTGATGGTGAGCTTTTAGTTAATATGTCCCGAAAATATAAGACAAACTACCAACTTACATATCATAGAAGCTAATTTGGTAGGTATAATACTCCATACAGTACGGTTTTCCATACTTTCGGAAGGTAAACGAAGATCGGTACCTACCTACTCTAATAAGTACCTACTTACTACTACATACCGTCTCACTAATTCCCCCAGTATCGGGCCATAAAGTGGGAGGTCTGCCGACACTGCGCGTTCCCGTACGGAGTCACCACTCCAGCACCTAGGGACACCAACGAGTAACGACCATCACTTCGAACTTTATGTATAAGTATGCCCCCTCCATTTCCACTTCAACTTGGCGACTCGCTGAGCTATGCCGGTAACTTTGATTCTCCTACGGATCTCCTAATTTCTGATTTGATCTCGCAGGGATACTCCGAGCATAGCTCTCCGCATCGCTCGCTGAGTGAACCTGAGCCTTCTTATGAGGCTCTTAGATCGAACTAATATGGTTGGTTATAATATAATATGGTTGTAGATGCGCTCTGGAAAACAATCGTTTGGATACTCCAATTAATTAAACAGATGGCCTTCTATACTTAATGTTACTTTGTTTGTTCGCAGGAGGAAGCGATACCCCAGTGAATGACACTGCCACCCCACCGACGACGCTAGATAGCATCGCCAATTTCACAAATACAAACGAAACCATAGAAACCGCAGAAACCATGGTCGACTACACCGAGACCTCAGCGTCGATACCCTCCGAGCAAGACTACACCTCCCATAGCAACGACATCCTCAACGACACGACTGTTACATGACAGCTCAAGGAACCCTCAATGAAGCCTTATAACGGTTCTATTTGTAGTTAAACTGGTTAGGCTGAGTATTGCCAGAGATTAGTTAGAAGTAAAAAAGTTGTAAAACTGGGTACAAGTACTGGTGCCTTTTCGATAGGTCTCAAAGTCGAGCCTTATTGGCCGGACGTGGCCTCACAGGTACCTTTACGACTTGAAAGGCTGCGGAGGGTCACACTCGGAGAGGTATCTTGAAATCAATCGAGGGTACTTACTTCAAAGCTGGGCCTCTCTTATGGCAGCTCCTCTAAGGTAGCATTATGCTCCCTGAGCTTTTTGCTTCAGTCCTTTTTTGGACTGGACTGAGGTTGCCCCCGTCCTGGAGTTAAAGCCTCAAATAGGTTAATAGGTGCTTGATCCGGTGGTAGTATTATCCAGTGGTGTTAATTCCAGTTTTTTGGGTGTCACTTCATCGTCCTTGTCATGATGCTAAGAGTTGGTCATATACTATATCTACTATAACTAGATTGAGTTTTATCAACCGGTCGGCCTATGTTTAACACAATTTGCACTACTTGACTTCTTAACAAGGCGTCAGCAATCTAAAGTTAATTCTATAACTAATCTCTGGTATTGCCGACTGGTTATAGCGGCCTTATATTGTGATCGAAGTAATGTTAGCCGTCTTCAATTTGATCTGTGAGAGAAGTGTTCAGTGTGAATACCAACGTGGGGTATAGTGTGAAAACCTACGAACGGCCGAAAAATTAAAATAGTCCAAAATAAAATTAAATAATTCGAATACAGGGTTATCACTAATCAGCCATCACTCCGCTCTCATGGGAGATCTGAAGCAAAACACCAATTAATTAAATTAATTAACATAGCTAATTAAGTGAGTAGGTTAATAACGTAATTAATTAAGTTTCTGTTATTTCCAACTAGCAATAGAGAAACAAAAGTGTATGTTGATATAGTACTACTTTTATAAGCGACCTTTAACGTGGGTCGTGGACTTTAAAATTGATATAATAAATTACGGTTAATTTAAAGTAAACCTACATTGCCGTTTATTTTTGAGTTTGCATCATTAGATTGCTCCTTTCTGCGAATTGTATTGTATCGTGCGTTAATTATTTCGATTGATCTCTTGATATTCATTTCTGTGTCTAAAATTATGTAACTATCACATTTCTATGTATTTAATATTTTTAGGAGTACCGCGCATGTTTAATGTCTTAAATGTTTTTTTTAGTATTTAATTATTTTTATTTCTGTAGAGTTAAGATTACTTTACAATAAGTCCGCAAGAAATGTGTTTGTAGAATGATATATTTAGACTAGAAAGAAATGCTTAGGATATAGTTATGGCAGATTTTTAGCTATCTGGCCTATTTACCCGACTGCCGAAGGAGGGTACTTAACGTTTTTCGAATATAAGTATTATGTACGTAGAGACATCAGACACGTAATATTATGGTAAACGTGTGTCACAGATTATGTCCATTCCTTAGGCACTCTGTGCAGTCTAAAGGTTTTAACTTATGAGGTTTGAGAGCCCTGAGATAAAAGCAAAGCCGACAATCTGGAAGGAATGGAAGGATTCTTGTCAGCAGTAAGAAATACCTGCTCTTTTTCCACGCATCAAATACCTGGTATCTAATGCAGGGCGTGCTGATGAAGTCATACGCAGTCCTTTAACTCATCAGTTAATAATGTGGAATCGGTAGCGTTATGTAGCATGAGTTTGGACATCTCAACAACGATGATAGATTTCGAGTAGGTACCAAAACAATCTACGTTGGAATCAAATGAACCTAAAATAATTATTCTTGCTTAAATATTAGGTGTTACCGATTTTGATTTGGAGTTTCCGCTTGGGGCTCAACCTGTGAGGAGATTAAAATATTTTTTAAATATGTAGACTAGCGCTTGGTTACGACCACACCTGATGGTAAGTGAAGTTGCAGCCTAAGATGGAACGCGCTTGCCTAGAAAATGCCTATTCACTCTTGATTTGAAGGTACCCAAATTGTAGTTAAGTTTAGGAGGAAAAATGTAATTAACTATGGTTATGAAATAAACAGAGTAGTTTTTAGAAGTTTTTCTTTCTTAATAAGCGTATTGATTAATTTTTTGTAGGAGGAAATTTATCTGTAGGTAGTTATGATTTGACGTGATTTAACTTCTGCCGGTTGTATCCATGATTGCCTATGGTTTTTAGTGGTGAGAAGTTAACAGTGCGGGAACATCGTACGTAAGCGTGCAGAAGTAAAGACCCGACAACTGGTATTTAATGTAGGTAACTATTCGGTCAACTGGTTACAAATAAACTGTGTGGTAATTAGTGGATTTGGGACGTACCTACCTACCTACATACTAAAAATCCTTACAATGCATACCTACCTTTAGATTAAACTTCAGCACTATTTACCTTGTAATTTGTATATTTATTTTATTATAGTTGTCATTATTGTTCTCATGTTAGGGCGCGCACACACTAACTTGAGCCTCCCCATCAACTCCACTCAAGTACCTATATGCCTTTATGATCTCGGGGAAAAGTTGCACGAGTGCAATCTTTGTTTCCATTTAAATATTAGTATACATTTTTAGATAGTAAATATAGTCCACTATTAAGGTGTATTATTTAAAACATCCTACCCAAGTAGCACATTAGCGATGAATTACGTTATAAACAAGCTACATTACAGTCTATTGCTTTTATGCAGATGTACTAAAGGATATGATGAGTCTTTAGGCTATACTGAGGAAAGATTATACACTATTAAACAGCATAGCTGACTAATGACTTTATAAAGGCGAAAAATTATACTTAAAGCATTTAAGTAGAATTTTAAAAAGGTCTTGTCCAGCTATTGGCTGCATGTGATACTACTAGTTGATTTAGAAGTCCAAAGCTTGTTAACGACTGGTTAATACGAAAAATTTACCTCTCTTGTAATGCTGCGGGCTGCATTGAGGTATTCGCTGGTTTTAAATTGGTGTACACTAATTCAATTCTAATTCTACTTCAAGGAGCTTGTTAATGGCTGATTAAAAGTGGATTTGTAATCTCTTAAAATGCCGTTACATTTATAAGAAAATCATTAAACACCCTGAGTTGTAAATTGGAGTAGCTGTACTCCTTTCTAATCACAATGCATAAAGTATATCTGGCAGCTATTTTAAAGCTTTCGGCGTTATTAAAGAGTAGATCTAGATTATTGGTGTTCAAATTACGTCAGATTTGGTTTTTTTTGCATAACGTGTGACGCGACCTCACGAGTTACACGCGTGTGTTTATACATTTTAAATTAAAAATGAACAACTTAAAACCATGGAATAAAAGAAAAAGAACTGGTGGAATAAAAAGAAAACTATCTAAAGCATACGCTAAGGCTTCTATGGACGAATTGCGAAGGAACAGTACTGATGCAGTTAATATTTACAAGCCAGTGTCGTTTACGCAAAGTAAGGGTTCCGCACAAACAAATTTTGATGAAAATATTGATTCTTCTAATAAGCAGCATTTTCATGAACCATAGCCAGACTAATGTTGTAAACAATCTTTTTACACAAAAAATGTTATTAAATAATACCTACCTACCACTAAGTTATTATAAAAAGCAGTAGGTATATGTATACTCAAACTTTATTTGTATAACATTGTTCTTTTAAAAAACTTTGCTTTATTTTTAAAGTCAATATTTCATTTATAAGTAGTGCTAAAATTGTTTACAATATTAGTCTGGCTTAAAAATGCATTAGATATACTTGGCACTTTTTCGGTTGTTTTGACTAGAATGACTAAATAAAAAAAACATAACACTGCAAACAATACTGTGAAGGATGCGCAAAACTCTTTGAAAGTTTACTTTTTAGAAACTTAAATCAAATCTACTGAGCCTGCAAGGGTATTTTGATTGTACCTACATACAAAATGAAATGGTTTTTGGTCGAGATTTCTTTATCCCTAGAAAGCTGTTGTATGCTCTCTCTTTATACCAGTACACAGTAAGAAAGATTATTAAAATCCTTTGTCCAGCCAGCATAATGCTATAAGCTAGTAAATAGACTTTGGTAACACCACTGCACATCAAATAACTTTTCAAATGCATTTATGGAGAATTTGTGCTGGATAAGAAATGGACACCATTTTAGCAGTACATAAACGATTTGTTAATAAATATCCAAATGATTTATCTTAAAGATTTCAGGATACTTGATATCTTTTAATTCAAACTATATATATTTTCCACTTATTTCCTAAATAGAGTATTCCTAATAAGTACAATGATTTAGAAAGCAATCATTTGAGTGATAAATTTATTTATTTAGTATTCATACACTTTATCTTATGAAATATTTTCGTTAACGCGATATTATTTTGATGGCGCATGAAATATTTGATGTAATTACCTATACACATTTACAGTAAAATGGTACTCGCAACTTAATTTACTTACATAATGACAATCAAAACCAACGAGAAAACTATTAAAAAATATAATATCTTATCTTAAAAATGTCCGCCTGCACAAGCTCATAAATAAACAAACAATGAATGTAGATAGTGTCACATAATAATACGTAAAAAATAATTAAAAAACTATTTTTTTAGGTTATTTATATCTTAATAAAAGCTATTACGAAGCGTCAAAACATCTAAGAGCTGTTGAAGAGAATTAAAGTAGCTGAATCTTATGCTGCAATGGCTGTTGTATACCTGTATAAGCTATTCTACAGGCCCTGTTCAGCTGTTTCAATGATTATGCTGCCGTTAACCAGCCACTATAATGCTCGGGGCTGGTTAATTTGGGGCCCAACTTAGCATTATAAGGTCTGGGTAGCTAACTACACAGGCCTTATGCAGGAAACTAAAACAGCCTTAAGTAGTCACAAATTCTATAATCAAGTCACTGTGCGGCTGTCATGTGCTACTTGGGTATCCTTAATACCTATATTTAAAAGGTACATCGATTAATAGGTATTAATAAAAATAATATGATTAATGCGAAAGTTTGTTGGTTTGTTTTTCAATCACGCAGCAACGGAACAACAGATTGACGTAATTTTTTGTATGGGTATAGTTGAAGACTTGAAGAGTCCCGAAAAAAGAGTTCCCGCGGAATTCTTTGAAAAACTCATTCCACGCGGACTAAAGCTATAACTTTCTATATCAACTCTTATATTTTCTTCTTTATCAACTGAAAGCCTCAATAGCCCAACGGTTACGATTGAAAACTGAAAGGTGGCAGGTTCGATCCCCACTTCGTCGATCCGTTGTACTATTATCGTATTCTCTCCTAACAAAAGCTTTCCGCTTATTTGGAGGGGAGAAGAGAATACAAGTAAAGTTCAGCTTGGCAAATATTTTTTATAAAACAAAGAGACGTCAAAAAAGATCTATTGCATGGACTTCCACAGGCCTCGATCTTCCTCCGCTTGTATCCAGCAGCGCCCTGCGGTCAAGGAACACACTCGGTTCTTCTGATGTTCTGTTGTAGGGTGATCTAGGTAGTTCAATCCACGAAGACGCGCCCCACTATTTTTCGTGATTTATTACTTACGACTACGAGTAGGTAGGTACATATATTTCCATTTGACTTTGAATTTCTATCTTATTAACTTCGTGTGCGTGGCTCATGGTTGTGTGCGTGTCGCATCTATATAAGTGTGAGAGAGAGCTTGCTCGCGCCTGACCGCTCCCACCTAGGCTTCTGACGGGCACACACACTTACGCAATGTGCATGTACACGACTTAACAACAAGTAAAGCTCACGCGCCCTCGTGAATTGCAAGAACTGTAACAATACAACTCACACTAGCAGTACAGAATTAGGGTCCTGGCTGAAAATCAGCGCTGTATGTTCTTGTGCATATAGAAAGTAGACAGCATTTAGCTGAGTTTTGACCTTTTTTCCGGGTTGTGCCACACATGACTTAGTTGTTACGGCGCTTCTCCTGCTTGACGCCTTTTGTCTTTATTAATGCTCAAATGGTGGAGCACAACCTAATCTAGGTATACCTATTGGGTGATGTGTGGCACAATTTATAAAATAAACGTTTCTTTCTTACATTGCATATTTGCGTTGTAAGCGATCGGGATAAAGAGTGGGGCGCGTCATCGTTGAGTGAACCATCTATAGTGGGTTGAAGCCGTGGAATAAAATAAAAATCAGTTAATATTAGTCGCAGTTTGTTTTATTTAGTTCATCTGTCCCCCGTGACGAACATGTGCACGGGCTTGTCGGCGGCGGCCATGTTGGCGGCGCGCGCGGCCCCGCCCAGCGCCGCGACGCGCTGCGTGTCGTAGGCGCAGTGCAGCACGCTCAGCGACATGTTGCACTCGCTGCCGCCGTACTTGTTCTGATTACTTTCCTATTCAAACGTAGTTCATAATGTTTGTCAATTTTGTTCATAAATATAGGGAAGACACTGTCTCCTGTAACACAGTTTTTACTTCCACAGGAGACAGGGCTTCACATTATGTTATATGTACGTTTATTGATAAATAAATAACTCTGTTATTTCCCGGGATAAAAAGTAGTAGGTAGCCCATGTACTATTCCAGACTATAATCTATCTCTATGCCAAATTTCAGCCAAATTGGGTCAGTCGTTGTAGCGTGATTGAGTAACAAACATACAAACTTTCGTATTTATAATATCAATTAATAAGAATCAGATAATAAGATAAATTAATAATGTATGTATTACATCCACATGTTAATTCATTTTATCAAACTATACGATGCCCGCGACTTCGTCCGCGTGGATTGACGTTTTAAATTCCCGCGGGAGTTCTTTAATCCTGGGTATAAGCTATCGCCATTCCCAATTTCAAAATAGGTTCATTTGTTGTGGCGTGCGAGATAGTTTTGCGCTTGACGACTCGATGAAATGCACTGATGAAGTCTAGATTGTAGCGCGCTTGCCTAGAAGATGCCGATTCACTCTTGCCTTAAAGGTACTCAAATTCAATACCTGCATAAGGTTACACATTTCCGAGTAGAAATGTGGGTAGGTCGGCGGCTGGTAGAATATAATGTGCCTGATGCCTTTGATGCGGAAGCGCCGGAAGAAATGCACTCTCTCCGAATACAGTAGAAAGTGTGCTTCCGTGTGAAAGAACATATCTCTTGCACGAGCTATTTTTGCGTCCTGTGAACAGAATAAAATAAAATTTTTAGGGTTATTTTAAACACTTAGACTTACTTGTGTTTTGTACTTCCTTATTAAGTATTTATACATTTTATTAGGAAAGAGCAGCCTCCCCCCTCCCCCCACTAAGTGACACCCCCCCGCCTTACTAAATACATAAAAAAAAAACTAATGCATTTTCATATTGTATGGCACTTGCACTAGAAAGAACTGACAGCATTAAAGACCACAGATACTTCAACAGTTGAATAACAAAATAGTTCAAAGTTTTTCAGACTGAACAAATAAGTTGGTTGCATGTAGTAGGAACATTATCAGATTAGGGGTATGGGTTGAATTTACACTGCTATACCTCTTCCAAGTTAGCCCGCTCCATCTTAGACTGCATCGTCACTTACCATCAGGTGAGATCGCTGTCAAGGGCTATCTTGTCATCGAATAAAAAAAATATATATTTAGTTACCTTGGAATATTCACATATCTGAACGAAGCTGATGTCCTCCTTCTTGAAGTAGTTTCTGATGCGCACAAAGTCGAAGTAGCTCGGCACGTAAATGAGCGTATGGCTCATGAGCGGGTCGCGGTGCTTCGGTAGAACTTCCTTCACGAAATACTCAAAGCGCGCGTCCACTGCCGCCAGCGGACTCGCGGCTTTGAACCTATACAATTAAATAAAATACAGCAGGGTTAGCTTGGGGAGGAGATAAAAGTTTTGTCTCCCGATTTTATCCACTGACAAGGGATAAAATTATCTTCTCCCTATGCTAAAGCGTAGCTCCCTGTGGCGACAGGGGAAAGGAAAATTATCTAAATATATAAAAGGCAAAAGTGACTGACTGATTGAATGACTGCTCTATCAACGCACAGCTCAAACCACTGGGTGGATCAGGCTGAAATTTTGCATGTAGATAGCTATTATAACTTAGGTATCCGCTAAGACAGGATTTTTGAAAATTCAACCCCTAAAGGGATAAAATAGGGGTTTGAAAAATCAAACTTAACGTGAGCGAAGCCGCGGGAAAAAGCTAGTATTTCTATAAGAATATCCACTGTGGATATTATTTCCACCGTTTTGCTCCTGCTCGACAGGTGATAAACATTTTATCCTTTCCCCGGGGATAAAATTTCTCCCGCCCATGCTAGCTATGTAGGGATGTGTGATCAGAGATTGAAAGCCTCAATAGCCCAACGGTTAAAGATGTGGACTGAAAACTGAAAGGTCGCAGGTTAGAACCCCACCCTTTGCATTATTGTCGTACCCACTCCTAGCACAAGCTTATTTAGAGGGGAGAGGAGAATATAAATCAAATTCAGTTGGCTAAATTTCTTAAAAAAAAAAACAAAAACAATGAGCGATAGTTGGTAGCGATCAAGGTTGCCTCCACCTTACCTGTGAAACAGCTGCGGCACCTGCACCATCACCTGCTGGATGCTGCCCACTGCAGGCGGGTTCGCCACCACCACCTTGCCGGCGTAGTTCCGACACTTGCGGTTCAACACCGACTTGATCTCCGGCAGCCACACCGACGAAAACACCATGGTTTGCCTGCGAAATTAAAATCATTAACGTACTTACCACGTGTCAAGTCGCACAAGTGTAGTATAAGAAGACATTCGCAAGTAAACAATGTTTGGATAACATTCACCACACATTCGCAAAGGCACAATTTCAAATTTTTCAAGGTGTAAAAAAGTCCTGGGTAATAATAATATTATATTAACTTTCTATACTTACATAGAAAACAGATATAAAAGATAGAATAGAATAGGTCAAAACTAATACATCAGTATAAATTTTTAAAAGTTAAAAATTGCAGTGAGAGCTGAGTGACGATAATAATTCATAAAAAAATTCATGAAAATCTGTCTATATCTGAGTTTTTAGATACATAATTTAGTATTCCTGTTACTATTGTTTTACTAATTATTATTATACAAAACTTCTATTCTAAGCTCTTTTATTTTGATTATCCAAAAGAAAAATGAAGGTATAAATTGATATGTAGCTATGTTTTCTAAACCAAAAAATAATAAAATTTCCAACGTAATGTGCATCCAAGCATAACCTTATTAGATCCAGTAGAAACTCGATGTGGTATAATGTTATCACAAATCAGCGTGTCAATTCTCTAATAGTACATTATGGTACAAGTGTAAAAGTTGGTGATTACCGCTGAGGCGCTATTGAGACCCGAGCCGTTAGGTGAGGGTCTTAAGGTAGCCGAGGACGGTAATCATCAATATACACGTGTATCATACGACGTTTTTCAACACACTTGTGAAGAAAATAATACTAAAATAGTACATTATGGTACAAAACAGTGAAAACGAGTTGTGAAAATTTTTTCGCAATGGCGGGAAAAATTAATGTTGTTCTTTTGTTCGCCCTCTTGAGATGCTCTTGAGGGCAGGCAAAGATCGACGACCATACAGCCTATTCAGGTGTTTATTTGATTTAATCAGTTTTCCGGAATGCGCGCGCACCTTTAATGGCCATAGACTAAAAGAATGAGTTTTCTTTTTTTTTTTTTGCTTTTCTCTTATAGCCACGTACAAAATGGGGAATTTCCAGTTTTCTTTATTACAGAAAAAACAAAAGTTTTATTTATTAAACACGTACAATTAAATACGAAGTTGTATGAAATGAGCAAGCAATAGGTATCTTGGCCATAGGTATCTTTTTTGTAATAGAAACTTTTTTAAGAACAAAGCAACTCAACCAATAAAATTAAAAAAAAAAAATCTAAAACTCACATTGTGAATAATAGTAATCAAAAGTCACAGTTTGAGCTAAAGGTGTCATTGTGTGCCTCATTGCGGTGAACCGGGAGCCATTTTATGAGCAAGTGTGTTGAAAAAATTATTGTATCAGTGTAATGATCACAATAACCTCTAATTGGCTGGCACCCTCCCGCCAATAGGTTAAAATGCATTGATGCACCAAGAACGCCATACATTCAGCCAATCAGAGGTCACTGCGATCGTTACACTGATGCAATCATTTTTAGAGAATCAACAAGCTTTTTTTTTTATGTGTGTCCTTGCTGACTTGGCTTTTTTTTTAATTATTATTTGCCTTGCTCTATTGGACGAGAATGAGCAGCTTTGTTGTTTTAGCGTGTCATTCATTATTATAAATTATTTAAAAACTAGCAATTTTATAATTATATATAATATTACATTATCTTATATAACTAAGTATACATACTTTCTTATATCTATTGATTCGATCAATCGATCGACAAGCTGTTCACATACCTATAGTATTTAGCCCATCCGTTCACTGCCCAAGATCGGACTCTAGAGAAGTCGGTGCCATGCGTCTTCTTCGGTTGCAAATGAAAGTGATCCAACACGTGCAGCAAATGGTCCCAGTTCTGCATGAGGAACACATCCGCCTGGTCTAGGACCAGCACTTCTATGGAGGACAGGAAGTCGTAGTCGCGGTCCTCTTCGCCCTCCGCCCCGACTATCATTCGGAGGCCGAGGGGCGACGCCACCAGTATGTCTGATGAGTAGAAGTCGGTATACAACTGTGAAACATTTATGTTAATTAATTAGGTTATAAAAAAAGGTGTATTATAATTTTCATATTATTTTTTCTTTTTTGAAAACACAGCTAAAACTGGATATAAAAAAATTATTACTTAAATGTTATAAAGTTAAAATAATTTTTGGGTTTTAGTGGATTTAGGTTTTAAAAATCTTAGAGAGAGAAGATATAACTTATCCTATGGCACTCCCCCAGTTCTAAAGTACCCATGAAAAAATCATGACGATCCTTAGCTTCGTGTGTCGTGATTGAAGGATAAACTGTAATGTATTGTAGGGTATATAAGTAAGCTATCAAAACTGTATGACCAATTAATCAGCCTCAAGTTCAACACCATTGAAGGTTTACTTATATATATGACAAGTTGCACAGTCGGTAGGATAGGTCGATAGGCAACAAACAAACACACTTTCACATTTATAACATTAGTAAGCAGCTTGCAAAGTAATTATTTCCAATTACCTTCAATGTTTTCTTAGTCAAAGTCATACCCAGCCTAAATGTATCATCTGTATTGCCACTGAATAACAGCTCATAATCCTCTGGCTTTGGATTCTTAGTGGGCATTATCAGCTCTGCTCCAGTAAAGTCTTCCTCAAACCTATTCTTATTCACAACTTGGCCTGCTTCTTTCGGTACCACTATATCAATTAAGGTCTTCACAACTCTATATGCTGCATCTTTGAAAGGAACCATGATTAATACCTGTAAAATCATAGAAAAATAATTGTAGACCAAACTTTGTTACACAAAATCCAATATTATCAACCCACCCTTCCCTAAATGAACCTTATAGCATCTATTTGAATTTCAAACTAAATCGACATGTTTATAAAAAAAAAAAAAGATATGGGCCGAATTGATAACCTCCTCCTTTTTGGAAGTTTTAAGCTATTGCATAGCTTCTATCGTGGGCCTTGAGCGTGGAGACCGAATCCAGAAATTCCGTAACGAAAATAACCTGACACGGGACTCCTCTCACCGCTAGATGGCGTTGATAAAAAATGCTATGCAATAGCTTTACCGCGGCAGACCCCGAATGCCACACGTCTTTTTTTTTTCTATTTGTTGATAAGATAGTCCTTGACTGCAATCTCACGTGATGGATGGTAAGTGACGATGCAGTCCAAGATGGTAGTGGGCTAACTTGGAACTGGTACGGCAGTGTAGATTCAACCCATACCACCTAATCGGTGTCTACACTACAATTGTGCTGGAATGCTAAATGGCTTGGCGGCACATATTTGACGGTAGGGTGGAATATAGCCACGGCTAAAGCCTCCCACCACACAAAATAACGTCTGGTAGTTACCTTTGGCCTAACTAATCCCTGATCCTGATAGTCTTCCGTTGAATCAGACTTTTTAGCTATTTTTGCATTATGGTGCAAAATTTTTGTCCTGGTCTTTATCATGTGATTTACAACATGAAGACAGTATGTGAAGCGGATTTCATCTGCATTGCTAAAAGTCCTCTCAGGGTAGTAGAGGTCCTGATAATTATTCACGATGGTAAATAGTTCCTTTTGTAAAGGAGTAAATATATCAGTGAGCTCCAAATCTCTTTTGATCAGATTGTTTTTATTTGCAGAAACAATATTTCCACAAATTTGAGACTTAAGATACAGCTGTTTGAAATCAATGTTGTTTATCAAATGCGGCACGGTTGCTGTGGGAGCATAGACTTTCTCTTCTAGTAGAGAAAATTTTGGTTTTGTCGTGTTACATGATGTACCAAGTGGTTGTGGTATGCTTATAACTATATTTCCAAGCACTGGCCATGTTTTGGTAGTTTCTTTCACGGTTGTAGGTGTACTTGATAAGGCAACGATTAATTCCTCTTGTAAATCATATTGGAGGTGTCTTGTAAAGGGGTCATTTGAGGAGTCCACTTCATTTTCTGTTCTGGCTTCTATCTAAAACATGAAATATTTATATTATACTAGCTGATGTCCGCAACTCCATATGTGTGGATTGAGGTCTTTTAGTTCATGTGGAAACTGTCTTCTTTTCCGGGATAAAAAGTAGCCTATGTGTTATTCCAGACTATAATTTATCTCTGTACCCAGACAAATTGGTTCAGTCGTTCCAGCTTGATTGAGTAACAAACATCCATCTATCCATCCAAACTTTCACATTTATAATTTATAATCTAAATATATAAAAGGCAAAGGTGACTGACTGACTGACTGACTGACTGATCTATCAACGCACAGCTTTAACCACTGGACCGATCGAGCTGAAATTTTGCATACAGGTAGCTGTTAGGACATAGACATCCGCTAAGAAAGGATTTTGGAAAATTTCAACCCCAAGAGGGTTAAATAGGGGGTTAAAAAATTGAACCTAACGTGAGCGAAGCTGCGGGTTAAAGCTAGTATTTAATAATAGGATCCTATCCAATTAATCTAAAACATGAAATATTTTTATTTTTTGAGTAGAATCTGGAGCCTTAATATAATTTTCACAGAAACTATATTAAGGCTTATATAAGTACTTAAAAATTTTGAGTGGTGCCTTTTATTAGGCTCATTATTATGATGATTTGAAAAGTTTTGTCTTATAGATGATTATACAAGGGGATAGGTCACTACCTAGACTATTATTTAACCTGCAAAAGCAAAGATGGGAACTTTGAACAAACCTAAATCCAAACTGATGAATATGCAGGCATCAGCTACATTATTAAAAACTAGATGTTGCCAGTGATTTCACCCACATAAACCCCTTTTGATTCCTGTGGAAACTTTTTAATTTTTTAAATGTAGCCTATGTGTTACTTCTTAGTATAAGCTATCTCTATTTTAAATTTCAGCCAAATTGGTTCAGTCTTTGCGAGTGGCAATGACAGAGTACCAACAACTTTCATTTATAATATTAGTAAGATTTGAATTTGCCATAAGTAGGTATAACTTACTAAAATATCTTGTTCATCAGAAGTTTCTTTGTCTGAGTTATGATCATAATTCTCATTTTGCTTCATATCCTCACTTTTTGTTGTTCCATTCATACCATCATCATCAGATTCTTCACCAGATGTCTCATCATCACTGTCAGCAATCATGTTAGTGTCATTGTTATGTTTGAAACAGGAAACTAGCTGACTGTATGAGTCTTCCTGTATCTCTTCTTCACTCTCAGAATAAGCAGGTTGATTTTTAAACCTTTGCTCCATCAATTTTTTTTTGATAAACTCTTCTTCAACCTTTTGCTTATCTTTATAGCGATTAAAAATAGCTTTCTTATTCTTACTTTCATGTTCCTTGTTTGCAAATTTCTTTTTCTTACTTATTGCTTTAAATGAGCCTTTTCTTTTTTTATTGAAAAATTTCTTACCTTTTCCCATTTTTCGTATTATTAATGATTATCAATTAATAACAAGAGTACATATATGACATAAATTTAATTAACTGATATTGGATATTTATTTACCAATTTACCAATTTATTTATACATTCGAAAAACATTTTTAAGGCTTATTTTATTCAGAATGGTTTATATTCTCTTGGGTTTCATTCTTTACATTAAACAACCACCTTTCCTTTGGTTAATATAGGCTTTTTTAATGCCAAAAAAGCAAAGCACATTTATTATCACACTGTCTTTTGAATTTTGATTATTTTTTTCTGGTCTGTGGTTTTGATTTTTTGATGTTGCCGTACAATGACATTTTATTTACTAGTACAATTACATTTCCCTATGTTAAATACTCTTTGGAGTTATATATCTATATTATGAAGCTCACACGAGCCCACTCCCTTGGCCCCTTATATGTTTGTGCTTGGCCCACACCATTGCAGTTTGCACACTGCATCTATACCTATTTATTTCTTTATATGATTAACACTGGACTTGCGGTCCTTGTTCAAATTGACAGGCTTAAATAGGTACCTACCTAATATGATGGGTTGTTGTTGTTGTTGTTGTTTTAGCTTTCTGACTTTATTTAGTGCGTTAGTTTAGGCGTGTGGGAATGAAAAATAGATATCAAGTCTACAGTTATAGTTCTCTGTCTACAATTCGTAGCTACTATTGAAGGTTTACAACATTCAATGGATAAAAAATGCCTATCGTCTGAATTCGTCTGTGATAGGCACTGAGTATCAGCCCCCATGGTCTGTTATCTTCACAGACATTATAAGTCTGTGACCACCTAGTGACCACAGAAGAGAGCGTTGATCAACATCCAAGAGAATATAATCACTACGTGATCAACATCATACGTAGTATCATAGTAGGTATAACACAAAGAGAATGTAATCACTCCGTGCTATAACAATTCCTTCTTCTTTACATTGGTTGGTAGTATTGTTTTTCTTTTAGGAAGTTGGCTAATATATAAAACAAAGCCACAGACAAGGCTCGAAAAATTTTGTTTGAAGTTCCGCCTCTTAAAACGGAGTGATTACATTCTCTTGGATAGTAACACAGACCAGAAAAGATAGATAGATAATAGATATCAGTCTATTGATAGTACTCTGTGATCAACATCATGTCAAGGTGTAATCAAAATAATATTTTAAAAATAGTAGGCAAATAAATAATAAAATATAAATTGAAAAAGTGGGAATTTAAATATTAAGATTTTAATAATAAATCAAAGGCTTTTAAATTTTAATAAACTGTTTGAACTCAGGCAGTTTATATTTTATAGTTTTATGTTAACATTAAATCATTAAGGTAAAGTACCTATAATTTCTCTTTAATAAATTATTACTAATGAACAAAGAAAATTTCAAGTCATACCTAATGAATATATTGCTTATAAATAGTTAATATTTGTACAAAAGTTCATCATTCATCAATGCTTACAATAAAATAGATGCTGCAAAGGCCGCAAGCTTGGCACAAGAGCAAGACTGATACAGATGTTGTGTTGTGTGATATATTTGGATGAGACAACTGCCAGTAGCTATATGCGATTCTTTGTGCACAGTAAATTTAATTAGGACTATTCATGTTTTAGCCTTCACCATGGAAAATCATATTCGATGCTACGATGATATCTGTAAACAAGTTTTTAACGATGAAGGAGTAACAACAAATTCTTCAGCAGAGCAGGTAAATGTTCCCAA
This sequence comes from Hipparchia semele, assembly GCA_933228805.2. Lineage (NCBI taxonomy): Eukaryota > Metazoa > Arthropoda > Insecta > Lepidoptera > Nymphalidae > Hipparchia > Hipparchia semele. The sequence continues at coordinate 8,080,664 of OW121725.1, read as the reverse complement.
TAGATAACCTTTCTACCTTAAAAACTAGAGTTGACATTAATATGCTTGACTAATTTTCAGAAATATGTAGAAAATTTAATTTTGAAAATTTACAAACAATTTGAACAAAAAGCATCAATTGACCCAGACTTGCCTAAACTTAACAAAAATGCCCATGCAAAGTTTTTAAAGAATGCCTTAATCGCTCTACCACAAAGCTATACATGTTTGGATGCAAGTAGACCTTGGTTAATTTACTGGATTTTGCATGCTCTGTGGGCTTTGAAGGATATGCCTGATTCGAAAACTCTGTCGCACACAGTGAGTTTCTTATCTCAATGTCAGCACAAGGAAGGGGGTTATGGAGGTGGCCCTGGCCAGTATTCCCATCTGGGCACCACATATGCTGCTGTTAATGCATTAAGTATAATTGGAACAGAAGAAGCTTACAATTCAATCGATAGAAGCTCCTTGCAAAAGTTCCTGTGGACGGTTCGTGAAGTTGATGGTTCATTTGCGTTGCACAGGGGTGGGGAGCAGGATATAAGGGGTGCCTACTGTGCTGTGAGCATTGCCAAGTTGACCAACACATTCACAGAGGCATTGTTTGATAAAACAGCCGAGTGGATTGTGAGCTGCCAGACGTACGAAGGTGGCTTTGCCGGCTGCCCGGGAATGGAAGCGCACGGAGGGTATGCCTACTGTGGAATTGCCGCGCTGGCATTATTGAATAGAACTACACTTTGCGATTTGGATGCATTGCTGAGGTGGTGTGTCAATCGTCAGACAACTGTTGAGGGAGGATTTCAAGGTCGAACAAACAAACTTGTTGATGGTTGCTACTCATTTTGGCAAGGTGCTATATTTCCTATCATAAGTGCAATATTAGCTCAAGGTTTGTTATTCACAATAAACTATAAATGAAAGTTCTATAAATATAACCCTAACTGATTTTAATACACCACTATACAATTTTAGATCACAAGGAAATGATAGAAACAGTACTGTTCAATCAAGGAGCCCTACAGGAATATATTATCGTTTGTTGTCAAGCCACAGATGGAGGACTCATTGACAAGCCTGGAAAGTAAGCTTTCATTGATAATACAATTTAGAAAAAAGGGCATCTTTCATATTTATTGAGAAAAGTCAGTATTTTCTCTTAATTTATTCTTAAACAAGCTATAATTTAAGAAAAATTAAACAGACTTCGATATATTGAAAAGGCAATAGTATCCATATTTTGAAAAGTACTGAACCAATATTGATGAAGTTTACTTTACTGTTTCTTAAGTTGAAGTAAATGTAAGCTACTCCATAAAAAAATCATCGCAGTCCAATTAATAGTTTCAGAAAAATGTGTGGAAGATGGATGTTCTCAGAATATGCAAAATGCTCTTTGACATATAAATATGTTGTATATTTTTTTAAGTTTTATTAACATTAGAAACTATTAGCTCAATGATAATTATACTAATAATATCTGACTTCCCTCATATTCAGTTTTTTATAAAATCCATAGGAAGCCTGTGTACGTGCATCTAAATATTAAATTGGCCCTGTGCCAAATTCTGTCTGTTCAATGTTTAGGCTGAAAATATACTGTCTCTATTAAATAACTTATAAAGTTTTTTAATACAGGAATCTTAAATATTTCCAGGATAAAGAGTAGCCTAGATCATTCTATTTATATTCCTTTACATGTTTGTGAAATTTCCATCAAAACCGGTTCAGCCATTTCGAAGATTAGCTTGGGCAGACATATAAAACATTCTACATTTTGTATCATATTATGATAAGGAACTAGTTATTTCAAAATCACAGATATTATGTCTCCACACATTTAAGTGCAAAGCTATTTTTTTTTATTTAGGATAAAATCAAAAGACCCCTTCTGAATATTTGTGTGGATGCATCCTTAGAAGTTTGATTATGTATACTTACAACCTATTAAAAAAAACTATTTTTGACTGAAATATTTGTATTTTATTTTCATAGACCGAGAGATATATACCACACTTGCTACACACTAAGTGGTTTGTCAGTCGCTCAACACGGCACGGGGGCCACCGATGCTTACGTTGTGGGATCTCCACAAAATGAATTGAACAGGATACACCCTCTTCATAACATTGCTCCTCATCTTGCGTACAATGCTTTACATTATTTTATTAGGCATCCCCCACCAGTGAAGGATAAAAATTAATTAATTTTGTAGAAACCATGAATGTGATTTTACAAAAAAAAAAACATTTTTTTATTATTCTATATTTAATTAATATTATTTTTTTATATGTGATTGTAAATATGACCATGTGCATACAATAAAAAAAAATATGATAACTGTGCAGTGGAATAACTTCACTGTGTACCCTGAAATCATCAGTACCTATTATTATATATATTAGTCATTTCACATTTGTGGTTTTAAATTCAGAACAAAAATTTGTAAAAAAGACAAAACAGTGGTTGAATCAATTACTTTCTTTAGAAATTTTGTTTGTGACAAGGATTTTGAAGGCTTACCTAATATTTAAATACATCAATATATTATAAGCCTCAAATACAATCATTTTTTACAAGTTCTCACTTAGGTATCTGACTAGATAAATGTTTTTTCTTAGCTGTTCTCCGTGCAGATACATGCTAGATGAGAAAAACCCATAGAGAATTGCTGAGCATAGTTGTTACTTGTTATGCTGTCTCTGGACATTCAAATTGAAGCATGTTTGCATAAGAAGACCTAGCATTATCATTGTAACATTAACAAACTTCTAGTAACCTAATTGACAAAAGCATTAATGATTAAGTTAAAAATTATATATTAATTAAAATGCAATTTAAATTAAATGAGTTATAAGCATAATTATAAATAAGGGAACTAGGCATAATCATTACTTTTAAATGCAATGTCAAAATGGTCTATAAGATTGTTTAAAAATAAATCTAAGCATCTATTTTTCACAATTACACTTAATATGTGCTTATTTGTTATATTATACATTGTAATGTTAGTGTGGGGATGCAAAACGTAGAATTTCATTATAGTGATGTACACAAGGTATATATTGATTATCTTTTTCCAAGATATGTATGCCATAACACAATATTATATGTTTCCCAAGTCTTGTAATGTATTGCAACTATTAAATAATTATATACATCATAAAACTGTTTTTTGGCTAAAATAAATAAAGCAGTTGTTAAACAGAACTAAATTTTTGATATAACAGTTGTTTAAATAATTTTAAATTCTTTTTACCTATGTTATTACTACTTATTAATTAATACAAGTTAACAATTTAATTTATCCCTGAATTGTATAACTTATTATTAACAAAAATATAATCCCAATCTTCCCTTTATAATATATTGCCATCCCTAGAAAATAATTTGGTAATCACCATAATGCACTATGGTGATTACCATTTTATTCTCTGGGGGACAACAATATTATTAATAATGTTAGAAGCATTTAATTTAATATTCTAATATATTAATTAAGTAATCATAATAAGTTTTTTATATAATAGATTATACTAAAACAAATTCTTCGGACTCCATATCAGTGTCACTATCTTGAATATTTGGTGTGACCCAATGATGGTCAGATTCAATTATTGAATTTCTTAAATTTGGGGGGTCCATAACTGTGCTACGAGATCCACTGTGTAGTGTAAATATGGGGTACTCATTACAAGATGACACACCCTGAGGTACAAGGAATGAGCTGATTACATTCACAAATGTTTCAAAATCACTATGAGTAGCAAGGTAGAAGCCAATGCAACAGGATGGATCCATCTTGGCAATAGGCATTTTTCTTGGAGAACGGCAGTGAAAAGTCTGTAATGAGAAATTTGGTTGCCATACATCAACCATTTCTTGGCAGTAATGTGGGTCCAAGTGAATTAGCCTATCATCTTGATAACCAACAAAGTACAAAGAATGTTTAGGCCTCCCACCAATGATTCCTATACAAAAGTCCAATGTCAGAAGAGATGTCAGGCATGGCCCATAGATAGGATTCAGCTTATCAGTCCCTAACTTCACAGGTACAAGTAAAATAAGAGATTTCCATGAACCATTAGGTAATCTACAGTTTGAATACACATCTTGAATGTATATAGTAGATTCTTGAGCAACATACACTTCTAATTTATCGAATTCATAATTTTCTTTAGAAGCTGATGTCATCACAGCTTTCAAGCAGTGTGCCACAGAGGCTGGGCCGTACCAATCACCTGGTTTTTTTCCAAGAGATTCTCCCAAATTCACCATCTGATGTATGGATAGTGGACTATTGACAGATGATTTATCCCCGAACCATTTTATTATCATGCGATGTAGACAGTCCTCTTGAAATTCTCTAGCGTTCTGAATAGGTTTTTCTGGTGTCCATCGCCATGAGCGACCTAGGAAATGACAAACTAGAGCTTGAGCTAGCATCATCTGACCACTGCGCAACATGCATCCCCAGCCACAGTCTGTTGTGAATGTGGATCCAGACATCATGGGGAATTCCCTCCGATAAGTCATCCATATTTTGCTAATGAAATCTGATTTAAAGCCTTCAATACCTTCCCCATAAATTTGTTCCATAGGATCATGAGCTGTGGCCTCTGTGCCAATTTCAGTAGACGACTCTAAAGAGCCAGTTGGACTTAACTTGCGATGATAGCAACGCCCAAGAAGCCATACCGGTGACTCTTTTGAAAAGTTAGTTTTTAATTTCACTGTCCATCCGAATTTGACGTTATTCCACATAGATAACAAACGTGATTCTACTTTTCCCTTGAGATCAAGGAGATCTTCTGCACTATCACGAGCGCTATCTTTCGATGTAGCGGCGTTGCTAATGCTGTCGACCTTCATACTAGTTACACCTTGCCTAACGCCACTGCTCGAAGCTATAAAGAAAGAACTCGTCGGCTCTGAGCCCCGTGTTCCGTTCATCATTATTCACTAAAAACATATTACACAGTTCTCACCATTATAGTAATTTACCTAAGGATTTATGAATAGTATACCTAAATTATAATATGAGGAACCTACATTTGTTATATTCGCATACGCGATGGACATTTTATAGATTAATGCATAAACCGCAGATTTTTTTTATGCACGGTCCACGATACTTTTGCCATGTCACTTAGGAGCCCAGCAAAGCATCACACCACAAAATAAATTAAATAGGTAAGTAAGTACCATTTTAAAACAATGATTATATTCCACAGAGTACTACTTTGAATATTTACTATATTCTCTTATTGAACCAAGAGAATGTAATCACTTCGTTTTAATTGAATACCCACAGATTACTATAGATACTACGTATACATCACAGGTATACATTATACAATTGAGTAATCCTACTTACAACAAGACATCACAGATTTAGTATCCAGCGTAGACAGAGAAGGCAATAGACCAAGGTACTGTGTAACCGCGACTGAAATAGAGATAACATGACGTAACGATGACGTCACATGACAAGTTCGAGTTTAATGTTGCCACAATAACTGCACTCCCTTAGTACCCCAAATTAGATGGAAAATTCTTCCCAGGATTTTTAAATAAAACGACAAAACAGATGCTGAACTGTTTTATTTTTTAAATAACATACCTACACATATAAGGTTGTCTGGGAGAGACATACCTATTAGGGTAAGCTTCTATTTTTTACATATATCTTAATATTGTGTGCAATAAAGAATTTATTATTCTTTATTGCACACAATATTAACTTCAACCACCACTTAAAAGTATAAAATAATTTTAGTTTGTACACGTAAGTCGGTTTTTTAAAAATATTTTTTTTTATACTAAAGTTTTTTAATGTACTTTCATAGGACCAATTCACTAGATAATTATTTGCTCCTTAAAAAAAATATTGAAATGCCGAATAGAAATTTAGCATATGTGAGTCACTTTGAAAAAAGATGTATGTAACACAAAGGAAAATTTTTTTTCGTTACTAGTAAGAATGTTACACAAAATAATTTGTAATGAACAGTTAAAATTTTCCTTCGATCGAGTAATGCTATTGAATTAAAAGCAACAAAAATTGTATATTTAGTCATCAAAATCATCATTAATGAAATTAACAGTATATTCCTTTTTTCAGGCAGTCGTATAAAACTGCAACTCTTCACAGTTTAAGTTAATAATTATTTAAAAAAAACATTAAAAGTCTGCCTCTAGCTATTTAAAAATGGCTTTAAAAATTAAGAACTTTGTAAATAAAATAATTCTTAAGATCGCCAACAGTTCTCGACTGGTTGTTGGACATTCGAACGAAACTTCAGGATGATTCAGAACAGTAACCGACACTATCTAACTGAATACACTTTAATCATCGCCGACATATATTATATTCTAGTATCCATCATCTTTCTTTTCTTTTCTCATAATATTCATTTCTTCCATCACGACTTTATTTTGTTTCAACAAAAATTAAAATAAAAATTGAAAAAGTAGCCAAAGTAACCCGCCGTTACGGTATGTCAGAGGACATTACTAAAAAAAACCTATCTCCGTGCCAAATTTCAGCCATATCGGTTTAGTGTGGCGTATTGAGTAACAAACATCCATATGTTTGTTACTCAATCACGCCACACTAAACCGATATGGCTGAAATTTGGATGTATGTATGGATGGCCCTACATACATTCAAACTTTCACATTTATAATATAAGTAGGATAGGGAAAATCGGGACATTGTATAGGTACCTAAAGCTGGCAACACACATAGATACTAAATTTTCTTATTAACTGTCAGTTTGTTTCGCACAAAAGTGTGTCGACCTTGAAAAAAACTGGTTACACGATGAGGGACAAAAAATTGGGTAGCTGCGTCTCTGTTTATCACATTAATAACTTTATTTCTGCTCTCTTTTTAGTGTGAGTGAGAAAGAAATCGTCACTGGCTCTATGTCTTCTCTCTCTACGAGGGCGACTGATCACAGCATAACAGACTAATCATAATGACAAAAATACCCACACAGACATAAATATAATGACATTTTCTTGCAGTCTATTCAAAGTACTCTGTGTTTTCTTGTTCGTATTTCGTCTGTGGCAAAGACGTCTGTGGCACAGAGTACTTTTGGTCTGTGGTTTGTTTCTTAAACCTACCACGGAGTGATTATATTCTCTTTGATTGAAACCTACCTCGTAGGTACCTGGCTAATAGGCAATTAGAATTAATCATTAGTTTTAAGTTTTACAAGTGCTAAACAGTATCTATGCAGTTAAAAAATGATGCCTGGAAGGATAAGCCACCTACCTATTGCATCAGAAAACCCCTTAGGCCTTTCGTGGCACGACTCTGCATGGATTCCGTCTTTAAATCCTTCTAACATAATGGATTACTTTTCGGAGAGATCCAATCCTTTTTTTGATCGGACGTGTAATAATGAAGTCGTTAAAATGCAACGTCTCAGCATGGATCAATTGCAGTTAGTATTACTAAATAATCTACACGTAATTAATAAGCTTATCGAAATCAAAATAAATCGTTAACCAATACTCTTCCACTACTGTACATCTTTCACTTGAAGGCAGTTTCTCACGCCACCGTTTTGTCTGTAGTACATTGAGTTAGAAAATGTATTGTTTCTTTGAATTAGGTATGTGTCACATCAATCATCTGAGAAATGAGATCCATAGAACAACCAGAGTCATTAAAAGTTTTTAACTTAAAAGGCTCAATTTGGATAATAAAATATTTAGTTTCATTAATTGTATATCTAATGATCAGTGATAACAAAAAGAGCTATTATACCAACTCTTCTTGAAACTAGTTAAAAATTGTGACTTGAAGTGATTCCATTTCTCAATTAGTATGAGTAAATAACTTATTATTTTGCAGAAACATGACAGGTCTGGAGTATGTGTTATTGCATGTTCAAGAGCCAATTCTGTATGTAATCAGAAAGCAGCACCGGCACAGCATCAATCAAACTATTCCCTTGGCAGATTATTACATCATTGCAGGAATTGTATATCAGGCTCCAGATTTAGCTAGCGTGTTGAACTCAAGACTGGTATGAAATAATATAATTGGGACTTTCTACATCTTACCTCATCAGATTTGTTGGATATGAGAATTTATCAAAAATAGACAGTTTACTCCTAAATCAATATACCAGTAGGGCTATTCTCTGTCTCCTTGTCTATCAAAAGTTGCTAATTATTAAGAACTGTCAAAGGAGGTGGGTTGATAAGGCCCAAAATCCGCCCCTCATACACTCGAAAAAAAAAGTTCCAGATTCCGCCAAATTGTAAATGTATTTATATACTAGAAGATATAAACTTTATTCTAATATAAAGTTTAGGTGATAAAAAAAATAATAAGTTACAGAAAACATTACCCAAAAAGAGAGTGTTTCTTTTACTTTTCTTACATTTTCATACATTTTAGTCGTTTTTTAAGCTTTGATTTAATATTTTAGAATGAGGCGCTCCATGAACCAAAATAAATTAATACTCATATAAAAGCTTATAAAAAGGAGCATCATTATCAGTTACGTTTACCATGGTTCATGGAGCGCCTCATTCTAAAATATTAAATCAAAGCTTAAAAAACGACTAAAATGTATGAAAATGTAAGAAAAGTAAAAGAAACACTCTCTTTTTGGGTAATATTTTCTGTAACTTACTATTTTTTTTATCAACTAAACTTTATATTAAAATAAAGTTTATATCTTCAAGTATATAAATACATTTACAATTTGTCGAAATCTGGAACTTTTTTTTTCGAGTGTATGAGGGGCGGATTTTGTTGCCTTATCAACCCACCTCCTTTGCATTTTTTATTAAAAACATCCTTGAAAAAAAATTAATAACATCCATATTAATGTTTTTTTTAGTTATCTGCTGTTCATCACCTCCAGAATTCATTTGAAGAAACTATGTCTTATTCGAAGTATCATCCAAGCAAAGGGTATTGGTGGGATTTTAAGAAAACAGGTATTTTTCAAATGAGTAACTTGTAAGACATAGTATTTTTTTAATTATTTGTGAGACTTTTTACAATAAATTACTAAGCTTTTTAATTTAACTAGCTGATGCCTGCAACTTCGTCTGCGTGGATTTAGTTTTTAAAATCCCACTGGAACGCTGGTTTTCTGGGATAAAAAGTAGCTTATGTCACTTTCCAGGTTTTCTAATATACCATGCAAAAAATCACATCGTTCCGTAGCTCTGTTGCAACATTATTGAAGGACAAACCAACAAACAGACACACTTTCGCATTTATAATGTTATAGTAAGGATATAATCACTATTTTTCTGCCTTTTTTGATGTACAGTACTTATAGTGGTCTCAAAATGGACCATGTCAACCAGTGGACACATGCTCTAAGCTGAACTTGTATTAAAATAATATTTATTTTGACACTTAAGCTTTTGTCCAACACTTTCTGAAACCCTTTTTTTTTTTTTTGAGATAAAAAGTAGTCTATGTTCGCATCTATATCCATGGCAAAAATCATGCTGATCTGTTGGTGCATGATTGAACAACGAACCAACAAAAACTTTCACATTTATAATATTATTAGGGACACCTAAGACTGTTTACAAGTAGTTAATTCAGTAATACCAGCACATTATTTTTTAAACAATTTACTACTTACTTTGAATTTATACAGGATCATTTAGCATGGGACAGTCTACTCCCAAAGAAGTTCCCACTGCACCCAAGGAGGAGCCATCTACACTATTTCAAAGGCAGAGGGTAGATATGCTGTTGGCTGAGTTAGTGAGACAGTTTCCCTTGCCAGTCACACAGACGGCAGCAAACCAGGTGAATTTTCCACTGCTGTTACAACCAATCTAGGCAAACTATTAATCTATCTTATTTCACAATTTATATTATTTATCTCCTATAAAAACAATGCAACGATTTTTGGAAACTGGGATGTTTGACAACAGTAAAGTACCTCTCCCACTACAGTATCCAACAATCTATATTCACTATAGTAATATGCTGATCATTGTTGCAGAACGGAGTTACAGTCAAGTCAGAGAACACAAATGATAAGACCTCAGAAAAAGCGCCAGATGGAAACAATATGAACAATATCACAATCAAACAAGAACCAGTAGATCCCATCAACTCTGAGTTGACAAATGGTAACATGCAAGGCCACATGGAGATCAAAACTGAGATAAAACAGGAGAACATGAAGCCACCACCAGAGAAAAAGCCTAGAACTTTATAAATATAGTGCATAAATAAAATATATGTACATGTTTACTGTACATAATAAGTCCTACACTTTATCCTTACTAATATTATAAATACAAAAATGTGTTTATTGGTTTGTCCTTCAATAATGCTGTAACAAAGGTATGGATATGGGTATAGTTGAGGACCAGGAGAGTGACACAGACTACTTTTTATCCTGGAAAATTAAAGATTTCCCACAGGATTTTAAAAACTAAATCCACACTGGCATCAGCTAGTTAATAATATTATAGGTACTAATTCTATTATACTAAGTCTAATAAACAGGTAAAAAAATATGCAGTCCTTTTCACAATGTTCCCTATGTAAATGGTATAATTTTTAGAGATGTCAATTTAGTTTAAGAGATTGTGTTAAACTTTAGCACAATGTGTATTTGTGCTATGCTTAACTCTTGTAATAAAAACAATAAAATTCAGATTGCACAAAACACTATTTTATTCAAGTTATTCATTCACTCAGTATTCACATAGGTACTAATTAAATGTATTACTGCTGCTCACTTTTTGTTGAATATAATACAATTTGTTATTTAAATATTGTGTAATAATTAATAAATAATCTTGATAATCATGTTTTCAAATACTCATCATTTTTCTCTGTTTGTGTGTTATATAAATCAACAACATTCTGTGATATGCTTGTCTTATCTAAGCAGATTTGGCAGTTAATTCTGCGTGGATCTTTTGGAGTTTCTTTAAGACTTTGAATATTTGATTGTTGTTCACTGAAATATATAAATTAAATGAATGTTATTGGACCAGTATAATGCTAATAGGCACAGATATGCACCTGCTAACTTATTCACAACTTTATTACATTTTTGGGCATTTATATTAGTATAGCCCAGTATTCAAGTACTTACCTAGCTAAAATGTATCCAAGGTTAAGGCCAAACTTTAGCCCCTGACAGTAACCCATATCAAAACTAGTTTGGAATGCAGTAGTTTGTCCATCAATAGCACCGTCAGAATATCCAACCTGCAATATAAAAATACCTGTCAGTCGGAGGAAATCTAAACGTTGAGTTTGGTCACATTTGTCATCCCAGTTTACTCCGAAGTTCAAACAATCAAAGCATATTAAGAAGTTATAAATATTGTAATAATAATTGACCTTGCTAATATTTTCAACTGTCCTAGTCCAACTTTTAACAGAAATGTTCACACTCTCATCAATCATTTTTTAATTTTCCATTCCATTGAATTGAAATCCAAGAGAATATAATCACTCCGTTTTATGAAATTCAAATACCTATAGAATTAAAAGAAAGTTATTAATGGTTTGCACCCAAACGTAGAGAGAGAAGACATAGAGTCAGTGACGATTTCTTTCTCACTCACACTAAAAAGAGAGCAGAGATAAAGTTATTAATGTGATAAACAGAGACGCAGCTACCCAATTTTTTGTCCCTCATCGTGTAACCAGTTTTTTTCAAGGTCGACACACTTTTGTGCCCAACAAACTGACAGTTAATAAGAAAATTTAGTATCTATGTGTGTTGCCAGCTTTAGGTACCTATACAATGTCCCGATTTTCCCTATCCTACTTATATTATAAATGTGAAAGTTTGAATGTATGTAGGGCCATCCATACATACATCCAAATTTCAGCCATATCGGTTTAGTGTGGCGTGATTGAGTAACAAACATATGGATGTTTGTTACTCAATACGCCACACTAAACCGATATGGCTGAAAATTGGCACGGAGATAGGTTTTTTTTAGTAATGTCCTCTGACATACCGTAACGGCGGGTTACTTTGGCTACTTTTTCAATTTTTTTTTTAATTTTTGTTGAAACAAAATAAAGTCGTGATGGAAGAAATGAATATTATGAGAAAAGAAAAGAAAGATGATGGATACTAGAATATAATATATGTCGGCGATGATTAAAGTGTATTCAGTTAGATAGTGTCGGTTACTGTTCTGAATCATCCTGAAGTTTCGTTCGAATGTCCAACAACCAGTCGAGAACTGTTGGCGATCTTAAGAATTATTTTATTTACAAAGTTCTTAATTTTTAAAGCCATTTTTAAATAGCTAGAGGCAGACTTAATGTTTTTTTTAAATAATTATTAACTTAAACTATGAAGAGTTGCAGTTTTATACGACTGCCTGAAAAAAGGAATATACTGTTAATTTCATTAATGATGATTTTGATGACTAAATATACAATTTTTGTTGCTTTTAATTCAATAGCATTACTCGATCGAAGGAAAATTTTAACTGTTCATTACAAATTATTTTGTGTAACATTCTTACTAGTAACGAAAAAAAATTTTCCTTTGTGTTACATACATCTTTTTTCAAAGTGACTCACATATGCTAAATTTCTATTCGGCATTTCAATATTTTTTTTAAGGAGCAAATAATTATCTAGTGAATTGGTCCTATGAAAGTACATTAAAAAACTTTAGTATAAAAAAAAATATTTTTAAAAAACCGACTTACGTGTACAAACTAAAATTATTTTATACTTTTAAGTGGTGGTTGAAGTTAATATTGTGTGCAATAAAGAATAATAAATTCTTTATTGCACACAATATTAAGATATATGTAAAAAATAGAAGCTTACCCTAATAGGTATGTCTCTCCCAGACAACCTTATATGTGTAGGTATGTTATTTAAAAAATAAAACAGTTCAGCATCTGTTTTGTCGTTTTATTTAAAAATCCTGGGAAGAATTTTCCATCTAATTTGGGGTACTAGGGGAGTGCAGTTATTGTGGCAACATTAAACTCGAACTTGTCATGTGACGTCATCGTTACGTCATGTTATCTCTATTTCAGTCGCGGTTACACAGTACCTTGGTCTATTGCCTTCTCTGTCTACGCACCCAAAAGAACAAGGAACATATATACTCTAACGAGAAGAATGCAAACTCCATAGTAAAAAACACGAGACAGTTCACACTAGCGCCATCTAGAATTAGCCCTCGACAACTCTTACGGCGGGAGAATTCAAATATGGAAATATACCTACATATTCAAATTAATTTCCTAGATAAGATATTTTGACTCGAAAGAAAACTTGATACCTACCTAATTTTGAATAGGTATCAAGTTTTCTTTCGAGTCAAAATACCTTATCTTTATGCTTTTACTTAGGATTAAAAAAAAAACCTTTTTTTTTTGTTCTAACTTCACATTTATTTATGTGTAATGATGTTTTTTCTTTCGAGTGCAGTGGCTGACACTTCTTTCACAGCATTCTGATGTCGCATTCTATATTCACTGTATAATTTCTCCTGCAGAGACAATGAAGAGTAGTCTTGTTCAGGAAAAATGTACTGAGCCCATAGTTCACATCTGAAATGAAACAAGTTTTAACTTTAGTACTATAACTATATACCATCAAATCAGAAATGAGAAGATCCGTAGAACCAAAGTCGCCGCAGTAGATGTCTATCAGTTGATAAAGAAGATATAAAAGAAAGCATTTTTACTACCCTATTGGTAACTTATACACTTTCTATAGAATGTGCTATTGTGCTAGTTAATAGTTTTTTCCTAATAGAATCTGTAATGTGTGGGACATAGTTGGTACAATGTTACTATACAACTTAGTTCATAAGAAAACTATAGATGCAAATCTTTATCCTTTTGATATTATTACCTACTCTAAACTCTAAATATCAAAAGATATTTGTTTTGTAAAAGGATAATATAAAAATGAGTTTTAACATAGGTAGGTTAGGTTAGGTTAGGCAGGCATGCTAGAACTTAGGTAGAAATACTTACCACAAAAGATTTCATACAGCAGGTTAAGGAAATCGAAACAATTTTATGTTGTCTTCAGCCGGCAAGCAGCTACATTTAAAACATTTTGTCCTGATTTCTTTTTCAGCCATTTTATAAAAAAAACAAACACTAGACTTGTCCGTATTAAACAAAGTCAATACTTTGAATACGAATAGCACTGCACTTTTAAACACATTTAAACGTGATTACATACTCATTGATATAAATAATTCGACGCAAAAGTATAAAGAAATGCAAGAAATTAATAATTATTAATTGTTGCGCAACAATAAGACGCCATGTTGAAAACAAAAATAAAAGTCATAGACTAGGGAGAAACTAGAGTACTCATATGGTATCGATACTTCTTATTCGATACTAACTAGGAATAGAATAGATACGTAATAGAATCTGTAACCTAAATACTCGTTTACCAATGTAGTTAGGTACACGGTACCTAGGAAAGGTTTTTGTTATTCTTATTAATGTCACGTAGGTACCTGATGTTATTTATGTAGTTAGAATGTTAATTATTATTATATAGTAAAGTTAGCTACTTACAAATTAATAAAAATAAAACAAGAGTTTCATAGGTCACATTTAGCTTTGGTACCTATTTAAGTTGTATAATACATAACATATTAGTAACATATTTGTTTTGGTGGGTACCTACCATAACTAAATAATATTATGTATAAGTATATAACTAAGTTAGAGGAACAATTTGGTGACGTAAACAACAGGGTACTCATACATTATTTTTGGTAATACATGGGTATACAACGTAAACAATAATAAACAATGGAGATTAAGCAAATTGCTTAGTAGTATTAAAATAATTTTTCAACACACTTGCTCATAAAGGGGCTCCCGGTTCACCGCAACTAGGCACACAATGACACCTCTAACTCAAACTGTGACTTTTGATTACTATTATTCACAATGTGAGTTAAAGAAATTTTTTTTTTTTAATTTTATTGGGTGAGTTGCTGTGTTCTTAAAAAAGTTTCTATTACAAAAAAGATCTTGTTCAATAATTTATAAAAATATCGTGTTAAATTAATGTACCTGAGCAAGCAATCATTTCATACAACTCCGTATTTAAATAGATAATTTCAACATGTACGTGTTTAATAAATAAAACTGTCAGTAACTTTTGTTTTTTTTTTGTAATAAAGAAAACTCGAAATCCCCATTTTGTACGTGGTTATAAGAGAAATGCCAAAAAAAAAAAAGAAACCTCATTCTTTAGTCTATGGCCATTAAAGGTTTCGGAAAACTGATTAAATCAAATAAACACCTGAATAGGCTGTATGGTCGTCGATCTTTGCCTGCCCTCAAGAGCATCTCAAGAGGGCGAACAAAAGAACAACATTAATTTTTCCCGCCATTGCGAAAAAATTTTCACAACTCGTTTTCACTGTTTTGTACCATAATGTACTATTTTAGTGTTATTTTCTTCACAAGTGTGTTGAAAAACGTCGTATGATACACGTGTATATTGATGATTACCGTCCTCGGCTACCTTAAGACCCTCACCTGACGGCTCGGGTCTCAATAGCGCCTCAGCGGTAATCACCAACTTTGACACTTGTACCATAATGTACTAATAATCAACCAAGAGCTAAGGAAATAATTTTGTAAGGATAGTACTATAAAGTCATATACTATTTCAGGTTTGATACACATGTACCTACCTACTTAAAAGAGATTTCATAAACTCACCAACATTTTTAGGTTAAAGTACCAATGCAGGCATTGTAAAATAAAATAGTTTTCTGATCTAAGTACATACCTACTATTAAGTAGGTACCTAGGTTTATTTGAAATGCCATTTGTTCAAAAATAGACTAATAGGCACATTCGTATTTAAAAGAAGCAACCTAAGTAACCTACGTAAGCGTAGTGTGAAGGGATAAGAGTTAAGCGATAGAAACAGAGACAAATTCTAGATAAATATGACGGTAGGTAATTAGCGCTGTGTCGACCTGAATTGCACTTTATTGTACGGTATCAAGAGTCGCTGTTTATTTAAATGATTTTGCGGAGTTAATCTTTTGTAACTTTAGTACTATTAGGTTTTCTCTGATATAGTATCGAAGGTGGTATCGATACTTTCATTCGATATAGTGTCAGTACTACTATCGAAGGAAGAGTGGTATCGTTTTCACCCCTAGCTATGACGCATTAGAAAAGTTAGTGTTGCAATGCTCAAAAATTGAACAACATTATTGGAATGTTTAGGCAATGGCAATTTGCGCCCCCGTAGGTATAAAATTCGCCTCATACAAGTTTACCCCCCCTGCAAAAGAATGTAATCACTCCGTTGTTTGCACTCACCGAGAATCACCGGTGATTCTCCGGAGGAAGTAATCAATTGAAAACACCGGAGAAACACCGGTGTATCACCGGTGATTAAGGCCCATATTCGTAGACAGAGAAGGCAATAGACCAAGGTACTGTGTAACCGCGACTGAAATAGAGATAACATGACGTAACGATGACGTCACATGACAAGTTCGAGTTTAATGTTGCCACAATAACTGCACTCCCCTAGTACCCCAAATTAGATGGAAAATTCTTCCCAGGATTTTTAAATAAAACGACAAAACAGATGCTGAACTGTTTTATTTTTTAAATAACATACCTACACATATAAGGTTGTCTGGGAGAGACATACCTATTAGGGTGAGCTTCTATTTTTTACATATATATCTTAATATTGAGAATAATAAATTCTTTATTGCACACAATATTAACTTCAACCACCACTTAAAAGTATAAAATAATTTTAGTTTGTACACGTAAGTCGGTTTTTTAAAAATATTTTTTTTTATACTAAAGTTTTTTAATGTACTTTCATAGGACGAATTCACTAGATAATTATTTGCTCCTTAAAAAAAATATTGAAATGCCGAATAGAAATTTAGCATATGTGAGTCACTTTGAAAAAAGATGTATGTAACACAAAGGAAATTTTTTTTTCGTTACTAGTAAGAATGTTACACAAAATAATTTGTAATGAACAGTTAAAATTTTCCTTCGATCGAGTAATGCTATTGAATTAAAAGCAACAAAAATTGTATATTTAGTCATCAAAATCATCATTAATGAAATTAACAGTATATTCCTTTTTTCAGGCAGTCGTATAAAACTGCAACTCTTCATAGTTTAAGTTAATAATTATTTAAAAAAAACATTAAAAGTCTGCCTCTAGCTATTTAAAAATGGCTTTAAAAATTAAGAACTTTGTAAATAAAATAATTCTTAAGATCGCCAACAGTTTTCGACTGGTTGTTGGACATTCGAACGAAACTTCAGGATGATTCAGAACAGTAACCGACACTATCTAACTGAATACACTTTAATCATCGCCGACATATATTATATTCTAGTATCCATCATCTTTCTTTTCTTTTCTCATAATATTCATTTCTTCCATCACGACTTTATTTTGTTTCAACAAAAATTAAAAAAAAAAATTGAAAAAGTAGCCAAAGTAACCCGCCGTTACGGTATGTCAGAGGACATTACTAAAAAAAACCTATCTCCGTGCCAAATTTCAGCCATATCGGTTTAGTGTGGCGTATTGAGTAACAAACATCCATATGTTTGTTACTCAATCACGCCACACTAAACCGATATGGCTGAAATTTGGATGTATGTATGGATGGCCCTACATACATTCAAACTTTCACATTTATAATATAAGTAGGATAGGGAAAATCGGGACATTGTATAGGTACCTAAAGCTGGCAACACACATAGATACTAAATTTTCTTATTAACTGTCAGTTTGTTTCGCACAAAAGTGTGTCGACCTTGAAAAAAACTGGTTACACGATGAGGGACAAAAAATTGGGTAGCTGCGTCTCTGTTTATCACATTAATAACTTTATTTCTGCTCTCTTTTTAGTGTGAGTGAGAAAGAAATCGTCACTGGCTCTATGTCTTCTCTCTCTACGCCCATATTACACTGTACCTACTCTATAGGTAGGTACAGGTACCTCTATATAGGAACCTATTTCATACCATAGAGAGAGATTCACCGGAGAATGGCAAATCACCGGTGCTCGAAATTCCGCTCCGGTGCAAACATCTAAACGTGATTATATTCTCTTGGTTATAATTAAGCACAGAGAACTATGTAGGTAAGTAATTAAGAGGGTCTCTTATGTGTCTGTGGTTGTAGCACAGAGTACCTACTTTGAATATTGGTGTCTAGTTTATGTCTGTGGTCTAGTTAAGTAAGCTTGTACCACAGACATATACTCTATGTTAGTACCTAGGCGTAGACAGAGAAGTACTATAGACTTAACGTAGAGAGAGAAGACATAGAGTCAGTGACGATTTCTTTCTCACTCACACTAAAAAGAGAGCAGAAATAAAGTTATTAATGTGATAAACAGAGACGCAGCTACCCAATTTTTTGTCCCTCATCGTGTAACCAGTTTTTTTCAAGGTCGACACACTTTTGTGCGAAACAAACTGACAGTTAATAAGAAAATTTAGTATCTATGTGTGTTGCCAGCTTTAGGTACCTATACAATGTCCCGATTTTCCCTATCCTATTTATATTATAAATGTGAAAGTTTGAATGTATGTATGGCCATCCATACATACATCCAAATTTCAGCCATATCGGTTTAGTGTGGCGTGATTGAGTAACAAACATATGGATGTTTGTTACTCAATACGCCACACTAAACCGATATGGCTGAAATTTGGCACGGAGATAGGTTTTTTTAGTAATGTCCTCTGACATACCGTAACGACGGGTTACTTTGGCTACTTTTTCAATTTTTTTTTTTTAATTTTTGTTGAAACAAAATAAAGTCGTGATGGAAGAAATGAATATTATGAGAAAAGAAAAGAAAGATGATGGATACTAGAATATAATATATGTCGGCGATGATTAAAGTGTATTCAGTTAGATAGTGTCGGTTTCTGTTCTGAATCATCCTGAAGTTTCGTTCGAATGTCCAACGACCAGTCGAGAACTGTTGGCGATCTTAAGAATTATTTTATTTACAAAGTTCTTAATTTTTAAAGCCATTTTTAAATAGCTAGAGGCAGACTTTTAATGTTTTTTTTAAATAATTATTAACTTAAACTATGAAGAGTTGCAGTTTTATACGACTGCCTGAAAAAAGGAATATACTGTTAATTTCATTAATGATGATTTTGATGACTAAATATACAATTTTTGTTGCTTTTAATTCAATAGCATTACTCGATCGAAGGAAAATTTTAACTGTTCATTAAAAATTATTTTGTGTAACATTCTTACTAGTAACGAAAAAAAATTTTCCTTTGTGTTACATACATCTTTTTTCAAAGTGACTCACATATGCTAAATTTCTATTCGGCATTTCAATATTTTTTTTAAGGAGCAAATAATTATCTAGTGAATTGGTCCTATGAAACTACATTAAAAAACTTTAGTATAAAAAAAATATTTTTAAAAAACCGACTTACGTGTACAAACTAAAATTATTTTATACTTTTAAGTGGTGGTTGAAGTTAATATTGTGTGCAATAAAGAATAATAAATTCTTTATTGCACACAATATTAAGATATATGTAAAAAATAGAAGCTTACCCTAATAGGTATGTCTCTCCCAGACAACCTTATATGTGTAGGTATGTTATTTAAAAAATAAAACAGTTCAGCATCTGTTTTGTCGTTTTATTTAAAAATCCTGGGAAGAATTTTCCATCTAATTTGGGGTACTAGGGGAGTGCAGTTATTGTGGCAACATTAAACTCGAACTTGTCATGTGACGTCATCGTTACGTCATGTTATCTCTATTTCAGTCGCGGTTACACAGTACCTTGGTCTATTGCCTTCTCTGTCTACGAGACTTAATGATACCTCCTTTTCACTCCCACACGAAAGAGATGCAGTATAGCGTTAAATAGGCTAGTAAAATTTGAAAAAAATTGATGGGGTGACCATAGTCCCACATTAACTTGAAGGATATAGCCAACCACATTAAAGACTAAAGTTGAAAAAAAAAATCGATAAATAAGATTAAGTATTTAATCATCACCTAGAAAATGATGACTAGATTCCAAAAATATATAACACTATAGTTCTATATCCAGTGATTCACTTAAAAATGTGAATAAGAATCCAAAGGGCTATGATATTTAAAACTTTTTAGTTCGTTTTTGGCTGGGCAGTCGTGGTTTTTAATTATAACTTGTTAGCTCGTCACAAGATGATCTATGCCTAGGTATAAATATTAGGTCCTTTCCTAGTTTTCATTTCACGAGGGTTCGTGGCTCATAGTCGTGAGCGTGTCGTATCTGTATGCGAGAGCGAGTTTGCTCGCGAGCATGCACACGACGTAACTACAAGTAAAGCGCCCGTAACTTCTTGAGATAAACGTACTATACCATGGCCTATTCTATCTCGGTGGCAAGGTATCTGGGTATCAGTCATTACCAAGTTTGGTTTCCATAGCCACTGGGCACTGAGATAGAAAATAGCTGCTGGTGTGGTGTGACTATATGATTACCTATTTCACCTACGCCTTGCCTTGCTATTAGCAAGAACTCTGCTTAATAAGCTGCTCGCACTTTATAGCTACAGGTGAATTAAAAAAATACCTTTAATAATAAATGGTTTAATTCACAGATCAATTTTATATTGTGTTATGCTTGCTTTCTCTGGAAATTTTGTACGTAGAATGAACATATTATTTACTTCTGGTGTTGAATCCAAAGTTTCTAAATACCCAAACCAATATATAACAAGACCTGGGCCAAATCTATTCCAATAGCACATTAGCTGCTCTTTCATATATCCTAAATGATTTTCTTCATCCCCAAAGAGGGCTTTGCTCTCTATCCAGTTAATGATAAAGTTATCAACAGCAATTGGAACATCCAGCTTGAAGTCAGGAGTTTTATCATATCCTCTTAGTCTAAGCAAATGCTCATCAGAAAAAGAGATATTCATCATTCTTAATTCTCTTTCTAATCTTAGTTCATATTCTAATCCTATAGATCTGCAAGACAAATTCAATATATATATTAATAAAGTTGTTTAAATCAAATAATTATGTTATCAAATAAATAAAATGGAAGTGTCTTAGAAATAACTTCCTCTTTAAAAAAGAGAATGCGGAATTTTGTATGGGAATCACTCTATTTAATTGTGTCATGCTTGCAGTTTTTGTATTCCCAAACTTGTTCCATTCTACGGCTACATTCTACTTCATTACTAATTACTATGGAATGCAATCTATCTATCTATCTGTCTCTTGCTGGTCATTAGGGCAGTTTGCAGGTGAGGTAGGATGTCGCACATTTGATTGATTTTAACAACCTACTTAAAGCTTGGATACATATTTTACAATTGTTATTTTAAAATAGTCTGAGTAGATTATAGTGTTTTAAATTACTTAAATAACTCACTGTTTTATTATATCTGCATATGGACCATACTGATTGTCATTCATTATACCCTGTAATATAAAATAAGATACATTAGGTAATAAATAAATATATATTAATAAATAATTTACATCCATTTTAAAACTGTTACCTATGTTCTTACCAAAAATACTTGATATGCCAAATCTTTATTTTCAATTAATGTTGTGTCCTTGAAGTATTTTTTGACTTCAGTGGAATCTGATGAAACATTCTGCAGCAATGACCTCGCAAACAGTGCTGGACTTATGCCTTGACTATCTGCTAATCTGTTCACAATTTCACATTCAAAAGCTTTGTAAATGTTTATTTCTGTATAAAAACTTTTCATGCTTGTTATAACTATCTAATCTACTTTAATAAATAAATTGAAGTGACTGTGATTTTGGAACTGCTTTTTAATATGCTCTACTGCTCTAGTACTAACTCAAGGCTACTTTTAAGCCTGAGAATATTCAGGTTAGATTTTTAAAAACTGCTGCTCCTGATGAAATCTAGCACAGGGATGGCATGCACCCCGGAGCTGGACACAGACTTACTTTATAACACAGGAAATCAACGAGTAGGCTACCAATTGAAATTTACAATTTTATAAGCATTATTTGCATTATGTAAATTGTTTATATATTAATAACTTACTTAAGTATAATATCCCCTTGATTCTTATCTTTCATTAGTTCTTCATATAGCTCATAATATCTACTTGATATTACTGGAGACTTCCGGTAACTTTGCTTCATGGATCTTTGTACAAGCAATGAAATTATGCTGCCCATTGTGGATGGTGGTATACTGTTTTAAACATTATCAAACTGTGAATGATATTTAAAAGATACAACTAATAAGGTAATAGTAGTCATGTACTTACTCTTTGTACTTTTTGCGCAGCTCATTTTCTGATTTTCTACTAAACGAAGTAGTTTTACTAAAATCTTTAACGATTGCATTGTATACCTTTAAAGGCATAGGCTTTAAATCTATGTTTGCCATTTTGTGATGAAAACTGCAAATAAACTAAAACTTAAATAAGTTTTTGCTTTAATATTTGTATCGTCCAACTCCAATTGCAAATATAATCATGAAAAAATTAATTTTGAACAAATTATTATTTTTCCAGAATCACAAATTTGAAATTAATGCAGACTAAACACTTAACACTTGCACAGATAAGGTACGATATTTAATGTCACCACAGAGCACAAACCACTATCCACAGAACCAGCCCCCTGCCCCCAGCCCCCTGGAGGCTGATTCTGTAACTCAGCCTATCAAAAATCTTGGCCCCTGGAACAAGATGTTAATCCAAGAGAATGGAATCACTCCGTTTTTTTCACAGATTTAGTGTAAGTTACTCTGTGTTAATATTATTACATTTTAATTTTTTGCAAAATATTATTTTGTGAACACCAATAAATTATACGTATCTAAGACCAGGTGAACACTTTCTGTGAATTAGTAAAATGTGATAAATATTATTTGAATATAATATTATAGACGCCCAATTTCATAAATTGTTATCGTTTCCAAGTTTTTATCAGCGTACTATATAATTTTATAGGTTATGTTCAGATGAGAAAATTTAGGAAATAATATGACTGAAAAAAATGATGACCCTGTGATAGAAAAAATACTAAATGCAGCTAAGAAAAATCCTAAAGGGATGTCTGATAAAGATATAGCAGCAGCAGTGCCCGGACTTACATCAGCTGAACTTGTTACTGCTATCAACAAGTTACTACAACAAGGGCTCTTTGATTTATATAATCAGAGTGGCACCCTTATATATAGGTAAACCTCATCGACACTGTCGCCAACTGATTGATACTCACTATTGGACATAGGTCTCTAGTGACTTCACACCTTGCTGTTGTCTTTGCAGCAAGTGTGACTCGAATAATGTCATTGGTTCACCTAGTTGGGAGTCCATCATTCCAGCACTTTATGCAATAATTTTTGTTGAGAATACTCTGCACAGTTGAGTTGTAGTAATATCAATTGTAATAGAACTGCATCCAAACAGTAATTTTATCTGTATAACTGTATATAATGTACTTAATATTGCTGCTGCTTTGCTGTCAAGTTATGAAAATATATACCTAAGCATTGGATTTGTTCTTCCTTTACAGATTAAAAAATCAAGCTTCGAAGCAAGTGATCAAAGGTGCTGACAATGAAGAGAAAGTAGTATATAACCTTATTGAAGAAGCTGGTAATAAAGGTATATGGATAAGAGACATTAGGATACGTTCAAACCTTGCTAATACACAACTTACAAAAGTTTTGAAAAGTTTGGAAAGCAAAAAAGTCATTAAAGCTGTAAAATGTGTCAATGTAAGTGGTTTTGAATCAAAATATGGTATTGGATACTTTATATTCACTTGTTAGATTTTAGAGTCTTAGTCCCATGAACACAAACTTTACTTATTAAAATTTACAGGCATCAAAGAAAAAAGTTTACATGCTTTTTAATCTAGAGCCAGACCGCTCTATATCTGGAGGTGCCTGGTACCAAGACCAAGACTTTGAGTCGGAGTTTGTAGACATACTAAACAGACAATGCTTAAGGTTTCTACAGCAAAGGGCTGATAAAATAAAAAACAATCCCAGAGGTCCAATAGTGGGAAGAACACAGTCCTATGCAACAGCTTCTGAAGTTCAGAAATATATTACTGACTTAGGAATAAGTAAAGTGAGTATATACAGACTTAGTTTCATTGGTTTAAACCCTATTACTTGATGCCTGGTGGTGAAAATGCAAATGAAGATAGAAGTTGGCTAACTTGGGGCAGATTTTTGAATCCCCTAATCAGTCTAGAAGAAAAACTGGAGAATAATACACAGATTAGAACATAGATGATGATATCAATTGGATCACCATTGACAATATTGGTAACAAGTTACAGCAATGTGAGAGTTTTTAATTTTCCAGGATAAACTATAGCCTATGTAATAATCCTGGGTATGAGCTATCTGCATTCCAAATTTCAGCCAAATTGGTTCATTCTTTGTGTGGTGTGAAGGAGTAACAAATGTAACACAGTGGGTTTTTAGCAGTTCATATTGTCGGGGATAGTGCAAATCTGCATAACTAGCATTAGAACCTTAAAATTAATTTTCATGTTTGTGGTCAAATCAAAACTGCATAAATGTTGTAGCGATTAAATTAATCACTTTAAAAGATATCTATTTTTATCAATACATAGAACACATGAATTAATACTCTCTGTGTAGAAATTAGCCCAATAGCCTTAGAAATAAGACATTTATAAAGTTTTAAACTTCCCCTGTAAAACTAACTAGTTTAGATCCGCGGTTTTTACCAATGGTACATATGCTGTTTTGCACTATCACCGACAATGTTTTATTCCAATTTTTTAAACTTTGTATTAAAAACAGGGAATATGTTAAAATAATACTATAAACTTTTAGGTGAAACTGGAAGTTGAGGATGTTATAACAATTTTAAACACACTGGTCTATGATGGGAAAGCAGAAAGCAGTGTTTACCCAGATGGCAACAAGGTGTACAGAGCCATTGAATCTCTAATATCTCCGCCCGGATTAGTGCAGGTGCCCTGTGGAGTATGTCCCCTTATACATAAGTGCTGCTCCACTGGCCTGATAACACCACAAGACTGTAAATATATGAGTGAATGGCTCGAACCATAGATTTTTTTAAATATAAATTATACTTTCAGGAATGCATTAATTCAGTGCAATGATCATTAAAAGTAATGAAGTGTGCGTGAATTGTTCATGTATTTTGTTGTGACAGATGATTTTTTTATTAGTCTACCATATTCATTTCTGGATGTGGGTGTTGGAGAGTACTGCAAAATTTGGCTTAATATAATTATGTTCACACATTCATACATCAAAGTGCAATGCCACTCTATTTATGACTTGAAATAAAATAATTTACTTATAATAGTTTTAAACTTTTATTTCACCACTGGGTCTACGTTTGTGATTACAGCCCTGTATTCACTAAGCCATATATTACAAGTAACATGTATTTCAATGTTGAGCGATGTCCAGAACTTTTGTTTTAAAGTTCCAATATAATGTGCGAAATTTGGCAACGTCACATGCAGGCTTATATGAGGCTTATATTCTCTTGGGTCACAGGCTGTTGAAAATTGATGCAAAACATGTTGAATTTCATAATTGTTACTTAGTGAATAAAGGCAAAAATCACCTCAAACATTTACAAATGATACATTTTCAAAATTATATCTTACACAATAAACTTTATACATAGTGTTAGACTGACTATAATATGAAAGATCTGATTAAAGATCTTAGTAAAATTTTACTGGCTTACAAATAACTATATTTCATACTTCTTTAACTTGTAACAAATCATACCTTAATAAAAAAATCTAACTTACACATTTTAAAAATAAATATTTTGCTACATTTTTCAATACATAAAGTATTTAAAACAGTTAAAATAAGCTTCTAAAGTGATTTTCTGTATCATGCAATGCCTCCGAAAGTATTGCTGGTTCTCTTTTCGAATAAGTTGGTGCTGTATCAATCCTTTGATTGGTTTCATTTTGGTTAGAGCCATTAAAATAAGAGCTAAATACGTCCATTTCTATATAATTTAGAGATTGTAGAATGATACCCTTATCAGGATAAGGTGTAATAGATGGTATTCTGCTGTAGTCCATAATGTGATTGATGTTTTGTGGCTTCGGTGTTGGAGGTGTGGGGGGAGGTGTTGGTCCAGACGGTGCACTGGATGGTGGAGGGTTGGAAGGCAACTTTTTGCCACCTAAAACGAAAAAAAATCTGTTAAGCAAATTATGATAATGATAATTATATTGATATATTCTTACTAATATTATAAATGGGAAAGTATGTTTGTTCAGCTACGGAGAAACATATTGACTTGATTGTTTGCATGGTGTCGTTGAGGACTAGGAGAATGACTTAATCTACTTTTTATCCCACACAAAGAAAGGGCTCCCCAGGGATCTTTGAAAACCTAACTCCAGTTGCGGGCAAAAGCTAGTCATCAAAGTTATATAGAATAATATGATTAAAATAATTGCCCTTACATTTATGCTCACTACTATATCTGCATCTACATGTATTTTTTAAATACTTAATCCTACGATTAAGGATTTAAAAAATGCCATGGTGATTTAGTAAGAGGAAGTTATTGTCTAGTACTTTTGACTTTATTTATTTTTACACCTTAAACATATTTAGTTTTCTAAATATCTAAATATTATATAAAAAGGAAAGGTGACTGACTGACTGATCTATCAACGCACAGGTTAGGCTAGGCATACAGACAACTATTATGACATAGGCATCCTCTATGAAAGGATTTTTGAAAATCAACCCATAAGGAGGGTAAAATATGGGTTTGAAAAATCGCCAAAGTCACTGGCAAAAGCTAGTTTTTAAATAATTTCAATGGAATAGTAAAGTGAGTTTACCAATAGTATGAATCATTCTTTCCATTTCCCTGAGTTGTGTTTGTTGATGCTGAACTGTGAAATATAAATCTGTTATTGTTCCTGTAATATGTTTCATTTCTTCTTCACGCTTTGCTTCTTTCGCTGCTTCCTTTTTACTTTGCCTGAAATCAACAGAATTAATCAGTCTCAATAATCTACTTAATAAAAAAAATGAATTTTTTATTATTTAAATCCAAATAAATATAGTAAAATATGTCCATCCCCATAAATTATGTAAATCCACACACTGAGATGAAATTCTGTTTTACCAATTGGTAAACTTAAAACACTACACTTTACTACACATTATTGGAATTAAATACAGACTTCACTATCCAGACTAATTGTAAGTCTTCAGATAATGAATGTATGAAGAGAAATGATATTGTATTATACATAATACTTGTAATTTTAGAAAAATAAAATCTATGTTACCTATGTATGGCTGTCATTGAAGTACTTTGTCATGTGGTTATCTTTCTAGGGTAAATAGGTAAATAATACCAAGTATTTGTTCAAAAGAACAAAAATAATTAGAACTTATTAATATCAAAATGACAACTCCAGATATGAGATAGCACAAGTACTTGCCTATTATATTCAACAATGAGAAGTCCTGCTCCAATAACAAATATGACTGATTCACCCAGGAGATTAGCTCCCAGTTCT
This sequence comes from Hipparchia semele, assembly GCA_933228805.2. NCBI lineage: Eukaryota > Metazoa > Arthropoda > Insecta > Lepidoptera > Nymphalidae > Hipparchia > Hipparchia semele. The sequence continues at coordinate 8,053,104 of OW121725.1, read as the reverse complement.
ATGGCCATTTCTTGACTTAAAACTGGAATGTTAACTGGTTTACCTAAGTTTAAAATCCACATTTTCGCCTTTACTTCACACCAGTTGTAAACTGAAACACCAAATATTTGTTTTCACAAAAACTTATATGACTTGAATTATTCCAACTATTAATTTGCTGTACATACATTGAGCTGGGGGCATACACACATAAGTTCTGAAAAAAGGACTATTTTTGGCTCTTTCTTTGCATACATTGGCAATGGGCTTGCTGATCTGTTTAATCAGCAAAACGGATAATTTCGCGATGGGAAATGCTCCAACAACCATTGTTTCGTATGATCAATGTATCGAGATTCAATTTATTGACTTATATTATATGAATTATTTTTACTCGTAACTTTCGTTCCTACACTTTAGATAGATAACTTTGATAGGTAGGTTGGTAGGTATCCCAATAGAATATATAACCACTTCGTTAGGTATCAAGGAATATCGTACTACATTGATGTATTGTAGCACCTCGTTAGAGTATATATGTTATGTTCCTTGTGTAGCACTGGCTCACGGAGTGATTATATTCTCTTGGCACTGACTATTTTGTAGTTTTTCCTTCACAGATTAGGTATTAGTTGTTTTCCTTTTCGTTGTTAATTTTCTATGATTTTCTAGTTCTAATGAAAATGACAATTGACAATTCGTTTGACAAGTGACATTGACAACTGACATGACCATGAATAAGCACAAACCACAGACATTATGTCTGTGGAACAAACCATGGTAGATTGGAAATAAATGGAGATGCCCTACACAAGAAAATAAGGTGCATACCTACAGAATGCTGTCGCATAAAATGGCTGCCCATTAGGGAGTGTGGTAACTGCGAAAGTTTGGATGGATAGATGGATATTTGTAACTCAATCACGACGCGATGACTAGCCACAGAATAACACATGGGTCAGGCCGTAGATTTTGCCACTTTTTTTCCTTCCCTCTTGTCTTCTTAAGATTTTACGATTTTTATGATCGGTACATGGATTTAAATAATAAAGATCCATGAATTATTGTATAGGTACTCGAGTCCGCAAAGTTCTTCCACGTTTTAATGCTAAATTAATAAGAAAAATATATTTATGTATTCCAAAAGGAGCTTTTTGCAAATAATCACTATGTCCTTTGTAGGGGTGGCATAGCATTTCTTCATGCTGTATCGTATTTATTGCATTTACAATTTATATAATTTCTTCCTTATAATCTTTATGAAATTGGCTTACATCTAGTGACAATTTTATTTGCTTTAATTATTTTTTTATATATATTATTGAAATTTTTAAGTTTGGTAAGAAATCCGATATTTATGTAACTTTTTGTATGTAACGCTTCATAGCTGTTTGTTTTTAACTAATCATTTAATTAGAAACATTTTTCTATTTCGCAACATAGCCATAGAATAACATGTGGTTGTCCAAACAACTACGGCTATTTTATTAAATTTAGTCGAATTTTTTCGTGGATAGAGTGACACGGTCACGTCGTTACGGAGGTTGTTTTTGAAGATTTAAACGAAAGTACTCAACTTTTTACCAATATTTTATCAGAAATTAGTTTTGCGGTCGTAAGTTATTAAACAGTCCTAATTTCAATTGGAAATATTGCATTTATAATGAGTTATCACCGATAAGATACCAGAAGTTCATGCTTATGTAACGTTTATGTAACGCTTATCTAACGTGTTACATTTAATTTTATGTAACGTTACATAAAAAACCCTTAAAGCTCAGTGTAGGTGAGAGACGAGGATTTGCCATTTAGGTTAGCACTTTTTTCACGAAAATAATTAGTATTTAGTAGCTATGTCTAATAGGTAGATACCAATCTACGCTACTATTATAAAGAGGAAAGATTTATATTTTTGTGTGTATGTTTGTAATGAATAAACTCAAAAACTGGACAGATTTGGCTGAAATTTAAAATTAAGACAGATTATACCTTAGATTAAAACATAGGCTACTTTTTATCCCGAAAAAAGTATAATTCCCGCGGGATCTTGAAAACTAAATTCAATATATAAACAACATAAATAATTATTTGTTCACAGATGCCTCCAAAATCAGTTCAGAGCCTTACAGTTATTATAACAGAATAAAAACTATTTCTTTATTTTACTGTTGTGTTTTTGTTCACAGTTCTGTTCTTAGCTTAACAATTTTAGGTAACGTTTTTATGTAACGATTATGTTATTGTTACATAAAATCTGTATAACAGTTTATGTCACTAAGTGGCAAAATTTACGGCCTGACCCACATAGGCTACCTACTTTTTATCCCGAAAAATAAGAGTAAGGTTAAATAACCTTAATCCACGCGGGCGAAGTCACGGACATAAGCCAGTGTATATATAAATGCTAGATTACTGTTTCACTTCTTATCGATGTCGATAGCTTTGAAGCACACTTCCTAATGGGCAGCCATTTTATGCAGCAGAATTCTGTAGGTATGCTCCAAGTATGCTCCCTATTTTCGTAAAAAGAGCATCTCCATGTATTTCTTACCTAGCATGTGTCAACATGTCAATTAATGTCACTAATTGACACTTCACTGTTCAGTTGTTTGTCATTTTGAGTGAATTTGAGATTGCTTGAAAACATGAAAATAGATTGAAATATTTAATTTGATTTTTGAAACAAAAAGTTAAAATAAAATCAGATTGTGACTAGCCAATTTAATGGAATTAATTATTTGTAGAAAGCAAATAGCGAAATTATGAAATTGAAATAGCGAAATGATTAAATTGATTTAATTTAAAGAACTTTAATTTGATTTTGGCACAATGAGACGGTTACCTTTTCTTAAATTATTTGTATTGCTGTTTTGCTCCTTTCTTGTTTTTTATATTTACACAGTTAATATCCGCAAGACTAATAAAAACATTTCCACCAATGTGAAACATGTGAAAAAGTACGTTTGTGTCGTATTCTCTATGCAATATTTTTAATAACATTAACTAACAATTAGATACAGTTATTAGTGTTAGTAGTAGTCACTGTACTATACTATTCATGCACAGTTCGAAGATCCAGTAGATGTGTTCCAAGTTATGGGAATAGCGACCATGTACCAGAATTCACAGTATTGACTCCACTGGTGGACTTATAACCTCCAAAATGTAGGGAGTTGCTGATACAGGGCGGCGCAAGAACGAGATGAAATCAAGAAATGTGGAAGTCCTTATAAGAGACCTTTATCCACCAGGAGACATCTATGGTTGACTACGACAAACTTGTCTCGGAGATCTTTAATGAAATGAAGAATATATTGAATCCTTGTACAATTTTTGATCAGATAAATGGGCCAGGCTGATGCATCTTTTATGATTTGCGATGTATGTAAAATGTTGTCTAAGAAAAAAATTGCTTTGTTTTAGTTTAACGTCTACCAGAAGTCTGGACAAGGAATATATTGATAGGATTGTGATATCGTTTGTTGTTTGTGAAACAAGATTCAATCAGTCTCTAAATGTGATCAAATCTGCATTGATCTTCACAAAAACACCTTTGTATTTTGTTATATTCACTGATGAAGTGTTGAGGTTACAATTTAATGAGACACTGACAAAATGGAAGCTTCTTTCAAATAATCAGTTTAATTTTGAACTGCAAAGGATTAAATTCCCCGAAGCTCACGAGGAAGATTGGTTGAATTTGTTTAGTAAATGTGCTGCTCAACGTTTGTTTATTCCAGTGAGTAATTTTTTTTAGATGTTTATTTAATGATATTAGTACAGAATATAGTCTGTTTTTCTTGGCTGTAAAAGGTAAAAAGTGTTTTTTTTTCAGAAGTATGTAGGGATTCACTAGTCACAGCCCATGCACATTTTTACCCCACTGACACTAAAACTGCTAGAAGTGAAAACTTAACTTAAACAGTAAATGTCTGGCTACATTCATCTGTTTCTCTGATATGTTTTCAGCAATTTTTTTACCTTTTAAGAACCTAAAAACTATACTTTATCTAAATTTTTACCTGCAAAATCAAAAGGAAAGGTTATGATTTTAGCATGTATACTATTTACGAATGATCCACAGTAGCACCTAAATTACCTAGCCGATTTTGATGAATGAGGTGTCAATCCCTTCATCTAATCTATCTTATATATAATTTATCTTAATCTGGCTGACATAGGCTTAATTTTTAACCGACTTCCAAGAAGGAGGAGTTTATCAATTTGACCAGTATTTTTTTTTTCTATATATGCCCACCAATTTCTCCGGGATTTCTGGACCGATTCACCTGCTTTTTTAAACAAACAAAATCAATATGACGGATATATTATATCCAATTTTCAGTAGTGTGGTTAATTTTTAAACTATTTTCTTGTACACTTACAGAAATTGATTCCTCACATTGACGCTATGATATATGTGGATACTGACACACTATTCCTTGGCCCAGTGGACGAGCTATGGCACACATTCACAAAGATGAACAGCACACAGATATCAGCTATGACACTTGAAGATGACAACCCCAATGTGTCTTGGTATCCTCGGTTTGCTAAACATCCATTTTATGGAAAATATGGTAAGTTTGTTTATTTAATGTGAACTAGCCATCCTGTGAGAGTGCTACACACTTATTCGGATCAGCATTGATCAGCTGGCGGTAAAGTCAACTTGAGATAAATATACAGTCATACACAATAACAATTCAACCCATAAACCTTTGTCAAATTAAATATATATACTTAATGCAAAAGAATAAAGTTAACTTTTCAATTGATAAGTTGTGTGGGTGACTCATTATTGCATATGTGTGTCCAAATCTAAATATATAAAAGGCAAAGGTGACTGACTGACTGACTGATCTATCAATGCACAGCTCAAACCTCTGGACGGATCAAGCTGAAATTTTGCATGTAGCTATCTACATGCAAAATTTTAACGTAGCTATTATAACGTAGGTGTCCGCTAAGAAAGGATTTTTGAAAATTCAACCCCTAAAGGGATAAAATAGGGGTTTGAAAAATCGAACTTAACGTGAGCGAAGCCGCGGGAAAAAGCTAGTTACATATACAATTCCATGTTGTAAGTACAAATTTTAAACATATTTTTGTTAAATTCCAATGCTGGATGTTTATTGAAATACCCCCTTAAATGAACCATAGCTTGACATATCCCTTGTCTGATAATGGCTAGAGAAGCTGATGTGCAACTCAAAACTAGTACAGAATCAGTGGTTTTAGTTTTTGTTAGTATATAGTAGGAAAGTATATGTAGTAATTGTTTCAGGTTTTGGCTTTATTGTTCAACAAATACTGCCAAATCGAATGTGCCGAATGAAAAAAGTGTGTAGCATGCCTTGCTTAGCATGGATAAAAAAAATTAAGTTCAGTGGGCACTCTTTGATCTCTGAATAAAAAGACATTGATTATTTCTTGTATAAACTTCTATAATATGATATATGAATTGCCTTCAACAGACAATGTCACAATCTCCAGCTTTTTCAATGGACACAAAAATTTCAGATTAAAATCATGAGATGAGATATAATTTTTGAAAATATCTAAAAATATGACTTCTTTTCAGGTTTAAATTCAGGTGTGATGCTTATGAATTTAACTAGAATGAGAGATTTTGGATGGGTTGACTATGTTACACCTATTATGTTGAAATGGAAACTGTACATTCCTTGGGGAGATCAGGTAAGAAAAAAGACGTGTGGCACTCTGGGACTGCCGCGGTAAAGCTATTGCATAGCATTTTTTATCAACGCCATCTAGCGGCTTACCGTAGAGGAGTCCCGTGTCAGGTTATTTTCGTTACGGAATTTCTGGATTCGGTCTCCAGGCTGGCCCGCGATAGAAGCTATGCAATAGCTTAAAAAAATTATCAAATGAAAATAAGGTCTTGACTTTAATTTACTGAGAAGTGTTATGTTAGTTCACACTTACAAAAGCAATCATAAATTAAGAAGATGCTGAAATTCATTATTGTATACGTTCACACACTCACATTATTATATTCTATTCTAATAAAGAAGGCATATTATACAACTGAAGATTACGTAAATGATAAAAAAGCGTGGACATAACTCGCTCCAGCAATACGTATACATGAGCATAATTAAACTGTAAATTGTACTCAGCATAATATTGTTTAGTCCAGTCAAAACAAGGCTTAACCTCTGGAAAATTGCGAAAGTTTTGAAACTTTGCACATCGAATTATGGATACCTAGGGATGAATATACCAAAAGTCCTCATGCGTACGAGGCGAGCTCTAGCGGCAATTAGCGGAAACAGGACCCTTTTTTTGGTTTTTGTTAATATCTCGAGAACCTTTGGTCAGAGGTAAAAGTTTACTACTACATAATTAAAGCTTATTAAATTTGAAACAATAATGATTATATACATTTTTCTTGAATTCCTAATATTTACCGAGTTTTATGCCACTAAAAGATAGCTTTTTCGAAAAATCACGCTAGCGGCGCCCGGTACAATATGGCATATGTAATAATATTTGACAATCATGGTTTTTCATTTTTTTTTGGGTACCAAGGCTGATTCAGAAAATAAACTTCATAGTTATGTGCAAAAAAAGACATATTGTTTATTAAACAACTAGCTTTTGCCCGCGGCTTCGCTCACGTTAAGTTAAATTTTTCAAACCCCTATTTTAACCGTTGTACCCCCTTAGGGGTCGAATTTTCAAAAATCCTTTCGTAGAGGATAACTACGGCCTAATAGCTACCTGTATGCCAAATTTCAGCCTGATCGGTCCAGTGGTTTAAGCTGTGCGTGGATAGATCAGTAGTTTGTTGAAATTTGGCATACAGGTAGCTATTAGGCCGTAGGCATCCTCTACGAAAGGATTTTTGATAATTAGACCCCTAAGAGGGTACAACGGGTAAAATAGGGGTTTGAAAAATTTAACTTAACGTGAGCGAAGCCGCGGACAAAAACTAGTTGTTTAATAAACAATATGTCTTTTTTTTGTACATAATTGTGAAGTTAATTTTCTGAATCAGCCTTGGTACCCAAAAAAAATGATAAACCATGATTGTCAAATATTATTACAAATGCCATATTGTACCGGGTGCCGCTAGCGTGATTTTTCGAAAAAGCTATCTTTTAGTGGCCTAAAACTCAGTAATTATTAGGAATTCAAGAAAAATGTATATTATCATTATTGTTGCAAATTTAATAAGCTTCAATTATGTAGTAGTAAACTTTTACCTTTGACCAAAGGTTCTCGAGATATTAACAAAAAACCAAAAAAGGGGTCCTGTTTCCGCTAACTGCCGCTAGAGCTCGCCTCGTACGTATGAGGACTTTTGGTATATTCATCCCTAGGTACCCATAATTCGATGTGCAAAGTTTCAAAACTTTCGCAATTTTCCAGAGGTTGGGTCATTTTTTGAGGTTTTTTGACTGGACTAGTTATTATAAATTATTTTATTTTTAAAAGAGCAACCGCCGAGTTTCTTGCTGCTTCTTCTCGGTTGAAATAGCGCATTCCGAATCAGTGGTAGATTCATTTGACGATTCGAAAGCACTTTATAAAAGTTTATTTGAAAAAAAATTGAAGAAGCGGACGAAGTCGCGGGCGTCCGCTAGTTAGATAATCGGACATTAAGTTAAGAGGATGCCCTAACCATATAAAGTAAATTGGGTATTTAACTGTTGTCAAAATGTGGATATTCATTAATTGCAATCGAAAATGTAAAAACAAATAATACGCTATAAGCTATCGAGAGTGTAAAGAGCTACTAGATCGTGACGTCATTATTTAATAGCGCTCTCTTTGTCTAACAGGAAACTTAAAAGCTCTATGTTTTCGAGACTAGTTAAAAAAAAGAATATAATTAAAATATTAAAAACGTTTATTCTAAGTACATAAATACATACATATTATAAATATTGCAGGATATAATCAACATAATATTCCACTACCACCCGGGCGCGGTGCGCGTGCTGTCGTGCCGCTACAACTACCGCTCCGACCAGTGCATGTACGGCGACGCGTGCGCCGACGCCTCGCGCCGCGGCGTGTTCGCGCTGCACGGCAGCCGCGGCGCCTTCCACTCCAACAAGCAGCCCGCCTTCCAGGTCAGTATTGCACGATATAATCAACATAATATTCCACTACCACCCGGGCGCGGTGCGCGTGCTGTCGTGCCGCTACAACTACCGCTCCGACCAGTGCATGTACGGCGACGCGTGCGCCGACGCCTCGCGCCGCGGCGTGTTCGCGCTGCACGGCAGCCGCGGCGCCTTCCACTCCAACAAGCAGCCCGCCTTCCAGGTCAGTATTGCACGATATAATCAACATAATATTCCACTACCACCCGGGCGCGGTGCGCGTGCTGTCGTGCCGCTACAACTACCGCTCCGACCAGTGCATGTACGGCGACGCGTGCGCCGACGCCTCGCGCCGCGGCGTGTTCGCGCTGCACGGCAGCCGCGGCGCCTTCCACTCCAACAAGCAGCCCGCCTTCCAGGTCAGTATTGCACGATATAATCAACATAATATTCCACTACCACCCGGGCGCGGTGCGCGTGCTGTCGTGCCGCTACAACTACCGCTCCGACCAGTGCATGTACGGCGACGCGTGCGCCGACGCCTCGCGCCGCGGCGTGTTCGCGCTGCACGGCAGCCGCGGCGCCTTCCACTCCAACAAGCAGCCCGCCTTCCAGGTCAGTATTGCACGATATAATCAACATAATATTCCACTACCACCCGGGCGCGGTGCGCGTGCTGTCGTGCCGCTCGCGCTACAACTACCGCTCCGTCAAGTGCGAGCCTATCTATATCTATACTATCTATACTATTATAATAAAGAGAGAGCGCGAATTTTGTGAGTTTGTATGTATGTCCGGAGCAAACTTTGGAACCACTGCACCTATTTCAAAAATTCTTACACCATTTCAAAGGTACATTATTCCAGATGGTTATAGGCTATATATTATGCACATAAATGTATTATGACTAGATATTATGTGCAAATTTGTTAAAGAAGTCGGAAAATTTTTTGACTCTTAAACGTTTTCAAGGCATGCGCTGGGTCATATATTGTTATTGGATGAAAATAACGTATGGGTGAACTGTTCCTCTCAAAGAGTTGTAAAAAAAAGTCCGTGATAGCATATGTCTATCTTCTAAAGATAACTTACAGTAACCATTTCTATCTTTCAAATTTTGATTAAAAATTTGAAAGCCAATTGAAAAGAATGATGACAATCTATATCTAAATTATATGTATGTATTATGAGTATGTTTACTATCGTAATTATTTAATTTAGAACATATTTGCCCTTTACACAATACAATTTAAATTAATATCTTAGAAGTTATCGGAAAATTAATATTTCCGCGCGACAAAATAATAAAATGGTGCCGGCTGGCGCGGGCGGTGCACGGTGGCAGGTACGGCGCGGAAGATTCCTGTGGTGATCTTATTTACAATCATCTCCTAAAAGAAGCTATGTGCGATCAGTCCCGTAAAAACAAATATTTAATTTTTCAACCCGGACGAAGTCGGCGCGGGCTTCTAGTTTAGTATAAAAACAAAAGCAAGACCGGACTATGAATTTGCAATAAAAAATTGAAGCCTATAGCTTCGCTCGCGTGGATTTAGCTTTTAAGAATCCCGCGGGATCTCTTAGATTGTGCGAGATAAAAAGTAGCCTGTGTCACTCTCCCGGTCCTCAAGAATACCCATGTAAAAAATCTCGATCCATTGCTTTGTTGCAGCGTGATTGAAGGACAAACTAATAAACCAACAAAAAAACACACTTTCGCATTTATTATATTAGTAAGGATAGTGCGGTCTTGCTTTGGTTCGAACAGCGCCATCTAGTTCCACCATTGTGAGTTTTTGCTCGCTTGAATCGTCAAAAAAAGTCTCATAATAATAATATATTATGAAACTTTGAATTTAGTATTCAGACTTAGTTAAGTATATAATATTGTGTAATAATAACTAATATCCAATGTTTGTTTGTTTGTAAATTTCAGGCAATTTACGACGCCATCAATGAGTACAAAATTGGAACAGATCCTATGGCAATGTTGACTAAAATGGACAGATACCTCACTGACGCACCAAAATCACTTTGCGGAAACTTAAAAGATGCTTTTCTAAAGGTACCAATTGAAGTGCTGACCAAAAACTATACAAGACCAGATAGATAGCACCTGTATATGTTAAAATTTGAGCTAAATGCTACAAGTATATAAGTACCTATTACAAATGTGGAATATGTGCGTTATGTATTTTATAGTACTGTGTGACCAAAATCTGCACTTAACTGCTTATTCGTGACTTATTTTTACTTTTAAATATTGCTATTCATGTCACAGATACATAGCCAAGAAAAGATTTTACTTTGCATTCTTGCAACAGTCAAAATTCGGATTGAAAACTATGATATAGTACGTATATAGTATGTATTCATCTGTGATTGAAAACTGAAAAGTAAGATTGGAACAGGGTTTGAAAACGATTTCAATTTAACAGAACATTTTGATTAATTAGCAATAAACAAAGTTTTTCTTCAATTTACTGGTAGTCAGTACATTAAAAAACCGATTTCAGCAAAAGACTGAACCGACTTATAAAAAAGGAGGTTCTCACTTCGTTGGAATCTTTTTTTTATGTATGTTCCCCGATTACTTGAAGACGCCTGGACCGATTTGAAAAATTCTTTTTTTGTTTGAAAGGGTAGGTATACTTTCCGGGTAGTCCCATTGTCATCAGTAGGGCTAACATGCGCGCCACGAGAAAGTTTTGTCTACACGTTTACTCGTAGTCTCCATGTGAATCTCTACAGAGATTCACGAGTAAAGTGTAGAGAAAATTTTCTCGTGGCGCGCATGTTAGCCCTACAGGTCAGGATCTGACGATGGGATCGAGTGAACTCTGCAAATTTTATAGGCACAATTGATATATTTTGTGGTGGCGTTTGAAGTCGATTTTGTAAAAAGAATTTTTACATTTATATTATACTCCCATTATGACAATAGATCTACAAACTAATCTACCAAAAATTAGTTGTAAACTCAAAGCTAGATTAAAAGTCAAAACAAACCAGATATTGTTATAGTTTTAGTGCACAAATAGATCTTATTAAAATAATTACCTACTTTATAATATTCTGGTAAAAATACATTTTAACATTTCTACAGTTATTTTGATTTAATCAAGTTACCTTAATAGTTCGAATTTCAAGATCTGTGAATTTAATTCAGTTAATTTTAATTAATTTTATATTTATTTTACCTGTATTAATTATGTATTAAGAAAATCTATAATGAACATTATTTAAATAATCTTGAGTGACGGGAAGTGAAAACCGATTAATTATATTAATAAGTAAACTGCCTCATATTTTAGTATTGTACGTTTACATTATTATTTAAATAAAGATTTTTTACAAAATATTTTTTTATTTTTACAGGCCTTTTGAAATCACATTTTGTAATAATTTAAAATTAACATCTGTAATTTGTTTTTTATTGCAAAATAAACTTGCGCTTGACGACAATCATGCCTGATGGAGCGATGATGACATCTGAGTTGGAGCGCGCTTGCCTAGAAGAATGTTGCAGAAAATACGGACGACGAGAGACGTGAACTTTGACGCTAATGTCATCGAATTCTTATACGATCAATCGAATTAAAACTTTGACCAATCCTACGATCTCTTCCCGTTCGTGTCAGATTGCCGACCTATTGGACTATGAGAGAGTGGAAACAGAGTAGGTACTCTTGGTTGAGGCTCACACTCAGTAATAGGTACTTGCCTGTAATATCTCCTGTGTGGATTGAGCGCCAATTAAGTACTTACTGGTTGATTCCCATAATAAAATTACTTTAAATGTGTCTCCGTTAAAACCGTCATGTGAATCATGACGCGGAAGTTATCCGGCTTCGCGTAAGCTGATAGGCCAATTACCATGCGTAAGTATAGGTAGGTATATTATTATTACTAGCTGATACCCGCGTGGATTTACTTTCAAAAAATCCCGCGGGAACTCTGATTTTCCAGGATAAAAAGTAGCCTATGTCTCCAGCCCTGGTAGCATGGGCGGGAGAAATTTTATCCCCGGGAAAAGGATAAAACGTTTATCCCCTCGCTTAGCTTTATCCACCCGTCGAGCATGGGCACAGCGGTGGAAATAACACTCAGTGGATATACTTATAGAAATATACATCGTCTTCTCCTCTGTCGCCATGCTTTAGCACAGGGAAAAGATAATTTTATCCCCTGTCAGTGGATAAAATCGGGGGATAAAACTTTTATCTCCTGCCCATGCTACCAGTGCTGGTCTTCAACTAACTATACCCATGCAAAAAATCACGTCAATCTCTCTCTTAATAAGAAAGTAGTGATTTTTTGCATAAATGCGTAAACGACGTGCTAAGCACAGCGCATAGGACGTTATTACCACACTGACAATGAAACCGTGCTAGCTTTTTTTTATTCGATGATAAGATAGTCCTCGACTGCGATCTCACCTGAAGGTAAGTGACGATGCAGTCCAAGATGGTAGCGGGTTAACTTGGAAGAGGTACGGCAGTGTATGTTCTACCTATGCCCCTAATTACTTATTGGTTTCTACCATCCATCATGCCGGAACGCTAAATCACTTAGCAGCGCGCCTTTCACGATAGGGTGGTAACTAGCCATGGCCAAAACCTCCCACTAGACCAGACCTGAGACAATTCAGAAATTGTAAATTCCTAAATTGTTTCTTCCGCCGGGAATCGAACCCGAGAGCTCCCAGTTATAAGCCAACGCCAGGGAGGGCGTCTAAACGTGATAAGATAAACCATACTTTAGAACATCACAATTGCCAGATTAGGCACGTTCAACATTTAAGCGTTTCTCTAAAACGTTTTCCATGATTATTTTGTTTACCTTTTAAGACAGCTAAGGAAAATCCTTACTTCCTTATTATAAATGTGAAAGTGTGTATGTTTGTTGGTTTGTCCTTCACTCAAGCTGCAACGGAGCAACGCTTTGACGTGTTTTTTGCATGGGTACCTATAGTTGAGGACTTGGAGTGACATAGGCCTTTGGTCCCGGAAAAACAGCGGTTCTCGCGAGATTTTTAATTATGTACCTAGTTACCTATTTTTGCGCGTTCGAAGTCGCGCATAAAAGCTAGATCACATCACACTAATATTATAAAGACGAAATTTTTTATGTGTGTGTGTGTTTGCGATTTAGCTGAAATTTGGAATAGAGATAGTTCATTTACAGGATTAACACATAGGCTACATTTATTCCGGAAAATGCGGAAGAGTTCCCGCGGTAATTAAAAACCTTAACCCATGCAGACAAAGTCGCGGGCATCGTCTGGTTACTAATATTACTTTAATGCGAAAACATTGGGAAAGTGTGCTTTTTGTGTGGGTTTGTCCTTCAATCACGTAACAACGGACCAATAAATAGTGAGCAAACGGAATTCTCTACTACATTTTTTGCAAGCATGAATTTAGAAGACAAAGGATTCAGTGGTATGTTTGAAACTTTATAGTTTTGGTAAGCGATGTAACAATTTGAAGTACATATTAAAAGTTAAAACATCCAAGTAGTTAACTCTACTCTACTATACGTACCTACTTAACTACGGAATTGTGGCGCTGATCTTTGTATCCAATTAGTAAATCGTAGGATCGTATAGCATTGTAATAGAAGTGATATTGTGCTTTGTGGCCGGAGTTGTATCGCGAATCGCGACCTCTGCCTGCCGTTGGAACTGGTTTGCTCTTATTTCTTTTCTTCTCAATAGCTGCGTCTGCGGTTTAGTGAACGGTCGTGTCGTTGCTTCGATAAAATGAATAAACTCTGTAATATTTCTGTTGCTGTTCTTTTAGCCGCGTTCATAGCCGTACAGTGTGACAAAACGCCAGCAGAACAATGCCCGGGTAAGAATTGTAATTACCTATTTTATATAGGAACCTAACAAGAAATGGTATTTTCTAATTGCCTCCTGCGTCTCTTGCACAATTTTTTCACAATAAGTATAAAACGCGCCTATCTTATTGCATTATCTTCGTGTTATCCTTACTAACAATAGTAGGGTAAGCGATATGACATCCTTATTTAATATTATAAATGCGAAAGTGTGTTGGCTTGCCCTTCAATACCGCAACAACGGAACAACAAAGCAACGGAACAACGGATTGACGTGATTTTTACATGGGTATAATTTGAAGACGATATAGGCTACCTTTTGTCCCGGAAAACACGTTGTTCCCGCGGGAATTTTTAAATCTTCCTAACTCCGAGCGGACGAAGTCGCGGGCAAAAGTAAGCGTAAAATAAAATAATAATGAAATACGTACTGTTATTTGTACAATGATGTAGGTTTTTCGAATGATGAAGATCATTGACCAAAATACGAGTGGATGGCAGGTAGGTATCTCGCCTGCATAATACCATAATACCTATGCATATTATGCCTACTTACCTAAGTACGTTAAAATCATAAGACAAACTTGCAATTACTTTAAGATTAAGAAGAATTAGTAAATTAAAGTTAAAAGAGTAGGTAGTTCAATCTTTGTGTATTGTTATTATTTGTTTGTATACTTAGTTACTTACTTATATTTCATTACTATATACCTAGGTGCCTACTTACATAAAAAGGTTTTTTAGAAATCTCGCTCTCTGTCCTCCAACCTCAGTTTATTTGTACACTTGGTATTCTATGCACCTGGAATTTATTCAGGGTTCAAAAATTCAGTTGAGCGGAAAAAAACAAGCGATGTCGGTAGATTCCAAATAAGGTACCTACCTACAATGCTTACAAATTACAATAAAATAAAAAGCTTCATTCCTCGAGGACCGGTTTTTTCAGAAGTTTGGTTCGAGAATGATGTTTTTGTTTTTGTTTGTAAAATCGGGAGTTGGACATTTTAACTTACGAGTAGGTATGTTATTTATTAGGGACCTCAACAACGCCCCCGAGTTAACAATTTTTACTGTGCGATCGATATCGGTGACAATAGCCCTAATACTGGCACCAAATATATAATTCTGTTTGGGTTATGCCGTCGTCCAAATTGAAGCTATTTAGGTAGGGGAAGGTGGGGACCCTTCGTACGGTTTCCACATTTTATTTTTTATTTTTTTTATTTTTTCATGAATCAATCACCTGACAGCTTAAACTTATAGTCTAACTATCTGATATTCATATAAAAAAATGACAGATGATTTCATCTGATGTTTCAACCATAACTATGGTTTAAACTAAATTTGGAATATGTACGAATCTGCCCCAACAATGGGGCACCTGTATACAGTGTCGGGGGTACCTTCGTTCGCTGTGGGGTAGTTCCGTAGGTGCGATTAAAACGACACATATAAATCAAAATTCTTTTATTAGCAATGAAATTAAACACAAAAATAAAGATTTAACTTCTATTAAACAAAAATAAAATACTTTTCTTATAGTCAACAAAAATTACATAGCTTTTCTTATGTAAAACAAAACTTAAATGACTTTCTTAAAATGAACGAAAATTAAATTACTTTCCTCTAACAATAAAACATAAAATTGCTTCATTTTCTACGTAAATTAGTTATCTTAAATTTAGAATCACATTTTTTAATCTCTGGTTCAATTAGCACTGCAAAAAGTGTTGTTAATTAGCAAGATAATAAAAACTATTGAACAGTAAAATTAGAAAAATTTATTGAAAAAGTGAAAAACTGTTAGAGGCTTAGGTTCAGGAAGAATAATTTCAACATCAGTTATATAAACAGTATGAATATCTTTAGCATTAGGGAAAACAAACGTCCACGAAAAGCCTGGCTTCTTTCTTAGATAAGATACCAGTCTGACTATAGTGGCCGACAACTTTTCCTACATAGTAAATAATACTTTTTTTCTTAGGGAACCTCACTAAAATAAACGAACTGTCTTTAATATTTTCTGGTATTTATTATTTCCAAATTTTCATGCTCGGTTTCATCTTCATCTGTGATAGAAGTTGAACTCTCATCAAATCTTATATCAGATCCATCACTTTCTTGCTTTCTTGTTCTTCGTTTTTAAATTAAAATCAGCTAAACTACGTTTTATTTCTCTTGCCCTAGCCCTTCTTTCCTGTTCTAGCTTTTTCAATTGTCTGCACCATGTTTCTGTGAAAAAATAATAAGAAATAGGTATTAAAATATATATAAATATAGGTACATCGACGATAGCAAAACATAGGACAAAGTTAATGCAAAAATTAGCAATTAGCACACTAGTACACTAACTCGTACCTACCTACCTTCCAGTTGGGGCACATTCGTACGCGTTCAAACGTGCCCCATCTAGTTCTGTCCGAAAGTACCCCACTAACTAAATAACAACAAAATATTACCTCTTTTAATATTAATAGAAAAACGTCATAAATTGAGTATTGAAAACGTATCTTAAGTATATTTTGCTACTTACTGATAGAATACTCTACACGAAAACTTATTTTATCTAAGGTAACAATAGACAAAAACATTGATCAAAAAATTACTTACCGAGCGCGAAAACACGTTCGTGCCTGTCACTTCACCCTCACCAGTGCGAATGGCGCGATATTACGTTGACATAAAGTTTGTACCTCGACTCACGCACACATATAAAAGTAAGACCGTACGTTGTTTCGTTCAAGTTTTATTTTGACTGTATGAATGTGCCCCGCGTACGAAGGGTAACGATCTTCCCCTACATAGAAACAATTATTAGGTGGTAACAAAATCTAAAAAGTATAATTTACGTAAATACTTGCTTATCTACGTACAAAAACATTATAACCTATTACGTGACCTTAACACGCACGGGCTACACGCGCGAATTTTTATACTTAGGTATCTACAAAAAATTATTACGTACATACCTATTTAGTATTACCTAAGCTGTTCTTTTTACATTATTTATTTTTTATTCGATGACAAAATAGTCCTTGACTGCGATCTCATTTGATGATAAGTGACGATGCAGTCTAAGATGGTAGCGAGCGTGCTAACTTGGAAGGGGTATGGCAGCGTACATTCAACCCATACCCCTAGTCTGTTTCTACGCGCCATCGTACCGGAACGCAAAATCGCTTGGCGGCACGTCTTTAACGCTAGGGTGGTTACTAGCCACTGCCAAAGCCTCCCAACAGACCAGACCAGAGACAATTTAGAAGTTATAAATTCCCAAATTGCCCCCGCCGGGATTCGGAGCCGAGACCTTCCAGTTGTAAGACTACAGCGCTGACCACTACGCCAGGGAGGTCGTCCAACCTGAATCTGACTACGGCAAAGGCGGAAGGGTTATGTTTTAGCAGTAGCTGTATCTATGTACGTGTCTGTTTAGATCTAGGTACTTAGTTCTAACTAGCGCTTAAACTACTGAGCCGATTTTGATGGATAAATGAGATTTCGATTGTGATAACTGATCTAAAAAATCAACATTATAACGGATTTTACATCCATACCACCCATTTTTTACCCATTTTCCGTAGTTTTCCTTTTCCTTATTATTGTTCTAGAATTCAGATCCATAACTTGACGGCCGATACTATCAATTTATTACGACATTGTCTAGAAATACCCTACTTCAAATAAAATCTGTACTATTTTTTTGATTATGTGACCAAGTAGTAATAGCCGCCTAGCGGTTAGCGCTTGTTCGCTTTAGGACAGATTCGCTTTACGACAGATTCGCTTTACGGCAGATTCGCTTTACGGCAGATTCGCTTTACGGCAGAAGTACAGTGAACTCGAATATATATAGATAGATTTTTGTTTAAAATTAATAATACATTAAACAAGTTAGTACATTAATGCTAATAGATGGCGCTGTATTTACTGTCGGTCAAGTCATGTTAAAACGGTTTTGCGTCAACTATTATTATTTTTTATTACGTCTACTGTTAAAAGTTAATTATTACAATATATAACTAGTGGTTCGCCCCGAACTGAGAGTAAGCCTCTAAAAATACTATTTTAGCCACTATATATTTTGAATATAAGCTTCTAATTTCATAACTCGGCACCTTTAAAATTTACTGAAGCATCAATAATTATAATTTATAACACATCCTATATTGTTCTATCATCAAAATGTACCTAATATTAGCATCAAAAAAAAATTCAATTTTTTTTTTACTTACTTTTTTTTTGTAAGCTTTAGGTAGGTTTACGATCCCAACAGAACCTAAGTGCCCGGCCTTCGGCCGGGCACCTGAATATTCATGTATAACCCTAACCTAACCTAACTTTAGTTTAAAGAAAAAATTCAAATGACGGACAAGTGCAAATTCACTCAAGTAGACTCGGAGACCTCGCTTCGCTCGGTCAATAATAATTATATAAAGGAAAGTTTTCCTTGGAGTGGAGACCATATTTTATCTCGACCTGTACAATTTTTGCCGTAAAGCGAATCTGCCGTAAAGCGAATCTGTCGTAAAGCGAATCTGTCCTAAAGCGAATAAGCCGCGGTTAGGACTACGGTCTCATAGGAGACCGTACATAGGCTCCAGGTATACAAGTACGTAGGGTCACAGGTTCCATCCCGGGTTTTTTTTTTAGTTTTGTAAAAAAAAATGTAGGTAACCCATTTGTAGCGTATTGGCCACAAATGTGGGGTAGGCAAATAATATACAGCTGCCAGGATGAATGGACAGGCAGTCTGATATAAGTGTAACATAATGGTTATGTAATACATAAGCATTGTGTTGGTTTATTGGTACTCTTTGGTACTGGACGAACCAATACTTGAATACACCATCAACGTTGATTGACGACGTGGTAAAAACAAAGAGATTAGAGAGTACGTAGGGACTTCAGGAAAAATTCACCTGTTTAAAAAGGTTAACTACGTACCTACTGCTATAAAATAATAAACAACAAAAACAAAGTAGCGAACGTAAACTTAATTATAGATATGTTTATAGCAGCGAGGAACAGGAAGTGGGTAAGTATAATATAATATATCCTATCTACTTGGATACTTACGGCAATCTGAATAGTACCTAGGAAGCTTAAAGAATATGTCATTAAATATTTAAAAACCTACTTGGTACACTTCTATATAGTTATTATGTACCTTTTTATTTATACACATAGCATTTATTTATTCATCAACAAAATTCAAAGACATCACAAGATCTAATAACAATAATTGCTTATACAAACACTTATACCGATTTTTAGGATCAATATTGGCTGTCTTACTAGATTTTGTCGAGTTACTAAGTAGTAACTACTAAGTAACTACTTAGTAACTACGAGAATGTTCATATAGTCGCGTCATCTATACATCTATACAAATGAATAAAATTGAAGTGTCTGTTTGTAATATCAAAGGAACAGCTTTTTACTAACTGCATACGAAAGTAAATATGATACCTACTTATAACAAGAAAACAATTCCAGGACCCAACTCCTCAAACTGATGCTGCAATAGTTCTGCCCACCTAAACTGTGGGGATTTAGGAACTGTGGATTATGAATAGTTTTTGTAGGTACCAAGTAGAGACTACTTCGTTGAATTCCAGGCTCTGTGCGAATTTAGGAACTGTCGATTGTAAATTGAAGAAGCGGACGAAGTCGCGGGCGTTGGTTAGTTCCTACTAAATAAATATGTAGGTATACCTTCGTACTTTGTGGGAAAACGTCCATCAGTATAACTAATAAAATATTTTATGTAGATGTGTAAATAATAATTACTAAAATATCAAAATAATTATTCAGAACTCAAGGTTTAATTGCTGCTAACCATTTTCGACGATGAGATATTTTAATAATATCATGTACTTACTAGAACTATAGATAAACTTTGAATATGTGTTTTTTTACTATTGGTACTTAAATACATTTCAAGTATATCTTAAAAAATATAAAATAAAATATTAAAATATTCTTTATATTAAATTATAATTATAAATAAATAAATAAAATTGAAGTGTCTTTTATTAGTAATATTAAAATAACAGCTTTTTACTAAATGCACTTGAAAGTACTTATAACAAAACATCAATTTACTAAATTTTTGTCTGACTATTTGTTTGCTGGAGCCCGGAACAAATAGTCAAAAATCACGGGAACGCCTGGACCGATTTTGACGGAACTTTCACTGGCAGATAGCTGATAGTAATGCCATAAGGAGTAACTTAGGCTTATATTTAATCGACTTTCAAAAAAGGAGGAGTTATTTCTTTTTCTAATATACTTATGGGCATCGATATCTCCGAGATTTCTGAACTGGTTTGCGTTAATTTTTTTTTAATCGATAGAGAAACTTTGTCAGATGGTACCATAAAAATCTTAGGTTACAACTCCCTAACCCTGATGTTGCAGAGGTCCTGCCCACGTAAACTGTAGGAATTTAGTAGAAAATTGTCGATTATTAATAGATAGAGTCTATTCTTTCCGTAATCCCGTAGCAAAACTACAAGGATCTCAGGAACTCTTATAGTTTCGCCAAGTTTGTCCGTCTATCCGCAGCATATCTCAGAGACTATTGGTACTAAAGAGCTGTAATTTGGCAAGGTTGTTGTATTGTAAAGTTGCACATTTGTGTAAGTTTAATTTATTACTTGAATATAATTTTTCAAATATTGTTTACAGCTCAAAACTTCGAAGATCTTCAGGACAGGATCCAAGTTCTGCCGTGCGGCAAGACGCGCTGCAAGCTTCGTAAAGGCACTAACACCACCGTTATATTTAACTTCAAACCATGTACGTTTAATTTATACTTACATAATTGAAAAAAACGAGTTATGAAGTTGAAATGGCAAAGGACGGAGTACAAAGTTCGATGAACCGATGCATGTTGGGTTTTCAAGGCGTTGGAAACGGAATTTACTTTACAACTCTTTCTGCAACGTGCAACGTCCAAACACGTTGATTGTGTGTGTGTGTGTGTGTGTGTGTGTGTGTGTGTGTGTGTGTGTGTGTGTGTGTGTGTGTGTGTGTGTGTGTGTGTGTGTGTGTGTGTGTGTGTGTGTGTGTTTGTTACTCCTTTACGCCACAACGCAGGAACCGATTTTGGCTTAAAACATAGACTACATTTTATCCCGGAAAATTCAAGAGTTCCCGTGGGAATCAAAAAACCTTTATCCACGCGGACGAAGTCGCGGGCATCATCTAGTTTTGTTCATAAAATGATACTCACCTACCTACTCACTAAATAGCGACTATAGGTACCCAGCGCTTTTGTTACTTTTCTTTTATGGTTCGTTTGATACGAGTTTTTCTCATAATGTATTATAATGTATAATGTAATGTATAATCGCGGGGGAAAATTGTATCTATGGAAAGTTTTTGCAATACTAGCAATTAATAAGCTATTTCTTGCCGCTCGCATTCGAGAAACTCTTGTGTAACTGTGGGGTTAGTATGAGATTTATCGTATTCGTATACTATGAAATTAGCGTCGAAGTAAAATGAACCATAAACACATAGGATTAGAGCTCAATTTCGTGCATGCATTCTTATACTTTTACGTATACGGATACGCTCCAAACTAAAATCGATTGTACTGAATTTGTGACTTTAAAGCAGTACTTTTAAGGTTCATTTTACTTTGACGCTAATTCGTATACGAATTCGATCAATAAACGGCTGCCCCATTTCAAAACCTAGTAAGTGTAATTGACAAAATTTTACAGGAGACCAAAAAAATACGTTTTGTGTTAGATGGCTTAGCGAAGTAATAAATATATCCAATATAAGCTTTCAAAGTAATTTATTTAGGAAACATTAATTCATTCACGAATAATGAAGAGAATCAGAAGGGCTCCCAAAAATATGTTTTTTGGTCTCCTGTAAAATTTTGTCAATTACACTTACTAGGTTTTGAAATGGAGCAGCCGTAAATCTTATGCTATTTTAACCCCACTGACGCCTTAGTCAAAAAAAAAACGGTTAATTTTCAGCAACCGAAGTGAAAACGCTGACAAACGATGTGTACGCACTGATAGCTGGGCTGCCGCTGCCGTTCATCGGCGTGTCGGGCGTGAGCGCGTGCCCGCAGGTGAAGCGCGCGGACACCGGCGAGCCCGCGCCCTGCCCGCTCGCGCCCCACCAGGAGTACGTCTACACCAACCAGTTCCCCATCGAGTCCTACTACCCGCGGGTGCCGCTGCGCGTGCACTGGAGCCTCAACGATGGCACCAAAGACATCCTCTGCTTTGAAGTGCCCGCCGTCATATCGTAGGGATAAAGTAATTAAGTAACAGCGATTCCATGCGGTACGTTGCGGAACCGCAAAGTTGTGATTTTGTCGCACTGGAAGCTATGCTGATCATCTCAAGTGACATTGTGATATATCGTGACAAGACGTGATATAATGTGTTTCAGCACTTAACTTGTTTGTGCGCTAAGTACACGTCACCGTGTGACAAATTGTGATCCGTCAAAATCACTACTTGCCGATCCGCAACGCGCATTGTGGCATAAATATCGCTACAAGATAGGTCTTATGACATAACGACGGTTAACCGCCAAGATATTCTAACTCAAAATGTCAAAAGCTTGCACAAGCCACAAAAAACATTATATTTTTGTTAGTGTGCAGATAATTATGATTAAAACAAAAATACAGTTCGTTTTAATTTACGATAGGTATTAATTTTATGTAGGAGAATTTTCTATAGTGTTAGATAGAATTTTTTTTGCAGAATCAGTAAAAAAGCAGTTTGACTAAAAATATTAGATACGAGCTCTTGGTGGTTAATCGTCGATAAGCGACTGTTACTACGTGTTATACGTGACGCAATGCGCTATATAAATGCTGCAGAGGGTTTATTGTTGACTTGGCTTGGATTTGAGACACAGTGTCACCTTAGTTAGCTTAGACCTCTGATTCGCTGAATTTATGGCACTCTTGCTGCATCTATGCATTTTAACCAATAGAAGAACAGCACCAGCCATTCAGAGGTCATTACGGTAATTACACTGCTGCAATCCTTTATTCATAGCAATACCGCACTGCGATATACACAATATATCTAATAATCGAATAAAACTGAATCTGTGTAGAAGGTTTTATTCGATTATTATGAAACAACACAATAAAATTCATTTTAAATAGTACCTATAATATTCCTCACTTGTAATAACAAGATTTTAATTTTAGCCTACTCATAAGTAGTTTAAGAAGTCTACTTGTTTTATGTTTTTTTTCAGTACATTTGCTCGTAAAATGGATTTCATTTAATGGCTGTCAAAACTGTGATATAAACTTTTACCGATCAGTTACCTAGACGTTTAGAATATCTAACATTGGTAAATAAGCCGTGTGGTAAAAGTAGCCGAGGACTAGCGCCTCCTTCTAACTTTATCAATCTTAAAATAACTAGTGGTTCGCCCCGAACTGAGACCTCGCGGTATCCCATAATTCTGTTTTACCGATGGCAAATACAGCGCCATCTATTAGCATTATTGGGAAGCTATAGAATCTATTGGCATTAAAAGTTAAATAATTTAGTTTCTTTATAATATTTATCTAATTTTAGTATTTGTTGTTCAAGTACAGGATATAACTGAATTTACAAACAAGTTTCAGTTTCTAATATATTATAGTTTTTGACATATGGCTCAAATTAAATCTACACTTTGAAAGCCCCCCATTTCGTCAATTTTAAGGGAAAAATAAAAAAAATATATTTTTGTACTCTGTTCAAAACCTTCTTTAAAAAGATATATCGCAAGTCTATGTAACGCAACAAAAAATATTTTACTTCACACACGTTTCTATGAGAACCCCCCTGAAATAAAGATTTTTATAATTTTTTATGCAATATTCGGCTAAAGGCCATCAGTTTATATATTAGTATCACCTTAAATTTGAAGTATTTACGTTCAGTAATTCAGAAGCTATAAGGCTCTGACAGGCGGACGGACAAGTGCAAATTCACTCAAGTAGACTCAGAGACCTCGCTTCGCTAGGTCAATAAGGCTCTGACAGAAGAACGGACGGACGGACAAATGCAAATTCACTCAAGTAGACTCAGAGATTTCGCTTCGCTCGATCAATAAAATCAATGTGTCTAACATTACTAACTTGCTTAGACGATTTAACCAAAATAATGGTCTAACTTGCGAGTGAAATCATGCCAGTTGTCATTTGTTACCAACATAGTCGCAAGAATTTATTGGAACTGCAGTATACCTATTCACATAATTATGATAAGGCTTCAAAATTTTATAGTTGTATGTATGCATGCATGTATGTATGAATGTATGTTATTTTGTATACATGTTTGATCACACATTTCTCCGAAACTCCTCTTAATAGATCGGATTTTGATCATTCTTTTTTTATTTATTTACTGCAAGGGAACAGTAGGTATAGTAATGTTTTCATCAAAATCAGTTCAATAGTTTTGAAGATATGGACACTTTTGCCGTTTCAGTTATTCTTTATTTCGGTACCTATATTAAAGTTTGTTTAATTTTTCTTGAATTATAGCTTGTTAGTTTAAAATTGTAGGTACTGAAATTATTTGAACGAGTATTTCCCATGTATGTTATAAAAGTACCTACTATAAAATAACTAGTTATAATATTTACAAAGCGAAAGACCACGGTACAGGCACATGAATGGTAAAGGTTACATACAAGTGATCATTATATTTTATTGATTTTACCGTTTTACTAACAAATGTACTTACATACCTACAGAAAAACTTTTTATGATATACGCGCGCATTGAAATATAAACTCTCGAAGTAATTATAATAATTAACGTTGAATATTAAAATTAATATTTATTACTAGTAAGAATACTTCATAATATAATGCGCTTCGGGTGTTTGTTGTTATTATACGCACTTATATCATAAATATCTGACTATTAAGTTGTAGGGTTAAAGCACGTTTGATTTGTAAATCCTATTTTATATCATAGAACAAAACGTCGTAAGAATAAAAATTACATTTTATTACTAAAACCTACTTATTACTTACCTACCCTTATTCTAAACTTTAATACTTATATTTAACAATATCGATGTACGTTCACAGTGTATGTTTTGCATTTTTTTGTTCATCATTCTTAGTAGGTAGGTAAATTCCTATGAGAGATCTAAACATTTTCTCCTCTTAATCATTACTATTATGGAGAGAGATTAACTCCGGGCGGACGAAGTCACAGGCATGTACATATTAGTGAATACTTAGTAATTAGGTAGAAAAAAAATTAAAAAAATTACCCAATTATGGTATCTTCGCAGGCACCTCAAAACAGATAATATCCTTGTCTTTATGTACCAGTGACCAGTGCACTTTGAGTTCTATAGAGGGATAGAAACTTAATATTGGGAAGGAATCCTTGTAGATATATTTGGTTCCCGCTTGAAGAGGACAGGAGACTTTCTCGCCGGCCTCGTTCTCGAGCTTGTCGCATATCGCCTCGCCGTCCACACCCACGAAGGGAAACTCCACTCCGGCTATGGTCGCTGTGACGTGGTTCTTCACCTTCTTCATCTCAGTCGCTGAAACGGTTAATTTTCATCAGTAACATATCGCTCATTTGCGACAAGGGTGACTTAATTCAAAATTCACCAATTTTAGTGTCGAAAATTTATACTTTTTGCTATAAAAACAACATTACACTAAGCACAAAATAATAAGAGCGAGAGAGATTGTGACTTAATGCACTGTCGCTTTGTTGGCCGCTGAGTTGTTTCGAGACCGTAGCATCCACAAAACATTACTCTCTAACGAGAGAATTCTCTCGTCGCCGATTTTGAATTATGTCACCCTTGTCGCAAATGACCGATATCATACATCATACCTACACAATATAGGTGTATAATATATATTATATATAAATGCTCAACATCCAATATTATATTATAATGCAAAATTAAGTAGGTACTGTATGAAATGTTTCTGAATCCATACTTTTGTAGTAAAAATATAAAATAATATACTTTGATTACAAAAGTATGGATTCAGAAACATGTCATACAGTACCTATTTAATTTTGCATTATAATATAATATTGGATGTTGAGCATTTAAATCTATTATTTTTTTATCCTAAAGAGGGTGAAAAATAAAATTAATAGATTTAGTTCCTTAAGTTGTTCTTGTAACTGTCGAATACAGCGGTAGTTTAAACTAAAAAAAGGGAAAACCCAAAAGAACAGTTGAAAAAACGAGAAAATCAAAATAGGTTATTTTGTATAGGAAGATATAATATTATGTAATCACTACTTTGGAATATTTTTAATAGATAGCGGGAGCAAAGTCATAGATAAGGCGAAGCCGCGGCTAAAACTTGTTTCCATATAGATGTTACTTCGCTGGGTATTTACTATTTACAATCGGTATTTACAATCAAGTTGGCATATTTGAAGATTTTTGAACATTTTTGCTACAATATAATTTTCAGTCAGCTCTATACGCGTTGAACTCTAGTTTATGGAAACTCCCTATACGTAGATTACTGATGTATATAGCTTGGCAAACTTATGACTGTGCCTGTGGTAGAAGCACCACAAAGCAGTCTATTATAAAGTCAACATTTTATGGTCAACATTCAAAACAGAATTGATTCTGATACTACTTGCGAATTTCGCCACACGCTGAAATAAGCTTGTCAGGGTATACGCTGGATTTTTCTGAAGAGGGATTGCGTAGGTACATTTGTATTCAAAGTGCTCGCTTAGTACGAATAATGTAGCGTGAAAGAATACTATCTATACAAATAAATAATGCTGAAATGTCTATTGTCTATTTGTAATATCAAAATAACAGCTTTTGACTAAATCCATGAATGTAAGTAAATCAGTGAAGTAAATACTGTTCTTATAACAAAAAACAATTTTAAAATTTTTGTCTGTCTGTCTGTTCATCTGTATGCCTGTTTGTTTGTTGCCGCTAGTCTCGGGAATGGCTGAACCGATTTTGACGGGATTTTCACTGATAGGCAGCTGATGTTATCGGGAGTAATATAGGCTGCTTTTGTAACCAACTTTCGAAAAAGGAAAGAAGTTGTGTTTTTCTACCTATGTATATCGATATCTTCGTGATTTCTAAACCGATTAGTTAACTTAGAGCAAGTAATGAACCTATGTAATTCATAGGTTCATTACTTGCTCTAAGTAGAGTAATCTCTAGAATTACTTGGTGCAGAACAATCACGTACCAGTGTGGAGACAGTAATCCTGTATTTCTGCTGGCTGACAAAATTACTAGTTTATTTTTTAACATAGATAATATAATTTAAGGGTTTATTATTGTTCGGAACTGTTTTACATAATTACGTACCAGGAGTGAAAGTAATAGTAATATGTTGATTGGTCCCTTTCTTGAGGCGACACGGGAGTTTCTTGCACGGCGTTAACTGGACATTGTCTTTCAAATCAAATGACTGCCCTGGAATTGAGAAATACGTCGATTATTTATTTATAAAAAAATTGCTTAGATTTTAAAAGATCAAAGTTAAGAAATAGGTATTTGATGTTTATAATACCTATTTCTTAACTTTGATATTTTAACCTGTTGGTTAAAATATTATTTTTAACACATTTGCTCCTAAAAGGGATCTTATTGTACCGCAGTCAAAATTGTAAATAAGACTTAATACAGCACACAGTTGCCACCTAGAAATATCATACGGAAAATATAAAATCGCACGTGTTCACAGTGTATAACAATCGGAAAACTTCTAATTTAGAAATTATAAATTCCCAAATTGCCCCCATCGAGAATCGAACCCGAGACCTCCAATTATAAGACCACAGCACTCACCCCTGCACCAGGGAGGTCGTCAGGGAGGTTCTTTGCTATAAAATTATCATTTTAGACAACCCAACAAAAAAAATTAAAATCAGGTACATGTGTACTTAATTATTAATTCTAACCACCTAAAAATATGCCTTTATACCTATTTAATTAAATTGTACTTTATATAACAAGGTATAATCTACGTTATGCTTTCCTGTCTACTCATTGTTCTGAACACAGATTACTATAGATACTACGTATGTTCTGAGTTATGTAGTAGCTATACTTAACACAACACATATCTTAGAACAATAATTCTAAAAATACTTCAGATACGTCATAAAGTAATATTTATACATATATTTGGAGATACTTGACTCTAGGAAGCGTTTGGCAATGCAATATTAATTTTATTGAACACTGATAATGACCTTCGCAAAATCTACCGCGACTTTTTTTCACGTCATCATGACAACTACGCAAGAGCCCAGGATAGCCAGACCTTCGACATTTTATAAAAGCTGAAAGTTTTTCTGTGCATGTCCCCTATACAGGTAAGAACAACCAGCGACTATGGAGTTTGGGTTGTGGTTACTTTGGCAGATAACAGATAGTAAAGGTATACAAAATAGTACCTAAAATTCGTTAAAGTATAAAGCTCAATTTTTTTATATTTTCTTCGGGATAACTTTAGAAATCTCGTCATCCATTGCCGGGCACTTATGACAGTTACTTCCCCCTGCCGGACACCCCTAAACTTTAATAAATTATAATTATACTTTCGTTATAGTATAAAAGCTAAATTTTATATATGTTACTTGGGGACCTATAAAAAAATGTTACCTCAATCTAAATTTAATCAATTTAAATCTTTCTCGAAGGGAATCCCGCGGTTGAACAGCTGTTATAACCTCGCGCTCGCACCTAGAGCGGACTTTCAATGTGTCTGGCAAGGTGTAAAAACCATCAAAACTGTCCAGCTTTTGAGGTAACATTTTTTTATAGGTCCCCAAGTAACATATATAAAATTTAGCTTTTATACTATAACGAAAGTATAATTATAATTTACTAAAGTTTAGGGGTGTCCGGCAGGGGGAAGCAACTGTTATAAGTGTCCGGCAAAGGATGACGAGATTTCTAAAGTTATCCTGAAGAAAATATAAAAAAATTGAGCGTACTTTACTTTAACAAATTTTAGGTACTATTTTGTATACCTTTACTATCTGTTATCTGCCAAAGTAACCACAACCCAAACTCCATAGTCGCTGGTTGTTCTTACCTGTATAGGGGACATGCACAGAAAAACTTTCAGCTTTTATAAAATGACGAAGGTCTGGCTATCCTGGGCTCTTGGGCCATACAAAAATAAATACCTATAGGTACTTAGCTTCTAAGCATTAGGTTTTTATAAAATAAGGTAACTAACTAGTGACTATTGTTCGGCCTCTCTCACGCTGTTAAGCATTTGTCATCTTATAAATAGATATTATGTAAGCCTCAAAGACCAAATGGCAAATTCGCTCATTGAGCGAAAAATCTGGTTCCAAGGCGTTTTATTAACGGGGCATTACGCCAAACACGCTCTCTGCTTACCATAGTTTAACCCAGTAAACAGATATATTTTCAACAAAAAAAAATTTGTTTAGCTATTTCGATAGTTGAAGTTTATTCAACAACTTTATATATGATACAAGTATAATACTTATTGAGAAAAAAAATTTCAAATATCACTAAGAACTCACTTTTACTAGAAAAACTGCTTCTGGAATTTCCATGAGCGTGAAATGTTCTACTGATATAAACCAGAAAAATAATTTATTTTTCAAAAGTAAAGGAATCAAAGTATATTCAGCAATTTTTATTTTAGACTTACATCTTTTCATTATTTAATGAAAAATATAATCATAAAACTCTCTTATAAATTAGTATGGGAAGCGGTATATTCGGCGACGCAAGCGGCCGCAAGTCAATCGCTTTCGGGCTTTCGAGGTGGAAGGACGCTTCTCGGCGCACGCGCCGCAGCTCAGTTTATTTACGCGCGAATTTGTATGTCGATAGTGGAATCCGTTCGGAGAAGTATCAAAATCGAGGAAGAAGGTTTGTATTTTTATGTAATTTTGAATTTGTTTTTTTCTTAGATTTTTATATATACTATTATACTTATATAATGTAGTACCTACCTATAGCGCAGCACTTGTAATGTAGACGAGGTCCCAGGTTCGATTTTCGGGTCGGGTCACAAAATGTACCTACCTATTGGATTTTTTGTCAAGAAATTCGCAGTAGGTAGGTATCTACCTATCAGCCTAGTACTTATACTTATTGGATTTTTCTGTCAAGAAATTCGCAGTAGGTACCTAACTATAAGCCCGGAGTTCTCTGGTCGTATCAGATTTCCGTCCCATCGGGCTATGAGAGTGAGGGAATAGAGATAAGTAGGTTTTATAATTTGCTCAAATGTGTTAACTTTATACCATCAATTTCATACTTTTATTTGATGGTAGTGTGACTAGTACCTACCTAAATTTTAATTAATTTGATTGATCGTGTAAGAATCTGATGACATTAATGTCAAAGTAAAATGAACTTAATTTGTATATTCATAAAGTCGCATATTCAGTACAACTGATTTTAATTTGGAGTGCGTCGTAACTCGTATGACGTATAAGAATGCATAGGTACATGAAATTTTTTTAATCCATGACAAGATAGGTAGTCCATGATTGCGATCTCACCCGATGGTAAGTGACGATGCAGTCTAAGATGGTAGCGGGCTAACTTGGAAGGCGTATAGGAGTGTAAATTTATCCCATACCCCTAATCGGCTTCTACACGCCGTCGTGCCGGAACGCTAAATCGCTTGGCGGCACGTCTTTGACGGTAGGGTGGTAACTAGCCACGGTCAAAGCCTCCCACCAGACTAGATCAGAGACAATTCAGAAATTATAAATTCCTAAATTGCCGCCGCTGGCAATCGAACCCGAGACCTCCCAGTTATAAGACCACAGCGCTCACCACTGCGCCAGGGAGGTCATCAAAATGTAGTAGGTACCTACTATAGTTTATCGTATAAGAATTTGATGACATTAGTGTTATAGTAAAATGAATGCATACATGAAATTTTTTTATTCGATGACAAGATAGCCCTTGACTGCGATCTTACCTGATGGTAAGTGACGATGCAGTCTAAGATGGTAGCGGACTAACTTGGAAGGGGTATAGTAGTATAAATTCAACCCGTACCCCTTATCGGTTTCTACACGCCGTCGTGCCGGAACGCTAAATCGCTTGGCGGCACGTCTTTGACGGTAGGGTGGTAACTAGCCACGGTCAAAGCCTCCCACCAGACCAGACCAGAGACAATTTAGAAATTATAAATTCCTAAATTGCCCCGCTGGCAATCGAACCCGAGATCTCCCAGTTATAAGACTACACACACACACACAGCGCTCACCACTGCGCCAGGGAGGTCGTCAAAATGTAGTAGGTACCTACTATAGTTTATCGTATAAGAATTTGATGACATTAGTGTTATAGTAAAATGAACCTAATTTGTATGGACATAAAGTCACATTTCAGTACAACTGATTTTAATTTGATGTATAAGAATTATTAAATTGAAAGATTGAGCTCTAATGCAATGAAATTAGGGTTCATTTTACTTTGACGCTAATGTCATAGAATATGTAGGTGTACTATACTAGCTGATGCCTGCGTCTTCGTCCGCATGGGAAGTCTTTGATTTTTTGGAATAGGTACAAAGTAGCCATCGGTTGGGCTATCATTGGGGGTTCGTCGATTGACTCGGCTACCGACTCACCGCATCAATTCCCCGCCCGCCCTCTTAGGTACCTAGGTACTTCGTTTCGGCTTTCATAAGAGTCATACCGTGATGTTGATAGTAGCCTATAACCTTTCGCAAGAAAGAAAGTGGCTATCAAATGTAGCATTTTTCATAACCGACTGGTAGTTCCAGGGATTAGCGAATTATATCTGTGTGTGTGTGTGTGTGTGTGTATGTGTGTGTGTGTGTGTGTGTGTGTGTGCGCGCGCGCTTATGTGTGTGCGAGTATGTGTCTATTTGTGTGTGTGTATGTTTTTATGTATGTATGTACATATGAATGTATAATTCGTCAGTTCGTCCGCTCAAATAGTTGTTCATTTGTTTTAATTTTTGTACTAAATTAAACAACGGAAAATCGAAATTCTTATAGATTTACTCATGTAAATCATCACTTTATATATGGAACATATCGTCGGGTATAGTGCAAATCCGCGTAACTAGCATTGGTTAATTCCGCGTATCTGACAAATGTAGCCAATTTAAGATTTCACGGGCATGGTACGCAGGATCCCGATTGGCAGCGACCTCTTTCACGCCTGTTTCAAAAACAACACTGCGTATCTACTGCCGGCAAGTGCCGATACCGGATATGTGATCGGCGGTGACATTTTCTTAATTGAATATCATTATTGAATACAGTTTTAATTTATTTTGAGGTTTCTTTTCATCCTAACCTTGCTAATGACTACACTTTTTTACAAAAAATAACTGAATATTATAAAGCAAGCATGTGTAAGTTACCTATTTCAAATAAATACGTTTAATGGAACCGATACGCGTAGAAAATACTCTACTAAAATATGTTCAACAATACATATACCTTGGCAAACAAATTTCATTTAAAAAACCAAGACACAGAGACGAACTGGAAAGACGCATTAAAATCATATGGAACAAATTTTGGGCATATAAGTACGTACTGAAGTCAGATTTACCGATTAATTTAAAAACAAAAATAATGAACTCTTGTTTACTACCTTGCCTTACTTATGCTAGCCAAACCTGGATTTTCAACAAATATACGAAAAATAAGATCCAAACTACTCAGAGAGCAATGGAACGCAGCCTCCTTGGTCTGCGCAGAGTACACAAAACTAGAAATGTTACTATAAGAAAGAAAACCAAAGCTATTGATGCTCTAAAACATTCTATGAAGCTAAAGTGGAAATAGGCAGGCCATTTAATTAGATATACTGACAAGAGATGGACAAAAACAGTAACAGAATGGTGTGGTCCAGTTGGTAAACGAAAAAGAGGCAGACCATTAGAAAGTTGGGACAAAGAAATAAAAGAAATCGGAGGAATTGACTGGACAAAAAAGCCTATTGACAGGAAAATTTGGACTAATCTGGAGGAGGCCTTTACTCAACGAGAGATCCTTAATTATTTTGTAGTATATTGACCTGACATTTAAAGTTTTTTTTGACATACAAAATACAATTTTTTTTAATTTTTTAATCATAACATTAATCATAAAGTAGCCAATTTAAAAATTTAATAACTAATTATTTTATTAATTAATTAGATTTAAATGCATGTTTAAAATGTAAAATGTTATTATATGTATTGTATTAATATTCATGTAACTGATTAAGGATGAATAAAAAGGCTTTTTTATTTATTTATTTAATGGAACCGATACACGATGCTTGCCCAACTTCTCTCATGTTCCATCAGAAGGCAAGCGTCACGCATCGCTTTCATGGTTTTTATTTAAGCCCACCCGACTTCAACAAACGTGTACAAACTAAAATTATTTTTATATAATTTGTAGTGGCGTACGAAGTTAATTTTTTTAAAAGAATTTTTATTTAAGGTTTTTAGTGTAGCTTGTCCCTGCTGTCTTTCTTCCTTCCCTCCAACGCTAGGCTACTAATGTAGTCTATACTCTATACTTAGTACACTACTCTGCAGTATCAGAACTAAGGAGCTAGGACAACCCAAAACTCCATGATGTAGTTTATGCTTTGTGATAAGCATATCAATTCGTAATCGATAGTTTCTATATCCCCACAATTTCTGTGGAAAGTACCCCTGCAGCATCAGGCTTAAAGAGTTGAAGGTAAAAAAAATTATGGGACCACCTCAAAAGCTTCCTCTATCGATTAAAAAAATCACGCGAATTGGTCCAGAAATCCTGGAGTAATCGGTGGACATACATAGAAAATGAAATGAGTGTTATTGTGAGTAAGTTAGTAATAAAGTGCTGATTTTGCTCTTTCAATAAGAATATGTAACGGGCGTCAGTATGTAGCAAATCCTTGAACGTTAACAGTATAACGTCCGGAATAGTGCAAAACCGCGAATGTGCCATTGGTAAAAGGCGCGTATCTACACTAGACCAAGTTTAACAGGGGAAGGTTAAAACTTTATAAGTTTCTTATTTCTACGGCTAATGGGCTAATTTTTACACAGAGAGTGTGTTCATTCATGTATTCTATGTATTAATAAAAGTAGATATCTTTTAAAGTGATTAGTTTAGTTGCTACGGCACTTACGCGGTTCTGATTTAACCACAAACGTATGAAAATGGAGTCTAATTCCGCGTTCCGCGGTTTTGTAATCAAACAAGTAATAATGTTACAAAATAAAATTTAATAATCAAAACAAAACATGACATTCCAAATCTACTCAAAAGAATGTATCTCCAAGAGCATAATTAGATAAATAAAACAAAATCAAAAAGCAACTTTTCTCTAATGTCTTTTAGAAATATAAACACTGATAATACGATAATATCAATCGTAGTTTAATTAACTCTTACATTCTATTCAGCCTGTATCAGTCATTTCAATTGCCTTATTAGAATAGTATTACTCGTAAATATTTAAATTAAAAAAAATCTATATAAAGTAAAAGCACTTCCCCTGCTCAAAAAACTTATTAAATATTTTTGAGGAATAAACGTGATCCCAGTTTATAGTTAACCGCCTTCTAAGAAGGAGGAGGTTATCAATTCGGCTGGTATCTTTTTGTTCTATGTATGTCCACCAATTACTCCGGGATTTCTGGACAGATTCACCTGATTTCTTTTTTAATCGACAGAGGAAGTTTTCGAGGTTGTCCCATATTTTTTTACCTTCAACTCCTTAAGCCTGATGCTGCAGGGGTAATTTAGAGGTACTTTAGGTCTTAGCTCTTTAATGCTGCAGGGTAGTGCCTACCTAAAGTGTGAGAATTTAGAAACTGTCAGTTTCGAATTGATATTGTTGGCTAAGCATAGACTACATCATGGAACTCTAGGCCCAAGATCCTCAATCCTGAGACTGCCCACCTAAATTGCGGGGATGTAGGAATTGTGGATTAAATTGTGGAAAAACCAATACCTACGGTACTTATTAACAATCCACAATTTCTAGTCTATACTTGGGTATAGACTACATTAGTGGCGTAGCGTTGGAGGGAAGGGAGAAAGACAGCAGGCACAAGCTACAATAAAAAAACTTAAAATAAAAATTCTTTTAAAAAAAAAAGATACCAGCCGAATTGGTAACCTCCTCCTTTTTGGAAGTCGGTTAAAAAACCGACTTCTTACATCACTACAAAGAATAAAAATAATTTTAGTTTGTACACGTTTGTTGAAGTCGGACGGGCTTAAATATAAACGATGAAACCGATGCGCGGCACTCGCCTTCTGATGGCACATGAGAGGCACGTTTGTTAAAGTCAGGCGAGCATCGTGTATCCGTTTCATTAAACGTATTTATTTGAACTGGGTAATTTGCACATGCTCGCTTTATAATATTTAGTTATTTTTTGTAAAAAAGTGTAGTTATTAGCAAGGTTAGAAATGAAAAAAAACTCAAAATAAATTAA
Organism: Hipparchia semele; assembly: GCA_933228805.2. NCBI lineage: Eukaryota > Metazoa > Arthropoda > Insecta > Lepidoptera > Nymphalidae > Hipparchia > Hipparchia semele. Next base: position 8,017,741 of record OW121725.1, on the reverse strand, counting down.
AACTGTATTCAATAACGATATTCAATTCGATAAGAAAATGTCACCGCCGATCACATACGCGCCTTCGATACTTGCCGGTAGTAGATACGCAGTATTGTTATTGGGCAATTCCTTGCTTTCTATTGACCGAATGAAACAGGGGTATAAGACGTAGCTGCCGATCAGGATCCTGCGTACAATGCCCGTGAAATCTTAAATTGGGTATATTTGTCAGATACGCGGAATAAACCAATGCTAGTTACGCGGATTTGTACTATCCCCGACGATAATCAAAATGCAAATGAAATGATTCTTGTTGTGAGTAGTTCTTATTTTGCTCTTTCATTACTAATACATATGTAACTGGCGTCAATATGTAGCAAACATTTGAAAATTAGCAGTAGGCACCTACAATAAAATACTTTAAATTATTATTTGTATAAGTAGGTATGTCATTTAATTTTAAAAGTGTATGTACAAATCTAAATATATAAAAGGCAAAGGTGACTGACTGACTGACTGACTGACTGACTGACTGACTGAACTATCAACGCACAGCTCTAACCACTAGACCGATCGAGCTGAAATTTGGCATACAGGTAGCTGTTAGGACGTAGGCATCCGCTAAGAAAGGATTTTGGAAAATTTCAACCCCAAGAGGGTTAAATAGGGGGTTAAAAAATCGAACCTAACGTGAGCGAAGCCGCGGGTTAAAGCTAGTCTACAATAAATGGCTTTAATTTATTAGGTGCTTGTTTCATTTACCGAGCATACCTGGACATGAGTAAAAACGGATAAATAGGGCGCCCATCATTTGAACAAACAAGCTTGTATCATCGTACCTACCTACCTACTCTCACTTTTGTGTTTTATAAATTCCCGTGATTTCGTCCGCGATTTATTTTATACTTATCATTATCATAACATTGTCACAATAATACTCGGATATTGCAGGATCTAAGTCTAATCAGAATCTTAAAATATCCACTGTATAATGAATTCAAAACAGTCATTTTTGCATTAACCTTTGGTAGGTATATATTACAGACAAAAAGACAAATTTCTAAAAATTAATTAGGTACTTATTATTTCAGCGTTTTGCTTTATTCATTATCATCCCATAGAAACCATCAGCACCCATCAAAAGCTCAGTGCAGAGCGCAGCTCTCCTCTCAGGGATGTTTGATTACTCCGACAAGTCAGAAATGCGTGACCGGGATCGAACCCGCGACCCCCCGAATACCTAGGAGACAGCAGTCCTAAACATGGCTGTACTAGCTAGTATACTTATTTCGTTACTATAGTATAATAACTTAGGTACCTACCTACTAGTTGATGCCATTGCTTTGCTCGCGTGGATTTAGTTATCTCTGATTTTCCGGGATAAAAAGGAGCCTGTGTAACTCTCCCGGTCCTCAACTATACCCATGCAAAAAATCACGTCAATCCGTTGCTCTGTTGTGGCGTATTTGAAGGACTAACCAACAAACAAACAAACACTTTCACATTTTTTCGCATTTATAATATAAGTAAGGATAGGTAGGTAGTAGGTACCTAGTTTTTCCAAACTTCGAAAAATGATAGTCAAGCGAAAGTTTTGTACGAGTTCACTGCCCACCGCGCAGCATATAGGTGTGCGAGCGAGCGCGCCGATCGGTCTGTGCCGGCGCAAATATACCTAAAACCGACAACGCCTCGCGCCGTATGAAACCCTTAAGCACAAAAACGCGTCTTGAATGACGCGAATTGGCGTCGATGATATGATATTAGACAACAACGCTGTAGTTATTATCTATACTAATATATAAAGCTGAAGAGTTTGTTTGTTTGAACGCGCTAATCTCAGGAACTACTCGTTCGAATTGAAAAATTATTTTTGTGTTGGCTAGTCCATTTATCGAGGAAGGCTTTAGGGTATATAACATCACGCTGCAACCAATAGGAGCGAAGCATCAGTGAAAAATGTTGCAAAAACGGGGAAAATTTTCGGAGTAGGGTTATTGGTCCACCATACTGGCCCAATGCAAATTAGTAGACTTCACAAAACTTGAGAACATTACGGAGAACTCTCAGGCATGCAGATTTCCTCACGATATTTTCCTTCACCGTTGAAGCATGTAATGTTAATTGCTTAAACTCATAACTCAAAATCCTAAGTGCATACTCGGGATCGAACCCGCGACCCCCTGAATAGGAGATCGCAGTGCCTAACCATTAGGCTATCTATCAAGATAGCATAGAATTGCATATATTAGAATGGGCATTTCAAAACAAACCCATCCGAACAAATTAAATTCGGCAGGGATGTAACAGAGTATAAAATATGTTCCTTGGATCGAACCCGCGAAAGTAAGCATGAAGATGACTGACCAAAGTGACCGATCATCGTTAAATTTCTCCAGCCATTTTAATATTTGATACCTAATTATTTATTAACACACATCCTGATTAAAGTTTAAACTGACTGAAAGTAGGAACATAGTGAATAGTATAGATGCAAGGTAACCTACTCGTACTCAGACTTGACTTGAAAAAAAAAAGACGTGTGGCACTTGGGAACTGCCGCGGTAAAGCTATTGCATAGCATTTTTTATCAACGCCATCTAGCGGTGAGAGGAGTCCCGTGTCAGGTTATTTTCGTTACGGAATTTCTGGATTCGGTCTCCACGCTCAAGGCCCGCGATAGAAACTATGCAATAGCTTAAAAATATAGGATTTCTTATTATAATCTGATGGGTATTCATCTTAATCAACTGTCAACAACAGACTAGTCAAATGTAGTCATGTAATTACATGACTACATTTGACTAGACATATTTTTTATAGCCTAAGGAAGCTTAGAAGTTTGTATTTTGATAAGGTTCCTACTGCAATAAGGAAGGCTCTTTATGGTTTCGCGATGTTTCTAAGTACCTACCGAAATTTTTTATGGCTATTAAACTTTAGGATATCAGTGTTTATGTGACATGAATATTTACTCGCTACCTACTACGTCTTTGAGAAATTTCAAATTGAATAATAATAGTTCTTAAAAATTCCAACCATTGTATCATGTCTTGGCTTGAATTATTCATTGAAGTTTCAACGACAAATCTATACTTATAATGAAATTGTAACGGGACGAATTCTGTACATTAAATATATTTTGAAAATTTTAATAGGAGGATGCTTTATTATTGAGAGACTGAGCCCAAAAATTTTTTTTTTTTTTTGAATTCTTGTCTGTCTATCTGTGCGCGCATCACGCGAAAACTATTGCACGGATTTGAATGAAATTTTGTATAGTGGTAGCTGATACTTCGGATCAATGTATTAGATACTTTTTATCCTATTAAACAATAAGGTTTATCTGGGATAGGGGGTGAAAGTTTTTGTTGATTTTGCTCCATAACTTTATTAAATCTAAACCGAATTTGATAATTCTTTTTTTTTAAATAAATTGTGTACTATTAAAAATATTTTATCTAATTTTGGTGAAGATCTACTAAATATTATCGGAGATAGAGGACATAACTTCTCGCGGATAGTAGCAAGTCACTCTAAACTTTTTACACGCGGACGAAGTCGCGGGAATCGGCTGGTCCTGAATAAATAAATCAGTAAAATACTAACCTAATAATAAACTAGTATGCCTAACTACCTACCTGTAATGTAATCCTTACTAATTTTATAAATTCGAACGTGTGTTTGTTTATTGGCTTGTCCTTCATAACATGCAGTTGAGTTGAGGACTTGAAGATTTACACACCTACTTTTGATCCCGGAAAAACACAAAATTCCTACGGGGTTTTAAAAACCTAACTCCTCGCGGACGAAGACGCGGGCAAAATTAGTTAGTTCTATAATAAAAATATAAATCGTATTTATTTTATTGAGACAGGAAGGCGATTTTGTACGGAAACGATTTTATCTACCTATTTATTCCGTGTGAGTTATTTTACTGCTTTCCTAGCTGCTGAAAATCTAAAGTAGTTACACACACACACACACACACACACACACACACACACACACACACACACACACACACACACACACACACACACACACGCACGCACACACACACACACATACTAATACAAACTTTCGCCTTTATAATATTAAGTGAGATGTGATTAAAAAAAAGGTTCCTAACTATACCCGTTACCTACTCATTAGGTAGGTACATAAATGGTATAATAGCTGAAAACCTATTTCGGCACTAGGAGATAAAGGGAATTTTTTGAATTTAAATCCACAAGCACGAGGTTTTGCATTAAATCTAGACTACTAGGTACGTGTCTAGTCTACATTATTTGTAACCTCAGCACACATTTATCTACCAACGATTGTAATCTTATTCCATGCACGCTATACCTACTTATCTACCTATCTTACCAGGTATTATACCTACCTACTTGATTGCGGAAGTATCTCGAGAATCGAGACTTGAAGTTACAGGTATACATGACAGATAGATCGTTTGAATTCATGTTACATTTTTATTTGAATTAATTTGTTGTTAAAATATCCATTATGCACATTTTCAAATCGCTCGGGTTTTATTAATTAGTGAAGCGATAATCAAAAACAATAATATAAGATGTTAGAATCATTTGTTAGGAATCGTGGCGTTGATTTTAGAGGAAATAAAAATTGGATTCAATATTTTCAGTAGTTCGTCCTTTCTAGCAAAGCTCATAGTTAAGTTCAATTTTATTGTTAATAACTATTTACCGATAAAAGAATAATTATAATTAATAACGATAATTATCGTTATAAAGTAACTCGTAATTTTCCTGTTTATTTGAGTGGACTCATATTCAATAAACAGGAAAATAATGCAGATATCTCAGATTCTTACTTAAATAAATGTAAAGTAAAATTTTTATTTTAATACAAGCTTTTAGTTCCCAATTCCGATATCCGACTCCCAAGGTACCTACTGGCTCCATCATTTTTCTGATGGCTTCTGGCTTCTGAGCCCTGGATATCATCGACCAGAGTACTTGTTAACACGAATCAAATGAGCCCTTTGATGGGATTACGTCGTTTTTGAGTCCCATCTGACGACCTCCCTGGCGCAGTGGTGAGCGCTGTGGTCCTATAACTGGGAGGTCTCGGGTTCGATTCCCGGCGGGGGCACTTTGGGAATTTATTATTTCAGAATTGTCTCTGGTCTGGTGGGAGGCTTTGGCCGTGGCTAGTTAGCACCCTACAGTCAAAGACGTGCCGCCAAGCGATTTAGTGTTCCGGCACGATGGCGTGTAGAAACCGATTAGGGGTATGGGTTGAATTTACACTGCTATACCCCTTCCAAGTTAGCCCGCTACCATCTTGGACTGCATCGTCACTTACCATCAGGTGAGATCGCAGTCAAGGGTTATCTTGTCATCGAATAAAAAAAAAAATCTTCCGGCTCCATCCTAATATCAATATCAGCGTCACAATAATATTGTATTGTCGATTTACATATACATTCAGCTCAATCGGAAACCGGGAAGTGGATGTAATTCAGCTTGCACAAGTACATTACAAGTTAAATAAAAGCTTGTAAAAATCATTGTCCTTTCTTTAACTAGAAACATTCGCCTCACTGACTGCTCTCGAAATAACCATTGTGGGATTTTCTAGATAAAATATTAAACTTAAGAAATCAAACACCCGACTGCGTAAATTTTAAATAAAAACTGAAATGGAAAAAACAAGTCCAGTACCTAATCTAGAATTCTGTTAAATGCTCGTAATATTGACAGTCGGTATGCATTATTGCGAAGATTTGAACATCTATTATAGACTAGCTTTTGCCTGCGACTTCATCCGCATGACTTAGGTTGCTGTTTTTCCGGGGTAAAAGGTCACTTTCCTTGCCATCAAAGAACCCGTTCAATACAAAATGTATGAGACACCCTTCAAGGTACGAGAAAATTAAATTTTTTCATAATTTTTTTTCGTGAATTTTTCCGATATTTTAAAAGTTATTCTGTTGTTCGGGACGGAGATAAATACAACAAACCAAAAACCATGAAAATCAGTCTAGCCGTTCTAGAGTTATAAGTGTTCGAACAAACCCGACTTTGTTTTATAGTTTACGGGATAAAACGTATCCTATGTCCGTCTCCTGGTTCTAAGCTACCTCCCTACCTAATTTTCAATCAAATCGGTACAGCCGTTCTTGAGTTATAAACACGAGTTTCTTTTATATATGTAGATTAAGTAAATGTCTGACTGTTTAAGTCAATGTAGGTATCTGTCTGTTCCCTCGTAGCTCCCTAACGAATAGACCGATTTTGATGAGGTTTTATTTCTATTTGAAGGCTAACGTGATCAAAATAGACCATGAATAAGTAGAATATGAATAGTATTTTTGTAGGTAAGTATAGCGTACCAACTTGAAAATTTAGCTAACAAAATCTCTAATACCTAGTTATAATTTGTATTGGTTTTAAAAACGTCCGATACACATTTTTATCCTTCGCCACTGCAAAACAAAGTTATAACATAAATAATAATAAATACATAATAAATATTAAAAGTTGATTACCTATTATAAAGATCTTTGAATACCTATTATAAAGATCTATTAACTTGAAGTCAGCCAATAACTAGAAAACCTAATAACTGTCAATTTAATTTATTATCGGTCGGTCAACTACTACATACAAGCAACATTTTATGATATACAGGTATATAAATAGGTACCTATTTGTTATTATCCATATCTATACCAATGTTATTGATCACTTCAACCATCAACGTAAAAAGAAAATACTTGTAGTAGTAAATAAGCACAAATCTTTGAATAGTCCAAAGATATCAATTTTTATGTTTTTTATTGTTTCACATATATATGTGATCTTCGTTTGGTTCATTCAGGAGATCCTTTGCCAGCGTGGCTTTGTGGCTTCGCGCTTTAAAATCTTGTAGGGGTAAGATATCTAGATACCACTGCGTGGGTTATCTTTTGGGCAGAATACAATCTAATCTGGTTAATCTAAGAAAAGTTTCTGTGATTACTAGTTAATTTCAGAAACGATTGTGTATCTTTAACTGACTTCATTAATGGACTACAAAAAAGGAGAAGGTCCTCAATTTGTCGGAATCTTTTTTTTTATGTATGTTTCCCGATTACTCGAAGACGCCTGGACCGATTTGGAAAATTCTTTTTTTGTCTGAAAGGGCATACTTCCCATGTAGTTCCATGGTCATCAAGTCAGGATCTGATGATGGGATCCTGGAGAAATTGAGGAGGCACACTTGATATGCTTTGTAATGGCGTTTGAAGTCGGTTTTTAAGAACAATTTTTATGTTCATATTATTTGACCAACTGGTTATCGCCTTCTAGTGGTAAGCGATCTACCCAAGCGATGCCGAACTGAGCCAGCTAGTTTTCTCCGAAGTAAAACGAGACCGAACCGGGTCGAAATACGATTACGTAAACATAACACCTACTTACCAGGGCATTGTTGCACGTCGGTGGCAGCGGCGGCCGCGAGTATCGAACACACAACTACGCTTAGGAAAAACTGCATTGTCAGGTCTGCGCTCGGTGACCGCCTAGGAGCTAACTGTGCCGGTTGTAACGTCGCACTTGCTTTAAACGTTTACGGCTACGACAAAGCGCTAATATTCGCTGTAGCAATAGCCACTATCACTTACTGCCTTGTCTTAGCACTCTAAATCCAACGTAAAGCTACGCTTTGGGTACACAAGAATATTTTTTGCGGGAAATTGCAAAGTTAGATGTTATTATGTGCCATTAGGTTAATTAGTGTCAAGACAAGATGGTGCCCGTGACTTCACACGCGTGTAGTTAGTAGGATTGTTAAAAACCCCGTAGGAAATTTTGATTTCCCGGAAATCTGGCTATATCAGTCTCCGGGATGCAACCTATCTCAGTGTACCGGTTAGAACGTATTGCTTCTAATTTTGTAACCGACTTCTAAAAAAAGGAGGTTATCAATAGGACACGTGTGTGCTTAATTGTTACTTTTAAAAATTAGGCGACTATTAGGTACCAGTTAACGAGTAATAGTCGCCTAATTTTTAAAAGTAAAAATTTCATAGTATAGGTTAATGACTTGGATGTCATTAATATTGAATGGAAGCAGCGTTACTTTGCGGACTTCTATGATAATCTAGAACAAACTGCATTTATACTTACTACTGGAGATGCGACAGTATGAAACAAATTGTATTTCAAGTTTTTGCCATTAATTCATAACTAGGCGCATTATTTTTTTGTCATGTTATTTTAATTTTTAACATTTTAAAATTTATATGTAATGCAGTTAAAACATTTTATGATGAAAAATTACATATGTATTATGTAAGTATGCCTTCTAAGTATACGCATTATATTACCCTAGAACCCTACACTGTGTGTGGCCTGACACGCGATTGGCTATTTCTTTTGCTTTATCGTAGTCGGGTAAAAAGAAAAGAACTACATCGGTAATTTATTATACTACAACATGAGAGCTAAATAGTACCTAAGCAAGTTACAATAGTTCCCAAGTTCAAAGTCATGGGATCAGTGTCATCAGCTTATAGTGAGTACAGATCGTATGAATAATAATTAATTAGGTCTTTTGCTAGGTCAACTAGTCCCAAGTAACCAACTGTATATAAGGCGAGGAAGACTAAATGAGTCTAATGCACCGATTTTTTTTATTCACAGACAAGATCGTCCTTGACTGCGATCTCACTTGATGGTAAGTGACGATGCAGTCTAAGATGGTAGCGGGCTAACTTGGAACGGGTATGGCAGTGTAGATTCAGTCCATACCCCCTAATCGGTTTCTACACGCCATCGTGTCCGAACTCTAAATCGCTTGGCGGCACGTCTTTGACGATAGGGTAGTAACTAGCAACGGACAAAGCCAGAGACAATTTAAAAATTATAAATTCCCAAATTGCCCCCGTCGGGAATCGAACCTGATAGACCACAGTGCTCAATACTGCGCCAGGGAAGTCGTCAAAAAGTATTGCGTGCTGGAGTTGCGCTGTTCGTGCGTTTTTAAGCCTGGAGCAGCAACGGTGTATTGCAAGATTGACCCCTTTTACATATCTACAGATTTTTCTTGTTTAATGGTGGATTATAGCAAAAGATTTTTTTTGTTTTTTTTTCCTTGATTTTTATGATGTTCGAGGGTGCGAACCCCGAATAGCTGTCAAACCTCGTATTATATTGTTCCTTGCAGAGTAACTTTCTGGTATAGGTTCCACAAGGTCCTGGAAGTATTCAGATCTACTTCATAGAGATCATCTCGAATCTTCAAAATAAAACTAGTTATCTACCTTACTTATAAATGATACCTACTCATACCTATTTCTATTTTTAACAAAAACACAAGTTTTTTGCTCAAGTAGGTATAATTTGTGTTTTCAAGGTTTTTTGTTTCCTTAACTTCGAGCATAACCCGAGATTTCTTTCAATTGGCAATCACACACGATTAATATATTTTACACTAGCTTTTGCCCACGACTTCGTCCGCATCAGTTAGGTTTCTAATCCGACAAAAGAAAGATCATAAAAATCGGTCCAGCCGTTCTTGAGTTATAAATGGTGTTACTATTTATAACTCAAGAACGGCTTTGTTTTAGATCAAAAATATTTGTTTACCTAGTCCAGTATGTTTCCAGGTCTAGCAATGGAGCAGGAAGTTGGTCACGTAAACTCAGCACTATTAAACGTAAGTCTACCGAGATTGTATGCTGAGGATTGATTTCGACGAGTACAGCTACGATAAAAAAAATTATGGATGAATGTTGTGAGATCGTGAAGAAAAGTTTAAATAATTCAGCGCATACTAAGTGGTTTCGTGGTGTGTCGCGAGGGACAGCTAGTGTCCTTACTTCCTCCTTTGTTCTAAATGCAAATGTGTGTTTGGTTGTTGGTTTGTCCTTCGATCACGCAGCAACGGAACAACGGATCGACGTGACAGATTGGTATAGTTGAGACCCTGGAGAGTGACAAATGCTTACTTTAATCCCGTAAAAACAGTGAGTTCCTGCTGGATACTTAAAACTTAAAAATGCGAAAGCTAACTTTATCTGTCTATGACCTAGCTATCATTAAACCGGCTCAAATGCTGAATGAATCTTAACGAAATTTGGCACTGAGATAGCTTGCGTTCTGCAGACATGGGAAACTTTTTATGCTGGAACATTAAAGAGACCAGGGGTTTTTAAAACAAATCTTCACGTACGAAGTCGCAGGCCTAGTTTAAAAAATAAGTACCTACCTAGGTCTATTAAGTGTGTTTGACGGCCATAACGAGCTTATAAACGGAGGACATTATGTTTTTTTGATACCAATGTAGATATACCATGAGTAATTACCTGTAACACATTTTTTTAGACATTATAAGTACCTAATCTTAGAACTTGACGTAGTTGAGGTCCACTAAATAAAGTTTTTTATTCAGCCTCTATAGAGTTATGTTTGTCAATGATTTTGATTAAGTATATTATTGTTACTAAGCAGACCACAAAATATAAGAGTAAATATATTTTATTGAAAAAGCGTTAGTGCTATTGACTATGCAATCATACATGTCCTTAACTTCTTTAAAAATAAATAAAATTGAAGTATTTGTCTATGATTTAAAAATAGCTGCTCATTTTAAGCGAATACGTTCTTTGAACCAAAGTCACACAAACACACGTTTTTAAATTTCTCTCTGTGTGTCCCATCTTTGGGACGGTTGAAACGATTTTGACGGGATTTTCACAAGCAATTAGATGATTGTACAATGAGTAACAACCAAGAGAATATAAACCACATCAGAGTCACAATAAGTATTACTATAATAATTCCTAAAAAATAATAATGTTTATAACTACTGTTATGATACTAATAGAGACAATACGGTTTATGGTTGCTGAGAAGATGTTGCGAAGATGGGGAATCCACAAAGTTGGAAAGATGTTGGGAAGCCACACAGATAGCTCAGATAGCTATTCTAGATATCCCGGAGACAAAGGTATTCCGCAAAATCTATGTTTTTCCGCGGGATCTTTGACGGTATTTAAAAAGTAAATAAAAATAAAAACGCTCGGGCTAAGTTGCATAATGGATTAGTACTTAAACATATACTAAGTAAATTTTATTATAGTTTTTATGTAAAATAATACTTAAAAATTAATCTCAAACAAAGATAGGATTTGACCTTGCTTGATAAGTTGACGGTATAAAAAAAATCTTTGAATTTAAAATAGACAGGTATATCTAATTTTCAATTTTATGATCATGTTATGGTAAATATGCGAAATTAAAACAAAATAGGAAAAAATACAAGTTTTTAATCGTAAAATATATTACAAAAACTAGCGGTTAGAACCTGCGACTTTTCAGTTTTCAATCCGCATCTTTAACCTTTGGCGTACCTACACCTTTGTGATTTCTGGGTATCTACTTTGGAACTTTTACTGCTATTTTTAAAATCCATGGTGGAAACGCATCATTTATTTTCATCCATAACCAAAAATTAAATGCCTACTTAGCCTACTTAATATTTTTTATAAGTTTGGATAGTGAAAAGGAAGAATTAAAAAATCGCTTAGTATCGAATGTATCCCGAGAAGAGGTTATGCCAAGTCGTTCAAGTCTAGCGTCCAGCAGAGCAAGGTATTGCCGTAAAATCTTCTGTAAAAAATTCTGTGTCTGCACCATCACTTGGTAGCACAGAACTCGCTGGCCCCGCTCGTTGTACACACGCCACTGCAGGTAGCCCCGTTGGTTCTGGAATTAAGAACATGAGATTACGTATAGGTGCTTACGTACTAATAGCTAGGATAAAAAACCGGCCAAATGAGAGTTAGATTCGTACACGGTTCCGTACCGTTTAAGGAAATTTATTTATTATTCATTATATTTTATTGAATATATAAAGGTGACTGACTGATTGACTTACTGACTGACTGATCTATCAATGCACAAATCAAATCATTGGATAGATCAGGCTGAATTTTGGCATACGGATAGCTATTATGACTTATTAGGCACCTGCTAAGAAAGCATGTTTGAAAATTCAACCCCTAGAGGGGTAATATGGGTTTGAAAAATCGAACTTAACGTGAGCGAAGCCGCGGAAAAAAGCTAGTAAATTATATAAATAATAAATAATGGTTTGTCCTTCAATCACGTAGCAAATGAGCAACGGATCGATAAGATTTGATCGATATGATGAGTGACACTGTCTACTAAAAAACAGAAGGTTCCGGTGGGACTTTTGAAAACCTTACTCCATGCGGACGAAGTCCCGGGCATAATGGACTAATACATAATAAAAAAATATTTATAATATACCTGTAAAAGATATAATAATTATTAATTTATTACACTCATAGCTTACATTTTATAATGTACGTCTACTTATTTATATTCAACACTTCATCGGAAATGTAGATTTATTCAAGCATTTTATCCTATACCTACCAAGCATAATTTCCTTGTTATGAGCTATAAAATATAGATAGAATTGCATAATAAGTCTATGCAGAATTGCCGTTTTATATTGAACTAACTCTTGCCCGCGGCTTCGCTCATGTTAAGTTCGATTTTTCGAACCCCTATTTTATTCCCTTAGGAGTTGAATTTTCCAAAATCCTTTCTTAGCGGATGCCTACGTCATAATAGATAGCTGAATGCCAAATTTGGCTTTATTTTATCCCGGAAAATTATAGAGTTCGCACGGGAATCTAAAACCCGCGAGTATCAGCTAGTTAATTTTAATTTTTAACTTACCAAAGCCATATTTGTTGGTACGGACATGACACTTGTGAAAGAAGTTTCAGCGTCTGTCCTGACGGGACACATGACCGTCCCGCAGTGCTCTAAAAAAAATGTCGTTTTACTTCATGGCATACTCGCAGATATACGGACAGAGTAGACTAGAGCAGTGGTAGTCTAGTGGTTAGGACTGCAGTCTTCAATTCGGGTCGGACGCTGTTTCGATCGAAACTTCTGGTTTTTTGAAGTTCTGTGCGTTTAAGCAATTAAATATCACAGGCTTCAACGGTGAAGAAAACATCGTTTAAATTATCGATTAAATTGCAAAAAGTGCCTCAAATATTTATGACGTCACAGTTCACTATACAAGTATAATTAACTATTCACAATTCGCTTAGATACTATTCTTGCGTTTTAAGATAAAAAGTTCCTGTATGTGACGAAGTCATAGTTATCCTCTAGATTAATAGAATAGAATAAAAACTACAAATGGCTATCTATGATAACAATAGTACAACTAGTTACGTTACCTGGAGTCACTGGTGTTCTGGCTTGAATAAAGTTAATTTCTATGGTGACGTCTTGATCCAGTTGACGTGATACGAAATCTGAAAAATACGTGGAAAATATCTACCATTTTCACTCTTTTAAATCAATCGCATCTGTGAAAACCCCTTGTATAAGATCCTTTAATCAAGTAAGAAACTAACAAATGAGCTGATAATCATTAAATGCCTGAAAAGATCTTCATAAATTATAAGTAGCTAAGAACTATCACGTTAGCTTTCAAACAGAAAAAAATCATCAAAATCAGTCCATTGTTTTTTTTTTTTTAAAGCATATTAGCCAAGCTGAACTTGACTTATATTCTCCTCTCCCCTCCAAATAAGCGAAAAGTTTGTGCTAGGAGTGGGTACGACAATAGTGCAACGGGTGGGGTTCAAACCTGCGACCTTTCAGTTTTCAGTCCGCACCTTTAACCGTTGGGCTATTGAGGCTTAATTGTTTGGGAGCTACGAGTGAACAGACAGACACACAGATGCAAACGTCAAACTCATAACACCCCGTTTAGTCGGGGGTTAAGAATATGACCGACGCAACATTCGCGTTGCAAAAACTCATCTTCAGCTTCAACATACGTGCATAAAAAATAAATAAAAAAGTTAAACAAAGTTACCTAAGTTTTTTTAGGAACCTGTCGTTTTTAGCAAAGTAAAAAATAATTGGTGTTTGATTTCGTTAACAAGTTATCTACTTCACGCGGCAAGATATAGGTACAAGTAGTGTTGAGTATTTGACAAGTAGGTTTTTACCTCATCTATTCAAATAAGATTCAAATACACAAAAGATTTCGGTTTATGTTGATAGCAAAAATTAATACTTAACAAAAAGTAACAATGGACTCTAATGGTGGTCAATAATCATGCTAATTCTTACATTTTTATTAACTGATGAAAAAAACCGAAGGAAGTTCTTAATTCGTCGCGTAGGTATATTTTTTTTTATATACTTACCTATGACCACGCTTAACTTTTCGCAGAGTCGTCCGATTTTGATGATTCTTTTTTTAATGGATAGGGTCTACCTCGAAATTGGTCCCATTTAAATTTGAAAAAGAAATTCCACCTCTAAGGATTTACTGGGTTGTCCGACATTGATGATTTTTTTTTACCTCAAGTTAGTTCCACTTTTTGAAAAATAAATACCACACATAAGGTTGGCTTCTAAAAAGTTTGTTGCCGACTCAAAATTAGTTACTTAGGTACATTAGTTTGGAAGTTTAGCTGTTAGTAAGACTAAAAAGTAAAAACACACCACATCAGGGCCCCAAGTCTGCTATTTTACATGTCATTGTCATTGATCCGCAATACAATTACAATACAATTACAATACAATTATCATTGGTCCAAAATTTCGTAGTCTACTAAATTCACAATGGTCGTTTGATTTCTTATAATTGGATTGTAATTCAATCATACCTCGGTATTGCCATTAGCTTAAAAAGCGTTTGCCGAAATGAGTTTCAAAAAAAACTACATATTAAAAACGTTTATTTAAGCTAGATTCAAAGCTAGATGTGTCAGTGGCAAACCATCGGAAAACAATTGTGACGCCATTGAATTAGTAGACTACCAAAATTGCTAAAAGTAGCAATTGGGATGTCATTGATAGGCAATGTAACTACAATTGCAATAGCAGACTTGGGCCCCTGTACGGTTCAGGACCGCACAGCAATAAAACTGCTGAGTAGAAGTCTTAAGTTTATTGGCCTCTACTTAGGCTAATAGCAGTAATGTGAGCGCGATGCGATGTTATGTGCACTGATGTATGATTAAATGAAAAGCGTATTTATAAAAAAAAGACGTGTGGCACTCGGGGACTGCCGCGATAAAGCTATTGCATAGCATTTTTTATCAACGCCATCTAGCGGCTCACCGTAGAGGAGTCCCGTGTCAGGTTATTTTCGTTACGGAATTTCTGGATTCGGTCTCCACGCTCAAGGCCCGCGATAGAAGCTATGCAATAGCTTAATAAAGCGTGAATGATGACTGGGCGAATTGTACGGTTTCGACAGAGACCGTACAACATCAGTTACCGGAAACGAAACTTACCAGCGTAGAACCTCACGTTGACGGGGATCCTGTCGCCGAGCGTCACGAAACAGGGCAGCCGCATGCCACATCCTTGTATGTTCACAATCTGTAGATCGTAAGCCGACCCTGTAGATATAAGTCATCAATTCTTAGGTGAGGTCAACAGGAATAATTAAGTACAAGTCAGAAGAAGATAGCCGTAGTGGTATTCTCTAAAATTGATTGCATCAGTCATCAGTGTAACGATTGCAATGACCTCTGGATGGTACCTACTCTCCCGCTATTGGTGTTTGGTTAAAATGCATCAATGCAGCAAGAACGCCAATCAGAGGTCATTGAGATAGTTCAATTGATGCAATCAATTTTAAAGAACACGTCACTAATGATTTTTTTCCCCACCATGGCAAAGCTTAAAAGGGTTAGGTATGACTTATGATTACTTAAAGTCGAGTTAGGAATTTGGAGGACGTAAGGACCGACGGGTCCTGCGCCTGATCTCTCTCCGATCGTGTCGGATTACAGTGCTATCGGACTATGAGAGTGAGGGAATAGAGAGTGCACCAATCGGTCGGGAGGACATTATTTATTATGTATGTGACTATTTGTGAATGGTCCTACCGCGCCGCAGCGAATAAATTACTGAGCAGATTTCACAGGGATAGTCCGAGCAACTCTCTCCATCGTCAGTTGGAGTTGAGCGTCGTTGAGCTATTTTTATTTATTTATTATTTATTTATTTCAGGACGACCACAGGTGACAATAAATTAAAAACTAAAAAAAAACTACAAGATGAAAAAATTATTATGAAGTAATGTACACCTACTTACAGGTAGCCACATTTTAGAGGACCATAGTTACCGATCATTATTCGGATTCATAAGTCACCACAGGATTTTGGATTTAATTCATTATAATCAACTAATTATTTTTATTAGCATGGCATACCTACTTACCTACCTATCAATAAACATTGTTTTCAAAAGATTACTAGTGCATGCGTATTATTCATGTGCATCATCAGGCTCAACGGCTTAACACTATCACGAGTAAGGACGCCTTAGGTTGTAGCTATGTAGGCGTAGGTATAACTTATTAGTTACATTGTAAGTAATAGCTACAGAATAATATTGCAACCGCGTTTTGTTTTGAAAGTATAGGTACAACTGCTGAGTTTTTTGCCGGCTCTTATCAGCAGGATCTGCTTTCCGAACCGATGGTAGAGCCATAGGTTGGTCTACGTGAAAGAAAGAAGTGGAAGCGTTCTTCTGGTAGTTTTTTTTTCCAAAAGAACTACTAATATACTTCTAACCTCTCCAAATAAGCGAAAAGCTTGTGCTAGGAGTGGGTACGATAATAGTGCAACGGGTGGAATTCGAGCCTGCGACCTTTCAGTTTTCAGTCCGCACCTTTAACCGTTGGGCTATTGAGGCTTATATATTATATTGACTTTCGGTTTATATCCTTCGAGCTTTCGGTCGATGCCGTAGGTTAAATCTGAAAAACACCTATCTAGATTTACGCGAGCTTCGTTGATGTTTGACGTTAGCATTCTATTATAATATTTTAAGTCTGGTTAAGGATATTATACCTACCTAGTTCATAATATACTCGTATCAATATGCAGTCGAGGATATAAATGGAAATCAACAGCATGGAAATAATTATGAACTAGTGGAAAACTACCAATAACTAAGTGATTGGTATACGCGTGTGATATACGTGTATATGAGCATAGTGATTTTGTAGTGTTAAAAATAATTATGTTTCACTTGTCCTATGTTATGCTCCTAAAATTCTAAGTTGTATAAATTAGATCATAGCATATGTCATAGGTGTAAACCTGTGTAAACGGACTAAAATAATTTATTTTTAAAATCTTTTACTTAACTTGCAATGTATGTAATAACTAGAAGCCCGCGCCGACTTCGTCCGGGTTGAAAATTAAATATTTGTTCTTTTAAGCTTCTTATAGGAGACGATTGTCAATAAGATCACCACAGGAACCCGCCACCGTGCCCCGCCGCGCCAGCCGGCACCATTTTATTATTTTATCGCGCGGATATATTAATTTTCCGATAACTCCTAAGATATTTATTTAAATTGTATAGTGTGAAGGGCAAATATGTTCTAAATTAAATACTTACGATAATAAACATATTTATTTAGATATAGATTGACATCACATCGGTTAAAGAAGCTACGAAAATAATTCATTATTTTTAATCAAAATTTGAAAGATAGAAATGGTTACTGTAAGTTATCCTTAGAATATATATAATTATATGCTATCGCGGACTTTTTTTTAGAACTCTTTAAGAGGAACAATTCACCCATACATCATTTTCATCCAATAACAGTATATGACCCAGCGCACGCCTTGAAAACGTTTAAGAGTCAAAAAAATTCCGACTTCTTTAACAAATTTGCACATAATATCTAGCCATAATACATTTATTAACATAATTATAGCCTATAACCATCTGGAATAATGTACCTTTGAAATGGTAAAAGAATTATTGTAATAGGTGCGGTTTTTCCAAAGTTTGCTCCGGACATACATATAAACTCACAAAATTCGCGCTCTCTCTTTATTATAATAGTATAGATATGTAATGTAAGGTATGTTTGTTCGGGTGGAATCTTGCAACTCAATTTTGAAGCAAATATCTTCAACCGATTGAGCTGAAATTTTGTATAGGTACACGTTTAGTTTGGATGACAATACATGGTTAGCTGTGTGACGTCATTCTAAATCCAACATGGCGGAACAGCCAAGATCGCGGACTAGTTATTTTTAATGCACTCCTACAATATGGGTATCAAATGAAAGAGCTTGCTGAGAATAACTCGAAAAATAAAGTAACGTCACTCTGAATCTAATATGGCGGAATTCAAAAGATAGCGGACTAAGTTTGTTATGCTTTCCTACAATATGGGTATCATTTGAAAGGACTTGCTGAGAATAAGAATGCGATAGAGTTAAATTCCGTTGCTCCAATCGGTTTGAAATTTTGATGTACCTACTGGGGTTTTAGTCCTAGATTATGATAAAACGACAACATATGACTAAAAAGTAAATAATAAGTTACAAGTAAAAAAACTTTTTTAAAAACAAGCTTTTATTTAAAATAAACTTTTCTTTTAAAACTTTTACTATCAACTTGTAACGTCATTACACAATTTATATGATATAAAAGCTTGTCGCGAGATTTACTTGGTACTAACAATCTATTTTTAGTGCAAGATTAATTTTCGTAGATAAAATTCATAATTTTTATGACGTATGAATTTTAATGTCTTTATGTACCTACTTATGCATGATTTATGAAATACCTACCTACGTGCTACCTACTAGACTAGACGAACGCAAACTTACGGTAGGTAACTAACTATTCTGATGAAGATCTTAACACTCTTATATGTTTGTGATCTTAACCCATAACTATGACCACTAGTGGACCACTACGAGCAAGAGTGCTCGGATGAGAAGTAATTAGGTACAAAATAAGAAGTGCGCTATAGTTATATTTTCTTCAACCGATAAACATCCATTGCTCGTCTTCTGCAGACTTCAACAGGAGCTTAACTCTTAAGTTAAAAAAGATGGGTTAAATAATTAGGTAGGTAGGTACTGTGGGATTGTCTAAAGATTAGTGCTACAATGTGACGCAATCAACTCTGATTGGCTGAATTTATCGCACTCTGGCTGGCTCATACATTTTAAGTAGTAACAAGAGAGTACGAGCAAACTAGAGGAGATTGCCATTGTCACACTGTAGCATAATTTTTACACAATCCCACAGTTGCTGCCTACCAATTGTTAAATCTCGTTGATTACTTGACATATAGGTAGGTACTTACCGCAATCCTCAAATACAACTGAGGCGCGGGCCGTTAAGAAAACTAGCTGAAACACCAGATACGTAAACAACATTCGAATAATACGAAATGATTGCTAACAATTAGGTACACTTTAGACGAACTGAGGTCTCCACTCTCTCCGCAAACAATAATATCAAAGGTGCATATTCCCTGCTGATTACCGTATCAAAACTCGAATAGATAACACTCACAGCCGCTTAATTCATATTAATTAAACCCCAGCAGATTACATCTAATTCATAAGTAAAGCTGATACGTGGGTACGCCGTATTATGTGGAGGCACAAACATATAATATGTTTGGGTGTGGAGGTCTAGGATACCTACCTATCACATTTACGAAAATATCGTCGTGACGACACGACGGTACTTTTATAAATTTTGGAGTAGATATAGGTAGTTACCTACTCAATGGGTATTATTGTAAATTTAGGTACCCACCTCATGGCCACCTCTAATCGAAGGTACTCACTGAGTATGTTATCTTTCATAGCATAAGTACATCGAATATCATCCAATAATAATATTATTTTATCTATATAAAGTTGTACGACATTACCTAGGACAGGAGGCTGGACCCTTTGGCTTGACCTCATGAGTCATGACCCAAATGATTAAAAAAATACGCGACGACATGAGATGAGAACTTTTTTTTTATTTCGGTTATTCAACAGTTTAAACAATTTTATTCACAGAATAATGATTAGTATATCTTATGGGGAAGAGGTATATTAAACCGCCGTTGTATGTCCGGAACACGTACGGAATTTCAGATTCTATCAATCCAAGAGAATAACTATATTCCTGTGAAAATACTTCGTTTCTATCAATATGATATGGCAACACTGTCGTGTCGTTATCTGTCAAATTCGTTTTATGCTGTTTAGGTTGTTTATGCATTTTATTTTCTGGGAATTGAATTAAAATTAAACATTTTACGATTAATTCATACTATTTAGTAAAGCAAAGTACACGGAATATACTACTCTCTATTTAGTAGGTACTAGGTAGGCCAAGAGAAAACAAACCATAAGTAGGTAACTACCTACTGGAAAAACCTGGTGAAAAGTGAAAACTGCTATGTGAATACGAGCTGAAAACTCAGAAAAAACAAAAGCTCATTATTTAATTAGTAAGGATAAGGTTTATAGCTCAGGACAGGGTATAAGGTATCATTAATAGATGCAATAGCGATAAAAAATTGTAACTATGTTTGCAACTTGGAGGAGTGTAATTCTGCAGAATAAACCTTTAAAGAGATTTCGCCACAAAATAAATAAGCAACAGGAGACTAAACCGGAACCAAAAGTAGCAGCAGATGTAATGAATTATTTAGAAAATTGTATAGACTACAGAGAAATTATTGATAAAGTGCCTAAAACACTTCTAAAGAAATATAAGACACCAGAAACAATGTATCTAATAAATAAAAAGACTGCAAAAAATATCACTGAAACAATCACAAATTACATAAGTAAAGATGCTCCTATTGTTGAAGTTAACCCTGGATTTGGATTTTTGACACATGAATTACTAGAATGTCAAAAAAAATCAATTTATTTGTATGAAACATCAAATTATTTCTCACAATTTTTAAGCGTAAGTACTAAATTCCTTACTAATATTATAACTGCGAAAATGTGTTGGTTTGTCCTTCAATAACACTGCAACTAGCTATGGATTGAGTATGGTTAACAAAAACAAAAAGTAGGAGATATACAACACTTACTAAAGCAATGTTGATTTTTCTGTTGTTAAGTATCAAATTTTCATTTTAGGACATTCAGTCACAATATCCTGATAGGATTCATCTTAAATCTGGTGATTTTTTTGGAATGTGGAAGCTAGCATTTAAGGACAAATTGGATGATGGCAATAGACTGAAAGAATTACTAGGAAATCTTGCAACTGATGATAATGGTAGGTAAGACTTTATTGCCAAGATTATAATATTATTCAATAAAAGATAAATGTTCACTTTATTATTTACATCAGACTTAATTCTTTTTTATCTTAACTCTTTTTTTTTTAACTACAAACTATTTGGCCATCTCCATAGGAACAATAGTGACAATGATAGCAGTATTTTTAAATCTGTATATTTAATTTAGACACGGAAAAGATGGTTTAACATGTATTTATTTACAACAGAATAATTAGTATAAATATATTTATATGGTTAAATCTCTGCATCATTATAATCTAATTATAATATTATTCTCTATACAAGAATTGTAACATACTATTATTACTTGAACATAATTAATTACTGTGCCTACAGACAGAATTTTAAACATAATTGGTGCCATGCCTAGCCAAACTTTTGTGAAACACTTAATAACAACTATTGTTTTTCACAATGAAACCAGCCAATTGGGTAGACCTGACCTTTATATCACCATGCCGGGACACCATTATGAGGTATCTTCATTTACTAATTAATTGTTAATAGCCAATAGTGCCGTGGTTCAGGTGAAGACTGAACATCGAAAGGTCAACATTACTTGTTGACTAATATTCTCCTCTCCTCTTCATATAAGCGGTAATTAGTGCTATCGTTCTTGCAATTCATGAGGGCGCATGGCTCACGGTTGTGTGTGTGTGTCGTATCTGTAAAGTGTGAGCGAAAGCTTGCGCCTGACCGCTCTCACCTAGGTTCCTAACAGGCACGCGCCACGCACACTTACGCAATGTGCGTGTACACAACGTAACCACAAGTAAAGCACAAGCACCCTTATGAAATGGAAGAACCATATGAGTTTGCACAACAATAGAGGAATTGGTGGGGATTGAACTGGCGATCTTTCAGCAATCAGTCCGCACCATTAAATGTTGGACTATTGAGACTTCTTATATCAAGCATTGTACAGTTTAACCTCTATACTGGTTTATTCCTGTTTCAGTTTCTGACAGATAGCTCTATTCAAATGAGTAAGCATAAGTCAATGCCAGCACTCTTCCAATTACTCTTTGATTTCAAAGTTCTGGATAAAGTGCCTAAAGTACACTTTTTGCCTTGGATGTCTAGTCAAAATACTTTGAAATCTTCTGTCGTAAGTAATTTAATTTAATTAAAATAATATTGAAATATTATCATGCAAACATTCAGTAAACTAAACTACTCTACTTTAGCTCACATTGCTTTAAAATTCACTCCGGTAAATACAGAACCTTAAATAAATACCTAGCTGTTCTTTTGGATTTTTATATATAGATAGAAGTTTTTTATATATAGATTTTACTTTCGCGAGTAGTAATCGATACTGAACTGCAGTTGCTGTAATGATCACGCGTCATTTCGTCTTTTAGTTTTTAGAGATTTAAATCTCTGATACATACCTACTTACATAATATAATTTATATATTAAACCATATTCACATTGAATATTTCTTGTTCTACAGATCGACGAAAACTGCCTTTATTTAGTGCGTATAACACGAAAGAGGACTTTACCATGCGCCCCGAGGGATCTGCCACTCCTGTGGTACTTTTTTAAACCACAAACTTTCTCCAAAACCACAAGAGTGATACCGATGTTAGAGTAAGTTTTAGATCCTCTTATTTACATAAGTTATAAAAATTAATGATGTTAAAGACAGGGTAAACTGGCTACTTTTAACGGCAGCGATCGTCATTTAGCGATCGAAATCTATAGACCGCACTCTCACTCAGTTCAGACTCAAGACAGAGTTAAAACGAAACAGATTTATGTCAAAGCATATATTTGTGTCTTGCTTTAACTCTATCTTAAATCCGAGCTAAGTCAGAGCACGCTCTACAGATCTCAGTATAAATACATTTTTTTTTATATGAATAGCGGGCAAACGTGCTGGCGGGTCACCTGATGTTAAGTGATTACCGCCGCCCATGAACACTTGTAGTACCAGAGGCGTAGTGCCTCTGGTACTACAAGTGTTGCCGGCTTTTCAGGAACTTATTGGTTCGCCCCTTGAATAACCCCATATTGTAATTAAGTGGGAACACTGTCGAAGGGAGATGATTCCACAATTTGGTAGTA
The DNA here is from genome assembly GCA_933228805.2 of Hipparchia semele. NCBI lineage: Eukaryota > Metazoa > Arthropoda > Insecta > Lepidoptera > Nymphalidae > Hipparchia > Hipparchia semele. The sequence goes on along the minus strand of OW121725.1, from coordinate 7,994,552 downwards.
CGAATTCATAGGTTGTATTTAAAATTGTAGGCAATGGATTCCGGGCTGCGGCGTGTGGCTCATCACCGGCCAGGACCCGCCCGACACCAACAAGGAAGTGTCGCCGGGAAGAGACGACGCGCCGCTGCCCCATATGACGATATTCACGGAGTTCGGTGATCTGACATTACACCAGAAAGTGACTGTGTTTAAAAGGTACCCTATGCTTTTCTGTTCGCCTTCACTTACAGCGGCACTGGAATCGTCTTTTTAACCCCCGACGGAAAAAGACGGGTGTTATAAGTTTGACGTGTGTCTGTCTATTACTCGTAGCTCCCTAATGAATAACCGATTATTCCATTTTAAAGCTAACGTAATCGAATTGGATCTTAGCTATAATTTATGAAGATATGCTCAGTAGATGTTAGATAGATGATGATCGAGAATCGAGGAGGAATATGTGATGATGCAACAGAAAACTGAGTAACAGGATGTCAGATACATATGTCGCCATAGACTCACACGTCGGGAGTCTTTTACATATTCAAATTTACACTTGTTTAGGCAAACCCACAGCCTCTCCTATTATATCATTATACATGCGAAAGTTTGTATGTTTGTTACTCAATCACGTCGCAACGACTGAACCGATTTGGCACAGTAATAGATTATAGTCTGGAATAGGACATAAAAAACCTTAATCCGAATTAAACCGAATGAAATCACGGGTATCAGCTAGTAGTAGATAAGACTCTTAAGAAATATTCGACGCAGATTTAAAAATGATTTATGTACTTAATTCCAGATTCATTTCCTGGCCCGAGTTCGAACAGTGCCCATACAGAGTTACAATGGAGAACAACTTGCCGAAGTTCGCTTCACACATCGACGATGATAAAGCCACCATAGCTGCAAATATAGACGAAATTGAAAGCTCGGACACAGAAATTGATCCTGATCAATGATAAGAAATAAATTAATTATTTGATCTTCACTGTTTACTGCCCTTTCAATTTCACTCCCAGTCTGCACTTGATTTGTCGACAACAAGCACGATAGATGTGTGGGATTGTCTAAAAATTATTATCACACTTTAATATTATAAAGGCGAAAGTTTGTATACGTATGTGTGTGTTTATGTTTGTTACTCCTTCACGCCACAACGAATCGACCGATTTGGCTGAAATTTGGAATGAAGATAGCTTATACCCAGGATTAAAACATAGGCTACATTTTATCCCGGAAAATTCCAGAGTTCCCATGGGAATTGAAAAACCTTGATCCACGCGGACGAAGTCGCGGGCATCGTCTAGTTGATTATATTTAAAAAAAATAATTATAGTCCGCGCGCGAGCTCCGAGGAATCGGAGGCTGACCGTCGAACCTCACCCCGCACACTCCCAGTACTAGTGTCGCTTGACCTTGACGCTTATCGAGTTCTGTTTTTAAGTTTGCGACAGCAGTGTTATTTAGTACCAGGTATAAATTAAACTAAACAGCTATTTGCAAACACAAAGAAAACAAGAGTTTTCTTGTTGTGGAGGAAGCGCCTTCTTTGTTAAAAATACGAGTATGACGAAAAATTATTCTTACGAACCTTGCGTGTTTGGATACCAAACGGGAATATTCAGTGATAATCTGAATCTGAATATTATATAAAAGAAAAAGGTGACTGACTGACTGATCTATCAAAGCACAGATCGGGCTAAAATTTGGCATACAGATAAGCTATTAGAACATAGGCATCCGCTAAGAAAGAAATTCTGAAAAATTAAACCCCTAAGGGAACAAAATAGAGGTTTAAAAAATAGAACTTAAATTGGACGAAGCCGCGGGCAAAAGCTTAGTATACCTAAATACAAATGGTTAACAACACGTTTCTTTCAATAAAAAAAGAACATAAATAATACAATCTTTTAATGTGATGATAAAATTAGCTTTTTATACATTTTATACATTTTTTAACAATATATACAGACAATTTTAATACTTGGTATTAATAAATCTAAATAATAAATATTGCTTTTTCAAAAACAAATTACATTATTACAGTCGTTATTTAAATATAAATCGCAAAAAATAATGGTAAACATAATACAATAAAAAAGGACGGGCTCATCTTTTAATAAAATAAAATCTTTTATCTCATATTTTGTTTTCCGTTGCTCTACTGTGCTGAAGGAATTCAAGGTGTACAGTGCAAAGGTAAACCTGTTAACTATACTAGAAAATAATTTACTATAATATTATCATTCGCTAAAATATTGACATAATCCCACCACCACACTATTTACATAAAGCTTATATATCTAACTTAAGTACATCATAATATGTAGGTGTATCATAGAAGATAACTGCAGTACTGTTATAAATTTTGGAAATGCTTTTCGGAATATACTCCATGGTTACTCGATTTCGGTGTGATGTAGTTTAAAGTTGGTATGTCGAGGGGAATTTGGTTGTTTCTAGGCCCGAAGTTATTTTGGCTAGATGATTTTTGCATACTAAGATTTGTATGCACGTTAAAGCTTATTGTGTTCAGGCCGTTTTGGGGTTTCATACTCGGGCTCGATACGAAATCAGTCCATTCGTCGTCGTCTGCGAATGTAGTTTTCTTCGGAGTGGGATGCTGGGACTTTGGCGCACTCGACACGAAATCTCCCCAAATATCATCATCCGCCGTCTGGCTGGGAACAAAGTTACCGGAATTATGCGCAGGTGACGCGTTTTTACTGTTGCCACCAGTGCTCGAGTCACTTTTCAACGAATGAAGACTATTGATTGGATTAAACCGCGACAAATCTTGCAAATCTATTCCAGGATTTGGCCAATTGATCTGCGAGTAACTTTCTAACGACAACGGTTGTAATATTTGACCTGACTTGTGTTGGTGGCGACTCGAGCCACTACTGCTAGCGCTTGTCGGTTGCAATATATCGGCACTAAAGTTTTGATTGACTCCAAAATTAGTTTGTGGAAAACTAAACTCTTGTTTTTCAGAAACATTATTTGACATAGAGGAACTCTGATTTTCTAAAATTACACTATTAGATTTCTTTGTATTTTTACTTTCCATGTTATCTAATGGATTATCACAGTCTGCAATAGTTTTCTTGTTGAGATTTTCTGGTAGTGAGATTTGAGATCGGACAGTTGAACTCGAACTGAAGTCTACGGCTGTTGATGACCCAGGAGCAGATTGGAACGTTTCGAACTCGTCGTCCACAGTGTCAGTTGCTAACACTTCTTTAGGGCTTTTAAGATGATTAATATCTTTTTGTGTATCTGAAGTAGTGGCTGCATGATTTTCTTTTTCATTATTCCATGAAGTATTCGATATGAAATCGGAAAAATCGTCAAATGTCTCTTTGACCTCTCCTGGATCTGGCCAGTTAAGTGTAGGCATTATAGGATCTATTTTTATAGGCTGCAATATCTGCGTTTGATATGTGGTATCGGCTTTAGTTATAACGTGGTCAGGGATGGGATTGACCACAGTCTCTTCAGATGTTTGAGTAACAGTATTAGTCGGTGATATGATTGTATTGGATCCTTTAAAGTCTTGAAAATCCCAATATTCATTTTCAACGTTTTCATTCAGTTGAGGTGAATTTTCTAGTTGATTTTTATTACTTTCTTGAACCGTTTGAGGAATAAGACCGGATGGACCGTTGTCGTAGTGAATTGTTTTAGATCTTGGAGTTTCTGAGTCGGTAGGAGTAAATATGTGAGTGTCGGGTAAATTGATATGTCGCAATGGCTGCGTATTTATTGTACTTGAGTAAATTTTACTTAATTTCGTAGATGTTTCGCTTTCAAACACATCTAAGTCTGTTGGTCTTATGGCTGCCTCAGCTGGTCTTACGGCTGTCTCAGTTGGCACACTTTTGTTTTCTGTATTGCAAGCTGAAACATTATAATAATTTTATAAATAAATCACCCAGCAACTATAGTTTATGTTTGATGGAATAACTTTTTATACGAGGCAATTTTGAAAATTAGTCTGAGCTCAACCCTTCCTAAAATGTAAAGGTAATGTTGCACCTTTAGAATTATAGTGACCTAACTAAGAATTCATGTAACTTCGGTTTAAATACATTTAAAAATATAATATTACCAATCTATATATAAAAGTTCAATATATAAACATTTGCAAAAAAAAACCAACTTTTTCTAATAAAACACGACAGAGATACTACATTTCATTTTACTTTTTTGCTCATTGCCTACCGATTGCAATTTTTGAATTAGGTCACTTTAATTCTAAAGGTGCGATGTGTTAGGCGTCGACGGATTACATACAAGCCCATACTATGCTAACATCCGCTTCACCGCCCTCAGAAGCGTTGCGCGGTGCCGTGTATCAATTGCCATATATATGTAGGTCATCATAACTTTTTTTGATATCTTCTACACTGAGAAAATTTTATCACTATTCCACATATTTTAACATCATCATTATAAAGTTAATATGACGTATCAGTGAACATACGTGAAATTATATAAACAGTGCAATAAATCCTAATATTATAGATGCGAAATATGTGCTTGTTGGTTTGTCCTTCAGTCATGCAACAACGGAGAAACGGATCGACATGATCTTTTTGCATTTGCATGGGTGTAGTTGAGGACCTGGTGAATGTCATAGATTACTTTTTAATTCAGGAAATCAAAGGTTCTCCGGCATTTTTAAAAATAGAATCCACGCGGACGAAGTCGCGGGCATCAGCTAGACTAGGCATTAATATGGCTTTAGTTGAAATACAACCATTTTGTATTTGTATGAATGTACATTTAGCAACATACATTGAAACTAAACCCAGCACTAACACTTTAAATCCATAGAAATCAGAAGAAAAAAGTGTTGTAAAATAATGTAAGACGCCTCTGGGTGCCAGTGAGCCAAAGTGGAAGTAAATTCATAGAAATATAAAATCAATGTTGTATTGTTTCAACTGCATTAAATATTATATACAACTTACCATGTGAAAGTAGCTCTGATATTTTTAATGTGGAGTGTTTGTGAGCCATTTGGTCTAAAGTGGCCATTAGGTGCTCTAAGTCAAGGAGTAGAGCTTCAGCATAGGTGTCTAGTGGACAGGAGTTAAGGAATTGGGGAGAAGCGATATATGCAAAGGTGAGTGGTGTGAATCCATGTGCAAGACATGCAAAAGAGTTAATAAAAAGTGTGACACAGTGTCAGATGTAATATAGCTGAAATAGTGCTCATATACAACCTAACTAACAAAATTTATATAATATTAATACCCATGGGACTATAAACGAAACAATTTTAATTTTATCCTTAATTGGAAATTCACAAATTATATATTGGAAACAATATCAATGTCAATGATACTTTTTTAATAAATATCAGTAGCATACCAGTAGAAGCTGTTACTGAGGCTTCTGATGACAACCCCCTTTCAAATTTGTTTTTTTTCGACACTTCAGAATCTTTAGCGACAATAGCGAGTTACTAATTATTTCATAACTAAAAGTTTGTAGCTGCTGTAACTAAACTCATGTTATGTGATTTATTTGGAATCTGAGCATCTACTAAAATTAGTAAAATCTAGCAAATTACGCATATTTTAATTGGACGTAGATACGCAATAACGATTCAACCCACAAACCTTTGTCAAATTAAATACATACATTATGTAAAAGAATAAAATTAACTTTTCGATTGATAAATTGTGTGGGTTGAGTAATTTTTGCGGAACTGCGTCCAACTAAAATAATGGACTTAATTTTGTAAATAGGTAACCTGAAAAGTTATATCAATAAGCTTAACATATTCAAGTCAAAAACAAATTCACACTTTTACAGGAATTAGCTTCTCATCACTTACAATTTAAAGTCTACATTAGATTGCATTGCATATAATACAATGTGTTGTTGCGCCAACAATGTACCAACTGCAGAGAAAGTGGACATAGTTTACCATATTGCAATTGCCGGCCAAACTTGGAACTCTGCTGCTTGTCTTATATTATTGTTTAGTAAAAATACTTATGTAAGTATTTTGTAATTAGTGCCAATCTTTTATAATAATTTCAATGTATTGTAACTTACATTCTTGTCCATCTGGTGTAAAAGGATCCACCCATGCACCCGCCTCTTTCTTAGGAGCCCTTTCAGCAGAATCATTACTTAAACTGCCGGAGGGCACGAATTGTTTCTGCGGCTGCAAGGGCGCCGCGGTGAGATTGACGGCGTACTTCGGCATGTTGTAGCTCCATTTTGGTCCAAATAACTGAAAATAATTAACATTTGGAATTTTATTAAAATACAATAATAATAAATTAAAGTGCTAGTCAAGATTCCGTACCATTGCCGTACAAGATTTAACACCAGCAATATTTGATCTAGATTGATTTAATCTTTTTTTATTTGTTGTAATAGCAACAATAGAAAAACTCATTCTACGAAAATTTCAAATGTAGCTTAATAAGGAATAGTGTAGAGAAATAATGTTCTGGAGAGGACAGGATATTTTTCATACCAATACAGAAAATGCTCGTTCCAGTCGTAAGTATTACCAAGTAGAAACCTGACAGTTTTTTCTTTTTTTATTCAATGACAAGATAGTCCTAGACTGTGACCTTTCACCTAATGGTAGTGATAATGCAGTCTAAGATGGTGGCGGGCTAACTTGGAAGGAGTATGGCAGTGTAGATTCAACCCATACCCCTAATAGGGTGGTAACTAACCACGGCCAAAGCCTCCCACCAGACCAAGCCGGAGATAATTCTCAAATTGCTCCCGCAGGGAAACCAACACAAGACCTCCCAGGTATAAGACTACAGCGCTCACCACTGTGCCAGAGAGGGCATCAAAATTATGTTAAATTGTGTTAGTAAAATAGTGGGAAACTTACTATGTTTCTAGAATCAATGCAAAGTGCCTTAAGAAGAGTTTTTTGCCCCAGTGAGTTATTCCAGTTGACCATATATGGCTGTCTAACTTCAATATCAATCAAGTGACCCCATGTTACACTCAAACATGACTCTAATTTTCCTAATAATCCATTTTCTGGTTCAGGTATTTCATTAACAAATATTGAAGCCATCACAGTGTTAACACTATCTACAAATTGTAGATCATTATCAGGTGTATTAAAATTCCATAGAGTAACATCTGGTGTAGAAATCACTTCACTCATATCTGCAGCAGTTTCTGTTTTATCAGAGGATCTAAAATCATCAAAGTCACCAAAGTCATCATTGTCATCTTCTTGTGATGTGTTTGTTATAAATTCTTTTGTTTCATGTGGTGTGGCTTCTGTCGCAATTGGCATTGTCTCTTTGACATCAATATCAAAATTAGCAGTGAAATCACCAAACTCTGGAGCTTCTTTCCCTTCTGGGCTATCCCATGGATTTTCACTATTAACAGCTAGAACTTGACAGTTATCAAGAGTTGAAGAAAATTGAAAGTCTTCAAAATCTCCAAAGTCATCATCTGCTGGAGGTTCATCTTTAGCTTGTATCACATCATCTTGTTCAACAGTACTTTCTGTTAATATTGTATTGACTCCATTTGTAAAAGTGATTTTTTCAGTTTCAACTGTCATAGGTTGAGGTAAATCATTGTCTAAGGAAATTTCCTGTACATCATTTCTAATTGGAGTTGTTTCATCATTATTCACATGGATACTTTCAATTTTATCATCTAAAATCTCATTTTCATGGGGAATGCTTAATTGATTGTTAACACTTAAGTCTGTACTTTCATCTTTATTGGGAATATTTGTACCACCTTCATCTTGTATTCTTGTCTGTTTGTCTGTACACTCAATCTCAACATCAATTTCAGTCTCAAATTCTTTAGACACAATTTCATTGGAATGTACAATGTCCTTATTAACTATCAAATTTAAATCTTCAATAACACTCTCTTCAAATTTTGGGATACTTTCTTTACTTACTAATTCATTGGTACTTAAAAAATTAATACCATTTAATAATTCTTCAGATTCAATTTTACGATCACCTTTACTTTCAGAAACATTACTTAGATTAACATTCCATTTTTCTTTTTCTACATTTTCTGAAGATTCTTGATAAATATTATAAGATGAATAGTTTCCATAATTATACTCAGTGCTATCCTCATCTTCCTCTTGAGATACTGCAATTAATAAAACTAATCAATTAGTCTTACCCATACAGTAAGCAAGAGTTGACTTATGGACTATTTCCTATAAGGAATTGTGGCAGATTCCACCAGTATCTTCACTAAAAAAGTAAATGAACAAACATACACAATACAGATGTATATATTGAAAATGTACCATTCATTTTTAACTCCTTTAGGGATAGAGTTTATTTAGTTCTGCTTAGAGTATGCACTAGGGTATTCAAGGAACATTTCCTCTAATTTACAAATCTCTAGGTCGCCCAGTTTAGTTTGTGCATTGTCTGTCAGACAGTTTAGAACTGTGGTAACAAAATATTGAGTTAAATATATAACTAATGTTGAATTATTACTATCAAACAAAAAGTATCAGTTTTTTGTATGTAATCTGCATCCATAAGTTCTGCTTTTTAGGACAAGACCTACTTAAATAAAGGTAATTTATCACATTGGGATTTTATGTCATTGAGTATATAGTACTTAAAGGAGGAAGTTTTACACTTACGATTATATGTTAGATCAAAATCTTCATGGTCTTTGTCGTCCTCACACTGTTCGGGTGGTGGAGGAGTACTGCAAACGAGTGGAGGAATCGACATTATCTTTGCACAATCAGTGTCCAACTAACTATATCTTGGCGCACGAAAACAATGTAATTTCTTGATAAAACATATATAATTGTTTCTGATTATAATTTCACGCCTTAGTAAAGAATATTTAACTAATATGGACAGCTGTTCATTTTGTTTAATTAATCGTAATTGACAAATGACAAATGACATTAGGTCTGTGTTCGTCGTGGTCTATACTCTGTGTTGTATAGACTAGGTACTTCCATTTAGAGACCACACCACAGACAACAAAAAATCTATGACAATAAAACAACACTAGACAACATGGTAAAGTGGCCTTTGTAAATGACATAAACACGATCGGAACCAACAACAAACAGAGGTCACCTTGGTTAAGTTAAAAATCAACCGAGTATTGATTAGATTAATTTAGCTACCTACCTATAAGTTTTATTGTAATATTTTAATAAAAAAATTGACATAAAAAAACACTGAGTAGGTATTGATGTTGATTTTGGTTAGTCAACTGAGCAACTTTCCAACCAATTTGGTTGATAGATAAATCCAAGGCAGATCCAAGGTGACCTCTGTTGGTGGTTGGTTCCGATCGTGTAGAAGTCCTTTAAATTGTCCAAACTTAAATGTCAAATTACTGTCAAAACTCAAATGTCATTCGTTGTCGGTCGGTCGGTCGCTTGGTTGGTCGTTTGTTAAAATTGAGACCATTACCAATTCATTTCCAATCGGTTTTTCTGTTTATTTCGTAACTTTAGTTTTATTGTCATTAATTTGCTCAAAATCTACAACTTACATCAAATTGTTCAAGTATATTTCGCTTCCCTTCGGTAAGTATTTAATCTCAACCAATTTCTTATTACATCGATCAAATGAGGATTATACTAGTGCTAATCATTGTGCAAATTAGGTGCTGTTTTTATTTTGCTTTCGTAGTTAATTGATTCGGATTGAATTAGTATTCTTTTTAGAATAATAGTAGCATAGTTGAAGCAGCAAGAATGCATACTGCAGCCTCTAGAAACTCTCTTACAAGAACATTTAATTTCTTTGGGTTCAGCAACATGCCGAAACTAACGGGTGACGTCATATTGCCAACATAATTTATGTCAAAAAGGAGTTTTCTAAAAAGAGTTAATTCTTGGTTCGACTGGCTTCGCATTATGAAAAGTCATTAATCCAAAGAAAGAAAAAAATTGTTGTCATTTTTCAGTCAGTTGTCAGTATAATAAATAAGAGAAAAATATTTGTTAAACGTTTTAAATAAATATTAATTCTATAAATAATTATTCTAGCGGGAATTGTTTATTCGTTAATTCCTCAATTCAATTTGTGAACCTTCTTGGAAGATTATAGAAAATGTGAAGTTTGCAGCATGAATGTTAAAAGTTCTGAGAAGTTCTTGCTTTTTCCAATGGTATCAAACTGGTAAACTGCCTACCTACCTGTGCTACCTACGATTATTTTTATCTGCTATTCTATCGAATGGGATAAAAAGAAGACTGCAGTGATACTTTGCTTTGCTTAGCAGATAAAAAGATGCTATTGCATTGAAAAAACTTCTAGAAAGAAAGAAAGAATTCAATTTAAAGTAACTAATTTTGTTTCAACTAGTTGTAATATTGTGAATAAAAATGAATAAATACTAGACTCATATTGATCCTTGTTTTATTTACGCAACTTTTGAACTTGATCTTAGAACAATAGATTTGGTAGCACATCCCTGTTTTTGTCGATATCGATAAAATCTAATTATCGATAAGACAAATCTATCGATACATTACATCCTTAGCTTTGACAATTCTTTCTTCATTACATGGGTTGGTAGTATTGTTTTTCTTTTATGAAGTTGGCTAAAATAAAAACAAAGTCTCGAAATTTTTTTCTTTGAAGTTCCGCCTCTTAAAACGGAGTGATTACATTCTCTTTGGCATACTGTCAATAACCTTTGACATGTGTCACTGCTTACGTGTCGGCTTCTGAAAGTGAATTCATCGGAATTCATATTGAGCGAGTATAAACGAGCTCTACTGAGATTTTAAGTTTTTTTGTATCAGCCGGAGTATTACTGGGTTCGTAATATATTAAAGAGACGAGGTACGTCGGATAATGGGCATTCCTGCCTTAATACCACAGTAAAATATTTGCTTACATTGTGGACTCGTATTTTACATTTGAAAAAGCATTAAAATGTAGAGTTCTTAAGTTATTAGTTATTTGTGATTAAAACTTATATATATTTATTCATTTGTAATAAGGCTATGCTTGCTTAATAAATTTATACCTACTTGCAAAGCAACTTTGATTCAGCTTAGCCAGATTTTAACTTACTACACTTCCTCTCAAGTTGGCCGCTACCTCGCCTCGCGCTTCCCGCACCGCAACTCAAGTCAGACCCGCTTAGTACAGATAGCAATTTACCGCTTGCAATTGTCACTACCAAATTTTTTCAAAGTTTTGTTGTTGTAACGTTTTGAATGCTTTTGTTAACTTTAAATAAGTTATTTATTTTTGTTTGGTTACTATTGTTAGCGTATCGTCTTCTATGACGAGTAAACAACGAAAAGTTTTGCATAGTGCAGACTATTTATTTTACTTAATGATTTACAAGCAAAAAAAAAATAATAAGAAATTAAAAATTATGCCTTTAGACTTTCAAGATGTCATTGAAATGAAAAGCATTGCCAGAGAAGAAAACTTCCGTCATAGTTGTGGTTACAGTAAAAAATACAATTATTATTTTCTTGTTAATGGTATGATGTCATTTTGTAATGGACGCAGACAGCTAACTTGAGATGGAAGGGTAATTGACAATTCATCAAAGACTTATGTCGATGTATGTATTGCAATAGTATTTTTAAAGGGAAGATATTTTAAAGTGTTTTGGAATTTTTTCTGTATGGCATTGCCAGTTCATACATACAATCAATTAAAGATTTTAGACTTGATTCGTGGTTTACTGACATAATTGTTATTAAATATCACGAGTACGTACCACGGTAATTATTTTAGTTGGGATTGTCGATATTTCGATCCAATTGCATGGACCGTGGTCACGACGAGACTGCGGTGTTGCGAGACGTCAAGTGTGGACCGCAGTCTCGTCGTGACCACGGTCCATGCAATTGGATCGAAATATCGACAATCCCAACTAAAATAATTACCGTGGTACGTACTCGTGATATTTAATAACAATTATACAATCAATTTTTCCTTAGCTATCATAAATGGTAAACAAGGGTTTTCTGGCAAAAATCTTATGCTAAGCTTTACTCAAGATGTTCTTACCTCACACTCACAATGTATCTGTGCTAGAAATGAAAAACCAAACTCTAAAATGTCTTAAGCGCCTGGCCAAGGTTGTCGGTTACACATTTTGGTAAACATTTTCTACAATTTGCTTTTAAGACAGCTAAGGAAAAATCCTATTTTAATATTATAAATGCGAAAGTTTGTATGTTTGCTGTTTGTGGAATAGGACCTAGGCTACTTTTTATTCCGGGAAATAAGAGAGTTCCAGCGAGAACAGAAAAACCTCAGTCCACACGAACGAAGTTGCGGGTATCATCTAGTAGACTATAAACATTTGATTAAAAATTTTGTCCCCTGTGCCTTTCTTGTGTAACTAATGTTAAAAACTGGTGTATGTATTCCATCTCAGTAGATTGGTGCTTGCAGCAGCTTACTGATGGAGCTGCAGGCATTGCTAGTGCTATGTGGAGTGGGTGTAGCAGGCGCGGCTGTTCTGCTCCTCATGGGGTTGTTCTCCGCATCGGGAACCAGCTACGAGGAAGCCATAGCTCAGCAACGCCGAGCGACCAGTGAACTGCTAGCCTTAGCCGAAAACAAGAACAAGTCTAAAAAGACAAACAAGAAGGCTAATAAAAAGGTACAGTACCCAACTCTGCAATATCTTGATCTCATAGTTCCCATTTAGGTCTTCCTCTTTCAAAAAGAGAAGTGTTTAGAGATAAGTTGTCTTGGTGCACATCCTTTATATACTTGTGTTTATTTAAAGTTTTGGTACAAAATAAATAAATACATATTTGTTACATATTTGTGAATATAAAGAACACTCATGAAGTTTTTATATATTCAAACAAGAAAAACATTTATAAACTGTAAGCTGACTATGGAAAATAGATATAATATCGATTTTTGTTCATATTTTTTGATTATAATTTTATTGTTTATAAAATGTAGCCTGTGTCACCCAGACAATAATAACAAATTGATTGATACCTCATTCAACAAAATTGGCTCAACTGTTTAGTAGCTACAGTGGAACATTTTTAGATAGTCACATACATATTATATAGTATATATTAACACTTAATGATCTCTCTCTCTCTAGAAACCATGAGGTTACCAATTAACTCGTCAGTCATGGAAACAAAGTTCGCTATTAATATTGCTATAGTCAGGATTCTCTTATCATAACAATAAAACAGCATAGTATGTATGTGCATAAAAAATTTAATAACCATATATAAAAAAATTAATGTCCTGAAATATAATTGTAGGTCTTGAACAAAAGGTCAATGCTAAAATTATATTTCAGGATATTTATATTTTTTCCATGTCCTCTCTCTGCATCACATCCCTATTTGCTGAGGGCCATGACCCCTTTCCATTATTCATATAATGCTAGGAGTTTTTTTTAGGTAATAATGTGGCAGGTTCTCAGATCTTTCTGCATAAAACCTTTATTTCATTTTTAATGTAACATTGTGAATCATCCACTTAGGTACATATTTGTAAAGTTTCACAATTCAAATTAGGTATACAATTCGTAGATAAGTCAGTGTGATTATTATGATGTATAATTCACAGAATAGGTTACAAAGAAAATTGAAATGTTTAGTTTGACAATATTACTTTTCATTTAACATGACAAATAAAATCTATTGTGTTTGGTGGAATGCTAGAGCAACCACAAGGATTCTCAGACTTTAACTGTCCAAGGATTCCCAGATTTCAAAGAGGTGACAATCACAATCATCTCTGATTGGCGGACACTGTCTCATTATTGTTTAAAATGCATTGATGCAGCAATTTTTTTTTTTTAAAGAACATTCGCAAAACATATACTTTGACCTATATTCTCCTCTCCCCTCCAAAAGCTTGTGTTAGTAGTGGTTATGACAATGCATCTGGTGCAGATTGAACCGTCAATCACCTTTAAACATTTGGCTATTGAGCCTTTTTAAATGAATCATACACATTCTGGTCTGGTAAACTGTTTATGTAAATTCTCACTAACTTTGTTTTGTTTGTAGTTTAACAGCCTTTGTATCTAGCAGCAAGTTTGACTACGGATGACGAATTCGCAGATTAAATTCCTGGGTTGGACCAAAAAAATATTGAGTACTAACACAAAGTTAGGATATAACCTCCCTATAATATCTCCCACGCAGATGGCTTATCTCTGTGGAGTTTTGCCACCGTGGCTGTAGCCGGATTCGGTCGGGAGGAAATAATTTTTATTATTTTTGTTTGTAGTTAGCGAAAAAAGAAAAGAAAGAAACTACAACGGCAGCAACCGGAAGTGAGCCTGAAAGCGAGGCGCCGGCCGAGAGTGGCATCGAAGATGAGTGTGTTCCACAGAAACCTCACGTCGAGTTCAGCCCGTCCATAGTTGTTGAGCTACCCACTGATAATCCTCCTAACAGCAGTGTTAAGGTACTCACTAATATTTTATTCTATCTCATCTATGTCAAGTTTCTGTTATCACTTCTGCAAATACAGTGTAAACTCTATATTTTCTCTAGAAATTTGTTATACTAGATATGTTATATATACTCTATAATTTCTAGGGTCTATATTATTAGGGTCATATTTTTGCTATAGAGAGTTTATTATATTCATCTAAATATATAAAAGGCAAAGGTGACTGATTGACTGATTGCCTGACTGACTGATCTATCAACGCACAGCCCTAACCACTGGACGGATCGGGCTGAAATTTGGCATCCAGACAGCTATTATGACGTAGGCATCCGCTAAGAAAGGATTTTTGAAAATTCAACCCCTAAGGGGGTAAAATAGGGGTTTAAAAAATCGAATTTAACGTAAGCGAAGCCGCGAGTAAAAGCTAGTAGTTAGATAAAATCTTAATGAAACATATTTTGGTACTTAACATAGTCACACAAAAATAACAATTAAATATTTACTAAAGCATATTTGGTTAAATTTTATTAAACTTTTCTGAAACAAATACATACATAAATCAACAATAATGCAAAACATGTGGTTGTCAATTATAAACTCATAACAAAGAGTCGACAACACAGCTGTTGCTCTTTGTTATTGATGCAAATACTGTTATGAACGCAGGTTATTTTCTCAAAAATTTCAGCTTTTTATAATAAAAGCTTTGTATAATATGCTTTTTCATGAACATAATTTAGTAGATTTGTTAAAGTTATGTAAATGAAAGTTTTGACTATGCAATTTTATTATAGAATTTGTACACCCTTTACGACAAATAACATTCGGACTTTCCAGACGGAATTGAGGAATCACGAGCCTATTTCGATTTATCATTTGCCTAACATATATAAAATACCTATTTGGGATTTGATTCATCATTAAAGAGAGTTTACACTGTAATTATAATAATCAGAGAAAAAATAGTATTAAAAAATCTATTTCGGCTTCACAATTTCTGCCTTATCTGCTCATTATGAAGTATAAATAAATCATAACTTATCATTTGGTTCAGCCGCATGCATAACTCAAGAGATCCATTATATCTGCTTGCAAGAATTCATTGGGTTGTTATTTGATTTAATGTATTTCTTATCAATATTTATCGTAAAATAAATATTTATGCAAGTCTGAAAGAAAACATTGTAACAGCATATTCTTATCTATTTAAATGGGTGTAGAAGGTAAAAGTAGATATTTTGTACAATACCCAGTATTAAATATTACACTTCAGGCTTTGAAAAGGGACAGTCGGCTGCCTTAGGCTCCGTAGATCTTCGTCTCATTACATGGAGAGGTATAACGGATAATCTATTTTGTTCTTAGCTGTCTGTAAGGTAAACAAACGGTTTCTCGCAGAAAGGCATAAGCGACGTGTCGCTTATGCCTTTCTGCGAGAAATCATTTGTTAGCGTGCTAAGCACGTGTTGTGCTTATGTTCTTACCATCCGTGTTACAAGTCAGAACAAAGGAGGTGGGTTGATAAGGCCCAAAATCCGCCCCTCATACACTCGAAAAAAAAAAGTTCCAGATTCCGACAAATTGTAAATGTATTTATATACTTGAAGATATAAACTTTATTCTAATATAAAGTTTAGGTGATAAAAAAAATAGTAAGTCACAGAAAATATTACCCAAAAAGAGAGTGTTTCTTTCACTTTTCTTACATTTTCATACATTTTAGTCGTTTTTTAAGCTTTGATTTAATATTTTAGAATGAGGCGCTCCATGAACCAAAATAAATTAATACTCATATAAAAGCTTATAAAAAGGAGCATCATTATCAGTTACGTTTACCATGGTTCATGGAGCGCCTCATTCTAAAATATTAAATCAAAGCTTAAAAAACGACTAAAATATATGAAAATGTAAGAAAAGTAAAAGAAACACTCTCTTTTTGGGTAATATTTTCTGTGACTTACTATTTTTTTTATCACCTAAACTTTATATTAGAATAAAGTTTATATCTTCAAGTATATAAATACATTTACAATTTGTCGAAATCGGGAACTTTTTTTTTCGAGTGTATGAGGGGCGGATTTTGTTGCCTTATCAACCCACCTCCTTTTAAGAACAGTTCCGTTGGTTACATGTTTCTCTAAAATGTTTTCTGCGATTTCTTTACCTTTTAAGACAGATAAGGAAAAATAAATTATTGGTATGAGTGACAAAGCAGAGGTTGGCCGGTTTTCTCGTTTTTGGGACTCGATATCATTTGAATGTAATCCTGACATTGACTGAAGCTTCAATAGCGCAACGTTCAGGGTCTGTAAACCAAAAGGTCAATGGTTCAAAACCCACCCTCGACCCCGCTCCTAACACAAGCTTTACGCTTAGTTAGAGGGGAAAAGAGAATATTGGCCATGTTTTCATGGTTAATATTCTTTAGAAAAAAGTTGGAAGCTGCACTTTTACCTTTTATGTAAATAAACACTTGATAAAGGTTAGCTTATTGATATAGCACAACAAAACCTGCACTTCTCACTTACATACTACTATACTATACATATACTGTATTTTAATTGGGTAAAAAAATTATTGCTAGAGAATAATTAGAAAGACGGAAGAGACACGATCTATGGTAGAATATTCCTTTGTATGCAGATTCGCAAACGCGGCAAGGATCCTAAAATAAAGCCGATTTTAATAAATAAAGAGGATCCGAGCTGCGTTAGCGATCCGAGCGCGGCGGCCACCCCCATCGCTGAGGTCTCTAACCGCTTTGAGGAAATGCATCCCAAGGATGAGTTCGAGTTGTTGCATTCGACTATTGAAAAAGTGAGTTCCTTCATCCCATCCTAACATTCCATCTGTGCTGCCAAAAATAATTATTTGTCAACTAAAATAAACAGGCCTTTTTATACAGCGAGTGAAGAACGTCCTAGAAGATACAGGAATAGATAGTTTTATTCAATTGATATGATGCGCTCACTTATAAAACGAATATTTTCTGCGATTTGTTTACCTTTTAAGACAGCAAAGGAAAGATAGATTATAATGTTATGTGCATATCATATAGAATCCTTGACTATAGGGTGTTGGAGCACTTCGGTTGTGTCGCGAACTCAGCGCATCGCTGCGTCAGTTAATCAGGGAGGGTTGTCCTAATTTAACGCACTATGTCAATTGAATAAGTTTGTATGATAAAAAGTATAGTTAAGCGAAAACTTTATAAGCGACTTCACCATATTATATCAGATGCACCTTCAATATTTTCAAGGACTTTTTTTACATGCTGTATATTTATATAACACACTAAAATCTAAATGCAAAAATGATTCACAGTATAGTTGAACGAGCGAAGCGAAGTTCTCTGAGTCAACTCGGGCGCTTGCCTACTAGACAGAGAAGTGTGTTCGTCTAAATGTCTGTCAGAGCCCTATAACTTCTGAATTACTGAACGTAATTACTTCAAATTTAAATATAATATGTAAACTGATGGCCTTCAGCCGAACATTGTATAAAAAAATATAAAAAGCTTTATTTCAGGGGGGCTCTCATAGAAGCGTATTTGAAGTAAAATCTTGTTTGTTGCTCTACATAGACTTGCGATATATCTTTTTAAAGACGACTTTGAACAGAGTACAAAAATATATTTTTTTTAATTTTTCCCTAAAAATTGACCAAATGGGGGGGTTTCAAAGTGGAGATTTTAATTTGAGCCATATGTCAAGAATTACTGAATATTAGAACGTGAAACTTGGTTGAAAATTCAGTTATATCCTGTACTTGAACAACAAATACTAAAATTAGATAAATGTTATAAAGAAACGAAATTATTTAATTTTAATGCGCCATCTATTAGCATTATTGTGAAGCTAATAGCTTCACTATAATGCTTCACTATAGATGGCGCTGTGTCAGTAAAACAGTTTTATGTCAACTATTATTTTTTTTATTGCGTCTAATGTTAAAAGTTAATTATTACAATATATAATTAAAACTTTTGGGAATTATGGGATATCGCGAGGTCTCAGTTCGGGGCGAACCACTAGTGTAAATGAACATACAATACATACTATAGCTTGAACTGTACAGTCAAGAGAGATACTTGATTTTAAGAAGCATGTAATTCGCTGCATGTAATACATAAACGGTTCGGAAAAGTGTACATTTTAAGAGCATAATTTTACTAAAATATTGATAGGCAACACCTACTGAAACAATTTATTTGTGAGAAATACTTGTAGATGTTTTTTCTTGTTTGACTGTCCTAGGATGGAATGGTAAATTTTGCTAGGAATGTTGAGTTCAATAAACATTTTTTTTGATATCAAGTTTGTGATCTGTGCATGCATGAATGGTATATTTGATAATTATGCATTTTATGGTATTATTTTAAGCTTGTCAAGCGCAACGCCCACCGACTGAGTAGAGTGGAGTTGAGGGCAAAATTTTATTTTTCTTTTTTTATAACAACTCTTTACCGTTATTTACTTTTGCATAGCGGCGGCGAAACAAAGCGAGACGTATCAGTAATTTTACCGTTTTGCCTAAGTAATAAAAAAATGTAAGTTTGAATTGTTAAAAAATAAATAGGTAAGAACAAAAAGAAATTTCGCCTCAGCTCCACTCTAGGTGTTAAGCATAGTTAATGTTCAATAACAGCTGGTTTGCAATAATTAATCACCTTGATTCGCTAAATATAAGCTATATAATATACATATAGCCGAATTATTTAAGAACTTTTGCCTGTAATATAAAATGTACGCAAGTTTTCCTTTTGTTTTTAACCCTATTTATTGAATATACTAATTTGTTATATAGTATTAATTTTCTCTTGTCTAATTTTATGTTTGGTATCTAGGTAGGATAGCAAAACCCTAGAGGCACGTTTACCCTAAGTTTGATAAAGAACACATTTATTAATTCCTTTATTTTAATTACATATTTTGTCTATTTGTAACATTTTTATGGGTGTTATATTTTTTCTTCTCTGTAGAATCATATAAATTTTTTGTAAAAATAATAAGTATTTCTTATATTTTTGAGTAGGCATGTAATATTTTTTACCTGTTGGGATAGTTTGATTCTTATTTAGCTCAATCCAAATAAAAAATTTGGTAGTTAGTTTAATAAAATTTATGGAAATGTTTTTAAATCTAGGCTGATAAAAAAGAAGAGAAAAAAGAAGAGATCGTAGAGAAAAAGGAAAGTAAAGCGTCGAAGCAATCGAAAGGTGCTAAAGCTCCGCCGAAACAAAGCCTCCCTGAACCTGTTAAAGAAGAATCTGTTACCGAAAAGCAAAACACCAACGAAGCACCTCTCGAACAACGAAAAGGTTGGCTTATTTTATTTGTATAAGTAAATATTATCGTTTGTGAGCCACTCCATCCATGTGGATTTAGGTTTTTCTTAAACTCTAAGTCAAACCAAAATTAAAATTATACAAGTCTTGTAACTTGTATAATTTTAATTTTGGTCGCCTAACTGGTTTCGACGTTGTGCGAACTCGTAAAATTGACGAGTAATGGGCTCGATTTCAGGTCGCATCACGCCATTGAACTAATGACAAAGATCTCCGAATTCCTTGTCTCCTCTCAGAATGGAAAGGTTTAGCTATAACTCTACCACGCTGGGCCAAGTGCGCATTGGTAGAATTCACAAACTTTTTAGAAAATTATCGAAAACTCTCAGGCATCACCATTAAAGCAAATGAACCTTAAAAATATTTAATTGTTTTAAACGCACATAACGAAGAGTTATAACAGTTGTGCATACCGTGGTTTTTGTTCGAAATAACGAATTAATTATATTGAAATTTAATTTATAATTTTTTTATTGAAATTGAAATCACATCACATCACACTAATATTATAAAGCCGAAAGTTTGTATGTGTGTGTGTATGTTTGTTACTCTTTCACGCAAAAACTACTGGACCGATTTGGCTGAAATTTAAAATGGAGATAGATTATACCTTGGATTAAAACATAGGCTACTTTTTATCCCGGAAAATCAAAGAGTTCCCGCGGGATTTTAAAAACTAAATTCACGCGGACGAAGTCGCGGGCATCATCTAGTGAATAATAAAGTAGATAATTAAAAAAAATTGTGTTATGACGTCACCCATAAAAGCTCCCACACTATGCGAGCATTTTGACGTTTGACAATTGACTATTGACTGGTTTTTTAATTTCTAGTGAAGAAGAGTGAGAAGAAGGTAGTGCCGGAGACGGTGGAGGTCGCCGAAGAAGTGGTGCCGCCGCTGAACGCGCCGCAGCCGAGCGAGTTGACCACAGACAAGCTGCTGCGGCAGGCGCTGCAGGCCGCGCCGGCGCCTTCGCCGCCCGCCAAGTCCAAGAAGAAGAAGACCGACCAGGACATGCTCTCCCTCATGGGTGAGTCGCAGCCACCTATAATTTTTTTTTTTTTAACTTTTTAATTTTAGGTTCTTTTATATGTAGGTAAACTTTTTCTTTTCGAAGTACAAATTATATAGGGTGGCATACCCAATTATGGGCACTTTAAGAGTTTATCTTATTTCAAATATGTTTTTTAAGTATAAATTTAACTAAATTCTATAAATCACTGTGTTCATAAGGTTACTTGTTTAATAAAATATATAATTAAAGAAGATATTGAAATTTTTTTGTTTAAATCAACTAGAATTTTAAATAAGATTGAAAAATGACCCAGTCCCCAATTATTCGCACATTTGTTACCAGTTATGGGCACAAAATTATCCAATTATCAACACTCAGATTTTAATAGAGTTTAAGGGAAATATAACGCTAGGCTACCTACGGAAGTCTTTTAGAATATAGATTTTATTACGAAATAATATACGGAAATTCTTATAGTAACTGTAGGTGACTTAATTTTTTTATATTTATTATATTTAAAACACCCTTACATATTTAATAAGAAAACGTAAACATATAGTCTCCAACACCATGGGATCCCATCGACCATCAGCTCCTCGAACTATATGCCCGCCCATTTCCACTTCAGTTTCGCTTAGCTATGTCCGTAACTTTGATTCTCTTAAAGATATCCTCATTTCTGATATGATCTCGCAGGGATACTCCGTTTCCCTGCGAGATCATATCAGAAATACTGCGTTTCGTTCGGGGATTGTTTCGTGATAAATAACTGCCCATTTCTATGGGCAACCTTCTCAACCTCTCTCCATACCTCAGGTGGAGAAGAAACGTGACAGCCTTCGTCAGTTTTCAGCCGCGTCAGCTGGCTCTGTCTGATAGATAGATCTCTCACGGACACTTTGGAATGGAACTTCTGTTCGACAAGATGGTATTAATATATATATAGCTACTCGTGCTGATTCACTGACTGACTGATTGATCACCTCTCCTGTAAAATTTTGTATGGAAAAAATTTTTTTCACTCACAGTTTCGTATAGAGGACAAAAGAGAGCTGATGATTGAGGATTTCGGAGACAGGTGAGGAGCACCGGCCAGGGTATCAAAGATAGTTGGGAGGTGTTCAACCAAATGTCACTCGAAACCTTATCCAATTGGCAGAGAGCCGAAAAAAAACTTCAAAATGGCGGATTCAAGATGGCGGCCATACAAATTTTGTTTGAGTCTATCTCAGAGAGTATAAGAGATGGAAGAGTGGTTTCTTGGAAAACGATGATCAAGACTCGAAGGTCTACTTGATGAATAGAAAAAAAATTCAAGATGGCGGAATTAAATTTTTTCCATACAAAATATATGCAAGACTTTATACGGTTCCTTTTCAAAATTTCTGATGGTTTCGTATAGAAGACCAAAATTCATTTGGAGGAAAAATATGGAGATAGCTGATGGTTGAGGATTTCGGAGACGGGTGAGGAGCACGTCCAGGATATCGAAGATAAGTGGAGGGTATTCAAACAAAGGTCACTTGAAACCTCATCCAATTGGCAGAGAGCCAAAAAAACATTCAAAATGGCGGATTCAAGATGGCGGCCATACAAATTTCGTCGGTGTCTATCTCGGAAACTATAAAATATGGAAGAGTGGTTTTTTCGAAAAAGATGATCAAGACCCGAAGGTCTACGTGATGAATAGAAAAAATTCAAGATGGCGGATTATTTTTTTCATATAAAATGTATGCAAGACTTTGATAGGGTTCCTTTTTAAATGGTTTCGTGTCAAGGACATAAATTCATTTGGAGGAAAAATATTGAGAGAGCTGATGATTGAGGATTTCGGAGGTGGGTGAGGAGCACCGGCCAGGGTATCGAAGATAGGTGGGAGGTGTTCAAACAAATGTCACTCAATACCTCATTCAATTGGCAGAGAGCCGAAAAAAACTTGCAAAATGGCGGATTCAAGATGGCGGCCATACAAATTTCGTCGATGTATATCTCAGAGACTATGAAAGATGGAAGAGTAGTTCCTTGGAAAAAGATGATCAAGACCCGAAGGTCTACTTGGTGGACAGAAAAACCGCGGTTCGCTTTAGCGAGCCGCGCACCCACGCGCCCTACTATAGATTGTCCAATTCTTTATTTTCTTTTTGGCAGATCAAGAAATTTTGACTTTAGTGACGCCTTCACACGTTACCGATTCGATTTGAAGTAATAATCGATTTTATTTAAGAAGAACTTTCAATCGATTTAATGAAATACTTTTTAATTTTGATTTAACGTACTTATATTTTATTATATATTTTTAATCACTTAGATAAATTAATTTGACATATGTTTGCGGTACAGACAAACAGAAAAAATAATAAGTTGATTTGGGTTCTTTATCGATAATAATAATAATTAAGGTTTTCTTTCAAAATATGTTTAACTAGCGACCTGCCCCGACTTCGTCTGGGTTGAAATATTAAATATTTGTTTTTACGGGGCTGCGATCGCACAGAGCTTCTTATAGGAAACGATTGTTAATAAGATCACCACAGGAACCACAGGAATCTTCCGCGCCGATACCTGCCACCGTGCCCCGCCGCACCGGCTGGCACCATTTTATTATTTTATCACGCGGAAATATTCATTTTCTGATAACTCCGATATTAATTTAAATTGTATAGTGTATATAAATCAGATCAAGTTATTTATACCTTTGCCTTAATCCTTACCTAAATAAATGATTTCTCAAGCAAGGCAGTTTAAATACCTGTAAATTACTTTTTAGTTTATTAAAATCGGACATTCCATTCGAAACATATTACGAGTTTAATAAAATTGCTCAGTGAAATGTTTTTAAAAATTACGCGTTGATGTCAGTTGTCCTGCATTTACTGTACGTTTATGCCAAAATGTTTAAAAAATAAATGTCCAGCCGTGCGAAGCCAGGACGAGCCGCTAGTATTTAATAATTTTACTTGTTTCATTTGTATACCCAATTACGTAGCTAGTTTGTTAAATAAATAAGTAGGTAGGTATGTGATTTTCCAAGTATATTTGCTCATAACTCTTGATTTAAACTTGGTTTAGACGTTATTAACCACGCGTTTTGAAGTTAACTCACTTCACTAACGCGTGCATAGTTACATTTTAAGGCAGCCGTCAAAAAATAAATAAATGAAAAGAAAAATTTCTTTACTCTTGGTTTGAACTTAAATTCCAAGATTTCAACTTAATTCCTTGCAAATATTCAATATTGGAGTCATAGTTACTATTTTTATTTCCTTTTTTTATTAAATTTACAGAAACAATACTTACACAAAGTCAAATTATTTTTATCATAATCGTGAATGATTTATCGTCTTTCAAGAACTGTGTTATACTCTGTGGTTGTTTGTTATGCACAGGGCACTTCACTAAACGTCAATAAAGTACGACATTATTTTAGTACATTATTCCGAAAACAAAAAAGCGGTAATTTATAGGCGTAGGGTATTTGGCAGATGCCAAAAAGAAAATAAAGGCTTGGACAACGTATAGTCTTTAATATACTTGGTATTCAAGGCCCGCAGGTCGCGAGTTCTTTTCTTAGAGATCTGCCTATTAACCTACCAGTAGGCATCCGCGTCTGCTGACGACTGAAGTTTCATCTCTTGTCTATCTTCCATCAGTTTGAGTTTGAGTTTGAGTTTCAGTTTGAAGTCAGAGAACTTCTTGGTCCTTTTCGTGTGATGGGTCTTAAAGAATTTAGACTCCAGAGTATGGACAGTTTACACACACTTGTTAAGATCGTTTACAGACTCTAGTCTGCTAGGGAATCGAATTGCTTCGGAGTGTTAATAAACAGGAAAATTTCCAAATTTCGTAACCAGATACTGACACCCCTTCTTTTGCAATGAAATAACGGGAAAGTTTCATTTACTTTTTGAATTAGTAACTAATAATACTTAGAAAATCAATTGAAAACAATTATATTATTAAAACTCAAATAAAACCACAGTTAAATCATTATTAAGTAAGTACTGACCCTTAACGTCGATGAGTCAAAATGGCCGAAAAACTTCGGTAACTCCAGAACGATATCTTTCAACTACGATACTGACGTCATTTTAAAACTTTCCAGATTAGAAAGGTTTCGATTGTGAAAAATATGAATTCCCCTAAATATTTTTTAATCTGAAAATTTAAAAACAACAATCAGAATCATATATTTTAATCTTTTTTGCCAAAGTGCGAATAAACTGGTGCAGTGCTAGCTATTGGGTTGGTCACCCTACTTGAATTTTTATTTATAATTTAAGCAATGTTTTTTTTTTTAATTATTTTAAATTAGTTTAGAAATTTCATTAAATTTAATTTTAAGTCAATAATTATCGATAGTACAATGTCAGATGTAATATTAAAAAAGAAAAATAAATAACCTATAAATTCATTTTTACTTAAGGATTAAGGCGTATTAATTCCTGCGGGTCATAATCCGCAGGAATTAATACGCCTTAATCCTTAATCTTGGGTAGGAGCTATCTTCAGCTAAACTTTAGAAAACTGAGTCAAATTGGTTAATTCGAAGGAGTAACAAAACACACACACACACACACATGCATACGTACACGCGCGCATACACAACTGGAACGATAACACAGCTACATTTTTCCATCTCTGAATTCAATAAGAGGTAAATGCACTAGCACAATCAGATAAGATAAATGTGGTCATTCTAAGTTAATGGGATTACAATATCATTTATCTGAAGTATTTATTTATGATAATAAACGTGAGAAATAATTTTAATCCCGTCCAAATGCGGTGTATTGCTCAGTTTTACTATGTGATGCGATGATTTAAATTAAATAATAATTAATTGTACCTGTTATGTATATTTATTTCAAATCTTCACATAGTTTTGCACACCATATTCGTAAAAGTTGTATAAGCAACGAACTGCAGTAATTATTCTTCGAAAGTAGCGTGTTAGGATTTAGATGGAGTAATAGTAATTATTACGAGTTTACGTAATTTCTAAATATTTATACATACATACCTACTGGTCAAAACCCTCCTTGTTGCTTCGCTGTAGTAGGGTAAATAATGTGTGTTTTTGTTACTGGACAAATGTATTTTTATTGAATTCTGAAAACTCACTCCCGAATCATACATATACCAATCTATCTGTAATCGATATGTAACTTAGCAACATTACATATCTATACTCTATACTAATATTATAAAGCTGAAGAGTTTGTTTGTTTGAACGCGCTTATCTCAAGAACTGGTTCGAATTGAAAAATTCTTTTTGTGTTGGATAGTCCATTTATCGAGAAAGGCGGCTATATAACATCACGCTGCGACCAATAGGAGCGAAGCATCAGTGAAAAATGTTGCAAAAACGGGGGAAATTATCCATATTTAAAATATATTCTTTTAGAAACTTCTTAATCGCGATCATAATAACAGAAATTGACGTGGACGAAGTCGCGGGCAACAGCTAGTATCAATAATAATTGTATGCATTTTTTTAAGAATAAAAAATATACCGAGTTATTCGACTGATTACAGATAGATTAAATTAAGGAACCAGGCATTGAGTTCGGCTTTCTGCGAAAGAAAGATAAGATTTATTGTTCCATAAAATAATATGCATGCACATTACGTCATTAAATGCATTGCGTGTAAGATATACATCATTCAAAAGGCAAGTCATGTAGGCCACCTAAGTTCAGTGGACTTTGATCATTCGTGAAGGGCTTGATAAGACTTCCCATTTTCATAAATTGCTTTTTTTGAAGCAACAGTTCATAAATAATAATTTTCCTGTCTAAGGCAAAGCTAGGATTATGATTTTAGCAGTCTACGTATGTACATAATTATGTAATATGTATTTACGTATGTTCCACCGCGGCAAGTTCACATTCGTTTCATACAGATAAAATGACTCATATTATTGCGATAGATATAAGACTATTTGGATACGATAACGATGTGATAAGATCTATTTCTTTTTGTTTATAATCTTTATTAAAGATATAATTTGCGTGACGAATATGCCTCTATATGGATACACACAATATAACAAATCAGAAATAGGTACAAAAAAAAACATACATATTTATAGAAAAGGAAAAATATATATACAATAAGGAGTCAGATTGACATTGAAAATGAAATTATACCTCTTTCTTCTCTCTCTCAGGTTCTCAATTAATAATAGCAATTAACATCGATTAAATACATATTATTATCTTATGAAGATTTTAAGCGAATGTAACTGTTTGGAATGTAAATATGAAAATGAATTAGAATCCCTACTCATATTATAAATGCGAAAGTGTGTTTGTTTGTTGGTGTATCTATCAATCACACAGCAACAGAGCAATTTTTTTGGAGTAGTATTTATTGTATATAATGTAAATTGTAAACAATATTTAACACATAATAAAAAAAAACACATAATGTGATGTCACAAGCAAGTAGCGCTCTCTTTGTCTAACAGGAAACTTTAATGCTCTATATTTCCGAGACTAGTTAAGATATTAAAAAAGAAAAATGGCATTGTTTTATAATATTCAAAGCCTTCATCACACTTAATATTATAAAGGCGAAAGTTTCTGTGTGTGTACGTGCGTGCGTGCGTGCGTGTGTGCGTGCGTGTGTGTGTGTTTGTTACTCCTTCACGCTACAGCGATTGTACCGTTTGGCTGAAATTTGGAATGGAAATAGCTCATATTCAGGACTAACACATAGGCTGCATTTTATCCCGGAAAATTACAGAGTTCCCGCGGGAATTCAAAAAATCTTAATCCACGTGGACAAAGTCGCGGGCATTGTCTAGTTTTAAATATATATAAAAAACTAACTTTTTCCCGCGGCTTCGCTCACGTTAAGATCGATTTTTCCAACAAAAATTCTTTTTCAAAAATCCTTTCTTAGCGGATGCATACGTCATAATAGCTATCTATATGCCAAATTTCAGCCCGATTCGTCCAATGGTTTGAGCTGTGCGTTGATAGATCAGTCAGTACCTTTGCCTTTTATATATTTAGAAGATGTTACTCAAATAGCCATTTGTTTGTCGGGCAGGCGGCGAGGGCGGCGGCGTGGCGGTGAGCGAGCTGGTGCGCGTGGTGCGGCAGGCGACGCTGTCGCGCGACGAGATACAGATCCTGACGGACGCGCTGCTCAACAAGCACCACGACCCGCTGCCCGCGCACTCGGAGTGGACCGAGGTGTGGTTGTCATCAGTTCATCAGTGTAACGATCGCAATCAACTCTGATAAGTTGACCTTTGAAATAATAACGAGAGAGTGCCAGCCGTTCAGGCCTTGCGATCGTTAAACTGATGCAATCATCCTTATCCTTACTAACGTAAATGCAAAGAATTATAGTACTACTGCAAGTCTAATAAAAGTCAGCCAAAATAAATATTTTTTAATCAACTAAAATTATCCATTTAACATTGGCTTAATACTGTTTTTTGTACATAAATAATAGAAAAAAAAATAATAATTTTATATTACACTTTGACTGTCAATTTCACAGTATAATAATATGCAAGTAAAGTAATAGTGATATTATGCTCTGGTCTGAGAAGAGGTATTTTTTATATCACCATCTCACAATATTGCCCATGTTTGGCCATTAAGAAAATTTTTAACATTGATATAAGATTCTCTCTTCTTCTTTGGTTCACGTCATATATCAAAACTCTTTCAGGGCCCTAATGATCCGATGCAAAAATTGAAGAAGCAATTAGCTGACAAAGAAAAGGCCCTGGCAGATGAACTGGAAGCGTCCAAAGCTGTGAAAGCTAAAGTTCAAGAACTCCGGTGAGTACACGCATTTTTATACTATTGCCATTTTTTTTAACAGGGTGTCCCCTTTCATTGAAAGAGATCTTATTTGCATTATTATTAGTATTTTCATCTTGATAAAATTTTTATCATTATTGTTATGTTTTCTCCATTCGATGCCTTGCGGTTCGATGATAGAAGGGTGATGCAAAACCAAACTAACAAAAAAAAGTTGCATGTGAAATCCGTCATATATTAATTTTTTTCGTATAAAATGCTGCATTGATTTTGATATCATTATTATGACCATAATAACGAATCGACTGACTCTCATCAAAATCAGCTCTGTAGTTTGGGCGTTAAGGTGGAAAAAATGTAAATACAAACATAAATAGATTGCTTAAACTATAACTGTTCCTTTTGACTTTGCCGTAGTCTAATAAAAAATTAGTTATTGTTGGTGGTTGTCCGCTTTAGGAACCGGTGGTAGAGTCTCGACTTGTCATAGGACTCACAAGGGCTTATCTTGGGAATTTATATGATGCCATTGATTGCTAGTAAGCATATTCAAAATTTCAGTTGTACGATTAGCTATTAAGGTTTTCCAAGTATTCGGTGATTTACGCAACCAAGCCAAAACTATGGTCGAATCTGTCCAGGCAAAGATACAATGATCAGGAGTATTTAAACTAGTTTTGGCATCTTTTAACGTTTTAGCTAATAAGACGGCCTTAAAGAATTCGAGACGTGGTATAGTTACAGGCAAACTTCTTGAGGAAATGACCTTGACTGCGCACAAGCGAATTTTAGGTGTCATTTGTGGTAAGTATAGTATCGAGCGCGTGATTGGTAGATCAGTCGACCTTTGCCTCCCGCGCCGTTTCCAAATGCGCCAACCTTGCGCCAACTTACCCCCACTACGTCACTTTATGCTCAAGAAGTTTGCCGGCACCTATATTGATATCGGATAGGTAAATTGGCCTACATATTTTTTTTCCGGTGTAGTGCGAGTCTGAATGCGGAGCGCGCGGGGTCGGCGGCGGCGCGCGCCGAGCTGCACACGCAGCAGACGCGGCTGCAGCGCTTGCTGGAGGAGCACCACGCGCTCATGCAGGAGAAGAACACGGTAACTACACCTAATTATGTCCTTTCCCACCGAATCCGGCCAGAAATTGTCTGCGCAGGGAGATATTATAGTGCACAAGTCTGTGCGCAAACAGGTGCACACTCTATTCCTTTACTTTCATAGTCCGATGGGACGGAAAATCCGACACGACCGGAGAGAGCTTTACATGCTCTCCGAGGAACGGGGGTGACTCAGCACCAACTTCCTAACTCCGGGCTAGTATTGAGAATTTCTTGACAGAAAAATCCAAAATGTTTTTTGGCCCGACCCGGGCATCGAACCCGGGACCTCGTCCTCGAAAATTTTGTTTATATATCTACAGTAAAAATGCACGATTTTTTTTTTCAGCTTATAGCACAAATAAGTGAGAGTGAAGCTCAAGTTACGCGAATGCAAAATATGGACTTAGTTATCCAGAGACTTTCTGAGGTATGATATTTTCAATTCTTGTTTATTTAACTTCGAATAATAGTAATAAAAGAAAAATATTTGTAAAAAAACCGACTTCAAACACCACTTAAAAGTATAAAATAATTTTAGTTTATGTAACCAAAATATTTTAAATACAGGAAGTTGTGCTATTAATCACGTACTAAAATTACTGTTTGTAGTTTATTTTGCTAAGTTTATAGACGCGTTTAACTTCTATGCACACAATTGTTCGGTTTTGTTGTTTTCAACTTTACTTTTAAAATAATAACTTGACGAAACTATGGATACACGTCTTGCTTCCACGGCGCACGGCGTAATGATTGGTTGAAGGTTGAATCCTATCTGTTGAATTTCATTTGGATGAAGGGGTTGAATCCTATCTATTGAATTTCATTTGGATGAAGGGGTTGAATCCTATCTATTGAATTTCATTTGGATGAAGGGGTTGAATCCTATCTATTGAATTTCATTTGGATGAAGGGGTTGAATCTTATCTATTGAATTTCATTTGGATGAAGGGGTTGAATCCTATCTATTGAATTTCATTTGGATGAAGGGGTTGAATCCTATCTATTGAATTTCATTTGGATGAAGGGGTTGAATCCTATCTATTGAATTTCATTTGGATGAAGGGGTTGAATCCTATCTATTGAATTTCATTTGGATGAAGGGGTTGAATCCTATCTATTGAATTTCATTTGAATGAAGGGGTTGAATCCTATCTATTGAATTTCATTTGGATGAAGGGGTTGAATCCTATCTATTGAATTTCATTTGGTTGATGTAATGTTGTCATGGCTCCGTTTCCACATCGACCTCGCAGTCGGAGGTGGCGCTGCGCGCGGAGCTGGCGGCGCGCGCGCTGGAGGCGGGTCAGGCGCGCGACGAGGCCATCCTGGCGCACCAGCACGCCGCAGACCTGGCGCAGCAGCTGCAGGTATAGTCAACTGAAGTGTCTTTTTTTTTAATCCCTATTAAAGGAATACAGTGCTCCTGTGACTTGATCAGCGTCGTTTTTCATTCATTCAAATGCTTATTGCCGTTGTTTGTTTATTTATTTTAACTGAAGTGTCTAGCTGTGATTTCCATACACCTCATGAAGAACATCGACAAGACGAGCAGCCAATAGAAAGGCCTTTGCCAAAGAGCACACGGCGTAATATTAAAACAGAAAAAATAAGCATTGTTGAAAACATGTAGCACTAGATGATTGTCTTATTGAACTGAACTCTCTTATTTTCCGGGATAAAAAGTAACCTATGTGTTATTCCAGACCATAATCTATCTCTGTGCCAGGTTTCAGCCAAATCGGTTCAGTCGTTGCCGTGTGATTGATTAACAAACATCCACACTTTCACATTTATAATATTAGTAGGATTAGGATTGTCCAATATTGGCTAAATAATATTAAACATAATATGATTGAATAATATAACCCAATGTTTTTTTAATTAGTTTTTATTATTTTGGCGCAGGAGGCGAACCTCGCGTTCGCGGACGTGGAGCAGCAGCGCCAGTTCGCCGTGCACGCCGAGCAGCTCGCGCAGCAGGAGCTGCGCCAGACGCAGGCGCGCCTCGCAGGTGTGTATATATATGTATATGTATGATCCTCCTTGACGTATCCGTCAACTGCGGTCCTGGCTAAAACCGATCTTGAGAGCGAATGTGGCTCGCGAAACCAAATTTGGTTTTGAAAATCCTATCACACGGGGTGCAGTGTAACTGGCCCAATGCATTGTAAGTGTAGAGGTAGGAGGTTCTTCGCTGGGTCTTTTTTATAAGGCGCTTAGCGTCGATGTCTTTCAGCCGATGCTCCTCAAAGGACACAACAGTCTTATTCCACCGATTTTCGCCACGCATGTAACAAGGCACTGAGCCCCTCCACGCGATGCGTTGAGGCGGCGTGGCGCCCGCGGTGCCGCTACGGGCTCCTATTGTCTGTTCAAACACACACTCAAAATTTATTTAATGTAGGCCAACTTGTGACTCTAAAGTCGGATTTATATAACGAAATTAATGGCATGAATGTAGTGTCATGACATTAATTTCGTCACCAATTTCGCGTGTAAACCTCTATTTACAACCTAAATTTCATTAATTTCATGCATGAAATTAGAGGTTTACTAATTTCGCATATTTTGCCATTTTGGTTTGTCTTGGGCAATATACATCCAGTTCTTCCCTTAAATGGCTAGGTCCAGCAGCAGGCAAAAGGCGCGTGGGAAGGCAAAGGAAAGGAAAAAGTGGGCTGATGACATCATGGACATTTAATTAACAATTGTTATTTGTTTACTATTTTAAAACAGAACCATTTTAATGGTATATATGGAAATTCATTTCTGTAGATTTTTTATTTAAAAATCGGTAATTATTTCAAATGGCTGTACCGTAAAGTTGATAAATCAAAAGCAAATGTGCACGAAAGAAATACGAAAAGTAAAGAGACCTATAACTTTTTTGTTTAGGATTAACTGAACTTCAAAAGGACTTGCAGCATTTGACCGCTCGAGCGCAGGCTGCCGAAAGTAATGCTGAAAAACTTAAGGAGAATATGGAGAAACAAAAAGAAGAGGTGAATCCTTACTAATATTATAAATGCGAAAGTGTGTTTGTTTGTTGGTTTGTCCTTCAATTACGCTGCAACAGAGCTACAGATTGACGTGATTTTTTGCATGGGTATAGTTGAGGGCCTGGAAAGTGACATAGGCCACAGCATTTTAAAAACTAAATCCACTCGGACGAAATTGCGGGCATCAGCTAGTAAAATATGATAGATACATTTTCCTCTCAATTTTGCAATGAGCATAATATGTTCTTGTCGCTAAGAAGCTATCTCTGATTGATGGATTTTACTAATTTTGGAAGGTACATATACCTAATTATCACTAAAAAAATAATTCCTTTTTTAATTAATAATTATTAGACAAATCTAATCTCACCTTTAAAGCCTCAATAGACCAACGGTTAAAAGTGCGGACTGAAAACTGAAAGGTCGCAGGTTCGAATCCCACCCGTTGCACTATTGTCGTACCCACTGCTAACACAAGTTTTCACTTATTTGGAGGGGAGAGGAGAACATCAGTCAAGTTCAGCTTGGCTGATATTCTTTATAAAAAAAAAAAAAAATAGGGAACATCTCTATTATCATCTCCTTTTAGCCCAGTCATATTAGGATTTCACATAATAATGGAAGACAACAAGCTGTAAACTTGTTTAGACCTTTATTTTGGCGTTCGAACTCTTCGCGCTCTCCGCGCTCTATCCCAAAAACGATTGTCCGTATAAAAAAATGTATTGAACAAAACTTGTACAGAATTTTATGCTCTACAATTTTTACATAGATGCAAATAGCATTCAAGCCACAGGAAGCGAGATATTTGCGAAAAACTGAATTTTGTGACCTTTGACCTTGAATATATCAGGCGGTGTACACGAGATTTTATGAGACTTGAGACAACATTTAGAACGCCAAAATAAAGGTCTAAACAAGTTTACAGCTTGTTGTCTTTCATTGCTCGGTTGATCCCCTTTTTAACCGACTTCAAAAAAATAAGAGGAGGTTCTCAATTCGACGCGTATTTTTTTTTTTTTTGCGCTAAAATGACTGGGCTGTTTTATAGCTAAGCAAGCAGATCGCGAGTCTGCAGGAACAGTTGGCGGAGCGTGAGACTGAGCTGGCTGAGTTGAAGCAGTTGAAAGCTGCGCCCGCGCAAAACGGCCTGCCACCGAATACTGCACTTGACGAACAAAAGGTGATAATTTTCATGGTATTTTGATGGCTTTTTCAAACACTCAAATTCAAATTCAAATTCAAAATTTATTTATTTCATATAGGCTAACTTGTAGCTCTTATGACACGTCATAAATCTACCACCGGTTCGGAATGCAGATTCTGCTGAGAAGAGCCGGCAAGAAACTCAGCAGTTGCTCTTTTCAAAAAAAATTTTTTTTTTACAAAGCTATGCTATGTTTGCAGTGCTTCCACAATAAAGCTTCAAAAATGCAAAAATGCATACGTAGGTACACCAATCCAACGCATGTCAAGATGGGCAGTCAAAGCAGACCCATTCCCGTTGGTGGACGTACTACTATGTATCTAAGGCATTTATGTATCTATAGACTGCAGTCTCGTTCTTCTCAGACTCAAGACAGAGATAAAACGAGACAGATTTATGTCAGAGCATATTTGTGTCTCGTTTTAACTCGTATCTTGAGTCAGAGCACACTCTATAGATCTCAGTATTAGGTAACGCTAGTCTTACAACTCTTCATACAAATTGAATTACGTTGATAAGACAATTTTTTACTGTTGTATATTATTACTAGACTTTACCTGCGACTTGCTCCATTTTTCAAACCTTTATTGTATCCCTTTAGGGGTTTAATTTTCAAAAATTCTGTATGCCCAGCCGTATCCGTCCAGCGGTTAGAGCTGTGTGTTGATAGATCAGTCAGTCAGTCACCATTGCCTTTTATATATTTAGATTAAGGGTATGTATGGGCTTAGTGAAGACTCTCATACCTACCACCTTCATCGTTAGCCGGTAGTCATGAAAGGAGCCACTGCTGAGTTTCTTTTTAACCCCCGCCGCAAAAAGAGGTGTGTTATAAGTTTAACATGTCTGTGTCTGTGGTATCGTAGCTCCCAAACGGATGAACCGATTTTCGTTTAGTTTTTTTGTGTCATAGATAATTTTATCCCGAGTGTTCTTAGCCATGTTTCATGAAAATCTGTTCAGCCGTTTGAAAATTATCACCTCTTTTCTAGTTTCTCAGCAGAATCTGCTTTTTGAATCGAAAGTCTTGAATTATCATATCCATAAGTTGGTCTACGTGAAATAATTAATTTTGAATTTGAATGATGCTATGATATTTCAGGCAGCAGAGCTCGCTAAGGTAGAGAGCACAGTGGAAG
The DNA here is from genome assembly GCA_933228805.2 of Hipparchia semele. NCBI lineage: Eukaryota > Metazoa > Arthropoda > Insecta > Lepidoptera > Nymphalidae > Hipparchia > Hipparchia semele. The sequence continues at coordinate 7,959,572 of OW121725.1, read as the reverse complement.
CCCTCCGCAACGAGCTCGTCTCGGCACAGGAGAGTATCGCCGAGCAGAAGAGCCAGGTCGCCAGTCTACAGGAGCAGCTCGCGCTCTACCGGGACAAGAACAATGTGTGTATCGGCTTTGTTTGTCCTTTTTTTTTTATACATTACTAGACGATGCCCGCGACTTCGTCCGCGTGGATCAAGGTTTTTCAATTCCCTTGGGAACTCTGTAATTTTCCGGGATAAAATGTATGCCTATGTTTTAATCCTGGGCATGAGCTATCTCTATTTCAAATTTCAGCCAAATCGGTTCATTCGCACGCGCGCACACACACACACACACACACACTCTTTTTTGAGTGTTAGAGCATATAAAATTATAAAATTGTTGTTTGAATATAAAAAAAATGTGATGTAAATGTTATGTGCATGGTTTTCGCTTTTGAAATGCTCTCTAGCAAAGTAACCTTAATAACTTCGATTGTGGGAATGTATGTATGTTATGTCTGGTGGGAGGCTTTGGCCGTGGCTAGTTACCACCCTACCGTCGAAGATGTGCTGCCAAGCGATTTCGCGTTCTGGCACGATGGCGTGTAGAAACCGACTAGGGATATGGGTTGAATGTACACTGCCATACCCCTTCCAAGTTAGCCCGCTACCATCTTAGACTGTATCGTAACTTACCATCAGGTGAGATCGCAGTCAAGGGCTATCTTGTCATCGAATAAAAATAAATGTATGCGAAGAACTTTTACTAAATATTTCTCCTTACAAAAATAACTTATTTAACTACTAATTTTCGCTCCTGCCACTCAGGAGTTGCGAACTAAAAACTGGAAAGTAATGGAGGCTTTACAAACCGCGGAAAAGGCCCTCGCCGCACGCGCGGCGCCCGCGATGCCGGCCCGAGACGCGCTAGCTGTAAGTGCTGTATGACATTTGTGCCACACTCCGCATATCGTAGAGCTAGTCCAAATGAAACGTTCACATTATTATCAGTCTTAGAGAATATTCTTAATTTTAAGGTAATGTACTAAAATTGTCCTTTTTAATAATAAGTTTATTAGGCGACCGCCGAAGGAGGTTAATGTTTTTCGAGCGTTTGAATGTATGTCTATTTCTTTGATATGCTGTGTAGTATAAAACGGCTTGACGGAAATTTGCAAATTCTCTTAATTGTGGGAGTCACAGAAGGTATAAAATTTAAATATAAAAATAGAAAAGAAGAAAAAAAATTATAATTAAAAAATATATTGATTTAATAATATTATGTTATTTGTAATTACTGTAAAGCATTGTTTTTTAAAATGTACACGGATCGTACACCATTTTTTATACACTTAATTCACATCTACAGCAAGTTTACGAATCTGCTAAAAATACAAAGGAGCGTTTGGAAATATTTAATAATGCAGAATAAAACACATTTTATTGAACGTCTTTGAACTGAAATCATATACCAGTTTTTAGTTTTCCATTTAATTCTCAACGAATAAGTTTCATTTGGATAAGCTCTTATTTCTTTGGCCGGCTTCGCTTTATAAACTATACCTTGTTTCAAATCAACTTTAAAAGATTACCAACTTTGATAAGAAATGTGCCCAGATTGTTGTTTTAAAAAATGACGTATATTCATATGCTAGTGTGTGTAACATTAACACGTGTATGCAATAACTTAGGTTGTGAGTAATTAATAAAAAACGGCTACATCAATGTTACTTTGTATAAAATGTTATTTTTTTTATATATAAAGGAATATTAGCTAAGCTGAGATTGGCTAATATTCTCCTCTCCCCTCCAAATAATCGTAAAGCTTGTATTAGGAGTGGGTAGTGAATTATCAACCTTTGTTTTCAATCTGCACATTTAACTTTGAATTGTAACAAGGTATAGTACATATTCATACATCTTACGTCTACCCTCTAACCAAATAAAAATATTATGCCTAAAGTAATTGCTAAAACATTTAAATCTAAAGTTGATCGCTACTTACACTTTTTTGTACTTTTAAGTTGCTCATATATATCTATGTAAAAGAAACAAGTCAGTGTCTAATTAGTATACGTAAGGACATTATGTTTCTTAAACTGAATTATTATTATTACTATTGACAGGAGGCAGTAGTGAAGGCTCAGGAACAACATTTCGCAGAAGTAGCGAATGTTCTACGCGCTGTCTGTCCCACTGCGGCACCTAACTCTTCGATAGGACAAGAGTGGTTGCAGACCTTTGCCGAAAATCTCAAAAAGGAACTTCAGAAGAAAGAAACCGAGAAGCAACAAATCGAAAAGGACCTAGCATCAAAGCTGTCCGAAAAAGACAACGAGAGAAAGCTATTGGAAACTGAAATGCAGAACAAACTTCAAGAGAAGGAGCTGGCGGCGAAAGAAATTGAGAGGAAAATGCAACAACAGATACAGGATAAAGAAGTAGCGTGTAAACAAATTGAAAGTGAATTACTAAAGAAGTTACAAGACGAGTTATCTGCTAAGAACCAAACAGAGAGTGAGTTGCACAAGAAACTACAAGAAGAATTAAGTATAAAGAAGACACTTGAGAGTGAATTGCAGAAGAAAGAAATCAGCCAGGTTCAAGTTCAACAGCCTCAAGTCGACGATTCCAGGGTTAAAGATTTGGAAGTCAAGAATTCACAGCTACAGGGTCAAGTTGAGAAGTACAAGAGAATAATTGATGACACTGTAAGTAATATTCATAGCTTGTACTACCAATGCTTAAAGCCCTTTTATTTCAATTTGGTTTTGCGATTTTATTGAGCCAGGATAAACTCTAAGAGAAAAATGAATATGTGTTAAATGATTTCATAATTGGATGACCCAGTTCAAGAAGTCCCTAAATTCATAATGGCCAAGAAATCCTTTAGTCCATTTTTCCAAATAATGAAAATGGGCTTTAAGACTATAACCGAAGTTTTTTTTTTTATAACAAAAATGAACGTATGGACCTCCTAAACTAGGCCATTATAGACCTACCTAACCCAACTATATGGATAATTAAAACTATATGGTCATAATTGGACGCAGATACGCAATAAAGAGTCAATCCACACACCTTATCAATTGAAAAGTTAACTTTATTCCTTTACATTATGTATGTATTTAATTTGACAAAGGTTCGTGGGTTGAATCGTTATTGCGTACGTGCGTCCAATTGAACGGAACATATAGTTCGTTCGCGTTAAGAATAGCTCAAACCAAAAGTAATCTTGGTCAACATAGTCCGCTGTACAGAATGAAATTTCTTGCAAATTGTTACAGAGATGCTATAGATATCTTCTGTGACAATATACCATCTATTAAAAGGAAATTAAGCACACTAAAGTTAAGTTAGGATTTATTTGCCATTTTTGTTTCTCTGTTGTTTTTTTTTTTGTTTTGTTACTGTATGTAGCCTTTAGTCTCGCACGGCACGTCCACATCGAGAAGACTCGATTGCGGAAGATGATAAATTCATAAAGTTGCCTTATGAATGTAAGTTAAGCAGTTGTAGTCAGTTTTGTGGACTAAAATAAAAAAAAAAAAAGAATGCGGTGAGTCATCATTGTTCGCCGGCCTAGCCCCGCCCCCTAACCAATCAAATCTTTTCAAATTACAAGGTCACGTTCACAGTGACCAGTTGAAGGCATAGCTTCGAACGGTTGTGTCCTGTAATTTGTTATAGTTTAGTTTGGGTACATTGATTCGCTGCAACGACAGGAGAACGTGTTAAGTCGGCTGCAGCAGAACGTGTCGCGCGAGGAGGCGCGCTGGCAGCAACAGCTCGACGACAAGCAGCGCGACCTTGAAGCGCTGCGCCAGCGCACCGTGCAGCAGGTAACACACACACACACACACACATAATCTAATCTGATGGCCGCGACTTGGCCCGCGTGGTTTTACTTTCTAAAATCCCGTGGGAAATCTTTAATTTTCCGGGACAAAAGGTCCTTAACTTCGCCAGGTCCTTAACCCATGAAAAATCATGTCGATCCCTTGCTCCGTTAGCCCGTTGCTGCGTGATTGAAAGACAAATCAACAAACAAACACACTTTCTCGTTTCTATAATATTAGTAAGGATTTTTTCTTAGTTGTATTAAAAGGTAAACAACTCCATAAATTCATAATTACTGCTATCAGAAGTGATGGCGATCGTAACATTGTAGCATAGGTACGGACAGAAAACTGAAAAGTTCGAGTCCCACCTGTTGCACTATTGTCGTACCTACTCCTAGCACAAGCTTTTCGCTTATTTGGAGGGGAAAGGAGAATATAAGTCAAGCTCAGCTTGGCTAATATTCTTTAAAAAAAACATTTTTAGACAGACACAGCAGCATTATCTATATTTCGAAAGCTAGCTTTTTTTACATGTTATTTATAGTTCTTGTGATTCACGAGGGCGCGTGACTACTTGTGGTTACGTCGCACATTGCGTAAGTGTGCGTGCCTGTCAGGAGCCTAGGTGGGAGCGGTTAGGCGCGAGCAAGCTCTCGTTCACACTTATACAGATACGACACACACACAACAATGAGCTACGCGCCGTCGTGAATTAAAAGAACCTTTGGTGAATATAACACATAAACTAGGTAAATAATACCCTTCACACGAATTAACGTTTGTCTAAAAGTCCCTTTTCTATGTAGGAACCTCTGGCGTTTGCATACTCCTGCATTGAGAAAACATTGCCAGCAATCATGGCAGAGGTACAAAAGTACATTCGTGTTTACATACGTGTTATATGTGGCTCCTGTATCAAATACGTGAAGATATTCTGGATTATTTTCACTGTAATTTCAATTTGTGATGTCATGTTCCTACGTCAAAGGGGTTGGGACTTATTTCTCAGAAGGAATTTGGGATGATTCACATTACACCGTACCGCGCGTTTAGATGGAGTAGATAATGAAACTAGCCCAGACTATAACTCGCACAGGTTGATCAGGTTGACAGGTTTTACAACATATAAAATTCTGGACATGGTCCGGTCTAACGTGAATCATCTCTAACAGTGTCCTTTAGAATTAAGGTATATTATGCTATCTCTATTTTTAACATGCGAATTATCGTAACTTTATTAGCAAAAGATTCAAAAACACTTTTTTTTCGTGTAGTGACCAGAGACCTTATTTGAGCTGTTTAACTTTTGTCAAGGTGTGCGATATGCATTAGGCACTAGGTACTAGGTATTTGGGTTGCATGAAATAAGGAACGATGAAAGGGCTGTAGTACTTAGCCGCGCAACTACTTCGTGGGAACGAGATAAATCGATAGTCAGATGACCTACAAATGTTTTGACTTACGTATCTTTTCCTTCTGTGATTCCATACCATAGTAGGTATACATTTTCCAAGGTCTTAAGAAGAATTTGCCTCTATTTGGATATTTAATCGTGTTTGACGAAAATAATCCCGTTGGAAGACCTCAGTGTGTTTACGTGAAATCAAAACTTTGATAATGGTATAATAGTAGTACTGAGGTAAAGTTACTGTAGTAAAGTAGTAATTATTTACTAGTATTCAAAAAATATAATAGACTTTCGACTGTCAAACACCTTCATTTATTTCTTTGGTGACGGTTTGTGTAAACTAAAAAGTCTGATGCTAAGATCTATAGAGCGTGCTCTGACTTAGCTTGGACTCAAGATAAGAGTTAAAACGAGACACAAATATGCTCAGACCTGTCTCGTTTTATCTCTGTCTTGAGTCTGAGCAGATTGAGAATAGAATCTATAGATTTTGCATGAGTTTTCAAAAGATATTAATATATCTAAGACTAACACCTGTGTAACTATATCTTAATCGTTTTAACAGATGCAAAGCAAAATAGATTCACTGCAAGCGGATTTAGCGAAGTTACAGTCCAGAAATCACAGCCACAGCTTTGCGGATGCAGAGAGAATCGCAGAGGTAACATTATTTTTTTAATAATTGTAATTTATATAAACTATACAGGCTTCGGTCTGTGAAAAAAACATCTTGCTGCTTTTAATATTACTGTTAAAAATACCACAGAAAATATCGTTGTAGAAGGCAATTTACACTAATATGATTGTTATATTAAAACACATTTTTTGAAATAGCCTTAAATAATAATTGTATAAGTAAACGAGGAAAGGGAAATGTGAAAGATTTAGATTTTAGATTAGGAAATTCTTATGAAAATAAAATCTTTCCTATATTAAAAATACTTATTCAAAGTAGCAAAAACACTTTTGCATTAATAATATTAATACAGACTATAGATTTATAGTCTGTATTAATATTATGAATGCGAAAGTGTTTTTGCTTATTGGTTTATTATTAGTTTGTTTCTATCAGCAGCAATAGAGCAACGAATTTTTTTAACGGAAAGTGGAGGGGAGAATGACATAAGCTAGCTTTTATCCGGGATTAATTTCATACAAAGTCGCGAGTAAAAGCTAGTAATAGTAAGACTATAAAAATATTTGAAATATGTAGGAAGAGTAATGATTTTCTTTTTTTTTTTTTTTAGGAAAATCTAATGGCGGGTTTTGTGACGAAGCACGATACAGAGGTACACAATGGACCGCTCCAGGTAAGAATGATTGATTGTAGGATAAGAAAATATAAAAAAATAAATTAACCACATAGAAATAAAAATAATATATAGAATCAAAGACTTCTGGAGGAAATCTCTTCCTTACAGATAAGCTGTCCTTGTGCACGTTCTTTTTATATTTATGTTTTATTTCTTTGTTTTCTTGTAATAAATAAATATCTATTAGAAGGAACAAAAGATAAAAACTTAGCTTGGAACTGCATGTTTGACCATACTGATTTATTTCTTTTATTTATTGGCGGATTATAGCAAAATAATTCTAAACTTTTCTTGCTAATCATGAACTTCCGCAAAGTAACGCTCGATTCTATGCAATATTTAAAAGATAAAAAGTTTATTTTTTAAATGACAACTATAATAAATAGTAATTGATTCATATTGTTTTCTATTTACAGGAACAGATTAAAATAAGCGAAATATAACAAATAGAAAATGCAATGTACAACGCAGTTCAAGGTTGGAATTAAACGGCGCGTTACGTCGCCTTTCCTCACTCACTGCCGCGTTATCGATAAGGTACAACCAGGGTGTCCACTTGTACAGGAAAAGACAGGACAGCGTCCGCTTTGGACAGACAGGAGCATATGTTTGTTTTATATTTTTAATTCCTTAACTGAATCGCCGTATTTACATGCACCATATATTCCATCTAGATTCGAACGGTTAAGCGTCGCCATGTTGGCGCTCTTTCAAGTTATCGTGTAATGTACGTGACGTCAGATGTTATGTTACGTCAAACCAATGTTTTGCGTCTTGCAATTTGAAATCTCAAGAAAATAAGATTATTTTGTTTTTTTTTTTCTATTTAATAACTAGTTGATGCCCGCGGCTTTGTTCGCGTGGATTTAGTTTTTAAAATCCCGCGGGAACTCTTTGATTTTCCTATGTCACTCTCCCGGTCCTCAACTAAACCCAAGCAAAAAATCACGTCGATCCGTTGCTTTGCGGCGTGATTGAAGGGCAAAAAGTAAAAAAAAGGAATATAAGTGGACACCCTGATAAGTGTAACCCATTTTATACGAGGATTTATAAAAATTATTTATTATTATATGAAGAGAACCCGATATAACTCGGGTGTTAAAATTATCGTTAAAAATCAATCCAGAAAATTGATATTGCTAACTGTTTTTGATAACTTTCCAATTTCCGAAATATTATATCTGTGCCCAGTAGTTTAGCTTTACGTTTCATTCCATCACAGACGTTTACTGTTTTCAAAAACTGGTAAAACCCACTTTGTTTTCGTATATAAATTATAATATGTACATAAATAAAAATGACCAGTGATTGTTTAACTTAAAATCATCACATTTTATAGCCATATTCTCGTAATTCTCGTAATTACTGTCTTAGAAGGTACCTTTTTTGTGAAACCATATTTCATGTATGTATACAACAATTGAATTGTTTTGTTACAATTGTTAATTTTATACTAAATTGAAAGTCATACAGACATTACATCAGACTATTTTACATAAATTGAAATATTTATGTAGCTTTGAAATAATACAGTGATTATATTATAAATCCGTAATAAGTAACTCATTAATTATTATTTATTGGGTTTCTTGAAATAATGTTTATAATTTCAGATATTTTAATGCATCTTTCAAAACATGGAACCATTATTTAATACGAATCTATCTAACACTATAACTGAAACAATTTTGTATTTTATTAACTTTGTATACGAGCCTTATTAAATGTGGAAATTGGATAGTTGCAATGAAAAACTAAATTAGGAGAAAGTATGGCTGTTGATGAAAATCAACAGAGAATACGGCAAAGAAGCAATGAAATAATAATGACATAAAATTAATTCCTAATAGTTATTAAGGAACAGGTAAGTTTCTGACTGCATTAGTGCGATAGTATAATTATATAAGTAAAGCAGCTTATGATATTTCGTTGAAGATGTATTCAATATCACATAGCTTCAACAATGTGATTGTGATTTAGGTGTCACCTTGTTGAATGTTTCGCTACCACTTTTCTTTTGTACTAATCGACTAAGTGAGGATAGATTTTTTTATATGGCAATTATTTAGTATAATGTGATGCGTGATTAAAAAAAACGAATTTCAAAGCTCAGAAATCCCAGACCATAATAATATTAACTGTCAAGTCAAACAAACCATTTTAATCTTTTGCCATATTTTGTGTCAAGCTCGCTTGAGATTGTTCTTCGATCTTATGAATATACACAGGTTTTAATTTTTAATTCAAAATGCATGGTTTTCTTTAGTGTGGGTAGTAAGTTAAAATATATTTTTTTTAATCGCGCGTCTATCTTTGTTATTGTGATCATGTAATCAATATTAATATAAGGCGAATAGTTTAATTAATATTTTTTTTAATTTAAATCCCGTTGCTTATATAACTAAAATATTTTTAATACTTGACAATTTTATTTGAATTGGCTGATGAATTTTTTTTAATTAATTAATTGTTAAATATACGTATACCGAATTTAAAATTGAGTGTGCATTATTATTGATTTTAGGGATTGTTATTTACTGTTCACAGTTATATTATATTATTTATAACTTTTGTATTAGTGAATAAATCATTAAATTTCTGTCAGTGCCTTAGAGTAAGTTTTGAATTTAAATAAGCTGACTGTTTATTTTCTAGAAAATCAAATGCACGTTTTAACAATAAGCTATTAAACTAAAAATTTATTGATATTATTAATGTCTAATCTGGTGGCTAATGTTCTTGGTAAGGTACATTCTAAATTGTATGTGTTCTAAAAGGGTCGAATGGCATCAGCTTGAGATATATAAAGAATTTTACACACAAAAATAAATAATATGAGACACTGCCTCGATTGATACAATCCTTTTATTTGGAAAAAATTAATAAAAATTGTTTTTTCTTTTTGTATACATAAGAACTGCAATAAATAATTATTTAATTATATTTAATTAAAGTATTTGTTTTTTTTTTTTTTTGAAGCAATATTCTTTGTTTATGCGCCTACCTACCAGAAGAACATTATTTTAAAAATTGATTTGATGACATTTGTTCATTTTACGAATCTGATGCCAACATTGAATCAAAGAATTGCACATTTTATTGAAAAATGCCGTGTGAAATGTCCTTTAATAATAGAAGTAATATAAAAACTTAATTATTTTACATTAATAATAAGGCAATTTATATGAGAATTCATATATTAGATAAAGACATTACCTATCAAATAAAGTATTTCTATGAAGACATAGTTGTTTTATTATTTACTAGCTTCTGCCTACAATTTCCCGTGGTTTTTCTATGAGCGAGAACATCTTCCTATTGTTGTCCGATCGTGGCCTATTTTTGGCGTCACCCAGACGTAATCGCGAAAGTAGGTAAGTACAGGTACAGAAGATTCAATCCGCAAAATCATTTAAATATAAATGGAGATTTGCTGCCACACAATAAAGTGCAATTCACAGCGCACAGCACTAAGTTACCTACAGGGAAATTAACTTCGAAGTTAGGTACTTACCTCCTTTCTATAATATATTCGAGTCCTAGCCACAAACATACCTAGCCTCCTAGGCTTATTGATCCTCTTATTATACATAGGTAGGTATACAATAATATCATAGTTATTGATCTCGATCCTTAATTGAGTGTCGTTAAGCAGAAAGCGACCAATGGCTTTTTTTGTGAAAATAAGTAAGATTTCATATTTTGGCGACAAAAAATGGCTATTAAAATATACTATAAACTTAATATTAGCTAATTAAATATACTTAAACTTTCCTTACTTTTTTAACAATTTTGGTCATTCGAAGCAGTGATAAAAATACAGCTCATACCTAAAACTGGTTTTTTGGCGCTGGTCGTTTTCTGCTTAACAACGCTCAATTTAGGCTGTCATTATTTGAATTAGGACAGTAAGTCCAGTGTTAATCATGATCAGATCAGATGATATTAGAGGTTAGTGATTTTGATAAAATGTCAATCATCAATGTCAGCATAATGTCAGTTAAAGGAGTATTAGTGTTCTGTGGTTCAAAAAAATATTAGTGGATTTTTTACTTTATTGTACCTAAATAAAACTTATGAACTACAAACGTTAAAATTAATCTATTGACTATTCGTGGATTTCCTACTAGGTATTTAGATTTAAGTTAAAGTTTAAAAAGTCAGCGTTGTGACCCTTTAGCGTTAAGGGGCGAATAAAAACTACGAAGATGGCCTCTGAGGTCCTGAAAAATGTAGACAACGCTTGTGAGACAGCTGAAGAATTCACAAGAGTATTTTATAAGCAAATGGATAATAGCAGACACCTAACTTCCAAATTATATCTTGATACCGGGCTATTGGTTTGGAATGGAAATGGTATTCACGGAAATGAGAAAATTCAAAAGTTTTTAATGGATTTACCTGCCAGCAGCCATGTGTTGAAGACTCTAGACGCTCAACATATAAAAGATAATTTGGTGTCAAACAAACTAACATATCTCATACAGGCTTGTGGAGATGTTACATACAACAATGATCATGTAAAAACCCCGTTCCAACAGACATTCCTAGTGGTAGCGATTGAAGGTAAATGGAAAATTGCATCAGACTGTTTTAGATTACAAGTGCCATTCAATAATTAATTTTACCCTAACAGTAAACACAGTGAAGATTGTATTGTAATTTTATTAAATATAAAATAAAATAAGTTTGGAATAATGATTTTTTTAATCTTTCTTAAATGAATTTAAGCATTCACATTATCATTATGTATATATGAATGAATCTCTTCGGTGAGTTTGAAGCAATTAAATAATCACTTGCTTTTTGTGAGGAAACCTGCATGTTTGAGAGTTCTTTATTCTCAAGGATGCGTGGCAAACCCCTTGGCCAGCTAGGTAGACACATACTTTTCATTTAAGAGATCTGTGCACAGTAATAAGCCAGCAATGAATTCCGATGAATGAATAAAATGTAGAAATATTCAGAAGGCTTATAATTTTGAGTAACTCCCTAAATAGCAATTACAATTTGAACAATAATGATCAGCTCTTTTAAACTTTGAACATGTATAAGGAATTGTTGCGAGACAACACAGCATACACCACCTGAAAAATAAGATATATTGAGCAATAGAATTTATTTAAAACAAAGGTGAATTGCTCTAAAAAAAATTACTAACAATAGATGGATTGAGGTAAAGACCTATGTTTGCCATCCACTGCTATCTGATTCTCAATTTAATACTTACAATGTCAGTCCGCATATGAAACCTGCCAGCATATGGGTTTTATTTGAATTAACAAATTTCACAGATGTAAGAGTTATTTTATGACAACTTGGACAATTATAATACACAGGCACATTTTTCAATGGTTGCTGAACAAATATTGTTTGGTGTATAACAGATGAGTTTGTTATTGGAGCTTGGCGAGGCATTTCTGACACTGTATAAGGTGGTGGTGGAGCTCTCTGGTGCTGAATCATTTCCACATCTACACCCAATTGTGCCATTTCTCTGTCTGTTCTTACTTTACTGTACTGTATCCATTCCTTGAATATTGTTAAAATACTTTTCCAAAACTCCACAATTCTCTCAATGATATTCATGAATCACTCCAAATAAAACTGTTTATCTGATAGTAGTTTCAGTCACTATCTTATCAGGAAACCAAATACCAGATTAACATTAACTATATATTGTATAGGATATAATGTTGATTAATTTAAGGGGTGATAAAAACAAAAGATACTTATTTTAGCAGTTTATTTATAATTTACAAATACAATAAATATTAGAGGTGTGGAAGAGTTTAAAGTAATAAGTACTTTTATGAATAAAAAATATGTACGTATAGGTATGACCACAGGGTATGACTGTGAAAAATTGAAATTCAGTTTTTACTAGTTTAGGGGCTACCATTTATTCTTATTTCGTTGAGATTGCTTAAAATTTTTCATTATCAGAATACAGTTACGGCAGCCATTCAAATCTTTTATTTTACAATTTACAATTTAGGTTAGGTACCTACATATTATAATAATATTTATATTTATTTATTATGATAAATATGTAGGTACAATGTACATACATTTGCAATGATTTTTTTGATGGCAGCACTATTCCACTTTTTATGAATAAGTATTTTTATTTAAATTGTGAATTAAGTCTCTATAAAAATGTGCAACAAAGGTGGGAGAGTTGAGGGTTAAAAAGTCAAATATTTTAGAATGAATTGAAAAAAAAAATTACAATACTTCCTACCATACAGACTGTCAATGTATAGATGAATAAATTTTTTATTTGAAAAAATATCTGTATCTGCCCAAATTGAGTTTTGTAAATCATTTCATGATTTTTGATTATTGCCTATATAAAGTTTATATGCATAAAATAAATTTGTGTATAAAGTACATTATGCTTCCAACAAGAAAAAGCTGGCTGCCAAAATATTTATGGAAATTTTTTACTAAATTAATAGAATAATTAATTAAATTTTGTAATATAAGTAATGCACTTATGTATTATAGGCCTGTAAATTACATTTCTTTTTATTACTCCATACTTTGTCACAACAGTATCACAGCATATTTCTGTTATTTTAAAATGTAAATATAATAATAGGTAAATAGAACTTTTCACATTTTAATTTGAAATATTACTCAATTTGGAATGTTTAACTGAGTTGGTTTTACTAAAGTTGTAAACTATTGTGATAACAAAAAAATATTGAAGTGCCTTATTATTGATACAAACATTATCTACATGAACCAGACCATGTTTACAACCAGCTATAGCTATTTTTTATAAAAACTACATTCTTCCTGGATACAAAAATAGCATCTTATTTCTAATACCTAACAATATAAATTAAAAATATAAAAATATATTTCAAACAATAGATTAAAAACAATTTAGTACATAAAAATTGTTCATATACAAACTTAGAAAAGGATATTGGGTCATCTCCAAAATAATACAACCTTTAACTGGATTGAAGACATTACATACAAGAGTAATGAAATTTACAATAATAAATACAAAATAAGGTTCCTGTTTATAACCCTCTAGATCTTCAGCATCTTATTTATTCACAAATGGCACCAGATATACAAAATCAGTAATTCTAAAAATAAGAATGTCCCTCAAACCACTTTAAAATCAATATGTATGTAAAATATTAAATAAGCACATCCTTAACATATGAAGATTTAAAATACATATATGCAGCATTCTCTTAATAAAATAATGACCAAATCCAAAATCGTAACTTTCGGGAACCAAAAATGAAACTATATTTATAAATTATGACAATATTTTTTAAGCTGCTATATTAGAATCGGACCCAATATTTAATATCTTATTAGTCAAGGAAAAGAGATAGATTGCGAAGCTTGTTTTTAGGTCAATATTTTTTACTAAAACTTTTTTGCCAAAATTTCGTATTCGGTCATTGTTTTATTAAGTTGAGTGCGATATTAACACATTGTCATTATGATTCACCATTTTGTTGGTAATGCTTGTTTTTTTTTTTAATTTTTTGAATATTTTAAGTCATTATTCTATTCCATTATATTATACATAGTTGTAATAATAACATTTATATTCATTGTGGGGTATTTCACTTGTGTTAATATGACCAAGTAATAACTAACATTTGTTACTCTTGCCAATGAACGTGCTACAGTTTGGACAATAGTGTTCAGCATCCTTGAAAGAATCGAAGCAGTATGGCACAAGCCCGAGGCAGCACAAGGAGCACACCCTGTAAAATAATTTATCATTAAGCCATTTTATATTTTAAAACTGAAAGGTTGCAGGTTCGAATCCCACCCATTGCACTATTGTTGTACCCACTCCTAGCTTTTCACTTGTTTCGAGGAGATAGGAGGAATAAAATAAATAAACTTCAGCTTGGCTAAAATTCTTAAAAAAAGTGTCAGTGGCAAACAAAAGCAAAAATATGCTATATGGTTGTCATTAGTGTTGCCATTTCAAATGTTTACACTCACATTGCGCTTGTTTTCAAGCAAAAAAAACATCAAATGGAAGTTTCAAGAATCAATATAAATCATAAATATTTTTTATGTTATGAATCTTCATATCTTCTGTTATGTCAGTCTTTTTAAACCATTGGCTGTAACCTTTCCTTATGCATTCCCAATCTGTATATTGTATACTTAATAATATTGTGTAATCAACTAATCACATTAGTCATCAAAGCCAAACTATTAAATTTGGATTATGATTTTCATTCTTATACATAAAATGCTGAAAACACTTACATTGTAATCACACAAATGGATCCAGCAACCAGGTGAGTGTGCCAAGCGGTTGTGTATGTAACCCTTGTGGTGACAACTTTGCCACAGTTGTAGCAGGTTACAGTGGTGGGCTCACTGCCCACAGCTGGAGGCATCACCACCCCCACGGGTACCGACACACCAGGCGGCGGCGGTATGTCGCCGGCCTGTGTAGGAATCCCAGTGACTACGGGATGTGGATACACCCCTGGCGCAGTAAACTGCTTCGGCTGTAGAAATGCACCTTCCGCAGGGGGAAAAGGCTCACTCGCCGGCGATACGAATCCGTACTGTGGATTACCAACCACAGTGGCATAGGGAGGAGGAAGATCATTTGGATTAGGAGGAGCACTTGAGGTATTGGGTGGTAAATTCGTAGCCATTTTGAAATGCACTGGAAGTTACTGATTAATTCTTTCAATTAACACATAAATCTTTGATACACTCAAAGAATATGTAATTCACAACGTTTGATACACTATGGAACTGTTGAATAAAGCACTAGCCCGATAAACAATCGATTGAAAATAAATAGTAGGTAATTAATATTCAGCAAATTGCTCGCAAAATTTTGATAACAATACAGCTAAAGTGACAGGGAATAAAGTAAAGAGTAGGTAGGTATGTTCTTCATTGTTGACGTCATCGTCAGCTGACAAACTTGAATGCAAACCGTAGAGAAGGGTAACATTGTTATTTTATTTGATTTTCGTAAATAAACGTTTGGTTTTGTGAATACTTAGGTTTTTTCTATAGTAACAGAATAATAAGGAGGAAAAGGAAAGATAACGAGAAAATATTTTGTGGAGAGTATAATAAGGACTTTAGTTAGGTCAAATAAATAAATCGTGTGTGGATGCGAAAGCCACTCTTCAATTATGGATAACATTGTGATATCAACCATTCTAGAAAAAGGCTGAAACACGGCTGAAATCACATGTGTGAATCAAAAGTGCTATTTTTGGCTTTCGCATTTTTTGTACTTACCTCAAATCCGTGTACGTATCACAAACATATATGTGGTACGTATAATAGTGTACCTACCTACAGAAACGCATAGCGAGTAGCTGGAAGATTCTCCCTCGATTATCTCTAGACCATCCATTAGGTTCAGTCTATTTCGATAACTTTACGTCGGAATAGTTTGAATAGAACGAGGCTACGCATTAAAAAGTTAGGTACACTCAATGCATGGAGGAATCAAATTTTTTCTTTGACTCAATGTGACCCAATCAGTACCTATTGTATAATGTATTTTGTGGGTACACCCATAAAAATAAGGCATGTAATTAAACGAGCTTCTATTTAATACCATTATTGGCTTCTAAATTACTAAGTCAGCTTCAACTAGTGAGCCTCTAAAAAATATAATTTTAGCATCTATATTTATAACTTAGCTTCAAACCGTGAACTCCTAAAATACTTAAATATTAGCATCAAATAATACACCAAATCTTCAACCACATTTTTAATTTTTTTTTTGTGAGAAAAATGAAATAAAAAAATGTTTCTAACTAAATAAAAAAACGTTTTTTTTTTGATAAAATGAAATTCAAAAAATGATTGTTTTTAAATTTAACTCAAGATAAATACCTACACATAACATTATAACATTTTTGAAAAAAAAAATCAAATTTTTTTTTCAACTTTTTTTTTTAGTTTTAGGTAGGCTTACGATCCCAACAGAACCTAAGTGCCCGGCCTTCGGCCGGGCACCTGAATATTCATGTATAACCCTAACCTAACCTAACTTTAGTTTACAGAAAAAATTATACAAAAATAATTGCAATATTAACACACTAACAACAGAACAACAAAAAAAACAAATGCATGTTTTGAATGGCGCTCTCTGATTGGTGCAAATAGCCATAACCAACGAGATCGTGCAAATTACCAGTCGCATCCGTCTCACTCGCACCAACGAAATCGTGCAAATGGCCAGTCGTATCCATCTCACTCGCACCAAATCGTGCAGTGGCAGTGGACAATAATAAAAATAGTGGCTCTTTATTTGATGCTTTCTTTGGAATATTTTGTGGCCATTGTGAAGAAGCCGAGTTAGTATATTAGAAGCTTCATCATTTTCCCGTTGCTGAGTTTTTAAATTAGAAGCTAGGTTTTGATGCCAAAAAATAAATTTTGTTGGTCGACTTATTATATTCCTAAAAATAATGGATACACCAAAGACAGAATGAGTCCAATCCACTGACCTCTATATTTAATCTATGACACTGGACTTCCTGCTGTGATTTTTTTTGGACCTACTGGCTACTTGATACTTGATTGATGTCATTTGGGATTTAATTAACGCTAGACGCCATGTGATGATGTCATATGTATAGTAAATTCGTTCGCTCAAATGGTTGAAGCGCTTCGGTTGGCTGAAACACAGTGGCCGTCGGTTCATCCGAAAGGCGGCACAGCTTCTGTGAGTTGTGACCCGCTGTGTGTGTGTGTTTAGTACGCGCGTGTGCGTGTACATAGGTATACATAAAAATTATTTGAAAATAAAAACCGACTTCTTACGACACTCAAAGTATAAAAATAATTTTAGTTTGTACATGTTTGTTGAAGTCAGTCGGGCTTAAAAAGAAACGATGAAACCGATACGCAATGCTCGCCCGACTTCAACAAACGTGTACAAACTAAAATTATTTTTATACTTTGAGTGGCGTAAGAAGTCGGTTTTTTGAAAATAATTCTTAATTTTAAGCTTTTTAGTATAGCTTGTCCCTGCTCTCTTTCTCCCGTCCCTCCAACGCTACGCTACTATACTTGGAACCTACAGTAGGTATTTATTAACAATCCACAATTCCTAAATCCCCGCAATTTAGGTGGGCAGTAAGTATCAGGATTGAGGAGCTTGGATCTAGAGCTCCATGATGTAGTCTATGCTATTGGTACCAACCTTTGGTACCAACAATGTCAATTCGAAACTGACAATTTCTAAATCCTCACAGTTTAGGAAGAGTTGAAGGTAAAAAAATTATGGGACCACCTCACAAGCTTCCTTTTTCGATAAAAAAATCGGTTGAATCGGTTCAGAAATCCCGGAGAAATCGGTGGACATACATAGAAAAAAAAAAGATACTTACCGACCGAATTGATAACCTCCTCTTTTTTGGAAGTCGGTTAAATAATTCGTTACTGCTATGATGACCAGTAGTGACATAGGTACGCGACAACTTCGTACGCTTGGATTTTGGTTTTTTAATTCCCACAGGAACTCTCTTATTTTCTGAGATAAAAAGTATAACCTACATGTAATTTCAGACACTAATAATAATCTATCTGTCAGCGAAATCGGTCGTTGCGGCGTAATTGAGTAACAACATCCACACACAGCATCCACACATCCAAATTTTCGCATTTAGGTATAGTTACTACATAACTACAAAACTTTTGTACCTAACTTCGTCTTATACCTACTTGCAAAGGGTTAATTTTCCTTAAATACGATCTCGAACTTCCACTTTAGATATTTTTCAATGCTGCTGGCTTAGATGTATGATTAAATAACAGTCTGGTTAGAGTGGGTGGTGGTTAAGTAACTGCATCGAGCCTCGCCGCTCCGCGCCAGTAAAGAGCTTGCAACAAGACGCGCGGGTTTGTCGCCTGAAATAATTTTCATACAAACAATCTCGATAGTACGTGCTAGTGAAGTTTTCAACAACAGTTCTAAGAAAAACTCAACAAAAAAAACAGTTCACGTCAGTTTTTTCGAAGGTGAACCAGAAAGGATTAAGTGCGTGCTTATTTGATCAATTTATTGATTCCATTTAAATTATGTAATTGGTTACCAACCCAAATTCTTCCGTCTCTTTACTTTCTTTACTTTGACAACTACGTATAAAGGTATAACAGCTCCGAGTATACTGGACATTGGCAATATTATGGTAGTGCAAATATTTATTTGCAACTGATTTCATCCGCGTAGAATTTGTTTTTATCTGTTTTACTCTGGAACTAAGATATTTTCGAGAACGGTTCAGCGATTAGGCGTTTAAAAGGTAGCAGACAGACAAACAGTTTCGCACTTATAATAATAGTAAATAATAGCGTTGGCCCGCAGCATCGCTCACGTGGAATTTAGAAATAGCGGCAATACTGTTTATTTCTATCCTAATTCCTATGGACATTCCGAAAACTCTGGACTTATTCCTTGTTTAGGTAGGTACACTGTAATGGGGACCGCTGAACATAATTTCACCTTTTTAATTTAATTTATTTATTTTATGGAAACATACAGTACTGTAAAAGATGAAAGGTAATACAGATATACATATAATACTTAAACTTTAATTATTTTCTCCAATAAATCTTTAGCACTTATTGCATAATTTAAGTCTAGGGGTTTGGGCTGGGCGTTGATATACGAGTATCAATTATTCTTCTAGGGACTTCCCTACTATAAAATAATAATAAATAAATTACGATGATGATGTCCCCCCGACTGAATCTGGCCACGGCGGCCAACCTCCACAGAGATTAGCTATTTGCGCGGGAGATACTTAAAAAAAGGTACACTGTCTATTCCCTCACTCTCATAGTCTGATGGGACGGAAAATCCGACACGACCGGAGAGAGATCAGGCGCAGGACCGACGGCTTTCCGTGCTCTCCGAGGCAAGGGAAAATAAATTATACCTAAGTATGGATAATATTTATTAATCACGTACTAAGCGTGTACTTTACTTTTCCTCCTCGTTCCTAATCCGATTACGCACTACCATTTGGAATGCCCTTCAAGCTTCTGTTTTTCAAACTAGTTAAATAAAGGCCGCATCTTCACTTCCCATCAGGTGTTAATGCAGTCAAGCGCTAGTCTATATAATTTTTTTACCCAACGTCACGATTTCAGAATCGGATATGTCCCACTGACCAGATCCTTATGGTATGATGACTCACAGAAATAAAATCCGGTCTTTCCTTTCAAATTTTAATGAATAGGTAACACTGGTGCATACAAGAAAGTACCTATACATTTATAATCCCAACTTACCTTAAACTGATTATTTTCCCACGGTTAAATATATTTTTCATGGTCTGAGTTCTACTTAATTACTATTCGGTACACATTGTTGCATGACTTTCTCACGCAAACATTACAAATTATGCCTCGCTATGTCGCTATGGATTTTTATTATTGAATAAAAATTCCCAGGTTTTAATCCTGCTTGGGAAAACTACGATTTGTATCTGTAGTTCTACCCTTACTAATATTACAAATGCGAAAGTGTGTTTGTTTGTTGGTTTGTCTTTTAATAACGCTGCAAGAGCTACGGATCATACGGACACAGGCTACTTTTTATCCCGGAAAATTAAAAATGTCGGTGTTCTACAGGATATATTGCGGAGAGTGTGCCCAAGAACTATTCGATTCAGTTCCTCCATCACCATTCTACCACCGAACCGCGAGACATCGCACGAATCTGCACCGCTACGTGGTCGAAATTCCACGATCCCGCACTAAGCGCTTCGCTTCCTCGTTACTAATACGCACCGCAAAAATTTGGAATGCCCTTCCGGCTTCCGTTTTTCCAACTAACTATAATGGAGTATTTAAATCAAGAGTGAATAGGCATCTTCTAGGCAAGCGCGTACCATCTTAGGCTGCATCTTTACTTTCGATGGTAAGTAAAGATGCAGCCTAAGATGGTAAGGCTAAGGTGAGATCGCAGTCAAGCGCTAGTCTATATATTTAAAAAAAAGAGTTGGGATTTTTAAATCTAAATCCATGCGGACGAAGTCCTACTCTTTAACCGACTTTTGTATAAACTGTTACATTTTTGTAGGTATCGAATACGGAACCATTGGAACCTTACCTGCATTACTTACGTAACTGTGATACAGTAGATCCGCGATAGATACTTAACAACTTACGGGATACAATTTCTAATTCGAAGTAGCTATCACCTTTGTTACGTAACAATAGATAATAGTACTGACATAGCCAACGATGACTGCCTGTCTATAGTTACGTACATTTAATTTTTAACTGCTTCGTTGGTCTAGTGGTTAGCAAGTTCGACTGCAGATGATGAGGTCCCGGATTCGATTCCCGGGTCAGGCCATAAAATGTATTGGGTTTTTCTATGAAGAAATTGTCAGTACTAGCCCGGAGTTAGGAAGTTGGCGGTAAGCCACCCTCGTGTCTCGGAGAGCACGTAAAGCTGTCGGTCCTGCGCTTGATCTCTCTCCGGTCATGTCGGATTTTCCGTCCCATCGGACTATGAGAGTAAGGGAATAGAGAGTGCACCTGTGTTTGCGCACACACTTGTGCACTATAATACCTCACGCGCCATTTTTTTTTTCTTTTGTTCCCTCTAATACAAGGGTTTAAAAAGAAAAAAAAAAATAGGGGAAAAAAAAGAATAGCTGAAAAATCGAGACAATCTAAGTTGGTAATTTTGTATGGGAACCACCACTTCGGATTACTTTTAATAGATGGCAGGAGCGAAGCCGCCGATAAAAGCTAGTTTGTGGATATTAAGATCATTAGGTGAGCGTTGATGTCTTTTCAATGGCGGACGCGAAGTGCTAACTTTTATGCTCTTTATGTAAGCTAACTTGTATAATCTTCAACAGTTTATTTTTTACGACAAGATGGAAAAATATTTCCGGGACAAAAGTAACCTAGAGGTCACTATTTATTTGTATAATACTTTACTTACTTGTGAAAGCCCAATAAAATATGTAGGTATTTATTGATTACTCCTTTATGTTTATGAAATAAAAACTGTTTATGAAAAAAAAATAAAAAAATATATTAGATACGGCATTTTCCATTACATACAATCGTATGTAAAGGATTATTGGAAATTCCACCCCTAAGGGGTTTAAATAGGGGATGGAAGTTTGTATGAAAGTCCGTCATTTTTCAAGCTGCTTCCATCAAAAAAATGATTTACTTTTTCTATCATTTATTTTCACACACACGCCGTAAAACCACGTAAAACCTTAGAAGCAGTACGGAGATCGATGCATAGTCAAATGTGTGCGTTAGGAGAGCAGATAGTTTTGTTCTACTGCTATAAGACATGTGCTTACAGTCTAAATTAATCAATCGATGTAATACCTTTTGCTCTTGTTTCAGATTCTGTATCAAACAAACAAAGAAGCCACCTTACCTAAAAAAGTATAAAGAATTTATAGTTGCTATCCCATCGAAAACAACCATGTCTAGTTTACGGTTAATACCGTAACCATTTTCTCGAATATTTTATAAATACACCTAGGAACTGTGCATTAACTTTACCTAAGGACAAATGAACATGTGTGTTCGGTGGTTGTGCGTATTATTTTTGTGCGTTACCGCTTCGCTGCGATGTCGCGCGTTGCCGCCCGCGGCGTTGGGAGATGTCGTTGCCAATGCAGCAAGCAGTCTTAACTCTATGAAGGTAAGTTTAAAGTTAACTACTCTAAGAACAACCTAGAGTGTCTGCAATTACTTTCCTTATACAGTAATCATGTAGCTCAGCTGGAACGGCTATAAATATAACACGGTGTCACTGTTGGATAGGTACACAAATGAGTCCATGTTAGATATAAGTATAGATATACATGCTTAATACTTATGTCCTTTAATTGTTCTATAGGTATGTGATGCAATAATATGGTCTTCTATATTGTATACATATATATGTAAGTATGTAATTTACATATTGTAATCTTATCACAATACTATTATAAAAGCGAAAGTTTGTATGTGTGTGTGTAGGTATATGTTTGTTACTCCTGCACGGCACAATGAATGAACCGATTTTGCTGAAATTGGGTATAGAGATAACGCATACCTAGGATTAACACATTTTACATTTTACTCCGGAAAATAAAAAAGTTCCCGCGGAAATTAAAAAAGCTTAATCCACGCGGGCATCATCTAGTTATACATAATAGATTCAGTTAATCAACTATTGAGTTGTCCAATAATCTTGTCTTGAAGCTCCAGTGTATATATAGTTAACCATCCGTAAAGTGCGTAAAGCTGACATTAAGTTCGAGCCTCAACAGTCTCAACAGAAAATAAATCGGTCAAAAACAAATAAGTTATAAGCTGTTTTACTGCGACTGTATCCGTCTCTTTCTAAAACGATATTTTGTATGGAGCTACTGAGTTTGTGACGCCATATGTTAGTAGCGCTCACTCTGTCTAACAGGATACTTTAAAGCTCTATATTTTCGAGGCTAGTTAAGAAATTAAAAAAACAAAAATGACATTATGTTTTAATATTAAAAACTTTATTTTAAGTTTATAAAAAAAATCAGCGAAATACCCAATTATTGATCTAGAAGCGCATAAAGTTGAGCAATTTCGCGGTAATGTCCTAAACCTCGATCTCAAAGATATTTGGCAACGTGTCTCCGTTTGCGTGAATCATATTTAACGCGTATTGTTATGTAACGACATATAAACGTTTGTTTGTACTGAGCATTTAGGTATTGAGCAACTTAGGTACCTATTCGAAATAATTTTTGAGCATTTCAAAAACTAAGGTTTTTCTGAAATGCTTAAAAATTATTTTTTGGAAAGTAGGTACGATACACATTTTTCGTATTGCGAGCATTGACATAATAATACTATTTAAGATCTAAAAAATCATACATAAATTAAGATTGAAATATAAGACAATTTATAGGTATAACATTGAACTAAGCAATTAGATTTGTTTTATGATCTCAGCAATTAGCATATAATTAAGCTAAGTGTTATCGTATATTTACATACTTTCACCTAATTGACAAGAATCTTCATACCCGAGGTCAGTTGTACGAGTATATTATGAGGTAAGTAGAGTCTATCACTAACATTTAACACATCCTCATATGTATTACTGCGCTTTTCCTGCCTAAAATCAACCGACGGAAAAAAGGAGGAGATTTTCAATTCGTCGCGTATATTTTTTTTAAATGTATGCGTGGTCGATCCGTTGCTCTGTTGCTGAGTGATTGAAGGACAAAGCAATAAACAAACACACTTCCACATTATAATATTTATTAGATCTTCACCAAAATTGGGCAAAACGTGCCTGTTGTACACACTTTCACACAAAATCGGCTCAAGTTTGAGGAAATTAGATTTTTTTTTTATTCGATGACAAGATAGCCCTTGACTGCGATCTCACCTGATAGTAAGTGACGATGCAGTCTAAGATGGTAGCGGGCTAACTTGGAAGGGGTATAGCAGTGTAAATTCAACCTGTACCCCTTATCGGTTTCTACACACCATCGTGCCGGAACGCTAAATCGCTTGGCGGCACGTCTTTGACGGTAGGGTGGTAACTATAGCCACGGCCAAAGCCTCCCACCAGACCAGACCAGAGACAATTTAGAAATTATAAATTCCTAAAATGCCCCCGCCGGGAATCGAACCCGAGACCTCCCAGTTATAAGACCACAGCGCACATCACTGCGCCAGGGAGGTCGTCGATATGGAGTAAAAAGACAAAAATACAAAAGGTAGACTCCGTCCTTTCCCAAGGTCCAATCTACCTCTACGCTAAAAACATTCAAAAATAGTTCAGCGGTTCAGGTGTGAAAACGTAACAGAGAGAGAAATAGTTACTTTCGCATTTGTAATGTATTAGTAGGGAAGTAGCGATATCAGTAGTAGTAGTAGATATCATAAGTACCTTATAAGTACATACTAAAATTGCTCTTATTTCAACATTTCAAGTGACCTCTTAATTTACATGATTTTCGATTTTGTATGCCGATTCATGTAGGAACGATAGATGCGTGGCAATCACATGTGATTTTGTCCATAATGCTTTTAAGCAATTGCTGGCAAATGTACGTGGCATTTGATCCGTGATGCAAAAATGGTTGTACCTACGAATCCTTATGTGCAATATCAACACTGAACAATAAATTCTTGCATCACCGTTTACATTTCATTTCGATTACAAGGGAAGTATTTAGCTTTAATTTTAGAGACCATTTCTAAAATTGCAGCTCCATCAACATCCAATATGATGCTAAATTGCATCCGCAATTTCATCCGCGTGTGTATTTAGGTTTTTAAGAATCCCGCAAGAACGCCGTTCAGTCGTTCCGAAGATAAGCCCGCAGCAAACACAATAGACAAAATAAAAAAAGTTTTTTTGTTATGTTATCATTGAAATCATGAGCGTATTATGCTACGTTTCTAATATAAATGTATCCATGACGTATAGGGGAGGAGCGGGTGATACCGTACACCTCTTACTCAGTAACTAATAGTCTTATTTGGTTAATTCTAAGTAATAAATATTTTCTGTTTTAAATAACATTGAGACACACAGAGTAACAATAGAGTTAAGAATAAGTCATCATACTTGACCACAGCACATCATTTCACATCAACATCAACAATTCTCGACATCTTTTGATAAAATATTTAACTACTGTATGCTTGAACAACGAATCAACTACAAATATAAAAATTGGCCCGAAAATGTGAAACATGCTCTACTCGCGAAGCCTGACGAGTCACTTCTGCGGTAGGCTTGTTCTTGCTCAGTCACTAAAAGGTATTCTCTGTATTAGTAGCACAAACATATAAGAGTAAGCAGACCTAACATAATTTTCACAACTACATCTAAACGAATAAATAATATCTTCGCTTGCTTCTCTCCAACAAAAAATATATGATTCTATCTCTTTTACTTCTGTTGTTGCAACACTTACGCACTCATAGACATAATAGATCTTGAAGCAATTCGTAAGCTCCAAATAAGAACAGTTTGGTGCAATATGTCAATTTGTCAAAAACAACAACATAACCTGCGAGTTGTTTATTCTTTTAAATTTGCTTTAAAATCGAGTCTAAAGAATCAAAAATTCTGAAATAAAATGGTGAAGTGTTGTGCACCTCTGTGTGGCAGTTCTCCGTATAGGAAAACACCTGCAATTACTTTTCATCGGTAAGTTTTGATGTGCTATAGACTCGTAATTTGGTTATATGCTTACTGTGTGATTATTAATAATCGTTCGGCATTTTAGAAGCAGTCCCTAATTATTATATACGCAAAACTCGTAGACAGTTATAGTAATTTTGGTTCTAGTATATTCCTGTTACAATATTTATCAATTAATTAATATCAGGATCTTGTTTGTCGTTTCATATACTTGTACAATTTGACAGAGCCGTATTCAGGCGCAAGTTTTGTTTAGTGGGTATATTTTGATTAAATAATTAGTCTGTTTTTGCCTGCCTGTTTTAAGATGTATTGGATTGTATTAATTTGTATTTGTATTGTATTGGACTTAGGAAAATTAATCGTGGAAGCACTGTATACATAGCATAGTTTCATTAAATATTGTAAAATTTTTACTTTTTTTTGAAAAGAGCGACCGCCGAGTTTCTTGCTGGCTCTTCTCGGCGGGAAAGGCATTCCGAACCAGTGGTAGATTCATTGACGATTCAAAAGTGCTTGTAAAAGTTTATTTGAAATAAAATATTTCTATTTCTATTTCTATAAAAGTAAGGATAAATTATAAAATTAAATCATTTTTCAGCTTTCCAAAGGATGAAAATCTAAAAAATGCCTGGTTGATGCAGATGAATAAAAAAAATTGGCAGTACAAAACATCGAGTGTGCTATGTTCTGAATATTTTGAAGCACATTTAGTGGATTGCAGTGGTTTTCGTACCGTCCTAACTTCTAATGCAATCCCAATGATTTTTCATTCATCATTACAAGAAGTAAGTTTCTAGTTGTTCTTATATTTAGGTACCTACCCAAAACATCTTGCCATTTAAACGTAAATATTGACAGCTATACCCATATATATATAGCTGTGTACCTATTTGTATTACCTATTAAATTGTTAATACTAGACAACTGATAATTTATTACTCTTGTTTTCAGAATATGTCTACATCATCAGTAAAAGGTCCAGTAGAAAGAAAAGCTGCTGGAGATCAAGTTTTGATGGACTTGCAAAATTTACAGCCTAGTAATACTATTAATAAAGAGTATAGAGTAATACTATTCCTTATAACGTTATTGAAAAGACTGAGACATATGGTTTATTTTGTTATTTTTATAAGTTTACAATGTGTAATACTATTCTAATAAGGTTATTGAAATGAGTGATACAGGCTGAATAGAATGTAAGAGTTAATTAAACTACTGTTGATGTTATCGTATTGTCAATGTTTGTATTTCTAAAAGATATTAGAGGAAAAGTTGCTTCTTGATTTTGTTTTATTTATCTAATAAAATAGATATATCTTTTGGGTAGATTTTGTAAATCATGTTTTGTTTTGATTTTATTAAATATTATTTTGTAACATTATTACTTGTTTGATTACAAAACCGCGAAACTTAGCACATTAGAATCCATTTTCATAATTAAGAATTAATTTATAGAATTAAGATTACAGAATGTAAAATAAGGGTTTAACCTACAATTTGATGGCAACTTTCCGTAGTTTCCATATTATTTCAAATCACAGATACTAAATACTCTCTAGTCCCTTCAACCTCGCTGAACCTCGCTTTTCGAAGTCCGGCTCTGTTTACTGTCAATGTGTGCGTGAGATTTGTATGTAGGCGCACTTGGAACGCCAATTTTTTCTTATGTTAGGTCTGCTTACTCTTATATGTTTGTGATTAGTAGGTACATACAAAATATTGTATTAGTACGGACTTCTAGTACTACACATTAATAAAGTAGTCCCAAGCCAAGCGCTACAATCACAGACTAATTCCCTTTCGCTCGTAGCAGAGCGAACGAAATAAGTACTACAAGAACGATGTACTGTTAAGCACACGGACAGTTCGTTCTCGTTCAGTGTCAGGAATTCAGTCCTAATAGGACTCAGTATATGAACTATTACACAAGATTTTTCTGCGGGCGGAAGTAAAGACGCAGCAATAGTGTTGCGACCGTTAGATAAGGCTAGACCTAATCTCTTATCATTCAGTCTCTCAAATACACTGTATGTAGAGTAAGTTGTACGGAATGTGCCGCCGCTCCCCTATCTATTAGATTACCTCATAATACTTAGTATGTAGTAAGGAATGCTATCTTTATGGATTACTTACATTATGCAATATTGTACTCTATAATGACATTTCTTGTACTACTAATGCGAAAATGGAAAACATCCACAATCTACATATACTTAGGTACTTAATCATAAATTAGATATTATATAGATTAATCGATTTCTTCCTATAAAGCTATTTGGTTTAAGGCAAATAATGAAAAAATATAATGTACCTAATATTGTAGGTACTATAAAATACCTACCCTAAGTATACTTACCTAGTAATATTTGTAGATATATTTTGTTGACGCAAACCCATAAGATTTTCCCCTACCAAAAATCACTGAAGTTTTACATCAAAAAACTTTTAACATAAAATAAAAAACCTTTGTTCGATAAATCGAACTTTAGAGATCTATAAGATGATAAACTTTGTCTATATTCAACAGATTCTGATTATAGAGACAATTATTTAAAATATTATACTTAATATTAATTTACAAACTTACTTAAATGATACAATAATATTGAAAACTCTCAGCTGGTGTTATTGAAATTTCTTTTCCGTTATTCAATATCATACAAAGATCACGTCATTATTGCATAATTACACAGTTTCAATCCGATGTAGGCATGCTATCAATCGTCGTAATAATATTATATTGGTTCTTAGTTCTTACAATAGAATTATATAGTTGCCTGAGTTCTCCTCTCCCCTCCAAATAAGTGAAAACTTGTGTTAGGATTGGGTACGACAATAGTGCAATGGGTGGAGGTCGAACCTGCAACCTCTCAGTTTTCAGTCCGCACCTGTAACCGTTGGGCTATTGAGGGTTGTGTATATGTATATAGTACCTATAGTCTATTTTTCCTTAGCTGTCTAAGGGTAAACAAATCGCAGAAAACATTTCGGAATAAGCGCCGTGCTCGCGTCGCTTACGAATTTCTGCGAGCAAACACTTGTTGTTGGTGGACTAGAATAAAATATGATATAGTTAAGTACTAAGTACATAGTATTAAAGTTTAACCGCATATTTAAAGTGTTGCGATATTTGGGCTGAGGACCACCGCTCACCGAGTTAGGTATGTACTTCTATGTTGTGACACTAGATCAATATGGCAACATGTAATTACCTACAATTAGCCAAATTACTAGATTTCTTGCTTTAGAAACCGGATACTTATACTTTAAAATATATAGATACCTAAATGATAGCCCAGTTAGTTACACCACACCTACCTAATATATTTTAAATAGTACCATGAAGACCTCTAAGGTAGGTTTAAACCTCTTCTTCTACTGATTGATCGCAGAACGCCGAACGGGATACAGAAATATCGCTAGATTTAAATACATACGACCTAAGTAGTTAAATACTGGTTTATGCTAAAATCCTTTTTCGAGTTAAGAGTGCAGGTATACCTTATTCTTCTTCTTGTTCTTCTTCATTCCTACTCTTTAGTATTAGAAACATACTGTAGGTATCCCAATTTTTTTATCCTGATATTGTTATTTAACATTTACTAAAAGTAGGTACCTACTGAAGTTGCAAGTAGACTTACTTTGAAAAGGTCAAAATAAATAGTAATAATTTACTTAAGTACATAATACAAAAAAATCATACCTTTCGGATATCTTTTAAACTGCCTTAAACCCTATACTTACATGAATTGCAAGTGTTAATCATTTACTTTAAATCATTGACTGATTGTTGTAATTAAATTTTTTTGATTGACATTTAACATAAAATTTTCTATAAATTTTAAATATATACGACGATTCTTATTTTGCAATACTATTTTTATTAACGCTCTTTTTCATCATTTCTCATGAGTTCTAAGGTGTCTACATTAAAATAGACCTATTTTTATGACTATAGCAGTTTTTTTATAGATATAGGTACGTCTTGGTTTTCTTTGAAACGTAACATCTTGGTCTTTTACTTAGGTACTAGTACTATTACTAAGTATGTAACTCCTAAGTATACCTAATCCTACTAATATGTATTACAAATGCGAAATTTTTGATGTATGGATGGATCATTGGATGTATGGATGGATGTTTGGTACTCAATTACGCCGCAACGACTAAACTGATTTGGTTGTTTGACACAGAGATAGCGTAGCGCCTTTCACGTGTCATCCGAATGAGCGTTGTGAATCGGTTTCATCGTTTCTAAGCCCACCCAGCTTTAACAAACGTGTACAAACTAAAATTATTTTTATACTTTGTAGTGGGGTTTGAAGTCCGTTTTCTGAAAATAATTTTTCATTTTAAGTCCAAGAGATCTTTAAGTTTCAAAAGTAGTTGATAAATATACTTACTCACGTTTCTCTCGCAGGTGACAGGAGCATGGCGAAGATTATCAAGTACAGTAAGCGAGTCCGTAGGGCTGAAGTATGCTCTACGTCGTCTGCAAACAGTGCCCGCCAGAGCAGCGCGGCTGGTTCACGCGCTCGTGGATCGCATGCGCGTGGGCGGAGGCCCCGTCGTCGACACGAAGCTTGGCTCTCTACGCGGACGTAGAGTCGTCGCAAGGACTAGCGCGCAGACGCCGTACTATAGTTTTAAAGGGATCAGGTAAGAAACAAAACGATTGTAAATTCAAAATCACCATAAGTACTTATACTACTAGGTACTGAAGCTACTAGGTTACCTACCTAGTACTTAGTACGTGGTAGTGCTAGTAAGTACTGAATTTAAGCTAAGCTACGGACGCTTTTAAAAAGTGAAGTCTGCCTTTAGTTTGATTTTACCACCATGCTGATTTGGCAAACATATTTTACCGAGTGGAATCCGAGCAACTATCTAAAGAATTTGGACCACGACCACACCACGCCCACGCAGACCACGCGACTTCGTCCGTGTGGATTTACTTTTTAAAATCCCACGCTAACTCTTCAATTTTTCGAAATCAAAAGTAGCCTATGTCACTCTCCAGGTTCTCAACTACACCACACGTATTTAGTTATTTTTTATGCAGCGTAATTGAAGGACAAACCAGCAATGAAACAAACAAACGCACTTTCACATTATAATATTAGTGTGACAACACTGTTTTATTTATTTGTGTAGATATGCACAACCTCCGCGCGGGTCGCTGCGGTTCAGGCCGCCCTCCCCGCTGGAGCCGTGGTCGGGAACCCGCGACGCCCTCGAGGAAGGGGCAGTGTGTCCGCACCGGTTCATGCTCTTTGACACCTACAAAGGGGACGAAGACTGCCTCTACCTAAATGTCTACACGCCAGCTTTACCCGATAAACTAACAGGGTAATGATTCAACATTTTTTTTTTAAAGAATATCAACCAAGTTGACTAATATCCTCCTATCACCTAGAAATCAGCGGAAAGCTTCTGCTAGGATAATGCAAAGGATGGGGTTAGGACCGGCCAGTTTATACAATTTTTTCACTAAATATGATTTTCAATTTATTTCATGTTTTTCAGTTTGTCCCGAAAAATGCAAAATGAACTTCATCAAGATCGGTTTACCTAACTGCATATAATACAGGTATTAATTGTTGCGCTGTGGAAAGGTGGTAAAACACGCATTATCATTATTCAGAATATTATTATTTGCTAAAGCAATAGAAGCAATTAAATTGCTATTCAATAAATATTGATTGTGTTAGCAATTTTAAATATTGTTAGTACATTTTTATAGTTGGTCAGTATACCTACCTCATGAAATGATAAATACAATCATGTCAATATACCTTTGTCAATATACGTTTCATGACGTTTATTGACAAAGGCTAAACCTTTATTAATTTGAAACGTTGGTAGCCGTGTCGTTATGTGCTTGTTTCATGACGTACGTATAATGACGAATGAGATTGGGCGGTTTTTAATAATTGAGCAAGATGCCAGTCTTTTGTCGGCTGTCGCCGTGTTCGGACATTGTGTTAAATATTGTATAGTGAAGTGATTGTGTGATAAAGTTGTGAAGATTAATATATTCATTTGATACGAGTTATCGACCTATTATTTTAAAATTACCCTTCTGAGCTTTCAATTGTTTGGTAACTGTTGTATAAAATTTTATAATTTCAAGAGGATTTGGAAAATTTTGGATTAAAAAATCATGTGACCTTATTTATAATTAAAATTAGGAGCAATCTGCATACGAAAGTGAGGACAGTTTTAAAATGAGTAAATAATATTGGCAAGGTTATTTATAATATACATAATATTTGCGTCCAATAAATTTCGTAAATCTCCGATATGTTGATAAACAAGCCCGTTGTGACCTTTCAATTAAGTGGAACCTTTTTAGTTACCTCGTAGTATATTTAATCCTCGGAGGAAAAAAAATTTTGTGTTTTAGATCTCGGAGGAAAAAAAATTTTGGAGCTTAATCCTCCTAGATTTAATCAGATTTGTAAACTTTAACTGAATTATGAAAAAGTAACTAACGTTAAACCTCGTAATTTCTTCTTATTGTAAGTACCGTAAAATGAAGCGCAAAATGACTCTGAGGGAAAACTTTTGAAGTCTCTAACTCCAATCTATACCTTCTACAACACTTTCTAATCTATACTTAAGCTTCTTACTACTTCAAAAATTCCTTAGGAGTTCCTGGAGTACCTACCTAGCCACTTAGCTACTCGACATTATGGACTTGCCAGTTTAATTATAACTGTCCAAGACTTGAGATTTACAGGAATCCGCAAAAATAAAAAGGCTTTTAAAGTAGGTAGACCTCTATAATATTATGTTCAACTTAATTTTCCATCTTCGAAGGCAGCAATAAGTTTTAAATATGGTAACCATGTTAGAGTACAGTTTTATATGATTCCACTCTCCTAAGTACGTAGGTATAAAAGGTTAATTTTAAAATGCCAGCAACCTTCAACAAGCAATATCTGTACATAACTCTAAACAACTTTTATTCAACGACTTCTAACAAAACTTAATACATTCACCAAAACAAAAGTTTTCATTTTTTTTTTTTAATTTTTTTGCATGAAAAAATTTTGTTAGAGATTTAACTATATTGGGAAGGAGGAGGGCTGTTGTGTTCGGCAATATTACTTTTCTTGAAAAACTTTTGGAGGAAAAATTTACACGATATTTTTCCTTCTGGAGAGCACTGGACCTCGTAGCTATATTTTCTAAATAAAAGATTTTGATATTGATTAGTTATTAGTTCAATTTAACTATGTAACTGTTAGAAAATGTGTAACTTTTGGTAACTAGATACAACCCGAAGCTCGCAGTGATGGTATGGATCCACGGCGGCGCCTTCGCAGTGGGGTCCGGAAACGCGTTTCTGTACGGACCGGACCACTTGGTGGGCGCGGGCGTGGTGCTCGTCACGCTCAACTACCGGCTTGGCGCGCTCGGCTTCTTGAGTCTGGACAACGAAGAGGTGTCCGGAAATATGGGACTTAAGGTATATCCCATACCACTTCTAAGTCAGCCCGCTACCATCCTAGACTGCATCGTCACTTACCATCGGTGAGATCGCACTCAGGGCTTGTCATCAAATTAAAAAATATTTTTTAATTTGATGATATACCTAATTATTACAAACTATAACTGCACTCAAAAGGCTTGTATGCAATCGTATGCAATGCTCAATACGCTGACTTATGATGTAGGTACGTCACGCAAAAAAACCAAGTCAGAAATTCAGTACAACAAATTTTAATCTAGAGCGTATTCGTAAATATTCATACACAAAATTCTCTCAGCAAATGTTATTATGGTTCAATTTACTTTGACGCTAATGTCATCGAATACAAATACGATCAATCTAATTAAATTTTAAACTACCCCTATAGATTGGGATAAAAAGTTTAAAAGTTTAGGCTGTCCCCTTCCCACCGGCGAACTAACCGAAATAATCTCGAACTGATTATTCCTATTCATGTGAAAGCACCAAGAAAGATGTACTATGCTTGTTACGAAGGATCAAGTGATGGCGCTCAGATGGGTGCGCGACAACATCGAGGCGTTCGGCGGTGACCCGGAACGAGTGACGATCTTCGGCGAGTCCGCCGGCGCCGCGTCCGTGCACTTACACATGCTTTCATCATCATCACAGGTGAATATGGAACGCAAGAAGTATTTGCGTAATAAAGACTGGTTTCGTTGGCACATTTCCAGAGATATGCCAATTGCCAATTAGGTCAGTAGGCTCCATAAAGAGAATTTACCTATGTGTATATGAGAATTCACGTGTGTAGGTATGTTCCCTAGGGACTCCAAAACGGCTGGACTGAGTTAGATGAAATTTTTAGACTATCTTCAGATTAGCCCAGCGGATGATCTGTGAAGTTTGGTAGCGATCGGTTCAACAGATTTTTTTGGCTATAGTTCGAAGCTGTAATGTTGCCAGATTGGAAGACAGAAACATCTGAACAAAATAACAAAATGTAGGGATTTTAATCTGGACAAATAAATGTTATGAGTCAAAAAAAATTTACATTTAAACTCGCCCACAAAATTTGAACTTTCGCGTTATTCGTGCATTTTTACGTTGCCAAATGTGTTTGACATTGGCTTTTATTGAGTCCACTACAAGGTCCACTAGTTTGAAATATTGGGTCCTTTCTTAAAGTTTCCTCGCTTACTAGTGAGTGTAGTACGTAGATATGGCTCTGGTTGGGCATTTTCAATTTTTTTACAATTAGCAGTTTGTCGGGAGATCATTGTATTTTGTCGGGAGAATCCCGATGGACCATCTGGTAAGCCTAGGGTAGGCAGGCCGTATAAGATAAACCTCGAGTTTGTTCAGTGACTAACAAAATATAGAACTTGTAGTTCTATGTGGCATATTTATACCTGGGTAGTTAGTTCCGTAAAACTCTATGATCCCACACTCTTTATTAGCTTTCATAACAAGCTTACATAATATTGTAACATTGTCTTTTATGTTTTTTCTTGTCCATTGTGATGACAATATTACTAAAGTAATGCTTGTAAAATAGGTAAAGTAGATAATTTAAAGATCTTTTACATTGCAGTAGTCGGCTTTAAATATTACACCATTAAGTAAGTCCAAACAAGAGGTTTAAAAAGTTGCCTAAAAAGACATATTATATCGTAACTGACTTTGCCTGCGATTTCGTCCGTTTGAAGTTAAGTTTTTAATCCCGCATTAACCCTTTTGTTCATTTTGGTCCCGGTCACCCTACTCCGTCGTCCCCGCCGGTGGCGAGCGGGGAAAAAGTTTCATTCACCCCCAGTGTGACGATTGGACGATTGGGTCATTTTATTTCCCGCTCGTTCCGCTATAGACTGATGAGAGTATATGGACGTAAACTATACCCATGCATGAGTTTGTGCCGCCCCTCGAGCACTTTGAGACCCCAACGATTAGATTAGTTCTTCGAACCATGTGCCCCGCCCATTTTCACTTCAGTTTCGCAACTCCCTGAGCTATGGGTAATTTTGGTTCTCCTCGCTTTGAACCTTCTCATTTCTGATTTGATCTCGCAGGGATACTCCGAGCATAGCTCCCTCCATCGCCCGCTGACCTACGTCATAACCTAACTCCTAATGGCGGACTTATTTTCATAGGGCTTGTTCCACGCGGCAATCGCAGAAAGCGGCGTGGCACTTTCGCCGTGGGCGCTCGCGCACGACCCTCGCACTCGCGCCTTCGAACTGGGCCGAGAACTCGGCATCGATACCAACAATACCGCCGAACTGCTTGGTAAGTTCCTTACTACTCTAACTAGCGGACGCCCGCGACTTCGTCACACATCTTCGTTTTTTTTTAGTTTAGGTGGGCAGAATCCCTGCAGCATCAGGATTTCCGGGTTGCACCACATATGTCTTAGTTGTTCCGGTGCTTCGTCTGCTTGACACCTTTTGTCTTTAATGCTCAAGTGGTGGAGACGCCGGGACAACCTAATCTAGATAACTTAATTCAGGTGTACCTACTTGGTGATGTGTGGCACAATTTATAAAATAAACGTTTCATTCTTTCTTTCAATTAAAATATCACTTGCTTAAGTCTGGCTGGGGTATAGATTGTGTACCACGTTATCGATAGCAATAATTAAAAAATTCCTTTCCCAACGTAGGAATTTTGTTTAGCACGACATATAAATTCACAACAGTGCTTCCAAGTCATGCCATCGTCTTACATAAAAGGTGGTCCGTGTTGGATCGAGGTTAATAGTTAATCTTTTAAGGTTCATGTCGTGTATGCGCTCGATTTATTATGATCATGTTCATCTTTATCATTCGTGACCTACTTTTATATAACAATGAAATATTTTTAAATTAATAATGTTTTTCGATACCTACCTATACCTATCTATCAGGGCCGGCCCATCCGCAGAGAAGATAGGCAACTGACGACTGTATGGCCACTATACAAAGCTATTAGAAGTATTTATATACGTATACATATAATAGATACTAAAGCCATCTCTTTGACTACCATACCAATGGGAGTAAAATATGTAGTGTAGTACTACACCCACACACCCTGTGATAGTATTTACGTAGTACGTACCTACGTAGGTATGGGTTGAAGTATACCTAATAATTGGAAGTGAGACGAGATATCTTTACAATATCGTTTTGATCGTGATTAATTTTCTTAAACATTGAATACGAGGTCCGGCAAATCAAAATTATTTAGAACAGGAGATAGCCTACATTTTACCTACCTATTAAAGTTTTGCTAATTAACGAAGTCATAGGCATCATTTAGTATAATATACCTAACCCTTAGTCTGTTAAAAATGATGTCTCAACGCAACCATTTATCATTCATTTTCGTTGTCTTATAGGGTACCTTCGCGCGACGCCCAGCGAGCTGCTAGTGAAAGCCGGAGTGCGGTTGGCGGCGGCTCCGGGCAAGGCCGAGGACCTGCACAGCACCGTGGCACTTCCGTTCCTGCCCGTCGTGGAACAAGATGTCCCCGGAGCCTTCCTCACCAAGCCGCCCAAGGAACTGCTGCCCGGAACGGACGTACCGTTTCTAACTGGATACAATGCGCAAGAAGGCATTATACTGTTTCGACGTGAGTTCATTGAATTGTATTTTATTTTTTGGGTTCCGTACCCAAAGGGTGCCAAATACCAATGGGACCCTATTACTATGTCTATGCTGTCTGTCCATTCATCGGTCCATCTGTCCGTCCGTCTATTTGTCGGGGCTTCATCATTTCGTGATTATGTCGCCCCGTAATAGCAAAATCTACAGACATAAAATTTCATGACCAAAATCATAAAATTTTATTTGTGTAGATCGTAACACAATTACACCGACGAGTACCTACATAGTGGTAATAACCATAAAACCAGAAGAGCATGCAAAATAAGCAGTACCTCCTTAACTACGGGTTAAAACTGTTTCTACATATAGTCACGTAGGTAAACAACGCAAATAAATTAGGTAGCATTTGGTAAGTCCAGTGTGCGTACCTACCTACTCGAGAATTTATCGGATGTGTGGAATTTTTTAATACCTATTTATGTAAACATCCTACCTTCACTGGGTGCGAAAATCCTTCAAGATTCTTCGCAAGTAAGCGAAAAGAGGAAGTAGGGTATGTTGCTTCGCTAAAAATGTCTAAACACAAAACCCTCAAAGACAGCTCGGTTCGACTGTAATAATAGCTGGTATCGCAGGATCATTTCCACTAGTACATCCGATCAGGGTGTACTATATTTTAATATTTAGAGAAGATAAAGTATTTGGACACTTCTGATTAAACCTTGGGTAATTGCAATTTGTAACCAATGCCTACTTGAGAACTGCGACACGGAGGTATTTGGGAATCTATCTATAATTAAGTGTATCTTTCAATATCTTAAATTACCCGGAGCGACTAAATTGGCTGCGGTTTCATCACACTAGTTAGGCACCGTCCCGCTAAGAAAACAAAAAAACTGCAACGATTGCGATACTGCTTTAATTGTTGAGAGATAAAATCACAACCTATTGTTTGTTGATAAAACTCAATGCAAATTGTGATAGAGCCAAGGACCAACTATGAAATACCTGAATTATTAATCATTAGATTTTAGAACTACTACGTATTGCTTTTGTCACAAAAATCTTTGGAGATGCCAAAGTATTGACTACATTGATTCGTTTGCCGGTGACGAAATTTAGTTCTTTCAAATAGTTCATCCTAAGTTCTTCTATTGCTCTGTTCTTCAGCTAAGGACTTTTAGGATGACATGCTTAAATGTACAGTGTTGAACTGAAGGTGGAACCAAAGTTACCAGTATAACTCATCGGGTCATAGGGTCGCGAGGCTGAAATAGCAATGGGAAGGGCATATAGTTCGAAGAATCGATGGTCGTTGGGATGCTGCAGAAGTGACCACGCACCGGAAATCGGTAGACTGACGACATCAGAGGTAGCACAGGATGCCGCTGGAAATAAAAGCGGCACAAAACCGAGGCAAGTGAAGTGAAAGTCCGTGCAAGAGACCATCTCGGGCAGTAGACGTTTATCAGTTGATATCTAATTTGTCACAAGCACGAAATATTACATCAAAAATATCACAAGCCCAGCTTAAGAAACTTCGAGAGCAATGGAGTTTCATGCCTGTCGGTAATACTTGCGATAGCAAATAACTGCTTATGAATGAGTAAGTTTTTGGACCACGTAACGCATGTTATGTTATGGTCACGTACTGTGTCGTTTGTCGCGTGCAATTTCCCGGCAATTGTTAGATAACAGACAGTGAAACGAAGAGTGGATCAGATAATGACGGTACGAGGACGTGACCTCATCCGTAACAATAGTTCGGTAACAAATAGTAGACTAGATCGCCCGGAACTTACACCTCGTGTTCACGAAGTTCGTGTTTGGCACAAAGAGAAATGTTTTCAAGATAAAAGTATATGAAATAAATAATTATACATGGATAAGTTACAGCTTTCAATATTAAACTCTGGACAATAAGTACTCTGTGGTTTAAAAACGATGGCTTTGATGGCCGGGGCATAAAATTGACGATTTGGGTAAATCGTCCATCAATTTTTGAAGTAAACTTAAACAAATTTTTTGCTGCAAAGTTTTCAACGTGACATACATATAAATATGACTATAGCTTTTAGATATGTTCTAGGAGACTATGAAAATTTCCTTGTGACCATTGTAGAATTATTTATTAGCATAATAAACAAGTTTGTGCTGTAGGTCATGGTTGCATCAAATTAAAATTCCATGTAATACATGTAGTGTTTGTTATTTACTTTATTTGTCATTAAATCAAGGCTTTTCGACTATTTAAACTCAGACCTCAGCGTATAGATTTAGTTCAATCAGGTAGATACAAATAAGTAGTATTAAATCATCACTAGATAACTTCATCATGATTAGATAACTTTCATTTCTCTATGGTAGGTAGGTACATGTTACCACAAGAAAGTTTATATTGTTCCTATCTTATTAAAGTAATTGTCCATTATTTTAATAACACTATCTAGTAGCTAGATCACGTGTTACCGAGTATAATATTGTCAAGTTCCTGAATTAAATATAACTCTTTTGTTACGTAGTGTTACGTGTGCGACATAATATACGCTAACGGCAGTCTTAGATATCGTCACGGTACATTGTGACTAGTTTATATAACGTAACTCTAATCATATATACTGAGCTCGTTTCTGGTATATTCTGTCCTTGCATTATATTACTGTTTAAAATTTGCTCGAATTCACACAATAATACACAACAATGTACACAAAATGTGTAATAACTCAATTCTGTATTATTTATTGTGTTTTCAAGGCCTTAGGTACAACTCGTAAGTAGATACACTAAAGTACGATCATTGAGATACATAATTACATCAATGAGTTCGATCAAATATTTCTCTTTGGATAGGATAGCAAGATGGACTGAATAAGCGCCATCTCTTGGACGCATAAATATAATTATCTAATGTACCAGTATAACGGACTATGGGACTATGGCCTAAACTTCTCATTCTGAGAGGAGACCAGGGGCCCAAGTCTGCTATTGCAATTGTAGTTCATGTGTCTATCAATGACATCCCAATTGCTA
The DNA here is from genome assembly GCA_933228805.2 of Hipparchia semele. NCBI lineage: Eukaryota > Metazoa > Arthropoda > Insecta > Lepidoptera > Nymphalidae > Hipparchia > Hipparchia semele. The sequence goes on along the minus strand of OW121725.1, from coordinate 7,919,789 downwards.
CTTTCAGCAATTTGACTTGGGGCCCAGGGGTTCAATTGTCTATCAATGACATGACAATTGCTAAAAATAACAATTGTCATGTCATTGATAGACAATTGAACTTGGGCCCCTGCCCGTGTGGTCCGTCGATATATTATGGTTGATAGATGTCCACTGCTAATAGGTCTCTTGCAGAACTTGCAAAGAAGAATTGCCCTAAACAATCATTTACAATTTCGCAGGTCTCCAACGCTACCCTAAGCTGCTAAGCGACCTGGACCACGAGTTCCAGAGAGTCGTTCCACCGCAACTGACGTCTTTAGACGAGGAAAGAGCACGCAAAGTGGCGGAACACATCCGCGCCTTCTACTTTCAGCAGCGTCCCGTCGATATACACAACATCGACAGTCTCATTGATGTAAGTTGAACTGATAAGAATTTCAACGGTGACACAATAGGGGTGTAGGCAATTAATCAAACCAGCAACTCTACCTAACGTCTAAACGCGCGTAATATAGGAGCTTGTTGGAAATTGTGAACTGTGACGTCATAAAAATTGGCGTTAGAAACCGATTAAGTATTTGGGTTTAATTTACACCGCTATCATCTTTAACTTTCCATCAGGTGAGCACTGAGATCGCAGTCAAGGGCTGTCTTGTCATAAGAAAATAGTTATTTGTTCAACAAGATAGCAAAGTTAATTTTTGTTGCGAGTGCATGTAGTAAGGGATTCAGAGGCACAAGAAACAAAACTTTGCTATCGTGTGATACATACAACTTTTCACTTCACTAGTGGTAGTAGTAGTTAGTTTTTAAGTTTATAATGTATAAAATAAATAAATAAATAAATAGTTCAAAAAGGGCTCCTTTGCAAGTTTGCTGTCTAAGAGGTTTTAGACTACAAAGGCGCCCTTTTTGAGCTAGTGAGGTGAAAATAAAATGAAATGTTTGTTTACAGCTGTTCACGGACGTAATGTTTCTGCGGCCCGCGCTCGCAACTTTACGCCTGCAGGCCGCGACCAACAGGACGAGTCCGACCTACTTCTACAGGTTCGCGTTCGACGGCGCGTTGGGCCTTTTCAAGCGAATGCTGGGCATCTCGCACCCGGGCGTGTGCCACGGCGATGAAATGGGCTACTTGTTTTACTTCTCCAGATTAAACTACAGGCTAGATGACAGCTCGCCGGAGTCAACAGTCTCCAAGAAAATGGTCCAATTGTGGACTAATTTCGCCAAGACCGGGTAAGTTGCGTTGCTACACACGTTATGACACACGATTTTTATCTTCTCATCACAATAACAAACTTCACTCCACAAGGTGGCAATATTTAATGGGTACTTGGCATTCTTCGACCAAATGGTGGACCTGATCATTCTTTCGGTGCATATCGTGCTATTAATTTCATTCGGTAATGCCTATTTCCAGTAGGTACCTAAACATTGATTTAGTGTTATTCAGGAGGCGGATCCGTAGTGTCCTAAAAAACCACCAACACAGTGGTGGTTGCACTAGTGCTTCAAATTTTAATAATAGGCAGTAAATGCTTCTTTGCTCGATGTAAATTAAAAAACATACGCCTATTTACTCGTACCTAAGCTTTATTTAGTTAAAGTTTAGATTAATCTAAAATTGCTAATTAATCAACTAATTTAGACTCGATTGTAATTGCACGACTTTGGTGCTCAGAATCAGGAAAAAAAATAATAACACACAATAACAATAAGTTTCATAATAACTTATTTATTATGACTAAATATAAAAAATAGCCGAGTGATAGGAACACCAGTATACACTTTCGTCGATCTTAAAATTACATAGGCCTATTGCATTGGCCTACCAAAGCCTTAAACTTAAAATTACATAGTACCGTAAGTACCTATACTTACGGTAGGAAGCCGAGCTAGTGTAAGTTAACAAAAAAATACTTCGATTTTTCAGGAATCCAACACCGCCAGTCGACTATGAGTCTATAGTGGACTTCGAATGGCTGCCAGTGAACGACACAGCCAGAGTAAATTACCTTGACATCACGCAAAACTTCACCCTCAAAGTCAATCCCGAGCCGACTAGAGTGCGATTTTGGGATTGGCTCTACGAAAACTACGCCAGTGAAATACAGTTATAAGTGTTGTGTGGACAGCAAAAGTTTAGAACAGTGTATTTAAATCTAGTTTATAAGAAGTGAAGTGTGAATTGAAACTCTAGTATACAAAGCATAGTAGTAGTACAAAGCCTGTTGCAACTACGTAATATAATAATGGGTATGTACGTTGTACTTAATTGTAGGTAATATATTTGTGTTTACGTTGTGGTTTTTCTTGTTTGATTATATTATTGACAACACAAACAACAACAAGCAAACAATCAAGAAGCAAATAAGTCACTATAAGAACTCTCTGCAATTTATTTATCCCTATTACAGTAATTTAGATTTCTAAATAACAATTTCAGCATAGCCGAATAGCAATTCGACTTTCTGATAGATTTTGGATTAAAAATCTATACTCTATAACTCGGCGATCTTGAAATTGATTTATTACCTACTTGTAGTTTTAGAGGCAGCATCCGTGCAATACAAAAACAACAGAGGATTTGAAAACGAAGTTCATCACAAATCATACTTAGACTGGTTAGGTTTAAAATGAAAAGGCCTGCCTTATAACGACTTGTAAGAAGTATATATAAAAGGAGGTCATTAAAATCCGTTGCAAAACGCCTAAAGCGAAATAAAAGAAATAAAAACATTTTCCACGGTTTTTTGACCATATACCTACACTTCGCACTTTATGCTAATTGCTTTTAAGTGACTCCTGAAAAAGAATTTTCTCAATACGCCTGCACACGTGCGGTGTTATAATGAAAACCGTTAAAACAGCTGTTAATACAATGAAAACAATATTTCTAGAAATTATCGTTCTCATTCAATTTAACATGCTTTTAACGGGATTAACAAAAGATAATTACCGTAGAAATGTCCTTTGTTTCAACTTACTGGAGTTAATTGGAAATGCTTATGATACTGATTGAATAAAATCAATATCTTGTATAATTACTAGCTGGCACCCGCGACTTCGTGCGCGTTTAAATTGAATTAAGTAATCCTGTAGGAACTCTGAGAGATAATTCGAGATTAAAAGTATACCTATGTCCTTCCTCAGGATGCAAGCTATCTCCTTTTTATCGACATCGGTTCAGCGGTGTTGACGTGAAAAGGTAACAAACAGACAGATTTACTTTCGCATTTATAATATTAGTGTGGATAGTATGGATAGATAAGAAAATATACTTATTTAGATTTGATTCCTTTTTTTTATTACCAGTAAATTAAATCTGAAACTAACAGTTTATAAGAAAGGTAATAGGTAAGTAAACTTTAGTCAAACTAGAAAAATAATCATCGACGGTGACATATTGTTTAACAACATGTTCAATTTAATAAACACACGAAATTTGTTATCTAACAAACATAAAGAAAGTTATAGATGGAAATCACCGTAAGTATAGAAAACAATAAATAGATATTTCACTATTTTACTATTTATTACAAGTTAAAAGAAAGTAGGTAGAAGTTGCAATATAATTTGACCCACAGTAATCTGTCGAAATGAATTCCTTACCATCTTGATCACTTTCAGGTACGTAAATAAGATACACGATAGTGTATTAGAATTTGTCGGAAACACTCCACTCATAAAATTAAATAACATCCCTAAAGATCATGGACTTTCTTGCCAAATTTGTAAGTTAAAAATTTCAGATAGTATTTGCACTGTTTGAATTATATAATAGTCATACTATTTTATGGAGCGTTTACGAAGATTACTTTCCTACCTATCTACTTACATCTGAAAATCATTTAATTTTGATTTTTAGACGTGAAATGTGAATTTATGAACCCGGCTGGCTCTATTAAAGACCGTATAGCTCTTGCTATGGTTCATGATGCAGAATCTGGGGGGCATATATCGGAATACACCCATTTTGTGGAGGCCACATCTGGCAACACTGGCATCGGAATAGCCCATAATGCTGCTCTAATGAGTGAGATATTTTTTCCTCAATCATAAAATGTTGTAACCATCTGTGGGATCATCTAAAATTCATTGCTACCATGGAAGTAGTAACTACTAAAGCATGGAAATCTGACTAAAATCAAATCGAAATATACCTATATTTTATCCAATTTTCGTTTATTACCATCACGTAAGCTGCATACTACACTGCGCGGTTTCCCGTCGCGGTTTGCAGGCGGGAGAAATACGACCGCCGCATGCAGCGTCAAACCGCCGCTGATAACCGCCGTTTTAAACTACACGGGCGGTTTCCCGCTATTACGTCATTCTGCGCGGGATCTTGGCGCGGTTTACCGCGCCAAGATCGCGCAAAAGACAGCGGTAAACCGCGTCCCGTGTAGTTTGATGGTCTGCGGCAGCTTTGTCGAGCGAATTCCCGCAGCGGGAGAACCGCCCGTGTAGTATGAACCTAAGTGTGAGTAAAACAAAACATTGCCGTTTGTGTTTATTTCATTTATGTCAAATGACACCAAATTACACCATTCGTCTTTTATACTGTCTTTAAAATACCATATTCCTGGTCAAACTACACGAGTCATCCCACAGACTTAATTTTGTCGCAGGATATTATCTCACTTTAAATTTTAGCGACAAACTACATAGTCACTTCTACATCTTACTTCCATGCTTTAGTCCTACTTCGAAGGTTGCTACAGTGTAATGACCGCAATCACCGCTGATTGGCTGAATTTATGGCCATTTTAACTAAAAGCGGGAGAGTACCAGTCAATCAGAATCGATTACGATCGTCGCACTATAGCAATAATTTTACTAATGCCACAGCTGATTGAATACCTACTAAATTTTTGAACCTATTGTAGAAAAGAAATGTACCATAGTAATGGGCGTAAAGAATTCCAATGAAAAAGTGGACACAATGCTCGCATTGGGATCAGACGTCATACAAACTAAAGGGTCGACTTCCAAAATAGCCCGAAAAATAAAGGATGCTGATCCAGATACTGTCGTGATGTTGGATCAAGTGAGGATAAAAATCATCATCTTGACTCAATTTATCAATTGCTCTATATCCATCTCCATCCATAGATAGATATAAATTCTATCCATCTATTTTTACTTCTGTGCATTATAAACCTATACCATTCTCATTGCTTAAAAAACTTTATCCATCGATGAATTTATCTTGACGTCGTAGGTCGGCTAATATCAGCCGATTTTTTAAAAAGTCTAATATTAGCTCCTGACACCTTCAAATAAGCATAAGCCTTGTATTAGGAGTAGGACGATAATAGTACAGCGGGTGGGGTTTGAAAGGTTAAAAACTTTCGGTGTTCATGTTGCGCCTTGAACGTTGCGCTATTGAAGCTCTAAAATGATAGAGAGGTTTAAAATGGGAATAATGTGAGTCTGAACTTTCAGTTTGAGAACCATGTCAATCCGAGGATACACTACGATACTACGGGGATAGAAATTTTGGATGCGTTAGGCGATGTTGATATGGTGGTAGCAGGTGCGGGCACTGGCGGGACCATTACAGGAGTAGGGCACAGGATCAAGGAGAGATTTCCTAGTTGCATCGTAATTGCTGCGGAACCAGATGGATCGACCATGTTTAACGTAAATGGGAAAAAACATCCTTTTTTGGTAAGACCCAAAGTATGTTTATTAAAAAAAATCAGCCAAGTGCGAAACAGACTTGTGCACCGAGGGTTCACACCCTCCCCTTTATCCACATGGAAACGAGCAGGAGGAAGCCCTTATACATAAGCGCATGAGCAAGACGTGTGGAACCTGCAAGATACTTATCTATCTGGGTGTTTATCGAATGACGACTACTTACGAAATATTTTCTAAATTAAAAACCACATTAAAAAATACACCTACTAACTGTTGGTTATATACTCAAAGTACTAACTGGATCTACAGAAAAAATTAAAATGAACAAAAATAAATTTAGGTTGAAGGAATTGGAGGATCAACTGTTCCGATTGTGTTGGACAAATCCGTCGTGGACGGCTACGAAGTAGTGACTGATGAGGAATCGTTCCTCATGGCTAGAGAACTTATAAAAAAGGAGGGGATATTGTGCGGTAAGTGCCTGTAACTTTGTAAGACTCATCAAACACAAGTTAGACTTAAAATTCTTAACGTACGAGTCCCACTATCAGCTTCATAATATTGAGTTCTCAACTTAGCTTCAATCACACGGCTTCTGTTATAATTAGAAATAGAAATGTTTAAAACATATGTCTATATTAAGTGTTCGAAACTTATCAGGCATCAGTGACTCAAACTACTCAATTCATTGTACCCACTCTTTCCAGACAATAAATTATGTGTTTATTATTTTATTTTAATAAAAGTATAAAGCTGATAACAGCATAGTAAATCAAATAAAATTTTAGGGGGAAGCAGCGGAACAGCCATGGCTGCAGCAATAAAAGCTGCTCGTAAAAGAAAGCTGGGTGCTAACCAGCGCGTTGTCGTGATAATGCCAGACGGTATTCGTAACTATATGAGCAAGTTCGTTTCTAATCAGTGGATGGAAGCGCACCTTTTCATGGACCCACCAGAACATACAATGAGGTAAAACATGCATTTCGTACAATATGTGAGGCCGGTCGTAAACATCCGAAATCACATTCTGAATTCAGAAATAGGAAGGCTACCTACATTAAACAGATCTAAATTCTACAGCAAGTAATAAAATTAACAATAGACGTACCTACCTAATATTAATCCAAATAGCTTTTGAATTCTTACAGTTATAGAACAACAAGTTTCAGACTAGAAACAAAAAATCAACTGGCAAAAAAGTATGCACATAGATAGTAATCTATTAATTTTACTTTCGTCATATTTTTCAGTTGGTGGAACGATCCGGTGACAAACTTAACCCTTTCCCAAAAATATCCTATCATTGACAGCAAAAGCACTTGCATTGAAGCACTAAAACAAATGGGTAATCAAAACATTGCAGTTGTTGTAAATGAAAACGGGTAAGAAATCAAAAGGCAAGGCCTGCATATTAAAGACCTAAATTAAAAATTATCGATACCTACTCTTAAATCCGAATCTAATCGTCTATCTGGTTCTCCCTGCATACAAAATCCAGGTATATCTATACCCCCTTTGTTTACTTGGGAAAGGACAAAATTCAATAAATTAGTGGCAAAGTTACCTACCTAGTGGCTAATTTTACTGATAAAGCCGATTATATTGTATATTATTAACAAAAAGAAATTAGCAATCTCTCGATTGGGCTCGATCTCGCATTTGAAAGGAGACATTTTGGTAAAATACATTGACTATTAGGGGAAGTAAAAATTCTTCATTTCTTTCAGATGGTTTGTGGGGGCAATTACAAAAGATAGTCTCCGACATGATGCAACGAACCCCACAAAACTGCCAAATCAAAAATCAGAGGACATCAATTTCAATGATCCGGTTACTGACCACTTAGTTAAAGATTGCTACACTTTAGCTAAAAACGGGAAAAAGGGCATTCCTTCAATAGGCTTACTGTCACGCATTTTGGACATAACACCTTTTGTTATTATTGGAATTCAAATGCATGAAACTGACAACGGTAGGTATCATACATTCATTTTAACTTCAACCCATTGTGGCCCACAATTGGGCCCAGATCTCTCCAATGAAAAGGGTTAGGCCATAGTCTACCCATTAACACAGTATTTCTTTACTAACGTAGTCTACCAATCTGGTCAAGTGTGAATTGAAAGATTCCATACACTTTTAAGAGAATTTACATAAAAGCAAGTTTGAGTTATGATATTGAAAAAAAAAATTATATTGATAAACAAAAAAAATATTCCTCTATTTCTGCCTAAAGAATGCGCTTGACTTCATTCTAGTCTGGTTGTAATTTTTTTCTTGGCACTCTTAGTGCTTGATTTAAGAGTCTCGCCTCAAGTTGGTACAGTTACATAGGTAGTTGATTTTGTATAAATAAAATTAATTAATTAATTGGTGTGTACCGTTGGGGCTGACATAAAGGTAATCTTTGAAAGCCCCATAATATATTTATACGTTCAATATGTACCGCAAAGGTACCACATACTTATTACGTATGTTTCGGATATTTTTATCGTATTATGTTACAGATTACTTTGTGCCGGAAAGTGTTGTTACGGCCGACAACGTCCTCGACTATATTTTGACACATCAATGAAGCGGACTATTAATATTTATCGATGTTTCGATAATCTAATTATTTGTTTTTGATTGAAACAATGATGAATAATCTTATTTACTATAACTTAAAATTACTAATCTATCTTATCATTATCATGTAATCTATTTCAATTTGGCATTGTAAGGTCTTAATAAAATTGTAAAACCTAGTTTTGTTGTTTTATTCAAAGTACACAGAAACACCCTGAATCACTTTATGAATTCAGAACCCGAATTCAGAGTCTGAAGACCAGAATCTCTGAGAATTGCAGGTCTAGGTTTATTTTGTCTGAGCAATATATTTATTTATTTATTTGTTCTTTATTGCATCACGAACAGAAAAAAGCAAACTTAACAGAAAACATTATGTCAGTACATAAAGGCGGTCTTATCGCTAAAAAGCGATCTCTTCCAGACAACCTTGTCCTTATGGCTAAGAAAGACAAAAATAAGAAGACAGCAGGAGGTGTTGCAATAATAAAAGATAAACTTACATGCTAATATTTAAATGAATTAAACCAATATATTATATTGCATTACACTATTACATCAAAATATTACACTAATATATATTATACGTATGCATTTTCACAATACACATATACTTAAATATAGGTACATAATTAAACCCAGTTAAATATACCATTATAGCATACACATATTATTACAATTAAGCGAGCGAAGCGAGATCTCCGAGTCTACTTGAGTGAATTTACACTTGTCCGTTGGTCCGTGCGTCCGTCCGTCAGAGCCTTATTGACCTAGCAAAGCGAGGTCTCCGAGTCTACTTGAGTGAATTTGAACTTGTACGTCCGTCTGTCAGAGCCTTATACCTAACTTCTGAATTACTGAACTCAATTACTTCATGTAAACTAATGGCCTTCAACCGAATATTCCATAAAAAAATATAAAAAGCTTTATTTCAGAGGGGCTCTCATAGAAGCGTGTGTGTTTTTGAATTTTTACATAAACTTGCGATATATCTTTTTAAAGACGACTTTGAACAGAGTACAAAAATAAATTGTTTTAATTTTCCCTTAAAATTGACGAAATGGGGGGCTTTCAAAGTGGAGATTTAATTTGGGCTTTATGTCAAAAACTATTGCTTATTACAACCTGAAACTTGCTTGTAAATTCAGTTATATCCTGTACTTGAACAACATATACTAAAATTAGATAAATATTGTAAAAAAACGAAATTATTTAATTTTTAATGCTAATAGCTTCACAATAATGCTAATAGATGGCGCTGTGTTAAGTATTGGTAAAACCATGGTAAAACAGTTTTGCGTCAACTATAATTATTTTTTATTACGCCTAATGTTTAAACTTTTACAGTTAATTATTACAATATATAATTAAAACTATCTTTTGGGAATTATGGGATATCGCGAGGTTTCAGTTCAGGGCGAACCACTAGTTATTCAGAGTGAAAGTCATATAGGTATTGCTTTTGATGATTAACGATTACTTACATAGTGACAAATAGTTTTTTTTTTACTTCAGTCTAAAACCACGTGAGTGTTTTAGGGCGATGAATTTCCGGATATAGTGCAATAGGGGTATTAAAAAAAACATCTGAGTTTATTCTGGGCTTTTCTCAGACCAGAGCGCGTTTGGAACCCTCACAGATTTAGTTATAAGTAAGGTCAATAAATAATAATTATGAGCTTTACCTCACATGCTTAATGCTATACTGTAAAATAATTCTGGTACAAAAAGAGTGAGTGAATGAATTTAGGTTACATTCATTCATCTCAAGACTCAATCCATCGTCCGCTCCTCACTAGTCCATACCTACTCCATGCTGACGAAACACGGATTAGCAGACTTCACACACCCTGAAGAATATTATGGAGAACTCTCAGGCATGCATTATGGAGGTTTTTTGTGGATTTGTGCAAAGCACAAAAAAATGAAAAAGTTAATAAAGTGTGCAATTTTTTTTATTTTATGTTTTACTAAATGCGTCATGCGTTATGCGTTCCTAAATCCCCACAGTTTAGGAGGGCAGTATCCCTGTAGCATCAGGATTGAAGAGTTGGAACCCGAAATTTTTATGGGTACATCTTGCAGTGTTTGTTTCAATTAAAAAAAGATTCACGCAAATCGGTTAAGTAATCACGGAGATATCCATATACAGAGGTAGAAAAACACTACTCCTTTTCCTTCTTTTTCGAAAGTCGGTTAAAAAAGTAGCCTATACTATGCCCAATAATACAAGCTATCTACCAGTGATAGTCCCGTCAAACAAACAGACAGACAGACAAAAATTTTAAAAATTGTTTTCTTGTTATGAGATCCATAACAAGAAAACAATTTTTAAAATTTCACCAAACTTAAAACAATTAAAGTTCTTTATTGTGCCCTGGTTAGAAGCAACCTTGAATATGCATCTCAAATTTGGAACCCCAAATATGAGGTGTATATTCAACGTATTGAAAGAATCCAGAAAAAATTTACTCGATTCCTTAAAGGGGATTGGGTAATTTTGTATGGACCAGTGGCATGATTTTTTTTCTTAGCGGCCACTAATTTAATTGTTGCTAACATATCGGGTATTAACTAGTAATAACAGATCAAAAAAGAATTTTGCCGTAAGTGATATCGGAGCTGAGATATCTGATGTTGAAGTTGTAGAATTATGAGAGTTTTGTCATCAGTTTAAAGTAAACTATCATATATTTTATTGTTAAAACTATTTATAGCGTTCTTTTTCTTCGTCTTTATCAACTTATCGATGTCCACTGCTGGACGTAGGTCTCTTGCATGGACCTCCACAAGCCTCGGTCTTGCGCCGCCTGAATCCAGCGGCTCCCTGCGACTCGTTTGATGTCGTCGGTCCACCTAGTGGGGGGTCTGCCAACACTGCACTTCCCGGTGCGGGGTCGCCACTCCAGCACCTTCGGATCCCATCGACCATCAGCTCTTCGAACTATGTACCCCACCCATTTTCACTTCAGTTTCGCAATTCGCACAGCTATGTCGGTGACTTTGGTTCTCCTATGGATCTCCTCATTTAAATGATCAAATCAGAATTCTGATTTGATCTCGCAGGGTTACTCCGAGCATAGCTTTCTCCATCGCCCGCTGAGTGATCCTGAGCCTTCTTATGAGGCCCATAGTCAGCGACCATGTTTAGGATCCATAAGTCATCACTGGCAGCACGCACTGTTCGAAGACTTAGGCACTGAGGAATTTTGGACGAGAAGACATCTCGAAGTTTCCCGAACGCTGACCAGCTGAGTTGGATTCGGCGGGTGACCCCTTTCTCGAAATTGGATCTACCTAGCTGGACTGTGTGTCCCAGGTCTACAATTTCAAGTGCAGAGCTCTCAACAATTTCTGGGTGGAGCAGAACATGAGCATTAGACATCATTTTCATTTTGCTCATGTTCATTTCAGGCCCACCTGTTGAGAGACTCTGCTGAGGTCATTGAGCATTGTATTAAGGTCTCCGAGAGCCTCTGCCATAATGACTATGTCATCGGCAAATCGAAGGTGAGTCATGTACTCGTTTATGTTGATGCCAAGTCCATTCCAATCCAGTAACTTAAAGACGTCCTCCAACGCAGCAGAAAAGAGCTTCGGGGAGATTACATCTCCCTGTCGCACTCCACGCTGCAATGTATTGGCCTTGTAGTCTGGTCCTGTATAAGTACTGACATAGTGGCGTTTTCGTACAAGCACTTCAACTCTTCAATGTACCAATAGTTGATGCGGCATCTCTGAGGCTTTCTCATAGTCCACAAATGCTAAACAAAGTGGCCTGTTATATCCTTCTGTATAACCTGCCGCAGCGTATGATTTGGTCTATGGTGCTAAAGCCCCTTCGAAATCCGGCTTGTTCATGTAAACATGGCTCAGCAGCGAGATGGGTCTATAATTCTTCAACAAAGTGATATCACCTTTTTTGAAGAACAAAACCACCACGTTCCTTTGCCATGCTTTCGGCGTTGTACCCTCGTGAATGACGGAATTGAACAAACTCTGAAAGGTCTTTAGAAACGATTTTCCACCCGCTTTCAGGAGTTCCGCTGTGATTCCGTCATCACCTGGCGCCTTGTTGTTCTTGAGTTGTTTGAGAGCCATACTAATCTCGTATAGCCTGACGTCCGGAATATCTTCGGTATAGTGTCGGGTCAGTATGGCTCTGGGGTCTTTGGCCAAATCTTCAACAGGTTTCTGTGTTCTGGTATATAACTGTCCATAGAACTTCTCGAGCTCTACCAAGACCTCAGCTCGAGAAGAAACGAGACGACCGTCGTCAGTTTGCAGTCGCGTCAGCTGGCTCTGTCCGATCGACAGATCTCTTGCGAACACTTTGGAGCCTCGGTTCCGCTCGATGATATCTTTAATGCACTCGGTATTAAAGTTCCGAAGGTCGCGAGTTTTTGTCTTAGATATCTGCCTATTATTCTGCCAGTAGCCATTTATAGCGTTCTTCTCTGTGTCAACTAATGGACGTCCACTGCTGGACATAAGTCTCCTGCATGGATCTCCACAAGCCTCGGTCTTGCGCCGCCTGAATCCAGCGGCTCCCTGCGACTCGTTTGATGTCGTCTGTCCACCTAGTGGGGGGTCTGCCAACACTGCGCTTCCCGGTGTGGGGTCGCCACTCCAGCACCTTGGGACCCCATCGACCATCAGCTCTTCGAACTATGTGCCCCGCCCATTTCCACTTCAGTTTCGCCACTCGCAGAGCTATGTCGGTGACTTTGGTTCTCCTACGGATCTCCTCATTTCTGATTTGATCTCGCAGGGATACTCCGAGCATAGCTCTTTCCATCGCCCGCTGAGTGATCCTGAGCCTTCTTATGAGGCCCATAGTTAGCGACCATGTTTCGGATCCGTAAGTCATCACTGTATAGCGTTATACACTACACTATAGCGTTAAGCTGTGTAACGTTTATAGCGTTATGGATAGAATTTTTGGGGTGCAAGTGGCCCGAATGGGGTGCAAGTGGCCCGAACAACACCTTTGTGGCCATGTCAACCTCACCTGCTCGTGGTGCACCCCGCCGGTCTGCAAACGAGGCTCTGTCACTCCCAGTCCCCTTTAAGGGTCGCCGTGCCTGATACCGCACGGCTTAATCTCGACGGTATCTCTGCTTCGTGGTAGGATTTATCCCAAATCCGCCTGGCTAGCGACCACACTCCAGCCGTAATCAGTCGCAAAGCATTCTTGCGTTCCGCCTGCGAGCTGGAGAGCCAGCTTAACCCTTCCCATCCTCCCGAGTGGTGCAATGTTTGTGGCCTTTGGGTCCTTATGGAAGTAAAAGTCAGTCCCGTACTCGTAGGCATGATATTAAAGAAAAATAACAGGAAACCATCAAATATAATAAATAAAATAGACACAAAGTACCTAAGTGGCAACATGATTTTTTTTATGTATTTTTCATGTTAAAATATCTCAGCTCCGATACATTTTAGAAAGAAACTTTAATAGAATAAAATGTATGTTTTATTGTGTACTTTCTAATAAAATAATTTTCATAAGTGGCCGCAAGAAAAAAAAATCATGCCACTTTTACCCAAACCCCTTTAAATTTAAACTGAAATCTGACAAGAAATATGAAGGTCTATGTGCCCAGTTGCATCTATACTTAACATTCGAAGAAATATAAGTGACATATCCTACCTCATCAATATTGTAAACAACACAGTTGATTAACAAAAAATGTTAGAATTATTTTGCTGTAATCCGCCAACAGAAAAAATCTGTATGGTCAAACATGCAATTATAAGCTAAGCACCGCTTACCTCCCCAACCAAGCAATAAAGCAAAGTTCCCAAGCAAGCAATGCCACCACCACTCACATGCACCACCACATGCATGCATGTCGAGAGTAGTATAAAAGTCTCGTGTGGTGGTGCATGTGAGTGGTGGTGGCATTGCTTGCTTGGGAACTTTGCTTTATTGCTTGGTTGGGGAGGTAAGCGGTGCTTAGCTTATAATTGCATGTTTGACCATACAGATTTTTTCTGTTGGCGGATTACAGCAAAATAATTCTAACATTTTTTGTTAATCATGAACTTCCGCAAAGTAACGCCTGATTCTATCCAACACAGTTGATTGTTCGCAGCTTCTTGAGAAGTTATTCTTTAAAGTCCCCATCAATGCACATTCTCGTAACTTTTCTATTCTGCACACACCACCTTCACATACCAATTTTCGAAAAAATCATATATGCTCAGATCTGCCCTATCTTTTAACATTATTGTAAAAATAATAAAAATCTAGACCTTTTTTGCATCACTGCCACCACCATTCGCAAAACGCTGGCAAACGAATTCTTTAACGCTTATAAATAATTCGTAAACCTCGTTAAGAAATTCGTTGGCCACTTCGCAAACTTTGCTTTTTTTTACCCCACATTGTATAGTTTTATTGATTTTTTTTTCTATTCTTTACAATTTTTTTACAGGATATAACTGAATTTACAACCAAGTTTCAAGTTCTAATATTAAGTAATTCTTGACATATGGCTCAAATTAAAATCACCACTTTGAAAGCCCCCCATTTCGTCAAGTTTAAGGGAAAAATTAAAAAAATATATTTTTGTACTCTGTTTAAAGTTGTCTTCAAAAAAATATATCGCAGGTCTATGTAACGCAACAAAAAAAATTTTACTTCACACACGCTTCTGTGAGAGCCCCCCTGAAATAAAGCTTTTTATATTTTTTTGTGCAATATTCGGCTGAAGGCCATCAGTTTACATATTATATTTAAATTTGAAGAAATTACGTTCAGTAATTCAGAAGTTATAAGGCTGTGACAGACGGACGGATTAAAAATCTATACCTACTGTGTTATTCAGCGATCTTGAAATTGGCACAAAGATCTTATTACCTACTTGTAGTTTAAGAGCATCCCTGCAATTCAAAATCAACAGAATAGTTGAAGCCCAACGTTCAACGCAAGTCCTTAGTCGTACATAGCGGTGATATCTACAAACCTTATATTTAGACTGGTTAGGTTTATAACGAAGAGACTTGCCTTATAATGACTTATAAGAAGTATATAAAAAAATGCATTAAAAATCCGTTGCAAAACGCCTAAAGCGAAATAAAAGAAATAAAAACATTTTCCATGGTTTTTTGACCATATACACTTCGCATTTTATGCCAATGGGTTTTAAATTATTCCTGAAAAATAATTTGCTCAATACGCCTTAACACACGTGCGGTGTTATAATGAAAACCGTTAAAACAGCTGTTAATACAATGAAAACAATATTTCTAGAAATTATCATTCTCATTTCATTTAACATTCTTTTAACGGGTTTAACAAAAGCCAATTACCATAGAAATGTCCTTTGTTTAAACTTATCGGAATTAAATAATAGGTTGGGGAAAAAGTCTTTTCGCATTATAGTATGTATGAACTTGTAATAAAATCTCTTTGGCTATACTATTTGTATCTGGCTGGTTTTGGTATCATTGAAAGTTTAAATTTTAAAGAACATAATTCTAAATTCAAATTAGGAAAATGTGTGATTTTCATTTGTTTTTCGTACTGTCAAGATTAGTGAATCTAATGAAAAAATTCGATACATTTTAAAATTTTACTACAAATAAAAAAAAAAATAAAAAAATAAAAAAAAAAAAATAAGGTAAAAATGCAACGCAAGCCGCGAAAAAAATTTGCGATGTTTATGGACCTAGTGTAGTGTCTGTGAGAGTAGCACAAATTTGGTTTAAGCGTTTTCAATCCGGAAATTTTGATGTCAAAGATGCACGTCGACCGGTCGCCCTATTACGGATAAAATGGATGCCATTTTTGAAAAAGTGGAGCAAGATCGGCACATCAGTAGTTGCGACGTAGCTGAAGAACTGGGAATTGACCACAAAACAGTTTTAGCACATTTGAAAAAAACTGGGTACACAAAAAAGCTCGATATTTGGGTACCTCACGAGCTCACTGAAAGAAACCTAATGAACCGTGTACTCATTTGTGACTCTTCATTAGGACGTGATGAAACCGAACCATTTTTGAAGAAGCTGGTAACTGGTGATGAAAAGTGGATTACGTACGACAAGAACGTGCGAAAAAGGTCGTGGTCCAAGGCCGGTCAGGCTTCACAGACTGTGGCGAAACCCGGGTTAACTCGCAACAAGGTGATGCTGTGTGTGTGGTGGGATTGGAAGGGCATTATTCATTATGAGCTGTTACCACCAGGCAGAACCATCGATTCTGAACTCTACTGTGAACAATTGATGAGATTGAAGCAAGAAGTTGAGAGAAAGCGGCCGGAATTAATCAACAGAAGGGGTGTGGTTTTTCATCATGATAATGAGTGGCTAAAGATGTGTGAGGTCTAGCCTCACACATCTTTAGCCACTCAGCAAAAATTAAGAGAGTTAGGCTGGGAGGTATTAATGCATCCTCCGTATCCTATAGGACCTTCAGATTTCCACCTGTTTCGGTCTCTTCAGCATTCTTTAGGCAGTGTCAGGTTAATATCACGAGAGGACTGCCAAAACCACTTGTCGCGGTATATTGATCAGAAGTCCCAAATTTCTATAGCAATGGGATCATGTCCCTACCTACAAGATGGCAAAAAGTTATCGAACAAAATGGTACCTACATACTTTAGTTAAATGTAAATAAACTGTATAAAAAAATGTTTTGAATTTTCTTAAAAAATGCGAAGAAACTTTTTCCCCTAGAAATACTTATGATACTGATTGAATATGATAAAATCAATATCTTGTATATAGTTACTAGCTGGCACCCGCGACTTCGTGCGCGTGAATTTAATTTTAATTAATCCCGTAGGAACTCTGAGAGATAATTCGAGATTAAAAGTATACCTATGTCCATCCTCAGGATGCAAGCTATCTCCTTTTTATCGCCATCGGTTCAGCGGTGTTGACTTGAAAAGGTAACAGACAGACAGAGCTACTTTCGCATTTATAGTATTTGTATGGACTAGTATATATAGGTAATGAAGTATATTTAGATTTCATTTATTTTGTTTTAATACCAGTAAATTAAATCTGAAACTAACAGTTTATAAGAAAGGTGATAGGTAAGTAAACTTTAGTCAAACTAGAAAAATAGTGATCAAAGGTGACATAAATTGTTTAACAACATGTTCAATTTAATACACGCACGTTTATTTTCTAACAAACATAAAGAAAGTTGTAGATGGAAATCACCGTAAGTATAGAAAACATAGAAAACAGTTTCAATATTTGTGCCGTTTGGTGTTGAAACCAAACTGGGGTCATGGGGCGAGTATGCTAGATCCTTTTTTAAGGATCTGTCATCCCGTCTCATAGAGTCCACTGGTGAGCGGAAGGCTGGAAGTTACCTCGGCCAGCATATAAGTTTGGCCATTCAGCGGGGTAACGCAACCAGCGTTCTGGGCACTTTTCCTCGTTCCAGTGGTTTAGATGATATTTTTTATATTTAGCTGTTATTTTTGATATTTACGTTTTAGTTTTAATTTAGTATTAGTTTTATATTATATTAAGTATTATTATTACATATTTTAATTGTTATTAAAATTGAATAGAATAATTTTTTATTCAAACAAAAAATAGATATTTCACTATTTGACAAAGTAGTTATTAAAAACGAAAGAAGTTGCAATATTATTTAGGTTGCAATATAATTTGACCCACATTAATCTGCCATAATATGTAAACAATATAAAATTATTTTCACACACATTTATTTATTAAAAAAATATTTTTTTTCTTTATTAACAAATCTAAAATGTAGGCAACCCTGGATTGGACCAACTTTTTAAAAGGCAACCTAATACAGTAGAATAAAATTAGCTTTAATTGATATATGCATCGATTAATTTAAAAGAAAAAACAATTAGGCATCGAACTACTATGTATGTAAGGGGACACCCTTAAATTTTCAACTTTTTTTATTTTTTTGAAATTTTTCCTTTATTGGTGCTGTAAGACCATGCTTTTTACTTTTCGTGATTATAGGTCAACGGGAACTACTATACAGGGCGTCCCACGGCTATGCCACATGGAGGGGAAGTACCTTAAATATTGTAGATGGAACATTTTACTGAAAGAAGACTTCATTTTAATTTAAAAAACAATTTAAACTGCATTCATAGATTTTTAAATAATTGCCTGGTTGAACCGGAACTCGAACTCGCTATACGAGAAAAAAAATTAACCTGTATCTTTATCATACCGATCGGAAGGCTTCATCATAAGGATTATTTTTTGTTAAATAACATAGCATGAGAAATAAAAGGAAGACCATGAATTTTAGCCTTTGATGTAAAATTTTGTTCAGAAAAATGAAAAGCTGACATTGGCGTATCAACGTACAACTGACATGAACTATTACTAATGAGTACCCACTTGATAAGTACGCATCATTTCCCGATCCTTACTATCCTTACTTATATTACCTATAAATGCGAAAGTTTGTTTGTTTGTTGATTTATTGGTTTGTCCTTCAATCCCGCTGCAACAGAGCTACGAATTGCATAGTCATTAGTAATAGTTCATGTCAGTTGTATGTCCCGATAGTTCCACGAGAAATGAGATAGACTTCATCATGTCGACCAAGCGGCATATATTCAACTAGCTTTTGCCCCCGCGACTTCGTCCGCGTCCGATTAGGTATTGGGGTAGAATTTTCAAAAACTGTGACACACGTACTTCTTAATTTTTAACTGAAAGCTCAAATACCAACTTTGGTGGAAATAGCTTGAAAAATGACGGCGTTTCATATAAACTTCCATCCCCTATTTAAACCCCTTAGGGGTGGAATTTCCAATAATCCTTTCGCGCCTACGTCATAAAAGGAACCAACTGTAAAAATTTCAAGTTTCTAACTTCAGTAGTTTAGGCTGTGCGTTGATATCTCAGTCAGTCAGTCAGTCAGTCAGTCAGGACTTTGAATTTTATATATATAGATGATATGTCTCTGTGATCAATAAGGTAAAAACCGGCAGCGATCACCGTATGGTAAGAAGCACATTGAATATCAACGTAAAGCTGGAAAGGGCCCGACTGGTGAAGTCAATTCTCCGACCTACTCGTGCTCATATCCAAAACCTCGAAAACTTCCAACTCGAACGGCAGAACCGATTCGATTACCTAGCAGAATTCGATTCTGTGGACGATTTTAACAACAGTTTTGTGAAAACTATGAATCCACTCCACAAAACTGTGGGGTCTAAATTCTTCAAGAATCGCAGGAAAAGAACCAAAAAGTTCTCTGACCATACTCTCAAACTGATGGAAGAGAGATAAGAGATGAGACTTCGTCGTCAGCAGACGCGTATGCCTACCGGCAAATTAATAGGCAGATCTCTAAAGCACAAACTCGCAACCTTCGGATCTTTAATACCGATTGTATTAAATATATCATCGAGCGGAACTGAGGCTCCAAAGTGTTCGCAAGAGATCTGTCTATCGGATAGGGCCAGCTGACGCGGCTGAAAACTGACGACGGTCGTCTCGTTTCTTCTCGACCTGAGGTATTGGGAGAGGTCGAGAAGTTTTATGGACAGTTATATACCACGACTCAGAAACCTGTTGAAGATTTGGCCAAAGACCCCAGAGCCAAACGGACCCGACACTATACTGAAGATATCCCGGACGTTAGCCTATACGAGATTAGTATGGCTTTCAAACAACTCAAGAACAACAAGGCACCAGGTGATGACGGAATCACGGCGGAACTCCTGAAAGCGGGTGGAAAACCGGTTCTAAAGATCTTTCAGCGATTGTTCAATTCCGTCATTCACGAGGGTACAACGCCAGAAGCATGGCACAGGAGCATGCTGGTTATGTTCTTCAAAAAAGGTGATAATACTTTGTTGAAGAATTATAGACCCATCTTGCTGCTGAGTCATTGTGAATCGTCTCGCCAGTAGGTTCAACGACTTCCAGCTTACCGAACAAGCCAGATTCCGAAAAGGCTTTAGACCGATAGATCACATTCATACGCTGCAGCAGGTTATACAGAAGACGGAAGAGTATAACAGGCCACTTTGCTTAGCGTTTGTGGAGTATGAGAAAGCCTTCGATTCAGTGGAAACTTGGGTTGTATTGAGGTCGCTGCAGAGATGCCGTATCGACTATCGGTACATTCAAGTGGTGAAGTGCTTGTACGAAAACGCCACTATGTCAGTACGTATACAGGACCAGACTACAAGGCCAATCCAATTGCAGCGTGAAGTGTGACAGGGAGACGTAATCTCCCCCAAGTTCTTTACGGCTGTGTTGGAAGTCGTCTTCAAGCTTCTGGATTGGAACGGACTTGGCATCAACATAAACGGCAAGTAATCACTCACCTTTGATTTGCCGATGACATAGTCATTATGGCAGAGACTCTCGGAGACCTCAATACAATGCTCAATGACCTAAAAAGGGTTTCTTAACAGGTGTGCCTGAAAATGAACACGAGCAAAACGAAAATCATGTCTAACGCTTCAAAATTCCTCAGTGCCTGAAGACTAAAGTCTTCGAACAGTGCGTGTTGCCAGTGATGACTTATAGATCCAAAACATGGTCGCTAACTTTGGGATGGGCCCCATAAGAAGGCTCAGGATCACTCAGCGGGCGATGGAGAGATCTATGCTCGGAGTATCCCTGCAAATTAATCGGAAATGAAGAGATCCGTAGAAGAACCAAAGTCACCAACATAGCTCTGCAAGTTGCGAAACTGAAATGGAAATGGACGGACGGAGCACATAGTTCGAAGAGCTGATGGTCGATGGGGTCCCAAGGTGCTGGAGTGGCGACCCCACACCGGGAAGCGCAGAGGCCTGTGGAGGTCCATGCAAGAGACTTATGGCCAGCAGTGGACGTCTATTACTTGATAAAGAAGAAGAATATTGTCTTTATGAGACAAAACATTCATCTTCACAAACAAAGAGGCGATACAATCGACTTATTAGAAATCGTCATAAACTAGAAATTCCACGGTGTCGCCTACGCAAAGTTCAGAAATCCTTTGTGGGCTTGAGTGTACGCTTATATAATATGATCCCGAAAGAATTACTGGATTTCCCATTGCACAAAAAAAAGAGCAACTGCTGAGTTTCTTGCCGGCTCTTCTCAGCAGAATCTGCATGACCTATGACACATTGGCCTACATGAAATAAATAATTTTGAATTATGATTTCTTTTTGAATTTTACGATCTTGATCACTTTCAGGTATGTACATAAGAGACACAATAGGTTATTAGAATTTGTTGGAAACACTCCAATCATAAAATTAAATAACATCCCTAAAGATCATGGACTTTCTTGCGAAAGTAAGTTAAAAGTTTGAGATAGTATTTGCACTATTTAAATTGATTAATAGTAATACTATTTTACGGAGCATTTACGAAGATTACTTTCCTACCTACCTACTTATATCCGAAAATAATTTGATTTTGATTTTTAGACGTGAAATGTGAATTTATGAACCCAGTTGGCCCCATTAAAGACCGTATAGCTCGTGCTATGGCTCATGATGCAGAATCTGGGAGACATATATCAGAATACACCCATTTTGTGGAGGCCACATCTGGCAACACTGGCATTGGAATCGCCCATAATGCTGCCCTAAAGAGTGAGATATTTTTTTCATAAATTATAAAATTTTATAATCATAATGAACCTAATTAGGTTCATTATGATTCCAAGAACAAACGATTATCTCACCTTACACGCTGTTTCCTAGTAAGAGGAAGAAGACTCACAATCAGTTTATACGTGAAAATCAAAGCAATTTTTTAGTAATCATAAAATGTTGTAACTAACAGTGGGATTGTCTAAAATTGATTGCTACAAGATTGCTGTACCTTAGAAAACTGTACTTTATGTGGGAGTCAACAGATTGACGATGTATACCATCTCTGGATGGAGTGTATACAGAACGAAGCAGAGTGACCGCACCTTTTTAAAGACAATTGCAGTTTGGGGTGGGCACTCTCGAAGGAGGCGCGGTCACTCATCAAGAATAGTTTAGATTCCTTATATCATTTTATGTATTGTTGAACTTGCGGGGATGACATAATCAGTATTGACGAAACGCCCACAAAAATAAAGGGGGAAAAAAGTGTACAGATCCACCAACTTATCTGTATAGTTGATTGGGTCGCTAGTAGAGAGTTTACTACTGCTACTTATGACGAGGAAATCGGTACTGTATTTTCGTAACATTGTACGGCACCTGCACTAGAAAGAACTGACAACAGCAAAGACCAACACTTGACCAGCGGAATCAAGCAAAATGATATTTTAAAATAGCGGCGTTAGTTCCAATTTTATCCACCTGTAAAGATAAGTTAGTGGCACTGTAACGACCGCAATCACCTCTGATTGGCTAAATTTATGGCCTATGGCTTGCTGCATCAATGCATTTTAACTAAAAGCGGGCGAGTACCAACCAATCAGAATCGATTGCGATCGTCGTCCTATAGCAATAATTTTTGTAATCCCACAGCTGATTGAATAACTACTAAATTTTTGAACCTATTGTAGAAAAGAAATGCACCATAGTTATGGGCGTAAAGAATTTAAATGAAAAAGTGGACACCATGCTCGCACTGGGATCAGACGTGATACAAACAAAAAACTCGACTACCAAAATAGCCCGAAATATAAAGGATGCTGATCCAGATACTGTCGTGATGTTGGATCAAGTGAGGATTCAAATCATCATCTTGACTCAATTTATCAATTATTGCTCTATATCCATCTCCATCCATAAATAAATATGAATTCTATCTATTTTTGCTTCTGTACATTAGATATAAACCTATAACATTTTCATTCTCAAACAACTGTATCAATCGATGAATTTTTCTTGTCGTCGTAGGTCAAGATCAGCGGATTTTTTAAAAACTAATATTAGCTTCTCTCACCTCCAAATACGCGTAAGATTTGTATGAGGAGTAGGTACAATAATAGTACAGTGGGTGGGGTTTGACCGTTTGAAGCAAAAGGATTTGAAAGGTTAAGGTTAAGGTCTTGCGAATTAAACCTTGCGCTATTGAAGCTCTAAAATGATAGTGAGGATTAAAATGGGAATAATGTGAGTCTGAAGTTTCAGTTTGAGAACCATGTCAATCCGAGGATACACTACGATACTACGGGGATAGAAATTTTGGATGCGTTAGGCGATGTTGATATGGTGGTAGCAGGTGCGGGCACTGGCGGGACCATTACAGGAGTAGGGCACAGGATCAAGGAGAGATTTCCTAGTTGCATCGTAATTGCTGCGGAACCAGATGGCTCGACCATGTTTAACGTAAATGGGAAAAAACATCCCTTTTTGGTAAGATCCAAACTATGTTCATTAAAAAAAAATCAGCCATGTGCGAAACAGACTTGCACACCGAAGTTTCACACCCTCTTCTTAATCCACATGGATACGACCCGGAAATGACCAGGAGGAAGCCGTTAGATACATAAGCGCAAGAGCAAGACGTGTGGAACCTGCAAGATACTTATCTGAGTGTTTATCGGATGACGACTACCTACGAAATATTTTCTAAAATTAAAACCATACTAAAAATACACTAACTGGATCTACAGAAAATTAAAATAAACAAAAATAAATGTAGGTTGAAGGAATTGGAGGATCAACTGTTTCGATTGTGTTGGACAAATCTGTCGTGGACGGCTACGAAGTAGTAACTGATGAGGAATCGGTCCTCATGGCTAGAGAACTTATAAAGAAGGAGGAGATATTGTGCGGTAAGTGTCTGTAACTTTGTAAGACTCCTCAAACACAAGTTAGACTCAAAATTCTTAACGTACGAGTACACTAGGTTGCTAGTCTCACTTGACATAGCAGATGATTCTTATGACGGTTCAGAGCAACGCACAAAAGTTCCTGACACTTGGGGGCATCGGCCCATCCGTTTAAGCACTACATCCATTTAATGACACAGACAATCAAACTTGTCTCAATTCACATTCTTTAGATAATAATAATAATAAGTTTGTCATTTTGATGTCGCCCACTACCAGCTTAATAATATTGAATTCTCAATTCAGCTTGAACCACACGACTTCTGTAATAATTAGTAAAAGAAACGCTTAAAACATATAATGTCTATAATACGAGACGATAATTAATGATGTATTTATTATTTTATTTTAATAAAGGTTTTAAGCTGATAGCAGTATGGTAAGCCAAATAAAATTTTAGGGGGAAACAGCGGAACAGCCACGGGCATGGCTGCAGCAATCAAAGCTGCTCGTAAAAGAAAGCTAGGAGCTAACCAGCGTGTTGTCGTGATAATGCCAGACGGTATTTGTAACTATATGAGCAAGTTCGTTTCTAATCAGTGGATGGAAGCGCACCTTTTCATGGACCCACCAGAACATACAATGAGGTAAAACATGCATTTTGTACAATATGTGAGGCCGAGGAGGTCGGTCGTAAACATCCGAAGTCATATTCTGAATTCAGAAATAGGAAGGCTATCTACATTAAAGAGATCTAAATTCTACAGCAAGCAATAAAATTAACACAAGACGTACCTAATATTAATCCAAATAGCTTCTGAGTTCTTACAGTTATAGAACAATAAGTTTAAATTCAATTCAATTTATTTTCATAAAACATGTGAGATACAGATGTTAACAATTGGTTATAAATGAGAACAATGTTTTGCCTAATAAATATTAGGCAAAACATATTAGGCAATATATATTCATATTCATATAGGATTCAGACATATATATCTTACTAGCTGTTGCGCACGACTTCGTCCGCGTCAATTTCTGTTATTATGATCGCGATTAAGAAGTTTTTAAAAGAATATATTTTAAATATGGATAATTTTCCCCGTTTTTGCAACATTTTTCACTGATGCTTCGCTCCTATTGATCGCAGCGTGATGTTATATAGCCTAAAGCCTTTCTCGATAAATGGACTATCCAACACAAAAAGAATTTTTCAATTCGAACCAGTAGTTCCTGAAATTAGCGCGTTCAAACAAACAAACTCTTCAGCTTTATATATTAGTATAGATTTCAGTTTTTTCTTTAGATGTTATGTTCGTCATTTGTGTCACTCGCTGTCTACCTGTTAAATATGAGTTTAAAAGTGCCAAAGATAGTTTCCTCTTACTCCGTACGCATATAATTTGTCTTCCAAGATTACATGGTCAATTCCGATGTTTCAGATTATTTATTCGTAGTTTCAGACTAGAAACAGAAAAACCAACTGGCTAAAAAGTATTTAAGTACATAGATATAATCTATTAATTTTACTTTCGTCATATTTTTCAGTTGGTGGAAAGATCCGGTGACAAACTTAACCCTTTCCCAGAAATATCCTATCGTTGACAGCAAAAGCACTTGCAATGAAGCACTAGAAGAAATGGGTAATCAAAACATTGCAGTTGTTGTAAATGAAAACGGGTAAGAAATCAAAAGGGAAGGCCTGCATATTAAAGAGCTAAATTGAAAATTATCGGATACCTACTCGTAAATCTGAATCTAACCGTCCTGGATTTTATATGCAGGGAGAAATTGGCATACATATCTATGCATACTAATTTTATTTCTGCCTGCATATAAAATCCAGGTATATCTATACCCGCTTTGGTTACTTGGGAAAGGACGAAAATTAAATAAATTAGTGGCAACATTACCTACCTAGTGGCTAATTTAACTAATAACGCCGATTATATTGTTTATTATTATCAAAAAGAAATTAGCAATCTCTCGATTGGGCTCGATCTCGCATTTGAAAGGAGACAATTTGGTAAAATACATTGACTATTAAGGAAAGAATAAATTCTTCATTTCTTTCAGATGGTTTGTGGGGGCAATTACAAAAGATAGTCTCCGACATGATGCAACGAACCCCACAAAACTGCCAAATCAAAAATCAGAGGACATCAATTTCAATGATCCGGTTACTGACCACTTAGTTAAAGATTGCTACACTTTAGCTAAAAACGGGAAAAAGGGCATTCCTTCAATAGGCTTACTGTCGCGCATTTTGGACATAACACCTTTTGTTATTATTGGGATTCAAATGCATGAAACTGACAACGGTAGGTATCATACATTAATTTTAACTTCAACCTATCGTGGCCCACTATTGGGCCCAGATCTCCTCTCGAATTAAAAGATTTAGGCCATAGTCTACCCATTAACACAGTATTTCCTTTACTACCATAGTCCACCAATCTGATCAAGTGTAGATTAGAAGATTCCATACACCTTTAAGAAAATTTACATAAAAGCATGCTTGAGTTATGATATTGAAAAATTAATTATATTGCCAACCGAAAAAAATATATGTGCTTGTCTTGGAATATCTATTATAGTGTAGATACTACTATTACAATTCTAGTCTGGTTGTAATTTTTTTCTTGGCACCCTTAGTGCTTGATTTAAGAGTCTTGCCTCAAATTGATATAGTTACATAGGTAGTTGATTTTGTATATAGTTAATTGTAATTTGTGTTTACCGTTAGGGCTGACATAAAGGTCACCTTTGAAAGTCCCATAAAATAATGAGAATAAAAAAAGAGTCTTGTATATTTTTATACGTTTAACACAAAGGTCAAAACATACCTATTACGTATGTTTCCTACTTTAAAGGATATTTTTATCGTATTACTAGATGATCCCCGCGACTTTGTCTGCGTGACAAAGGTTTTTTGATACCCGTGGAAACCCTTTAATTTTCCGGGATAAAATGTAGCCTACGTGTTAATCCAGGTTATAATCTATCTCCATTTCAAATTTCAGCCAAATCAGTCCAGTAGTTTTAACGTGAAAGAATAACAAACATACACACACACACATACACATACAAACTTTCGCCTTTATAATATTATAGTGTGATTAATGATTATTAATATCATTATGTTACAGATTATTTTTTGCCGGAAAGTGTTGTTTCGGCCGAGAACGTTCTCGACTATAGTTATTCTGACACATAAATGAAGCGGACTTTAATAATTAATATTTATCGATGTTTCGATAACCTAATTATTTGTTTTTGATTGAAACAATGATTATGATTAATCTTATTTACTATAACTTAAAACTACTAATCCGTCTTATTATTATCAGGTAATCTATTCCAATTTGGCATTTTAAGGTCTTAATAAAATTGTAAAACCTAGTTTTGTTGTTTTATTCAAAGAACACGTAAACACTCTGAATCACTTTATGAATTTAGAACCCGAATTCAGATTCTGAAGAGCAGAATCTCTCAGAATTGCAGGTCTAGGTTTACTTTGTCTGAGAAATATAGTGCAATAGGGGTAATAAAAAATATCTGAATTTATAGTGAGCTCTTCTCAAACGAAAGCGCGTTTGGAACCCTTATAGATTTAGTTATAAGTAAGTTCAATAAATAATTATGAGCTTTACCTCACATGCTTTAGAATGTTAATAGTGTGCAATTTTTTTAATTTTATATTTTTTATTATAAAATATTGACATTGATATTTATTTTTTAAATCCACCAGTATTGCACTAAAAGTGCGAGCGAAGCGAGCGTGAGTTTCTTTTCTTAACTCTACAATCCGCTTGCTCACTACTAAGTTACAAATAGTACGTACTCCAACAAATGTAAACGATTTATAACGCTCTCGTATTTTAATTTCAATTTTGATTTAATTACTTTGAAGACACCCGTCCAAGGTAGACAACGAATAATTTAATAATTTAATTTATTTTATTTATTTCTTAAGATAAAATATAAGAATCATTATTCAGAGATATTGCAGCCATCCCAAGCTCTGTAGGCGGCGATTAATACTGATAACCTTTTGGCTATAGGGTAGATAAAAAACATGTGTCGTTATGATGTAATGAATCTTACAGTGCTGGTTAGAGCTTATTTTCATAACATTGTGATTCATCGCAACCTTTCGCCTCGTGCTGCGATATTTAATCGCCAGTTTCGACTTTTTTTTTATAATATAATAGATTAGTTCACTATCACACTTCAGAGAATAATTGACAAAGATAACACCCACATACATGAAAAACTTCTTGGAATATCTTTTTTCTTACACTGTTGAACAAAGTACTCTTGCATGAACTTCCACGGGCCTCGGGCTTGCCCGCCTGCATTCATTGGCTCCCTGAGACACGTTCGATGTCGTTGGTCTGTCAACACTCAACACTGCGCTTCCCGGAACAGGGTTGGTACTGGAGCACCATAGGACCCCAACGATCGTCATATTTTCTTCTTCAAAAGTTCTTGTCCAAAAATGGAAATTGGTTCAAGAGTAAATTCAAATTAAGTATATAGCAACAACTTCCTTAAACAACATGTATCTTCTTCAAATGGTTAAACGTTTAAACCCAACGTCTCCCAAGTGTCAAATTCATCATCATCGTGCACACGGTTCGATATTAGTTGGTCGACACTTTGTTGTTCAACAATAAAAAAATTCAAAGCTACAATTTGATTGAACGTCTGTTCAGACGTTTCGAATGGAATACGATTTAGCAGTTGATCAACTAAAATCGAACAGTGTTATTTTATGATGCTTTAGTATATAATATAGATAATCGGTAGGTATGTGTCTATAAGATTAATTAAATCGCGCTCTCTCCTGACATCAGCGTGAGTCAAGCGTCAACTGAAACTGACCCATATAGATAAATGTGATAGATATCATCAAGCACGGACATATTGAAGGGCAATAAACTCTTCAAGAACATCTGTGAGATTCCAAGTTTTTCAGGACCTGTTAGTAACTAATAGTGCCTATTTTTAAAAACAACAACGAACCGATTTATTAATTAATGAAAACATGGTCTTCCATCTTAGCAAAGCAAAGGAGAGTTGTTACTTGTAAGTTGTAACAGTTTGGTAAAAAATTCTTTCAGTCCACGATGCTCAGATTAAGTACAGTTCCTGAGATATGAGTACATTTATAGGCATTTTTTTCCCGTTCCATTGGCGTGTGTTCTTAAACAAGATGTACTTTAAGCTAGGTGGTATTGCTAGCTATATTTCCCGGAATTATGAACTGCAGAAGATAGTTTTTGGTATTCCTAATTGAGTGACCAAAATACTGCAGTTTCCATACTTTTATGGTCTTAAGGGTTTTCAATAGCTTTGTCTAGCCTGGACACGCTGAATCACCTAATCATACAATAGAAACATGTATTTTAAATTGAATTTCAGTTTTTAAATCGAAAGCCATAAAACCTACCATCAATGTGCAATGTCCTTGCTGCTTATTTACATTCCACATGCATCCGTATACCTACTTCCTCTGCACCATATTGTGGGCAGGCAGGCGTCGCATCTGTGATACTCAGTCGCATTGCATTACTACGCGTATACTACGCGCTGCATCGACATCGAGCGTTTATCAGAACCCGTATTTAATAAACCGGTTACAGTCGCCCCGCAATACAGTACAATACAAGCCGTCCGAGAAGATTGATGTGTCATTCGTGACTAGTGAATTTGTGAATTAAATTCTATGTGAGTGAGCTATAACACGCGTTCACTTATTCGTACGCTACGTGATCAATAAAATTAATTATACACAAGGAGATATAGCGGTAAACTGATTGAACAATCTACTCCTAATTCTTCTGATTTTAGTCAAGAAAAGAAAACCTAAAAGATTTAGAGGAATCGGGAACTATGGAGAACGGAGCAACGAACGGCAACTCTTCGGAGTTCTTTAACCTCAAGGAAATGCCACATATAATTAGACCCTTGTAAGAAACTTTACTTTATTAGTTTTCCTTTCATTCACACGGAAAATGCAAATTCATTGAATTCAATTCTCTTTCTTTTTAGGGATAGAAAACAAAAAGTTCACGAAGACATATTAAATGTGATAGGAAATACCCCATTGGTAAAATTGTCGAAAATACCTAAGGACGAGGGTGTACAATGCGAAATGTGTTAGTATTGTATGATATACCTAATTAACTAATTGGATATTTACATGGACATATCATAGAAGGATAAAGATTAAAAATTGTTAAAATATTTTTAGACGCAAAATGCGAATTCCTGAACCCCGGTGGTTCAGTCAAGGACCGCATTGCATACAGGATGGTGCAGGATGCGGAGCGACGGGGAATTCTTATCCCTGGAAAATCTGTTATCGTTGAACCAACTTCCGGAAATACCGGAATCGGTTTGGCTTTGGCATCGGCTGTCAGAGGTAATCTTTAGTATTCATGAAGGCAAGTATGTTAATAATTAGGTATATTATAAATGCGAAAATGTTTATGTGTTTGGTTTATGCCTTAACCAATATTATATTGTCGAGGACCTGGATGAAGGCATACTGTTATTTATTATTTTTAACCAAGAAGACAAAGGTTTTCTAAGGAATATTTTTAAAAACCTACCTTTAAGCGGACGAACTCGCGGACATAACTACTGTATAATTACCTATTTTAATTGCAAATTCCGTAGTACTGTAGGTCTATTATTGATAGCCTGATCGCTATAAAAACAACCTGTAGATATTCCTTACGTAGATATAGACTCCTTTAACCGCACCTGTAGTTAATAGTAGTTTTAACTTTTAATGCCTTTGAGCGATGCCACAAAGCTTTCTGACTCCCACACGATTCCAGTGATTCCCTAGCAGAAAACCTAAGATTGTTAAATCTCTGTGAACAGCTCCGCTCGTGTCATATCTCAGCGGTTTCGCTATCAGTATTTCACGCCCGAGGTCTACTACAGGCCTAAAATCCAATTATTTATTGAAAATCGATGTCACAAAACTGAGACTGAGGTGTTGTAACACCGAAAGGCATGGTGTGCACATGAGGAAACTTATGTCCAAATTGTCCAACGATGGATTGTCATTTCAAACATTTTCGCAATGTTTCTCAGGTTACAGATGTATAATTGTACTACCCGAGAAAATGTCCGATGAGAAAGTGAACACTCTGCTGGCTTTGGGCGCGGAGATCATCAGAACGCCGACAGAAGCTGCGTCCGACTCCCCCGAGGGCAATATCATGGTGGCACGAAGACTTTCCAAAGAAATTCCTAATGCAGTCCTGCTGGACCAGGTAATACTTATGTCATTTTCACTGTTCTTTCCAATACGTCGTATTGGTGCTCAGACCTAGGCATAAAAAAACTTTGATGGTTTACGTTCGAAGAACTGTAGATGTTGGGTCTCCCGAGAAGGTGGAACGTGCAA
Source organism: Hipparchia semele (assembly GCA_933228805.2). NCBI lineage: Eukaryota > Metazoa > Arthropoda > Insecta > Lepidoptera > Nymphalidae > Hipparchia > Hipparchia semele. Next base: position 7,888,461 of record OW121725.1, on the reverse strand, counting down.
TGTTGACAGACTCCTTGACCAACAACATAAAGCGAGTCGCAGCAGGCAGCCGCTGTATATTTGAATACATAGGGGTAGATAAAGGACCGAGACGTGTGGATACAAGAGACTTATGTCCTGCAGTTAGCGTTTATCGGTTGACGAAGAGGAAGGAATGAACAATAACCCATATTTCTTTGTTAATGGGAGTCCAAAGCATTATTTAGTTACCTCAAAAGGTACTATTAAAAAAATTACAAACGGACAAAGTCGCAATCAGGTTCCATTTTTATGGTACGAAAAAAATAAATATGAAATGCAAAACACAATACTTACCTATATCTACAACAGCTATTTTAGTTTACCAAATCTATTGTTAGTTTTGAAGATGTAATCTTTCATTGTGATCCACTTCACATTCAAGAGTTAATTTTTTTGCCCTTGCATGTAGCTTTGCTTTTCCGTTTAGTATTAATGGCAAAACTAACTTGCTAAAATTATAGAGATGCATATTATGCTTCTCCCATATACAACTCGTGTGACGAACTGACGTAGCTTCAACTACTGGTCGTCGCGCTAAAACCGACGATATCACGATAAAGGCGCAGTTTATACGCTCGATCCCACACCTGCGTGCGAACCTTTGGCTTCTACTTTGTAAAGGAAACTTTGAATTAATTGATGTTTGAAAAATCGCGAGTAATCTATGGTCATCATCATCTTCGGATTTATAGTGCTTTGAAAGCTTATTGAATTCCCCCTCAATTTCTAATAAATCTATCGTGATGCTCGATAATTCGTAGCGCATGTCAATAACAGGTATGTCACCAGCGTTTAACAAACTTTTAAACAAAGCTCCGTAGTCTTCCGAAATAGAAACCTAAGACTTCTCCTTCAAAGTGGCTTTGTAAGTGGAAAAATTCCGATAAGAATAATTATCCTTATTTCCAATTATAATAGACATATTATATTATGATGTAGTAGATTGCGAAAATGCACCCAGTTGTTATCTATACCTACCCACATAATAATATGTACTGTGTTATTTAATCAAAAGAAGCGTGATATTTTTATTAAATAGTCTACGACGTAGTTTGCTGGGCACTTTACATATCGTATCTTTTATTCAATACACCTGAGTTTAGGAATACTTAAACAGCAACGATTTAAACCATCGCTGCCAGTTAAAAACCACGGGTAACCTAAAATATGCTTCTTAAATTACTTTGAACAACAACTTTTTAAGTAATATTCTCGTAATTTTCCTTCAGTACAATAACGTATGCAATCCACTGGCACACTACGACGGGACAGCCGAAGAGATGCTATGGTCACTGGACGATGACGTCGACATGGTAGTCATAGGCGCCGGGACATGTGGAACAATATCTGGAGTGTCCCACAAAATTAAAGAGCGTTGCCCTAAATGTGTTGTGGTGGGCGTAGATCCCGATGGTTCAATCCTCGCCGAACCTGAGGAGCTTAACGCGTCTGATGTTCAGATGTACGAGGTAAGCTATATATCTTTCATAATTTTCATTAATTATAAACTGTACAAGTAACGCAATGATATATACGTATAGCATACACACCGTTTTCACCGACGTTCCCTTATTTTTACGGGCATAAACAGATTAGATATTAATATTGCCCGCGCGATTTTTTAGCTATAACTTTTTTTTTTTTTACTTTATTACCTACTAGCTTTTGCCCGCGACTTCGCTCACGTTAAGTTCAATTTTTCCAACCCCTGTTTGACCCCCTTAGGGATTGATTTTTCTAAAATCCTTTCTTAGCGGATGCCTGTCATATTCTGTCATAACAGCTAAGTGTATGCCAAATTCAGCCAGATCCGCCCAGTGGTTTGATCTGTGCGTTAATAGATCAGTCAGTCAGTCACCTTTTCCTTTTATATATTTATATTTATAGAAAACGAAGAAGATTAGGTATACCCAGTAATTCTAGTCAAGGTCGTCTTATTTTAAATCTGATTGAATCATATTAATTATGCAATAACAACTTTTGCTTAACATTATCATTTATTCATTATAAGTACTATCGGTCTATAAATTATAATCTTTCTTGTAGACAGTTAATGCTCTTTGAACCTATACAAATAAATGACATGCATGTAATATTTTTCTCTCCTACACACGTTACTATAAAAAATAACTTTGTATTTGAAAAGTAGGTATTGCAAATTCGGTGAATCGAATTGATAACGAATTTTTAAATAGGTTACTAGTTACTATGTTATCTCATTTCATTATCAATTTAAAATATTTATATGATTTGGTTTGATACAAGTATTGAAATGTTTGAAACAACTTATATAACAAGGAAAAGGAAATACAAAAAAAAATCACTTCCCGAAAAATCCATTATGTATTTAATCCTAGCGGAAGTCTAGCATTTTAGATAACAACTAATCGTTGATAATCAAATAAGTTAATATTATTATATTAAATAACACTAAACAATAACATAGTAAAAGTTGTTTGTTATTTTGAAAAGATGCCTAAATTTAAGCGTGCTAAAGCCAGAAAGTTAAAACAACAACAACAAATTTAAGCGTGAGGTCAGGGATAATAAACACCAATAGCCAATAGTTAAATTGAAGAAAAATGGAAATCTCGCAAGCAGTCCTCACAATCAATAGTGTCATGTGAATCATATCAAAGCAAAATAAGACTACCCTCACAATTATAATTTCTCTTTTAGGTTGAAGGGATTGGCTACGACTTCCTGCCGCGTACATTGGACAGGAAAATAATAGATAAGTGGATCAAGACCGATGACAAATGCGCGTTGCAGATGTCAAGAAGGCTCATCAAGGAGGAGGGGTTGCTTTGTGGTACGTAAACAAATCATGGATGAGACATGAATATCTTCGTAGGTGAAATATAAAAACCTGGTGATAGCCAGCTTTCTCTCTTATCTAAGCTAGTGGAATCAGTGATGAATCTTCATAACTGATTCCACTAGCTTCTGTTGGATGTCATTTATATGGAATTGCACATTTTTGACGTAGGTATAACATATTATTTGACTACCTCTGCTGGCAAGACCAGTTCGTGAGTGGCTTCCTAATTCCACAACGTTTTCTAACTTTGCCGTTATAGTATTGCTTGTGACAATTAATGTAGCAACCATTGGTACCGAAAAATACTCGTATGGTCTGCGTAAGGATATTTTTTGCATGCAGCACTAGGAACATTTTATACGAATCTTAAGTATTTTTTGCAATCACGAGCTTCGATAGACAATGTTTTCACTCCATATAGGTATGAATATGTTAAGGATAGCTAGCCTTAGTTATATGAATTTCACTAATGCCGATAGGGAAGGTTTTTGTTTTATAAAAATCAAGACAGCTAAATTTTCAGTGAATATCTATGACATCACAGAACGTATCATAAGTTTAATTGATGACTTGCATATCTGTTGCGTATTTTAATCCATTACAAGACGCAATCACTATTTTTTTTAAATAAGAAAGTATAGGATTAAGATAAGTAGGTATTCTATGTAGGTACAAGATTTAGAATATTTTGATACAGTACAGAAACAGAAATACGTGGGTAAGATTACGCAGTCAGTATTGTAGAAGGATAGATTTTATTCTACAATTAGGTACATTTAAAAAATTGTAAGTTGATTTGCAAAATGAAAATTTTGATAGGCCAGTAGGTAATACATAGGTATCCTTTTGTTTATAAGAAATGCATGCTATAGCGAAAATGAACAGCCTGTTTAAATCGGAACAGGAACTTTGTGTCAAGGATAAAACTCGTACTTGTTTCGAAATCATAGATAAATATTAATGTTAAATGATCGATCGATCGATGATTATTATTTTTATTATTGTTAAACATCAGAGTTAGAAGTTAGATAGTAAACAGGAAGGTATACATATATTCTATCTAATCCTTTAAAATCTGTAGATATATGTAACTAGCAAAGCCGTGTTGCTTAACCTTGAGTTCTGGATTATCTTTGGAAACATTAACAAACACAAAACATAAACACTTCACACAGTGACTAATTTCATTTATCAACAACTTAATCTGCTGAAATATTAAAGAAGGACATAATGACTGCGCCCTGCGGAAGAGTATTTTGCGCATTTAGGATTATAAACCGGTGCTAAACCTTCTTATGTGTAACTAGAATTTAGTTAAACAAATACAGTAAGGGCAGTTTGGTTACTACCATTGCTTATCCTAATTGAAGTTTAACAGTCGTTAAAACTTCTGCCCGTCAGTTAATTTAGTTGTCTATTTATTATCTTTGCTTATAAAAAGTTTCTCAATTTGTTAATTCCCTGCACTTTTCCTTCCTACATCATCTCTATAAACAACACAATTTGTGATTGTGATGAAAGTAATACAATTTGTGATTTCCATACACCTAATAGGTAGGTAGCTAATATGCCACTTGTATTAAATAAAAAGTCCAAATTAAACGATACCTAATAACTTACATATATAACTTTTTCTAACGAATATACTAACATAACAGTTTGTGAATTTACGCTTTGTTTCACGAAGTATTCGTTAACATCGTGGTTAAGCGTAAATTCCGCCATTTTCGATTTTCACATTCTATATTGACGAGTGTTATTAAAATCAACCTGTTTTCTTTCAGGCGGTAGCAGCGGTGCAGTCATGTGGGCTGCCATCAAAGCGGCAAAGCAACTGAAGGCCGGTCAGAAGTGTGTGGTTCTCCTACCTGACAACATCCGCAACTACATGACGAAGTTCATTTCGGATCAGTGGATGGAAGCAAGGAACTTTAAGCCTATCCCTAATAACAATGAGTTGTGGTAATAACGAATGCATTTGTTTTTTTTTTTTGCTGGTAACCAGAAAAAAATTACTTAATCATAGATGAGACCGTATGACGTATAACTTTAAGAAGAGCATGCCTTTTTTAAACGACTTCCAAAAAGGACTAATCAATTCGGCCGGTATCTTTATTTTTTACTTCGGGCTTTCTGGACCAATTCACCTGATTTTTTTTTAATCGACAGAGGAAGCTTGCGAGGTGCCCATAATTTTTTTTACTTTCAACTCCTCAAGCCTGATGCTGCAGGGGTTCTTTCCAACCAAATTGTGGGAATCTAGGAACTGTCGATTACGAATTGATGCCGAGTGTTTATCACCAAACATAAACTACATTATGGAGTTTTAGATCCTAGCTCCTCAATACTGATGCTGCAGTATACAGCCCACCTAAACAGTGATGATTTAGGATCTTGAAGTTGTCAAATTATTAAATTTTCACATTTTTTTAAAGAAAAGTCTAGTTACTAGCCATAGGTAGGTAATTTCCATTGAAACTTTGATTAAAAATATAAGTATTCGTATCCATACCTACCACTTTGCGCGTTAAAAAATCGTTATCAAATAAAACGCATTCATCATTCATGCAAGGTGATTTTACATTAAACAAATCAATGGATTAATAGTCGTGTATTATAATTTCTTTGCAATCAATCATGTAATATGACACTTTGTGAGGTCACCGTGAAGTCCCTCATATACTCGTAATCATTATGAATGTTTACTTTTAATATCTACAAACTAACTCTTAGCTTTTTAGGAATAATATCTACAAAATATTATACTTTAATAATTATTATATAAATTCTTATCCTATACTTATCTTATCAATAGTCATAGGTATATTTATGTAGGTACGCATCTTTACGAGTAAATACGACGTGCCGTGTATTAATTATAATATCGTCCACCACAGATTATATCTGTGTCGTCCACCATCTAATATAATTTGTTATGATTAATTTATATACTTAACAGATTATGATGTTGCATGATAATAATAATTAATAATATATTCAATTGCATCACTGACTGTCGTCACATCATGACGAGAAAATATGTAAACGTAATACGTAAATCTAACCGTGGAATAAAGTTACTATATATACCTTCTTATGATAGAAAAATAACCTAGGATCATTGACTTATATAAATGCCTAGTATGATGGGAAAATAACCAAGTAATATTTATGCGTAAGTGTTGCGACACATCTGCGAAGCTTACGGCGCCGATACTTTAGCGACTGAATCATCGGTCGTAGTAGTTGGTGTGACACACTAAACGTCTGTGTCGGATAGAGCACCGGCGGCTTTCAGTTCAGCGCGTTACGCGACGGAAAAATACGTGGCGTCGTCGGTACAGTCGGTGTCGTTACTTTGTGGTGGGGGGTTGTCTCGTGTCGAATTGCCCAGAAAAATGGATTTTATTACAATACTGGCTGTTATTGAGGGCTTAGAACTTCTAAGTTAGAAGCACAAGTCGAACGTTCAACTATGCGCGCCGAACTTTCGGCCGCGTAACGCATCGTATGGTGTGTCACTTGCTGTGCAATATGTACATTGAACGCGTTCTCCCGGAAAAGAAGCTCGACGTAAGGTTCGGAGCTACGCAGAACGCGACGTAATTTCGTCTGATGTGTTTAGGCTAATTGAATTTACACTGCGAGCGTATTCAACCGAACTTTCGGCGCCGTACGTTCCGCAGATGTGTCGCGACACTAATACGTATTATTTTCATTTATCATAAAGGTGGTGGAACAAGTCCCTTTCGGAGGACATGGTTCCGGCAACAGTGAGCATCTCGCTGAACAGTTCATTCTGTGACGCGATTACAGCTTTACGGAAGAGTGCATCATCTGTGGTCAGCGTCGTGGACAGCAAAGGGTACGCTATCTCACACTTTCATTAGCTTCATCACGTTTATGACGTCACAGTTCACCATTTCAAACAGGCTCCCAAAACTATATCCGCTTTGACTTTGGATAAAGAGTTGCTGGGTTGATTAATTGGCCACATGCCCATTTAAAATTTTGTGTAACTTTCGGCGTTTCGTTTTAAAAAAGCTAAGGGACAATCCCTTGGCTTAGCTAATTATTATTATATTAATATCGTCTAATTAGGTTTTTAATTTTTATACTTGAATATTTACCCAATAACCGAACGCAGAATAATACTGAAGATTATTTATTTAAGTTATCTCTGATTCAGAACGAAAGTGCTGTGAAATTTTTTTGATTGTTTGAACTTTGAATTAATCAAAATTGACATCAAAAAATGGCAAAACCACTGGGCAAAACAAACATTATTTTTAAAAAATTTCACTTTTATTTTAGTTAAATACAAAATTATTATGGTTTGGAATGTTGTTCTTGATTATACTGTTAATATTATACACATATATAGTTGTAATATTTCTAGAACAATTAACAGAGTCTGAATGATCCGACGTATGTATTTTAATATAAGTATGTGTCATACTACACGGGCGGTTCTCCCGCCGCGGGAAACCGCTTCTGAACCGCTCTAGTCACAATTTAATATGAAAGTTGAGGTATTTTATCCCCGACTGACACCGGCATAGCTCAACGAGTCGCAAAACGGAAATGGAAATGAACGGGACATATAGTTCGAAGAGCTGATGGTCTTTGGGGTCCCAAGCTGCTGGAGTGGCGACACCGCATCGGGAAGTCGTGTTTGGAGACCTCGACTAGGGGGACTGACGACATCAAACGAGCCGTAGACGTCGCAAGGCCGAGGCCTGTGGAAGTCATGCTAGAGACCTTTGTTCAACAGTGGAGGTCTCTCGGTCGATAAAGAAGAAGAAGATAATTCATCGCTTGGCAATACTGCCTTGCTGGTAGTAAGATTACGCCCATAAATTCGCAGACCTGTCTATCGGTCGAGATGATGCTGATTTCTCCTATCACTTAAAATTCCGGGGTGACTGCCGTTGAGCCAGCAAGGTCGAATAAAGAAAGGTTTTTCTAAAAACTATACGTAGCTCAAGAAATACAACCGCAGCCCAAGTGAGAGTCGGAATTCCATACAAAGGGTTCCGGTCCCATCGAAACAACGATAGGTCGAGCAAAAAGCGAAAAAATAACTTCTGTTGTATGTTGCCCTCCTTTATTTAATTTTTACTATTTGTTGTTATAGCGTCAATAGAAATACACATTCTGAGAAAATTTCAAGTATCTACCTATTACTTTTCGTGAGATACAGCCCGTTGACAACGGAGGTTTAGTAACGGTCCCATTGCACATTGGCACCTTATGGGTACAGAACCCTAACAGAGAAATTTTGCTATAATCCGCCAAACCAGAATAAACCTGTATGATAAAATGTGCCGCTCGCGCTGTACCTGTACAGGTACACTGCCATACTGCATGGATGATCAGTCCTATGTCATGACTATTCCACCCAATTCCCACCCATACTTCCTTACTTGATTATCATGGAATACTGCAAAGTAATGCCTGCTTCTATCCAATAACTGCGCTCATTCGCTTCTCATTTGTTATAGATGCTTAACTGGAGTATTTACGGCGGACAATACGAGAAAGAGGCTCGCCAATATTCCGGGATCAAGTACAGAGGGTCTCGAGAAGTTTATAGTGAAGAAGATTTATAAGGTTGACCTTTCGAACAACCCCACACTTGGCGCCGTGTCCCGGATCCTGGACATAGCTCCCTACGTAGTTGTCGTTAAAACAGGTATAACTGTAGTAATACATACTTTTGTTTCTGATTCATGACTGCTAGACGATAATTCAAAAGGCCAGTGTCAGTTGAGTAGATGTTCATTCTATTATACACAATCAGTTTTAGTTTAAGTAGTTAACGGGTTCCTTTCCCGTAACAATCATTATCTACGTGGAAAGGATAGTCAACAAAAGAAGACCTAATTGGTTTAAGTTTAGAGATTGTGTGCAACAGAATTAGCAATAAAGACTTATAAAACCACCAACTGTATTTCTGCAGAATCATCACAAAGCATTCCGAAAGTGATTGGCGCGATCACATCAGACGATCTACTGATGTTCATCAGCAGCAGTCAACCGACATCGACGAGCGCGGAGTGTGTAAGCGCCAAAAATCAAAATGGGAACCTAGCTTCTGCCGCTAAGAAAAGTCCGAAGTCCTTATCAGATAATGTTCATTCTGGCATCACCGTATAGAGAGCAGCATTGCAAAGCAAAATTTTAAGTCTAACGGCCGGTTCCTATATTCAATCAGTCTAATCTCTTATTTAGTTGCTAGGAAGTTATGTTACCAACGCTATAGGTAGTCGAAAACGGTACGGATATTTTTAACAAACTGCAACAGTGATTTATCTCCAGATTACAGATAGATTGAATATAGGAACCCGGGCATAAAAGGTTTTGTATACAACTTTTTCCCGCGCATAACGCACCTATTACTACCACCGCTGTTTCTCACGTGCATTAATATTCGGATCAACATGAGAAGTGCGTGAGATCGCGTAATAAGGTTGCCAGCATGTTGGTATCAATAGATCGATTGCTTGATCAATCGTTTGTCTCTCCACGACATTGAAGAAAGTAGGGTATCGATATGATCGTGCAGAAATGTAACTTAATTGATGCCACACTGTGTCTGTACTGTAAGCACGTTACAGTGTGAAAAATATTTGACTGAGCGGGGTTGACACACATTTAAAATACTCTATGTGCAGTGTATAATATTAAATTATTAACCTATTACTTCTCCAGTGGCTAACTTATTAGTTGTACACTATGAAGTGTCCTACAAATTACTATATTACAGTGTCCGCAAAAAATTCATGTCTATCAGTGCTGATGATGTCATCTGGGTTGGATATCAAAGTCAGTCAAAAACAAAGTAATAGTTTGAATGCTATTTGCACTTCGTAGTACATATCTAGATAACATAGACACCTAATATATTGTAACAAATAGGCCTACAGAGTTAATCATATATGTTTCCCATCAAAATTTTGAATACTTTATGTCAATTTCTGTGTGTGTTATGTGATCGCGTTCACATGAGTTTTGCATTTAAGAGTGAATTTTCAGACTAAGAATCACAGTGAATTACTTTACCAACTTTTACCAATTGGTAATAGATTTAACCTACTAAGCTTATTGAATGCCCTTGATGCAGGGTATGGTTAGTTTGACATTCACACAAAAAAAAGATGTAGTATTTTAGTTATTTTAGTATTTTAGTGACTTTACTTTTTCATTGCTTGTTTTTGACAAAATTGGACATCTATGATTACCTATTACTTATTTGTAATGTGAACAGTTATGTGATATAATTATCACATATTCTTTTATTAAAACAAACATTACGAGTTACTTATATGGCAGGCTGATGCCCAGTATTAATTTATATTGTTATAATATAATATCCTGCAGAATAATATAAGTTACATCAATTCATTTGATGGAAGAATAATATTGATATTTTTTCATATTTATGTGTATACTTCATACAATCTTACAAAATATCAAAGTACCTACTATGTTAAAAAAATCAGGGTTTTAGGATCTTTAGAAAATTGGACATAGATGTATTAGTTACTCAAATCAAATAATGATAATCTTATGTTATAATAATAATAATAAACTAATAAAATTATTTAATTTTTCATTTATCCCTTGGAATATCTGTCGCGGCACGTCCGCGAATGTAAATATTGTACATAACAACACTGATATTATCTATGATCTATAGTGAGTATTAGTCTTTGGTTTCTCTTTGAAGTCAGGTTTGAACTTGTAGAATATATTGCCGCCAAATGCGCCAAATGGTTCAATTAGTATCTTAGTAATTTATAAAGTCAGTGAATAGTGCTAAAAACTGAATGGTGGTCAACGGGCAGTAACATCCAGGCCAATGATAATAAGTTAAGTGTCCAAAGTTTACTTGTTAATGTCGAAAGCTTCTTTATATAGTGAGATTCACAAACTGGCGTACTGCGTACCGCGGTGCCATGTGAGCTGATCATGACTAATGACTATTCCTCAGCCGCAAAAGGCGTGAGCTCGTCCAACCAGACGCTTGGACAACTACCGGTAGTTTAGGACGACCTCAGGCGGTGTAGAGTAATCTACATCGCGAGGGCGGTATTTGCCCGAGGGTGAAGTACCGTGGTAACGAACATACTAAGTCCTTGATTCGGTGCTGGCGGGTCAGAATCGAGGGTTCTGACACCAGTCACTGAGACAACAGTGAACGATCGCTCTTATGCTCTTAACGGTATATAGATTATACCTATGACAGTAAAGTAAACAACTCAAAAGTACAAGTGTTATATACGTGGATAAGCTTTAGGCACTTAATGATTTCAGTGGGAATCATAGCTGAAATTAAATATTACAGATGGTGAAACTATAACTTGATCAACAGTTGAGGGCAGTGGCTTGGAGCTGCTGGTACATTGGTCACTTCCCAAGTGACAGGATTGGAGGTGAGAATAACATGTTGCAATAACGTATTCATAATAATTAATATAGAACACGGGCATTCTGCATCGCCGTCTTAAGACTTAGTTAACAGTCTTAATCCCCAACAGAGGCGACGATATGGCGGAGATGCTGGGATGATTACAAATCAAATATTTGCCAATTTCAAGAACTCAAGATATAATTTGTTTATTGCAACTTGTTACTCTCAACGCCATCTATCATTCACTAACGAAACTAATATCGTCAAATTATAACTATTTTATAGTAAAACGAGCTATTTTCTTATAAAATTGATATTGGTCACGTAATAATATTATGATGGGAATATTTTGAACTTTTGCACAGATATTACGAATGCAAAATCATTTTTATGCTATTTTTAGATAAATGAAAGTTGATCAATTGAGTTATTAATTAGTTGAACCGGACGTAAAAAAGAGAAAATAGTGATCTATGGTCATAGAGTATATTGAATTTACATATAGACTGTAGTCATTGCATTTACTAATTTATGTGGTAAAATGTTTAAATGTTCAAGCAATTTAGTTTAATATAAATGATTAATTATAAGATTAATTTTAAAAATAAATTTCTGGGTCCGTACGATAAGATAAAAGAATAAAGTATCATAGTTCAAACTTGCCGCGTAAACACGCAAGTAAAGTTCAACTCTGTGCCGGACATCGGCCATTTTTTCTTTTTCTTGCAAGTCACAAGCAGAATAAAAACGAGTTCGGTGGTAAAAACTTGGGTAAAATGTTGAAAAGGTGTTAAAGTGGATTAAAGTGAAATAATAAGCACGTAAGTAAATTCGTTTTGCACTTCATAAGAATTTTATTATGTTTCTATCGTTTGATGATTTGAGCACGCTATTCATGTCGAGTTCTGTGATGAAAAGTTTATTTGCAACGGTCAAATCAAAGATTTAAATTACATACGAAATAAAAAGAACGATTACCATTAGGAACAAGTGATTATTATTGTTTATTTCATCAATACAAGTTTCATAACACGATCGCAACAAAAGAGAACTTTAAGCGTAGTACTTTGCATTTAACAGAAATTTATTATGAAGAAACCTACTGTTGAGTGTTGATAGACCTTAACTCATTTCAATAAGGTTGAATAGCAATATTATATAAATATTCAAGCAAGTTATCAAGCTGAACGGTTACATATTTGAATTCGGACCTACCGGAATTTTCTTTGTAAGACTCGCCACAAATTTCCAAGTAACAGTATTAGTGTAATTAAACGTGAAAACAGGTATATATTATTGTTTTAGGCAACCACACAAGATCACGTTCAGTATTTTACTCCTAAGTACTTACCGAAATTAGTAGAAGGTATGTTTTGGATATATTACAATTATAGAAACAGTAGTACTTTCAAATAAGAATTTCTATTACCTATATTCTAGCGTAGTAGGGTAGGTATATGACCTAAACCTAATTATCTATGTATAAGATAATATTCAGAAGTATAACTTTGACCCATAGTACTGGAAGAATAATTGTATGTATATATATGTACATACTTTATTTATCAAAGTCAGATACCTAATTACAAAATTTTATTATCTTTATATGTTTACAAGAACAATTTTATCTGATTTGAAATATAGTTTCAAGTTAACTTGTAGAATTTATTTGAAGTTTTATGTTTAAAGATATAATGTCCAGTAATGATTTTAAATAATAAAAAATGGCAGATATTGTTTATTATTATTGCTTTCAGATTCCGTGCAATAAGTAAATTAATATTTTAAAAGTAACATTTTCCAAATGATTTAAATTAAAGTTTAATGCTATATAGGGCACAGTTGGCATAAGATATTAATATTCAAACAAATTCTTAAAATATTTTTATATTTTGTTTTTCATTGTTTTCATTATAATTAGATGGATTTGTAGTTGTCATTTATATGTAATGGTGAAAGATGTTTAGGTACATTGTACCTATAATATATCTTAGGTGTTGTGATAAAATTAAGGTACTTGTTGCTTAAACTTTCAATAATAGGGAAATAATTTGATTCTTTATTGATAAATTAAGTTAATGGTAGCGACTACTGTAGTTAGGGTTTTAAACATTCTTACCTGACATAGCATTTGTGCCATTGACATAGAGTATAATTTTGTGTTGCTCATGTATGAGAAATATTTTTACTTTTCAAAGTACTTGTGCCATTGGCATAAGGTTGAAAGTCGTGTGGCTCATGCGACTTATTTAAAATGTAAGTGAGTATACCTGATGATAGGTTATTATGTATATATGTTTGTTGTATGTTGTCATACCTAGTCTAAACTGTATTTCCAGAATATTTGACTGCAAAATGGAAGAAATACTTTTAAGTCGTTTGTCCACATTTGTCAAAGAAGTGAAATCTCTCTCGGATCAAGCTCTCAATTTATGTCAAACCCTTCATGAAAATGATGAAAATTTGGAATCAGCAAAGATTGTGAAGTCTAAATTGAAAGCAATATTGTCTCGGTTTACCACGGAATTATATAGTTATTTCAAAATTTGTAACGATCCTAATCCAGACGAGATATCAGATTTGACTAATGATCAACTTCGAGGTGAAGAAAATTTAGCAGAACTAGAGGCAAGATTAGCCATGAGGAGTGAGAAGTCAGCGATGGTACCTCAGCAAAGTGACTATTCATCATATAGCAAACTACCAGATTTGCATTTACCCGAGTTTAGTGGTAATTTGCTTGAATGGCATCAATTCTGGGACCAGTTCACATCAAACATGAACCGAAGAAAATTGAATGATGTTGATAAGCTGCTTTATCTTAAGAGTTCTCTCAAAGGAGATGCTGCTAGACTTGTAGATGGACTCGATACAACAAACCGAAATTATCAGATTGCTGTCAACACTTTAAAAGCAAGATATGGGAAAGAGAATGAAATTGTATATGCGCATCATAACGCTCTAAAGAAAATCAAGCGAGCGGAAAAGATGGAAGATTGTAAAGGAACTTTGGATGAAATAGAACGACATCTCTGAGTACTTCAATCCATGGGGGAAAATACAAATTCCAATCAAATGCGATTTCTTATTATGGAAAAGTTTCCAACGGAGATTATCTATGAAATGAAAATAAGATTGGACTCCGAACAGACAGAGTCAGTCGAAGATATACTGAAGCAACTCTCACGAGTGATCTCAGTTAAAGAAGAAGCACGGATGATAACTCAAGAAAGTAACATCGACGGAGCTTCACAATATACTGTGGAAACTTTACATGTAAAAGAAACTGCTCTTCAAAACAAAAGGCATTCTTCTAAGATGAATAATACTAATGGATCAAACCAAAATAAAAGTCATTGGAACAATTTTAAACCTAGATTCAACGATAGGAATCAAAGAGAGAAAACTTTACCAACTAAAAGAAAATTTGAACCAGAGCGAAATGGTTATGGCAAGTTTAGTAAAGAAAAAAGAAGAAAATGGTCATGTATTTTCTGTGGGGAGCACCATAGCAATAAAGATTGTACCAAAGTAAAAACCATAGAAGAAAGGAAAGCGAAATTGAGAGGAAGATGTTTTAATTGTTTTAGAATAGGACACATAATGCGTACATGCACAATAAAAAGGAAATGTGATTTCTGTGAGAAACGAGGATCTCATCACCGATCATTATGTCCTAACAAATTTCAACAAAAACAGGAACAGAAGGAATCCACTAGCACTAGTGTAATGCATATAAGCAAAAGGGGATCTACTTTATTGCAGACTGCTGTAGTTGAAGTCCGAGGATGTGGTAATAATACAAAGATATGTCGAATTCTAATGGATTGTGGTAGCCAACGGAGCTATGTCACTGAAAGGATTGCCAAGGATTTAAATCTTCAAGTTGAAGAACAAAACAATCTTTCTATATTTACGTTTGGAGCACAGAAGCCTAAGGAAATAGAAAGTCCACTAGTTAAACTAATGTTAGTTACACAGAATAAAGCGATTAAGACCGTACGTGCTAACGTGGTACCTTCAATATCTCACGGAGTTCCACATCCAGAAAAGGACCTACTTGACTGCAAGATCAGAGAAAATTACATCTTAGCGGATGATGGTACATTGTCAGACAGAGTAGACATTTTACTAGGAAATGACTACTATTACACGATTATGTCAACGAAGAAGATTCGTCTTGGAGAAGACTTATACCTCGTCGAATCGGAATTCGGATGGATACTTTCGGGCAAATTGTCAGAGAATAACAACACATTTGAACAACTGTCAGTATTGACATATTGTCAATCTTCATGTGAAGTCAGACTAAATCAACCAGATCCACCAATAGACACCGGAGACGTAAAACGTTTATGGGATCTGGAATCAATAGGGATCACTGATTCACCAAAATTAAGTCGTGATGAAGAAGCTATCAAGCACTTCAATGAAACAACTGAATATAGAAATAACAGATATTACATTAGTTTGCCATGGAACAACTATCCAACAGACTTACCATCTAACTTTGGATTAGCGTTCGGACGTCTAGTAAGTTTAGTTAAAAGACTAGACTCTGATACTCTAACAATGTATGATCAAACATTAAGAGAACAATTGGAAAATAAAATCATTGAAGAAGTCCCAAACGCAGAGAAAAATGATCATCCAATACACTACATACCGCATCATGGAGTGTCAACACCAGGGAAACCGTTGAGAATTGTATACGACGCTTCAGCAAAAACCAAGATCACAAAAGTTTAAATCAATATCTTTATAGTGGACCACTATTATTAGAAGATTTAACTGGATTACTAATTAAATTCAGATGTTATAGTATTGGAATAACAGCTGATGTTGAAAAAGCATTTCTACAGATTGGACTTAAAGAACAGGACAGGGATGTCACAAGATTTCTCTGGTTAAAAGATACCAAGAAACCAGTAACAGAAGATAATCTTCTTTACCTCAGATTTACTCGTGTTCCATTTGGAATAATATCAAGCCCATTTATATTAAATGCTACAGTCAAACATCATCTGATGAACGCTAAAAATAAAAGCGTTAGAAAATTAGCAAATGACATATATGTTGACAACGTTGTGACTGGAGCCAATACTGCAAAGGAAGTCGAAGATTTATATAGAAACTCAAAGGAGACATTCCAAGAAATCTCAATGAATTTGAGACAGTGGAGTTCTAATTCAACGGATTTCATGCAACAAATTCCCGATGGTTGTGTAGATGAGATAGTAAAAGTATTGGGTCTAGACTGGCACATAAAGAATGATACATTACACTTGAGGACAAATAAACTCACGAACAATGCTAATACCAAAAGAGGTATTCTGAAAAGCGTTGCGTCTTATTACGATCCATGTGGATTTATAGTACCAACTATGTTAGCTGCAAAGCTCTTATTGCAGGACATGTGGAAAATGAAAATAAAATGGGACTCACCATTACCCAAGAATATCGTCGAAAAGTGGAAAGACATTCAAGAAGACTTAGAAAGAGTCAAGGAAATAGGTTTGGCTAGATGCTATATGAAGAATCCTCAATGTAACGACTTTGAAATTCATTGTTTCACGGACTCTTCAACAAAAGCCTACGCAGCAGTAGTCTATATCGTCGGAAATGATCAAAAGTGCTTTGTTATTGGAAAATCGAGATTGGTACCAATAAAAGATCAAGAAGATCTGAAAATTCCTCGCTTAGAACTGTTGGGTGTTGGGTGTGTTGGAAGCCGATTAATAAAATATGTTCTTAAATTCATAAATTTGAATATAACTAAACAAATATTATGGACAGACAGTCAGATCGTGATTGATTGGATTAACTCAACTAAATTACTAACACCATTTGTTGCCAGAAGGATCAATGAAATCAAACAAAATAAAAGCTTAGTCGTCAGATATGTACCGTCAGAGCTGAATCCTGCTGATGTTGCTACCAGACCAACAAGCGCGAAGGAAGATAAGGAGAGGTGGTTGAATGGACCAAACTTTTTGCTTCAGAAGCCTGATAGTTGGCCAGGGACATTCAGTGTAAATACTTTTTTAGTTGGGGAGGGTCTGACGAAGACCAGTGATACGCAAGGTTGTCAACAAACGGTATTAGAAGATCAGGTGAACACCAATGAGGTTAAAGAACAGGTTCCAGAGGTAATGGAATCGGAAGATTTTATAGATGACAATATTCAAGAAAGTACATCTACAGAACGAGAAGTAGACGTTGAATGTTTGGATAACACTTTAAATGAAATTAAGAGAATACAAGCTGAATACTTCAAAGAAGAAGTAAATGGTAAAGAAACAAGTCTCAGTCGTAATTTGGGACTGTTCAAGGACGTTGACGGAATTTTACGATGTAAGGGTAGACTTCAGTATGCTGAATGGCCTTTCGACAAAAGGTACCCTATACTTATACCTAGAAACTGTGATTTCACTAGTAAAATTATCACAAAAATACATGAAAAGAACTATCATGTGGGTGTCAATCATACTTTGAGCCTGATTCGTCAGAAGTATTGGATACCACAAGGCAAACGTGAAGTTCAAAAGAAATTGCAAAAATGTCCACGTTGTGTGAAACATGGAGGTGGATCATTCAAAACACCACTCACACCTGCATTACCACACGAAAGGGTAAATTATAGCAAGCCATTTACATTTACGGGAATTGACTATCTTGGACCAGTATTAGTCAGAACAGAAAGAGGAACGAGCAAAAGATGGATATGCTTATTAACATGTTTGGCAGTCAGAGCGGTACACTTAGAAGTCGTTGAAGATTTGTCAGCGGAAGAAGGTTTACTTGCTTTGAGGCGAATGATTGCGACAAGAGGAGTACCAACGCTAATTACATCGGACAATGCTTTACATTTCAAACTAATAGCTGACGTAGTTTCCAACGCATACTGTGTTGAAAATAAAATAAAATGGCGTTTCATACCTGAACTTGCACCTTGGTTTGGAGGGTTCTATGAGAGGCTTGTAGGACTCGTAAAACATTGCATGCGAAGATCACTTCATAAACATCTTTTAAAGGATAGTCAACTCACAACAATAGTAAAAGAAATAGAAGCAATAATAAACACTAGACCATTGACATCCGTAGATTCTGAACTAGAACATGTTCTGACACCGGCTGATTTTCTACAAGTGGATAGATGTATCAGTGTGGAAACAGCACAAGATAACATTCCATTGCAAGGTACATCGACAAAGATCAACTTAGTCCAGGGCTGGAGAAAAGCTCGTATATTACTAGAAGAATTTAAAGAAATGTTTCGTAATCGCTACTTACCGAGTTTACGTGAGAGATATAGTCACTCGCACAAACAACCACGTGTGACTGCAAAGCTGATCCCAAAAGAAGGCCAGTTGGTTCAGATAAAAGGAGATAAGAATCGTGAAGGCTGGAAAGTAGGCAAAATAGTTTCTTTAGTTAAGAGTTCTGATGGTTTAACGAGAGTGGCTCAAGTGAAAGTAGGAGACACTATATTTACTCGTTCTATTGCTCACTTATATCCGCTTGAAGTAGAAGACGATGTCCAATGGGAACCGATAACTCAAGATGCAAAACAGCATTCTGAAATACAAAAAGTATCTAATGAAGCTTCTAAAGAGTCAAGAACTTCACCAGATGCTCTTACAATAGAAACGGAGAACACGCAAAAGGAAACATTAAATGAAAATGATATTGAAATGAGACAAGTTGAAAACATAGATGAGACAGAAAATACGGTAGATGTTACAAATAATGAAACAAACATAGAGACTGAGAGCATTGAAAAGGATAGAGTGGTAAATGATCTGAGAGATGATTCTGATGACAAACATTCGATGACAACGAACGATGATACTGTTGAAAAACCGACAGAAACTGGACACAAGCGGATTGCAGCGGTCCGAGCCCTTGAAAAGATAAGGGAATGGACGCGCAATTTGTTTACCTTGATGTAATGCATCGTTCCCGGCGGGTGTGTCGCGGCACGTCCGCGAATGTAAATATTGTACATAACAACACTGATATTATCTATGATCTATAGTGAGTATTAGTCTTTGGTTTCTCTTTGAAGTCAGGTTTGAACTTGTAGAATATATTGCCGCCAAATGCGCCAAATGGTTCAATTAGTATCTTAGTAATTTATAAAGTCAGTGAATAGTGCTAAAAACTGAATGGTGGTCAACGGGCAGTAACATCCAGGCCAATGATAATAAGTTAAGTGTCCAAAGTTTACTTGTTAATGTCGAAAGCTTCTTTATATAGTGAGATTCACAAACTGGCGTACTGCGTACCGCGGTGCCATGTGAGCTGATCATGACTAATGACTATTCCTCAGCCGCAAAAGGCGTGAGCTCGTCCAACCAGACGCTTGGACAACTACCGGTAGTTTAGGACGACCTCAGGCGGTGTAGAGTAATCTACATCGCGAGGGCGGTATTTGCCCGAGGGTGAAGTACCGTGGTAACGAACATACTAAGTCCTTGATTCGGTGCTGGCGGGTCAGAATCGAGGGTTCTGACACCAGTCACTGAGACAACAGTGAACGATCGCTCTTATGCTCTTAACGGTATATAGATTATACCTATGACAGTAAAGTAAACAACTCAAAAGTACAAGTGTTATATACGTGGATAAGCTTTAGGCACTTAATGATTTCAGTGGGAATCATAGCTGAAATTAAATATTACAGATGGTGAAACTATAACTTGATCAACAGTTGAGGGCAGTGGCTTGGAGCTGCTGGTACATTGGTCACTTCCCAAGTGACAGGATTGGAGGTGAGAATAACATGTTGCAATAACGTATTCATAATAATTAATATAGAACACGGGCATTCTGCATCGCCGTCTTAAGACTTAGTTAACAGTCTTAATCCCCAACAGAGGCGACGATAATATCCAATAGTGGAGTACTCAGAATTCTACATTTTTATGGAGCTATCTTGAACACCCTTAATCCCTTCTTAAAAATAGATGTTTGCCTGTTCATTTTTTTCTATTCACATATCTTTTATCTGATTGAGCTGAAACTTGGTAAAGAAATAGCTTGCAACCTGGAGAGAACTGTTCACGGATACATATCATCATATAGGTTAGGTATTAGGTTCTAACTATACAAGTCATACTCTGAGGTCTATGTTGCCGCTATTTACAGTAGATACTAGAGAGGAGTCACACACACACTACTGTAGAGAACATTATCAATATAATTAGATGAGTAATGTTATAGCATAATATAATGTGTTATACGAACTACTATAGAACCTATGAGGAAGAAAGTTACAGGCTAGTATAATTTAAAATTGAAATTCATTTCATTATTCCATTTTAATTACATTAAGAGTAGGTACATTACCATTCAACTGTGTAAAAACAACACTATGGCGAGGGTGGAGGGGAACCTTGTTTGGCGTTGGCTGCGAGGATAGCTCCAGGTGCTGGGTATGGCCTCATCTGGTACAGTGAGCCTGATGCAGTTGTATCAACACCTGTTTTAGCATGAGCATCAAGGCCTGATGTCCAACTACCTCTAGGAATATCAGAGTACGCAGCTGGATCCATTGGGTCCAGATCATTGTCTTTGACTCTATGTTTCTTCTTATCTCTATGGTGCACCATTTCCCGTTCTCTTTCCCTGCGCTCGTGACGTTTGTCTTTGTGATTCTGCTGGGGCACTTCCTGGTCAGAAGCTTCACTGCTCTCGTCACTCTCGTCTCCTTCTTTCAAAAGTCTCTCTTCCCGCAGATGTGCGGCGCTCTCGCTAGGCGCTGCGCGGGGATGTGAGGGCGGTAACCACGAAACTAGATTGTTGTTGACGTTCCAAAAGTAAAAATAACCAGTTCCTTCATCATACACTTCTTCCCATCCTGCAGGCAAGGGCCACAACTCTAAAACCTTTCGCTTGTTTTCCAAATATTTTTCGCTAGGCGTTAGCTTTCCCTGTTTCCATGTTTTAACACACACTTTCGAGCACTCGTGATAAATATTGCTTTTATTTGGACAGCCTTTATGTCCTTTTATCGGGTCAACATTTACCCCTTCTATTCCTTCCCAAAAGTGTTCCTTAGGGCTCACCTCTTCAGGATTATTATCGTAATCTTCTGCAATAATCTCTTCGTTTGCTTGAGCTAAAGGAGTGTCATTGGTACCATCATTTGTGGAGTTTGTTTTTAATATTCCCCGTTTGGCTAGACGTGCAGCCAGAGCAGGTGGTAACGGCATGACATCAGTTTTTGTAAATGCAAATGCAACACTTGCTAGGTAACTTACACTTTATTTAAGTAAATAAATATCTCAAACAAAAAAAGGTCTAACAATTTACACTTTACTTTTGACTTTGGAACACAGACCAGAAAGCTTTGGAATCAGGGGCCCAAGTCTGCTATTGCAATTGTAGTTACATTACAGTTACATTGCCTATCAATGACATCCCAATTGCTACTTTTAGTAATTTGACTTGGGGCCCAGGGGTTCAATTGTCTATCAATGACATAACAATTGCTAAAAATAACAATTGTCATGTCATTGATAGACAATGTAACTACAATTGCAATAGCAGACTTGGGCCCCAGAATGTTTGACAGTAGGGATGACGATTCGAGATCGATTAATCGAAGAATCGAAGAATCGATTTTTCAGGCTAAATAAATCGATTTGTTAAATCGATATACAACACTGAATCGATTCAGTGAATCGATGTTTCACCCTAGAGAATCGAAATTCGATTTTTTCTGTTCACGAGATGGCTGTGTGCCTAGTTTCCTGACTTCGCCTCTCTTTAATAAATAAAAAGTTACGTTTGTAGTCTTTGACTTTTTGTATCTGTGGTATCTGTTTATTGATATTGCGTCAATAATTGCTACATATTACTAATCTGTGGTTTACGTCTTTCAAAAAAAATCGATTTTTAGACCTCGATTTTATTATGAATCGATTTAAAAATCGATCTTTTTCGGAAAGAATCGAGTGAAGAATCGTCATCCCTATTTGACAGATTAAGATAATACATATACGTAGGTAGGTACCTATTTTACTATTTTGACCGTAGACAGCTTCTCTCTCTACGATTTTGACGTTTCATAAATACCCTGTGCACTGATCTCTCTAATTAATCTATGACTAACACTGGACTTGCCGACTGTTGTCCCTATTCAAATGACAGCCTAAATTATTATGGATTAAGTTGAAGCGCTACCTACATTTGACATACCAGTGTCAAATGTAGGTAGGCGAAAATGATTTCATAGATTAAATAAGGATATAGGCATTGGTGCACCATTTGCAATAATATTAGTTCCAGAGACTCTCTTATGTCAGAATATGTGGCGCTTCAAATTGATCCATAAAATTAGGGTGTCATATTTTGTATAAGGTCCCCAAATCCAGTATTAATTATAGAGATCAGTGGCAAAGCTGGTTTTCACTGAAAAACAGCTTTGCCTCTGAAAAATTTTCACTGACGATTGCAATCGCCCCTGATTATACCTACTCGCTGTTGGCTTTGCATTGTTGCAGAAAAAAGTCTATAAATTCAGGCAATCTCCACAGTCTGTATAATATTGCAAATGGCGCACCGACCTCTTTGAATCGGCTAAGTATTGGCTTACAGAGCCAACATGGCGTCAATGAAGTCCAAAAAAAATTAAGACTACAGTAGAATCCCAATTATCCGGATCAAATAAAACCAGGGGTATTCCGTATAATCGAAAATCCGGATAATCGATTTCAAAGCAAATGAATTACAAAGTACCTATGTAATTTAAAATTTTGGTTGGAAATAACTTGTTATTGATCTTTGACGTAATCAATCACATCTTTTGAGTGATCACGAATGAGTTCGGATAATCGGATGTTCGGATAATCGATGTTCGGATAATCGGGATTCTACTGTACATCGTTGAAATCCAGGACCTAACTTCTCAATCCGGATGCTGCAGGCGCACTGCCCCCCTAAACTGAAACTGTCGATTGTGAATTCAAGAAGCAGACGAAGTCGTGGGCGTCTTTTAGTTTCAAATAGAAATAAGTTTGTACAGAAGAATGATTTCGTTTGTAAACACATGAAATCATCGGTATGAAATAAAAAATTACCTACTACTTAGCTATCAATGATTTTAAAGCATGGAAAATGTTATTACGACAGGTTTTGATTAAGTTACTCATTAGTTAGTCTGGTGGGAGGCTTTGGCCGTAGCTAGTTACCACCATACCGTCATACGTACCGACAAGCGATTTAACGTTCCGGCACGATAGCGTGTAGAAACCGATTAGAGGTATGGGTTGAATGTACCCCTTCCAAGTTAGCCCTACCATCAGACTGCATCTTAGCTTACCATCAGGTGAGATCGCAGTCAAGGATATCTTATCATAAAAAAAAGACGTGTGGCACTCGGGGACTGCCGCGGTAAAGCTATTGTATAGCATTTTTTATCAACGCCATCTAGCGGTGAGAGGAGTCCCGTGTCAGGTTATTTTCGTTACGGATTTTTGGATTCAGTCTCAACGCTCGAGGCCCGCTATAGAAGCTATGCAATAGCTTAAAAATAGTTATCTACCTACCTACGAATTTATTTAGTTTTGATTTTTTGTATTATTCGGCAATGGGATTCGAAATCGACGACCACCCTAGTACGCCAGGGTGGTCGGATGTGCTAAGAGGTCACAAGTGATGAGCTAAGCTAGTTAACCCACTTCTTTTAGTTATCAACAATTAACATCTCACCTATTAACTTATTATAATAATCTTCTTAAAATATAAAATTAGGATACTTACCTATAATATGTACCTACCTACTAACATTAACGTTATAATAGGTATAGTTCTTTCATTTCACGCAGGCTCGTGGCTAATGGTTGTATGTCTGTATAAGTGTGAGCGAGAGCTTGTTCGCGCCTGACCGCTCCCATCTACGCTCCTGACAGGCACGCACACTTATTCAACCTACACGACGTAACCACAAGAAAAGCGCCCGAACTTCGTGAGATAAATGTACTACGAAGTATATCTCAGGATAAATATTGGATACAATTACACTCACAATCATGCAATAAAGGCATTGAATTGAATTAACAATTTAGATTTGTGAGGTACTTAAGGTACTTAATAGTTCTTTCATAGTGAACTTATGTTATAGAAATAAAATAAACCATTTTCTTTCTTTCCCTAATTCAAGCAGGGTTGATGTAGAATGTAATCGGCAGGCAAAACTATTCAAAAAGAAAGTTTTTATAATATTTAATAAATGTATAATTAATCCATTCTGCAGGCATGATTGCAAAGACTAATTATTACTTATTAAATCGCATTACTATGACTTATGGTATGGTACAGTACACCATTGCTACACATTGTTCCAAAGTAAAAAATACACCACCACGTTCTGGAATTCTGTAAAGAAATGGATAGAGTTATTAAATTGAAGTGTACCTAGTTACATTTAAAATTAGATGTTTTTTAAACAAAGTAGGTAAGCCTCTAAAACCAAAACACTCGGAAAATTTATTTACCTATTTAGAAATAGTTTTAATTCTTTCATTTTTTTAAAGCACAATCCTAACATACATATTCAACAATTATTGGCTGTCTGTTTGAACAGGCTATTCTTCTCCAGAACTAACTAACTCTTCGAGCAGCCTCACCCAGCTCAACCCTTCAACCCAAGGTAGGTACTGTACGCCTAAGCCGTGAGGATTTACGAGTAATAACTGTCAATTGTGAATTGATATTGTAGGTACCATTTGAACTTTAAGTTCAACTGTAGACTCTTAAGAAGCTTAAAGAAAAAGAAACGACGAAACCGATACAATGCCGTCCGACTTCAATATATGTATATTAAGTATGTAAGTGTCTAACCAAAAATGATTGATATTGGCTTTCGAAATTTGAATTTTTAAAGCATTTTTCATCTCGGAATATCATAGGGGTACCTACTCCATAAGACCTTTAAAACCTACATCCACGCGGACGAAGTCACGCGCATCATCTAGTTATAATGTTATGTTAAAAGCATAATAATAATTTAGCGATTAAAAATTTGAGTACCTACTAATAAAGTTGAACACTTCTTCAAATTTTTAGCTGACAGGTCTAAAATGAAACTTTCCCTGTCAGAGTATAAAAATTATAGGGATAACATTATTTTAAGATCTGTCAAGTTAGTTTGGAGATTGCGAGATTGTGTACAACTGAAATAGAAAGCTATGCATACAGCTAATCGCTAAATCGAGAAGCTAGTGAGATGTTTTGTATTTTTTTTGAAATTATAAAGTTACCTTCCCCTCTACCCGCTAACCGCTTTAAAAAATGTGCCGAGTGGAAACCATCAACTGAGGGTAAATACAAATTGTAAAGAAATCAAAGATTTACAAAAATAGTAAAACTTAAACTTTGAATGGAACTTTGAAACCGATGGTTCAGGGACCTTTATTTATTCTGAGCTTATTTTAATTCATTGTTTAGTTAGTTGACACTTTTATCTGATAGCCGTTTTGTAAAACCAAATAGGTATTATTATAGTATTTTCTTAAAAAAAAAATTTTTTAGATAGTTGGTGACGAACTTATAATTCACCACTGACTTATGACTGACGATTTTTTTCTTATTGTAGGTATATAACTTACAGCCGATGTTTCTAGAAAGAAGAATGCTTATATAAATATAAGAGAACTAATAATTGTCGAAAGGTCTCGAAGGTATACCTACATCTAATTATCTACATTACTACTAATCTATACATCTATAGTTATAGAATACAAATGTGCGTCCCTCTTTTCATTGTTGATACTTACTTATTTTTTAAGACGACCATACAGAATACGAACTATTTTTATATATATTTTACGCCAGACTTGTGCACTTTGGAAAATATTATGTAGCTCAAAATTACCTACCTACTATTTTAGTTTACATAAAGTGGATCTAAACATACGGCCAGTAACTACAATGTGGTCAAAAAAATTCTAAGCATTCATGCTTTGGCCTTAATAGAAGGGAAAGTTTTATCACCTGATAATAGATGTCTTCACTCACCACGGACGACAGCGGTATCACTGCGTGACACTTTTGTTGGAAGAACTACTTCGTGGAATTCACTCGAATGAATTAAATTAGAATTGTTTGAAAATTTTTCTTCGGAGGGAGTAAACGGAGTTACTACATCCATTTCATCCGAAGTCAATTCAGGCAAAGAGTGTGGTCGATCTGTTAGATGTTTAACTGGACTCTCGGTAGGCCCCAAACTTTTCACTTCTAATGCAGTGTCAAGATTATCGACCAAAGTTGAAATGTTATCATCTTTATCAAACATAGTTTCTGAAAGAATATCTTTCATGTTCGTATTACCTGTATCTACCTGTAGTGCGTTTACATCTTTATTATTTTCACCGTTTACTAGTATCTCTTTAACAGAATCGACGTCCTCACTTAATTTACCACTATTATTGCTGGGTGGTGAAATTGACTGAAAGGCATCCTCTCTTTTTAATTGTTTTCTTCTTTCGCTTCTATCATAACCTAGGGGATGCAAGTTGGCGGAACACGGTGGACTGCCATCCATCGACAAATCTATAGAATTCAGCACGCTTTCATCCCTGCTCATGAAATGACCACTTTCAGGTACTATGTGTATGTTTAAAATTGTTTTATTTTTTCGGTTGTCATTGTCTCCTTCCATGGAAGTAAAAGATAATCCGTCGGAATCAACTCCTGAAGTGGTAGATGAATTTTTATTTAAATTCAATTTATTTCTAACCAAAAATCCTCTTACATGTGCCTGTATAACTGTAGCGGCACTCGATAGAGTCGAGGAATCGTCAGTTGATTGAGATAAAGATTTCTCTTCGTTTACTGTTTGCAAAACAGTATCAATCCTACTTAGTCCTAGAGTTCTTCGGTCCTTATTAACTGGGATATCGTCCTGAAATTAATAATATAAATCCCAAGAAAATTATTAATATTAATTTCGTCCTAAGCAACTATTCATGTAAAAATAGTTACATACTACTTTAAACCTAATTATATGTTGTATGAATTTTATTGAATTGATTATTAAGTACCTTCTCATTTTTATCTTCGATCAAGGAATTTATATCAACATTAGTGGATTCATCTGTGCTCAAAGTTTTGTTTCTAAAGAGAAAATTGCGAAATACTTTCTGTATAGTTATTGCAGCTGTCTCTAAGTCCATTGAAGTATTATTAACATGATTTTGTATTTCATTGTCATTGGCGTTCAGTATTTCCTCTTCTTCAGGCGGCGCTGAAGGAATTGTAGACATATCTTTTTGATCTTGGAGAATATGTAAATAATTCTGATCTTTATTAGTACTATTTTCTTGCTCTGTAAAAATTGCACTGTATTTAGTTTGATCAGTTTCAGGAGTTTCTTCCATGTTTAAATCAATTATTGCAGCATCTTCCTTTTCTTCAAAAATTTTTGGTTCGTCTACGACTGTCAAAACGTTGATTATTTCTTTGTTGCTGTTAAAACTAATTTCATTTTTTTCCATGTTAGCTCCATTATCAACGTTCTTAGAAAATACATTACATTCATGATGACTTTCTTTTAGTAACGACGTAGTAGAATTTGTAATTTTACAATCATTTTCAGTTTCAAGTGACTGTAAACACTTTTCATCAGATCGGGAATCTATTTGATTTATTTCGATTATCTTTTTTTCATTTTCATTCGTTAAGATTTCTTGCATCTCTACAGTAGTCTCGCTGCCGTCAATATTCTCAATCACGTTTTTTAGCGAATAATCCTTAATATCATTTGTTTTGTTAGATTCTTGTGAAGTTGCAGGCAAGTCATTATCAACTGTTTTTATTTCCGTCAGAGTGGACACCGAGCCTATTTTCATAGGCATCTCAGATTCAGATGACTCGGAAATTTCTTTCTTTTTAACAATAATTTCATGTTCTTGATCACCGGTCAAATCTTCTTCAGGAATTTTTACAATTTTTTCCTTGATGTACTGCCTTGCATCCGTATTATTTTTATCAATACCTTTATTTTCGTTCCCTTCATTGTTTTGGTTTTCTGACTGCTTATACAGTTGCAATTCTTTATCGTAATCTGCACGACGCCTTGCCGCTCTTTCTCTTATTTTCTTATTTGCCATCGCTACTTTCTGCTCCAAAGTCATAACACGTTTAGGACCTAAAATATAAGTATTGTTTATCTCGTTCACATCTAAGAGTCGAATTCTAAAACTTAAACAGTGCTTTATATTTAATAAAAATTAAATTTTGAAAGTACTTACTGGGACCGTCTCTGATTTCTATCAGTTTCTTCATGTGATTAGCACAAAACGAATAAACATCAGGAGGATTACATTTAAGAACATCTTTAACTAGACCTTCCATCAGCTCGGAGAGTCCGGGGGGCATCTTTGGTACGGGAGCCGTATATATTCGAGAATTTTTACCACTCATCTTACCTACAAGTTTAACTCGATTTTAACACAGAAATTGTAGAGTTAGCTAAAGTTATTTTCACTCACCTCAACTTTATAAGAATATCTTGTCGTATTGCGGAGAAAACGGTAGTGTCGATAGCAATACGGCGTGTTTGTACTCCGTAACTATGACGATGTAACAAGAACTTGATGCAATAACGTCTGGTATCGATTCTTCATATACCAGGTTCATTGCACTGTGTAGTGATATATATATAATTTTTTTGAATCATTCAACATTAAACTTAATAGTTCATATTTAGAAAGCATTCATATTATTATAATTGAGGAGATGAATTAATTTCTCTGCACAAAAAGTCAATAAAATAAATAATCAATTAATTTAATTACTTTTAAATAAGCATTTATTATGTTCTTTATTTTTTTATAAATCTTCTATCTGTAGATGTTTCTGCCTATAGGTATAAGTGCCTTAAATAACATTTATTACACAATGTAAGGTTTATGCTACTGCTTTTTACCATTTTGCCAATCATGTAGCAATTATTAATTTTTATTTAATTTTATGCGACAAACTAGTCTAACTTCAAATTAAAATAATTATGCTAATAAATTACAGTTATTCTAGATTTTTTGCTACGAGTAGCAGACATAACAGCAGAACTTAACTTTTTATTCGATAACTTTGGAAAAGAAGCGTTAATTCCAACAAAAATTATGAACTAACTTGCACAAAGCAGTAGCCCCTATTACAGCCATAGGTTTTCCTATGCACTTGCACAAATTTTTTAGAATTCATAGCAAATAAAAATAAACGAAAAAAAAAACAATGCAAATAATCTTAAACCGATTTTGAATACATAGCTGTATTGCTGTCTAAAATAGAGTGTATATTGTTTCCAAAAATTTCAACTTCATCATGAAGTTCATTACATGGGAAAATAAGAAAAAGTAAGCTCAAGTAAGCTCGGCGCTAATGGTTAGGAATTACTTTTATTTCTTTACAGACTTGTGGTATAAGAATTATCAAAGTTTTCATTATATTTGTGGTTTTTTTTTATTATTTTTACCCAATTACACATATTTTACAACAGAAATATCGTTACGTTAACCTAAATAATCGATACTCATAAAAATATTTTTTATAAAAGAAATAGACAATAAAATCAAATATTCGAATGCTTTTTCGAATAGAAATGAAATGTAATGAATGCGAACATGGCTCGTGTGTATGCGATATGCGTTTGCAGTTTGCAGTTTGCAGCTTGCAGTTTGCAGCTTGCAGTATGCAGCATGCGGCGGGCGACGAGCGCCGCGCGACCGGACGCGCTCAGCGTCAGCAAGGCCCTAGCTCTCGCTACAGGTTAAACAATGCAATTCTTGTGAGTCAACTTTTTATTTTCATACTGTGTTCTATAATAGTAATTTATATATAAGATCATATAATTTGCAATTTCAATACATTTTACATAACAAACATCTCTGTGTACATACATACATCGCATGGGCGGCCGCGGCCGGCGGCGCGTCGAGCCGCTATGTACAGAGGCGCGGACGGGCACCGTCCGCCCCGCTCTACTAGAGATGATAGAAAAATTAATAGCTACAGCAATATCATACAAATTAATGACTATTTCCTTACAAATTATTATATCTACTACGGCATCGCTCCAATATGATCCATTACAGTTTATTTAGTTTAACACCGAGCCGTGCGCGCGATACATGAATATTCTCGGTTCGCTCGGTTCGATCGTCGTGTCCCTTTCCCGCAGCTATGTATAAAAATCACACTGCTATAAATTTATAATAAATAAATGCCTATTTACACTATGTATCTATACAAAATGATAGTACTTCCAAATTACATTTTTGTATTCAGCATCTAGTTAAAACAGAACTTCACAGAACATAGTTGCGGCGGGCGAGGCGCGGGCCGCCCGCGACCGCGCGCCGCGACCGCCTCGCGCGAGACTACAACTTCCAATTTATCTAGGTTTCCTTTTTTTTGTACAAACATTTTCAGCCGGAAGCCGGTGCCCGATTAATACAATTATCGGTGATCAAAAATGCAATACAAACGATCACGCGTCGACAATAATACATACAACTTTAACTTATTAAACAATTTAACAATATTAAAAAATCCTAAAGTAATCTATGTAGTTATCCTACGTAAACGAATACAAAAATACTAGTACAATAATGACGGTGCATTCGGGACGCGGCGCGGGAGCGGCCGGCGGAGCGGGCGGCGGGTCCGCCCGAACGAACGAATCATTAGAGGTATAAAAAATTAATAACTTCATTAACAAAAATGTAATCGAATAGAAAATATGAATACATAAGTGAAAATAAAATGGATCGCATTATCTAGCAGGTGGAGGGAGATCACTTGGCGAGCGCGGCGCCGGCGGCCGCCTGCTGCCGCTTGTGCCCGATCTCCATCTCGCCCAGCCGCTTCCACAGCTCGTCGCGCTCCTTCTCGCGCTTCTTCTCTCTGCGGACAACACACCGCGCGTCACACACCGCCCGACAACACCGCCGACACGCCGGCCCAGCGGCTCCGACGGTCCGACTCCCACCCTTTTCATTATACCCACCCCTAACACAAAGCTGTCCGCTTATTTGGAAGGCAGAGGAGAATATAAGTCAAGTTCAGCTTGGCGAATATTCTTTTAAAAAGAAAACATACAAACAGACAAAGTGATAGGTTTCTTCAGCCATTTTAGAGATATTTGTAATATTATAGATAATAATATTTTGTTATTGGGGGGTATTCCAACAAATACCCTCTCCTTTTGTGTTAATATTTCGAACAAAACATCTTTCTCTAGCTCCAATATATGCCATGTCATCTTTAAAGAATTGTATAGAATAGAATAGAATAACAAACCGGCCAAGTGCATGGTGGACTCACACAAAAAGTTCAGTACCATCTTAACAGTGATTGTTTAAGTCGAGCAAAAGCATAACAAGCAAGTATAATAAGCACAAACAGTGTAATAAGTTATTATATTGTAATATTACGTAGCTACTAGCTATACATTAATATTGTAATATTTTGTTATGAAAAGAGCAACTGCCGAGTTTCTTGGCGGCTCTTCTCAGCAGAATCTGTATTCCGAAGTGATGGTAGATTCCGAAGCAATGGCTGGATCATGCGTCGTGCTTGTAAATGGGTGCCACCAACAGGAATGGGTCTGCTTTGTGTCTACCCATCTTAACATGTGTTAGGTTGTGGAAGGTGTGCATTTTTGAAACTTCCTTGTGGAAACACTGTGTGCATAGCATAGTTTTGTTAACCATTGTAAAAAAAAATTTTGAAAAGACCAACTGCTGAGTTTCTTGCCGGATCTTCTCAGCAGAATTTGCATTCCGAACCGGTGGTAGATTTATGACGTGTCATAAGAGCTACAAGTTGGCCTACATGAAATAAATAAATTTTGATTTCGATTTGAATTTTTGATTCATGACGTGACATAAGAGCTACAAGTTTGAAATTGACCTACCTGAAATAAATAATTTTGAATTTGAAAAACGCCGAAATAATCACTTTTCTTGTACGGTTCACGGTTGTACGCACGCACACAGACACACAAACACACACACACACACATAGAACACCAGGCCAAAGCTGTGCGATACTCACTTCTGCCGCTCCGCCTTGTAGCTGGCGGTGAGCTCGTCGAATAGCTTGGAGTTCATCTCCATGAAGGTCTTGAGCACGTTGTACACCAGCGTGACGATGGTCTGGTTCCAGTGCTCCTTGCTCATCCTGTACAGCGCCGGGAACATGATCGGCATGATCACCTGGTTGTTCTCCTCCATCAGCGACAGGATGTATTCGTTGTTCCAGTAGTACAGTGCTCGCTCGGCCACCTGCAATCATGGTGTTTATACCATTTGTAGAATTACTTAATAGTACATTATGGTATAAGTGTGGAACATTGGTGATAGCCGAGGACGGTAATCATCAATACACACGTGTATCATACGACGTTTTTCAACACACTTGCTCATAAAGTAGCTCCAATTTCACCGCAACTAGACACATAATGGCACCTATAATCGAACTGTGACTTTTTCATTACATTACAGACAGTTTAAACATAATCATTATTAACTAGATGATGCCCGCGTACAGGTTTTTAATTCCCGCGGAAACTCTCGTATTTTCCAGGATAAAAAGTAGCCTATGTGTTATTCCAGACTATAAATCTATTTCAGTGCCAAAATTTCAGCCAAATCGGTTCAGTCGTTGTGGCGTGATTGAGTAACAAACATACATCCAAACTTTCGCATTTATAGTATTAATAGGATTGAAATTTATTTCAACTTATACATTCATAGATAAATTCTTGCAATTCATGAGCGCACGTTAGCTTTACTCATGGAGAGGCGACAGTAATGATTAACTGATAGGGTTGGAAAAAAATCATGATTTTTCTTCAACTAATCATTATTGTTCATATGTCTGTCCGTGTATTATATATTACTAATCAAATCTTCAACTATCATTTTTAATAAGAAAATTTCGTTATATTTTTATACATAAAGGTTTACAAAAAATACTTATAGCTGGCATCAGAAAAATCACACGGGTTTGTTATATATGCTAAGTAGGTTAATAAAGAGTTAAATCTAGGTACGTAAACTACATAATATTAATACCAGTTCAACATGTTGTGTAAAAATAATAAGTGACTTAAAAAGTAGGATTTCAGTTATATAGAATTTTATTTGGTTACCTGGAAATGTGGACTGGATACACATTTGGCGATTTGTCTAAATAGTGGTTCTTGGATTTTAGCAAATTGTGCTGGTTCAATGACGTCCAGAATCTCCTCAATCTCACCAAGGAACATAACCTGAAACGTACACGTAGCACATATCAATTGTAAATTAAATTTTGTATGAAAATAGTACCTAGTAGCTTAACCATTCACAGAATATCGTAAATATTATAAATTGGTGCAACCATTACATTTGTATTTGTATTTAAAGAGGGGACGCCTGCCGACGCCAGGCGGGTGATCAGTCCTGTGTCAGGATTATTCCACCCAATTCCCCATGTTTGGACACAGGTTACTGGTGCCCAGGCAGCCTACCTCACTCAAACCTACCTGTACCTTTCGCAAACTTAACGATATCCTTTATTTATAGAAAGGTTTGTTAGGTCTTAACCATTACTAGCCCAAGTCTTAATTCGAGTGGGATATTATAATCTTGCTCATTCCTAATATACACCGCCATTTGAAAAACCCTTCCGGCTCCCATTTTTCCAACTATGGGTATGGGTATGGATACCTTTAAACCAAAAGGCAAACATGCTCCAACTTAGAAAAATCATCCAACTTGCATCATCTGCATTTACCATCAGGTGTAATCGCATTCAAAATGCTGTAGTCTATTTGAAAAAAAAAAAAAAAAAGGTTTTACTGTTTGGTATGAGCCCGGTGTGCAAATGTTTGTGTGCATCGCGCGTGCTGTGCGTGCGTATGTGTATGCGAATGTGTGTGTGTATATGGGGTGTGTAGCGTGTACACGGACCTCTTTCTGCGAGCAGGTCTTCGGCCAGAACTTGAGCAGGCCGCGCACCACGGGCTCGGTGAGCGTGGCGTCTTTCTCCAGGAACTGCACCACGCAGTAGGCGAGCTGCGCGTGGTACAACGACAGGCACTTCACCTTGTGCAGCGGCAGCAGCACCTTCACCAGGAACTGCTTGTGCTCGCTCTTCAGCGGCAGAGCGAACCCGTTTATTATACTGCGGACGAGAACCATCATTAACATGTCACAACAGCTTGCTTTCATTTCGACTACCTCCCGGGCTTAAAGTGGTAGGAGTGGTGGTAGGAGGTATCGGGTTCAATTCCCGGCGGGAACAATTTATAGTTTATAATTCTGGTGGGAGAATTAAGCCGTGGGTTTTTTTTAAATAAAAATATGAGCCAAACTGAAGTTGACTAATATCCTCCAAATAAGCGGAAAGCTTGTGCTAGGAGTGGGTACGGCAATAGTGCAATGGGTGGGATTCGAACCTGCGACATTTCTTTCAGTCCGCACCTTTAACCGCTGGGCTAAAGAGGCTTTAAAAATTGAAACTACCATACCTCTTTCTCAATTCGTACGTCTAAAGTCGGTCAACCATCCAATTACTGGATTTACATTGCTTAACCTGCGCAATCAAGTGATAAACACTGTCACAACTCACCATATTGGCAACAAGTCCCCTACTTAGAACCAAAAAAAAAAATATGCAAAACTCCAGCTTGGTATACGTAATCACGTATTATTTACTCGAAATAAGCCTAGTACCTACCTAGTGGACGTGTCAGCTAAGAGGATTAACTGGCTAATTTCGGGTAAACAAGATTTGGATAGTTTCGTGATCACTACTTGCGTGGAAGTAAATAACTGAAGACCTTTTTTGTAATGAATAATGATTGCGAAAAAGAAATCATCCTACGTTCTTTTTTACATTAAAATTTACCATAAATTGAATAACAGATATTAATCTGAGATTTAAGAAACAAACACAATAAAGCAAACAGGAAATCCGCCATTTTAGAAAAATCGTGAAATCGCAGCTTTGATAGATAGAGAAATTTTAAACAAACCAAAGTTATTTACACCAGCTTCGTCAAGGATCCTGTTTTTGGGACATTTGAGTTTAAATATCATCAAACTAGATTTTTCGTCATAAGTACGATCTTCAAAGACATGGCGTATATAAATATGACGAAAAATAGTGCTTTTCAAGCTTCAAGTTGGGCTTGAGCTCCAATGTCGACACTTTAGAATACTAATGTAACACTGCATTGCGCCGTGCAGCACCGCTATTATTACCAATACTAGCTGATGCCCGCGACTTTGTTTTCATAAATCCCGCGGAAACTTTCTAATTTTCCGGGATAAAAAGTAGCCTATATTACTCTCCAGGTCCTCAAGTATATCCATGCAAATAATCACGCCAATCGGTCATTCCGTTGCTGCGTGATTGAAGGACAAACCCACAAACACTTTCTCATTTATAATATTAGTTTTAGCTTTTATTACCTACTAGCTGATGCCCGCGACTTCGTCCGCGTGGATTTAGTTTTTTAATTCCCGCGGGAACTCTTTGATTTTCCGGGATAAAAAGTAGCCTATGTTTTAATCCAAGGTACAATCTATTTCCATTTTAAATTTCAGCCAAATCGGTCCAGTAGTTTTTGCGTGAAAGAGTAACAAACATACACACACACACACACACACATACAAACTTTCGGCTTTATAATATTAGTGTGAAAACATTGTATGAAACACTAAGAACAATTCTTACCTTCCCAATATTTCTAGAAGTTCACCCACGCCGTTAAAATGTTCCGTCTCATAGACAAATCTAAGGAAGATGTTGTTGATTTGTTTCCGTATAAAAGCGCGCAGGCCCAAGAACTTCCCGTAAATGCGGTGCAGCACCGTCTTCAGGAAGTCGCGCTCGCGAGGATCCTCCGAGTCGAACAAATCTAACAGCTGTAACAAAACGATTCTTATTAAAAACAAAACACGAATAGTTCGCACCCAACTAACAAGTCTTCGCGTCCTACAAGCTTGCAGGTATAGTTCTTTTATTTCACGGGCGCGTGAGCTTTACTTGTGGTTACGTCGTGTACATGCACTTTGCGTAAGTGTGCGTGCCTTTCAGTGGGAGCGGGCAGGCGCGAGCAAGCTCTTCCTCACACTTATACAGACACGACACACACACAACCATGAACCATACACCCTCATAAATTGCAAGAACTATACCAGGAACTTTTACATTTTTCTTGATAAAATTGAGGCAAGTTATTGATAGGTATTGTTCGTTTAAGTACATTTAAGACTGAAATTATAATAATTAAGTGACCAGTTTTTAAGTAATTCTTGAAGTAACTCAATCAATTTTGAAGTAAAATTTAACTGCTAACGACTTTACTAGTCAAAAGTTAAGAATTTTAAGTTTAAGAGCATTTGTTGGTGGTCTCGCTGATCAAATAATTACTTTGGTCCTTGATTATTCATTTGTCAGACCCAAAGTGTCAATTTACTGATAATATAGTTGTTGGCCTACTAATTACGAGAGACGTACGAGAGATTTTTTTATTGCTGACAGAAAATAATAATATTATGATAGCCACATAATTAAATTGCAGATAAGTCTAGCCAATCTCAATATTTATGTAGCAATCTCAATGTACTTCCCTTTATGAAATCACATCCAAAAATGAAGAAGACACCTCCTTCCTGCTTATATGAAGCACGAGTGGTAATATAAGTATACCGAGAAGCGAGCGTTAGTTAGTAGGTACAAATATAAATACAAACATCACACTGAAGTTCAATTTCACTATATGGCCTACATTATCTGAATACCGCGCGCGGCAATGTCAGTTGCTAATTAATATAAACCGAAATAGAATAGTTTCAAAACAATCTGAGAGAAAAATGTCCCGACACCAAGTACCATTTCGCCACGTGTTTTCTATACGCTTTTCTATAGTCGAGAATGATAAATGCGTGCATCATTTGCTGTTAGCGCGCGTTCACACGTGACGTATTGTCTGTATGATTAGGCGCACTATGAGCCCCGGTGTGAATATAAAGTCAATGACAATGTTAGTTGTGAACGCGCGCTTTTAGACGGATAACTTGCCATCTAAGAGCGATGCCACTCAGGTGCTTTAATGGTTTTGTCGATTTGTATAGTACATTATTGGGTGCGTCGTCCCAAATGACGAATTGAATTATGACAAGTGACACTTGGAAAGACCCCGTAGCGGCTCCGCAAAAGTAACGCAGCGGCTTCGCATAAGTGGCTCCACAGGAGTAACGCAGTAACACCGCAACGCGTCGTGTGGCTGGCTACACTCAGATGTGATGACTAATGTTCGAATGAGAAATATTGGGAAAATTCACTGCTCCATCTATCAGTCATACTCGTAATATAGATTGAAGTGTAAATAAATAAATAATAACTGCCAGAACCCATGATCAACGGTGATGCAGAACTTATGGTTTAATGGAGCCTTAACAGCCCAGGTACACTGATATCACGTTACGTTTTGATTCTGGTCAAATCATATAGTGCTTTTTATAATCAGAAACCTCAACGTGTGAAGTAGAATAGAATCTAGCTATATACAACCAGAAAAGCAGCCAAATTCAGTTACCTGAGAGCTTTTCTTGCGTAAATTGCGTAAAACCGTTAAAAGTTATAAGAAAAAGTGAAATATAGAATTCCTCTTAAAACTATCTAATAGTTCTCATCGGTCGCCATACGTCTATCTTCTTTCCCTCTTTATTTACTCATATTAAGCCTTAACTGTAAAACTATATTATCTGTAACGCTGTTGATTACAATCAATAAATAAAGAGTATTTACCTGCAATACAAATTTCTGGTCGATGACCTTCTTGCCGATGGTAGGCTGAAAGTCGGTGGACTCAAGGAAGCGCAGGAAAAACTCGTAGACTAGCTGCAGGTGCGGCCATGACGCCTCCAGGGTCGGGTCGTCCTCTTCCGGATCGAAATCAGGATTTTCACTTGGCGGCAGGGTGCGGAATAAGTTGGCCGATATCTGGACACATAAGAGCGTACATTATTATAATATGTGGTTTTTATATGCAAAATCAATACTAAATATAAAGTCCTCCCAGCAGAATCCAGCCACAACGGCCAATCTCCAGACATTAGCCATCAGCACTGGAGATAGTATATTGTGCAAGTGTAAACTCAAACACAGGTCCACTCTCTGTATTCCCTCATTCTGTTCGTTGGAAATCCGACATGACCAGAGAGATCAGGCGCTGGACCGACTGAGCTATACATGCTCTCCGAGGCAAGAGACTATTATTATAAACTAGCGTTTGCCTGCACCATGGTTCTGTCCAGTGGTTTGAGCTGTGTTGATAGATCAGTCAGTCAATCACCTTTTCCTTTTATATATGTATTTAGATATTAATATGTCCACTCAAAGATCAACAAAATATTACATGAATTGGTTACATAATTTTACACATACAATGTTGCAGTTATCTGCTAATAAATTAACATAATATACAAAAATAGTACCCACTGTAACTTTGCATTATAATAATATGGGCCACAGAAGCATCAACACACTTATTGCCAGCTACCGAACAGACAATAAGAAAATTACTAATATAATATGTCCATTGTACATGTGTATTATGTGTTAAGAAAATTATGTATTGAATACCTATGTACCTATAACATAAAATATTATACTATTATGGTAATCGGTACAGTGAAAAAAGATTTTCAAATTCAATAGTGCTTTAAAAATTGAAAAAAAAATTTACGAAACTCGATTACGATTCGAATGCGAAAATGCGGATCGCCGCCGCTCAAACTGCCGTGTCTACCCGGGTTGTATCTCTTTCTTCTTTTCTTTGGTGGATGGCTTTTTGCAGTGCCAAGCCAGCACAATGCGCTTCGCCAATGTCAAGTAGTTTGAAAGAGGCACAAAGGAGATTGGCCGGTGAAAAAGTGCCGGGTTGTATCTCAGTGGCTAAGGTAAGTGCTGAGAACTGTCAAACCTGCATTGCAAGACGGATTTGACAGTATAGTATCTACCACTGGTTTGGAATGCCATTCCAACCGAGAAGAACCAGCAAGAAATTAGGCGGTTGGAGTGTGGTAAAAATCACACTAATATTATAAAGGCGAAAGTTTGTATGTGTGTGTGTGTGTGTGTGTGTATGTTTGTTACTCCTTTACGCCACAACGCATGAACCGATTTGGCTGAAATTTGGAATGGAGATAGCTTATTCCCAGGATTAAAACATAGGCTACTTTTTATCCCGTAAAATTAAGGAGTTCCCGCGGGAATCAAAAAACCTTTATCCACGCGGACGAAGTCGCGGGCATCATCTAGTGCAAAATAAATACCATTTTGATGATCTCTGGATAGACAGGTTCAGTGAGCACCCCACGGCCGCCGGTGATGTACTCTACAAGCTCATTTAGCGAGGCACGTTTAATCTCTTTCCCCTTCAGGTCGGCGACAGGGTCCATGAAGTCAAAAGCCACACAGCATTGTCGCAGTTTACGAATAAAAAGTTCCTCTTGTTCACTGCTTGGAACATCTGCAAAAAAACAATGGTGTTTTTAAAGGAGATGAATGTGGTTTCATTCAGCCATTGAACACTACTATTGTGGGAATGGGATTTTTTTTATTTGATGATAGTCCTTGACCGCGATCTCACCTGATGGTAAGTGACGATGCAGTCGATGGTTGCGAGGTAACTTGGAAGAGGTATGGCAGTGTACATTCAAACTATACCCCCTAATCGGTTTCTACTCGTCATCGTGCAGGAACGCTAGATCGCTTGGAGGCACGTCAGCGGTTGTCTAAAAATGATTGCTTCAGTGTAACAATCACAATCAGCTCTGATTGGTTGAATTTATGGCGTTCTTGCTGCATCAATTCCTTTTAACCAATAGCGGAAGAGTACCAACCTATCAGAGATCATTGCAATGATTACAATGATGAAACCATTTTTAGACAATCTCACAGCTGATTCAGGTTATGTCTCTACAATGTATACCACATCACTGAGGGTCGCGACTCCTTTCCGTTATTATTCACATAATGATAGGAGTTTATTTTGGGATAATAATATTTTTTTGTGTTCAATTGCTTTGAAAAATTAGTTTTTAGAGTTAGATATAAGAGAAAGGAATTAGGTAATTTGATATCACAAACAGATTTTTGTGTTTTGAGTTTTGCCACAAAATACACACCAACATTTTCCTAGACTTGTAGCATGTTGAAAAGATACCATAAACAAACTAAAAAATTCAAACTTCATCTTTGTGAGATTTAGTTCAGTGTATGACCTATTTTTTTAATAGATTACTGTACTATGTATGGAAGCTCAAAGTTCTTGTAAGGAATATTGTTTCAATGAATGAAAACAGTTTCAATGTGTTATTTTTTTCTTTATTCTTTATTAGTGAATCCATCAGTATGAATTCAGGTTTTTTAAAAATAATGCAAGAACTTTTCCAGGATAAAAGGAAGTATAATCTGTGTCACTCTCCAGATCCTCAATTATACCCAAGCAAAAAATCACGTCTTTCCGCCGCTGCGTTGCTGCGTGATTGAAGGACAAACCAACAAATAAACAAACACGTTTTCAAATACTCAAATTTTAATATAAGTAAGGACGCTGTTAAATAAATTTGTAAATAATATTATATGAAACTGGCTAAACTGGCTGATTGGATGGATTCAAAATTGATGATTGTATTGTCAACATGTTTGTTAACAACTCAGCTTCCACTTGGCTCTCTAATGAACAAGGACACAAAATGTCACAATAAAAGAAATGCTCTTCTTTCAGCTGGCATGGGTACTTTAACAGTTCTGCCAATATTTTTGAACAGATAAGCAGTTCAAGCTGTTAAAAAGCTTACATACTACAATGACATTTTTGGCAGAAAATCAAAAGGGCATCAGAAATATAGAGTAGTGTAAAAATATAGTGAGCTCTAGGCTCTTATGAAGCCTGCTCCATGATCTCATGCCCATCTGGGCTCACATGGAGCAGGATTAGCCTGCTAACAAGATGCTGCCCATTGCTTTGATGTGATGATGACCTTGTACAAAGCACTCTGCCAATGCTTTTACCAAGCGAACCCTTAATGCAGTTAGAATTTAATACAACAACAGTCTTCACATCCTAATGAAATTGCTAAGTTTCTGAAGTGCCCTTTCTAAGGGGAAGAAAGTGTCTCTTTCAGATTGAACTTTATCTTATGTTTATTGTTTATAAATTATGGTCAGTATAGTGCTATACCCAATTTTGTCCAAAACAGGAAAGTCACTTTCCTTAAAAAATGAATGAATTTTTGAATTTTGAATTTGAATTTTTGGATTATTTTGTCTGGATCAACCCAAATTCCAAAATTGGGCCATAATTATTTGTTTACTGAATACATAATCATTATGATTTATGATTAGTTGTGTATGTAAATTTTGTGGTGC
The DNA here is from genome assembly GCA_933228805.2 of Hipparchia semele. NCBI lineage: Eukaryota > Metazoa > Arthropoda > Insecta > Lepidoptera > Nymphalidae > Hipparchia > Hipparchia semele. The sequence goes on along the minus strand of OW121725.1, from coordinate 7,846,756 downwards.
TGCTACTGAACAATAAACTAAGCAACTAGTAGGTACTAGTTATTACTTAACTTTGTGTCTTATGTTGGTCTTCATTAAATGTTAGTACACATATACAATAAGTAGTAAAAATTTTATTTTCATCAAGTTAAAAAAATGTCTTTTAAATCTTTAGACCTAACAGTAAGAAACTCAACATAAGTACAACAAAACATCCATACAATATTTTATTTTTTTACACAAAATGCACATGGACTCAAGTACTGACAGCAGATGTCCTTTTACTATTTTTAGCTAATCTTTTAGTTTCTGACGCTCATTGAACTTTTTGCACCAAAATTTTGATTACACACAATCCTATTAATGGTTTGTTACTCTATTATTAAAATGTGTACTACTTCTCCTAGGTCCTTACTTGAGGGTTGGCTATAAAAAATCACTTTAGTGGTAAGGCCACCCTAGCACCCATGTTGTTTTGTTTATCTGGTTTGGTGTTATCCTCTTGCTATTACTTATACTTGGTAGATTCATTGACGATTCAAAAGTGCTTGTAAAAGTTTATTTGAATAAAAAATATTTCTATTTCTATTTCTATTTCTATTTCTATTGCTATTACTTATAGTGGCAGGTTCCATGCACACTCATTAAATAGCTTCATATAGAGGTGTTTCATCTCATCTGATATGCAGAGATATTGTATTTCATCCAAGGCCAAGGCCCACCCCATTACTCTATCAATAAAATTATCATCCTCAAATTGTAACACAGACAGTAACATCGATTAGTAATGATCATGGTTTTTTTTTGTATTTTTCTGTTTAAGCTAAAACTATAAAAAACTAAACGAAAATCGGTTCATCCATTTGGGAGCTATGATACCACAGACAGATACACAGATACACAGACACGTTAAACTTATAACACCCCTCTTTTTGCGTCGAGGGTTAAAAATAAAGATTCCCTTACTCTCATCAGATATGAGTGGGAATTATAAGGATTAACATACTCATAAAGACACAGCAAATAACTGAAAAATGAAACCACATACATCAAGGATTCAGTTATTTATCCATTTTAATATCAACAATTATCTATAAGTAGGGTACATATTATAATAAGTTGTGGATAAATAAAATGAATATTTTAGTAGTAAAAGGAAGTTTGTTAAATGTTTACCTTTTTGAAAATACTTTACCTAAATAAATCCTTGTTTCTTAAATAAGCAAGCTATTTTAATATGCAGCATTTTTATATTGTGAATATATTCTAGGTTTGCCAATTGTTTTTTATTAATTTAATGCTTGAGTGAATAAGTTCTTTATTAGACTGCATACCAGCGTAATGTGAATAGCTTATGGTTGTCATCAGTTTTATTAGATTTATTTTTGTTACTGTTGTTTTCTTAATGTGACCTGATCAGTGTAGGCATACAAGGAGCTGACAAAACAAAAAGTACTTGTCAAGGTATCAATAGGTTTTTAACAGATGTAAAATTGATATTTAATAGGAAAGAATAGTTTTTTATTCAAATAAACTTCAACAAAGTGCTTTTGAATCATCAAATGAATCTAATAAATAATAATAAAATAATGAGCTAAATATTGTCCAGCACATTAAACTCGCAAGATCACAATGGGCTGGATGTGTGCAGCGAATAGACATCATCGGCCACCAAAAAAATTAATGACATCACACCCTGACGGTTGCATAAATATTGGTCAACCAAAACTTCGCTGGTTGGATGGGGTTAGCCAGAATGCAAAGCGTCTTGGTGTGAGAAATTTTAAGACGAAAGCAAGTGACAGAGATTGTATTTGTATTGTATTGTATTTAAAGAGGGGACGCCTGCCGATGCCAGGCGGGTGATCAGTCCTGTGTCAGGCCTATTCCACCCAATTAAGAGACAGAGATGGATGGAAGAAGCTTCTGGAGCAGGCCCAGGTCCACAAGAGGCTGTAGCGCTGCTGATGATGATGATGAAAATTGATATTTATTGTGTTTAGGATAGCACCAGTTTTGTTTGACAATAATTCAGCTGTGGCATTGCCTAAAAGAGTTTGCTACAGTGTAGAGATTGCAATCACCTCTGATTCTTTGTTACTCTGTTGCTGTTGGATAAAATGCATTGATACAGCAAGAACACCATAAATTCTGCCAATTAGAGGTGATTATGATCATCACAATGATGCAATTGTTTTTAGACAATCCAACACAGGAATCTATAGACCTGTACTTTGAAGAGTCCAAAAAATAAGGTTGTTTAATGGCAAGTGCATGCTCACTCACCTTAAACAGTGACTGAGCAAGTCAGTTCCACATACTATGTGAGATGAACTGAGTTATATGATGTATAACAAAATTTATTCATTTATTTACTTTATTTTTATTTATTTGTCTAACTCATCATCTCATTCATCTCATATTGGGTTCTAAACTGCATCACTGCATGTATTGGTTAAATAGTCCAACCAGAGCAACACTTAAGTCAGTTTATAAAAGAACACTCAATTGATTTCCTTGTGAGATTTTCAAAATACTTAACCACACAAGATTTCAATAGAAAAAAAACACCTTTTATAGGTTTACCAAGAACTATTCTCTCATTCATAAATCTAATAAGCATTGATATTTATCATCAAATTTTATCACTGGTTGGTTTTTTAATGGCAAGTGCATGCTCAGACTCACCTTTCAGCAGGGGCAGAGCCTGGAGTTCCACGTCCTGCGTGTTGCGGTAACGCGACGATCCTTGAGACTTCTTAGTCTTTTTCTTCAGCGACCGCTTCGCGAAAGGGTCAATCCTATCCACAAACGTTCCCGAAGACATTTTGCTAGTATAAAAGTGTCCGATGTGACAAACTGTCGAGAACGATCAATGCAAATCTTGTTTTGATTCGGATAAATTCATGTTCCAGTCCGATGTAGGTATCAAACGCACACTTGGGGCAAAGTCGTAGTAAAATATTAGAGCCTAAACAAACATTCCATCGTCACACATGACGGTAATGGAGTGGTCACACTCAGGCCATTCTTTAATACACAAGAATCCACAACAGTTACGTAATTTTAAACAGTCTTTATCACCGAAACGACACAATAACAAAATAGAATAAGTCCATTCACAAAATTAAGTTTTATTTTCTGAGGCGTGTCACTAATACCAGAAGGCAGAAGTCACTTATACATACAAGCCTCGTGTAATATCAGCCGGTCAGTCGATGACAATATAATTTTCCCACAATAATCGTTGAAATATTCAAAGATTCAGCACTATTAACACGGAAAATTTCAATTTTAATCAAAAATTGTCCTCCTTAAATGTACTACAAATCTAAAACGGCAATGACACAGAGCAATTTTTAACACCAAAAATCTATCACCGTATTCTCGCCATCGCTCACCATCCGTTTCGATTCAGACAGTGAAACAAGACGCATTTTATTATTAGGCACAAGAATATACCGATAGATTTCACTTTCACAAGGAAAATTATATATTTAAGCGACTTTTTCCAGCTAGAACAAACGATCAATTTACAAAAGCTTTACAGCTAAAAGATAATCATCACTAGTTTTGCTGCGAAAACGCCAGCACTCAAAAGTACCTATTTCTGAAAATAGATGGAGATATAAAAATGTTCAGATGGTCAGAAAACAGACTTTTATTATTTTTCTTAAAATAGGATTAACGTAATAAAAGAAGAAGTTGTAATTTAATTATGTATATTTTACACTTTCAATTAAATTAATATTTTCGACAAGAAACAAACAAAAGACATAAAAAGGACTTTTCAAACGGAAATGAGTTTTTCAACTCAACTGCTAATGAATGGTAAATATGGAAGCGTTCATGTAATCTCGGTTGGTTGGTAACGGACTTATGATGCGTCTACACGTTTCAAAAATATTCTTAATTGTTATTTTTAGACCGATTCAAATAAACATCAGTGAGATTTATTGAAAATGAAGAAATTTTTGAATTCTTTATTCAATTCAATTGTTTTAGTCTGTGCTATTCATATAAAAATTCGAGCCGATTAAACGTTGGTTGGACTTTAAAACTTAGGTAGGTACCTACTTGGGTTGGGTAGGTATTGGGTCCGACTTTAATATAACGTTGGGAGCCAAGTGCCAACTGTGATAATTTGTAGGCCGACGATGTGCTTTCGAGTGTTTCGAATACCTAAGTTAAAAGTTCAGCGGCTAGGTGGCTATTATTTAATAGGTACCCTGTGTTAATACGTGGTTAATACCTATGTACTCTGTGGCTCGAACCCAGAGAACCCAGAACTCAAAAATCAAACCTCTGTATTATCTATGCAACCAGTTAAAAAAAATTGCGTTGTGAGAAAGTAGCTTTCTAAAATATTTGGCGTCTTAGCTTTCCAAATATTGGAATAATTTTGTGTATAAAGCCATACAATTATAACTGTGTTTTTACTTTGTTTTTTGTGAGGATCATTGCTTCATAAAGCAATAATGTATTGAACGAAAACTAATTAGAAAGCAACATGGAAGCTCTGACAGTTCCGCCATGAATGCAAAATAAATAGAAATTGAGGAGGTCCAGTATTGAATTTTTGTATACCATTTTGATTAACATTTCCTTAGTACATAATAAATCTTAACAATGATTGTTCCATAAAAGAAAATTGAACATTTAAAGTAGGTTTTTATAGGTATTTATTAGTGTTTGGTTGTCCTCTTCACTAGTTTCCTAATGCTAGCATAGCTATGTGGACGACGCAATGAAGGAAGTTATTCTTTATCATCTTTATTTGAAATCATTTAAAAGGTTTTCATATATTTCTAAATATTAAAAGCATCACATTCTTCCAGCTCTCTTAAAATATCTATGTTGTTTGAGTGATGGCAGTTTTTACCATTAATGCACATACAGCTATAGGTCATAGGTGCTGCTTATTTTCTAGAAATGCAAGTCAGAATATTCTGAACATTTCATTGCACCCCTTTATACTTAATAAACAATAATATAAATAAACAGAAGATTGAAAACTTTGTTAATGTACTAAAATACATCTTTATCATACCAGTCTAAAGCCGTATTATCATTAGTTATTATATTGTTATAGAAGATTCATAGCAACTATTATATATTTTATTAGGTTTACTTACAATCACACTGATACATTAACAAAAATATTTATAGTTGAAGAATCAAATATTTAACAATGTATTGTTTTTTTTTGTAGGAGCTGGAAGTCAATAAAGATAGGCTAGAAACTTCACAATGTTGAGAGGTGGGCGTGGTGGTCGTCACAGTCCAGAGCTGTTCCCCCACACTTTGAAGTGCTCCAACGCCAGTGACACTAGCTCTGCATATAGTGGCAGTGACACCATGACCTCAGTGCACAGTTCTTTAGACATGGACATGGAAGTAGACCTGTCTGGTCTCCTTGAGTCCATAGTTGACTCGGATGAAGAGGAAGATTTGGAGGAAAGCATGGACAGTTTGACTGTCCGTGATGCTGTCCGAGAATGCCTTGAAAAGGATCCAAATGAGAGGACAGATGATGACATTGAAATACTTCTTGAATTCACTCAGCATTTGAAAGCTTTTACTAACATGACTTTATCTGTACGAAGAACCCTTTGTGCGGTCATGGTGTTTGCAGTTGTGGAGAAAGCAGAAACTGTTGTCATGAATGATGGAGAAGAGCATGATTCATGGTCAGTTCTCATAAACGGTCAAGTGGGAATTGAACATCAGAATGGAGAGATTGAATACCTCAATGTTGGTGACAGCTTTGGTATGGCAGAGGCTACTTTGGAGAAACTGTATCACAGAGGTGTAATGACAACCAGATGTGATGATTGCCAATTTGTTTGTGTAACACAAACTGATTATTACCGTATATTACACCAAGGTGAAGAAAACATTAGAAGGCATGAAAATGAAAACGGGGTAGTTGTATTGGTCACTGAATACAGAGGAGCTGCTGGAGAGACAGGGCACCAACAAGGACATGTTGTCATTCGAGGGACCCCGGAGCATTTAATGTTACAGTTGATCGAAGATAATTCTCGGGACTCTACATATGTTGAAGACTTCTTATTAACTCACAGAACCTTTATTGAAAGTCCCTTGGTTGTTGCTAAACAGCTTCTTGCCTGGTTCTCTGAACCCTCTGTGCGTGATAAAGTTACAAGAGTGGTGTTGTTATGGGTCAATAATCATTTTACAGACTTTGAAACTGATCCAAATATGATGGAATTCCTAGAAAATTTTGAATCTGCTCTTGAGTGTGAGAAAATGGAAAGTCAGCTCAGGTTATTGAATATAGCTTGTTCAGCCAAAGCTCGCACTAGAAGTGTTACTCTATCTCGCCCTTCCAGAGATGAACCATTAAACTTTACAATTATAGGAGGATATGAAAGAGGACATGACATCTTCATTTTAAAAGTAGAAAAACACTCGAAGGCTGAAGATGTAGGATTAAAAAGAGGAGATCAAATAATTGAGGTGAATGGTCAATCCTTTCAACATGTCAGTCATGCTAAAGCAATGGATATAATAACAGGTTCCACACACTTAAGCATCACAGTTAAAAGTAATTTATTAGCATTTAAACAAATGCTCCACATGCCTGAAAATTCTCCCAGGCAACGAGGATGCACTAATATGGTCCGTTGGCAAACGGACCCCAGAGCCAGATTGTCCACTGCAGAACTTCTCAGTGACGATCCTATTACTTTAACCCCAGTATTTCAATCTCCTACCAAAAAACCACAGCAAATAAATATGAAAAAAGAGCCACAACGAGGTTTTATGACTTTAGGTCATAAAAAATTTCACAAAGCTTTAATTAAAATGAATATACTCCCAAAAAATACAATTACTGATGGTATTCACAAAGATGATAGTATCATCTCAAATTCAGAAACCCTAAACAAAGCCAACTCCAGTACCTCATTCTACAATTCACATAGTAATCCTGATTTAATTTCTATATGTTATGACGACTACCAGTCCTCAGATTATCCTGAGCATGTGCTCAAAGTGTATAGAGCTGACCAAACCTGCAAGTATTTGTTAGTCCACAAGGAGACCACTGCTCGTGAAGTTGTTATGCTCACTTTACGGGAGTTTGGCATCACAGATCCCAGTTCAAACTTCTCTCTGTGTGAAGTTTCTGTGGCACAAGGTGGTATAATAAAGCAGCACAGATTGCCAGATCAATTGCAAAATCTTGCCGAGCGTATTGGTCTCAGTTCACGCTACTATCTCAAAACCAATGGAATTAGTGAAACTTTAGTACCTGATGAAATGGCACCAGAATTATTGAGAGAAAGTGTTGTACATTTCCTACAACTGAATGCAGTTGAAGTGGCTGTTCAATTAACTCTACAAGATTTTTGTATCTTTCGACAAATTGAAAGCACAGAGTATGTTGATGACCTGTTTGAGTTGAAAAGTAGGTATGGTACACCAATGTTATCACAATTTGCTGGACTTGTGAACAAAGAGATGTTTTGGGTTGTAACTGAAGTGGTCAATGAGCAGAATCTTGTTCGGAGGTCAAAAATAATAAAACAGTTTATAAAAGTTGCCCGTCATTGTAAAGAGTGCAAAAATTTTAACTCAATGTTTGCAATTATCTCTGGTTTAGGACATGGAGCTGTATCCAGGCTCCGCACCACATGGGAAAAATTACCAACAAAATATAATAAACTCTTTTCTGACCTACAAATGCTTATGGATCCATCTCGAAATATGTCTAAATACCGTCAGCTCGTAACAGCTGAACAAGGTAGATCTCCAGTGATTCCATTTTACCCAGTTGTTAGGAAAGATTTAACATTCATCCACCTGGGCAATGATACCAAAGTTGAAGGAATGGTCAATTTTGAAAAATTACGAATGATTGCTAAAGAAGTAAGAACACTAACAAACATGTGCAGTTCACCATACGATCTTCTTACATTATTGGAATTGGGCAAACAGCCTCCATCTAATGCCATGGTAGCCCTTAACCAGCTAACTACTGATGTGCAGCAAGGTCAGGTGACTGTCAAGAGAAGGAAAAAATCTGCCAATGTGCCCAACCACAAGAAAATGTTTGAAGAAGCACAAATGGTTAGACGAGTCAAAGCATATTTGAATAGAATGCACGTTGAAAAGGATGAAGAACGTCTTCATGCATTGTCATTAGAATGTGAGGGGTCCGGCCCTGCACCCATGGTCCCTCGCCGGCGCCACCCTTCGCCTTCTCTATCGACAACCAGTAGTGCATCTTCAGCAAGTGAAAGCAAAAAGAGCTTTGCTGCAAATAAATTTGGCGCGGCATCTCCACAAGCGGTGCGAAAACTACTTGCACTATCTGAGCCCAATAAAACTAGGCCTCATCAACCGAGACCGCCGCCGTCGGGCCCATCACCTTGTTCGCATCGTCGGGACGGTGCAGTCCCGGGCATCTGCTGTTCGCGAGCAGCGCACGAGAGATCCCATTCTGATACCCCTACACCGCTGCCGGTGGATTTGTCAGCCGAAAGTAGCAGTGTGACGTCATTAGTTAACTTGCCATTAAGAAAGACGGGTTCGGCCACGTCGAGTGACAGCGGCCACGGGTCGTGTACGACGGCGAGCTGCGTGCGGCCGGTCCCCCCGCCTCGCATGCCCTACACTCTCGCGGCGCAAGTGGCGCGGCTCGAGCGCCTCAGCCGGGCGCACTCGCACGAAGGTGTTACGCGCCCATACGATTATTACCATGATACGCCGGACGACGAAGACGACGATCAACAAGTTTCTGCAGTTTGAAATTTTAAATACTCTTTAAATAACATCCATTTATATAGATCAGTTTTAATCTCACTCGATGAATAGAAAGCACAAGTTACGTACATAAATTTTTCTTATATATTATTATTATTATTAAAATAAATATCATTGTATGTATTGTATACCCTTATGAATAAGTTTAAAGACTGTATAATTTTAACATTTAATTAAAAACATGTCCTAGTGTTACATAGTGTAAAATTAATTCATCATAAGCCATGCCTCTATTAATTACTATTTTAATAAAATTAATGTGACCCACCATGTTCCAGTAATTATTATCTAGAGATGTTTAATGTTAAGCATTATTTTGGGGATTATTTCATATTCGCCTTTGGTATCTCTACATTCCGTTGTTTGTATATTTTTTATTAATGTCATTATTTATAATATGAAACTTAGACCAAATAATAATTAATGTACCTTTTAATATTTACAACTCAGATTGATTTTTTAAAATATTTGTATGTGGTAGTATTTTTTGGTAGCTTTGAGGACCAATAATGGGTTTGTATGTTATTTCTTATGGTAGCAATTCATAATTTGTTCGTGATATATCACGATTTTAATTAACTATTGTAAATGTAAATAATTAAACGATATAATTAAATAGTTCATAATAATGTTTATTTAAAACTTATAAATATCTCATTCAACAATTTATGTTGTCGTGAATAATTCTGGCATTTGTAGCCAAATAAATATGTAATAAAAATACACTTTCTTTTATTTAATTAACACCACAGATAGAAGGTTGCTATCTAAACTGAGCAAGGTAATCAACTTCAAGTGGATGTAAAACTGGAGCAGGTATGACAAGGCTATGTAAAGGTGCACCTAAATCGCAGTATTGCATTGCTTCTAATGACATTGCTGCAATCTTTTGGTCAGGAGCACCCACTCTTGATAAACCAATTGCCAGACTGTTTGTGCTCATCCCTGTAAATAATAAAACTATAATTATCGCGCCCTGAATGTGTCTACAGTTACACATTTGATGTTGTATACATTGCTTTGCAACTTGATGGTAGTTGTTAATTATTGTGCTTCTCTTAGGGCCGAACGCGTGGTTGCGTCGACGCGAGCAGCCTTGCGGCAACGCAGACAGCTGCTTGACCGATACTGGCCTTCAGCGATTTTGTAGATAGTTTTTATTTCACTGAAAGTGCTCGCCATTCCAGTGTAGATCGGCCCTTGGATCTCCTCATCCCTGATTTGATCTCACAGGGATACTGAGCATAGCTCTCACACTGAGTCTTCTTATGAGTTCCATAGTTAATATAGCTTACACTTGTATTAACCACATAGATTATATAAAAGCATAAAAACACCCCCAATGTCTACGGCTGGACTACGTCCATAAACCTGACATCCTGTTACCCAGTTTTTGCTCCATCATTAGATACACTGCAATCATTATCTATCTGACACCTGCCCATTGAGACTCCTATATTATGAGCCCTAACACCTCTCGCAGATTACTTGATGCTGTAGCATCAGCTCAAGGTTACCATGTTTTGGAAATAAAATTTCAAATCAATTGCATCAGTGAAAGTGTGAAAGACCGTATAAGCAAGTAGGAAATGAGTTGATAATCTCATATATTGAACAGATTTTCATACATTATAGCTTTAAACCATCTCTATCATAAAAACCCGGCATCAAAATCGGACCATTCTTTGAGGAGCTATGAGGGAACAGACAGATCAAACTTGTAACATGTCTCTTTTTGATGAAGTGAAAACACACCTGCATCTGGTTGATTTTCAATTATCTGCACCAATTGTCCGGCTGCTTCTTTGACTGACATGAATTTGGGGTCCATATACTGGCGCACCTTCTTTGTCAATGATTCTTCTGTTGGTTCTTTTACTTTTATATCTAAAATTTAAAATAACCAAACCAAACTTTTGCATTTATAATATTAATAGGATGTACAACAAAATTAGCACCAATATCTGTGTTATCTGTACAGTAACCTTTATACAGTACCTATTTCCTACTGCAGTTTCAGAAAATTGTAATGTGATTTTGATCAATATTTTACTTTAGCATTTCTGTAGCATAGCAGAACACTATTATACAGTGATTATTGTCCAGCAATAGGAAATTAGTGAAATTATGCTATACTGTTTACTGAGTAGGCACATATTTTAAGATCTATTCTGCCTGCTACATTGATAATACTGCTTTTTTATTACAAAAGTGGTTGTATACCTAAAAGACAAAGAGTATGCAAGTTTCTAGAGTAATTTCCCACAATTTTTTGAAAGAAACTATCTGGTTTCCAAGTGTCTGTCCAGTAAGGAATTGAAACAGTTTCACCAAAGTTGTAGAGCTGCAAGCCAGAACAACTCACTGCATTCATTATTGATGCATTGTGAACAATCTGAAATTTAAATATGGGAAATTTATTATAACATCAAAAGAAATTCTTTTTACTTTTATTGGGAAATAATGGTTCTTTAGCCTTGTGGAGAACAAGCACTAAGTACTATTAAGAATGAGTTCCCAAAATTGAATGACAACCAATTTTTTTTTATGTTTAATAGGACACTGTTCTTCTAGTACTTTATTTGTTTGGTTTGGAATGAGCAGGAAACAAGGAATCAGACAATTATAGTAATCGTCTATTAATTATCTGTATTATAGTAATAATCTATTACTTTGTTTCTTGTGGACCTAGTCTGTGATTCCGTCACTTGGCTCACTACTACTGTACAAATAATACTAGAAGTACGAACTAGTATAGTTGTAGTTTTTTGAATATACTAGTATGGAGAGCTATCACTACTAGGCTATCACTGACTCAGGGTATAATATAGCAATTGATCAATCTTGTAGAATTATATACATTTCAACTTTACTTGTGTTTTAACTCCAAAGTCCTTTGCACGAAGCAACATATCAGTATGTGTTGTTGCTCCTAAGGGATCCCCAACTACTAAAAGAGCTATATCTTTATGTTTTGCCTCTTTTAAGATAACGTCTATATTACTTTCACATAGCTCTCTATCAGCTATTGTCAATGGCCTCCCATAAAATTCTTCCTGCAAAGAACATAATAATATTGTCGATTAGAAAAGAATTTTAAAAACCAATCTTTAAAAGTATGTTGTCTTTTAGGTTTATGTAAACTAGTGTAAGTAACATATGTATTGTAAATACCTCTTATTTTTTCTGAGCTTACCAAAGTATCTTTTCCTACAGTTAATACAGAAGTATAACCTTCCAATAAAACTTTGTCACATTGTTTTATTATTTCCAACCCTTTTACAGTAATATCTTTGGCATCGCCTAGACCAAGGCCTATTAAATAAAACATAGTACGAATAAGAATAATAGAAAGAAAATATTTTGTTTAGTCTAAGTTATTATCAAATAACAGGAAAGAATTTTTTAAATTCGCCACGATTCGTGGTCTCTGGCCACGATCAAAACAAAAACCATCGACAATAAAAACACTGTCAAACTGTGCTGTCAGTGTCAGGTGTCATTGAGCAGAGAGCATAGATCAAATAAAAACTAAAAACTGAGCTCATAGAAGTAGGTAGTACCTACTGAAGCTTGGGCGACATGGCGACATTATCATTTTAGAGAATCGCATAGCAATTATTAATCGAATAAACACAAACAGTGATGTTTTTTTTCACTCATACGTTACGTGATGATTATGAAACAAAAATTGGATAAAATATAGGTAATTTAGTTGGGTCATCAATAAAATTAAAAACTTAGGTAGGTACCTATTTGTGATCTCTCGGTAGAGAGCAGTAGAGAGTAGGTAGTACCTACCTATATATCGAAGTGATTATTTATTCTCTATAGTAATAATAGTAATCTGTGTTTGTGATGGTTTGTCATTTGTGATTTAAAAAAAAAATTGAAAAAAATGGTTCGTTGTCTTCCGAATTCCTCTATTTTGTGTAAATAAATAATTTAAACTAGGTATATTTACAATTTTGATATCATTAATAGATAGGTAACCTAATTTAATGTTATTGATGAAAGCAATAGTATATTTAGCTGGAGTGTAACAAAACTAAAAATGATCTCGAGAAAAGGCCAGAAAGCTATCAATGAAGGGGTTGTGGGTAAATATGTAAAAAAAGACACACCACCGGATTTGCCAAGTAAGTTCTTAATTAAACATTAAGTGAATAACATTAAAAATGTCCTTTTAACGCAGATACTGTAAACCACAATAGTTACCTATTTGATCCATTATAACTTCGAAACAACTGGTACATTCATTTACGTTTCATTGTTATCGTTTCAGTAATAAATGTTTGGACGACAGGAAACAATAGGAGGCCACGTAGTCAGCCGTTTGGTTCTAGCGAAGGGGCCAGTCAAAGCATGGAGAACAAGTTTGGCAAATCACAAACAATGAGTGGGCATGCTGGGAAGTACACACCTAGTGAATCTGTACCTAATTTGGCTCACAGGTAATCATATTAGTGGTTCATTACAAACTAAGACAAAGGTGGTAGATTTATTTGATGATTCAAAAGCACTCTGTAAAAGTTTATTTGAATAAAAATTATTCTATTCTATTCTAGATAAGCTGTGCACGTCCTATAAGTTTGTTTTATTTTTTTAGCATTATAAACTTTTATATTAATTTTTAGGTTTGCAAGCTTGTCTACTGGGACTGAAATAGCCACTACATCAAGCAACTTTAATTCTCAGTTTCAATTGGATGCTAATTTGGTAAATTAAATAGCTACACCATAGTGTATTTGATAAACTCAACTATTATCTAATATTAAGCATTATTTCAGGCCTCACATTCAACATTAAATGAAATTGATGATTCATTCAGTAGACAAACAAGTCATAGATACTACAGACAATTACAGCCTGAGGATCCTATTTATCAAAATCAACAACAGGTAGCGTATCCTTACTATAATATTATAAATGTGAAAGTATACTTTTTTGTACATTTGTTCTTCAATCACACAGCAACAGGACAGGATTGACATGATTTTTTTGCATGGATATACTTCAGGACCTGAAGAGTGACATAAGCTACTTTTTATCCCAGACAATAAAAGAGTTCCTGCTATATTATAAAAACTAAATCCACACCATCTAGTTATTTTATTAATAATAATTTGTATTTGTGTTGGATTTAATTTATTTCTTAGCAGTATCTAATTAGATTATAAGATTTACAATATGTGATATCAAATAAGGGCAAGCATGAAATTATAAAGGTTGTTTTCCTGCCGTAGAACAATTATCCTGTTGTAAAATTGTAGCATAAATTCACTTCCCAGGTGGCTTTCAGGTGTGCCACAGAGAAAAAATACTCTATTTCCATTTCATTTCTCGAAAGTGTGAGAAACACTAGTAATTCACTAGACAATAATATTATAACATATTAAAGCAGTGTTTTTTGATACTAATATAGTTTTTTAAAAATCGATCATACTACCAAGAAAACTTACCACCAATTGGTGATAGTCACTGGATTAAGTGCTTGCACAGCTGCATCAACAAGAAGAAAAAGCATTGTATATTTTTATATATTTGTGACTTATCATAAGAGCTACAAGTTAGCCTATATGAAATAAATAATTTTTTTATTTTTTTTTTATAGTAATAAAATATATAGATACCATAAACATATATTTTTTGTTTATAGGTGCAGCAACAAAAGCAACAACAATATAGTTCTCGTGAGTCAAGTATGCCTCGGATATCTTCCAACTTGAGCCTGACCCCTAGACTCCATCCACCGTCTCCACACTCTATCAGACTGCATTGTACTGATTGTAAGATGTTGTATACTTTTATCATTAACTAGCTTGAGATGAGATAGTCTAATGAGGAGACTGCAGTCTCCTATTTTGGAATTGATCAGGGGCACGTACCTTTAACTTTTTGTAACCAATAAGATATCACCTGCTTTAACAGTGAAGGAAAACATTGTTTGAAAACCTGCGTTCCTCTGAGAGTTCTTCATAATGTTTTTAAAAGACCAACATCGTGGATAGCAGATCTGCGTGCGGTGATGAGCCATTGATGAGTTTCTGATGATGATGATTAACTAACTGATGCCAGCGACCTTGTCTGCGTGGATTTAGTCTTTAAAACCTCATTCATACTTTGGTTTACTGAGAAAAAAGTAGCCTCTGTCACTCTCCAGGTTCTTGAACCATATCCATGCAAACACATGTCAATCCATAGCTCTTTTGCAGCATAATTGAAGGACAAACGCACTTTCGCATTTATATGAGATATTAGTAAGATTTGTCTGGTGGGAGGCTTTAGCCGTGGCTAGTTACCACCTTCCGGCACGATGGCGTGTAGAAACCAATTAGATTATATGGGTATAATCTACACTGTCATACCCTTTCCAAGTTAGTCCGCTACCATCTTAGACGGCATTGTCACTTACCATCAGGTGAGATCACAGTTAAAGAGTATCTTGTCAATGAATAAAAAAAATATATATATTTTAAATTCTGTTTTTTATGGTGGTAATTTCATTGTATGACTTGAATTTCAACATCATGATTGGATATAATTGTGTCATTTCAGCGTTTACAACGGCCAGTCAGTCTTCCCCAATATACTCAAACTATGTGAATACACCTGCCCTCCCATATCATAGCAAAGGCCATGGTGGCAACATTATATCATCTAGTCAAGGTAATGTAGTAGTTCTTTATCTCTAAACTTTTGTATCTTGTTGTATCTATTATTGTATTAAAAAAAACTAGTGTTTAGTTTTTTTTTGTAATGTGTTTTTTTAGTTATCCTTCATGGAGCATTTTCCCTATTATTAATTTCAATATTTAGAGTTGTAAGATAACTTGTCGATATGACTCTATGGTGTTAACCTACATATCTGTAATTAGTTGGTCAGTTTAACTAAGTATTTATTTATACTAAGATGTATAGTAGTAAGTAAATATTAATGTATACTAAATATAATGTGTTATTAATTAATTTGTGTTAGTAATTGTGTGTGTACTTTTTATTTATTTATTTGGTAAGCCAAATAAATATATAAAAAGTACAGTAGTTAATAATTGTGTTATTAATTAATGTGTGTTAATATCATTTGTCATTTTATAGGGTCTGACGAGTGTGAGTTGCCGCTGCCGCCTGGGTGGTCGGCTGACCGCACGCTGCGCGGCCGGCGCTACTACATGGACCACAACACGCAGACCACGCACTGGACGCACCCGCTGGAGAGCGTGCCGCGACCCTGGCACCGCGTGTCTACTCCCCACCACGGTGTTTATTACTTCAAGTGAGTGTTAGTGCGAGTTACCGCTGCGGCCCGGCTGGTCAGCCGGCGCTACTACATGGATCAAAACACACAGACCACACACTGAACGTACCTACTGGAGAGCGTGTCGCGCCACGTGTATACTCCCCGCTACGGTGTTTACTTCAAGTGAGTGTCAGTGCGAGTTACCGCTGCGGCTACTACATGAATCACAACATGCAGACCACTTACTGGAGAGCGGACCGCGCAACGTGTCTACTGCCCGCCACGGTGTCTATTACTTCAAATAAGTGTCAGTGCGAGTGCAGGCTTGGTCACCTGATGTTAAGTGATTACCGCTGTCCATGAACATTTGAAATCCAGGTGGTAAAGGTCATATTCCTTTCGGTGACTGCTGTAGAAGACGCAGGTTAGAATAAGGTCAAACATTTATCGAGTGCAAAAATGCATTTTAACCAATCAGAGGGGCTTACCGCCATCACAATGTATTTGAATAGACTACGTACACGTACGTATGTACTGTACGTAAACCAATAATGTAATCTTACCCGATGGTAAGTAACAATGCAGTCTAAAATGGTAGCGGGCTAACTTTGAAGAGGTATGGCAATGTACATTCAAACTATACCCCCTAATCGGTTTCTACTCGTCATCGTGTCGGAACGCTAAATCACTTGGCGGCACGTCTTTGACGGTAGGGTGGTAACTAGCCAACTAGCCATGGCTAAAACTACCACCAGAACATATTATGTGGCAGCAATTTCATGATTGGAAGGTGCACTACTTGCTGTAATTGACTATACTTTTTTTCAGTGAAATCACACATCAGACAACATACGCGCATCCATGTTTGGTGGGAGGCTGTTACTTAGTCAGCCCACTTGTACCAACTTTGGTTCCCCCTTACCTGTTAGAAGAAATACCACATTGGCTCATTGTTTACTCCAAAGGTAAGTATCAGAAGATAAGCTGAATCTTTTAATATTTTATGTTTAATGGCAATTTTAATGGTATAGATAAACTATATATTATTCACTTAATTGATAAGAGACTAGAACGCCACTCGAAGTTATAGTACGTTTATCTCACGACGTTACGGGTGCTTTACTTGTGGTTACGTCGTGTACATGCACATTACGTAGTGTGCGTGCCTATCAGGAGTCTAGGTGGGAGTGGTTAGGGACGACAACCTCTCGCTCTTACTTTTACAGATACGACACGCACACAGCCATGGGCCACGTGCCCTCGTGAATTGAAAGAACTATACATCCAAATAGAAAAGTTAGTTATATAAAACAAGAAACAAATTGTGAATGTATGTTTTCAGCCGATCAAGAACTGGACCACAAGTTGCAGTGGAACATGTTCCGCCTGAGCGAACTGGATTGTTACTCCGACATGTTGACGCGTCTCTACAAGCAGGAGCTGCAGCTCATTGTGATGAAATATGAACAATATAGGTAAACATTCTCACAACAGTCTGTATACTAGCTGGTACCTGCAACTTCGTCTCGAGTATTTAGTTTTTAAAATCCCGCAGAAACTCTTCGATTTTTGAAAAAAGCCTGTCTGTCACTCTCCTGCAGGGCTAACATGGCGCCATGAGAAAATTTTGTCTACACGTAAATAAATATTAATAATTTGTTCCATGTGATGTGTACTACTGTTTGGTAAAGTTTAAGAAGATTTGACTGTACCAACTGATGTAGCTTGATAGATGCCTGAATGACACCAATATTTTATTAGACTACTACTTGATGCACGCGGCTTCGCTCGCGTGGATTTAGTTTTTAGAAATCCCGCTGAATTTCTTTGATTTTCCGAGATAAAAGATAGTCTATGTCACTCCCGGTCCCCACTATCCTCATGCGAAAAATTAAGTTGATCTGTTGCCTTGTCGCGGCGTGATTGAAGGACAAACCAATAAACAAACTCACTATCGCATTTATAATATTAGTAAGGATGTTTGATAATAGGTATTAAAAATAACCGAAAAATGCAAAGTTATAATGGTTTTATTTATTTGCAGGTCCGCTCTTTTACAAGAACTGGAGAGACGTAGACACAATAAGTCATGCCACGCACATTCAAATTACTAGGCTAACATAATGATGCCTTATTGAGCTGTGATTTATTATGTAAGGAAAAATACTACATATTATTATACATAAGGAATTACACACAGGTGTTATAGTTCCTCATAATTTAAAGTGCCTTAAAGTATGACAGCACAGGTGGTAAATACAAGCAGAATTAACCTTGCACTAGATTTGTATTATATGAGTACACACAGTGGCATGCACAGGATGTACAACAGGGTAGGCAGATGATATAAAGTTGAAAAAATCTCCAGTACAAGTTATAAAGAACTTAATGGTAGGCATTGTACACATTATAAAAAACCTATCCTTAAGTTTTTATAACTTACTCCCACCCGCTTAATGCCTACCCTGTATGCACGCCACTGAGTACATACCATGATAAATATTTTATAGAGAACTACCAATGGGGCCACAGTCCTTGCGACGCGTTCGAAGTGGCGACAGTTTCCACAAAAAATATATTGTGGTAGATACATAAGTATATCATACTTATGTTGGTTAACCATGAAAGTCAAAATATGTACTTTAAACTTGTACTATAACCTTAGTCACCACAGTGTGCAGTCTTATTGGTACAATTCTGCTTTTATTTGACAGCTCCGCATAATGTAATAAACAAATAAATATATTTTTGACATTGGCCATTAAATTTTTTTATCATTTTATTATTTATACATTTACAAAGCTTGAATTGAAATTGTGGACAATTTTGATTTGAGCACCAATTACATAATTTAAAAGAAAATTATTGTAAGGTATGTGATATTCATTTTTTCATATATTTTATCACTTGCTTTTGTACCTATTGCGAAATTGATACAAATGGGTGATGTCCATGTCACTAAAAGATTACATGTTGGAGTTATGCTTAGCATATAATTTGTTTTATAATAATTCTTTACTATTTATAAATTACATCACAAAGTAAAATAAACTATTGACTAAGTTCTTGTTGTTTAGTTTCATTTTGTTCAGTTCTTACTTCTTCTCCATCAACTATATCATATTCATCTACCTTAGTGAAGCCAGATATCCTTACAATTTTTGCATTTTTAATTCCTAATGTATTAGCCCAGGCTCGTCCTGTAAGCAATAGAATAATAATTAGTAACTTCTTGTATCAAATGGAGACCCATTCAATATAGATATATTCAGTAAAGATTTGGCATGGTGGTTCTAGACGCATAAAATATTATAAAAACCTGCTAAGCGCAAGTCATCTGAACAGGAAGGGTTATTAGGGATTATACAATACAGCCACTAACGGACAGCGGAAGCTTAGTAATAGAGTTGGTTACCTTTCGAGGATGGAACCCTAAAAATCAATTATTTTCTGACCAAATTCAATATGTGGATTTATTAGTCTCAGGCTAGCAGTTATGTTAGTTGAATACTTATCTTATTAGCTTTACTTGTTTAGTATTAATGATACATTACATATCCTATTATTAGGACATGCTTTGTAATAATTATAAAATAGGTATTATCTAGTTAGTTAATAAATACCTGGTGACATGGAGTGTTCTTCATCAGACTTTAAACCATAATAATGCGCCCAATCTGCTTTTCCTTGGTATATACTATACGCTAAAATTCCAAAAGCGTTCCATGCTAAAACTGCGTACGCTATGCTCAATCGTCGTTTCCACAAAACGGCAACATCGCCTGGAATTGGTTTAGTTTTACGCCGTATGTATTTATGCCACCATCTAGAAATCATTTCGTTTTTTACAAGTAAAATTATATAACTTCGTTGTTTACCAAAACATAACCTAAAAATCTTATAATAAGTATTTTGTTGTCATTTGTCTGTGACCTGCCAGGCGCCGGCGGGCTATTCACAGGGGCCACTGACCTCTATCTTTAATCTATGAATAACACTGGACTTGCTGCTGTGGTTTCTTTTTTTTGGACCTACATGACGCCATCTTGGCGTTGTAGTGGTTGTAAGTCTGTGGTTGTAACAAGGCCACGCTAAGGCCGTTATCTTAAAATAGGTATCATTCCGCTCGATTCGGCTGCCCAAGTTTTCATGATCTTTGCTGCTGTTCGATTTATTTTACCTCTTTATAAATAAAGGGGTAAAATAAATTGGCTTTATAAGGAGGATCACAAAGCTTTTTATCGCGTCCAATCCTTTCAGTACGAAAGCGCACATTGTGAAATTTTTCCCAAAATCGGACATCCCTTTTTTATGATACTAATCGAAACTTTAACCTTTTTTTAATGCTAGAGTAGAACACCCAGAAGTTAATTCTGTTTAGAACCGGAGTTATAATTTTTTAAAATTTTTTTTATGGTTACCAGAAAAAAACTAAGAAATGCTGTAACTTTCTACGTAACGAAAGTTTTCAAGTTTCAATTATAGCATGCTATAAAATCAATTAAGTGCTATTTTTGGAAACATATAATTAATTTCTAAGTGAACAATAAAGGAAGATATGCTTTTTTAAAACTAATTTTGAAATTAATTTTTTTCTCATCTTTGTACAGATATTAGCATCTAATTTTCACATATTGTATTTATTAGTGCTATGTTAACTCGCCTGTATAATATCAGATACGTAACACTTAGGACCTCGGAGTAATATTTTTTTTTAGAAAATTCTGTATTTTCAGAAAAAGGCGAAATAAAAGAATTGTATATGATATTTATACAATTATTTACAGGGCAAAGTGGCATTATATACAGGGCATTTTATAAGCTAAACAAAATAATTTTAGTATTAATAATAAAGTAATTATTCTTAATTTTGTGATTTTTACATTTTTTTTTTCTCATAAACCATTTACGATTAGCAGTAGATATCTATCTGAAAACATACCTCGTAACTGTATTGTTACTAGTAAAAAAAATCACACAGAAATCTATGAGGACATTGGAGATATGAGATTTTACAATTTCTATGATATTAGGGTTGTCACAAAGATCTTAATTACAAATGTACGAGAGAAAATTCTAAAAAAGTGGCTGAAAGAAAGAATTTTTATCCGACTGTAAAAACGGAGGGTTATGTTTTTCAGGGATTATTATTGAGTTGCATAAAATGAAATTTTTAAAATTCAATAACTCCGAGGTCCTAAGTGTTACGTATCTGATATTATACAGGCGGGTTAACATAACACTAATAAATACAATATGTGAAAATTAGATGCTAATATCTATACCAAGATGAGAAAAAAATTAATTTCAAAATTAGTTTTAAAAAAGCATATCTTCCTTTATTGTTCACTTAGAAATTAATTATATGTTTCCAAAAATAGCACTTAATTGATTTTATAGCATGCTATAATTGAAACTTGAAAACTTTCGTTACGTAGAAAGTTACAGCATTTCTTAGTTTTTTTCTGGTAACCATAAAAAAATTTTTAAAAAATTATAACTCCGGTTCTAAACAGAATTAACTTCTGGGTGTTCTACTCTAGCATTAAAAAAAGCTTAAAGTTTCGATTAGTATCATAAAAAAGGGATGTCCGATTTTGGGAAAAATTTCACAATGTGAAGCGTGATAAAAAAACTTTGGGAACCGCTGCTTTACCGCGTTCGCGATCATAGAAAGAGAATAGAAATGACACCTTTGTAGCAGGGCAGCAAGTGTTTGATGATCATCAGCTCATTTTCCTACTTAATTAAAGTGTTTTACACACTTTCACTGCACTGGTGCGATTGATTGGGGTGTATTGTTACTTCGGATTATTTCCAAGGCACGGTTACCTTGAACTGATGCTGCAGCATCATGTAGTCTGTTGGTACCCAACTCCTCAACAACTTATAGCAAATACCTATAGCGTGTTTGGGCTCATTAGAATGATCTCAATGAGTAGGTGTTAAATAAATGATAATAATCGAGGTTCGAAAAGGATTTGATGATGGAGCGGAAAATTGGATAATAGGATATCAGGATTAATATCGTACACACAAACATTCGTACATACTGCTACAGATTTTCGGGACGGGGGTTAACCAAATATGCTCTCGGTAGAGAGTAGTAGGTATATTCTTGTGGTATATTCCTTGCAAATTATGTGAGTATGACAACATGACAACTTTGTCAGCTTTGATTTTTCAAGCTTTACTTATAATATCTGTTATGAACTTTATAAATAATACCTACATAAACCTTGGTTTTGATCTATTTGATCACAGATTAGAGACTAACTAATCTGTGTATTTGATATTCAAGACAGCGAACATACAGCGAAGAGATTAAAAATTATTTATTGAAAAAGCTACATAGTTTATTCTACTATTTATTTTACATTATAAAAGTAGAAATCATACCTACCTACTTATTAGAAATAAGTGCTTTGCATAAAATAGGTAGGTGTAGGTACCTACCTACGGATAAAGGTGATGTTTTTAGAAGCATTCCGACAGTCCTCAAAATGTATTTCCCGGTCAATGTAAGTTGAAGTTAATTTCTACTAACCTTCCGATTGTTAGCGAAATATTGAAATAGTGAAGATATACAACTTTACTGTCGGTATTGAAGGTAGTTTGATAAGACTAGTTGTAGGTAGTTTGACTTTGTTGACGTCGTAGCGTCCGTCTGGCGCCGCGCGCCGTTAGTATAAATACAGCGCTTTGGACGTTATTAATTCAGTCTCTTCCAGAGACTCAAACGGCTATTGGATGCTCCCGCGTCTAGGTCGTGGTATTTGATTAAGGGATTGTGATAGCAATCGCGCCCTAATCGAATAAATATTACCCGTAGGTTTAGATGAGTGTAATTGATTAAATAATACTTAGATATGTTTGATAGTTACCCTCACGTTCAGATGGTGGTTTGTCTGACGTGTTGTGGTTAAATAGATTAGATGTGAGGACAGGGGCCGTTATAGGGGCGGTTGGAGACGGCTTTAGGTAGGGTTTCAACGTTTTTCTTTGAGTTGATATCAGAAGTGGTATGAACACGTTCACAGTTCAATTATTATTGCCCACATTAAATTTTTGTCAGTTTAAAATCAGTCAAATTAAAACGTGAAATTGCTTATTTGGATCGTTAGATAAGGTCAGGTTAGACCGAGCAGTGATAAAAAAAGGGTTGATGAGGAATATTGCATCATGGACATTAACATCTTATGTTGCACAGTTTACGTAATGAATAAATGAATTTGAATGAAGAACGTCACATTGGATTGCGAGCGCCTGAGCTTAAGAACGAACTTGGAACACTTAAGTGAGCGAAATGTTCTTTAAGTGCAAGTGGTTTTCAATAATGACACATCTGTCTCCTAAGTTTGGCGAGTTCCCTTGGGTGGGATGGTCATGTTGAATGAGCTCCAGGGTCGCATGATGGACATTCTTCACCAACTTGGTACAGTTAAGGAGGGGTAATGTTAAGAAGTGCAAGTGGCTAGTTCCCTTGAGTGGTATGGTCATGTTCATTGAGCTTCAAGGTCGCATGATGTAATATTCCGATGAGTGTAGAATGATTTATGAGACTCGTGGGGTGCCCGGGGCGGTCACCATGCAGGACGGCCGTGTTAGCGAAATATTGAAATAGTGAAGATATACAACTTTACTGTCGGTATTGAAGGTAGTTTGATAAGACTAGTTGTAGGTAGTTTGACTTTGTTGACGTCGTAGCGTCCGTCTGGCGCCGCGCGCCGTTAGTATAAATACAGCGCTTTGGACGTTATTAATTCAGTCTCTTCCAGAGACTCAAACGGCTATTGGATGCTCCCGCGTCTAGGTCGTGGTATTTGATTAAGGGATTGTGATAGCAATCGCGCCCTAATCGAATAAATATTACCCGTAGGTTTAGATGAGTGTAATTGATTAAATAATACTTAGATATGTTTGATAGTTACCCTCACGTTCAGATGGTGGTTTGTCTGACGTGTTGTGGTTAAATAGATTAGATGTGAGGACAGGGGCCGTTATAGGGGCGGTTGGAGACGGCTTTAGGTAGGGTTTCAACGTTTTTCTTTGAGTTGATACGATTGCGAAAGAATGGAGAATGCACAGTTGGTCATATAGTCATCTTATCCAGTTTAGGAACTCAGAGATAGGTCTCTGGCCATAACTACGGTTAACATTATTATCATCTCAAGGTAGACTCTGAGTCAAGACATAAGAGCTTTAAAACAAAAAAAAAAAATCACACCGGATAACTAACTACGCCTTATCAAGCAGTGATAGTCTAGTGGTTAGGATTGTGGAATGTTGTCTCCTATAGATTCGATCCCGGGGGTGTTCCTCTGACCTTTGACTATGTGCGTTTAAGCACGCCTGAGTTTTCCATAATGTTCTCAAAGGGGTCTGCCAATTCGCAAATTCTCATTGGGTCAGCGTAGTGGTCTATGACCATCGATGTATATGGCCTATAGACTATAAACCCTTCTCTGAGAGGAGACCTGCGCTCAGTCGTGAGCCTTTGATGGTTTGTTGAGTTTGAAATTGGTTGGTTGAGGTTTAACTGGTTAAGGTTTGTCCGCTTAGGTAATTAACCAAAATTGCCAACCTATTTCAACCGGTTCCTCTTTTGAGGCACGTGACTGTACGTGTCGCTCATTCTACATTCTACAGCTATAATGGCTATGGGTTAGTTGTCGTACATAGCTACTAACTTTTGCTCGCAATTTCGTCTGCGTACCTTTTATCCTTGTTAGACTTCGAGTATTAATTGTTAGGTATAATATTTTTATGGAATAGTAGTACCTGCACTAATACAAATTATAATTAAGTAGGTAGGTATGCAAGTGTCGCGTAATTTAGTCTATTCAAATGGCATTCAAGGTCAGTTATATCAATAAAAACAATATTATAGTATAGGTACCTATATATTATATCTACCTCAGATCAGATTTCATCTGATCGAAAAACAAATAAAAGTTATCTACTCAAACCGTTTTTCGTCAATGCCATGCACTTTGTTTTCGTGACCAAGGCCGTATAAATTGGCAGAAGGTCAACTCTAGGAATACTTATGTAGTACCTTCACGTTATAGCTATAGCATTTCTGGTTAACAATAACCCGTACCGGGTGGAGACAGACACCATACAATACTCGTACACACTTATGTGATTTTTCGTAGTTATTTTTCATTATTCCTTCCAAACGGAAAATGCCCAAATGGGCAACATCGGAGTTGTGCTGAAATCAGCTCACCTCCAACTTAAGAGAAAATTACTTCCGCTATTCTTGAAGAATAACGGAAGTACTTAAATTAATTAGCGGGGTAAATGATAGATCGACAATATTACGAGTATAATAAACTCCCTAATGTTAACTGTTAGTGCAGAGTGAAAACTGTGTGTCGAATCTCTAAAAATGATTGCACCAGTGTAACGATCGTAATGACCTCTGATTGGCTGAATTTATGGCGTTCGTGCTGCATTAATGCAGCACGAACGCCATAAATTCGCCATAAAGCAGTTCTCAGTCCTCACTCCTTGCGCTATTACCGTACCCATTCCCAACACAAGCTTTCGGCTTACTTGGTGGGGATAGACAATGGCTAATATTTCTTTAAAAAAAAAAAAGATACCCTCCTCCTTTTTGGAAGTCGGTTAAAAATAAGTAGATAGGTACATATATAAAAAAAAAATAGTCCTATGAAAGCAGGTGATAAAACTAAACCAAGCTAACCCAGGTATCCAAGGGGAAAGTGAATGCATAGGGTAGAAAAAATTGTTAATATTCGCACTGGTGTGACCATGAGTCCGCGATCAGAATATCTCTAGAAAAAAAAATGTAGTTTCTAATATGTGTACGTTCAGTTCTGCTTTACGAAAAGCATCAAAGCCCAAGACGCAAACCTTGACGAAGGTCGAGTCTTCATTCTTTTGTTTACATTCCTTTGGTTAACTCCTGCTGTATTTTCAAATTTACGAGTATTTTAAGTAAACCAGTTAAATGGGTAAATCGGGTAAAAAGTGCGTTGCTATTTTCACTATCGGTGCTTTATTATTATGTGTATTCAATACAAAACAAATATTTAACAAAAAACAAATTCAATACTTACTAAACTTTGTTGCACTTTCCCATATCTCAGTAAATTCTTTTAAACTTTTTAAGGTTGTCTGGAGGATATCGCTTAAAGCGATAAGACCACCTTTGCGCACAGTAATTAACTATAAGATTCAGTAAATTGTAAACAAATAATCTCTTGTGTGTAGTAATAGAGAATATTCTACAAATTCTATTTCACTTGATTTACAGAAATAAATCAGATCGTATTAATGCGCTAAGAAAACAATACGACGCTTTTCTTGACGAAGACAAAAAGCGTAAAGAGAGAAATGATTTCATTTTGGGTCGCCTTGAAAAGATGCGCTTATATTCCCCCGCCGTGGTACCAGTTCACCATTCCTTGGTAAGGTAACATGAAATCCGATAGTATTTATTATTGCATAGCAATTAGCAGTGTTAATCAATGTTAATTACATTTTAGGCAAATCCACAAGTATATAAATATCAATTTATACCCCAAGAGCGACCAGAATACTTAAAAAGAATACGGTTCGACGACAGTCCAGTATTGGGCTCAAGACAAACAACCGTTTTACCAGATTGTGTATTAAAAGAAGAACAAAGAATACTGCAAGAAATAAGCAAAAATTACATACTTATTCCAAAACTTCGGCCTATGAATGGAAATAGTGTAAGTTATTATAATCCATCAAGTGTAAGTGATGATGGTGATTGGAGAAATAAATATAATATTTTAAATGAGCTTAAGAAAATTGAAAAAGAAGAACCATCAGAGATTTCAAAAGATACAGTACACGATACTTTTAATAATGGAGAAAATAATGACCCTGAATCGATTATAGGTGCTCCAACAAACATAAGAGAGCAGAATAACAGTATTAACCGTAATTCGCAGCTAAATAACGATGAAGTATCAGCCACTGAATTCCAATCAAATACTGGCAAAACTGGTGTAACACAAGGTCTAGATTTGCAATCAAGCAATACACCTTTGTTAAAAAAGCAAGACTTAACTCCTAACACATTAAAGAACTTTAATTCCGATAATGAAGTCGTTTCACAGGGATTGCATTCTATAAACCAAGAAAATTTATTTGATGTAAATCAGGTCAGCAATGAATTGTATTCTGACAGCAAAGAAAATTTAAATTACAATCAAGTTCAAGATAATAAACAAAACGAAACAGAAGTTACAGACAATATCGTACCAACCAAGAAAGATCAAGTATGTGTGAATGTAAAAAATGCATCAGTTACTGAAAATAATACAGTTGAGCTACAAAAAGCCAATGTTGTCGATAGAAATGTTAAGGTTCCGCTAACTGAGAATGAAAATATTAATCAGAGTTTTAAAACAGACGAAATAATCGCACATTCTGTGGAAAATATCGGTCAAAGTGAGCAAGTTTTAGAAAATATCCAGCAACAGGAATATGAACCCAACAACGAAACAGCCCTTGTGAAGGACAATATTATTCCCTCACAAATAGATGAATTTGAAGCTGAACAAAAAGAAATGTTTTATTCGGAAGAAACTGGATACGATCAAAATGTGGATACTATGGGATATAATACACAAAATGCAGAGTACACAAATGAAGAATATCCTTATTATAATGAATCTCAACAAGAACAGCCTTACTATGCAGAAGTCAATGAACATGAAGAGTCGACGGAACGTTATGATCCTAATTATGAACAACAATATGTTGAAAATTATGAAGGAAATGTCGATGCTGCTCTTTATGACAACCAGCAATATGCAGTGGATGGTTATGAGAATCAGCAAGAGGCGGCGAATGTAAATTATGAACAACAGCCTGATCAGCAAGGAATGAGTAATGTAAATTATGAGCAACAGTCAGATCAGCCAGAAGCGACTGTGAATTATGAACAACAACCACTTCAATATGAGTATGAACAGTCTGAACATGTTGATAATCTTAATCAAAGTCACACTGAAGATATGCATACTTATGACAATCAAGCAAGTGAACATGTTAACTATGAAACTCAACAATATGATGAAGTGGGAGAGGTTGGGCCTCCTACAATTCCAGACCAAACTGTATATGAAAATCAACAGGATTATGTACAAATGGATAACGATCAAGAAACAATACAGAACTTGGAACAACAACTTGACAATGAAGAAGGTTATAATACAGAAACTCTAAATACAGATCTGAATGTATCTACTGCAGAAGTAGAAAATATTAATGAGACAGAATCAAATATCAAAGTACCTTAAATATGTAGTACTTACTAAAAAAATAGTTAAATTCTAATATCGCTGTTATAGTAAATAGTTGTTCAACTCTATAATAATTTTAGTACCATCAAACAAAAATAAAATTTATATCTCTAATTTTTTATTTCATTTTTTTGGTGCAAAAACAATACATGTCTATCTAAAAGATTAATTACCAATATTGTTTACTATTTAGGTAATGGCAGGTTTTCTAAGACAGGAGCTTGTTCAGGAACTAGGGCTTCCTTGGGTTCCTTCCAGTGAAATGGCACCCACGGCAGCCTCTCTAGGCCTGTTGCCCAGTGATGGATTCTACATCTTACATTTACTTCTTCTTTATTATTAATCTGAAACAAATTACATGCTATTTGTTTCTAAATGTAACATTGGAGAATCCAAAACACCATCTGCCAATTTGAAGATGTGTTGGATGTTTATGTAATTTTAAATCACTATTTTGTGTAGCATTTAAACTACACATTTATATATTCCTGTAATAACATTTTACGTATTTTATAATAATTTGTTTGTGCAACCATAACAAAATACCAAAGGAACAATCGATACAAAACTTTCGTATTTAAAAAGCTAAATGCCTGAACATTGGCGTTAGACACAGAGAGACGATTTATGCTGGTTTTACTACTGGCTCCCATTAAATTGATAAAAATCCTTTATCCACCTATTGGGGGCCCAATAAAGGAAGGAAGAACAATTCTGTAATGTTGGGAATAATAATGATCTAAAAATATATTGCACTCTCCATCCTGTTTCGATTTGCAGTTCATAACAATTTTACTAGAACAATCTTATGAAATGATTATTTCAATAGATCTAGTCTAGTTGAATAGAAGTAGATAGTTATGAAGAGCTTTCATTTAACTATATTACTCTATAAAACCATATGACTGCAACATACATTAAGTATGTATTTATGAGATTACCTAGTTCTATTTACTTACTTTAACAGTCACTGCAAATTCCTTGTCCTGCAAAGTAAGATCTGGCCCTTTAATGATTACTGGAGGCATCACTATAGCATATTCAGGCACAACAAAGCCTGCTTTCCGGAAAGATACTCTAACATGCCAAGGTTCCAGTGTCCATGGTTGTGTCTTGCTCATTGTTATTTGTAATACTAATCTTGATAGGACACCCAATGTCTGGAATAGAACAAAAATCTTGATAATTTATAATTCCATGCCTTCTACTGATACAACATACATTACCATTGCCTACCTACTTGTGGAAACAAACCCCAGGAAAAAGGAGAATGTGTCATTAACCATCATCAACAACACATCAATTCCTGAGCGCAGTCTTCTCTCACAAAAGGGTTTTAGGCTATTGACCACCACACAAGTCCTAACACAAATTAGCAGATGTTGCACACCTTTGAGAACATTATGAACTCCCCGAGCGTTCCTCACAATGTTTTCCTTCACCATCAAAGCATGTAATCTTTAATTGTGTAAACACACATAACCCCAACAAGTCAGTTGTACAGAATCGAACCTGCCACCTCTGGAAAAGGCTAGCGCAGTCCTAACCAATAGGCTATATCTGCTCACTTTTATAGTATTTGATATTAATTAATTTTAAATTATTATTAGTAAATCACAAATATTTACCCTTTGAACATATGGAGAACTATAGTCAGACTCAACTTTGGGTTTATTCTCATCTACTTTGTGCTTTGCCAAATTTTCAGGACTTGCATACACTGCTAAGCCCGGGATCAGGTAATCTCTGTAAGCGCTTGTTGGGCGTAGCGTCAAAACTTCACCAGCATTACCAACCCCTAAAATATTAATATCAGCAATTATGGCTGTTTGTTAGTTTAGCTAAAACTCAAAAATAGCTTGACAATTTTTTTTGTTTTTTTTTTTTTTGCTCTAACGCAGTAAAAATATTGAAAAATCGAAAATTGCTAATTTATGGTATAGGAATCACCTATTCCAAGCATGTATGAAGCAGCAGGTAAAAGCTAGTATAATATCATTCCTTTCTAAGATGTATAAAAGTATGCTCATGAACAAAGCATATTATACAATTCAAGAAATGTTAAATATTAAAAAAATGTATCACTCAAGGAATTCATGAGACAGTAGTAACTGTAAACCGTACACAATATAATTTATTAAAAAAGAGCAACTACCGAGTTTCTTGCTGGTTCTTCTCAGTTCAAACAGTATTCTGAACCAGTGGTAGATTCATTTTATAAAAATTTATTTGGATACAAACTTTTCTATTCTATTCTAGACATAGTATTTCTTGTTACTGAAATATTTAAAAGTAAGTATAAGGCTTACCGTCCACAAACTGGTTTAGAATTACTTTTACATCAGGTTGTTTTGATAAATTTGTATCTTCGACTAAATCATAAACAAAGTGTCTCGCTCTTAATTTGGATGGCTTGCCACCTTTCTTGTGCAATGGTGGATGCCATTTTCTCTTTAATATAAATGTATTCTGAAAATAAAAGTGACAATTATTTAATACAAACAAAAACAATAAGTATGAAGAAAGACTGCTCATCATGAATTAAAAATGGTGCCTTAATCAATTCTTCTTTTTATGAAGTCCGTACAACCCACTTTAGAAGCACAGGTTACTAGTCACTTTATGACCTTGTTAGCTCCCAATTATTACAAAACTGTAACTACGGAAAACTGCGACTACGGAAAATTGGATGTAACTTCCATCATATTTATACATACTATGTAATATTTAAGTGGATTTCAGTCTATGTATTTAGACGACTTCGTTATCATAAACTTCCTTTTGGCTTTATCGTAGTCGGGTAAATAATCTTCATCTATTTCCGTATTTGTAAAATACTTACCTACTTTAAGAAATATATATGTTTTAAATGATTGTTTTACTTACCCTTGTTTGTTGGTAAGGTAAACTAAGACTGGCGGCAACCACTTTATTTAATCGTGAATGAAAGTTGAACATCCTGATTTCAATTTACATGAATGTTAGAGTCCAAAGTGGCAGGTAATAGGTAGGTATTTATTTAAAATATTAAGTTTTCTAAATTATAGAAGATTTAACTTCTAAGCTGTGTTTTTAAGGTTATTTTTCCACAGATAGCTACAGACTAGCCAGGAATCAAAGAGTATGATTAAACCCACAGAGACAAAATTATAATTGTGTCTGTGGGTTAGATTTACGGATTTTTAGCTCTACTAGGTATATGGCAACACTGGTCTGTGGTCTACTAATCGACCCAAGAGAATATAATCACTCTGTAATCAACTTTTATATTCTCTACGGTCAACTAATAAAAGCGAAAAATAAATCACGGAGTTATAAAATCTTATATTCCGATTCTATTGATAATTGATTAAAATTATATCATTTGCTTGCTTATAAAGTGAATCTAAAGTTTACCTTAGCTCAACTGGAGCTTTTATTTGGCTACAAATATAAAACATGGACGATGAAGCAAGCTCTGATTTACAGGTATTTATTATGTCTTGAGGTTATACAAAATTTGGTTGCGCGTTTCAGTCAGTCGGTATATATAAAATATTTACGTTGTTTTAGAAGAATTTAACGGAGGGGCCGATGGATACCGATGAAGGACCATTGATCAACGAGAATTCGAACGGATTGTCGCATTTATTGACAGACAGTGAATTCAACAGTGTAGACGCCGCCGTTGACGAGTCGTCTACGTCGAATCAAGCTTTCCTAAACGCAGTGGAGTTGTCCACGGGCAGTGTTGGGGACTATTTAGACAACAATACTGAAGGGTTTAATACAGATTCCTTTGACGTCGGCGACAATGCTGTGAACTTTCCCAGCGACTCATTGAGCAATGTTCTCTCCGAAGGTGACGGAGATTCTCGGTTGAGCGCCACGTACAAAATTAGGGAAGTGGATCTCGAACTTGCAGAGCAGAAGATTAATAGAGAACGTGCCAGTGCGCAGGATGCAAGCGACAATGCTGGTTCTGAAAATGTGTTAAATCAGAATAACACAAGTGTTGATGGTCAAGAAAATAGTGAGGAAGCAGTAAATGAAGACACTGTTCAGAAAACAGACGCTATAGAAAGTGAAGATGCACAGGTAAGGAGGATGGGTAAGAGTGGACCCAGAATCTAAAATTGTATTACTACTGAACTATGTCAGTATTTGTTGCTCTTATAGAGTAGTTTAATAATCGTAAGGCAGCATTGACTTGAGGAAAAAAGATATTCAACCCATAGATTGATAGTTCAGATTAATTAGTGAATTGGGTATTTGAGTAATTTTTTTTTATATACTTTAAATGAGTGTTTTTAATATTATAACACAATGTCTTCTTCCTTTTTAATATTTTAACTAGTCTCGAAAATAAAGCTTTTAAAGTTTCCTGTTAGAAAAAGAGCACTATGCAACATAATGTCACAATGTCATAATGGAGTCAGTAGCTCCTTACACTTCCTATACGGGTAGTTCTACGATAAGAGGTACCTTGTGCGGCAATTAGTTTAAAATAGAAATTTTACTCTATATGTTGTTATTTTTTGCAATGAAACACATCACCTAAATGTACTTTATTAAATAATGTCACGATTAAATGCCTAATTAAAGTATATTTTTCTGAAATTTCTTATAAAGTCTAAAAAAGTCTCTAACCTGGCCTGTCCCCCTGTCAGTTTCAGTTTAATTTGAAAACATACATACCTTGTTTGTATCAATTATTAAACTAAAGTATGTTAAACACAAACTTCAATAAATGTATTCAAGTATTGTTAAGGAAAAATAGAACAATATTTATTTATTTGCAATATATTTTAAACTTAACTTTTCTAGAGTAGATACCCAAAAACAGTGGGACTGTTTTTGGGTATCTACTCTAGAAAATTTCATTCCGCTACTACAAACACAAATGTAAAACGGCCATATTTCAAAAAGTGCTCAAGGTCATCTGCCGACGTGAAGTTAGTAATGCAAAACTCGTGAGCCGTTAAGAGCGCTGTCATTTGTTAGTTTTGCGACACTTTGATTCGAAGTAGTCGTTTCGCGAGGTCATCGTGTCTCTCACCTGGCAAGTCATAAAAGTTATATTATTCATTTAATTTATTTGCATTTACTGGTCTAATTTAATAATGATGGACTAGTGAAAGTGTGATACATAATGTACCGAAAAACTTCTTATGTCAATTAAAACAATACAATTTATCATGAAAACGTCTCTCACCTGCCATATTTCACCTGGCAAGTCAAAACTTTTATATGTCAGGAGAGAAAATTGTTGACCAGGGGAGATAAGGTAAGTGCAAAAAAACAAAATCAAAAAAGTCAACAAAGTCAAAAAGAGTCAAAAAAGTCAGAAAAGTCAAAAAAATTCAAAAAAGTCAAAAAAAGTCAAAAATGTCAAAAAAGTCTTTTGACTTTTTTGACTTTTTAATAAAATATGCATAAAGTGACTTGCCCTTACGTGAAAAGATAAACAAATAGAACAAAAATCGCAATATAAGTGTTTAATGAAAAAACAGCTACTTTTCTCTGTGGACTTAAAACCTCTTATCGTAGAATCACCCATACAAAATTGTGTTTTAGAAAGTGATGGATACAGTTCAAATCTATATTTTTATATAGGTTTGTATCAAAAAAATATTATACTTTCAATTTGCTCCCCTGTAAATTGCATCTTTTGCAGATGAGATGATTTATAGATAAAGATTATTATAAAATTATTATGCTTATTTAAACAATTTTTAGTTTTATTTAACGCTCAATTTTAAGTTGTAACATTTTGTCCTAAGCATGTGGAAGAAGGTGAACCAGAAACACTGCTCGATAAAGTTGACGCACAAGATACTGTTCAAGATGCACCAATGCAGGAAGCCACTAAAGAGAGTAATGACAACAAACTTGATGAGAATCCTGAAACACAAGAAAATATACAAAACACAGAAACTAATGAAAATACTGAAGCCAGTGAAAATGGTGAAGTCAGTGAAATTGCAACTGAAAAAGTAAATTCAGTTATCAAGGATAGTACAGAAGCTAATAAAATAGAAGAAAATATTGATTCAGGGGACAATACTGAGGGAGAAGAGAAGGCAGAACAGCCTGTGTCAGATGAAAAGATGGAAACTGATGACAAGTCTGAAGTACTTGAGAAAAAAGAGGTAGGTACTTTAAATATCTACTATATAAAAATAAGTCGGGTTTTCCTTCCTGATGCTATAACTCCAGAATGCACGAACCAATTTCCACAGTTTTGCATTCGTTGGAAAGGTCTTGGGCTCCGTGAGGTATATAGCAAAGAAAATTCAGGAAAAATTTCAACAGAAAATTGACGCGGACGAAGTCGTGGGCAACAGCTAGTTTGATATACTTTGTAGTGGCGTTTGAAGTTAGTTTTAAAAAAACTCAAGTCCATATGGATGGATTTTTTTTAATAAGAGCATTACCCATGTTGAACTTGACTTCTTTCTCTTCCATAAAAGTGGAAAGCTTGTGTTAGAAGTGGGTACGACAATAATGAGATGGGTGGGCATCGTCAGCATTCTAGTTTTCAGTCTGCATGTTTAACTGTTAACCTTTAACCATGTCTAAGAGTGAATAGGTATTTTCTAGGCAAGCACACTCCAACCTAGACCTCATCGATGTTTTCCATCATTGATTGTCATCAAGTGCAAGCAATCATATAATAGTAAAATAATAAAAAAAAGACGTGTGGCACTCGGGGACTGCCGCGGTAAAGCTATTGCATAGCATTTTTTATCAACGCCATCTAGCGGTGAGAGGAGTCCCGTGTCAGGTTATTTTCGTTACGGAATTTCTGGATTCGGTCTCCACGCTCAAGGCCCGCGATAGAAGCTATGCAATAGCTTAAAAAAATGTTATTATAAATAAATGTGTACAGGTTGGTGGAGCTGAAGAGACAGAAGTGGTGTCTGAAGATGAATTGCCTGTAGTACAAAAGCCCAGTGTGAAGGATGCTGAGAATGTCTCTGATGATGAGCTGCCTGGCCCAAAACCTGCTGAACTACCAGCTGATACTGAAGTTAGTTACTGTTAAGTACTAAAATACTGACTGATGTTAATTTAGTTTTTATTAATTTATGTAGCTTTTTTCTGTGACTTTCACCAACCATAGGGAGCCCCTAAATACAAGTGTTATAGTTCTTTCAACTCACGAGGGTGTGTGGCTCATGGTTGTGTGGGTGTCGTATAAGTACCTGTATAAGTGTGAATGAGAGCTTGCTTGCGCCTGACCGCTCTCACCTAGGCTCCTGACAGGCACGCAAACTTACGGAATGTACACACAAGTGAAGCTCACGCGCCCTCGTGAATTGCAAGAACTATACCTAATGTCATTTTTACCTTCAGGTGTACCCTAAAGATTTGTGAAAACGAAATTGACAGAACGCATTACCAAACTTAGCTGAGGTAGCCCATAAAAAATGGTGAACATTGAAGAAAATGGGCATTAGGTTTCGAAATCCTGCAGGAAACCTTTTTCCCCTCAGATGTCTAGTGACAGGTGTCAATAAACTGTCTAATCCTAATTTTACCAATTAAAGTCTTATCAATCATTAATTAATATTGTGTAATTTCATTGCTAACACTCTGTATGTACTACATATTTGAATTTCAACTTTGTACTATAAAAAAAGCTTGAACTATTCATCATATACATATAAATATTCAAGGTCAAGCCCGAACTTCCTAATTGTTTATATAGTCTTAATAGTCTAGTATTAATTATCTTCCCTGTTTTTGAGCTAAATTTCATTGTAGGTTGTGTCAGAAGACGAGTTACCAGCATCTAAGAAAGAATCTCGGAAACGTAAACCCAATGAAGCAAGAGATGGTTATGACCCAAATTCACCAACTTCTGAAAGTGAATCTGCTGGCAAGAAACAAGCTGTTGCAAAGGTTAATTGCTTTTACTTTCTATAATATTAATTAATTATTTAAATCTCAATTCTCGACCAGATAAATCCCACAGGAATCCTTTGTTTCTCTGGATTAAAATGTACATTACTCTTTTTTTTTAATTCGATGACAAGATAGTCCTTGACTGTGATCTCACCTGATGGTAAGCGATGATGCAGTCTAACATGGTAGTGGGCTAACTTGTAGTGGTGTGTTACAGTGTACAATCAACCCATACCCCAAAAGGGTTTCTACAAGCCATTGTTACGAAACGCTAAATCGCTTGGCGGCACGTCTTTGAGAGTGTTAAGTAATGTATTTAAAAATTTACTCCCTTACTTTGAAGGACAAACCAATAAACAAATACTTTTGCATTTATAATATTATTCATTAATTTCCTATTCTTAACTTGTCAATATGATCTTTTTCTTTATCAATTGATAGACATCCACAAACTGAACAAAGGTCTCTTGCATGGACTTCCACAGGCCTCGGTCTTGCGCCGCCTGAACTCAGCGGCTCGTTTGATGTCATCGGCCCACCCAGTGTTCATAATGATGTTATTTTTAATTTAATTTATGTAATGTGTTCTAATATGACTTTAGATTGGATGTGAAAGTATTATCTTGTAATTTGAATACATTAGAATTCATTTTACATTTCTTACAGAATGGCGAAAGCAAGCCAGTGCCTGCCGAAAAACGATCCTCGGTTGATGACAAACCCAAAAAGAAAACTCTTCCTGAACTGGACAAGTATTGGAAAGTTGTCAATGACGACCCAACAGATTTCACTGGATGGACATATTTGCTGCAGTATGTCGATCAAGAGGTAAAGTTAAACATAAACTTTGACTGTTCTTTTTATTTTTACATTATTTTGATATCTAGGTTTGTTTGTTGGTACATTTCTATTATTTTATGTAATACCAACTTACAAAGTAAACTTGTAAGCACGTCGGAACATTCTAATAGATTATTTTTATGTTTGCAGTATTCAATTTTAATTTATCTATTATATATATTAATACTGTTTGAATTAATACTCCTTTTAAGGAGTACTAGAAAAATAATTCCAATTTTGGTAATAGGATTTTTATACAAAAGAGTTTTTAGACACTCGAACTAGATGCTTGTGTTACATATGCAAATATGACTCTTGTACAGTGTAAAATAAATGCAAATCAATATTTATGATGAAAATATACGCTAATCTTATCGCTTTGTGAAGCGATGGGAACTGAACTCTATGACGATTGGCAAGGGCCAACTGACAACAACTACTAGTAGTGAGGGTAGGCTCCAGACAGGAGTTTAGTAAGGGGTTGCGTGTTGTCGCCAGAGCGACGTGGAGGCGGCGCGCGAGGCGTACGACGCGTTCCTGTCGCACTACCCGTACTGCTACGGCTACTGGCGCAAGTACGCCGACTACGAGAAACGTAAAGGAAGTAAAAAGAAGTGCCTCGAGGTAAGTACCCCCTTATCTGCAGTAATGATATTCTATTTAGTAACATGGTGAGTCAAATGAGGCATAAATACTTGATGAGATTCACGATCAATGTGTCAAACACTTGGATTTTGAATTGTTTTAGTCCTAACCGGTATTTTGCAATTGTTTTTTTTCCCAACAGCGCTTCGAGGCCCGTCATGTCCGTAAGGCAAAGCCGTCGATACGCACCGGACAGTATGACCGCCGCGTAGATACCTCTCTAGTGGTTCATTGCTTGTGGTGTATTTGTTTACTATCCAGTGCATATGTTTACTATGATTTGTTCACGCATGATTTATATTGTAATATATTATGATATTTAATTATTACTTAAGTGCGTACATTGTGATTGTTGGAAATATTTAAGAGAGTTATTGTAAACGAATCCATATTAGCTCGGAGGCTGCGACGGACATCGCTGGACGGCGCGGCGCGGGGACCTCTGCATAACAGGTGTACACCGACAACCTTTTATACGCGCGCGGGCGGGCGGTCGCCGACCGCTCCCCGCCGCACAGTACCGCCACCGCATAAGCGACGCGCGGTATCCGAGCAGACGCGCGAACCGAACCGAAATCATCTGCGCAGATACACCGCTGTAACTTATAACCGTGGTAATACTGTACATGAAACAATACATGAAATGCTATTCAATATTCCCTTGCTTCGCGGCGCCGTCGCGCGTCGCGGCGGCGCTTGCTTCCCGAGGCAAAGTTGATGATGCGTATGTTTCAGGTGTTGGAAAGAGGACTCAAAGCTATCCCTCTATCGGTGGACCTTTGGATACATTATCTTAATCACGTTAAGTCCACGAAAACCGATGACCATGCCTTCATCAGGTCCCAGTACGAGCGAGCAATAGGTAAGAACTGTTTATTATCTAATATATAAAAATAAGTCGGGTTTTCCTTCCTGACGCTATAACTCCAGAACGCACGAACCGATTTCCACGGTTTTGCATTCGTTGGAAAGGTCTCGGGCTCCGTGAGGTTTATAGCAAAGAAAATTCAGGAAAAATTGGAATCTAATTCCACGCGGACGAAGTCGCGGGGGCAAAAGCTAGTATTACATAAGTATATATACATAAAAATTTTTTTAGTAGCTTTGAAAATATCTTCATTTACTTTTGATTTTATGTAAAAAAGCTATTTAATTCTCTGGTGTTTATATGTCAAAAATCTATTTAATTTTATTGGGTTAACGACTTTCGTAAAGTACAAAATGTATGTACCATTTTTGTTATTCGACCTGTCAGAGGCTTGCGGGCTGGAGTTCCGCTCGGACCGCCTGTGGGAGTCGTACATCAAGTGGGAGGCGGAGAACGGCTCGGCGCTGCACGTCACCAACATCTACGACCGCCTGCTGGCCACGCCCACCCTGGGCTATACCTCGCACTTCGACAAGTAAGACCATTGTTATTGGTAGAGCCTTGACTTGTCATAAGAAAAAACTCAGTAGAGCCAAGATGCAAACTGTAGACAAAATTTTCTAGTGGTCCACATCTTATCCTGTTTTTTTTTTGCTATGAAATATTTCACAAATGGTGTCATGCTTGAATTCATTTCTTTCATTTTTTTATAGCATTTGTTAAATTCTAAATTAAATCTAGGTTTATAAAAGTATAACAAAATCTAACATCACATCACTGTAGCCGTAAACCCTTTTTAATACAGATAAATCGTAAATATGGCAACACTGACCACACAAGTACCTACTCTGTCACAGATAAAACGGAGTGATCACATTCTCTTGGTCACAGATTACTATAGACCACAGACATAACATACTAAACATAATGACAAAATGTTATGGTTCCTGATTATGGATTTAGGACTCATAGACTACTGGCCCGGTCCAAAAATGGATGGGTCATATGAACCACCAGGTGACCTATATAGGACGATATAAGAGCATAAAATAACACGATTCAGCACTATGCCGTCACTTGTAAGCTGTCCAACTGAGTGCTGGTGAGAATTGAAAAGGGCAGGTAGAGGGAGTACATTTTGGTCATATATTTTTGTACGGCATTTTTACCATCGATAGATCCATGAAAAATAATAAGAAAGCGCGCAGTGCCGTACAAAAATGGTGAGCCACAAAGTCTGTAAACTTTTTTGATTTTCTGACAATTTCCAGGGTAAATTTGGTCATTTGATTCTGTACGGCATCTGCTTCATACTGTTTCAATACAGCTTCTAATCCATTATTCCGCAACGCCGTACAAAAATCATGCGACAAGTGAAAAAAATTGAGGGTTGCAACCCCTTCTCTTTCCGTGGTCCAGGGGGTGATTTGAAAAAGTACGGCACACTTATTGCGTTAAGCCTCTCATACATCGTAACAAGCCCTACTGGTTGGTCTAGATGAAATAAATTTGAATTTAAAGCTTTGTATTCGGCCAGCTTTGTATTAGTTGTCTGCAACGAGTAGTCTAGACCATGACGTGCCTCAACTAGACGTGTAGACCAAAACGTCCACTTAAGTGAGCTTTTGCGGATTTTAGAATTTTTGCCTGTGTACAGTTTCCAAGAGCACGTGATGTCGGAGCCGGTGTCGGGGGTGGTGTCGCGCGCGGAGCTGGTGCGGCTGCGCGAGGAGGTGCGCGACACGGCGCCCGCGCAGCCGCCGCTTGACCTGCCGCCTGGCGAGGACGAGCCGCTCGACCACATCGTGAGTTGTGTGCCTGTGTACAGTTGCCACGAGCGAGGGAAGACATACAACACGTGTTCGGGACACTGCGTGCCACCGAACACTGTACCGTCAGCAGTTTACGCCATTGTCGGGCAGCGCGTTATTTTTAACAGTGCACCGCGGGCTTCCCTACGACGCACTCAACATATCATTATATCAATATCATTAAATAATACAGTCCACTTATATCTATCAATTATCAACATTTATCAGTAGGGATAACACCCTACATTTTGGTCCTTCGAGCCGGATTTGAACCAGTGAGTGTAGGGTCTATGGATACATAGACCCTACATACCATGTACATAACCAGCCTATATTCCTTTTATTTTTGTAAATTAGGCTCAAACTATAATTGTGTAAATAATCTGTGAATATAAATTAAATTTAATAGATAGATATACATCATGAAACATTTGTATTGGCAGGCTTCGGATGAAGAAGCGCAATCAATCAAGGAGCGTATTATAGCGGCT
Source organism: Hipparchia semele (assembly GCA_933228805.2). Classification (NCBI taxonomy): domain Eukaryota; kingdom Metazoa; phylum Arthropoda; class Insecta; order Lepidoptera; family Nymphalidae; genus Hipparchia; species Hipparchia semele. Next base: position 7,805,888 of record OW121725.1, on the reverse strand, counting down.
CGCAGAAAAGTTCACAAGGCGACCGGCGAAGAGGTCGCCGCGCGGTGGACTTTCGAGGAGGGGGTGAGATCATGATTCCGGTTAACTATTATACTATAACCCCATTCATACATTGGTATATCCCTTCCAAGTTAGCCCGCTACTATCTTATACCGCATCACCATTTTAACATCTGGTGAGATCGCGATCAAAGGCTAGGAATATCTTCGTGGCACTAGATCCAGCTAGTTTATGTCACAGCTTGCTGGATCTTACAGCATATATTCTCATGTTCGTTCTTTTTCGTTTTTTCTGCTTCTAACTGACAATCTAGTTTTTTATTCGCAAGTTGTGGCAATCTCTAAGTGGGTGTACAATACAACAATAATATTATTTTTTTTGTTTACTTTTATAAGAGTTATTGTTACCTGTTGATTGTCCATTAAATAAATAAATAAATATCTATTAATGGTAATATAATAATCAATAATAAAAAAAACACTACTGTCCAGTTTATTAGAAGGCAAAAAAGTTTAGTTAGTAACATGACTAAAAATTTTTACCTTCGTAGGAGTTGATGTCTCAACAAAAAGTCGTTCCCTTCACAGATTAAACGGCCCTACTTCCACGTAAAGCCGTTAGAACGGTGCCAATTGAAGAATTGGAAGGCATACTTGGAGTGGGAGAAGCAGCACGGGTCCCTGAAGCGCGCGTTAGTGCTGCACGAGCGATGTCTCATTGCTTGCGCGCTTTACGAGGAGTTCTGGATGCGGGTGAGACGCAAACATATACACACACCTTCTAAAACAGGAACATAGCACATAAAATTAGACAGTCCAGCGTCATAATAAATTATTTTCTAGTTATAACAGAGGGACTATCAAAATAATTAGTTCTATCTGTAAAATATATAAAATTTTTAAAAAATCTGCTGGCACCCCAACCTGGAAAAAATAGGGAAAATCCAAAAGAATGAAAAAATCGAAAAAATCAAAATTGATATTTTTGTATAGATTCCTATATTATTTCGAATTACATGTTCAGTGGCGGGAGTGATACAGTGTATAAATAAAAACAAAAAAAGTCGAGTCTCTTTCCCATTATGATGCTTCAAGTGGATCGTTTAATTTTTTGACATGTCTTCCACGCAGCTGATAAAGTTCCTGGAGGAGCGCTCGGCCGCGCACCCGGAGCTGGTGGGCGTGGAGCGGGAGGTGCTGGAGCGCGCGTGCACCGTGCACCACCTCGACAAGCCCGAGCTGCACCTGCACTGGGCGCACTTCGAGGAGGCGCAGGGCAGCCTGGCCAAGGCGGCCGACATCCTCGACCGCATCGAGAAGGCGTGCCCGCACCTCGTGCAGATACAGTACAGGTTTGTGTGTCACCCACCGATACAGTCGCTTCATTGTTTTTTTCACTCTAAAGCACATCACATAGTCGAGATAAGTGGTAATTGTAATTGCGTTATAGGCTTTAAGGGTTATTTTTCATAAAGTTTTTGTTAGCATGTTCCTCGTACCATGTTTTTTTTAATTAATTAATTTATTTATTGGTTTGTCAACAGGGAATCACACAAGAATTACAAAAAATTATACTATATCTATAGAAACATTTCAGGTGTGCACCCAATTACAGGCAAACAAAACATGCATATAAGCAAAAGTGCAAATGCGGGTTTGCCAGTTAACAATTACACAAGGTTAATTTAATGTCTACAGTTGAACTATGAGAAGCATATGAGGCTATGATGCGGTTAAGATATATTGATACAATATAATTTAATATAATTTATTCTTCAGGCGGATCAACCTCGAGCGTCGTCGAGGAGACTACGACAAGTGCGTCCAGTTGTACGAGAACTACATATCGTCAGCGAAGAGCAAGGCGGTGGCGTCCGCGCTCGCGATCAAGTACGCGCGCTTCCTGTTCCACGTGAAGCAGGACCCGGCCGCGGCGCGCAAGGCGCTCGACGACGCCGTCGCCAAGGAGCCGCTCAACTCGCGCCTGCACCTGCAGCGGCTGGACCTCGCGCTGCACACGCCCGGGACGCCGTACGAACAGTTGGAAGGTGAGTGCAGTGTCACCGTGTTAGCAGGAAGGCCCATATTACACTATACTATATATAGGATTTATATGTCCTACCATAGATTATTATCATCCTAGGAAATATGATGATGATGATAATATAGTATAGTGTAATATGGGCCCAAATTACGCTCTAATACGCGCGCTTCCTGTTCCAAATGAAGCAAGATCGAGTTGATCCCAAGGCGTTGTTATCGCATTGTTCGCGATATATTACGTGCTCGAACATAATCCATCACAATTTTGAAATAAGAGGTATTTGTAATTTCGTTACAGGCATTAAGTGTAATCTTTTTATTGAGTTTTTAGTTTGATTAACACATTCCTGTATATGTGGCCTGCCTCATATGTCTGTTTAGTCCTTACTAGTTGATGCCCGCGACTTTGTTCGCGTTATGGAAGTTTTTTTATTCCCGCGGGAACTCTCTTATTTCCCGGGTTAAAAAATATAGCGTGAAAAGTAAGCCTATGTGTTATTCTAGACTATAATCAATCTGTGTGCCAAACAACCAAATCGGTTCAGTATTTGCGACGTGATTGAGTACCAAACATCCATACATCCAAACTTTCGCAAATCGCAATCCAAATATTAATGGGATTTTTTTTGTTTTGCTATTTTTCAGCCATTTACAATCAGTCCATCTGTGACTATAAGTAGATTTGATGTAGGCGTCGTGGGTTGAGAGTAGGTCACTCCACCAAGAAACTCTTCTCATTATGCAACTGCTGGCCTGGGTTTACAGTGACAGTTCTTCCACTGTGGTTCGCTTTAGCCTATTGATTAATGGGATTATGTTAATGGAGTGTGTGTACGTGTCGCAGAGCTGGTGATGAGCTACGAGAAGCAAGAGGGCGCGGAGCCGGAGACGAGCGCGGCGATGGCGTGGCGGCGCCGCGAGCTGGCCGACGAGCTGGGCCCCGCCAGCGCCGCGCGCGCCGCGCACCTGCACGCGCGCGCGCTGCACAAGCACCTGCGCAAGCGCGCGCGCGCCGCCAAGCACGACGCGCCCGCGCACCACCCGTGAGTGTACTATACACACCTAGCATACCTAGTGTAACACGCCTCTCTGCCTGTTGGTTACTAAACCACTAGGTTAGCATGTTCGACTGCGGATGACGAGGTCTTAGCCTTGATTTACGGGTTGGGCCATATTTATTGGGTTTTCTGTCAAGTTAAATTTAATTAAACTTGTTACAGTTTTGATTTGGTTATTTACTGGCTTCTGGCCGATTCCCTGGCTTCGCGCGTCGCTGATGAGTTTTTAATTAAGTTATCCTCGTACCACAGGGCGTCAACAGACATGGCGACCAAAAAGAAAGAGAGTTGCGTAACCACTCCCGTGACGACGGCCAGCAATGCCAACACGTACTACCAGACGCCAGCGGCGAGCGCGCAGCAGTCACAGTACGACCAGTCCTACGCGCAGCAGCAGCAGCAGTACCAGCAGCCGCCCTGGGGCTACCAGCAGCCGCCCGGCCCCTACCCGCACCACCCGCACCCCTGGCCCCAGTACCCCAACTACTACTAGACGCACCACTACACGACACGTCAGTGACGTGAGTAAATAACGGAACAGAGACCAAGTTTTACATTACCACGGCAAGCCGATTATGTAGAATTTGCAACAATCATTGCTGTTAGCGTCTAGATCCAAGGCCTTCCAATTTGATGTAAGAAAAAAAAAGAATGAACACCAGAAAATGGATTTATTTCACTCCCAGTCAGTACACACACCGATTCCACAGATAATATAGACAACAACGCGGTGGTCGCTCTGATAATCGACTTGACATTGCTATAGTAAAATTGTAGGTTGCTCTGCCAACAATTGCTACAGTCTCAATTAGTGTTGCCAGGCATCCAGCATGTCGATTCCGTAAAAATGATTGCATCAGTGTAATGATCGCAATAGCCTCTGATTGGCTGGTACCCCCCCGTTATTGGTTAAAATAAAGCAAAATTGCCATAAATTCAGCCAATCAGAGGCCATTGCGAGTGTTACCTGATGCAATCATTTTTACGGAATCGACATGCAGATAAAGCCAGACACGGTCAGGCTTTTTGGTTACGTGTGCGCTTTTGCTTTAGCATTCCATTCTACAAAATAGGTATTGCACGATCTTAGAAGTTTCGCCTCTGTTTTGTTATTGCACTCACGTGATTGACTGATCACACACTAAGCGCATTCGAATGACGTCATCAGAACATGTCAACTCTACTTTCGTAACGAGAACTTTAATCGTAAGGTTGATTTGTGGCTGTTTTCAACAGGAAAGGACTTGAAAACTCAGGTTAATCACTTTTATAAGTTACAACAATGTGTTATTGATTGCGTGGTAGTCTCTTGTATTTTATATCTTAACGTAAAGAAACAAGACCCGAATTTCATTGCTGTTTACATTTTTTAGTAGGCGAGATTACTGCTTTCTACTCTGAGGAACATTGTCGAATTAACTTATAAAAGTGATCTTACTGTACGGCAATACTGTATGTAACTTGACATACCAATAAACCGTTTTATGAAACGACATCTAGTTGTCTATGATAGATTGTTATTGGCGACAAATCTCACTTACAGTTAATATTACACTTATATTCTCAAAAAAGTATAGATTTTTATTTTCCTACTTTGAGATTCAGCGGGTTTCGATTACAAATTGATGAAAGAACTGCTGATCGAATGTGGAAAGCTGCATCAATCACTACAATCTCAATTTTGCTGATTGGTTGAATTTTAGTACTTTTCTCAAATAATGCGCGGAAATTAAAACTTAAGTAATACCTATATAGGCAGATCACTTGAACTCATCTTGTCAAATACAATTTACTTTTCAAAATTAATGACTAACAACGAACAACAATAGATTTTCTCGCGTTAAAGTGTTCATTTGTTTTTTTTTTTTTTTTCAATAAACCGCTTTCTATTTGCAAGCCAGTTCGAAATTTAAATAAAACCTTTGAGAAGTTACTTCCTTGGTTGCCATTTTTCGGAGTAAAAGATCGTTCCATTTTTAAATTACACGGCAGGTATGAGTTTATTATTTAGGTAATTTATTTGGCCGTTAAACCACGACAGTTCTGGATTTTCATACAACTTTTGCCGGCCGCTGCTCGCATGTATTTGGCCAATACAGCAATATTGCTCAAATTTCCAAGCATGTTTGAGAAAATTATATTTTTGCTGCAACAATGCATAAATGCCAATACATACCGAGAGAAAGTCTGCCAATCAGAGGTAACTGCAATTGTAACTGTTTGCGGCCACTAGACAAACAAAATTGAAATTCAAACTTTTGTGACTGCTGTATGAAATATAGAATTAAAAGCTAAGATTTTTAGATTTTGACTAGTTTAGTCTAGCTAAGAGTTTTAAATTAAATTTAATAAAAACTTACTATCTTAGGCTAAGCTTTTTCAACTTTGTTGTAATAATTAGTTAATACTAATAGTAATATGAAAGATTAATTATAAAGGCAGCATGTGTCCGAGAAAAAATAATTTATGTTAAATATGTCTCAAAAGCAATACTTATTTAATTGGAAATGTAAATTTGAATCAAATAAAATCTAATAAGTAAAATAATACTTACCGTTTTTTTCAAAAATAAAATAACTGCTAAATGAACCAATACACTGCAAGCTTAATGTAGATTAATTAAGCTACAGTTGAAAGATTATGATTTGTTGTAATTAAGAAGTAGGTACATCCTGATTCCATGGATATACGCCTTACACATGTTAGGTGTTTTAATAATAATTATTTTCACTACACGCAATTTGAATTACAATTATTTTTCAGGAATACTTTTGAAGTATAGAGGTCACAGGGATACTTTGATTTGAAATAGACCTAGTAATAAGATTTGAGTTAATGTAAAACTTTACACTGGGTGTAAACGAATATTTTATTTGACGAAATGAATTTCCTACGAATCACATGAGCTATTTTCTTTAATTACTAAGGTCACGTGTTTTAGATACTAAATAAAAAGAACTATAAATGCTGAAAAAAGTTTATTTATTTTGACGCCCCTTACAATTATTTTAAGGAAGGTATTATAGCCATATAAAATTTTTTTATGTATGTATTTGACCATTTGTTTATTTAAATGGACTTGCATGCCAAGCCAGTACGAACCAAGAATCAACTCTGTATGTCTGTATATCTGTGAGAGTCTCTAGAGGCTGGTACGTTAGTACTACTTAGTAGTAGTTAGTAGTACGGACTGTTAAGTCCCGAACTACTAGACTTTAGAATGTAGTCCTCTTTGATGTAGACGTTTGGAGCGCTTCTTTTAGTGACCGAGCAAATCAAGCCTACTACGATCTTGTGCCACCTATGACTTAGTAGTATCAACAGTGTGCTTTACTTTGCGAGGTTGCCACTAGAATAGAAGAGAATAGATTAGAAATATTTTTTATTCAAATAAACTTTTACAAGTGGTTTTGAATCTACCACTGCTTCAGAATGTGGCGGTGACTCTCTTCAAAAAAAATGTTTACAATAGGTAACAAAACTGCTATGTATAGTGTTTCCACAATGAAGTTTCACAAATGCATACCTACATACAATCCAATACATGTTAAGATGGGCAGACAGAAAGTAGACCCATTCCCGTTGGTGATACCCGTTCACGAGCATGACGCACTAGCACACTAACACTAGGGACTCCAACGACCATTGGCCTTTGTTGGCGAATGCGTTCCTCGTTTGTGTATGGACTAAATAATATTTTGCGTCTAAAAGAAAAAAAAGATATAAAAAAAAAATATATTTATTAAATCAAACTCACAATTATGTACAACATTAATAATATTATTTATTATAAGAAGGAAAATCATTTTCATAATACAAAAACATTTTACATTAGGTCTTAATAACAATACTTGTATGAAAGAGCTAACAAGCAGATTTACAAAAGTGCTATTACGTTAATGCCAAATAGGTTTTTGGCTTGTAGGTCTTTATGTTATGACAATAATAATTTAAACTTAATTTACTATTTCAAAATAGCACTACAATAATTCTACACAGCTTCTACTTCTAAATTAAATTAAAATTTTAAAAAATTCTTACATTAATCCGCCTTAGAACAATGTAATATCGGAATATCAATGATATAACGTACATATTTGTTGAAATGCAAACAGCTGTTGTCTGTAACTAACTTGTAGTTGTTATATATAATTATCTGCACACAACAATCTTTATTCTATAACGAATAAACACAGTCCATCCGCGCGGGATCTACGGAAATCCAACCTGCGCCCGGCAGACTCAATTCATTTTTCATCATGAACATGCAGCCTTCGCAGCTTTAATCGCTGGAAAAAAAATGCGGTTAATATTGTGACGCTTACCGAACGAATAATTAACGGGAAAGTTAAACCACAAAATAGTTTAATCTTTGTCACACTATTTTTTGCAGAGGATTTGACTCTACTTATCACCCAGACAAAATCTACAGACTACAGTCCACTCTGCTTTGGTTAAAAGAAAGATTAAAACGAGACGGCTTTTTTTTTAAATCGATGACAAGATGTCCTTGACTTCGATCTCACCTGATGGTAAGTGACGATGCAGTCTAAAATGGTAGCGGGCTATCTTGGAAGGGGTATAGCAGTGTACATTCAACCCACACCCCTAATCGGTTTCTACACGCCATCCTGCCAGAACGCTTAATAGCTTGGAGGCACGTCTTTGACGGTAGGGTGATAACTAGCCACGGCCAAAGCCTCCCACCAGAACAGACCAGAGGCAATCCAGAAAGTATAAATTGCCACACCCGGAGTCGAACCCGAGACATCCCAGTTATAAGACCACTGCGCCAGAGAGGTCGTCAATTTATGTCAGGACATGTTTGTCTCATTTTAACTCGAGTAAATCTGGGTCCCAGAGCCAGTGTATGCAACCTGATAATAACTCATTGCTCGTAATCAAGGAGTTAAAAAGGAAACTACATACCTTCTCTCTCTTTACGTCGCAACTTCTTACGCCTGCGGTCAATGGCGGCCAGTTCCGCTTTCACCGAGTGGTACGCCTTCCTCAAGTCGGCCAGGCGCGAGCTGAGCACGTTGATGCGCGTCTGGCAGTCCCACGATGGATCTACAAACAAACATCAACGCTCAAGATGAAATGTAATGTGAACAAGGAATACGCATACAAAAGGTTCCGTACCAAAAAACGCCGAAAAATACATTTTTAATTTATTTTTATTTTTAATATTTTTTTGTTATTAATAGAGCAACAGAAACACATATTCTCTCAAAATTTCAACTCCCTACCCATTACGGATCATGAGATACAGCCCCCTGACAGACAAACAGATGGACGGACGGACGGACAGCGGAGGCTTAGTAATTACGTTTTTATTTTTACTAAATACTTGTGTACAGTGTTAAATTATCTGGAATATTACTACAGAAAATCTGCCGTCCACAAGCTATAACGCCGTTAACTACCAAGACCATATTTTCCTAATATAAACCCTAAGTTAAATGTTTTTGGGTTTATATTAGGGAATATGGTCTTGGTAGTTAACGGCAGAAATGGCTTTGTGTTATGACTTACCAAGATCCACATAGAAGTTGTACTTGAGCGACACATTAGCAGAGTGCGGCGCGTGCTGCTCGTCCGTGTCCCGCCGCGAGCGCCGCGCGCGCACGCGCCCCGCGCCGCTCGACTCGGACGCCTTGCGCGACCGGACGCTACCTGTGGATTTAGAATAGAATACCGTGGTGGTGTCGTGTGGTGCGGGTTGTTACGTTCCCTCAAATATGGTTGAGCGAAGCAATGGCTGGATCATGCGTCATGCTCGTGAACGGGTGCCACCAACGGGAATGGGTCTGCTTTGACTGCCCGTCTTGACATGCGTTGGATTGGTGTACCTACGTATGCATTTTTGCATTTTTGAAGCTTTATTGTGGAAGCACTGTATACATAGCATAGCTTTGTAAAAAAAAAAATTTTTTTTTTTTGAAAAGAGCAACTGCTGAGTTTCTTGCCGGCTCTTCTCAGCAGAATCTGCATTCCGAACCGGTGGTAGATTTTTGACTTATCATAAGAGCTACAAGTTAGCCTATATGAAATAAATAAATTTTGAATTTAAATAGAATAGAAATATTTTTTATTCAAATTTTTTAAAACTTTTAAAAGTGCTTTTGAATCGTCGATGAATCTACCAGAATGCCCTTCCTACCGAGAAGAGCCAGCAATAAACTGGCTTAAAGGTAACAAAACTATGCTATGTATACAGTGTTTCCACAATGAAGTTTCAAAAATGCATACCTACATACAATCCAGTATATGTTAAGACGGGCAGACAGAAAGTAGACGCATTCCCGTTGGAGGCACCCGTTCACGAGCACGACGCATGATCCAGCCATTGCTTTGCTCAACCATATTTGAGGGAACGTAACAACCCGCATCGCAGGCTACACTGTCTTTGACGACCTCAAACGTAGTGGTGAGCGCTGTGGTCTTATAATTGGGAGGTCTCGGGTTCGATTCCCGGCGGGGTAATTTGGGAATTCATAATTTCTGAATTATCTTTGGTCATCTTTGGTAGGAGGCTTTGGCCGAGGCTAGTTACCACCCTACCGTCAAGACGTGCCGCAAAGCGATTTAGCGTTCCGGCACGATGGCGAGCAGCCAGCCAATATCGAGAAATGGTCGGCCAATGAGGGGTCACACGTTAACAATCAAAAAATTCGAACAAGTTTCTGTTTACATCAAAACGTAAACATTTTTCGTTATGAAAAACAATAAATAAAAGAAAAAAACCCTTTATAGAGAACAAAAATCCACGTACCATGTGGCTTGTCCATGTCGTGTGCGCAAGGGTCTTGCGCAGGATTATCGTCTTCATCCTCTTTCCGATCTGAAGGACTGTCCCTTTCAGATATCCTGCGTTCCCTGAAATGAACATTTACACTTACAAACTACTTGATATTTAAAAAAAAAATTAGTATCTATAAAAAAAAAAGTAAAAGTAGTAGTTATGAAAGAAGTAATGGCAGTGTTTTTGCAATTACGTATCACATGCTTCAATGGTGAAGGAATACACCGTGAAAAAATCTGCACACCCGAGAGTTCCCATAATGTTTTCAAAAGTGTGTGCTGACCTCCAATTCGCAGTGGGCCAGCGTGGCTTATAACCCTGCTGAGAGGATACCTGGGTTCAGTTGTTCGCTGTAGATGGGTTGCTGATGATGATGATGATGTACTTATTTATTTATTTGTATATTTATTCAACTTTATTTCACGAAAAACAAGAACAAAATACATAGATAAATAAACAGTGTAACACAAAAGGTGACCTTATCACTAATAGTGATCTCTTCCAGGCAACCAGCCCCCCGATTCAGACCCGTCCGATAACTTATTTGTCGATCGATTCGGTTTGTTAACATATATTTCGCTCGCTCTGAATCCACACGACAGAAAGAGATAGATATCTAACCGTATCGACACGGTATGTTATCGAACAGGTCTGAATCGCCCTGCTGTACGAGATAACTTAATGTGAGTGAGAGATGGGGATTAGTAGGAAGGATTTGGTTGGCGATAAATCTAGTCACACCTGTGTGGCGACAGGTCCAGGCTGCTATCCGGCGTCGTGGGCGGCGTGTTGTCGAGCAGCACGCGACGGCGCGACCACTCGTCCTCGCGAGCGGCCCTCGGCCCCCCGCCCGCCCCGCCCGCGTCCCCCGCGCCGCCCTGCCCCGCCTCGTTCCCGCCCCCGCCGACGCCCGCGTCGCGTTGACCGCCTGAGCCGCGACATTCCTCTGCTGAGATTAGAACAGTATGACCGGAATGTGTACAAAATATACATTATTTATGATGTAAGTGCCGCCATTTTGGTGTGCAAATGTTATAATTGTCGCCCTTAAAAAGTAGTTAATTTGTTAATATCTACTCCGAGTAGTCATAAAAATATTCATTTACATTATGTTTTATCTAATAAAAATTTTAATAGATCATTTTTAAAAGTCGGAGTCAAAAAAAATCAAAGTTAAAAATGGAAATACCTTTGTGCGAATGCGTGTTGTGGTTGTGCGCGTGGTGCTGCGGCGCGCACGCGAAGGGCAGGTGGTGCGGGCGCGCGGGCGGCGCGGGCTCGGCGTCGGGCGCGGGCGAGCCGGGGATGGTCTCCTCGCACAGCAGCAGCGACACGCAGCTGTCGTCCTCCGCGCCCGCCGCGCCCGCCGCGACCGCCGCGCCCGCCGCGCCCGCCGCGCCCGCCACGCTCGCCGCGCCCGCCGCGCCTGCCAGCGCGCTCGCAGCCACCGCGTTGCCGCCCACCCCCACGTTGTTGACACGAACGCCGCCCGCCACCACTACGCTTGCACCTATCAAACAATATTATTTTCTTAAAAAAAAAAAAAAAAATTTGGACAACTAATACTATTTCATAAGGGAGTTTATTTTAATAAAAGCAATATCAACCGACGTGACGTTTTGTTCAGAAATAGCACGCATGAATCCTTAGTAAATCAGGAAGATGTATTTTTTATCCTGATATATCGGGACAAGCAAAAACTACATTTTTTATATGATAATTTAAGAAGAATTCGATACGTAGGCGAAAGTACTCACTATGCTTGCGTTCATTCTTGCACGCATCTTCGAGCATGAGCAGCGACTCGCCCGCGCTCCACTCGCCCGGCGACTTGCCCGCGTGCAGCGCGCGCGCGCTCACCGCGGCGGCCTGCGTGCGCGCGGCTACAAGCGGCGCGCTGGAGCCGCTGCCTGCGCTCGCGCCGCTGCCCCACTCCTCCACAGACAACTTGTCTATGATCAACCTACGAATACATACAAACCGTTTTAAAATCCTCTCATACCCGATCTCACCGATGTTCTCAAACTTTCGCTTTTGTCAATTTAGTTTTCATCAAAGTTTAGGGAATAGGGTAAGGCCGTAGATTTTGCCACTTTTTGTAAAAAAAAAATGTCCCTGCGTATTAAAAATCGAAGTACTGCGTAAATTGTTATGCAAGTATCCTAATTAGGTTAGGTAGTTCCTAAACTCCTATAGTGCATTCTTAAATTGAATGTATGTCGTATATTTAAAAAAATACAATGACTTAAAACCGACCGTACCCCGAAATTTTGCCCAAAATAAGCTGTCTTTTTGATCCAGTCAAATATTTGGCTTGTTATAACTACATTATTTCTATTTAAAGCCCTAATTTACTATAAATATCTGAAATATGAATAGATTAAGCAATTACATCCTGGGTTCCATGTATTTAAATATGCGTTTTTAAATGTTTTATCGCAATTCAAAATGTTGTCTCCTTATTTTCACTTATTACGTTACTATTTTGTATGTTACCAAAATTGGGCATCTAAATATTCAATAACTTTAGGGTAGTATTTTATAATGGCACGTGCCACACTAAAGATTCCGGCAACGAAATAAAAAAAAAGAAACCGCCATTTTCTGGTCTGTGGAATTTTATCAAAGGTGTGCGCGTGTGTTTCGTCAGGAGCTTTTTTTTGTGAATTTTGGTGATTTTAAAGGTAAATAACAGTTTTTATTGCACACATGTATGTGTTATACTAAGCTAAAGTGATTTATAAAAACATGACAATGTGTATTTGACTAAAATCGGCTCGCATTTAGTAATTATTCCTGTTTAAAACCTCAAAAATTACGCTTCGACGTTACTTTTATGTGACTTCTATGTTACTGGTAACGTTGATTGTTATTTAGTAACGTTGAAGTGTTGTAAAGGTTAATGTACATACTCTGCCAGAAGCGGATTTTTCAAACAGTTATTTTAAATAAAGAATGAGTTTAAAAGAAGATGAGTTCATTGAAACTCATCTTCGTAATAATCAGAATAATGTACCTTTATTTGATAAACAGCCAGAGAGTTTTGGTTACTAAATTCCATTGATGATAGTTTAAAAAAATATATTTTTCCTATTACTGAATTCTCTCTCTTATCTCTGAATGATCGGCGATTATAAAAAATGCTATACTTATAAGTTTATTACAAAAATCTCCTCCTTTTTTGAAGTCGGTTAAAATAAGTACGTTATGTAATCAGCCTTACAAAACAGTGTGTTACTTTCACGTTACTTCTACGTTACCGTAACATAGAAGTGTCTATGTTACTCTATGTTACAAAGTGGCAAAATCTACGGCCTCACCCAATACCTAAGGGCGTTTGTGCACTTATTCGTATTCATGAAAACACGATTCGAAGTGGTCGCCATACAAATTGAATGTGTGCTTGTGTACTTATTCGATTCGTGTTTTGACGAATCCGCAAAAAAATTGTATGGTGACCACTTCGAATCGTATTTTCACAATACCTAAAGGTATTAAGGATATTCACCTGAAAATGATGTAAATGGATAGGGGAATTGTAATTACTCGACAAATTGTACGCAGTCTCCAATGCATCTGAATAAATTATTATTTATGATCGAGTAATGTAAGATCTGTTTTTAAGAGTTATTTTAATTCTTATACATATACCTTCTATCCGAATCATCTGAATCGCTCGATTCGCTCCGATCTTCAGGCGGGAACGGCGGCAGTGGTATGCTGGCCGCCGTGACTGACTGATTTATCTGACTCGACAACTTCTGTATAGTTTCGCTCAAAACCTTGTTCTTCCCGGGCGCGCTCAGAGTTAAATCAGCGGCGACGCTCTTCCGTCGTTCCAATATGTTTAGAGGACTCAACAGTCTCGGCGGGGTTGCCTCTTTGGGTTTCACTTTCTTTAACTCTGGTGTGTCCCTCTTGACATCGGTCAAATTAGAAGGTTCGCCAAATATTAAATCAGTAGTCTCTGCTGGACTCAATCTCCTCATACTGTCAAGTTTGTTAATTGGTTTCAGCACCTCGGTTTTGCTCGGAGGCCGCTTCGGTTCGGTAGGTATGGGCGATATGGCGGGTTTATCGGTAACTTCGGGCACTTTCGGATCTTTCTTTGGCGTGTCCGGCCGATTATCTACCGGTGGCGGCGACATTGATAACCTCTTGGCACTATTAATGGCTTTAAGAAGCTTTTCAGCAATTTTCGGTCCTTCCGACTGCAGCAGAAATCCTGGTGGTGGTTCCGGTAGTACATCTATTCTTGCAGGACTGTCGGGTTCAGACTTGTCCTCCTCCGTATCAATGAGAGGGCTTGAAGGAGGTTCCATTTTAGAAATGGCAGGCTCAGGGTCCACTTTATCAATTTTTATTTTTGGGTTTTCTTTAGTTTCCACGTTTGGAAGTGGTATGGCCAATAGTTTCTCTTTTATTTTACTTTCATCTTTGATTGCCTTCTCGTCTTTCTTTTCCTCTGGATCTTTGGGAATTAGATTGCTACTTGCAGATGGATTTGATATAGGTTTAGATTTCGGTGGAGGAGTGATTGGCGGTTCGGGTATGGTTTCTATAGGCGGTATCTCTTTAAGAGTTTTGATTGCGTCTATTTCTTCTTTAGTAGGTTCGGTAATTTTAGGTTCTTCTTTAACCGGTTCCGGGGAGTTATCTCTATCTTTCGTAACTGGCATGATTGGACTAGCCTCTCGTTCTACTTTTACAATAGCTTCTGGTGGTTCATCGTCAGATGACTGTTCATCATCAGCGGGGCTGTCCGGCGAATCATCAATTAATTCCATAAGTTTAGAGACCTTGTTCTTTTTAGAATAGGTCTCTTGATTTTTAGCTGGCGTAAATCCTTCAAAGATTGGTCCCGAACTACCCTCACCTGGGAACGAGTCTTCGTCCAGTGAAAATAAGTTATCTTTGAAATCGTCTTCAGGACTCTGTCTCCCTGGAGCATCTCTAGACGCTCCGAAGTCTCTAAACGGTGACAGAGACGGGGATCGGAATGTCGATGGTCTCGGTCTCAAAGGGTCTTCAGATATCTCTTCGCTCAGTGACTTTGACAAGGTGGAGGTATATTTACTAGGCGAAATATCATCGAATATCCTATGCGTACGCTTTTTCTTCTCATCGTGCAGTTCCAACTCAAATGGCTCTGGTTCTTTGAATTCATAAACATCTTCCGGTTGCTTTTCAGGTTGTGGTGGTTCAGGTGGTGGCTGTATAATCTGTGTGGGATTCGTGGTTGAATCTTTCGGTATGATTTCCGTTTTCGTAGTGTCATCTGTTTCTTGCTTCACTGAGTGAAGCCCTTTGAGCTCTGATCTGATTTCGTTTAAATCATAATCGCGTCCTTGATGTTGGTGTCCTGGGACGGTAAGTCGCGGTTTCTTAGCCGGCGAAGTCGCTACTGGAGTTGACACAGTTCTCACTGGCCTCTTTCTTGGTTTATTTGAGCTGCTGCTGTCACTTCTGTTTCCTGATTTAGATTCTTTGGGCCTGGAAGGAGCTGTAAAATCATACAAAACAATTATAGAAATGTAAATCAGTTTGGTTTAAATTATATGTTTTCACAGTATTACAGAATTTTTCTTACCCTTAACACTAGATTTGTCATCAGATTTCTTAGGTGGTCGCTTAACGCTTTCATCACTGTCCGAATCACTATCTGTATCGGAGCGTGCTGAAGATTCTAAAATGAATATCATGTTTTTAAATTCAGTAAAAACCTTATCCCAAACTATCACCAAGTGAGTAATGTTGATTTGTCATACCTTCAGTTCTTTTACTTCGCACACGTCTGCTTAGGTTCGTTCCCTGTGCGAGAACAAAATTGAATTATTTTTCTTATAAATATCAAAGATACAACTCCTACCTGAGATTATTTACATACATGTTCTAGGGTAAAGTCTTTTATGATAATACCTTTTTGTTGCGTGTCTCATGCTGTGTGACGTTAATGGCGATGCGTTGCGGCTTGATCCACTCGTCGTAGCGCGTGTTCCAGCCCGTATAATGCACTCGCAGCATGCCCTCCGCAGATATTTCTATCACTTTCGCCTCGTACGTTACCTTGTGAAATAGGAATAGTATTTGTTATTTTGAATGTTTATTTTTAGAAGATCAAAAGGAGTTATTTGCATTTTATGTTGGTAGTTAGCGACATATGCTAAAATCTATTGTACTCTTAAGAGAATACTCAAGACAGAGTCAAAATGAGGATTTTATGTCCGGACATTTAGTTTGTGTTTCATCTTAACTCTGTATCAAATCCAAGCCCAGTATAAATTACGCCTTAGTATGGCATAATTAAACTGTCATTGAATAGACTATATCTCAAAATGAAATAAAGTCGATTATGTCCTCCATAAATATCATAGTAATCAAATAATGTAAGAATACAATTTACAATTAATTTTTTTTACTTTAAATTATTTTATTTATTTATAAGTGGAACCCTCATAGCCTACTTTACAAGGGTTTACAACATAGGGACATCACATCCCATTAAATAACTCAAGATTGACCGAATTTATGATTAGTTGGAAGTAAAAGTAGTAATTTTAATCATTTTTTTCGTGCAGCCCGATGCGGCCTCGATATTAATGTTTACGTAATTCAAATTTAGAACTTTTCTTGTGGTTAAGTAAAAACTTACCTTGGACTCAGACTGCGTGGGTCCATAATAAACTTTCAGTTTGTCGCCAACTTGAGCTTTCACACTCGACACGCTAGATCGGGTCGGCTCGCTGGTAGAAGGTCTACAAATAATAACAGAACAATAAAAGTTCATAAATTACATAGCAATAGCATAGATTCAATTGGTATTATGTCAACAAGCTATGTAGACTCCTACATATTAATTAATTTTCATTTTATATCCATTCATTCGCCATCAAAGTAGTTTTAAAGCTTTTTTTTTTTCTTATTGTTTTACACAATGCTTAAAATTCGTTTTAATCTTTTTTTACAAGGAATATCAGCCAAGCTGAACTTGACTGATGTTCTCCTCCGAATAAGTGAAAACTCGTGTTAGGAGTGGGTACGACAATAGTGCAACGGTGGGGATCGAATCTGCGAATTTTCAGTTTTCAGTCTGCATCTTGAACCGTTGGGCTATTGAGGCTTCTGTGTTTTTAAACGTGATAATAAACATGGTTTAAATTCAAACTGTTTTAACTCAAAAACTCAATTCAACTTGTTTTAATCATGCCAACCCTGGTTTAAGATATAAAATAAAATATAGTAACTCAGTAGTTTTCCTCTTGCGCGGCCGCTTGCTGCTGTTGGACGCGACAGTGTTGCCGCTGCTGGCCGAGTTCGCGCTTTGGCTGCGTCGGCTTTGCATCTTCTTCATTGGGCCGCATCTAAACAAAGATACTTCCATAAACACACCAGAAGACAAGATTTGGTCTGGTGGGAGGCTTTGGCCGTGGCTAGTTACCACCCTACCGTCAAAGACGTGCCGCCAAGCGATTTAGCGTTCCGGCACGATGGCGTGTAGAAACCGATTAGGGGTATGGGGTGAATTTACACTGCTATACCACTTCCAAGTTAGCCCGCTACCATCTTAGACTGCATCGTCACTTACCATCAGGTGAGATCGCAGTCAAGGGCTATCTTGTCATCGAATAAAAAAAAGATATTTTTAACCGACTTCCAAAAAGGAGGAGGTTATCAATTCGGCCGGTATTTTATTTTTCTTTCCTTATCATACCAATATTATAAAGGCAAAAAATGTGTGTATGTTTGTTACACTTTCGCGCAAAAACAACTGGACGGGTTGGGCTGAAACTAGGAATGTAATTAGATTGATAGTTTATAGTTTTATACCCTGGATTAACACGGACTACTTTTTATCCCGGAAAATAATGCTGGAGAAGTAAAGTTTTCGCAGGAATCAAAAAACCTTAATCCATGCGGACGAATTCGGGGGCATAGACTAGTATACAAATAAATATCAACACAACAACAAAAACCCGTCGATTTTACTTTGCACTATGTTATAGTAAAAACTAAGGTGAGTTACTTGAAGATAGAGTAATTTTACAATTTGCGGATCAACACTGGTAGCGAATATTGTTTCGTATCATATTTTATTATTATTATTGATTCTATACTAAATTATATAACTGACGACCTCCCTGGCGCAAAGATGTGGTCTCATAACTGGGAGGTCTCGGGTTTTACTACCGGTGTTAGCGACACAGTCGCGGTATAAGTTATACTATGCGCCTGAATTGGGAAGATCTCGCGGATCAACGGTGTATGTGTATAATGGGCGGTTTACACGGGCTTCGTAGCTAAGCGCTTAGTACTTGTCACTAATGCTAAGTCCTCATGTGTAAACACGCTGATTAGTGCTTAGTATTAGTATTTGTGAATAGTGCAAGTGAATAGAAAACGATCCTATTTACTAAGCGACAAGTCGATACCCTCACCACGATTTACTAAGCACTTGTCGCTTGCTGACCGTGTGTAAACAGTCGAATGTCGAACAGTCCATTTCGAATGTCTGGTCACTAATAACTTTTACTGGCTCCAACGTGTAAACGGTTACTTTTCACTTGTTATATTGAGGCTTAGTATAGTGACAAGTACTAAGCACTTAGCTACAAAGCCTGTGTAAACCGGATATAATACGGCCCCGTATCGTAGGTCGGTGATATGACGTCGTAACGGTCAACTTGTATTGTCAACCGGACTAGCGTAAAACTTGCATACAAAACTCTGTTACTCTTTACGAAATATAAGTTTAAAGGGATTCAGTGTATTATTTGGCTACCGAGACATCCCCAACATATGGCGGGGGCAATTTGGAAATTTAATTAATAATTAATTAATTCATCAAATCCCATACAGAGGAAGTCGCAGGCGCTATCAATAAGGAGCAAGGTTTCGATAACGT
Source organism: Hipparchia semele (assembly GCA_933228805.2). Classification (NCBI taxonomy): domain Eukaryota; kingdom Metazoa; phylum Arthropoda; class Insecta; order Lepidoptera; family Nymphalidae; genus Hipparchia; species Hipparchia semele. Next base: position 7,787,081 of record OW121725.1, on the reverse strand, counting down.
CGTTGTCTTGAGTGGGTACCTGGAGGCTCTGCCCGAGCTGTCGCTGTCGGTGGAGGCGTGCGGGCGCCGCGACGCGCGCACAGAGAAAATGGCCGTTTCGCTCACTGAAACAAAATAAAACTTTTTCACTCTCGCTCCTCGAATATTATATCTAAACTATACTTATAATAAAATTGTAACGGGATGAATTCTGTAGATTAAAAAAGCAAAAATGAAAATATACTAAATTTTTCTTTATACAGAAATATTTTTTTTATAATAAGAGCGGGTAGTTAAAATTTTATTTCAAGGAGGGAGGTACCTATTCATTCGACAAAAGTTGTTTATAGCTTACGCCATTAATTAATACAAGTGAAATGAAATTTAATGAAATTAGTTATGTACAATGATCCATCCATCTTTTGTTAGGTTGAAACATTGCTGCCTAAGATAAGTTCTGAACTCGTAATATAGGAACCAGTTCTCTCCTCTTACATTATCCTTATGTGCTAACAATACAATTTTCAAAACAATTTAACTTTTTATTACTATCTATACTATTATAATAAAGAGAGAGCGCGAATTTTGTGAGTTTGTATGTATGTCCGGAGCAAACTTTGGAACCACCGCACCTATTACAATAATTCTTTTACCATTTCAAAGGTACATTATTCCAGATGGTTATAGGCTATAATTATGTTAATAAATGTATTATGGCTAGATATTATGTGCAAATTTGTTAAAGAAGTCGGAAATTTTTTTGACTCTTAAACGTTTCCAAGGCGTGCGCTGGGTCATATACTGTTATTGGATGAAAATGATGTATGGGTGAATTGTTCCTCTTAAAGAGTTCTAAAAAAAAGTCCGCGATAGCATATGTCTATATTCTAAGGATAACTTACAGTAACCATTTCTATCTTTCAAATTTTGATTAAAAATAATGAATTATTTTCGAAGCTTCTTTAACCGATGTGATGTCAATCTATATCTAAATAAATATGTTTATTATCGTAAGTATTTAATTTAGAACATATTTGCCCTTTACACTATACAATTTAAATAAATATCTTAGGAGTTATCGGAAAATTAATATATCCGCGCGACAAAATAATAAAATGGTGCCGGCCGGCGCGCGCGGCGAGGCACGGTGGCGGGTATTGGTGCGGGATATTCGTGTGGTTCCTGTGGTGATCTTATTGACAATCGTCTCCTATAAGAAGCTCACAAGAACAAATATTTCATTTTCAACCCGGACGAAGTCGGCGCGGGCTTCTAGTATTTAATAATTATGAGAATATGAGCATACAAGTGTGTGGCTGTGTGAGTGTTATGATGAGTGCATGTACTATTTCAGAACGGCAAGTAGTTTTTCCGTGTTTTCATAGTCCAGCTCCAGCAACCACTTTCTAAGAGTAGATTTACATTTATAAGCATTCAAATCTGCAATTTTCAATGATTTGCTAATTTTATTGTATAGAAAGCAAGCAGTCAAATTTATGGGTGAAAAAGGTTTTAAACTTTGTTATATCACAACTTTTGTTTTTCCTTCTCTTCTCTTGAAGTTCATGAAGAACAGCTAATTTTACATATTTATGTTGTTTTAAAACTATGATTAAGTAACTTACATTTAGAAGACAACGTCTTTCTCTTAGGCGTCCGCTTGTCGTGGGAGTCGGTCTTGGCGGGTGGCAAGCTGCGCGTCTTGGACTGCGAGCGCGGTTTGACCGCGGCCTTCTCTTCGCTCGGGCTCGACGATTTATCTTTTTCTCTTTCCTTCTCTTTGACCTTTTCCGTATCTTTATCTTTTTCCTTATCTTTGTCTTTTTCCTTCTCTTTATCTTTTTCCTTATCCTTTTCCTTGTCTAATTCCTTTTCTTTCTCTTTTTCCTTTTCAACTCTGGAACACAAACAATTTACACACAAACATAACAAATACACACAGAAACAGACAAAGAGTTCCTTGTTTCAAAAATAAAGAGTTCCTTGTTTCAAAGATCATGTACTCAGTTGTACCTACTGATAAAAATGGAGAAGGAAAAGGAGAAGGAGGAGAAGAAGGAGAAGAAGAATAAGAAGAATAAGAAGAAGAAGAAGAAGACAGATTTATGTCAGAGCATATTTGTGTTTCATTTTAACTCTTGGGTCAGAGCACGCTCTATAGATCTCAGCATTAGTACTCACTTGGGAGCGGTAGTGGTGACCAGCGGCTGGTTGTCGGCGCTATCGTCTTCATCGCTTGCGCGAGGTTTGTCTTTTTTCTCTGGCTTCTCTATTTTATCGTCCTTCTCGCTCTTATCGCTTTTCTCTGTCTCACTCTTGTCAGAGTCCTTGTCTTTGCCGCGCTGTAAAAGGATATTTACAGATTAAACCTAGTGTCAAAGACCTACGGTAGCACAGTAAATATTTTGCTGTGTTCTCTATTTTTGACCAATGGCTTTGGAAAACAACGAATCGTTGACAACTAAGAACTGTCAAAAGTGTCAAACTATTTCGTCATAGAAAATGCGGGTTTGACAGTTCTGGTTAGCAGCTGGACGATAACCACTGAAATAGACTAGCCCCCTGGATTGTGATCGACAAAAAAAAATAACAGATTTAATAAAACTCCACAGATCACAGACCTAGAACAATCAGTCCTAGAACAAATAATATTTATTGTTTGAATGAGTTATGATTCTGACCCATTAAAAGAAAAATGACCTGTATTATGTCATATAGTTACAATATTATCATAGATATTCAACACACTTAATGTTATATTATCTCAGACTTTAAAAGGCATTGTATCATGTATGTCATATCAACCTAAATATTTATAGCAATTGAACAAATAACACCCTGTATAAACTGGTACTAACCTGATTAGGAGTGCCAGTGGGGGTGGATGAAGCGGAGGCCGATGTCGACGAAGTGGCGGGGGGTTGTTTATCGCGGTCTCGTATCAGCGATCGTCCCGCGGGGGGTGTTCGAGCCCCCCTCGGGTGCGCCACTAGAGTCACCCCTAGCTTACGGTAGAAATCCTCGAAACTGTGGAGGAACCTGTTGACAAATGAATACTATTTAAAAAAAACACAACGATAACTCAATATTTTCATTCCAAGCACAAGCTTTCCGCTTATTGGGAGGGGATAGAAGGATATTAGTCAACTTCAGCTTGGCTAATATTCTTTTTTATAAAAAAAAAAAAAAAAAAACACGACACACACACAACATTTTTTACATCACAACAAAAATTCTATATTTTTTCATACCCTGTAAAGCGCAGTTTGGCAAAAAAGTCTTCAGTTATTATTTCTTAAAAACACTTAAGTTTTTTAGATTTGTTTGGTTTGCCAGATTCAAGATAAAAACGAAAGTGACAACCCCATTTAAAAAAAAATTATAGATAGCAAAAATCTTGTACTCTCTGTAGATGCACAAAGGAAGGAAAGTGCGCGTAAACCTGAGGAACCCACTAGAAGTATTTTCTTAACAGTCCTTTATTAAGAGGGTGTACTCACTTCTTATAAGCCTGCTTGCAGAGGTTGGTAATACTTGTGGTGACCGGATGAAAGCCCATTTTATCAGCAATCGTTTTCCACTGATTTTGATTTGTCACTCTATTGTAACCGCCCAATTTTTGGACAACCTGTTAATAAATAAATTTGTTTATAAACTATGTATTTGTTTATAAACTATTTGTTAACTAAGTTAAAATAGAGAATACGGCTAGTATTCTCTATTTTGGACTAACAGTGGCTTTGGAAAACAATGGAAGGTTGCTTAGATACTGAACTGTCAAATTCGCATTTCGCAATACAATTGCAGGTTTGACAATTCTTAGCAACATTCGATGGCCACTTAGACAGAGAAACTGCTGTCCACATGTTATAAAGAAAACTTACCCTAAACAAGTTCCTATTGCCGTATTCTCTATTTTTGACATTTCCAGTGGTTTTGGACTCCATACAAATGCAGGTTTGACAATTAATAGCAACATTTGATGGCCACTTAAACAGAGAACACAAAGAAACTACTGTCCACATGTTATAAAGAAAACTTACCCTAAACAGTCTATAGAGATCGATGTCTCTGTTGGCGATAGTCGGGTTCCGGTTGAGAGGCGTTCCACGGTCATCCATGAACTTGTAGAGCTGGGCAACAAAATGGTCCTTTTCCTCACGCGGCTCGTCATCCGAACTCTGTGTAATTACAATAGTGGATTGTGTCAAAATTGTTATTTCTACTTATTAATCATGCTTCTATGTTATGGCTAAGTACTGTGCTATTTTAATGCTTAAACACTTAATAATTAAAGATTTTAGACTTGATTCGTGGTTTAATTATTACCAAGTATGTACGTCGTAACTCATAGTAAACCTTGATGTGATTTTTGAACTTTTGTCCAAAAATCATAATCTATACACGTCCACTTCTGGACAAAACTCTTTTGAAATGATTAACAGGCCACGCAGCACCACAACCTTGCGGAACTCGTAGTAAGGAGGTAAGTGACGTACGTCATCGGAAGTGTTCCTGGGCTCGTTGAAGAGCGCGTCGCGGTCCCAGTGCGGTGGCAGCACGCCCTGGTTGAGGTACTGCAGCGCGGCCTCCACGCCGCACCACTCCAGCGGCGCCGCGCCTTTGCGGAACTCGCGGGCCTCCTTCTTTGGCACTGTGTAGCTGAATTCATTTATTTTATTAGCTGGATTCATTTATTTTATTAACTGGATTCATTTATTTTATTAGCTGAATTCATTTATTTTATTAGCTGGATTCATTTATTTTATTAGCTGGATTCATTTATTTTATTAGCTGGATTCATTTATTTTATTAGCTGAATTCATTTATTTTATTAGCTGGATTCATTTATTTTATTAGCTGGATTCATTTATTTTATTAGCTGGATTCATTTATTTTTATTCGCTGAATTCATTCAATTTTACAAATTTTTGGAGTCGAACTTGTAAACTTTGAAAGATCGCGTGCGGAGACCTAAGTCTGGCTAGTAGCCAAATCATGTTACACATAGAAAAGAAGCTCAGAGCATGGTCGATAAAGATGTGGACTCAGTCAGGTGAGGTCAGGTCAAAGCACAGACAGGGTCATAAATTGGGGTTATTGGGATTTGGGGCTTTTGCCACCGCCAAGTTGCTTCATACATCGTCATTGCCTTGTCAGTGCATTGCCGGGCCCATGCGATTCTAACTTTAAAGAACTAAGGAAAGAGAACAACTCACTATCGACCGTCTTTGAAGGACCTCACTAAATAGTCCTCCTTGACTTTGATCTGTGCAGTTGGGGCCACGACGAGCGCGGGAAAGGCGGGCTGATGCGGCCGGCGCCGCTCCGCTCCACTCGCAGCTTCCACTAACACCACTCGACCGACGTGCGGCTCCCTTTCCGCACTGTTCTCCTTGACGCGCCGCGTGCTTCCTTCTCCTTCACTCTCGTCAGACCTAGTGGTTCATATAACGAAAGAATATTTTAGCCTGGCTGTATCCTATCAGAAATTTCTGTCACATACATTTGTACCTTCAAAACTTTGCCAAATAAATCTCTTTCTGATGCTTGCAGGATGCATAACAGAGATATTTTTTGTCTGACATTTCTGAAAGTGCATACTTTCTGAGCTTAAAGTAATAGTTATTCCACGGAGCTAGGCAATTTTATCAAGTAATCAAAATTGTAAATAAAAAACTTGAGAGGTGTCAAGGGACACCCGGATGGAACGAAATTCAATGCGAAATAGAAATGAAAATATCTGGCTTGCTTTCTATAAGAGAGAGAGACAGACAGAGAAACATGCGACGCCGCACAGCTTACAATAGCTTACTATAGCAAAAAGTGTCGTGACAACTTTTCGTAAGAATTTTTTCCGTCTAGCCCCCTTTCACAACGCGCGATAAGGAACTTCGTTCCAATTAATAAAATAATTCTAGAACAAGCCGAGTCTGACTCGCACACGAAGGGTTCAGTACCATAGTAACAGCGGGAAGATCGAGCAAAAAACGGCGTAAACATCACGTTTCTCCTATGGGGACCTCCTGTAACTTTAACCAAACATTACATTAAAGTAACATTGGCAATCTTTCGTACGGAACCCTACAAAGTATAAAATTGCCAATTACAGTCACACCTCATTGACAATAGTCAATACAATGGCCTAGTCAACTTACTGTGCCCTTCCTCTTCGTCCTCGCCGTCCAGCTATGACTGGTGTGGAGAAGTGCTCCGGATGCGTCAGAGGTAACTGGTCCAGTGTCTCACTTTCATTGAAATGTCTCCCACTCTTCAGGCACAGCGCCGAGCGACGCAACGTTGTTATGTCACCATCGTCAAACACTGATAAAAAAAAACTGTATTATTGCTGGATTTTCTACTATGTAGTAAGGATAAACCAACAAACAAACACACTTTCGCATTTCTAATATTAGTAAGGATGTATTACTATATGTACATACCAACAGTGTATTGGCTACAATCTTGTATCTTAGTGATGACAGCCTCCATTGCTTCTTTTTTTGGGTCCTGTTTCACTTCAACCGTACTCCCAACTCTTAGAGTGCCTTTGATGACATCGTCATTTACTGTAGTGATTCCACCAGCTTTCAAAGTCACCTTTAGGTAAATAAAACAAAGATAAATTGAGATTTTCTAAATAAAACCTGAGAAGTATAATGAGAAATTTAACAGCACCTTAAAATTTTATTAATGTGTACATTTCTTAGTTCAATCTTTTATTATGCTGAGAAAATAATTATGATAAACACATGGGCGCTAGATAATTAATACTGTTATAGTATTTATAAATATCTATCTTGTTAGATCACACCACACCATGACACCAATTCACTACCACCATCTTGATCTACCATTAGTTGTAAGTACCACTTAAAAATAAATTTAATGTGTATTACTGCAAAAAATCCCATACATTTTAAATTTAATTTTTCTTTAATCTTCAGCATTTCACATGTCACAGTCAAATAGCATCACTAATATTGGGCGTTATTTTTAATTCTGTCTATACTTATAAAAACATGCATTTGGCGCACACATTACATATGACATTCTATTGTTTTAATCTATATGCCATAGTAAAACTCACCAATACAAAAGTTTGTTAGTAATAAGTCATTCTTCTACTGTAATGTTGGGGTGGCCTTACCTTACATTTAATGTTGCGAACAACTTTTCTTATTTTGGCCTCACAGAAAGCTCCTTTATACTTGGCACTTACATCAGTACCCACTGGCAAGAATGGAGGATCATCACCCTGCTAAAAGACATGATAGTCAATTAGATCTATTCAAGGATTTATAATTGTTTTGTACTTTCATTAAATAGTTACACTTACCATTCTTAGTAAATTTGCAATAACCCAATATTCGATTACTACTCTAATTGCACCTGCAATCATTGAAATTTATTTATTATGTGATCATTATTATAAAACTTGTACATAAAAACAAAGTATTCACACAAAGTTTTTACGCAGTGAAAAAAAATTTTATAATATGTTCTTTCAACATCTAATTTGGCTTATATTGAATCACCAAAAATATGGCATAAATTTTGAAAACCTTTTATATTCTTTAAATTATTGTTTATTATATTTAAATACATATTTCATCACAATCCCTTGTCAACCTATTACTGGGCACAGTCCACCATACTGGTTAAGTGCGGATTGGCAGACTTGACACCTATGACATGCTTATGAAAAACTTTCAGGCTTCTTTCAGGCATAAATATTTCCTCACTATGATTGCCTCCACCATTAAAGAAAGTGCTATTTGATTGCTTAAAACACTCTTATGATAAATAATAATAATTATAAACTTTAAAAAAGTCAGCGATACATGCATGACTTCAAACCCCAGACCCCTAAAAAGGATGCTAAAGTCTTAACATACATAAATTTTTTAAAGAAACTGATAAGTAGAAACTGAATAGTAAATACTTGATATCTTATTCACGCTGAAACGGCGCGTGCAAAACAAAATGCAAAAGCTGTTTTAACGTCGGCTCATTACATTTATAACACTGAATTTAATACAATATTATATACACAACAACTTTAATATATTTTTACGCAAGAAACAAAGCTGACTAACATCTGCATTCTAAAACATTAAAGGAAAGTAAAAAAATATCGAGTTCAATCCGAGGATGGTGAACGAAATTGTAATTACACTAGTACTGCTAATAAGAACAACACTTACTGGAAACAAATGTACTTAATTTAACATTTACAAAAAAATTGTATTCATTTTAAATCGAAGTAATTCAATAGTCACTGTTAATTCTGGAAAATACAACAATGCAAACAACCATTTACATTTTTTGTAGGCAAGGAACATAATACTCTAACGAGTTTGTAGGTAATCAAAATGACGGTCCAAGAGAATAACCCATTCTGTTTTAGACACAGATACAGATTAATGACTTAGTATTAGTGGTTTACACCGGAGCAGTGATCACAGGAGAATCACCGGTGATTCACCTAACCGGTGAACCCCGGTTTTTCACCGGTGTAAAACTAGTGGTTCGCCCCGAACTGAGACCTCGCGATATCCCATAATTCCCAAAAGTTTTAATTATATATTGTAATAATTAACTTTTAACATTAGACGCAATAAAAAAAATAATAGTTGACATAAAACTGTTTTACTGACATAGCGCCATCTATTAGCATTATAGTGAAGCTATTAGCTTCACAATAATGCTAATAGATGGCGCATTAAAATTAAATAATTTCGTTTTTTTATAACATTTATCTAATTTTAGTATTTGTTGTTCAAGTACAGGATATAACTGAATTTTCAACCAAGTTTCACGTTCTAATATTCAGTAATTCAGAAGTTATAGGGCTCTGACAGACATTTATACGGACACACTTCTCTGTCTAGTAGGCAAGCGCCCTAGTTGACTCAGAGAACTCGCTTCGCTCGTTCAATTACTTGAGTTTTGAAACACTGGTTTTTCTCCGGTATTTTTACCGATTACTTTCGGTGAAACACCGAAACCGGTGATTCTCCGGTGCAAACCACTAGTACAAGTATCCGAGTTTATGTTGTAATGTTTTTCTGTGAAAATAAAATTGACACAAATGAACATTGAACACGTCAAAATTAGTTTTTTTTGCTCCAACGAGTGATACAGTGATACGAAACGATGTTTTGAAAATGTATTTGTTGACAATAATGCGATTTCGGAGTGCCTAGAAAACTCTGAGTGTTATATGTATAAATTCTAGTGTATGGACGTGTTAAGTGTAAAATCAGTTCAATGAAAATGAAGGCTGTTGTAGCGACTGTAATCACCGTAGCCCTCACCACTGTGGTGATAGGCAATGCCTATTATCAGAAGAAACAATTTTACCCATCCGTAGTTTATTTAACCAATTCCAATCCTAGTATGGCTGTAAGTAATCCAACTTTATGATGTCTGATTCTCGAACAACTTTCGTCTCGACCTTGTAGTTACGATATTTTGTCCATAGTTGAATGATTTTTGATTCAAATTTATGATCATTCTTATGTCTAATGTGGTAAGGTAATAGATTTACAAATTATAAACTAAAGTAATGTTGTCTAAGTCATAATTAGTGTAACATATTGCAGCATTATGTTTGTGATTGCAGGTAATGTACTTACAAGCCTTTATACTGGTCCTATTGGTGGGTAAAATTCTTAGGAAAATCTTCTTTGGTCAACTCCGGCCAGCAGAATTTGAGGTAAACCTTTTAATCATAAAGAATAAATTGATATCCTGACTTATTTCAGTAAAAGGCCCTACTGTCATATTTTTTCAAGTCTTTGGCAGTACATAAAACATTTTTATTGTTAACCTCTTGCACAATACGGAATTTTATTTTATATTAGTAGGTGTTAAACCTAAATTATGCCATCTTATGTGGCCAGAGCATAGTTGGCTCTTTGATATGTTTGTTTTTATAAAATTACCCATAAAAGCATATTTTAGACAAAGAAAAACTCATTAACCTTAACAAAGTGTAATCCACACTATGCCAGGCCAACTTTGTGTGTATTGTATGTTGTGTTTGTTGACATTTCATGTTTTATTGTTTTGTTCTTTTAGCACCTAATAGAGAGATCCTGGTATGCTATCACTGAGACCTGTCTGGCATTCACAGTATTCCGAGATGACTTCAATCCTAAGTTTATAGCTCTATTCACCGTGTTGTTGTTCTTGAAGGCATTCCATTGGCTAGCTGAAGACAGGGTTGATTATGTAAGTTTGATTGATCATTGATCATGTATAATATAAAACTATAGCATTCATTGGGAGTTGCCTAAAAAATAAATTCTGGAAAGCTGGCAACACATTGGTTGTGCCTATGGTGCTCCAAATATTCATAGGTGGCAACAATCACTTAACATTATGTGACCCATTTGCTCATCGTTATATATTTTTTTAAAAAGTACCAATTATAATACATCTCTGATGTTAGTCTGTTAACCATTTTAAATTATTGATTAAACTACAAAAAGTGTATCAAATATTTTACAAGCTCCCTTTACATTTAATAAAAATTTGCTGGATGGCAATATTCCTATTAGAAAGATTATATGCAATATTATCGCACACCTAAATCAAAAGTGAGACAACTCAAATATCCCTAGACGAAAAAGAAGTCTTTTTAAATCTTTTGTTAGCAAAGTTATGAAACTCAATTTTATTTTAGGTCACAGGTTCACATATATATATATATAACATAAAATAAAATTAAGTTTCATAACTTTATTAACAAAAGAAGATTCAGAAAGACGAAAGAGAGTTGTCACTTGTCGCACTATTGATCTAGGTGTGCGATTATCTGTATTTCAGGCTAAAGTGGATTATTTTACTGTTTTGCAGATGGAGAGAAGTCCAGTAATAGGGTGGCTGTTTCACGTGAGGATATTGAGTCTCTTGATGCTTCTGGCCCAATCAGACATGTACTTCATCCACCACGCATATTTGTTCACTGCAACCAAAGGTCCATCTGTTCAATTGGTTTTCGGATTCGAATACAGCATTCTAATCATAATGATTGTGAATATATTAATCAAAGTGAGTGTGTTTTTTTACCTCATTACTTTTTTTTTTATTATCTTCATTTTTAAGGGACTTTCGTCAGACACGGGCACGTCAGCCCCATCGTAACCTACCTTATAAATTATCCTAGTGGAACCTCATTACTTCAAAACCAAAAAGGTTATGATTTTAGTAGTCTATTTATGAATGTGACTATTTAGGTATATTCCACTGTAGTTACTAAATTACTGAATGATTTTGATGGATGAGGTGTCAACCGATTCTTAATTATGATCAGGGTGACATGGCTACATTTTATATGAATAAATAAATAAAAAATAATTTATTTCAACCATGAGATCATATTCAATATGATGAATATAAAATCAATATGATGAATGTTTCAATTTTCTATAGTCAGATTATAGTTTTTAAAGGGCAGTTATAAAAAGGCAAGGGGCTGAACTGAAATCCAAAACGTCAATGGTTCAAATTGCACTATTGTCATGCCTTGATTTGAGAGAAAAGGGGAATATTCGTTTTTTTTATTATTATCATTTTAAGGGATTTTTAGGTGACCTATATGTCAGCCCCATCACTCACAAATTACAAATAACGATATATAAAATCAACTGTCTCATTAAATCTAGAATATTAGTTGTGGTGAACAACTATGATGTCAAACTGTTGATGATGACATTGTCCCAATGTCCAACAGTGGACGCCTGTCGGTTGACGACGACGATATATCCCTCTGTTGCAGTACGTCCTCCACGCCATAGACTCGCGCTGGGAAGCTCCGTGGGAGAGCAAGGCGGCGGTGCTGCTGTACACGGAGCTGGCGATCAACTTCCTCAAGGTGCTGCTCTATGTCGGCTTCGTGGCAGTGATGGTTCGAATCTACACGCTGCCGCTCTTCGCCTTCCGCCCTATGTACGAAACTATGAGGTGAGAACTATCTAAATATATAAAAGGAAAGGGTGACTGACTGACTGACTGATCTATCAACGCACAACTCTAACCGCTGGACGGATTGGGCTGAAATTTGGCATACAGATAGCTATTATGACGTAGACATCCGCTAAGAAAGAATTTTTGAAAATTAAACCGGCGAGGGGGTAAAATAAGGGTTTGAAAAATCGAGCAGAATGTGGGCGAAGCCACGGGCAAAAGCTCGTTTTGTATATTCAGAAATCCTTGCCGAATTTATAAATGCGAGTGTATTTTTTGTTGGTTCGTCCTTCAATCATCCGATTTCCAAAAAAGCAGGAGGCTTTCAATTCGTCTGCAGTAAAGCAAATGTGTTCATAATTAATAACGGAAGTGAGTTGACGCTTCCCGATAAGTTCATAATTCATTTATTAATTTCTTGTACAGTATGTGAAGATGATACAAATTATGTATATAGGGACTTGTATTCTGCCGCAGTGCAACAATTTCATTTAAAAAATGTTTATAATAGTTAATAACATTAACTGGTGAGTGAAATCAGTGGGAGGTTGTGTGTAAATAAGTTTTAAGATAACAGTGGTGAAGGAAAATGATAAGTCATAAGACATCCTATTTGTGGTAGATTCACTTGACAATTCAAAAGCATTGTGTAAAAGTTGTAAATTCGTGAGACAGTTCAGAATATAATTTTTTATAGATATGTGTTTTGTATTTGGTAATAGAAGTTTCAAGAAGGCGTACAACGACGTGGTACTGTCGCGGCGCGCGATCCGCAACATGAACACCCTGTATCCCGACGCGACGGCCGAGGAACTGGCTGCAGCAGACAACGAATGTATCATCTGCCGTGAGGAGATGCATAGTGGTAAGCTGTCTCGAGTTGAGAAGTTTCAGAAAGAAAGAGAGGAAATAGTACAATATCATGCTACACTCGCGATGTGGCATCTGCAATATGAACATCCTGTATCTCGACTTAAATTTACATATCTGTGGGGTTAGTATAAGATTTAATTCGATTGATCGTATTCGTATTCGATGACATTAGCGTCAAAGTAAAATGAACCTTAAATATATTGATTTAAAGTAAGTCAAATTCAGTACAACCGATTTATTTTGGTAATACGTAAAAGTATAAGAATGCATACATGAAATTGAGCTCTAATTTTATGAGGTTATGGTTCATTTTACTTCGACGTTAATGTCAACGTATACGATCAATTGAATGAAATATACTAACCCCACTGTATTGTTTGAAAACTTCCTTATCCCAAAAACGCAGGCTATTGATCAAAAACAGTATTAATATTGCGCAGATATACCTATGCAGTCACTTTTTGGTTAGTGAGTATGATTTATGTAGACGAATATCAAAAACATAAGTACTTTATTTTTGAAAAAAAAAAAGTTTTAGATTTTCTGTGAACAAAAAATAACGTATATTTATCACTTCCGTAACGTAAAATTGTTGACATTCAATTGACCGTGTGTGTCAATTGAATATCAACATTCAAAAATTTACAGTGTGTACTAATTTGAAAATACATCTTTAGTTTTGTAACTTCATTTATTTGAGACTATTTGAATCTGAAATATTTCTGTTCTATTAAACAGGTGCAAAGAAGCTGCCATGCAACCACATATTCCACGCGGCGTGCCTGCGTCTCTGGTTCCAACGCCAACAGACTTGTCCAACGTGCCGTCTCAACGTCCTTCGCGCCCCGGCTCCGGAACAAGCCAACGCGAACGCACCGGCACCGCACGCCAATGCACCGCACGCCAACGCGCCCAACGCTAACGCACCAACGCCGCCGCCGCCCAATGCACCCGTGCCGCCGCCCTTCCCTAACATGCCACCACCACGTAAGTTAATTTACAGTATATTTTTATATCTTCTTAACGCAATTGATGGATAATAACCTATAACTATAGAATAACCGCCGTAAATAAAAATAATAAGTACTAGCTTTTGCTCGCGGCTTTGCTCACGTTAAGTTCGATTTGTCAAACCCCTATTTTACCCCCTTAGGGGTTGAATTTTCAAAAATTCTTCCTTAGTGTGCGCCTACGTCATAAAAGGAACCAACTGTAAAAATTCCAAGTTTCTAACTTCAGTAGTTTAGGCTGTGCGTTCATATCTCAGTCAGTCAGGACTTTGAATTTTATATATATAGATTAATCCGACATACAGAAACATGCCCCTGACTACAATTGCGAAATATTTTTGCTTGAAAGACAACATGGTACACTACACAAAGTGTAACTGCAGTAGGATTAGTATAAGATTTAATTCGACTGATTGTATTCATATTTGATGACATTAGCGTCAATTTAGTTTATAAAGACTTTGATAGAGCTCAATTTCGTACACGCATTCTCATACATTAAGTAATCACTACACTCAGGTAGTATGTAGTTGACTTAAGTATTTTTGTTTGTAAGTAAACCTAATAAAATACGGTTACGTATACGGATACGCTCCGAATTAAAGTCGATCAATACATTTAAAGTTCATTTTACTCAATTACTTTAATGTCATCGAATACGAATACGATCACTAAGGCCCCTATCCCACTAGCGTTATGCGAGCGTTGGCGTTTCTCCAACGTCTGCGCAGCGTTGTCGCAGACGTTAACGTTGCGCATTCGCTGAACGCAACGTTAACGTTGCTTTGACGCGAAATTGACGTTGCGAAGTCGAAGCGCGAATGGTTGCCATTAAACTGTCAACGTTGACGTCACGTCAACGCGACGTTGTCGCTGTGCAGACTTTGAAGAAACGCTAACGCTCCCATAACACCAGTGGGATAAGGGCCTAACCCTACTGATCATGATTTATTTGCTGTTGATTGTGCAGCAATGATGGGGTGGGGCATGCCGCCGCCTCCACCGCCGCGCCCCGCCTCTCTCGCCAGCCTCTCCGTGGAGGAACTGCAACGCATGGAGGGCACCGAGAGGAGGAACATCGAAGCGCGATTACAGGTAACGTGAAATAATAACTTAGCTTGGCAAAAATATTACAAAGCTAATTTATCTTAATTCTTGCAACACTAAGAATGACAATCGAAATTTATCAACCCGATAATCACCTGTCGCCTGTTGGGTAAAATACGGCGTATAAGTAGAGAGGTAGAATAGATAGTTTTGTTAATATTTCGCTCATTTGCGACAAGAGTGACATAATTCAAAATCGACGATGAGAGAATTATCTCGTTAGAGAGTAATGTTTTGTGGATGCTGCGGTCTCGAAACAACACAGCAGCCAACAAAGCGACAGAGCATTAAGTCATAATCTCTTTCTCTCTCTTATTTTTTTGTGCTTAGCGTACTGTTGTTTTTATAGCAAAAAGTATTATTTTCGACACTAAAATTGGTGAATTTTGAGTTATGTCACCCTTGTCGCAAATGAGCGATTTAATTTTCGACATTTTAGCCAACGCGAAATATACAGGGCGTCCCACGGCTATGCCACATGGAGGGGAAGTACCTTAAATATTGTAGATAGAACATTTTATTGAAAGAAGACTTCATTTTAATTTAAAAAACAATTTAAACTACATTCATAGATTTTTAAATAATTGCCTGGTTGAACCGGGACTCGAACCCGCTATACGAGAAAAAAAATTAACCTGTATCTTTATCATGCCGATCGGAAGGCTTCATCATAAGTATTATTTTTTGTTAAATAACATAGCATGAGAAATAAAAGGAAGACCATGAATTTTAGCCTTTGATGTAAAATTTTGTTCAGAAAAATGTCCTTCAATCCCGCTGCAACAGAGCTACGAATTGCAGCGGGATTGAAGGACAAACCAATAAATCAACAAACAAACACACATTCGCATTTATAGGTAATATAAGTAAGGATTAGTAAGGATAGTAAGGATCGGGAAATGATGCGTACTTCTCAAGTGGGTACTCATTAGTAATAGTTCATGTCAGTTGTATGTCGATACGCCAATGTCAGCTTTTCATTTTTCTGAACAAAATTATACATCAAAGGCTAAAATTCATGGTCTTCCTTTTATTTCTCATGCTATGTTATTTAACAAAAAATAATCCTCATGATGAAGCCTTCCGATCGGTATGATAAAGATACAGGTTAATTTTTTTTCTCGTATAGCGGGTTCGAGTCCCGGTTCAACCAGGCAATTATTTAAAAATCTATGAATGCAGTTTAAATTGTTTTTTAAATTAAAATGAAGTCTTCTTTCAGTAAAATGTTGCATCTACAATATTTAAGGTACTTCCCCTCCATGTGGCATAGCCGTGGGACACCCTGTATACTGATTGCTGACACTTCAATAATGACACTGACACTTCAATAATGATACTGACACTTCAACAATGACATTTATTTTTCATATTCGATCATTAAAATGGTTAACAATTTTAGAGTAGGCAGCTACAGGTTTTTAAATAAGCTAACAGTTCTTACAAATATTCGGTGACATATTATACATAGCTGAATGTATTGTGCAGCTGCTTCGCGAGATTCAAGCGATGTTGGACGCGTCGGTGCTCCTGATGCAGCAGTACTCCAATGTGGTGGCCAACTTGCCCTTGAACTGCACCAACGTTGCTACGCAAACTGAAATGTAAGTTAACTTGACTGTTCTCATTAATAATGTGACCGTATACCCTGGTATCTTTAGCAATTCTGACATACAACGCCATCGTGCGATCGTAGAAAGAGACGAAGCATTATAATGCTCTTGCTTGTGAACGGGTGCCACCAACAGGAATGGGTCTGCTTTGTCTGCCCGTTGTGACACGCATTGGATTGTGCGTACTTACATATGCATTTTTGAAGCTTCATTGTAGAAGCACTGTATGTGTATACATAGCATAGTTTTGTTACCTATTGTAAAAATTTTTTTTTTTTTGAAAAGAGCAACTGCTGAGTTTCTTGCCAGCTCTTCTCAGCAGAATCTGCATTCCGAACCGGTGGTAGATTTATGACGTGTCATAAGAGCTACAAGTTGGCCTACATGAAATAAATGGATTTTGAATTTGAATTAATATGGCTAGAGCGGCCGTGCCTAGTAGTGAGCTGGCGATGTGTTGAGATCGATTGGCGATGTGATAAATGATAAATAAAATAATTTCATTGCAGTCGAACAGAACCATCCTCCGAGCCGTCGCCGGTGAAGGTGAAGACTGAACCAGACGTGGTGCCAACCACTTCTACTTACAAACCCACTCCGGGCCCATCCACTAGCAGAGACGATTTCAACTTCGATGCACCCGAGACAACACTAGATTCTAATAGGTACAGTTCTTTCATTTCACAAGGGCTTGTGACTCATGGTTGTGTATGTGTCGTATCTGTATAAGTGTGAGCGAGAACTTGCTCGCGCCTGACCGCTCCCACCTAGGCTCCTGACAGGCACGCACACTAACGCACACGACACGACATAAACACAAGAAAAAAAAAAGCACCCGTAACTTCGTGAGATAAACGTACTATAATAATGTATTTTCATAGTGACCAAACTCTGATAGTCCTAAAATAAATCTTAGTCAATTGATGAAGTCCACTGCTTCATGTAAGTCTTGTAGAAACTTCCACACGCTTCTTTCTTGCGCCGCTTGAATATAGCGCTTGTCTCGTTTGATATTGTGTCTAATTTTGCTGTACACAATCTTTAAACTAACATGAATACGAGATATGATGTCGTGTTATCCCTTTCATAATGCATCCTGCAGAAAAGGATAGCACCAGGATCTAATTCTGTCGGCTCTTCGAACTGTGTTTTCATAAAACAAATAAACTGCACTACTGTACCTAAACGATAAATCGCTTGGCGGTAATTGAATATTAAATCATGACAATGTTTTAGTAGCTAAAATTTCGTTTTAGAAAAAGATGGATATAGTTGCAGTAAAACAGCTTATGACTTATATTTTTTTTGACCAATTTATTTTGTTTTTGTTATTCGTACGTTTCATTTTCGATTATAATAATTAGTGAATATCCAAATTTTGACAACAGTCAAATACCGAATTGTTATTTTGTTTTCAGGGAGACGTTAGACGCCGACGCCGAAGAGTTAAGGAGACGTCGATTACAAAAATTCAGTACTGAAAAGTGAATGTGCTAAACAAACTATTGTGTCCCATTTTCCCAAAATTCAGTACTGAAAAGTGAATGTGCTAAACAAACTATTGTGTCCCATTTTCCCAACTTGCTAATTTAAATGTACAAAGTGTTTTGGTACGTGCAACTTGCAAGCAATGTGTATTCTAATCAAATGCAAATGTATTTGTGTCCTTGTAAATATATTTGGATATATATGTTACGGTAAATGTGATTAATTGAAAATTATTAATAATTACCGAAAATTATTAATAATTACCAAGACTGATGATAAAAGTGATAAATTATTCACTTTTTTCGGTGATTATTAATAATTACACCTTACTTTTGATAAATGTGATTAATTTCTAAAACTACCACCACTCAGAAATACTTGCACCCTAAAATTTTTACCGTTAGTCAGGTTAAAGGGTGGCATGAGGAAGGAGTTAGGCGGGGGTTAGAAAGTCTTTCAGTCCGATTATTGTTTGATTTATCACTTTTACCAAAGACAGTAGTGAATTATTAATAATAACCGATAAAAGTGATGAATTTCATAGTATTTATCACATTTACCAAATCATGCGAAAATTATTAATAATTACCGAAAATTATTAATAGTTATCACATTTATCACATTTACCGCAACATATACATGAATACATTTAAAAATACATTGGTTTTATCTTTCTCTTCATTGGTTTTTTAACTAGTCAGTGAAAAACTTACGAAGTTGTGCTATAATCTATTTATTAAATTATACTGTATAAAATACAATTATATATATAACATTTTCTTAACAGTTGTAAAAAGCATTGATATACCCATACACTTTAGGGTTGTAATTCTCTAATACAGGCATACCACTTAAGTAACGGCTCGAATCATACAGTTTTACATTATTTTTGCAATACCAAACATTTTTAGTACCGTCTGTACCATCTACGTTCAGGGTATTGAGTTCAAACACACCAAAATGGAAGTGTTGGCCATCGGTTTGAATGCAATTTATGTGTATCGGCTCAGGTAGGTCCTTTACATCCTCCTGCAACAAAGATAATTTATTTGTAAATGCATATTCACAGAATATAAAAGTTTTATCACAAAACTAGACACAATGTATTTCATTTGTGACCGGGCCACAAGTGTAACACGCCACCCATACCTTCGCAATCTTGTAAGAGTCGATGTGTTTTTAAAAAGGGACTAAAACAGATTTTATGGAACAAATCAGGAAGTAAGTTGGGATTTACATTTACGCTGTAAGAATGATGTGAAAAAGATAGCTAGAGATAGACAAGGATGAAAATACTGCCGAAGAGCACAGCTTCTAAATGATATTAAAACTTTTTATAAACGAAAAGGCTACAGGTACTTACAGTACCTTTTAAGCTTCGATCACAAAAAATAAGCTTTTAATTTATAAAAAGTTTCAAGCAAAATATGTACATTTTTGCATATTACTTGTTTGAAACAACGTAGTTTGAAGAACTATGGTGTTTAGGGTTCCAAGGTTCTAGAGTGGCTCTTCGCACCGGAAAGCGCAGCGTTAATAGATCCCCCACTAGGTGGACTGACTACATCAGAAAAATTTGCAGGGAGCCACTTGATACAACTCATGCAGGACTTATGAGTGTATTTTTTTTTTATTCAATGACAAGACAGCCCTTGACTGCGATCTCACCTGATGGTAAGTGACGATGCAGTCTAAGATGGTAGCGGGCTAACTTGGAAGGGGTATAGCAGTGTAAATTCAACCCATACCCCCAATCGGTTTCTACACGCCATCGTGCCAGAACGCTAAATCGCTTGGCGGCACATTTTTGACGGTAGGGTGGTAACTAGCCACGGCCAAAGCCTCCCACTAGATTAGACCAGAGACAATTTAGAAATAAATTCCTAAATTGCCCCCGCTGGGAATCGAACCCGAGACCTCCCAGTTATAAGACCACAGCGCTCACCAGTGCGCCAGGGAGGTCGTGTATGTGCATTCAAGCAATGGAATGTTGTCCAATAGTAGACGAAGATATTTTTGTAGGTAAGAACTTTTTTTATGGACACTTTTTCAATGCCATTTTGTACTTTGTATTATTGATGAAAGTTGTGATGTGACAAGCATGTTTCTACCATTACCCCATGTAGTTGTTTTGCATATGCCGATGCTACGGTGAACGCATGCGTCAATGATCGGCCCAGTATTTGTGTGGCAGTGACTGGTGTCTCAAAGAGGTTTTCCACTTCTGTGCTGTTGAAATGTAGCCATGTGGTGTGTGGATGCTTCCTGGATACGTTTGGACGTAGAGCTGTAAATAAAATAAATAAGGGATATTAGAATTTAATTCATTGATAAGTCTATTTCATTGTGCAAGTTGAAAAGATTTTTTAATTGAATAGCTTTATCAAATAATATAGGCTGAAATTATAAATGTTTGCACATTCATGCCCCACTTATTGGACTATTTTCATACTTTGTGCTTGCTTGTGCACAAGTTTTAGTTTTTTTTTTTTTAATATAAAAGGGAATTTTTATTTATTTTTTAATCATTGGTTTTTAATTTTTATCCCTTTAGTTATTTTTTTCATTTATTTTCATAATTTAAAGCATAGGTGTGGTCATCTTCAAAGCTTGGACTAAGGAATAGTGGAATAGAAGACTGTTGCAGCTGTTGCGAGACAGTTTTACTTATACTTACGATATTTGCTACTCTCATCATAGAAATGCTCAGGTGGTAATGTAACAGTATGTTTAACAGGGTACAAGTCTGGTATTGCAATGAATGGTATATCAGATTCATTTAGCTCATGCTTCAGAGATTTATTGCTTGTGACCAGGATCGCGGAAACATCTTGAAACTGTATCAAGTCACCTTCTTTATCAAATACACTGTGACACTCTACGTTATTTACTACATATTTGTTTTGAGTTACTTCTGCATCACTGGTTTTTTCCACAAGTTGAAGTAGTTTGTTAGTAAGAATTTCACTGCAACAAAAAAAATTATAATATATATATCTAAAGAGGGTGAAGTTAATATGAAGAATGTATAAAACTTTTATTTTTAACTTAAATCTACACAAATGAAGTCATGAGTATCAGCTTGATTTTAGTAAAGCAATTAATTTTATGATAAAATTTGAAAATAGAGGTATTTACTTTCTCCTTCTATCAGAGATGCCCAATATTCTTGGGAAGTTAAAAGCTGGCCTTTCAGCATCTTTGATCTTCGGCAACTTCTTTTGCTCACAGTCAAATACATTTGCACTCAATATTGCCTTTTTTACTCCCTCATGGATAGCTTTAGGAGCTGTTAACTCAGCCAGCTCTTCAATTTTGTGAGGTAGCTTATTTTCTGCTATGATTGTTTTTGTCAACACTTGAGCTTGTGATACACCCTCTAGGAGAACGCTAGTATTCTTTAATGTCAGACAAGGTCTTTCCTTATATTCTGGATGATTTTCGTCAAGTGGTTTAATATGTTCATAAGAACCTATGATTTCCAGTCTGTAACAATTGTTCAAAAAAAAGTTAGTAACAAGAGTTGAGTATGTTGTGGTATATTTTTTAAGCATAAACATCATCAGCAGCCCTTGCCCTTCCAACCAAATATTGGGCACAGTAGCCAGTCTCAACAAAGTCTGAGCCATATTAGATATTATAGCAAAGAAGTATGGGTACAATATAGTCATATTCAATAGAAAATCAGCGCTGCATATTTTTGTTAAGGTATGCAGCTTTTTGCTGAGCTCGGACCTTTTTTCAGGATGACATATTTATGTTAGCCCGGCGCTTCTATTGCTATTGCTGGAGTTTTTGGCAAAATACCTGAGTGGAAGTGTCTGGATAATGTACCTCAGTGTATTGTGATGTGTGGCACAATTTCTTAAATAAATGCTTTTTCTTCTTTCTTTCTTTATATTTCAGTGGCAATTTGACACAGGTATAGGACAAACAGTTTTATGAGCTCTCCAATCCTCCAACTTCCCAACTCTAGGCTAAACTACAAAAGCCCACCCCAGAGCATGAACCCAACTTCAAATGATCATAAGTTAGCCATTAGAGCAAAGAGGAAGTTAAAAACCAATAAAAATAACTCCTGATTGAAATCTGTTGAAAGCTTAGTGCAGGTAGTACTATTGAAACTGTTCTTGTAATTCGCATTGTTTATTATTATTAACGTGATTTGTGAGCATATATTGAGTAACGTTAGTCACTCGATAATTTATACTCATAAATCACATGTTGATGTTACAAGCAACCAACTTAGTGTGGTTATAAAAAATGAAACAAAATCTGGAGCTACTTAAATCATTAGGACACATTTACCTCTCGGTGTATTCCGGTTTCTCCTTCACGAACTCTAGAGCGTCCTCAACTGGAATACCTTTTGCTTTCAAACTTTCTTCTATACCCATATCAAACGGCACGCGTTTGCCTTGGACCAACCAATGTTTTTTAAACATAAACCCTACGTGTTGTCGGTATAAAACCTTCGATAGTTTCATTTTAGCTTATATTTAAAACTTATAATACGAGAAGAAATCAGTTTACAACAGAATTAGCTAGGTAATATTATTATTTTCAGGGTAAAATTAAAAATACAAACACGAAAATTGACATTGACAGCTGTCAAGAATTGGTCTATTTCAATACCAAAACCATAGAATAGGTAAGTAATAGAACCTGCTTCAACCTGGATTAGTATTGTTCGGTGTTTGGTATTTTTGAACACTGAAACGTGGCCAGAGGTTGCAATAAAATTTATTTTCTTAAATTACTTCCTTCCAATTTATTAAATAATGCACTAAAATCAATACAGCGTTGAAAAAATCAAATATAATATAGTATACTAATCATGCGATAAGTTATCTCCTATCTACCTAATTCTAATATTCTGTGAGTCTGTTAACATTATAATCATTTATTTTCTCTTGACTGAATTAAAGAAATTATATAGACAATAGTTGATGCCCGCGACTTTGTACGCGGTTCGTATCGTACGTGGATTGAGGTTTTGTAATTCCCGCGGGAACTCTCTTATTTTCCGGGATAAAAAGTAGCCTATGTGTTATTCCAGACCATAATCTATCTCTGTGCCAAATCGGTTCAGTCGTTGCAGCGACAAACATCCATCCATCAATCCATACATCCGAACTTTCGTATTTACAATAAGTACTTATTAATAATAGGATTAGGAATAGATATTGCGTTGCTATCACGGCGTTCTCGACTTTGCTTTTAACATTTTTAGACGTGTTTCTAGACTTCAATCTGGAAAGAAAAATGCCGTGGCTACAATTTTGATAAGTAGCAAATAATATTTTAGATGTTTGCGCCTTCCTGGCGCAGTGGTGAGCGCTGTGGTCTTATAACTGGGAGATCTCGGGTTTGATTCCTGGCGGGGATTCCGCAAAGCAATTTAGCGACCCGGCGCGATAGTGTATAGAATCAGATTCGTATTGATTGAATATATACTGCCATTCCCCCCCTTCCAAGTTAAGAATTGCCCTCTCATAAATCGCTGACATCATACAAAGTAATAATATTCTTTGCGTGCATTTCAACTGCTTAGGGCAATTGGTGTGTTGACGCATACCTAGGTATTATACCAAGAAGCTGTACCTTAATGATTTTTTTTCTTACTACTTACTTCACATCACGTCTTTGATTTTTCC
Source organism: Hipparchia semele (assembly GCA_933228805.2). Lineage (NCBI taxonomy): Eukaryota > Metazoa > Arthropoda > Insecta > Lepidoptera > Nymphalidae > Hipparchia > Hipparchia semele. The sequence continues at coordinate 7,763,378 of OW121725.1, read as the reverse complement.
TAATCCCATGGCGTCACCAACGACATAAATATTATTAAAATTCTTAACACTTTCAATCGTTCTTGTTATGCAGCTTAATTAGGTAGGTACATAATCTAAGAGAAAAAAACCAGCAAGTAATTTCGTAAATATATATATTTAAATTTATATCTTCCATCAATACATACAACACTGATAGGTACATCAATTTGGCTGATAACACGTATCATTTAAATAACATTATTTTTATTTTGAATTTTTAATCTCTATACATAGTTATTTCCTATCTTCACTTTTCATTTTAGCACGGGGAAGACATCGTTGAAAGAAGGATATTTATGAAATTTTAAAATATCAAAACTACCTTAGCATGAATAACTGAAATACAAAGAAGATGAAACTGAGTTAAAGCCGGCCTTCAACTTATAAAAGAACCCTCTTGTAATTTCATAACTGAAAATATTTTTGTTTTTTGAGTTAAAAATAATATCATTAGGCACAAATGTACGTATTTTTGATGAGTAATATTTATCTATGCTATTAGCTTATTATTCAAAGTCCAGTGAAAAGCCGTCTTTAAAAACTTCATCATTTCATGTTAGTATTGGGTTAAATCGCTCAATTATATTGATCAACGAAATAAAGAGTATAATATTGATGGAGGAGTAATACTTTACAAAATAAAACTTATCGAAATATCTTCGGTGTATGCTAGGAGCTATAAAAATTGAAAATAATACAACTAATTAATTTCATAACTATTTAGTAAGACATACAATCCCTTACCACGAGATCAGAGACAAGTTGACGTCACCTGGTGTTGTTTTATATTCTCCGGAATACAAAAGAAAAAAAAATACCACCATTTAATTATATTATTAATGCCAAGGTTTATACATAAAACTTTTCTATGAAAGTTATTATCGAAGTGAAGACCCTTTGGTGATTTCACAGTCGTTTTTACCAATTGGTGGGCACGTGGATAGATTTCAATAATCTTTGGACTTTATTGAATTAAATAGATATTTCTTGTCCGTCATCATTCTAACTATGCATTAATTTAATCGCATATTGCAACAATTTGCGAATCAAACATACAACACTTAATATCTATAATAATAATATTATAATACCTAATTATTTTTTAAAGTAACAAAATTAACTTATATATTTACAGTATTATTAAATTGAATAGCAGAATATTTAACTGTTCTAATCTACTGTGAAAGATTGCTCAGTACTGCAGGAGTAATTTATACTAAATACGACAGTAATAGTCATTGATTGAATTAAATGGTATAAGACTACATTTCACGGAAGTCACTTGGCAGATATTCGTTCATATAATTTAAATAGGAATTTGGACCCAAAAACAGTTCGTAACGTGCGTAATACGAATACCCTAAACGTGGTGAAAAAAGTTTTTATGAAGTTTTTATTATTTTATAATATCATGTTCAACATGACGATTTAGGAGAGCCTCCATAGTTCAGCGCTAAAAGCAAGATTTTAGTGTCTTGTTGTTAGGATGACACTGATTTAAAATAAATTAGAATAATGTGTGATAAACTACGTAAAGTTTTAGAAATAAAACACCTTGTATTTTGAGCTGGCCTCATATTATCAGCTGACAGAAAAAAAACGGACGCACGCGTGAAAGGTCATACATTTTACATCATATAGACCTAGACCCCGAAAAACTAAGAATTTCATCGGATTCTACGTCTCTTTCGACGCTCGATGGATGCATGTACGTAACAGAATTTTTTATCACAAAAATGTCAATTTACCAATGGTATTGTCATTTAGTTTATTACAATTAGGCTTAGTGCAAGAACATTCATAGGTTATATTTCACTGCGGTTATTTGCCTCATTTGGTGCTTTTTTCACCAAGTGAGGCAAATGACCGCAGTGATTGCCTCATTTGGTGAAAAAAGCACCAAATGAGGCAAAAACAGCACGAAAATGTTATTCATATTTAGATAGGCTTGATTTGTATAGTAACTAGACTAGATTGTCTATCTATATTTTAACATTTTTAACATAATTAAAACCAAAATTGAAATAATTACCTACTGTAGTAAAGCTTCTTATTTTAAATCAATGTCATATTTAATTTATATAAAAAATCAACAACAGTCTGTATGTGTTAAGGCACCGTTGGTTAATCTGGTACTTAAAAATATAAAGGTATGTGATGGTGTATAATAGAACCATGTAGTCGTAAACCTCATTAGTAAGTAAATAAATTCCACTGGTGGATGTGCATGAGATCAAATCCGACATTTTTATATGAAAAATCTACGTTACATTAGGGATATGAAAAATATCCAAAGATTAGCGGCATCTGTGTACTTAATATTGGGCGTATACAATGATTCCCGTTAGAATTCGATAGATTCCCGTTAGAGATACTTACAATAGAGTATGATTTTGATTCATGTCTACCATGACTATAAAATTATGACAGTGAAAGTGTCAAACCGGGCGAATTCGGTCCCATGGTAGGAAATTTGCGTCCGGTTTAAGAAAAATAATAATAGATATTTTTTGACACTTAAAAATATGTACACTTTTATGGCTTGATGCTTATTTTTATTGATTATAATGGCTGAGAAGGTAGTAATGTTTGATGTCTGTTTTTCCATTTACTAATTCACTAAATGAATGGTGGTGAGGCATGGTCGAATGCAGTCGGGATCAGTCGTCGTCTTTTTTCTCCATTTTAGGCTCGTACATTGCATGCAGCTGCTCTGGGGAGATCCTGCCAAGAAGGAAACATCATTGTAACTCTGGAAACTATAGAATAGGTGGTTGATGGTTTTTAATAATAATAAATAATATTTATTAATTTACTTATCCAAAAATTAATACTTAATACAAATTAGCAATTTAATCCCCTATTCCTAAATTGGCATTATACCTACAATTGTTTATTGTTATTAGCAGAGCATGAAATAAAAAGAACAATTAATTGTAAGTAACTGTTTAATTAGTATACCTTGAGTAATTACAATAGCAATATTATAATTAATTTAACAAGTCTACAGTCCGCCATAATACATATATGGAATCACAGACAATGCACCTCACATAGACAATACACATCTTACATAGAGTAGGAATGATTGACCAAATTGTTCGTCAATATTAGCAAGTTTTCCATGTTCTCAAAGATGTTGGAAGTTTGCCAATTTGCATTGGGCCGGCGTCGTAGACTACGGCCTGCACTTAGTAGTGAGCCGTTTATGGGTTTATGATGATGATATTTATATACACCTTAGTGTGTAAAAATGGATGGAAAGCTATTGTACCTACTGCCAAAGTGCAAGGTCACAACTCACAACGACTCATATCACGTAGACAATAGTTAAGCGATTGGGACAAAGAGTGGGGTACGTGGACAGAACAAAGTACATAAATATAATATAATAATAACGTACCCAATATAACTTACCCTAGCAAGCTCTGCAGGTCGCACACGAAGCGGTAGACGTAGCGCTTGCCGGCCGTCTTGTGGATGATGTTCTTGTCGTAGTAGTAGCGCAGGCCGCGGGAGAGCTTCTCATAGTTCATCTTAGGCTTGTTCTTGCGGATGCCCCAGCGTCTAGCCACCTGAGAACAAAGGCATTAACGAGTTCATAAGTCACTTATACCATTCCTATTTCCTGAATAAGTTATTCACGATAACATTACTACTGGATACTAGCACTAAACCATTAAAAACCTATATAGGTAAGTCTAGGAACGATGTCTTTAATCGTTAATCGCTTAGAATGTTACAGTTAATGAATATTAATATTAATCAATTATGCAAAAAACTTCGATGGATAAGGCCAATAAAGATATCTCTTGCACACCATCTTATTAGGTAGGTATTCTTAAAAAAGAATGAAAGATATAGACAAAGACCTTAAGGGTGACATTGGATACTTTTTATCCCGGTTTACCGCGGAATTTTAAAAAAGTAATTCCTCATGGATGCAATCGATTATTATAGCTAGCTATAAATCGCGCGGTCACGATGATTATTTCAGAATTAATAAACAAATAATTGTAGGCCGTTACCTCATCTGGGTCAGTGAGCTTGAACTCCCAGCCGTCGCCGGTCCACGAGATGAACCCCTGGCAGCTCTTGTCCGTGAGCAGCTCCAGCAGGAACTGCCACAGCTGGATGGGGCCTGAGCCTGCGCAGATGGTACACACTCGCTTTACGATGTACAGGCCATTGTTACCACTACACTTTCGCATAATTAATGTTAGGCGGTTTCTTGAGTCCTCGTCCAAAATCCCTCAGTGCGTGAAGACCCAATGACTTCGAACAGTGCATGTTGCCAGTAATTACATACGGTACTAAGACATGATTGAAATTAAAATTATTTACTGTGGGTCTTAGGATGGCGTGTAACTTTATGTGGACATCCAGAGACCTTATCTCCTTAAGGGGACGTCTGTATCTTGACGACTTTGACTTTTACAAAGATCCGATAGACATTGATTTTAATTCACTGGGCAAAGTTATCCTAGTTGTAGAATCCTTATAAAGTTATCTTAGTTGTAGTCCTTTCTTGTTGTAATCGATTGATTGATTGATCCTAATTGAAGTTCAATCTCAATCTGCATTAGAATACATTAAGGCAATACACAGGCATAAAGCTGCAATCTAAAGGTTTAAGACAGGACCTAGGGATTCTAGGAAAAAGACAGTGTGAAACAGCTGCGAAGAATAACAGGAGTTCATAAAGATGTGAGTAGGAAGTCAACATTGATAGCGTACCAGTGAAGCAGGGCCCGGAGGTAGGGTAGGGCAGCTTATCTTGCGGCAATAGCGCGTGCTGCTCGCCCGGCCACTCGCTCCACTCCGCGCAGCCGCCGTACTCCGTCGCGTAAGCCTCGCCGTAAACTTCTCCGCTCGCGCCGTACCTCCCGCCCGTCGCTGTAACAATGCGCACAGATTGTTAACATTGTTATCCTGATTCGAGGGTTCCAATCGATTTTTGTACTAAGAAACAGGTATTACCGAAGTACCGTCCATGGAATTGATATCTATCTATGTTTTTACCAAGGTATAGACTATAGACCTATACCACAGGGTAAAGCTATAAAATATCATTTTGAATGTTCTGAACCATGGAGTTCCTGGTCATAGAAGTCGCGCTTGAACTTACGCATAGTGACATGTCTTCCGCTGATATCTGAGTTATGCCTTCCAGGATTCGAAATGAGGCTATTTTCAGAGCCTTCAACAAGATTGGCGAGGTTTAATTTAATGCTGAGATCTATAGAGCGTGCTGTGATTCAGCTAAGACTTAAGATAGAGGTTAAAACGAGACACAAATATGCGCTGACATAAATCTGTCTCGTTCTGTCTTGAGTCTGGGCTGAATGAGAGTGCGGTCTATAGATTTCAGCCTTAAAGGTGACTTTGAAAATAATCTATTGACTATCTCAATGACGTTCACCTATAGCCTATAGGTACTGTATTTGCGTAAGTAATATTTATCTGTTTCGAAACTATATCGATAGTTGAGACGCAAAGGTTGTCTTATGACAAGTTAGACGACCGCGACGCGATGGAACTATAATCGTAAATCTGGAATTAGTAATAGTTCACTTCAAAATTAATTAATGAACTCTATGATATTTATTAAGCAATGTAACTTGGCTGTACGGGAAGCCGCATTTTATGGCGTTCAATAGAATGAACACAATATTATATATTATCCTGATTTCGCACATTTTTTTACCATTTAGGTACATTATGTATCTATACCTACCCAATTACCCATCCTGGATAACTAGTTATTACTAGCACTAAATCATTACAAATAAAATACGATTGGCATAGGTGCAGGAATATTCTGCCTTTATAAGGAGAGGTGCAACAAATGGTTATGTGTACGCTTGGTATGTTACAGTTAATTACATGCAAAAAAAGTTAAGTGGCCAAGGTTTTAGAAAAAAGATTTCAATGCGATAAACTGCAATGAAGGCATCTCTTACACGGTGCCTTATTATGTATTTATTCACGTTCAAGGCAGTCTAGTGATTTGCTATAATTTATTGCTTATTAAAGTTTGAAAACTTAAACAAGACTTTTTATGACGGTTGCGTGGAAAAAATGATAAACTTGTTTTTTAACCCCCGACGCAAAAAGAGGGCTGTTTGACTGTCTATTCCCACGTAGTTCCCTAACGAATGGGCCGATTTTGATTCGGCTTTTTCTGTTTGAAAGCTAATGTAATCGAGGTGGGTCTTAGGTATAATTTATGAAAATCTGCCCGGGCGTTTGAAGAACCTCATTTCCTACTTGATTAAAGGATCTTACAAACTTTTACTGGTGCTTTTAATTTGAAATTTAGTGTACTGTTACTTCGCATTATTTCCAAGGCGTGGTAACCTTTATCTGATACTGCAGTATCAAGTAGTCTTGGATAACTAACTCTTCAGCAAGTCACAGTAGATATAGCGTGTTTAAGTTCATTAAAATGGTCTCAATGAGTTGGGCTTACATAGATGATTGTTAAGTATCGAGGACGAGGATCTAACGATGGAGCAGAAAACTGGATATTGATAATAGGATGTCAGGTAGGTATAACGTACACAGTCCGGCCATAGATTAAGAGTTAAGACTGCCGTCCACACTCCACAAGCTATAATGCCGTTAACTACCAAAACCAAATTTCCTAATATAAAATGCTTTTGGGTTTATATTAGGAAATATGGTCTCGGTAGTTAACGGCATTATAGCTTGTGGACGGCAGAAGAGTACTCGGCGAGGGGCGAAGGTACGTAATATTCAGGCTAAATACATAGAATGAATGCAATACTCACTTCTCGGGTAAGGCTTGGTGTAGTGTTGGGGCTGGTACTTGTGCTCGTGCGTGAGCAGCGGCTGCGGGTGCGCGTGCGCGTGGTGGTAGTAGTCGTCGAGGTAGGGCTGCGAGGGCGCGGGCGGCGGGTACTCGGGCTGGTAGTACTCGTCCAGGGGCGACGCCGCGGCCGGCGCGGGCGCGTGCGCGGGGGCCGCCGCGCCGCCGCTCGCTTCCGTGTAGTATGTGTTGGTTTCGCGGGGACCGCCTGTTGTGTAGCCCCCTGTAAATAAAGATAAAGATTTTTGGTTATAGTACTATTTAATACAAGTAGGTACCTAATAGGAAAGAAAAGATAAGGCAAAATTAACAAAATTATGGGCACACTTCTTCGAAGCCTGTATCTTAAAAGGACAAGCGTCATTCACATTTCAATTGGGCGTTTAATGGGATTTGTATCTACTTACTCCCTTTCAGAATTCAGTCCCTAAACCGGTGTAGTATTGAGGTCTGCGGCGACGAACAAACTTCATCTTGCTTGCCATGTCAGCCCTTTATTGGTGCGAGGCTGCGAACACCTCGGCCAATGCATACCTACTCGTATCTAAGTTTGTCGAAACAAAGACGTACCGCCCGCGTTAGAAGCTGCCTAGGTACCGAAACACAAACAGAATCTAGCGTCCTACCTTCCCGTACCTGTAGAAACAGATGGTGGAATAAGAATTGAGCAATTAAAACGTAAAAAAGCAAACAAAGGTCCTAAAAAATCAGGACGCGTATGGTATCAGGCGTGCGCAGACACACGGCGCGGGCACCGAGGCGCGACGGTCGCGGTTCACGGCGCGCCCTTTGTTCTGCGCGTGCGGACTGTCCCCCTCCTCCCCCTCCCGCCCTCGCGCTCCCGGGCCTCGCTATCGCATGCGCGTTGCTACATCGCCATTGTTTCAATCTCAAATTTTCACCAATTTAGACGAATCCTCTCCAGCTATCGACCCATTCAATTTTAATTACTTAAATCATATTCTTGATCAAACAATATCACTGCTGGACAAGGATTATTGTATGAATTTCAACATGCCTCGGTTTTGTGCCGGCTGTATCCTGCGGCTCGTCTTTTATGTCGCTAGTGAGCTGTGAGGTCTCCACTCCAGAACATTAGAAGTTGGAACCCCAAGACGAATAATGTGCCTCGTTCTTCTACCGATCTCCTCATTTCTAATTTGATTTCGCCGCGGAAAGTACCTATACTCCGAGGGTAGCTCTGTCCATCTCCTTGAGTGACTCTGTGCGACCAGAGAATTTGCTTCGAATAGACTGTGAACTTTAGTTGTTGCATCTTAGGATACCTACGTCAGTAACTCAGTATGGAATCAATAATCTTGAAGATATATTTATCGAAAACTCTACATAGCTATTCAATTCAAATCAAAATTATTTAACGTAGGTAGATCAAGTTGTGCTCTTATCTGAATTCGGGAACAGATTCTGCTGAGAAGAGCCAAGAAAGAGGCTTTACTCTTTTCAAAACACAAAAGTGAAAGTTACATAAATGAAGTTACGAGTCATTTCAATTGCCTTATGAAGTTATCTCTTATATCGTCGCTTTACTTTCTCAACCTCGTACCTACCTATCTAAAACATACTTTTTATTTCAACAAATTCTTATTGATACTATACCTATTACCTACACATAATATATATATTTTTTTTTATATAAGTAGTACATTGATATTATATTCACAAATAATAATAAAATATTTGCTCAGTTATTTGCCATTTTCCAAAACATTGATGATACAGATAGGTACGAGGTTGAGAAAGTAAGGCGACGATATAAAAAAATCCAAGAAAATAAACGTATCAACCTATTAGTACTATCTAACTATCTATATCTAAGCATTAAAAAGGTATATCTAATAATAGGTATGTTCTTGTATTTTGCCTAATAAGAGCTATACCTTACCTATTCTAGTAAGAAGGTTGTTGCCCCGTAGGACACAAATAGGCTTTTTTAAATATAAAGCACGCAATATATTTAACAATGCATAAACAGTATATAAAGGTAGAGATGCGTGACCGCTGACCGGTGACCGGTGTCGAGGTACAAAGAGACATGTGCAAACGAATCTAGGTCTTAAAATCACTTTTGTTAGTGCTTATAATACGTTGACACGAATAGACTAATGGTACGGTGAACAGTAACGAGAAAAAAATGGTAGGTATACCACGCACAATGAGCAGGAAATTGGGCTGACCTCTAATGTCAGTGTAGATTTTGGACGTGGATATAGCAAAAAGCACAGAAGCAATATTTCGCTTCGGAGCAAATTACTAAGTTGATAATATGGTTTACAAGCAAATTATTATGGGATGGTTATTAGAGCTGGGGACGAGGCAACTTTTGATGAACTTTGGGACTCCCCAGTTAATGACCGTTCCAATTTTGCGCTTAAGAATAACTTGTAAATGTTTTAGTTGTATGTCGATATCTTTTATTATTTATTTAATGATGTCTAGTTATGGACGTTTAAGGTTGAGAATTTAGATTTGAAATGATGATGATATGGTGATTAAATCATTATTACCGAACTTAAAACTAAATCTAAGACACCAAATAAGAAGGTAAGTACCTATACCTACTTAAACCAGAAAAACCCCAAAAAACTAAAACCAAGCAATTAATTTTTTAAACATCACAACAAGAATAATGGCCGTGAAAAGAACAAAGGCGCGAAAACAAATCACCGTTCGGTGTCGTCCGGACAAATAGAAGTATTTTAACGAAGTCATTGTGGGGATCATTACAATTCCCTTCAGTCGTCACCGCTGTCGCTATAAATTGTACAAAACGCCGGAATTAAGTAAAAAGCTCCCGAGGGAATGACCTCTTGACACATTCCTCGCTGGTTTTAAGTTGCATGTAGTGAGATTCTTGCAACTCATTTTGGTCGAGCTCACTTCGAGATAAGTTAGATACTTAAGTAGGTATTGAGAGCCAAAGTTGGTACAATATTTCATGTATGGGGACACATAAACTACTCGTGACTTGTCAGGAACACAAGAAAGTCAAATACAACTATCACAACAATTATTTCTACAATAGCGTGCTCCACAGTCATAGTAGGTACGGACTGGACGAAACTGTAAGGGAGACCACATATGACATAAGATCAAGTTTGCATGATGCTTAGGGATTCTAAAAAAGAATCGATACGTAAGTAGGTAGTAGGTATCGATACTTTTGGTTCGATACCAGGAAAGCTCCCGAAACCTGTCCTTTCCATCAAGAGTAGGTAAAAAGGTATATACTATAGACTGCTTATATGTATATACGGTACTTTCCCAGTTGTTCGATACTTTTATCTCATCCCTAGCGTTATCTCTAGCTAAGCTAAAGTTTGCATACCAAAGTGAAAAGGACTAAGATTGCATCGGAATTCGGAGCTTATAAGTAAGTACCTATTCAACGATAAGCACAAATGGGAAGATGGGTAATGTGAGGCACTGAGTTTATTTACAACTAGATGGCGCTAGCTGTAGGTTGACACGCGATATGGAAGTCGTCAAGACCTTTCATTAGACGCTGCTGTAGCAAATTGTGGTGGATTTAGGAAGGTCCAAGCCACAGAGGGTTTTATAAATAAAACACTGGTTGAAGTGTTAGAGCGCAGAGATGCGCTCGCCTCGAAGTCTCGTTGTGAAGTGCGTGAACTGGCCTGGGGAGGCCGCTATTTATTTAATTCGGAGGCGCGCGCAAGTCGCTTTGTTTATTGATGAGCTAATAGTTTTGTGCGGACCAATGGGACGCAGCCAATTGGTATTTGTTTATTATTATTATTCAATTACATTTTTGTTATTATTATTATTAGGTACACACAAATAAATCACTTAAAGCTAAAAGGCAATGAAATACAATATTTATTATCTTAAAATTATTTGTAACTATATAAAATAAAGATGTAATTAATAGCGTAATATTTCTATAGGTAAATGTTAAATTTGCATGAGATAAATCACTTAACAGGTATGTATATTGTATAAGTTCTATTTATATAGCCAGGTTGGCACATTATATGTGTTTAAATGTTAAATAAAAAACAGTAACTAATTTGTAAACATAGAATAAATGAAATAATTTGTAAAGATAGGAAAAAACAACTAAGGACCCGATCTGTGACGTCAACCAAGTAGGCAACAATCTTCAACAATCTCCCCCTCGTGCGAAGATGGAATCTGGAGCACTATTCTTTGGTGGAAGAAGATTGTGTGATTTTTACAAGGCGTGAAACGGGTCTCTTCATGACTCCAGCAGCGGTACGAACATTGACTATACGTATCTTTCCGTCTGGGCCTGGATATGTCTCCACGATTTCACCCTTGGGCCACGTGCCTCGTGGGAGGGAATTATCTACTATGATGACAATATCTCCGACGGCTGGGTTTATAAAACCGTCCCGATTGTTGTTATATCTGGGAGTTATCGTTGGGAGATATTCGGTAAGCCAGCGTTTCCAAAAGTGGTCAGCAAGTACTTGCACTGTTTTCCACGTGGCGGGTCCGACAAGTTCGCTATCGGTGAAGCTTCCGACTCGATTCGTACCGTTAGACCTTCCAATAAGAAAATGATTGGGGGTTAGGCTTTCTGAATCGTCAGGATCCAATGATATCTCTGTTAATGGCCTTGAGTTGATAAGATGTTCCGCTTCCAGCAGTAAGGTGTGAAGAATCTCTTCTCGAGGATGGCGGGTATTGAGTGTTGCTCTCAATGCAGTTTTTACGGATCGTACTAGCCTTTCCCAGGCTCCTCCCATGTGTGGCGCCCCAGGAGGTATGAACTTCCATTGAATTCCTTTTTCTTCTGTTCTTTCGCGCATTTTATCGAACTCGTATTGAAGTTCTTTGTTAGCTCCGACGAAATTCGTGCCATTGTCACTGTAAATTCTGTCAGGTTTTCCACGGCGGGCTATCATTCGTCGTAACGTGAGGATCATATTATCTGATGAAAGTGACGTAGCGATTTCTAGATGCACTGCGCGCGTAGTTAGGCAAGTGTACAGTGCTACCCATCGTTTGTCAGTTTTCCTTCCGACGGTTATAGTTATTGGGCCGAAGTAATCCACTGCGGTACACGTGAACGGATGCTGTTTGTGTTGCAGACGTTCGGCTGGTAGATCTCCTACGGGCGGTATGGTAGGTATAGCTTTGTGTGTCTTGCACCATTGACATTCTCTAGCTATCATTTTCACTGTTGTTCGAAGTGATGTTATGTAGTAGTCTTGACGTATCTCGTTCATGACGGTACTGTGATTTCCGTGGTTATATTCTTGATGATAGTGATTTATCATCAGTCGGGTGATCGGATGCTTCCCGTCCAACACGATAGGTTTCTTGTATGTGCTGACTAAGCCGCTTGCGGCAGATAGTCGGGTCTCGAGATACATGACGTCATCTTCTATGACGATTGTTAGTCTCTTTAGGCGCGAGCCTTTGTTCACGGGTTTATTGCTTTTTAAGCACTTTATTTCCGCTGCAAAGCTATCACTTTGTATAGTTTTAATAATTTGTTTTTGTGCCTTTTCTAGGTACTCGTTTGTTAGCTTGATTCTTTTCGGAGTATTTATTGCGGTTTTGTTGGGTTCCGTGGGAATTTTTAGCGTTTTATTTTTCTTAGGTTTATGATATGGTTTCCAAGATTTGTCCTTTTTTATTTGTTTTGTAGCGGCTACGTGTTCTTTTCTTGTCAATAATGCTTTGAAGCAATCCACGCTCTGAATCAGACGAGCCGTAGCTCGAAGATATCTGGTCCACGACGAGAATCTCTTCACGTCAGGTAACGTCGTTTCGGCGTGACAGATGGCGGCGACCGTTTGAACTTTTTCTTCCCCTGTTGGGGGTGGTTGTCGATCGCTTTTGTCTTCGGGCCATTCGTCGGCTCTGAGCAGTAAAAATTCGGGTCCATTGAACCAGCGGTGATTGATGTCGAAGTTTTTTGGCGGTTTTCTAGTGGCATCGTCGGCGACGTTGAGTTTCGTAGGTACGTATCTCCATTCGCGAGTTGTTGTTAAGTCTTCTATTTCCGCTAGTCTATGTGCGACGAAAGTCTTATACGTGCGTGGGTCGGATTTTATCCACGCTAAAACAGTTCGTGAATCGGACCAGAAATATCTTCTGGTTATGGTGGTGTCCAGTTCATTTTGAATACTTGAAGCTAGGCGGCAGCCTAATAGAGCAGCTTGAAGTTCTAACCGCGGTATTGACGTTGGTTTCAGCGGGGCTACTTTCGCTTTTGCTGCTAGTAGCTTTATTTTGATTTCGTTGTTTATGGAGGTGCGCCAGTATGTAGCAGCCGCGTAGGTATTTTCGCTGGCATCTACAAAGGTGTGCAGCTCCCCCTCGTCTAGAGAGTCTGTACATCGCGGTATGTTCAGCTCTTGTAATAACTCTAAACTTTTTAGCCAATCGGTCCAAGGTTGATTCATGTCTTCTGGTATGGGTTCGTCCCAGCTTATACCCGTACGCCACAGTTGTTGAATTATGACTTTTCCTTGAATCAATATCGGTGTTGCTAGACCCATAGGGTCGAATACCGACATCACGGCGCTCGCGACTTCTCGTTTGGTAGGTAGTCGTATACCGTGGATGACGTCATCTGGCGTATTGCGTAAATTAAGCGTGAATTTGAGCGCGTCGTCTTTGATTTGCCATAGCATTCCGAGCGTTTTTCCGTATTCTTCTTGAGCGCATATTTGCACGTGGTCTGGTTGATCCGTTGCTAAGTCTTTTATGGCGGATGGGTAATTTGAGGTCCAACCTCTCAACTCGAAACCGCCGCTTCTATGAATCAAGTCCACTTCTCGACTTATTTTTGATGCTTTATCGGCGGTGGCGAAGCTTTGTAGATAATCGTCCATATAATGACAACGTAGTATGGCTTTTACCGCGTCTGGATATTTTTCCTTGAAATCTTGCGCGTTTCTATTTTTTACGTAGATCGCAGAGCAGGGTGATGATGTTGCTCCGAAAATAAGGGATTTCATTCGGTACTCTTTCGGTTCGTCGTCTGTCTCGCTCTCTCGCCAGAGAAATCGAAGACTATCTCTGTCCTCTTCTCGCATAAGGATTCTCAGGAACATCTCCTTTATGTCGGCCGCTACCGCGATGGGGCCTTGGCGGAATCTGATTAGGACGCCGAATAGTGATTGTAGTAAATCTGGACCGGATAACAGAGCGTCATTTAAACTTTTCCCTTGTGTTCGCTCGGCAGCGTCGAAAACAATTCTCAGCTTTCCCTTCTGCGGATGTACGACGGCGAAGTGTGGTAGGTACCAAGTTCTCGGTGACTTCGGTTCATTTACAGCTAGTTCGGCGTAGCCGCTCGATAAGAGATTTAATATTTGTTTATTGTAACTAATTTTAAATTTCTCATCCTTTTTGCATTTGGCCTCTATACCCTTCAGGCGGCGCAAAGCGTTGTTGCGATTGAGCGGCATTGTTTCATTATCGCTTTTCCAGAGTAGTCCGCATTCGAATCTGCCTTCTGGTAGTCTATGGGTTGTCTTCTCTAAGATGTCTAGAGCCCGTTGTTCGGGGTCGTTTTTTGGTTTATTCGGACTTATACCCAAGGAGTCTAGACTGAAGTGGGTTTTTATTAATTCGTCGATTTTTTCCTCTTTCCTGACGTAGGCGTGGTTTATGAAAAGTACCGGTTTGATCGATTCTGTTTTACAGCCATGTAGTATCCATCCTAGACTTGTGAGGGATGCTACTGGTTTCGTGGATGCACCGGTCTTTAGGTCTCTGGTTACTATTAAATGCCAATTGTCTTGGCCTATGAGTAAAGTCGGTGACACTCCCTCGTAGATCAATTGATCTTCTATATCAGCCAAGTGTGGGCAGTCGGCGATATCTTCTCTTCTCACTGCTTGAGGTCGGAGGTTTAAATCATTTACGGTGTGTGCTCGCAGGTCTTCGTAGCTTCGTGAGAATAGACCTTTGATTCTCAACTTAATGTGCTTCGACTGCTCCGTTATTTGATGACCGCTTATGCCTTCAAGTGTCAAACTTCTTCTGGGTCCCGTGGCTCCTAAGTGATTGGCTACCTCTTCTAGAAGTAGGGTCACTGTTGAGCCCTCGTCTAATAAGGCCATAACAGTGGCGGACCCGCTCGGCCCGTTTAGCTCTACGGGTATGATTTTCAAATAGGCTCGCGATGTACCTATGTGGTTAACTGATACGATTTTTCCCGCTTCAGGATTTGGTTTTTCTTGATGTAATAGTTCATGGTGTTTTCTGATGCATCCGTCCTTTCCACACGGTTTAGACTTGCATGTTAGATGCCTATGGTTGGCCTTTAGGCACTTGAAGCATATCTTGAGTCGTTTGACGGTCTCCCATCTCTCTTTGACCGATTCGTTCGTGAAACGATTACATTTCGATATATCGTGCGCTTGCTCGCACAGTACACACTTAGGATTTTCCATTACGGAGGCGGCCAATACGATTTGCATTTCCTCTTCGAACTCGCTGTCGTATGAAGAGTCCGAGTCGCTCTCGTCGTGTTGGGCTACGTTTACACGCGCTTTTCTAAATGGGCGCGACTTGTTAGGCTCCGTTTTTATTTTGGATTTTTCAATGAAACCGGGTTCATCGAAATCGTTCGATATCTTTGTTAAGAATTCCGATAGTAAATTGAGCATTGGTTCTTTTCTTCTATTCGATTTGAACTCTTGCCATCTGAATCTGACTAATGTGCTCATTTTTTCTATTATCTTGTCGGCGATTTCAGTGGAGTATAGGTATTCCAACTGATCGAGTTGTTTTATTGTATCCACGGTATTAAATACGGCGCTGGCGAAAGTGCCTATACCTTTTAAATCTTCTGTCATTCTTGGTAGTTTATGTAGTTCGGTGATTAATCCTTTTATTATGTAAGTTGGTTGACCGAATCTTCTTTCCAACTCTTTTAATATGCTCTCTGGCGTGGAGCTAGTGTAGAGTAGTGATTTCACTGCTTCTTTTCCATGCCCTTTGAGAGATTTCCTTATTCTCGCGATATTTTCTATGTCGATGAAATATGACGCGGTACTTGTATAGTGCTTGATGAATGGGATCCAATTAATTGGGTCTCCGTCGAACGGTGGTAAGTCGCTCATATAGGCTGGCGGTTTTCGCGGCGTTTCTAGCTTGTTATCTTGCCGTTTTAATACGTTTGTTAACAGCTTTGCTAGAGCGTCTGTTCCGCTTTCTAATTCATCTGTTGTTTTAGGTTGAATTCTTGCTGTGTTCATCCACTCATTCACACTACTTTCTATTTGCTCGACTTCATCTTCTAAGTCTGAGTTCTCGGCGAGCTGTGCCAGCTCTAATTGTGTTCGCGCTGCTGCGGCTTCGGCTTCTATTTTCTCGATTTCTTTCTTTTGCAGGATTAATCGAGCTTCAAGTTCGGCGCGCTTGCTTTGCGATGCGCGTGAGCCCATTGTTTTCTTCTTGGACTGTTCGTTGGTAGCTTTCTTCTTAGCACCTTTTGATTGTACCGTGCTCGACGTTTGATCGGTACTCGCTGTTCGATCGGTACTGGTGGTGTGTTCAGTACTCGTAGTTCCCTCTGTACTCGTAGTCTGTTCGGAGCTGCTTGACTGCCCAGTGTTGGATGAGCTTCCAGATTCCATCTCGCCCGGGTCCCTTTCCTTGGAACTTGCCTTCTTGCTTCTGGTTTCTATGTTGCTCATCGCGGTCGGGTCCTTTGTCTTCCTGTCCCTAACAGCCCTACTACCCTAACAACCCTACCTCCCTAACGGCCCTAGCAGTCCTGTTCGAGTGGTCCCGAAGAACACACTTTCCCAGGGATGGAAAAACGGGTAAGGTGAGGTGGGAATCGCCCAGCAGAGAGTGACACGCAATAACTGGCTGCTCAGGAATTGGGGGGAACGCCCAACTCCCTCAGCAGACCTTCCAGGAGGCCACCAGCTTACGTGCACCGTACCGGCGCGATCAGACTGTTACAGCTCACCGATTAAGGTGAGACTGGCAGTACCGTCTGGTATACTGCTCCCGCCGTAAGGCGTTTACTCTCTCTTTCACCGTTTGGCACCGTTAGGTGGTGAGCGAGAGAGCCGCGGTAAACCGCGTTGATGGATCTTCGTCACGCGAAGAAGCGATGTCCCCAGCAGCCTCGCGGTCTTCAGCGTCCACTCGTGGCCCGCCTCAATGCACCCGCAGCGAAGGGTCGATTCCTCTTCTTCTCGACGACGAAGCTTCTTGAGTCTTCTACTTGCGCGGTGAAACGATCTTCTTGGTTGGCGGTCTTCTATGACGTCAGAAAGCCCCGCAGCCGTAGTCGATGTCCTTTTCACTGTGCGTAGTAGATGCGACGATTGTGTCCGTAGCTCGATGAAGCGATCCCTCCCGACGCTCTTGCGGTCTTCGGCTACTACCCGGAGCTCGCCTCAATGCACCCGCGTAGCGACGGTGGATTCCTCTTGATGTTGCTATGCAGACTTCTTGACGTTGACTTCCACTCGCAGCGTTCTTGAACGATCGCCCGCAGAAATCGTTCTGAGGCGATAGGTCGAAATTCTTCAAGTGGTTGCTGCGACGATCTTGAGACTTGATGTTGATTTTCAAAATTCTTGAATTCTTGAATGCAGGTTGATATCCGGCGCTTCGATGGACCAAACACTGTGGTGGATTTAGGAAGGTCCAAGCCACAGAGGGTTTTATAAATAAAACACTGGTTGAAGTGTTAGAGCGCAGAGATGCGCTCGCCTCGAAGTCTCGTTGTGAAGTGCGTGAACTGGCCTCGTCGTCCGGGTTCTTCCTCGTAGGCCCTCACGGGCCTCGGGGTAACTGTTCGGGGCAATGGCCCCTTTCAGTGGTAGCGACGCCGCCTGCAACTACAGGCGGGGCACTGGGTGGGACCGGTTGGTCCGTGATGTCGTGTCCGGGAGTCTTGTCCGGTGATGTCCTGCTGCCGTGCGATCGAGCCCGCGTAAAGTCGCGGGCGATCAGCGACCTGCAGCAGGGTGGTATGTCCTGGATGGGCTTACGCCCGCCGCTCAGCGAGGTCGAGCCCACCGGTAGTGTACCGGCGAGCGCCCATCAGCCAGCGGCGAGGAAGCAGTCGTGTCCTAGGAGACTAGGTCTCGTGGTAGTCCTCTTGCGTCCGGCGGGCGCCGGTGGTATGGCGCGATGCCACGCAGGTGTTGGGATCGCGCTCCGTCGGCGCGCGCGAACATAGAGGAGCTCAGGCGATGAACGTGGTCGTCCAGGCTCTCCATGCGCAGGTCTCTGGAGATGACCTGGTTCCGTACGAAGCGTGGTGCTCCGGTGATGGTGCGGAGCGTCAGCGACTGCTGCGCTCGCAGTGACTTGCGGCTCGTCTCGCCTGTCAGCGCGAACCACGCGGGAGCCGCGTATGTGAGTCGCGTGCGAACGTACGTCTTGTAGACGGACAGCTTCGTACGGAGAGGCAGATGGGACGCCAGCACAGGCCGGAGGATGTTCCTTGCTGCGCGTGACTGCGCGACCACGTTCTTGACATGGGGTCGCATTGAGAGTTTCGAGTCGATGGTCACTCCGAGGTATTTGGCCTGCGGGGACCACTCGACCGTCTCTCCCATAAGCGACACCGGGGGCGGCCTTAGACGCGCCCGCCCGATGGAAATCGCCTGAGTCTTCGCCACGTTGACCTTGAGTCTCCAGTCCTTCAGCCATGTGGGAAGTGCATCCAGTGCTCGCTGCATCTTCAGCGCTGCATGCGGGGCATTCAGCGAGGTGGTGATGAACGCCGCGTCGTCGGCATACAGCGCTAGCATGGCGCCGTCGGCGACTGGGATGTCGTCCGTGTATCTGCCGTAGCAGACGGGCGACAGGCAGCTTCCCTGGGGCACACCGGCTCGGATGGGGCGCTCCGTGGACAAGACGTCTTCAACCGCCACTTGGAAGCGTCTGTCTTGCAGGAAGCTGGCCACGGTCTTAACTACTCGGCGGGGAGTAGTAGACGTGGACAGCTTGTAGATGAGTCCGGCGTGCCAGACGCGATCGAACGCCTTTTCCATATCGAGGAATACTGCAACTGACTGCTCTCGCTTGTTGTAGGCGGCAGCGAGGTGGTGCAGTACTCTCGCCACTTGCAGAGTGGTGGAGTGTTCGGCGCGGAAGCCGAACTGTTCGTCGCGTGGCTGAAGGTGGGGCGTGATGTGCAGCAGAAGGAGCTTCTCGAAAACTTTCGAGGTGGTCGACAGGAGAGTGATGGGGCGATAGCTCCCAGGCAGCATGATGTTCTTGCCTTGTTTAGGAAGCAGGATGACTCGGCCGAGCTTCCACGATGATGGGAAGTGCCCGGTGCGGAGGATTCCGTTGAAAAGTCGCGTCAGCGTCGCGATTGCTCGCGGGGGTAGGTGACGCAGGGCTTCGTTAGTGACTCGATCGGGGCCGGGCGCTTTGCGCAGTTTAGTTCGTCGAATCATCCTGTGGACTTGTCCAGGGGAGAACACGACGGGGTCTTCTGTCGGCGCTATCGGCGATTCGAAGTAAGTCTTCAGATGTCGCTCGATGGTCTCTACGTGCTGCACATCAGCGGTCGGATTCGGTGTAAACTGCGTCTCCAAGTGGTCCGCAAAGATCTCCGCTCGATCCTCGGCTCGGTAGCGGGGGGTTCCGTCACCGGCCAGTAGGGGTCTAATCGGAGTCGGTTTCTTGGAGAGTAGGCGGCAGAGGCGGTGCATGCCGGACCAGTCGTCGCCGGCTCGCTCAATGGCGGAGTGCCAAGATTCGACTGCTACTGTCTCCAGTGCGTCAGAGATCCTGGTAGCCAGAGCGTTCAGCCGCGTCTTCATGGTCGGGCACCGCAGGTTTTGCCATTGCCTTCGCAGCTTCCTCTTCTCGTCTAGCATCGCTAGCAAGTAGGCAGGGAGCTGGGGTAATCTGCGAGTAGATGCAGCGTCGAGTCTGGACTCTCGAAGCGCGGTGGACATTACAGCGCTGAGGTCCGTGGCGAGTCGGTCGACGTCTGCGGGGCTCTCTACTCTAAAGGACGGCGAGTGTTCAGCCATATGATCGGCGAAGACTCGCCAGTCCTGGCGATGCTTCGGAGAAGGCAGCGATGTCATCATCGGGGTTGTCTTCAGCGTCAAGAGGACTGGTTGGTGGTCGGAGATGAGGTGGTCATCCAGGACGTCAAGCGACGGCGCAGCGGACAGGCCGCGGGTGACGGCTATGTCGATGACGTCCGGTGTGTAGGCTGCACAGTACGGATAGTGCGTCGGGGCTTCTGGTCCGAGCACTTCGTAGCCGTGGCGGTCTGCGTCGTCCAGGAGGCGTCTGCCGTCCGGACTCACGATGTTGGAGTTCCACGCCGTGTGTTTCGCGTTGAAGTCGCCAGCAATAATCGTGGGCAGCGGCGAGTCCAGCAGAGAGCGGACATCAGCCACTGCGAGCCGATTTAGCGGCGGCTTGTAGAAGGCGAACACACGGGTGGGCTGGCGGTCGATGCAGATCTCCACGCCTAAGGCGTACGACGTCTGCAGTTGTGGTACTGGCAGCAGTTGGTGGATGATATTCCGACGGACCAGGACTGCTAATCCCCTATAAGCAGTCCCGATCGGCGAGGTGTGGTCCTCCCGGTAGACAAAGTATCCGGAGATCTTCAACTTGTCTACTGGTCTGAGGTGAGTCTCGCTGATCAGGCCGATGTCCACTTGACGCTGAGAGAGCACAGTCTTCAGGAGACGGGCTTTTTGCGAAGAAAGCCCGTCGGCGTTCCAGAAGGTGATGCGGAGCTCAGCCATTGGTACAGAGCTCCGTGATACAAGCCAGGATCAACGGTACTGGGTCGCGCTGATCCTGGATGGCCATCAGCACCTGGTTGAGTGTGCTGATGACCTTGGTCAGTCTAGGGTCCAATATCGTCACACGCTTCGCCTTCGTCCCCCTCTCGGGGGCGGCGACCACGGTGGGTTTGGACGCTTGTCTGCGCTGGGCGGGCTGTGGTGCGGCTGGTGGCGCGGCAGGCTGTGCAGCGGATGGCGTGGTGGGCGGTGCGGCAGGTTGTGCAGTGGGTGGCGCGGTACGGCGAGCTTGAGCGCGCTTGCCGCGCTTCCGTCGGCGTTTGCCCGGCTGCTGCGGCTGGTTGGCGGCAGCCATGAGCGAGCCGGGTGCGTCGGCCTCGGTTGCGGTGGCGGAGGTGGAGCGCGCGCGCGCTGTTGCAGCGGTGCGCGCGGTGGTGCCTGCCCGGCGGTTGCGAGATTCCTTGCGGAATACCGGGCAGTTTGCATTGTTCGCCGTATGCGCGCCACTGCAGTTGGCACAGGTCGGCGGGTCTTCTTTTGGGCGCTGACACTCCCGGGCCGGGTGGTTTTCACCACACCGGACACAAGCCACGGGCCGGTGGCAGTTAACCGACGAGTGCCGGAATTGTTGGCATCGGTGGCACTGCGCGGGGCCCCTCCTGCCGCGCCATGCCTCGATGATGATCCCGGGCATACAAAGAAGCTCGCGCACTTCGTAAATGCCCGGGATGAGGTTCGCCGTCCGTTGCAGCTGCGCGAACATCAGGCAGCCCGGTCTACCCGGGCGAGCGGGAATCGTCCGCACGTGCTCCGGGACGTACCCGAGCTCGCGCAGCTCCGCCTCGACGAGTGCCGGCTCGGTGTTGGCCGGCAGGCCGCGGATCGCTACTTTCACGCTGCGCTCAGCGGGCAGCGAGTAGCAGAACCAGGAGATTCCAGTACTGCTCTCCAGCTGCGTGAGGTACCGCTGGATGGTACGGAACTCCTGGTCCGTCTTGGGGATGAAACGGACGCCTTTGCCAAAGGGGCGTCCGTTTGGGGTGTGCCCGATGAGCTTTTTGAGCTCCCGGAAGTGCTGCGGCCAGTCCGGCAGCACCTCGACGATCAGCGGCGGGTAGCGGCTTGTCGTCTTGGTTGCCGGGGTGGCGGCAGGAGCGGTGGTGGTCGTTGCGGCGGGCGCGGTGGCGGGTGCAGCCGCGGGGGCAGCGGCGGATGCGGCGGCGGATGCGGCGGCGGATGCGGCGGCGGAGGCGACGGATGGCTGCGCGGTGGCGGCACGAGAGGTGCCTGCCAGCGGCGATCTCCTAATCGCAGCCATGTCTGCGTAGGATGGGCTGGTGGCGGTCTCCATCGGGGAGCCCGGTGACAGCGTCGGCATGCTGAGGGGAGTAGCGGCCGACGTCGGTTTTGTTCTCCCTTGTGGCGGAGAAGGGAATCGTCCCACAGCGATGGGCAGCTGCGGGGCGGGGTAGCGCGGGGCGCGCGGCGGAGGCGTAACGCGCCTCGACGCAGCGGGCGCCGTCGTGCGGACCGCAGGCGTGGGAGCGGCAGCAGGTACCGGTCGGCGTCTGGACGGACGCACGGATTCAACGGACGGGGCCGGCGACAGCGCCAGCGGGCTCGCGGCGAACATTTCTTCGCCGGCTCCCGTCGAAGACCCCGCTTCGGAGTCGGTAGCGGTGATGGTGGCAGCGCGGGTCACCTGGCCGGTCGCTATCATATGGTCCAGGCCGGCTTCTAAGTTGGATCTGTCCGAGCGGACGTACACCCGGCGGCGCAGTGGGCGCGGGCGAGTCGCGCGACGTTGCGGTTGCGGGGGCGGGTTTGGCGGAGGCATGGTTACCGCCTCGACGCGGAACGCGGAACGCGGAGACGCGGTAAAACGGGGGGGGGGTTAAAATGTTAAAACTGGTAAAACGCGGGGCGTCGCTGCCTTTGCGCGGCCCAAACAGAGGTGCTGGCACGCCAGCACCCCACCGACCTGGTCCCCGGGGCTTGCCGCTGGTGGCAGACCGGGAGCCGCGATCGGAGGGGGTGTCGTGTTATTCCAAACACCACCGTTGGACGCAGTGGTTTCGGCAAGGCAGTCGCAATGTACCGAAACTTCGTAGGGGCCCGAGCGCCGGAGCACACGTCTGCTCGCGACGGCAGCTGAGCTCTCCGAACTGGCCTGGGGAGGCCGCTATTTATTTAATTCGGAGGCGCGCGCAAGTCGCTTTGTTTATTGATGAGCTAATAGTTTTGTGCGGACCAATGGGACGCAGCCAATTGGTATTTGTTTATTATTATTATTCAATTACATTTTTGTTATTATTATTATTAGGTACACACAAATAAATCACTTAAAGCTAAAAGGCAATGAAATACAATATTTATTATCTTAAAATTATTTGTAACTATATAAAATAAAGATGTAATTAATAGCGTAATATTTCTATAGGTAAATGTTAAATTTGCATGAGATAAATCACTTAACAGGTATGTATATTGTATAAGTTCTATTTATATAGCCAGGTTGGCACATTATATGTGTTTAAATGTTAAATAAAAAACAGTAACTAATTTGTAAACATAGAATAAATGAAATAATTTGTAAAGATAGGAAAAAACAACTAAGGACCCGATCTGTGACGTCAACCAAGTAGGCAACAATCTTCAACACAAATGCTTTCCATTTCACACTGCATTTCAATTTTATTTACTTGTACAGATAAATTTAAACGATTTTCCAGCGTAGTCAGACATGAGCGACGAGAATTTTCCAATACTTCAAAAATTAATTTAAATCGGACTCAAAGTCGCAACGAGCTTATTGGTTCCGCGATACAAATGATTGGACGCGAACGAGATAAAGTGAGAAAAATTCGGTGTGCGAGAGGTGGCCTAAGATTGCATCGGACCTTTTAAATAAGTAAAAAAGGGAAGACAATGTGAGATGTACCTACTAGGTAGTAAGTTTATTTAGAATACGAATACGATTTTCCAGCGCAGTCAGACATAAACGACAAGAATTTTCCGACGCTTCAAAAACGAATTTAAATCGAGCCCAAGGTCGCAACGAGCTTATTGATTCCGCGATACAAATGATTGGAAGCGAACGAGATAAATGTGCGAGACAAATTCGGTGTGCGAGAGGAGGCGTGTAGTGTGGGGAAGGCGCGGGGCGGGACCAATGGAGCGCAGCCACGCCTCGCGCTGGGTCGAAAGGTCGCCCGCGGCCGCTCGCCGCCGCGCCGCCGCGAGCCGCGGAGCGGTGGCGCGGAACGCTGGCAACGACGCGATCTACGGCGATCTTTCGACTGTCTGTACTCCGCACTCTACAGACTCTACTGCTGTGCTTTATCAATCCACGATGACGCGCCCCACTCTTTGACCAAATCGCTCACAGTAAAAGTACGCAATGTACCTACTGCTAGTGTGAGTTCTATCGTTACGCACCTATTGTAGTGATGTGGGCACACGCGCACGATGTTAACAAGATAGAGATTCACAGTCAACTGGAAATATATGTAAGTAACCCTCACGAAAAGTAGTGGGGCGCGTCTTAGTGGATTGAACTATTTATACTCAGTATAGCATCTAGGTAGGTATACCTACCCATGGTCTATTTTCAATAAGTCAGTTAACTTAATGGGGGTACTACATGATAAATAAAACATGCCCGAAACTTCGTGTGAAGCGCGATAGATGCTAGCTATTACGCCGAATAGGAATGTAGTAAGCGCCAAATAAATCATGTAGGTACAATAACTCGTAAGATATTTTTTTTAAATGGCTGTATCGTCTTGAACTAATAGGAATTGTATATAAAAATTTTGGTTCTGTAATATGCAACACATTGAAAATAAATGCAAATTGGTTAAAAATTAAACCTAACTTCGTGATTTTTCGTCGAACAAACATTATTTTATGTTTTTTGTCAGTATCGTTCCTTGGAAATATGATGAAATTTTTGAGTTTTTTCCGGATAGTTAAAAACTTGATCTACTGCTGTAAAAATCAAATCTGCATCTGAAGATTTACCATTACGAGTGCTGTTAACGGTAGGTATTCGGCGCTTAAAAACGTAAACGAGTGGTTTCACGCAGAAGCTCGTAAGCGACGCGCTACGCACGGCGCATAGGACTATCTTTACCGCGCACTGATAATGAAACCGAAGTGAATAACCAAACTTAATAGCGTCCTAGGCACATGAGTAATGAAACGGAATTCTTTAGTCATGTTGTCCTAAGCGCCCGGCTACGTTTGTCGGTTACACGTTTCTGTAATTTGTTTACTTTTAAGACAGCTGAGGAAAAATAGATTACAATTTCCAGCTGAAGAAGTGATGACAGTGGGGGAATCACTAGTTAGGCAAGCTAGTTAGGTCTTAAAACAAGAGTTTCAACCTAGTCTTTTATGTCTGACACATACTTATGCAGAAGAAACTTTAGAGGCTTCGGCAGCTGTGAGGCGACTCATTAAAACATTTTTTTTTTCTTTACGAAATTTGAGCTCCGCGAAAATGTTCTTGTGACATTCTTTTTTTAGGATGCGCACGCGCTCGTCGCCATATGGCGCCGCAGTGACAGCTTCGGAGTGTATCATATTTTATTAAAAGGGCAGTGTTGCTCTTTGCATATCATTAAAAAATTGATGTATGCTCCACATCGATTTCATACTTAATCAGTTACTACGAGAATATAGGTAGGTACCTATACCTAACCAAGCATTAGGCTCATTTACACATCTCAACCCATCGACATCCCATAACATTACGAATAGCCATCCTTACTAATATTATAAATGCGAAAGTGTGTTTGTTTGTAGGTTTGTCCTTCAATAACGCTGCAACAGAGCTAAGGATCGACGTAATTTTTTACATTGGTATAGTTGAGGACCTGGAGAGTGACATAGGCTACTTTTTATCTCGGAAAATGAAAGAGTTACCGCGGGATTTTAAAAACTAAATCCACGCGGACAAAGTCGCGGGCATTAGCTAGTCAGTAATAAATTAAAAATGTTAACTAAATTAGGAACTTAAATCAACAAGACATTTTACAACTGCATCTCCTGAATGCCTACTATAATTTACCTTATCATTATTAATAAGGTAAATTATATTAAATTCCAAATAACCATGACCTATTCAGGTTATATAGAAATAAGACTTACTACAAGGTAAATGAATGAAGTGAAATATATTATTATATTTTGGTTGTTTTCCTGAAAACCGCGTAAGTAAAAAGTAAGTAGATACAGTACCTACCAAAGAATCAAAGGTAAATACGATTTCTAAACGTAGACAAGACGTATAACCTCATTTTCTTTATGAAGTCCGTAACATCGATGAGTCCGTAAAATTGAAGTGTTTCAAATGAACGGTTAATACAATAAATTCATATACCTACTCGTATGCTAATCATAGTGAACTTAGCTTAAAAAAAATTGTATTATTCAACAAAATGCTGTTAGGTACAATTGTTACTTTGTTTTTGGATGAGCAAGTTGTCAGCTATTTGTTGGTTTAACGTTGATTTGAAGCTAAGGCCTACCTACTTTACTTTGCTGAATTCCCTCCCTAAAAGTTAAAGACAGATTCGAAATTCGTATTAGAGTTCATTCAGTTACTTACATATTATATTTATCATTGTTTGCGATATCTATATTAGAATTCTCAAGAACGAGCTCGCCACGCCAATTCCGAATCGGGAGCGGAAGTTGAAATATGATTTTTAAATTTAGAAGCAATGGCGGCCGCAGGTGAGCGCTCGTTGACAGCCCCGTGTCATCCGAACGACGCGCTGTTTTGACGTTTCGTTTTCCTTAATGAACGTAATATTTTTGTTATTGTAATTATTGCATATTTGTATAATTATGTAACTACGAGTATGTTTAAATAAATAGATTTTACTTTATTTTTCAGTAGAGTAAAATCCATTAGTCTTGTTGGTAGATTCAATTTAATAATTTTTCTTTAAGGGCATAGGTAAGTCAATTTTTATGGGAACTTAAATTTGCATTTAAAATTTATAATGTAACATTAATAAAACCACCATTGTAACTTCAAGAATAAACAAATTCTGGTCGTACAAATAATTTAGATACTTTTTATTCTTTATAATAGTGGTAGATTCTTGAATTGTCATGAGAGCCACAAGTTGGCCTACATGAAATAAATAATTTTGAATTTGAATACATATTATAGCTTCAAGCTACGCCCAAGTAGCACATGACAGCCGCACAGTGACTTGATTATAGAATTTGTGACTACTTAAGGCTGTTTTAGTTTCCTGCATAAGGCCTGTGTAGTTAGCTACCCAGACCTTATAATGCTAAGTTGGGCCCCAAATTAACCAGCTCCGAGCATTACAGTGGCTGGTTAACGGCAGCATAATCATTGAAACAGCTGGACAGGGCCTGTAGAATAGCTTATACAGGTATACAACAGCCATTGCAGCATAAGATTCAGCTACTTTAATTCTCTTCAACAGCTCTTAGATGTTTTGACGCTTCGTAATAGCTTTTATTAAGATATAAATAACCTAAAAAAATAGTTTTTTAATTATTTTTTACGTATAATTATGTGACACTATCTACATTCATTGTTTGTTTATTTATGAGCTTGTGCAGGCGGACATTTTTAAGATAAGATATTATATTTTTTAATAGTTTTCTCGTTGGTTTTGATTGTCATTATGTAAGTAAATTAAGTTGCGAGTACCATTTTACTGTAAATGTGTATAGGTAATTACATCAAATATTTCATGCGCCATCAAAATAATATCGCGTTAACGAAAATATTTCATAAGATAAAGTGTATGAATACTAAATAAATAAATTTATCACTCAAATGATTGCTTTCTAAATCATTGTACCTATTAGGAATACTCTATTTAGGAAATAAGTGGAAAATATATATAGTTTGAATTAAAAGCTATCAAGTATCCTGAAATCTTTAAGATAAATCATTTGGATATTTATTAACAAATCGTTTATGTACTACTAAAATGGTGTCCATTTCTTATCCAGCACAAATTCTCCATAAATGCATTTGAAAAGTTATTTGATGTGCAGTGGTGTTACCAAAGTCTATTTACTAGCTTATAGCATTATGCTGGCTGGACAAAGGATTTTAATAATCTTTCTTACTGTGTACTGGTATAAAGAGAGAGCATACAACAGCTTTCTAGGGATAAAGAAATCTCGACCAAAAACCATTTCATTTTGTATGTAGTGTAACGTTTTACGTACTATTTTAAAGCTTCTATAAAACTACCAACGACATCTAGTGTTGGGTGACTGAATTAGCTGATACCAGCGCATTGCATGCATCTCCATCTGGCGGGGAATTCCGTAGATAACTATTTTCATACATAAAAAACCTTCTAGAAAACGATTTAATGATTTCCTGTTTCTAGAAAAATCCATGTTCATAGTAATCAACGACATCTAGCGTCCAGTGTCTATTAATCCCTTGTAGATCTTTTAATAAAATGTCAAAACGGAAGTAGGTAGATATTCTAGAAAAGTCGCGAACAAAATATACTGAGTAAATTATTATAAGTAGGGCCTAGTGGAGTGAAGGATCTTCAATAAGGTCGCACGTCGCGAGTGAACAAGTGCTTGGTAAAACCATGTAAATAGTGCTTAAGTGAATTTAACTACCTAGGTTGAGTGAAGTTTGATAAACCCGTCTCGGTGAGTTCTTAGAAATTAATTCTTAGGCGTATTTTCTAGTAATTAGTTCTAACATTTTTCTAGCATAAGTCCTAGATTATTCTGGTTAAATCTATTGTGTTCTCTTGTAATTCTGGAATAGGATTTGAATATTTTATAGGCAATATTTTCATACCTAGTGTTCAATTACAGTATAATTAACCTACCTACCTAGGTCTAATCTTTCGAAAGGTACAACCTAACTAGTGATTTGTAACTAATACCTAACACTTGTGATGTCTAACGCCAAGGGCTACAGCTGGAGGGAGTACTGACCTCAGTAGGCAGAACGGACTAGGGAATTCGGCTGGCCTTGCGTTAGACAACCTAAGTGTCTATCTAGCTCAGACGACGCATATCACGTTACAGGGTTCTAGTACCAGATTCAGATTGCTCCTACGGGTCTGGCATTCTAGTACCAGACTGATCCTACGGGTCTGGCATTCTAATACCAGGCTAGCCACTTCGCTGAGCCTGTCATCCTACAGGGCTGTCACCTACACTGCGGGCGGGTCGCTGTCACCTACACTGCGGCCTGCGACATAAGATCAGTACTCTCCTAACAGTTCTTCCTGATTGTACAAAATTCAAGTTTCTTTCTGTTTATACAAAGACTACCCTGTGAACTATATACAGGGTCACTGTCACTAAACGTGACAGTGGCGCCCACCTAATCATTTTCTAAATTATTTTTTTATAAACGGTCAAATTATTAGACTTTGAACAATTCACAGGTTTAGAATCTAAATACTTGGAATTTTGTATAAGCAGCTATTTACTGTGTTTATCCGCTGTAGCAATTGGTGGTGGACAATAGGATTTTACTGTGTACTATTATTTGATTGTTGTAACTAGGAACTCACCTGGATATTTCTACCATAACTTACTTTGTTATCACTATTTATTTGATTGGTTTTACTAGGCACATACTATCATACTCACACAATGTCTTTTCCTATAAAATACTTATCACTACAAAAAACTGAACTCGAATATGAAGTCGCGGTCCGTGGTTATGTTCCGGGCGACTCGGTCGTAGAACTTAGGAGACAAATTGTTACACTATACTTGAAGACATACTTAAATTACACATTCTTAAGTTAAATCCCTAGTTGACCTAAAACAGACTGACTAATAAACTGACTAATGCTAATAATTTGTCTAAATATTATTTATTCTAAATTCAATAACTATGATTAATTCTACTAATTATTTTTAATAATTCTATTCATTATTACCAATTCTACCTATTATTATTAATTCTACTTGCTGATATTATTTTAAATTTTTTTACTGACATACCTACAACTGACATTGAACTAAAATATTCTCCCTATAACTACATAATAGCTAAATATACTCCCTATAGCTATCTAACTCAACCTACTACACTTTGTCTGTAATGATAGATGAACTACCTACCTACATACACTAATTTTGTATATCTATTACAATAACTTTCTAGAGTTCTTTAATAATAACTCTAAGCTAAGTGTCACTAGTCTACTGGTGTTGTAATAAATACTACAACATACATACCTACATACACTATACATTATCTCTTGAGCCCTACACTCAAGGAGATACTACATGTCGTTGTCTTGAGCCCTACACTCAAGCCAATACTATACACTACACATTGTTTCTTGAGCCCTACACTCAAGTAAACACTAAATATTGTCTTTGAGCCCTACACTCAAGACAATTCTATACACTGTACACTATTGTTGCTTTGAGCCTAAACTCAAAGTGATATGTCTTATTGTTGCCTTGTGCCTACACACAAGGAGACAATCCTGCTACTGTTCATTTACTTACTGAAATGAATAATCTTATACTATGTCACTTTGTCATTGCAGACAATCACATTTACACCTATTACTGTAGGAGTGAGCAATAGGTACACATATAACTAAAGCTCTGTATGATAGGTCGCAACGCTTTAATTATAAAAGTAGTTGCTTATAGATGTGGAAGTATGAGAGGGAAGAATACTTGTATGTATAGCAGTCGATGGATGTTTGTAGTACTTTTGCAGTAATATTGCAGTTGAGTACGGATTTTTTTAAGAAAAATCCTGAACTAAAAAGGGGAATATGTAACGTTTTACGTACTATTTTAAAGCTTCTATAAAACTACCAACGACATCTAGTGTTGGGTGACTGAATTAGCTGATACCAGCGCATTGCATGCATCTCCATCTGGCGGGGAATTCCGTAGATAACTATTTTCATACATAAAAAACCTTCTAGAAAACGATTTAATGATTTCCTGTTTCTAGAAAAATCCATGTTCATAGTAATCAACGACATCTAGCGTCCAGTGTCTATTAATCCCTTGTAGATCTTTTAATAAAATGTCAAAACGGAAGTAGGTAGATATTCTAGAAAAGTCGCGAACAAAATATACTGAGTAAATTATTATAAGTAGGGCCTAGTGGAGTGAAGGATCTTCAATAAGGTCGCACGTCGCGAGTGAACAAGTGCTTGGTAAAACCATGTAAATAGTGCTTAAGTGAATTTAACTACCTAGGTTGAGTGAAGTTTGATAAACCCGTCTCGGTGAGTTCTTAGAAATTAATTCTTAGGCGTATTTTCTAGTAATTAGTTCTAACATTTTTCTAGCATAAGTCCTAGATTATTCTGGTTAAATCTATTGTGTTCTCTTGTAATTCTGGAATAGGATTTGAATATTTTATAGGCAATATTTTCATACCTAGTGTTCAATTACAGTATAATTAACCTACCTACCTAGGTCTAATCTTTCGAAAGGTACAACCTAACTAGTGATTTGTAACTAATACCTAACACTTGTGATGTCTAACGCCAAGGGCTACAGCTGGAGGGAGTACTGACCTCAGTAGGCAGAACGGACTAGGGAATTCGGCTGGCCTTGCGTTAGACAACCTAAGTGTCTATCTAGCTCAGACGACGCATATCACGTTACAGGGTTCTAGTACCAGATTCAGATTGCTCCTACGGGTCTGGCATTCTAGTACCAGACTGATCCTACGGGTCTGGCATTCTAATACCAGGCTAGCCACTTCGCTGAGCCTGTCATCCTACACCGGGCTAGCGGCTACACTGCGGGTCTGGCACTCTTGTCCCAGGCTGTCACTACGAGCCTGGCGAATCAACCTACGGCTGGGTGCTGCCTATCGGCACCTACGGCTTCAACTCAACGCTGCGCCTGGCGGCCTCAGTCTACACTGCGGGCTGCAGAAGCCTTCATCTTCAGCCTGAGCTTCGCTGCTTCACCTCCAATCTGCGTGGCCTGAGCGACGCGCACCTGAACCGCGGTCGGCTTTATCAGATCAGTACTCTTCCAGTCCAGTTTCTACTGATTGTGCGAAATTCCAAGTCTAACCTGTGAATAAAACCTGGTACGAATCCACGACCAGCTTTGCGACTGAGTTATTTTAACGTAGACCGTTTATTATTAGTATACTTAATGTTTTAGTAATTAGCTTCCACTTAATTTTAATAATTGTAATGTGTAGGTTTTAAATAACGTAGGGATGCGACTATGGTTTTAGGAATTTGTCCCTAGCTATCCACTACGAGTAGGAACTTTGTACATTTGTAAATAGTTTAGGTTAATTAAATGTATTAAATCATTTGAATTCTTTCCATTATCTCCTTAGTCTAGCTACCTATCTGTCACAAATCTACTAAACGTGACAGTAGGTACAATGTTTGGCTTTCAAAATACCCTTGCAGGCTCAGTAGATTTGATTTAAGTTTCTAAAAAGTAAACTTTCAAAGAGTTTTGCGCATCCTTCACAGTATTGTTTGCAGTGTTATGTTTTTTTTATTTAGTCATTCTAGTCAAAACAACCGAAAAAGTGCCAAGTATATCTAATGCATTTTTAAGCCAGACTAATATTGTAAACAATTTTAGCACTACTTATAAACTAGTGGTTCGCCCCGAACTGAGAGCTCGCGATATCCCATAATTCCCAAAAGTTTTAATTATATATTGTAATAATTAACTTTTAACCACAAACATTATAATGTTTGTGCTTTTAACATTAGACGCAATAAAAAAAAAAAATAGTTGACATAAAACTGTTTTACTGACACAGCGCCATCTATATATAGTGAAGCTATTAGCTTCACAATAATGCTAATAGATGGCGCATAAAATTAAATAATTTCGTTTCTTTATAACATTTATCTAATTTTAGTATTTGTTGTTCAAGTACAGGATATAACTGAATTTTCAACCAAGTTTCACGTTCTAATATTCAGTAATTCAGAAGTTATAGGGCTCTGACAGACATTTAGACGGACACACTTCTCTGTCTAGTAGGCAAGCGCCCTAGTTGACTCAGAGAACTCGCTTCGCTCGTTCAATAAAATATATTGACTTTAAAAATAAAGCAAAGTTTTTTAAAAGAACAATGTTATACAAATAAAGTTTGAGTATACATATAGGTACCTACTGCTTTTTATAATAACTTAGTGGTAGGTAGGTATTATTTAATAACATTTTTTGTGTAAAAAGATTGTTTACAACATTAGTCTGGCTTGTGGTTATGGTTCATGAAAATGCTGCTTATTAGAAGAATCAATATTTTCATCAAAATTTGTTTGTGCGGAACCCTTACTTTGAGTAAACGACACTGGCTTGTAAATATTAACTGCATCAGTACTGTTCCTTCGCAATTCGTCCATAGAAGCCTTAGCGTATGCTTTAGATAGTTTTCTTTTTATTCCACCAGTTCTTTTTCTTTTATTCCATGGTTTTAAGTTGTTCATTTTTAATTTAAAATGTATAAACACACGCGTGTAACTCGTGAGGTCGCGTCACACGTTATGCAAAAAAAACCAAATCTGACGTAATTTGAACACCAATAATCTAGATCTACTCTTAAATAACGCCGAAAGCTTTAAAATAGCTGCCAGATATACTTTATGCATTGTGATTAGAAAGGACTCCAATTTACAACTCAGGGTGTTTAATGATTTTCTTATAAATGTAACGGCATTTTTAGAGATTACAAATCCACTTTTAATCAGCCATTAACAAGCTCCTTGAAGTAGAATTAGAATTGAATTAGTGTACACCAATTTAAAACCAGCGAATACCTCAATGCAGCCCGCAGCATTACAAGAGAGGTAAATTTTTCGTATTAACCAGTCGTTAACAAGCTTTGGACTTCTAAATCAACTAGTAGTATCACATGCAGCCGATAGCTGGACAAGACCTTTTTAAAATTCTACTTAAATGCTTTAAGTATAATTTTTCGCCTTTATAAAGTCATTAGTCAGCTATGCTGTTTAATAGTGTATAATCTTTCCTCAGTATAGCCTAAAGACTCATCATATCCTTTAGTACATCTGCATAAAAGCAATAGACTGTAATGTAGCTTGTTTATAACGTAATTCATCGCTAATGTGCTACTTGGGCGATCGCTTCCCTAATCCAAATTAGGTTTGAAATTTTTTGACTGACTGTCCGTTGCTTTATTCAGGCTTATTTTTGTTATGGCTGAACCGATTAAGACGAGAGGCTTTAGTGAAAAAGGCTAAGTTTTATCTCGGAAAATTTTTGAAGCTACTGAATTTTCAATGCTATGTTTCTAATAACCTAGAAAAGAAAATTATACACCCACGAGAAAAATCGCTAAAAAATAAAAAGTATATAAAATAACAATGTAAATTAAGTATCAAATACAAACTATTACTATATATATAGCTACTCGTGCTGATTCACTGACTGACTGACTGACTGACTCATTGATCACCTCTCCTGTAAAATTTTGTATGGAAAAAATTTTTTTCACCCACCGTTTCGTATAGAGGACAAAAATTCATTCGGAACAAAAATATGGAGAGAGCTGATGATTGAGGATTTCGGAGACGGGTGAGGAGCACCGGCCAGGGTATCGAAGATAGGTGGGGGGTGTTCGACCAAATGTCACTCGAAACCTCATCCAATTGGCAAAGAGCCGAAAAAAAACTCCAAAATGGTGAATTCAAGATGGCGGCCATACAAATTTTGTTTGTGTCTATCTCGGAGAGTATAAGAGATGGAAGAGTGGTTTCTTGGCAAAAGATGATCAGGAGCCGAAGTTCCACTTGGTGAACAGAAAAAAAATTCAAGATGGCGGAATTTATTTTTTTCCATACAAAATATATGCAAGACTTTAATACGGTTCCTTTTCAAAATTTCTGATGGTTTCGTAGAGAGGACCAAAATTCGTACGGAGCAAAAATATGGAGAGAGCTGATGGTTGAGGATTTCGGAGACGGGTGAGGAGCACGGCCAGGATATCGAAGATAGGTTGGGAGTGTTCAAACAAAAGTCATTCGAAACCTCATCCAATTGGCAGGGAGCTGAAAAAAATCCAAAATGGCGGATTCAAGATGGCGGCCACACAGATTTCGTCGGTATGCCTATCTCGGAGACTATAAGAGATGGAAGAGTGGTTTCCTGGAAAAAGATGACCAAGACTCGCAGGTCTACTTGATGAATAGAAAAAAAATCAAGATGGCGGAATTTATTTTTTTCATATAAAATGTATGCAAGACTTTGATAGGTTCCTTTCCGAAATTTCTGATGATTTCGTATAGAGGACAAAAATTCATTTGGATGAAAAATATGGAGGGAGCTGATGATTGAGGATTTCGGAGACGGGTGAGGAGCACGGTCAGGATATTGAAGATAGGTGGAGGGTGTTCAAACAAAAGTCACTCGAAACCTCATCCAATTGGCAGAGAGCTGAAAAAACCCTCCGAAATGGCGGATCCAAGATGGCGGCCATACAAATTTCGTCGGTGTTTATTTAAGAGACTATAAAAGATGGAAGAGTGCTTCCTTGGAAAAAGATGATCAAGACCCGAAGGTCTACTTGATGGACAGAAAAACCGCGGTTCGCTTTAGCGAGCCGCGCACCCACGCGCCCTACTAGTTAATATATATATAGCTACTCGTGCTGATTCACTCACTCACTCACTGACTCATTGATCACCTCTCCTGTAAAATTTTGTATGGAAAAAAATTTTTTCACTCACGGTTTCGTATAGAGAACAAAAATTCATTCGGAGGAAAAATATGGAGAGAGCTGATGATGGAGGATTTCGGAGACGGGTGAAGAGCACCGGCCAGGGTATCGAAGATAGGTGGGAAGTGTTCAACCAAATGTCACTCGAAACCTCATCCAATTGGCAAAGAGCCGAAAAAAAACTCCAAAATGGCGGATTCAAGATGGCGGCCATACAAATTTCGCCGCTGTCTATCTCGGAGACTATAAGAGATGGAAGAGTGGTTTCTTGGAAAAAGATGTTCAGGACTCGAAGGTCTACTTGATGAATAGAAAAAAATTCAAGATGGCGGAATTAAATTTTTTCCATACAAAATATATGCAAGACTTTATACGGTTCCTTTTCAAAATTTCTGATGGTTTCATATAGAAGACAAAAATTCATTTAGAGGAAAAATATGGAGAGAGCTGATGGTTGAGGATTTCGGAGACGGGTGAGGAGCACGGCCAGGGTATCGAAGATAAGTGGAGGGTATTCAAACAAAATTCACTCGAAACCTCATCCAATTGGCAGAGAGCCAAAAAAAAAAAATCCAAAATGGCGGATTCAAGATGGCGGCCATACAAATTTCATCGGTGTCTATCTCGGAGACTATGAAAGATGGAAGAGTGGTTTCTTGGAAAAAGATGATCAGGACCCGATGGTCTACGTGATGAATAGAAAAAAATTCAAGATGGCGGATTTTTTTTTTCATATAAAATGTATGCAAGACTTTAATAAGGTTCCTTTTCCAAATTTCTGATGGTTTCGTATAGAGGACAAAAATTCATTTGGATGAAAAATATGGAGGAGCTGATGATTGAGGATTTCGGAGACGGGTGAGGAGCACGGTCAGGGTATCGAAGATAGGTGGGGAGAGTGTTCAAACAAAAGTTTCCCTAAACCTCATCCAATTGGCAGGGAGCTGAAAAAAAATCCAAAATGCCGGATTCAAGATGGCGGCCACACAAATTTCTAAAAAGATGATCAAGACCCAAAGATCTACTTGGTGGGCAGAAAAACCGCGGTTCGCTTTAGCGAGCCGCGCACCCACGCGCCCTACTAGTTAATATATATATAGCTACTCGTGCTGATTCACTGACTGACTGACTGACTGACTGACTGACTGATTGATCACCTCTCCTGTAAAATTTTGTATGGAAAAATTTTTTTTCACTCACAGTTTCGTATAGAGGACAAAAATTCATTCGGAACAAAAATATGGAGAGAGCTGATGATTGAGGATTTCGGAGACGGGTGAGGAGCACCGGCCAGGGTATCGAAGATAGGTGAGGGGTGTTCAACCAAATGTCACTCGAAACCTCATCCAATTGGCAGAGAGCCGAAAAAAAACTCCAAAATGGCGGATTCAAGATGGCGGCCATACAAATTTTGTTTGTGTCTATCTCGGAGAGTATTAGAGATGGAAGAGTGGTTTCTTGGC
Organism: Hipparchia semele; assembly: GCA_933228805.2. Lineage (NCBI taxonomy): Eukaryota > Metazoa > Arthropoda > Insecta > Lepidoptera > Nymphalidae > Hipparchia > Hipparchia semele. The sequence continues at coordinate 7,726,628 of OW121725.1, read as the reverse complement.
AAAAGATGATCAGGAGCCGAAGGTCCACTTGATGAACAGAAAAAAAATTCAAGATGGCGGAATTTATTTTTTTCCATAAAAAATATATGCAAGACTTTAAAACGGTTCCTTTTCAAAAATTCTGATGGTTTCGTAGAGACGACAAAAATTTATTTGGAGAAAAAATATGGAGAGAGCTGATGATTGAGGATTTCGGAGACGGGCGAGGAGCACGGCTAGGATAACTAAGATAGGTGGGGGGTGTTCAAACAAAAGTCACTCAAAACCTCATCCAATTGGCAGAGAGCGGAAAAAATTTCGAAAATGGTGGATTCAAGATGGCGGCCATACAAACTTCGTCGGTGCCTATCTCGGAGAGTAAAAAAGGTGGAAGAGTAGTTCCTTGGAAAAAGATAATCAAGACCCAAAGGTCTACTTAATGAATAGAAAAAAAAATCAAGATGGCGGAATTTATTTTATTTATATAAAATGTATGCAAGACTTTGATACGTTCCTTTCCGCTGATGGTTTCCTATAGAAAACGAAAATTCACTTGGATGAAAAATATGGAGGGAGCTGATGATTGAGGATTTCGGAGACGTATGAGGAGCACGGTCAGGGATTGATTGAGGGATTGAAGATAGGTTGAGGGTGCCCAAACAAAAATCACTCGAAACCTCATCCAATTGGCAGAGAGCCGAAAAAAACCTCCAAAATGGCGGATCCAAGATGGCGGCCATACAAATTTCGTCGGTGTTTATTTCAGAGATTATAAAAGATGGAAGAGTGCTTCCTTGGGAAAAGATTATCAAGACCCGAAGGTCCACTTGGTGGACAGAAAAACCGCGGTTCGCTTTAGCGAGCCGCGCACCCACGCGCCCTACTAGTTGCGTATAAAATGTTCAAAACAGGTGCACAAAGTTTTTTTTTTTAAGAAATAATTTGTCGACTGACATGACCGTTGCATAAAGAATAGCGTGAAAATATGATAAAATATGAAAATTAAACGTGGGAAAGTGACATCTCTGCATAAAAAATCGTAGGAAATTGCTGTCAGCGCATGGATTTTAAATCAAATATTAAATTGGAGCATGGTTCGGCAGGAAGCGTTAAATATATTAATGTCCAGGCGACGCCCGCTTTGTCACGGGGACGGTGGACGCTCTCTATCATCCGAAATTATTATTTTTATTGTATTACGTGATGTTATCTAATCCACAATTCTATAGTAATATTATAAATTATAAATGAGAAAGTATTTCTGTCTGTCTGTTGTCTCTTCTTTGAAGGCACTTTTAGCCAGTAAAATCTAAGGGAGACAGAAAGAGAGTAAGAGAAAAAGTCTCTCTTTTTCTCTAAGAGAGGTAATGTTAGAGTAATTTGAGTACAGATCATAGCAGGTATAGTTCATGCAATTCACGAGGGCGTGTGAGCTTTACTTGTGGTTATGTCATATTAGTGTGATGCAAATTGCGTAAGTGTGCGTGCCTATCAGGAGCCTAGGTGAAAGCGGTCAGGCGCAAGCAAGCTCTCGCTCACTTATACAGATACGACACACACACAACCATGAGCCACGCGCCCTCATGAACTATATCAGTGATTCATTACATACAAAAAAAAAAGTTACATACAGATTACAGGTACAATGTGTTACAGTTTGTTCAAAAAGAGAACCATCGTGAGCTGTGGCCAAACAGCGAACTAACGCTGTTTATTGCTTACAACAGCGCAGTGCGCTATTGTATTGCCCGCTAAAAAAAGACAATAATTAATAAGCACAGCAGCGCCTTCTAATTCTATGACGCGCTTTTTTTTTGAACAGACTACTCTGTATCATAATACTTGAACCATTACCGACGTGTGACCCCTAAGACCTTTGTAATACCCGATACCATAAGACGTTACCTACGAGTACCTATAGTTACTACACAAACGCATGTTTCAAATTATTAGCGGTATTAAATTTTATAACGGCATATGACTTCAACTTGGTTTAAAAATAAAGAGTCTCAATCGGTTTTCCTGGACGTGGCCACGCGAAATTAACTAATACCAGATCCAATATTTATGACCGATAAAATGTATGGCACGCCGGTGTAATTAAACACAATTTTATACATCATGCTGTAATATTATAAAGGCGAAAGTTTGTATTTGTATGTATGTATATATGTGTGTGTGTATGTGTGTGTTTGTTACTCCTTCACGCCACAACGATTTGAGGAATGGAGATAGTTCATATCCAGGATTAACACGGCTACTTTTTGTCCCGGAAAATAAGCGAGTTTCTTCGGGAATCAAAAAACCTTAATCCACGCGAACGAAGTTGCAGGCATCATATACCTATACTAGCTTTAACCCGCGGCTTCGCTCACGTTAGGTTCGATTTTTTAAACTCCTATTTTACCTCCTTCGGGGTTGAAATTTTCCAAAATCCTTTCTTAGCGGATGCCTACGTCCTAACAGCTACCTGTATGCCGAATTTCAGCTCGATCGGTCCAGTGGTTAGAGCTGTGCGTTGATAGATCAGTCAGTCAGTCAGTCAGTCAGTCATCTTTGCCTTTTATATATTTAGACTAGCGGACCCGACAGACGTTGTCCTGTCTTAACTATGAATATTGAAACTCCCCTTTTTACCCCCTTGGGGAGAGAATTTTCAAAAAATGTAAAACACCTACTTTTTTGTTTTCAATTTAAAGCCTAAGTACCGAATTTTATGGGTATAGCTTGAAAAATAACGGAGTTTCATACAAACTTTAACCCCCCTTTTTACCCCCTTGGGGGGAGAATTTTCGAAATATGTAAAATACGTAATTCTTTATTTTTGATCAAGAGCCAAAATATCAAGTTTCATAAACATAACTTGAAAAATAACTTGAAGAACGAAGGACTATCATACAAACATTCAACCCCTATTTAACCCCTTAGGGGGTAGAATTTTTTAAAAGTGTGAAACACTTACTTTATTGTTTTCAATTTAAAGCCTTAATACCGAATTTTATGGGTATAGCTTGAAAAATGACGGAGTTTCATACAAACTTTAACCCCCCTTTTTACCCCCTTGGGGGGAGAATTTAAAAAAAATGTAAAATACGTAATTCTTTATTTTTAATCAAGAGCCAAAATATCAAGTTTCATAAACGTAACTTGAAAAATAACTTGAAGAACGAAGGACTATTATACAAACATTCAACCCCTATTTAACCCCTTAGGGGGTAGAATTTTTAAAAACTGTGAAACACGTACTTTTTTGTTTTCAATTTAAAGCCTAAATACCGAATTTCATGAGTATAACTCGAAAAATGACGGAGTTTCATACAAACTTTAACCCCCCTTTTTACCCCCTTGGGGGGCGAATTTCGAAAAATCCTTTCTTAGTGTTCGCCTACGTCATAAAAGGAACCTACTGTCAAACTTTCAAGTTTCTAACTTCAGTGGTTTAGGCTGTGCGTTGATCGTCAGTCAGTCAGTCAGTCAGTCAGTCAGTCAGGACAAGCCTTTTTATATAATTATAGATTATTCAAGTTGAACTTGACTGATGTATATCAGTCAAGTTCAACTTGGCGAATCCTCTACGAATAACATAAGTTTTCAGCATATTTAAGCGAAAACAGGACGACAGCATCGAACCGTTGACCTTTCAGTTTTCAGGAGTTTTTTTTCATGCAAGGAGATAGTTTGCATCCTGAGAAAGGACATATTTAAGTTACTCTTTATCCCGGGAAATCAAAGAGTTTCCGATTTAAAAAAAAGACGTGTGGCACTCGGGGACTGCCGCGGTAAAGCTATTGCATAGAATTTTTTATCAACGCCATCTAGCGGTGAGAGGAGTCCCGTGTCAGGTTATTTTCGTTACGGAATTTCTGGATTCAGTCTCTACGCTCAAGGCCCGCGATAGAAGCTATGCAATAGCTTAAAAAAACTAAATTAACGCGGATGAATACTGGCATCAGCTGATCAACTATTACTTGATTCGCTCTAGATTCGCACGGGTGGTCTCGATTTAAGTAGGTATTGACCTAGAACCTCCCCCGAGAGAGACTGTATGTACCTATTGGTGGCAACTTGAATAAGTAGGTACAATATTTTCTATATTTGTGAAAAACATTAAAATTTTCAATGAACAGAAGCATATCTATTTTTTTTTTAATTCACAAAATGGATAAAGAATACCTCTTCAAAAATGAGTTACGTACTCAATAAAATATATGAGGATACAACAATATCCGGTAGATTTATAATATATTTTGTTAGGTCGTATTTATAAACAGAATGTGCCGGCAGATGTTAATTCGGATTTAACACAATAAAAACAACGCATCGATAAAGCTCGATCGATAAATAACTTTGGGGACATTTGTATGTAGTTCGTTCTCTTATACTTTTTTTTATCGAAGGTTTACGTTTTACTATCGATAGCATATTTTTTTAGAGGAGATATTATGGTGTAAAATCGCGTTCACACTAATAACACGAATCGCTTTGAACCCTATGCGTTGTACTATTGTCGAACCCACTCCTAACCCAAGCTTTCTGCTTATTTGGAGGAGAAAGGAAAATTTTAGTCAAGTGCTTGGCTAATATTCTTTATCCTTATTAATATTATAAATGCGAAAGTGTGTTCGTTTGTTGGGTTTTCCTTCAATCACGTTGCAACAGGCTACGTCATTTTTTACATGGATATAGTTGAGGACCTGGGGCTAACATGCGCGCGACGGGAAAATTTTGTCTACCCATTTCCTCGTGAAATCTCATACAAATTCGCGAGTAAATGAGTAGACAAAATTTTCTCGTGGCGCGCATGTTAGCCCTACTGGAGAGTGACAAAGACTAAGTTGCCGAGGGATTTTAAAAAGTAAATTCACGCGAACGAAGTCACGAGCATTAGCTTGCATTGTTTAAATAAAATCAGTCAATCAGAAGATTCTTCGCAATCAGAATTTCGGGCTTTTTAAAACATTTAGTAACCTACATAATTATCTTCACGAGCATGACGTACTTAAAGTTGAAAACGATTTCATGCAACATGCAAAAGTTAATTTTCTCGTTACCAGTCGGAAAAATTGCACACTCGATTGCAAATGACGATGACGATTAATGAAAATGCAGTGAAAATGAATGAGTGAAAAAAAAAAACTGTTTCCGTCGCGGACTAAAAGTTATGACTTGAAAATATACGAAGATATTTTTGTAAAATTAGTGTCGACCTAGTTATTTCCACGTGAAAACGAAGACATTGTCAAAATTTCGCCATTTATAAAAAAATTGCCAAAACCTGGCGCACACTTGGTACCTAATAATTTTTATTAATATAGTTTAGATACTAAATAGCAACTTTCAAAAATACATATTTTCAATTTAATGTCTCAACATCTTCATTTAGCCGGGAAAGCAAGAATTTTTATTTGCATTTTCCTAAAGAATATATCAGTCTGACTAATATTCCAATTTCCTCTCCAAAATCATTGCGCTATTGAGGCTTCTTAATAAAGTATTATTTAAAGCCTCAATAGCCCAACGGTTAAAGGTGCGGACTGAAAACTGAAAGTTCGCAGGTTCGAGCCCCACCCGTTGCACTATTGTCGTACCCACTCCTAGCACAAGCGTTTCGCTTATTTGGAGGGGAGAGGAGAATATAAGTCGAGTTCAGCTTGGCTAATATTCTTCATTAAAAAAAAAAATTAGAACCGGGTAATTACCTGACGAGAAAATTCTAAATCGAAGACGACAGAAGCAACAAATCCTAGAAATTCAATCGTAATTCAATAAAAGCTCGACGGAACTCGGCATTTTGCTTAGCTATTACATTGTCTAGACTATAAATCATAGACCGCGCGAAGTGCTAGAGTGGGCGCATTAAATAATTCATACCATGTTATACTTCGTACTTAGTGCAGTTATATTCGTGTATTTTGTTTGCCAAATACTTTACAATATGTCTTCTCACGAAATATTTATTATTTAACCTAGACCACTATGAATAAATCTATCTTTACATTGAGCATTTTGAATACGTCGGTTGAACGATATGACATAAGAAATGTTAAATTTATCTACCACCTTTAATAATGTTGCAAAAAGTTACAACAGCAACAAGATAGCAACATTATTTTCTTTCCTTGTAGTGCTAAGATGCTCGCCTGGAGAAAATTTTGTCAACACATGTTACTCGAGAATCTCTATAGAGATTCAAAAGAGATTACGAGTCAACGAGTCGACCAAATTTTCTCGTGGCGCGCATATTAACCTTACTGGGGCCCAAGTCTGCTATTGCAATTGTAGTTCAATTGTCTATCAATGCAGACTTCTCAATTGCTACTTTTAGCAATTTTGGTAGTCTACTAATTCAATGGCGTCACTATTGTTTTCCAATGGTTTGCCACTGACGCATCTGCTCTGAATCTAGCTTAAATAAACGTTTTTAATAAGTAGTTTTTTTTGAAACTCATTTCGGCAAACGCTTTTTAAGCTAATGCCATTACCGAGGTATCATTGAATTACAATCCAATTATAAGAAATCGAACGACCATCACAAACTACGAAATTTTGGACCAATGATAATTGAATTGTAATTGTATTGCGGTTCAATGACAATGACATGTAAAATAGCAGACTTGGGGCCCTGGTCTGAGTTTCGTGTTATAAAGTCTATAGCCGGTGTGAGAGCATTAGTTGGTGGCGGGCTCTGGGCAGGTGCGCGCCCACCTGCGCACGTGTCGGCGGTCGTTACAAAAACGCATATGGGGGGCGCGACCTGTTACACTACACGCTGACCGGCATGTCGTACCCATGCCCGACATACGGGAAGCCATTAAACTCATTGTTATAACTCTAAGCTGTATGAGAGGCTTTTGAACGGACAAAGTTATTAAGGCAGGAGAAGATCTAATTACTTGAAACTTTGCTTTCATAATTACAAGTGAAAATTAAAAATTTAAAACGCGTTCCACATGCGAATCTATGATCGGACTATGTACTACGTTATATATATCGCACATCGGGTGCAATAACGTCATAAATGCTAAAATTGGTAAAATGAATTCTTGATCACAATTGTCCCACAGTGGGACATTTTAAGAGTTACATTTGTAATATAGTTGCACCGGATGTCGTCGCATGTTTGGCATCATTTGTTATTAAGAACTCATTTTACCAATTTTAGCATTTACGTTATTGCACCCGATGTGCGATATAATATTATCTAACACCTACTCATTGAGACCATTCCAATGAGCCCAAACACACTATATCTGCTGTAAGTCGCTGAGGAGTTAGGATTTCCCGCAGACTACTTGATGCTGCAGCATCAGCTCAAGGTTACTTGTCTTGGAAATAATCCGAAGTTCACCCAAACTGAGATCTCACCTGATAGTAAGTAGCGATGCAATCTAAGATGGTAGTGGACTAACTTGCAAGGGGTATGGTAGTGTAAATTCAACCCATACCCCTAATCTGTTTCTACACGCCATCGTGCCGGAACGCTAAATCGCTTGGCGGCACGTCTTTGACGGTGGGGTGGTAAACTAGCTACGGCGGAAGCCTCCCACCAGAAAACTCGATGTTATTATGCTATAAATTGACTAATTATGAACATTTGAAAATTGTATTAGTTTTTAATCGGATATAAAAGCAGCTTCTAACCCATTAAAGAGCTTTTCGATTCATTAAAAGAAATAGTAAAGACGATGTTCGCAAAAGTCATTAGAATTGCTCACTAATTAGAAAGCTACTTAATCCCTACTATACTCGTATAATATAATCCTATAAACGCTATATATATGTATATTATAACGAAATCTATCCGTTTATAACTAGGATTTTCTGTAATTATAGGAGGCATGGTACTGCATGTCGACTTGCGAGTGGTAACACCGGTTTCGCCTAGCACAAACGGGAGTCAGGTCTAACGTTATCAGTATAATCTCCCATTTAGTTGGGACTACATTGTTAATTAGTGCAGCGGTAGCCTAGGTCTCTTTCTCGGGAGGTAGGTTTGAATCTTTGGCATGTAAGTACCTCTTAACTTTTTGGAGTTTCGGAGCTCGATAAAATTTTAAAGAGCGCAATTAGATAGGGTAAGTTTTCTTGGTAATACCTACCTATCAAAGTGAACGAAGTTATATTGGAGTACAGTTTTTTCATTTCACGAGGGCTCGTGGCTCATGGTTGTGTGTGTGTCGTGTCCGTTTAAGTGTGAGCGAGAGCTTGCTCGCGTCTGACCGCTCCCACCTAGGCTCCTAACTGGCACGCAAACTTACACAATGTGCATGTACACGATGTAACCACAAGTAAAGCGCTCGTAACTTCGTGAGATAAACAAACTACTATAGAGTACTACTGTGATACTGATTTATTACCAAGGAGTTATTTCTTTTAAGTGTTGCTAATCGTGAAATATTTATGTCAAGTCGGTCTGTTATATCGTCTGGATATGAGGTGGATGGCAGGATACGGCGGCGCGGCGCTTCGGAAGGAAATGGAGCGGACGTATCAATGGGCGGACGAGTACGTGATATCTACGCGGCGTCAGTCTGTAAACCCTTGGAGCCCTTGTCATAATGTTTAATTTTTTCGTATTATGTTCGATAGCTGTATCGCCCGACTGCTACATTCCAGATCATAATATTTTATATTTATAGTAGAATCGTCCTTTAGCCTTTATGGATTTACTATAGGTATCGCAGAACTTATGTTCCTATTGAAATAATGTGGCGGTAATATATAATATTATCTCATTAGTTGTGAAAAAACCTAAGAGCCAAATATTATGTCAGAGCGGATAATAAAAATATTTTTTAACTAAATGTAACTCAGCTGCGTAAATTTCTACGAAAATCCAATAAAAAGCGCATGGTGCGCAATATGTGTCAATCAGTGCAAGATATTTTCAAATCTAGTTTCTATTTAGTTCTAGGAAAGCGTCTATTAATGGGCGGTGCGGCGGAAGGCGATTTTCAAGACGGCGCGCGCGCAGCGCCGGAAGTGGCCATGTTGTATGAATGAACGCGTGACGTCACCGTGACGTCGGTGTTACGATATCCGGGTGCTGCGGTGTTTGTAATTCGTTTCAGGCATCAGCTGTAAAGGGCATGAACTTTGTATGACGGAGTTTATAAGGGCGATCCCCTGGGCAAACCCTTTTTTTCTCGATAGCTTCCTACTTATTAGAAAGAAAAACGACTTCATAAAGAATATTTTTAGTACCTATTCAATATTTGACAAAATCTGCCTATGAAATTGCCTGTTAAAACAAGAAAACAAGAATAGACATAATACTATAATATTGTATGATCGACTTTCATTTAAATTGGGGAGACTAATTTAAAACTTGTAAATATTGAAACTTTTACTTTTTCAAAAAACTTTTTATATATTTTTTTCTTAGAATTTTTTTATGCTGATATACGCTCAAAGTGTACTTTATTTAAATTAATTTAATAAATAAAATTAATGTGACAAACATTATACGTACCTAGGCAAATAATGATCATTAAATTAAATGAGAATATTAATAATTATACGTATTAGGTATAAGTTAGTAATTTTTTTATATTTATTACCAGACATGTAGACGTTACGAGCAGAATACTATTTATTTATTGTTCATTATCGTTAGCAAATGTATGTACAACTTCGAGGTCAAAGTCATTTGTTATTCGCAGGTCACCTAACAGGTGTGTTAGACAGGTGTTCCTAACGCCCGGCCCTCGCTAATGATAATACCCGATTGTCACATACCTTATATCTTATTAAGCCGTATTTTGCACAAATAATATAAGACTGTCGCCGTCATATTATATGCTAGAGTGCATTAAACTCCAAATGAATCCTAATGAGCAAATTATTATTAGACTTTGCCTGCTTTTTCAATTTACACCAAGGAAAAGTGTCTACATGATATTGCTGTCCCATCGAAATTTTATGTTATTTTACATTAATTATAAGTGTATGTTACAGACAAGAAAATACCATATTATACCATACTAGCTTTTGCTCGCGGCTTTGCTCACGTTAAGTTCGATTTTTCAAACCCCTATTTTACCCCCTTAGGGGTTGAATTTTCAAAAATCCTTCCTTAGTGTGCGCCTACGTCATAAAAGGAACCAACTGTAAAAATTTCAAGTTTCTCACTTCAGTAGTTTAGGCTGTGCGTTGATATCTCAGTCAGTCAGTCAGTTAGGACTTTGAATTTTATATATATATATAGAAGATTATTCATATTAACCTTAAAACATTTTAACTCCATTGAAATTAATATTTATTAGAAAACGATTGAATTAATTTAAAACTAAATAAAATTAAAATTCTTGAAGACGGGATTAATCCATATTCAGACTCTCGTCTCTCATATTCACCAAAATATAAGATTAAATATCTAATTGGTCTTAGTGGAAAAATAATATTTATGGTGTCAGTGATCCGTCTCTTCACCGAATATGGTATTGTATTCGGCTGCGATGCATTGATACTCGTAAGTAACGGTTTTGGATTGCGAAGTATCCAATAACTAGTTATACCTATACGTAGGTCTTCTACATTTCGATCACGTCAACTTGATTATCGAATAAGATTTGCGACGGACTGTAAAAGGATGGACCCTATTACTGAAAGGTGAGCGACCTGTACCGTTATTATTCGTTACTGCTGTTCGACTTGTGAGCTATCGATACTAGTTTACTGTTTACAACGATTATATCTCATGCCGTATGAATATTCATTGTGCGATACGCGTCGTACATTTTTAACGGCTGTAATTCGCACGGCCTCAATTTTAACCCTGTGGTGCATGCGTCTGCATTCAATTTTCATCTATTTATAGGTGAAATGGTATTACAATATGAATATTATAATATGCTGCGCTAACCCAATTGCTCTCCCGAAAAAGAAAACTCTGTAATGAGAAGACATTTACTTAAAAAATCTGTTACATGTGCTTATCTACAGGTGTCCGGTAAAATATCACGATCTCGTCTCTAGGTTATAGAGGAGGGAAAGTACTCAATCAAATGGCCTCCTAATACCTAAGGGCGAAAATGGCTCGTTTTTGAGTTGTGTTCTTCAGAAAAATGCGGATTCACAACTCTAAAAGTGAATAAAAAAACTCTATCATTTCTCGACGGGATCTTGACGTTTTACCGGACACCCTGTATACCTACAGTACCTAGGTAGGTACATTGGGATATGTAGTCTAGACGTCTGAGTCAGACTGACCTGATTGATAGTAGCATTCGCTATTGAGCATTGTGAGGGTACCTAATGTACACTTACTGAAACATCTACGATTGCAAGTTCTTTGTATCAAACACAAAATATCGTACAGTCAAAAAAATGTGTCCATTTGATAATCGACTCCGCGGCGTATTCTTTGATGTAAAGCGCCAATTAGAAACTTAAAAGCTTCCGATCAGTAGTCGCGTTTTATTCTAATGTAAAGTTAGTTGGCAATAAAATTAGTATAATGATGGAAAACAGTAATGATTGATTTTTATATAATTTCTTTTTTGAGGAACTAGTTTCTTAAGAGGTGACTCTAGTTTTATTAATTTAAATAATACTAGCTTTTACCCGCGACTTTATCTGTCTAGAATTAGGTTTTAAATATCCCGTAGGATAAAAAGTATTCTACATCACTCTCTAGGTATTAAACTTCTATTCCTAATAGATTACATAAATGTATATCAAAAAAATTCCGAGGCCCGCGGGATTTGAACCCACATCTCTCGGGAATCGCACCGGCAGTATGTTAACCGTTACATTACGGCCAAATTGAACCATAACGTCAGCCACGAAATTAGTGATATGTATCAACCTTTTGACCTTTCAGTTATTTGAATTAAAACTGAAAGTAGGTATTAGTAATAGAAGCTGAAAGAAACAAACAGTTTCTCAAAATAAATAGCTTGCTCTCGTGTCAGATGATTATTATTAATGATATAAGGCTATTATTACATCCGCACTGCGAAACCGTAAGAGCTGAACGAAAAGGATAGATGCACATTCCAATACATGCGTAAAAAAAGGCTTTTTCATTATGTTACAAAATCACAAGCGAAGTCATAGCAAAACTGTGTACAGACAATGACCGTTTCCATTAATAACTCAACCATCCCCTAGTAAGTAGTAACTTAGCTTTCAAAGGTTGGCGAGAACGTAATTTTTAGTAACGAATACCTAACTTGGGCTAATATTTAGGAAACTTAGGTGAAAACGGGCATTATTAATGTCTCAAAAGATATCCAATGCCCTCCGCTGAATACATAATAGATGCCATTGTATTTTTTAACTCCACATAGTAGGCTGGATAATAAAATGCAGAACGGAGCGTTCACATTATATTCACGTAATCTAAGTATGCAAATGTAAGCTGTGTGACAATACTGCGAAGCTTTTTTATGCGCGTCACGCGGCGGAAGTGCGGCGAGGTGCGCTCGCGCCGCCGGATCCAACATGGCGGCCAAAGTGCTTCCGGCCCCGCTCAAGAGTTCTCAATGAAGCTTGCCCGTGTTAGCGTAGATATCAAATTATCATTCACGTGTGCATTAGATTTTGTATTATTGAGCTTTGTATGAACTGGTGAATGGAAGCACTATCTACCTACATATGCTTATTAAAAGGTTTAAGAACCATCTATTATTTTAATGTATGGTCAAATATAATTAATTGATAAGATTTGTGTCAGTTCCTGTACGCATGTGGTTTTGTTGATATTAATTTTTTCGATTGCGTTTAACTTTCATTTATTTGTTACACAATTATTAGTTGGAAGGGAACTGCTTCGTCAACGCATAATAAATACCAATTACTATTAAATACCAATATTATTAATTCATACACTTATTATTTTATTCTTGCAAGTATTTTCTTAACTCATAGGTAGGTAGAGATACTTTATGATAAAGCATGAAAGCAAACAGCTAATTTTATATTTTGAATAAAGAAAGTATCTATGATAGCATCTTTAGAAGGCCTCAATCTACCTATAATAGTAGCATAGTAAAACGCTACCAATTTTACATTAATTATAAGAACAGCAAAGCGCGTAAATAAACTACTATTTTATCCTCATATATATTACTTATATATATTTCCGATGTCATACATATAAATAATTAAACCTAATTAACTTGATCCCGACATGGTTTCAGATTTAATTTAGTTTGAATTTTAGAAGTATGTAAGTATTTTAGTCTTTTTTACATTTAAGTTTATTTTACTAATTGTTTTGTTGTTATTTAGGTTTAAATTAAACCTAATAAATAATAATTTTTGTTTAGATATATTAAAATATAAGGAAATTATATTTTATGTAGGCAGTATGATTGCCCTCACGTCAAGCGCAATTTCAGAATACTTTTTTTATTACAAGCAATTATGTAAGCCTATAGCCAAAGAACTAACCTGCTGGCAGCACGTAGGATGGGTCATGGCAGATGTTATCCACGGAAGGGTCGAAAGCGAGCCTGGTCTGATCACCATACTGCAACTTATTGGAACTCCCCGATTGTTCGTAGCCTAACCTCGCGACACTGAGGGCTTGTTCGTAGTTTAACCTATTGTCCGTCTGTTCTTCATAAGGTTTTTTCACACTGTAGTCCGTGAAATTGAGCTTAGTGAGGGTGGACATGGGGTGTAGCGGCGCCGCGCACGGAGGTCCGGCGGCTTCGCGCGGCTCTACTAGCAGCATGGCGGCTTTGCACCGCCGCGGGACACTGCACTTTACCGATTCATATCACAAGTCAATTACGCAATTTTTTTTTATTATTTACTTAAATTAAAAAAAAAATACTGACTATAAAAAAAGTTAATTTAAAAAAATTAGATTATGTTAAAGTCAATGTAATAAAATCACTAAACTATCTGAACGATTTACTCAAGTTCAGTGAGGGCGATATTGTTACGATACTCCACGTTAGTACTGAAAATATTCGTAGCACCACAGCGCTTCGCGTCTAATCGCTGACTGAGGCCCGAGCTTTCGTATACTTCGGCCTCGGGCGGATCGAGAGAGGGCGGCCGCGGAAAATTGACCGAGCGCAGTCGACGGCGACCGACTCGAGTCGATCCGTGCCGAGGATACACGAGCGACGGCAAAGCGCTTTGCGACCTGCCGAGCCACCTGCTGGCGCGACCAACTGTTGCGCGACCGTTTTTTTTTTTGCTAACCGCCCGAAGTATCATGAAAATGAGCAAAACACGTAAACCGCGCCAAGTTGCGACAAAGTCTCAATTCCTTTGAAAAATAAATGGACTTAACTAATTATAGATTCATGCATACGATCGGGCTATTAATTAATAACAAACAAGGTAATACGTTACCTCACGAGGCATTTTCCCTCTCGCTTATCATTTAAGGAAAATAGTGTTACCTCATATATTTTATACGTCGGTAATTAAAATAGTTAAGTAGCATAACAAACGTAAACAGACACGTAGAAGTTTTAATGGTTTTAAAAGGTAAAAAGAGAATACTTTGTTTAATTACACGCTTGAGTTAACGATACAAGGCTTTTGTTTTAGAGAGCGTTGTTTTGAAATTTGAATATGACCCATTTGTAACACACATAGTAACAGATAGAAACTATTAAATTGCAAAATGTATCGACAGTTCAGCGCATCATTTTTCCTAAGTTTAAAGTAGGTATACTAGGTACAACTCTTAATTTATTAAAGCTCGAATTATTACTTGTAACTATGTACTTACATAAAAATGTGAATTTTTGAACAGATATTTTTTTTAAGCATAAGTTTTTAAATTCAAATAGAAGGTAGTTGACTGCGATCTCACCGAATGGTAAGTGACGATGCAGTCTAAGATGATAGCGGACTAACTTGGCAGTGTTCAACCCCTAATCGGTTTCTACACGCCATCGTGCCGGAACGCTAAATCGCTTGACGGCACGTCTAATATTATATTGGGAATATTTAGTTTCAGATCAGAAAAAACTATTTTTTTAAGAATTTGTAAACATATAGTCAAGGATTCAATATTATGATATCCAAAATAGCTTCCATTGTTACATCAAAATGATTAAATATCGCTGATGTAGAAAAAGCAATTTTAACAGTATTGTGGAGGTAATTCTCTGACAGCTACGACGTAAATCGTAATTACGTATAATGATCATGACTTATGACGCATAGTCGACCTTGGTGCTGATTCCTATTGTTTGATAGAGTTGGGAAACGGTTTTACTTAAACGATACTAGCATTTGTGTTCGTATAAAACTATTTTACAAATCACACTACAGGCAAGTTCGTTGGAAATTGAAATATTGATGACATATTAGAAGAAAAATTTATGTTCCCGCTAGAAGACACAGATTTAATAATAAAATATGAATGGTTACTTGTTTATTCCTTTTCAGTGAATTTTCAAATACCTATTCAATGATACCCCACTTCTCTCTCTCTATTTATCTTATTTTATAGTTCTAGTTAGGTAGGTAGCGTTTTTTTGTGGTTTTGCCTTCACAGTAAATTCTATCTTGTCCCTCAAAAAACTTACGAAATATGTGTTAATCTAATGGATTGTATTAAAAATCACAAACATATAAACAATAGAAAACTTTGGCAAAATTCTTAGTTACGATAGCTGAAGAAAGGATCCATACGATGCCATTATTGTACAACTTGCGTTACATAAAACCATTTACCCTCCCACGTATCGTATATTGGTTTTAAGCGCAGGATGTTTACAATTGCAGGTAAGATTTGGGACAGATGTTGGATATTAGTTTCTGATAGTCGAGTGATGTTCTTTTGATTCTGTGGGAGGGCACGGGCTGAAGGCGGTGCCGAAACGGGGTCAAGTTACAGGGGTGGATCTCGAAAGGTCACAATGGAAAGGGGACGCTGAAATATTCCAGGGGATAAATGATAATAGACACCTGAGCACGTGTGCTACCGGATATTCGGGGCCATTGTCTACGGAGGAAGCGATATAGACGCGTCGGAAGATCCGATCCGATATTTTTTATTAATTTACTGTTCATTGCCTTTCTAAATAAACGAACAAGGTTTTAACTAATTAATGTATAAATACTGAGGTGTATGCAATACATGTAAAGTTGATGGTGCAAGTGGCTCCTCCACTTGTGTTGAGATCTATAGAGCGTACTCTAACTTAAGATACAGTTAAAACGAGACACAGATATGCTCTGAAATAAATCTGTCTCGTTTTTACTCTGTCTTGAGTCTGAGCAGAGTGAGAGTGCGCTCTATAGATTTGAGGCTTAAAGCTTATACCTATAGTTCAATTCTAATTCTAAATAAATTCCTACACGCGGACGAATTCAAGGGTAATAAATAACTAGTGGTTTAATAAAGCATATCTTCAATAACTTATTATTCTTAAGTCATTAGGGCATAAGTGCATAGAGATAGACTACGTTCAGTAGTCATTTATTCTCTATAATCAGTGGGTTTGTAGCGTACCAAGAAACGGGAGCCCGATGTTGAACGCATCCGAGATTCAATTAGCAGGCGCGCGCAAGGAAATAGCGCGGGAAATGAGTTTTCGATATTTGAATAAATGGGTCGCGGAAATAAACACACGCGGGATATTGTCTCTGCGCGCAATCTTGGATCTTATGATTTGTCTATTGCTGGAAGGGAAATGAATTTGAGACTAAAATGTCAAAGTCAGCATATTTACGCATTTCTACTATATAGGTAAGTAAATAATAAGTAACCTAATTATTATAAATAAGGAGCTGGCGAACAAAAAGTGGTAATTGCAAGATATTAAATTTTACAGTAGAGGCAAAATACTAAGACACTAGGTTCACGTTTTGAACGGAATAGTCAACTTTGAGTCCCTTTTTATACAACTTTTAGACTGTTTTGACAGACTTTTTGAACGTAATAGATGGAGAGGTATGATACGAACACGATTTCATGAAAAAAGTTGTTTGAGAAAATTACGTAATTACCCCTTTTTGTTCGCCAGTTCCTCAAATGTGAATATTTGAAAATGTGCGCGTTATGTAAAAAAATAAATTTCAATTCTAAGCATACTGCTTCACATTTTTTAGGATTTATGTGACTCTACATTATTATCTACATTTTGCAGAAGTGAAAAATAAAACTATCACAGTTAAGCATTCATGAATGTACCTATCTGAATATATTTAGATAATGAATAAATATATTATATCCTGCTCAGATTTTTATTAAAAATTAGGATCGTTGTAACGGTGCACCTAAATCCAAGATTTGCTTCGTAGGTATTGTAAGCAAGCAAAGTCTAAAGGCTTAATAATATAAGTATTTCAATTAAGTTCATTGCGAATTATATTTTTCATAGTACGATTTTCTATACGATGCTTAAGAATTTATACAAGCCTATCTTGTTAATTCACATCAACTTTGAATGGTATATTGAAAAAAAAAAAAAAATCGTTTATCTATTCTTTATCCATATTTTACGAGGAACAAATGGAGTCGGCATCCAAAAGACCGACGAATTACGTATGGCATAAGCGTAATATCGATCGCAAAAGGCAATGTAATATTGAAATACCGCTCGATCGATATGCACAAAGCTCGTCATTCCAGCGGCGGCGTTTAAATTTAAAAATACAATTTACCGAGGAATTCCCTGCTTTGAATTACATTAAGTGTAAACAATAAAGCGCTAGTGAGCGTATCGGCCGCGGCAGGCGACGGAAGTACACGATAAACAATCTTCTATAGATAAAACTCTGAAAACGGTCCATAAAATAGAGCGGGCTGTAACCACTTCATCCAGGCTTGTCAACCGAGGTTGAGAGATGGTGAACTATTATGTACTTTGGATCGGCCGAGATTTTTTAGTTGTAACTTGTGCCTCAATAACGCAGCGGCGCAAAATGAAACCTGGAAAGTCGCAAGATCAATTCCCACCCGTAACTACTTCCAACAAAAGGTTACGTACGTTTACTTAGAGGAGATTAATCATTATTAATATCCTGTTAATCATATTCAGCACGTTTATTATTCTCTAAAAAAATTTTTTATTGATTTTTCCTTTAAAGTGTCCAAGACGAGAAGTTTTTTAAATAACCCAGATGGGGCTCCAGGATTCAACAAAGTGAATACAAAATTTGCTATTCCGAAAACTTGGATAGATCCGTTCGCCTTCTCTTAGATATACGTATGTTACCGCTGTAAAAATGTCGACCGATGCAGTATAAATTACAATGAATTTCTTTAAACATCGACAGCTTAAACGATTTTTTAAAATTCTAACATTCCTAACCTCGCACTAATTAAAAAGCGCAGCACATCCGGTACAGCCCAATATACAAAAGCGATTAAATTCTGATTTGAAATTCAATTTTTATGTTTGCTATTATACGGGGCCTAAGGTTAGCAGAGCTTCCTGCAATATTAAGGACGCGCTGCCTTAATTATTTCTGAGGATCACATTTTTTTTACAATTTTTTACCTTTAATAATACGGTAAGGTACGTTTTCAATGTTGTGTCCTTAAAAAAGTATATTTCTCAAATAAAGAACAACGGTAAAATTTTTGACAACAGTAGAGTGGTGCGTTTTTAAATTGGACGCGCTCAGGACGTCACTTCCGGTAGTAATAATTTATTTCTCTTGGCCTCCATCATGAGACGAGATGGTGCGAGATACGACATTTATCCACGTTTAAATTTAGAACGTTTTCTAAGAAGATTATGATTGTGACATATTATTTTGATTTGCCTACCTCGACAAGTAGGTATTTTCTTCATCTTTGACCTACTTCAATATTATTTCGCGACATATGCCACTCGCGAAATATACTACTTACTTAGACAAAAGTTGTACTGAACATAATATCTTATCTATTTTTTAGAAATTTTTTATGCAGTTATTTTTATGATTTTTTTACTGAAAACTTTTTTTGAAAAATATATGTGACATACTTCCTGTTAAGGCGCATAGCATCAGATGGCATTGTCTGATGTAAAAAATGTGAAAAAATGTAGGCTGGGCTTAAAAAAATATATTTTTAACATTTACGAGAAAAAGTGGTCCACGAAGCGCTATTCAGAATTCTACTAGGACTATCCATATTCAATTGGACTAGGGTTTGTAGGACAACGCGAGGTAAGATTGTCACGTATCTTCCTTTTTTTTTTGTTGTTGCCGAGGGTGTAGTCCAAATGTTATGAACAGAAACAATGACTTGTAAATAAGCGCACAATAGATATGCAGTCCTACATATCAAAAGTTAAACCAATAATTGATAAGCAAAAATAACAGCGAAGATGACCCGTGTCAAAAGGCTAAATATGTTTATGACAGCGCTATCGCCAGTTGCGAAGGCCGGCGCCCACGGCGTCCGCCCCACCCCCGCCCTTAGTCCACTGATAAGATATTAACATATCGAAACTTACATTATTTAACATTTGTTTCAAATATCTGCGGTTGGATTTTTTTGTAGACATTTTTTTGATTTTTGCTGATTTTTGGTGAATAAAACGCACTATAACTTAGAAGTCATTAGCGGAATATCGAAAGTCGCAAAACGTCAAAAAATATGTAAACAGCAGTTGTCAACCAATCACAATTTGAAAGCGCGACAAAATGACGGCATTTAAATCTTCCGAATCAATTAATAGCACTTTTAAATAGATTATTTTTGAATGATAATAATTTTTATTTTTACTACGGTTATGTAAAGAATTAAAAATATATTAAAAAATAAATAAACTTATAGAGGATGCCTTGAAAGTTTATTTTTCAATACACACGTTCACACGGATTGCACACTTCAATTTGGTATTAATTGATCGCAGTAAATTCAATTTGAGCAGTATCGATGTACTAAAACCTGCACTGACTAATAATGGATAATGAATACTCATCAAATATTTGTTTTTGCGGGGGACTCCTACAATTAGAGTAGAGAGGGCCGCAAATAAGGCAATTAATTGAATTCGGCACTTCAAAGCACCGCCCGGGGCTTTGTCGGCGCCTGAAGCCGCGGTAACACGACGCTCATATTGCTGATCCTCGTGTATTGCGCCTTTAAATTCTGCCAGTACGCCGAAACTCCTTCACCCGTCTCAAAACTCCCACACCTTTTATTAGGACGTGAAAATTTGAGGCGTAGAGACACCTGCGTAATTCGGGAACAATGCCAACTTAAGTTACACCCAAAAAAGAATCTCCTTGATCCGCTGAATTATTTTTAGTATTAAATTTAAAATAGTCACCAAAAGAACGGATTCTGCTGGCTTGGATTTAGGTTTTTTGAAAACCTTGCAAAGATTTGATTTTTTGGAGTAAAAGTGCCTATGTCACTCTCTGGCTCCTTGATTATAGTGGCTTTTGCTCGCACTTTTTCAACGCATTAAAGAAATCCAGCGGGAACCCTTTGTTTTACCAGTATAAAAAGCACTCTATGTCACTCTCTAGGTCCTATAATTATATTTATGCAAGAAATTATAAACCTACCTGTAGGTGCACGTTCACGTTTATTTAGATTTTTATGAAACTTTGCAAAAGCTCTTTGATTTTTCTGAATAAAAGTAGCTTACATTTCTCTCTAGGTCTTTAAATTACTATAATGTAGGTATGTGAAAAATTACGTCGATTCATTGCTTAAATGGAGGTCAAACTGAAAAGTAAACAACTATAAAGGGATACATAAAGCTTATGCCCGTCGTTTTTGGACCTAATCCAGCTGTACCATACGTGGATTTGTTACATATTCACCTAATTAGAAGTGCCTATTGAAGTATTTATTACCCAATGCGTTTCAAGTGGTGTATTGAGTACCTACTTAAAATGTTTCAGCCATATAAAGGCGCTGGCTGTTAACGCACTTATTTGCATACAGAGTAGGTATTGGTATCAGCGCTCTACCAACATGTCTGCCAGTCTCATTTCGACTGCGAACACAAAGTACAAATAACACAACTCAATAGCGATAACTCGTTATCTACAGAATACCAAGAATCGCTTCAACTTTGTATTGTATTCATTTATTTTAATTAAAATATTATACTGCGGTACATTATGTATGTACCTACTTTATCTGTGTGGGGATTTTACAATTTTATTTTTATGTATTTACTAATAGGAAAATTAGTTTTGCATTCATAATGAAACAATTTGCTAAGGACGAACATTGCTTTAAAATAATAATTTGAATCGAGTTTTATAATAGCTCGAAGCAAATCTTCATCAAAATGATATAAGTACCTTCGCGTATTATTCACCCTAATTATTATTTACTACTTTGCTACAGTTTGCTACTTCTAATAGTTTCTAAGCTTTGAGTATTTCCCAAACTAATATTTAGCTTGGCTTTTAATTTTTTATGATTCTTGTAATAATTTTATCCTTATACTTGATTCCCGTATTAATAAATAATTAAGTAGAGGAAATTTTACTACACAGTTAATGAATTTCTTAATGACAAAGTTGCACAGAAGCAATTAGCTTTGCTTCACCTGCCTACAAGATAGGGTAATAATAATAATTTACTACATTATATTGATAAGCTACGCATTGTAACACTTGTTTTGAAGAGAGCAACTGCCGAGTTTCTTGTCAGTTCTTCTGGGCAGAAACTGTTTTCCGAACCGGCGTGATGTTAATCTTAACTAGGCATAAGAGCCACAAGTTAGCGTACCTGAAATATTGAATTTCGAATTTTTTGAGTGAAAACTTAAAATCTAAGAATTTTTAATACTACAATAAATAGACGCTTCCTTTAATTTTCACCTTTCTTCTGCACGTAGCTTTTAACTAAGGCATAGTGTTTCTTCTCACGACAATCTGGTTTTGACGGCTCTTCTTTTCTAATAATTGCGAGACAGCCTTTTAACAAGTGGGATCCGGTTGTCAAGCATATACACGTTAGTACCTAAAACCTATTATTATATGTATTAATGTGGTGTATTTATTTATATATTTCTAGCTAAACTTAATAACAAGGAAATATAGTCACTAGAATGAGTAAATAAGAATTTACTTTTTACACATACTCGTTTAGAGCAATGGAAGATAGTTTATGAGTATACCTTAGTGGTATCGTCGAGTAACATTTAAATGCGGAATTTTCACATTCTAACAGTCTTTATATCTGAAAATCCGTCAAGACGTCAAAATTCGTCGGTTAAACTTTACTCAGCAATGGTAAAATTGGCACTAAGTTTTACATGAAAAATACAAAACATGTTTTTGGCCCTGGCTTTATTCTATGCACTGTGTATTTTATTCGTGGCACTACCTAAAAACAAAACTATAAAAGGACGAAATTAAAAAGTTTATCTCATTGATTGTATTGTTTCAGTTAACGTTTACTGAATTTGTTTAAGGCGAAATAAAATTTTATTGGCTCATCAAATGTTATCTAAAAGTACGTTCAATTTCGACGAAAATAAAATAAAATGGCCGCGATAAGAATCACTTTTGAATTTTAAACGCTTTTGTGACTGTGACCCCTTACCCTTTATTACAATATTTGGAATATCAATCGAATCAGTACGGGATAGAATCAAGGACATCCAAAATAGGTGAATGGCGAAGAATGGGCTCATTGTGTAGCCACTTCGCAAGCCCTTGTTAAAAGCTTATTGAAGTAGGTACGAGGGCCCCTTAAAGATGGCGTTTTGTATTATAAAAACAGACGTCCAAAGGGCACCCCTTGCTCTTTTAGTGTGCCAACCCTCAAGGGTCCGTACTTCGTTCTTTACTTCTTGCCTGATTTCTTATTTAACTTTTTATTAGGTATTTCGATTTTTTATTCTATAGATAACTTCTTTTCGTTGATAAACCGTAGATTTTTTTAGTAAACAAGATTGAAAATTATTTTTAAGCATGTCTTTAAGAAAAAAAAGGGATAGTTGAAATATGATTATTGAAATTAGTAAATACAACATAAAATACTTACTACTTCCTGAAGAAACTCCAGTATTTGTATATTTTGTCTTGGATTTAAATATTTGGTACCTACCTCCATAAATGAATTTGTGAATACCATACCTAAAATACAGTACTAGAGTCTAGAACTAATAGTTCTGTTAGAGTATCTTATAAGGATTTTGATTTAACAATAATTACCTTCTCTGTTCTATTTACTTACAAGTTAAAACAGATTTGGTAGGTATATGGTATTTCTTTAAATAATTTACCTAGCATAGTTTAGACTTTAGATAGTTACTAATTTTATTTGGCAAACGTGAAATTTTGTTCATAAATATAGGGAAGACACTGTCTCCTGTAACACAGTTTTTACTTCCACAGGAGACAGGGCTTCACATTATGTTATTATGTACGTTTATTGATGAATAAATAAAGATTTATTATTATTATTATTATTATTACTTATGTTCATCGATGCTTATTTCCCAATTGTCTATCAGAGTCCTTGTTCTAACATCCTTTGTGCCGATTTTCGTAATTCGAAATTTGAAAAGGTCCCGCACGTGCGCAGGAGTGTGTATCGGGTTGCACCGGAAGCCGGTGGCGCACAATGGCTGCCGGATGTGGCCGCTCGAAACGACACGTATCTTTTTATTATTGACATCTCAGGAAAGCTCAATATTTTCCCTGTCCACACTTCACGATCTATGTAAATGATATTGATTATTGATTTCTTAACACAAGACACGTGCTCGGCTTAAAAGCACAATACGATTATTTGATATCTTCGATTCCATGTCCTTTCATAAAGGAATGACAATGAAATGCTGTTATGAAAGTGCATTCGAGTGTTATGCACCTTTTTAATATAAACGGGTCGGAAAAGTTGCAGCGTGTGTTAATTGCTTTTAAAATTGAGGTGGAGAAGCTTTGTAAATTGAGGTTAGGATAAGGTTTTGAAAAAAGTAGATACGTAGTTCATTTAGTGATGTTTATTTATTTGAACAACAACGTACAATTTAGAGTGAAGCAGCACTCTAAATTGTACGTTGTATCTCTCGTAATGTATTACTTAGTTATGTATATTTATGTAGATATGTATTATATTATTTATGTATTATATGTATTTATGTATCTTCGTGTTTATGTAGTTTATTATTTATTTATATTATATAGTAGGTATTATAGTATATGTAGTGATGTACATTTTTGACCTATACCACTCTATAATTTCACTTTACTCATTTTCAAGGGCTGGAAGAAATTTCTTTTTTTCTAGAGATAAGCTTCACCTGTCTGCTTCTTCTAATATATGTTGTCTTGTAAATTCTTACACGTACATAAAAAATAAAAATAAAATAAATAAAATATGTATATAAAACAAGAAGAAATAAATTATTACTATACAAAAGATCTCTACGAGTGACCCTAGGTAGTCGAAAAGGGTGTAAGTTAAAGGAAAAGGTTGAACATCGAACTTGAAAATCGATTGGAATCTCGAACATAGATGTATGTTCGAGATTTTCAAAACAAAATGTACAGTAAATTCAAATAGCCTAGCTTGAAAAATAAACATGTATGCAAAAATAGTAACAGCACTATTTAAAAAAAAGTTTAACGAGTATTGAAAGCACGAGGTCGAACTCAGTTCTTGTTAACTAGTAGGTATATGTTTGCATTACTTACAGGATACAAGGCGTCAACGCCAGATTAACTGCCTATATCATTTATGGAAATAAATTAACACGATTGGCCAAAGCCACGTAGATCGTAAACACGCTAATAAGGATGAACTGTGATTTATGCTCGGTGCGTAGTGATGGACCGAGTTTATGTAATCGACACTCGACAGGCACACTTCTACGACTTGATCTGAATTTACCTCATTCGTCTACATAATGTTTAGCGCTGCGTTGTAAGTATATATTTCGTTTAAAGTCACGTTGATAATATGAAGAATATTAGGTATATTATACTTATTTAGGCAAGCTTTAATACATATTTTAACTTACAGGATACTGTTGACTGAATTAATTCTATCAATTATTAATTACGATTGAAAAGTAAGTTTAAATTATGATCTACGGAAAATTGTAAAGTTGAACATCATCCAAGAGAAAACTTCCTCAGGATAGACTACTTTGTCCTTCAAAATACTCTCACAGAAAAAAATAGTACATTTTAGTAAAATGAGTTATGTTACTCGTACTTTTATTTCCCGAATAGCGCACTGCACATCACTACGCGAGAGTTTTAACGATGAGCCGCGGCTCATTATATGCTCATTAATTCCTGACCGGTTAACAGCTTTATGAATGGAGGAAATTCATATTTCTTTTAATTGTACGGTATATGAGTTCATTAAAAGAAATGTGTAACAGGTTTGTTGCACCGGATGTTTTGCAAGTGGTTGGTAATCGGCTTGCGCCTATTGGACGATATGCTATTAATGAATGAAGGTTAAATAAGGTGACCCACTTCTGATGTTAGGGACTATGTGGTTGTACTCTTAAGACTCAATAGCTCGCCGATAAAAGGGCGGAATGAATCGGTACGGTAGTTACGAATAGTCATAATATTTACCCATTTAAGCGTATGTCGCCGTAGCAAAACTCGTAGGCAAAGAGCTTAGGACAAAGAGTGAAGAAAATTATTTTCACCCTACAAAATTTCCTCGGTAGGTATATCTACTTACTAGTTGATACACGCGGCTTCGCTCGCGTGGAATTAGTTTTTAAAACACCGCGGGAACTCTTTGGTTTTCCGAGATAAAATGTAGCCTATGTCACTCTCTCGGTCCTCAACTATACCCATGCAAAAAATAACGTCTATCCGTTGTTTGTTCAGCGGTTGAAAGACAAACCAACAAACACTTTCGCATTTATAATAATAATTATTATTTTATCTACTTATTGCCGAGTTCACCAATGTCGAGTGATGTGTAACCGAGGAATAAATTGGGCTTTCTGAAAGTTTTCGTATCTGCCAAAATATCTGGATAAAACATATTTTACGTTAGTGAAATCGGCCCTTGGTTTATTAGTTAGTCCTAATATCCGTGACTTTGTTTGCGTGAATTCCGTGTGAATTAAGAAAAGTTTTATTGTAACAAGTATTTTATTTTTAATTCAAGACTTTGTCTACGTGTGCGACCAATTAATTATAGCGTGATTGAGTAACTAATATCCGAACATTGTCACAAACATTTACGTTCATAATATTGATTAGGTACCTATATAGATATTTAGCAACATATTATGGAGAGGCGTCAATATAAGTCAACATTTTCCAAACTGCCCTAACAAGGGCGGGTCTAGGCGCGGGGCATAGTCTACGTATGACCATGAATTTCGCAGAACCGAGTCTTGCAGGCTGAGATATTTCGTAAGGGTGTTCCGAGGCTTACGTCCGGCGATTAGTGCATTCGCAACCCGAGGATGTGCGGCGATGGTTGCGACAGCGCGGATGCGCGCACATTGCGCACGCTCGTGTGCCACACGCCTTTTTAATATTACTGCAATTGCTAATATACGCCGTTTTGTACACTAACCTTCGCGTTGTCGGCCCAGTTGCATTATTTTTCAACGCTCGAGTTGGTGCGAGGACACGATGTCTAAAGGCAAAAGCGGCGCGAAACCGTGGCCATGTTTGTTCTCTAGGGCTAAGGCTAGGATATCCATAGAGATAGCTCTATATCTCTATGGATAAGGCTAATATCCATAGAGCTTGCTGTGTGGATATCAGCATTAGCGTGCGATTGCTTGTCTGCGATTCTCTAAAAACGATAGTTACAGTTTGAAGATGCATTGGAATCGCCTCTGATTGTTAGAAGCTCTCTCGCTATTGGCTAAAATAGTAATAAATGCGATAAATTCAGCTAATCACACTTGAGACTAGCAATGAATGATGCAGTTTTTACAGGCGCGGCCAGCAGATTTGACTCTGACTTAGCTAAATTAGTCTAATATTCTCCTCTTCCCTGGGGGGTGGGGTTCGGACCTGTGACCTTTCAGTTTTCAGTATACACCTGAGCTATTGAGGCTTGAGCTTGTTTTGTAATCTGTCTCGTTTACAACTCTGTTTTGACTGTGAGCAGACTTAAGCTCCGAGCTTCATTTTATAAGCATGGCAGCGAGTTTGCTTTTAAAAAAAAATTGTCGCCGACTCAAAATGATTACATTAGTTTAGGAGCTTCGTTATTACCTACGACTAAAAAGGTTTGCTTAATTTTTCCTCTTTTAGTTGCTTTTATCGTCAGCTAAATTTTTTGTTATAAAGTTGTTAAGTATGTATTTTTTTTATTCTTAATGGCTAATTCTACTTTTAAGGCATTTCATTCAATAAATAAAGAATCATAGAAAACGCATAACCCCGTACAAAATTATGCGTTATAGAATTATTCATTAATAATAACATACCTACATAACATCATTAATCCTTAGGTCTGGAAACCCTTAGGTTTGGTTTATTTTTAAAATTTAAATGGGATCAACTTCAAAAGAATTGTCTTAATCGGACGACTCGTAGAAAAATTATGTGTGGTCATTTATATAGTATAACTACCTAATCTAAATATACAAAAAAATAACTTTTGCCCGCTTCTTCGCTGGATAAGGTAGATTTTTCAAACCCCTATTTTACCCCCTTAGGAGTTGAATTTCCAAAAATCCTTTCTTAGCGGATGGCTACATTAGTCAAAGGGGATAAAGTAAATGTTGAAAAATCTAAACTCAACGTGAGCGAAGCCGTGGGCTACTAGGTAAGTTAAATTTTTCAAATCTTACTTACCACACCATACTAGCATCGAGTCTATTTCAGTGGAGTCCCTGGCGCGAGAGCTCGGGTGCAAGAACATAATCTTAACCGAAATCCAGTTCTCCCATATTTGTTCACAAC
Source organism: Hipparchia semele (assembly GCA_933228805.2). Classification (NCBI taxonomy): domain Eukaryota; kingdom Metazoa; phylum Arthropoda; class Insecta; order Lepidoptera; family Nymphalidae; genus Hipparchia; species Hipparchia semele. The sequence goes on along the minus strand of OW121725.1, from coordinate 7,698,899 downwards.
TATCACTCAAACTGTCCCACTTGCACTTCACAAATATCTACTACGTACCTAGACCAAAAAGTAAAAACAAAAGAAAACAGCACAAGAAATTAAATAAGGCAAAGAAAAAATTAACCATCAAAATATAAGTGTGAAATTATGTGAGGAAACAAAAGACGGTCGGTCGTAGAGCGCGCCTGAACACTGCACTGGTTTCCCTACGCGGTGAGAGACTTAGTGTGGTAGGGGTTCAACTTCACCTTCAAGCTATCGTTAATGTGTGTTGGCTAATAGAGCCTTTAGAACATGAAAGCGTGGTAGGTATATATAAAGGCGCGGAGGGTGGCCACCGAGGGGGTTTTAGTTGGTAAAAATCCCACATAATCCTAACTACCCAAGGATTTCGGGTGTCTTGTAAGAATATCTCCCCATAGTTCTATAAAAAAAGGTCTATATAAAGGTTAATATTGCCGGAACTTTTCAAAATTTTTTTAATTTCTTGAGATCTATTGTAATTTCTTTAAAGAGGTGATATTTAGGTATCTGTTTAGCGAGAGTTATTTCAAAGCTCTGTAGAGCGTACTCGTAGGTAGGTACGTCTACAAAATAACTCTCTCAGTTGTATAAAAGGTCAATCATTTTTGCTACGCAACTCTTGACAGCTTTTTGGATATCAGTGAATTGAGGTTTTCGGAATATATAACTACGTTTTTGCTACTGAGCGTCAGTTTAGATTAATCAAGATCTGCATGCAGTGCCTCTGCGGTTTTTGTATTATATTTCAATTCAATTTTAAAGTTTTAGGTATCTTCTCTTACAAAGATTTGATTGAATATTCGTAATAACTATAGCTTGCGGTACCTACAGTGTTATCTTTAAAAACATTGCTTTAAACTAATTGAATACCTATATTATAACCTACCTTAAAACGTTGATTTAGATACACTGTGGTACCTTAATTTGGACTAAAATATCTGCGAGTATTATTATTTCCGGTCCTTTAGTTCATTTAACTTGAATATTAATTTAAAAAAAATACCTTGGCATCATTGGCAGAATAACAAAAAACAGCCGCTTGTCCGGTAACTTTGTAAATAAATAATAATAATTGGTTTACATTAACGTGATTTTAATCTAAATATATAAAAGGCAAAGGTGACTGACTGACTGACTGACTGACTGACTGATCTATCAACGCACAGCTCTAACCACTGGACCGATCGAGCTGAAATTTGGCATACAGGTAGCTGTTAGGACGTAGACATCCGCTAAGAAAGGATTTTGGAAAATTTCAACCCCAAGAGGGTTAAATAGGGGGTTAAAAAATCGAACCTAACGTGAGCGAAGCCGCGGGTTAAAGCTAGTTTACAATAAAAATATTGCTAAATGCCAAGTTTAGCGGTGAATGCTAAATGTTGATAATTATGTAAATATTTATGCATCGATAAATTAACAGCTAGAGTGAGCAATAAAGGCGTTGAAAACGGCAACACACATTTTATATTGTACCTATTTGTGAGACGTAAAAGAATACTTAACGAAACGAATGAACTTAAATAAAATGCACGAAGATGAAGTTCGTAGACATTCAACATCAAAGGGATACTCTTTAAGCATACTCACTAATAGCGTAATATTTAGAAATAATATAATTAACACAATAACATCAACATCAGAAGAAAAGATATGTTACATATTTCTGTTTAATCTGTCGACGGGTGTGGCGTATATGTTCTCTTATAAAACATTCTCGACGTATTGTACAATTAACTGTTTATTTTAATAAATAGAAACATTTAACACTTCGCGATCTCTACGTTTTTTCTAAAAGAAATGACTGTCAGTTATTAGTTGACAAAGGAAACGCGTCGCTTGGAAAAATCGCTTGTTGCATAAATAATATGAAACAAAGTCGCAAGGCGCATTTGTTTGTGTTGTGTCACCTTCAAATTTTCTATTTCACATAATTTTGTCAAGACCAAAGTATGTTAACATTAACAACACATTTAATTCCCACTTTCACCTACAATTCCACATTCTAAGGAAGGATTATATGAGACTAGCTTTGGCCCCCGCGACTTCGTCCGCGTGGAATTAGATTTTGGGGTGGAATTTTCAAAAACTGTGACACACGTACTTTTTTATTTTTAACTGAAAGCTCAAATACCAACTTTGATGGAAACAGCTTGAAAAATGACGGAGTTTCATATAAACTTCCATCCCCTATTTAAACCCCTTAGGGGTGGAATTTCCAATAATCCTTTCTTAGTGTGCGCCTACGTCATAAAAGGAACCAACTGTAAAAATTTCAAGTTTCTAACTTCAGTAGTTTAGGCTGTGCGTTGATATCTCACTCAGTCAGTCAGTCAGGACTTTGAATTTTATATATATAGATAAGGTTCAATTAGGTCACACCTAAAAATGAATTGATCTGACTCTGCCCTAACGTTTAAGGGTTACGCCTAGATTTCGGTGATCTTGCGTTAATGGATTCTTAAATATTATGGAATTGTTAAGTGAAATCACACAATAGTTTCCTATAAAATAAATCAAGTAGATCGTGAGTATATCGCACGAACTTTATGACATGTCGAGACAAAGGAAAGCAAAATCAGATTTGCATTTGCATACATTTACTCGTTCAGTTTCACGCTCGTAGATCAAGTAATTTAACGTGTGCGGTTACGCTAGCGTAGTTTCATTATGAAAAACGTTAAAAGATGACACATGTACCGTGTAGGTTGTAGTACAAGACGGCGAACCTCGGATCGGCTGAAAGAGAGCGGAAAAATCGCGCCAAGGTCGCCGCTTGCTTCACGCGCCCGCCCAACTGGAAACTATGTGATGCTTCGCGAAACGCAATACAAATGATATGTATCTATTCCTAAGTACCATAATAATCCCTGCTAATATTATGAACTAACTTTTGCCCGGAGTTTCGTTCACTTAAGTTTGATTTTTCAAACCCCTATTTTACTCCCTTATGAGTTGAATTTTCAAAAGTACTTTCTTAGCGGATGCTTACGTGATAATAACTTTGCTAAATATGTTTATAAAGATTTGCAATCGACGTGATTTTTGCATTTTTGCATGGGTATTGGGTATAGTTCAGGACTTGGAGAGTGACATAATGCTACCTTTTATTCCGGAAAAACAGAGGGTTCCTGCGGGATTTTGCGAGAGAAGATTTTATAAATTAATTGTTAGCAGTTATGTATTTACAAATTCACTTTAAGCGGTCGGCCGGTAACAAAAACGTCTCTTACTCCCTAAATTCTAGGGATTACCTAAACCTCACCAGGTGACATTTAGCTCCGATTTAGTTTATTAAGATTTACTATTATTTTGATCCATTATTTTGATATAGTGATGATTACACTAAGGGATTCTTACGTAATGGTATCCCTTCAATATGAATAATTATGTGAAATATTTAGGGATTTCTTAGGCGTCAATTTGTATATTTTTTACAGATTTAATTGAGAGTCCTCACCTGCAACGAGTCCATTCCAGTTGCCTGAAATTAACTTGCAGGCTGGCAGAGAGATTACCATTTTCAAGTTATACGATATTCCGAAGGGGATTTAGCAAATAGATGCAGAACACGGCCGCAACGTGTAGAGCGGTCGTAATGCGGAGACCACCCGTGTTACTCGACGAAGAGGGCTTATGTCTCTTTGGTAATTTATTATTTCAGTAGCGTTCACGCAGTCAAAACATCCCGCGCTATGATTTATTGCGCAATAAAAGCGCTTTTTATATCAAATGGAAATGGCTTTTATCCCTGAGATTACGCAGGACTTTTGATCCCGTAATTTTTGGTCTGCCTTTTCTAACGCCCTGAATTACCGACATATTTACAGGTGAATTACGATAAACTGCACTTATAGTGGTTCGCCCTGGAATATTAAAATATGATGAGGCCTTCATTGATTTACCTAGTAATGTTCTCGCATCAATATTATTTATTTTTAAATGTTAATAAAACTAACATGGGATCAACAAATTCCTGAAAAGCCGGCAACGCATTAGCGGTGCTTCTGATGCTACATGTTCATGAGCGAATCAAGTAACCTTCCTACTGACTGTTTATATTAAAATAAACTTCTTAACATTATTTTGCTTACTTACTAAATTGTACATAGGTAACCTAGGTATTTATAAACAAAAAGTGGTACCTAGTCACCATCCACTTCGAGTTTCGACGCATGAAGCTTTAGCTAGGAAGTTTTACAACTTTTCGACAGAGGTTCAAAAGATGGAAACTTGTTAATTATCCTACCCTACTGATTAACATTTATTGGTTTGTTATACTCGTAATTATATGTTTGTTAATAACGGAGCGCCCAATGACCATAAAGCATCGAATGTCAAAGGCAATCACATAAGTAGTTAATAGCGGTGTTATCGCTTACAGTAAGTCGTAACCGGCTCATAATTGTTGGGTTATCCGTTGAGTTAGTTTATAAACCTTTATTATGAATGATAAATAAATAAAAAAATAGTTTAGTTCACAACTGCATTCGAGAATACAAATAATAACATAATAATAATAATACAAAAGATAGCCTGTCTTTTCAAGAAAAAATATAATATTACTTGTGAATTTAAATACTTACATGTGTATATAAAATATAGATATACCTACCTATAAAAACGAGGTGACTGTACCGAAATGGCAATTAAATATTTATTTGTAAGGGATTTATTTTCGACACATGAATTTTTTGTACAACATGCCAAAAATGCATCGGCAAAAAATTTGTTGGTTGAAAGTTTAAATTATAAGAGCACTGTTTCATACTACCTACTGCTTTAAAAAGCAGCATCATAATATAATGGTAGATTTATTAATAAGGGATAGAACTTGGATGACAATAAAACTTTAATAAATAATTATTATTTTTAATCGGCAGGCTTACAGTTATGGCGCCTCAAGACTTCATTAAACTTATGTATAGGCCTTATCGTTCCGAGATAACTGAGATTATATCATCAGGATTATGGAGATTTATAATATTATGTTTATTAATAATGGTTCTCACGACAATTATCGTTAGCCATAGCGGCGATTATCTGCTAAGTCCCTTAGCGATGTTATCTCCTCGTTAATTTTATATTTAACCTTTAGATATTTTTTTTTTTTAAGTAGTTACTCGTATCTTGGTTTATTGTTTCTATCCAAATATTTAAGATTAAGACAGCCAAATGCATCCGCTAGTTGCTGTTGAACATACCTAGGCCTCTTTTAGGTAGCGCCTAAAGGTGCTGATAGACTTGAGCATTCACTTGTAATGAGCATTCGTGCGAATGTTGAATCACAAAAAAATACCAGAACATTTTAGCGAGCATTAGATCGAGCGTTCTGGCGAGCATTCTAGCGAGCGTTCTGGCGAGCATTCTAGCGAGCGTTCTGGCGAGCATTCTAGCGAGCAGATTTGCTACACGCGACCGTCAAGTCTGACATCTTCATGAATAACTGAAGAGCATCGAATAGAGCGTTCGCTAGAATTCTCAAGATATTCGTAGCAATATTTGGCTCTATGCTTGGCTCGGCTCGTTGTTCAGCTCGACAAAAATAAAAACGGCGAATGCTCTATGTTCTGTTACAAGTGAATGCTCAAGTCTATCAGCACCTTTTGTTGCCTATCCTCGGCCTTTGACATTCAATCGATTTCTGCCACTTTCCGGAGGTCATCATCTAGCCGGAGGGCGGACACTCCGTTTGCCGAGATTTCATTATTGTGTAGGTAATTTTGTCGCTATTCTAAAAATATCTCTATGCAACTGCAAGATATTTGGTATACCTCGGAACATGCCTGTATGATCAAATCAGAAATGAAAAATGAAGAGATCTGCAGGAGAACCAGAGTTACCCATATCTCATCGAGTCACAAAGCTGAAGACAGATGTAAGAATCTCAAGATGCTCGAATGACGACCTCGCACCGGCAAAGGTAGCTTTATAAGACACCTTACAGGATGGATGGTCGATTTGAAAAGAGTTGTTGGGAACCGCTGGTCAAAAGCGGCAAAGACTTAGTTTTAGTTGCGACCCTTGCAAGAGACCTTATTCACTGGATACGTCCCGCTGGCGTAGCGTTGCACTTCTTATTTTCTTTTATGTTGACGCAGCGGTTATTTAGAGCTTTCGCTATCTCTTAAAAGTAACATAAGCCTCACTAGCGCAACGATTAGGCGTTGTCCTAATACAACGCGAATGCGCGATCAGCGCAAGTTCGCGCGACTTTTACTCACACGAACGCGCGAGTAATAACTAATAATAGTCAACCTTAGCTTGCCTGTTTTTTTTTTTTTTGTAAAATAAACTAGTTCAAGTTGGTTTACTGACTGCTCCGAAGTAACAATTACGAAGAAGTTATATGTTTGAATAGAACTTACCAGTATTGTTATTGTTATTGTAGTGATGCGCAGGCGGTGGGATGTAGTCTGGTAGTTCGGGAAGGCATACGTTGCTCTCGTACATGTTCGGTGGCACGTTCGCGAGCAGTGATCTCTCTTTCTCCACATCTGTGGGACAACCTTTATGTCAATAAGATGAAGTTCAAAAATGTTTATAGGGACCTAAGGCTGAAATCTATAGACCGCACTCTCACTCCGCTCAGACTCAAGACAGTGTTAAAACGAGACAGATTTATGTCAGAGTATATTTGTGTCTCGTTTTGTTCACTGTCTTGAGTCGATTGCTGTGTATTGGAGTTAGACACATCATTAGAACTCGCGATAAATAATTATAGTAGCTATAGAAATCGGAAAAAACGGTAAATGCAATGTGACCAATAAAATAACTTAGCTGTACACACACAGAAATAAAGTTATTAAACACTCAATAATATTTGCTCCATTGCTCATTCCCAATGTAGCGGAAACGAGTAACTTGAATATATTACTTCTTTAAAGAGCATTTTGAAATTAAACTAATTTGAGGGGCAAAAAAGGCACTTGTACAGATTCGTTTACCTAAGACATCTGATGAGTAATATACCTACCTATATGTCTTTGTTTGTCGCAAAGTTGATTTGATCTTGTTTGAATTAACTGATACTTGAATAAATAAATAATCGATTTAACAAGAGGTAGGTATATATGCGTACCTACCAACACGTACCTAACTTTTTGCCGAACTGTTGGTGCGGCTCTCAACTTTTTAACATTAGGTATTATATTATACCTTGAATAAATATTTTGTAAGTCAAAACTATACATTCGGTAGGTAAAGTAAGGGTAAATCATAAGGTAACTAACGTAAGTATTTACTCTTCTAAATCTGGACTGCATTCTTCCATACTACATTTATTACCTATTATGTTCCAGATTCAAGACTAAGTACATTTATAATTTTACTCACATCTACTTATAAAAAAAAAATTCGCGATTGCGGTAGATATGTCACTGTGATATTATCTGTGTTCTCATAGATATTTAATTTCAAAGGTCGTAAAAAAACTGTTTTTGTTTTTTGCAAATACATTGCTTTGTTTTGAGTGTTGATTTTGGTAGGTTTCAGAAAAGTTGTGTAGTAGTATAAAGTTTTCTACAAACATTTTCGCTCTACATATTTGCCGAGTAACTACATCCTTAGTTCCTTACTAATATTATAAATTATAAAGAAAGTGTGTTTGTTTGTTGGTTTTTCATTCAATCACGCCGCACAGGACGACCTGGAGAGTGACATAGGATACTTATTAACATAGGATAGGCGGATTATAGCAAAATAACTCTAACCTTTCCTTGCTAGTTTTACATACCTTTTTGTAAAATCTCCAAGTGCTCCCATAGTATATCGCCCATGAAGGCAGGCGCCCGCGCCACGAACTCCTCGCGGCCCATCGCGCAGATGTCCTTGCCCTGCGCGCGCGCGAACTGCTGCAGCGCCACGCCCTCCAGCGAGAACTCGCGCGCGGCCCAGCGCAGCCACGCCGCCACCGCCGCCTCGCTCCACTGTCGAGGATCTGCAGGCAAGCATAATAATCATAATTTTAGAATAACAATAATTTCACTTTTCTATGTAGGTTTTTATTTAAAAAGAATATTAGCCAAGCTAAACTTGACTTATATTATCCTCTCCCCTCCAAATAAGCGGAAAGCTTGTGCTAGGAGTGGGTACGACAATAGTGCAACGGGTGAGGCTCGAACCTGCGACCTTACAGTTTTCAGTCGGCACCTTTAACCGTTGGGTTATTGAGGCTTTTTTCTGTGTAGGTAGGTATATCTTTATTTCATATATCATTCATTTAATTAATCATGAACCTCCCTCGGTCGGGCCCTAGCAGAATAACAGCATTGTGGTTACATATTTGTATCCACACAGCTAGGACCCTTTCAATGACATGATATACATATGAGATACCAGTTACTAAGTGATTCTATATAAATGTGTAAGTCTAAGTGTACCTATGTCATTTTTATATGCCAATAAACGATATTCTATTTTATTCTATAAGTTCGACGTGTGTTTCTGCGTATATGTGTGTGAGTGTATATGTGTGTCTCTGTTCCCTCGCAGTTCCCTAACAAATGGAGCGATTGTCATGCGGTTTTCTCTGTTTGAAAGTTAGGTGGATCTCAAAATCAAAAAATCTTCAACACTGGAAGAGAGCCTCAAAAGCACTGCCTTAGTTTTCGAGCCCCGTTGTAGTGGTTGTAGCCTCTATAGTCCAGTCAAAACAAGGTTTAACCTCTGGAAAATTGCGAAAGTTTTGAAACTTTGCACATCGAATTATGGGTCCCTAGGGATGAATATACCAAAAGTCCTCATGCGTACGAGGCGAGCTCTAGCGGCAATTAGCGGAAACAGGACCCTTTTTTTGGTTTTTTGTTAATATCTCGAGAACCTTTGGTCAAAGGTAAAAGTTTACTACTACATAATTAAAGCTTATTAAATTTGCAACAATAATGATTTTATACATTTTTCTTGAATTCCTAATAATTACCGAGTTTTAGGGCACTAAAAGATAGCTTTTTCGAAAAATCACGCTAGGGGCGCCCGGTACAATATGGCATTTGTAATATTTGACAATCATGGTTTATCATTTTTTTTTGGGTACCAAGGGTGATTCAGAAAATAAACTTCACAGTTATGTACAAAAAAAAGACATATTGTTTATTAAACAACTAGCTTTTGCCCTCGCCTTCGCTCACGTTAAGTTAAATTTTTCAAACCCCTATTTTACCCGTTGTACCCCCTTAGGGGTCGAAATTTCAAAAATCCTTTCGTAGAGGATGCCTACGGCCTAAAAGCTACCTGTATGCTAAATTTCAACCTGATCGGTCCAGTGGTTTAAGCTGTGCGTGGAAAGATCAGTCAGTAAGTCTGTCACCTTTGCGTTTTAAATATTTAGATGAAATACAGAAACAATAAAAAACGCTATCAACGCACAGCTTAAACCACTGGACGGATCAGGCTGAAATTTGGCATACAGGTAGCTATTAGGCCGTAGGCATCCTTTACGAAAGGATTTTTGAAAATTCGACCCCTAAGGGGGTACAACGGGTAAAATAGGGGTTTGAAAAATTTAACTTAACGTGAGCGAAGCCGAGGGCAAAAGCTAATTGTTTAATAAACAATATGTCTTTTTTTTGTACATAACTGTGAAGTTTATTTTCTGAATCACCCTTGGTACCCAAAAAAAAATGATAAACCATGATTGTCAAATATTATTACAAATGCCATATTGTACCGGGCGCCCCTAGCGTGATTTTTCGAAAAAGCTATCTTTTAGTGGCCTAAAACTCGGTAATTATTAGGAATTCAAGAAAAATGTGTATAATCATTATTGTTGCAAATTTAATAAGCTTTAATTATGTAGTAGTAAACTTTTACCTCTGACCAAAGGTTCTCGAGATATTAACAAAAAACCAAAAAAAGGGTCCTGTTTCCGCTAATTGCCGCTAGAGCTCGCCTCGTACGCATGAGGACTTTTGGTATATTCATCCCTAGGGACCCATAATTCGATGTGCAAAGTTTCAAAACTTTCGCAATTTTCCAGAGGTTGGGCCATTTTTTGAGGTTTTTTCACTGGACTACTAGCATTTTATTATTAGCGTAAAAAGCGTGATTTATTTATGTGATCCGTAATGTAACGCATTAGCGTTTTTACTGTGCCAATGAAAATTCTGATAGATAAAATGCTGTTAGAAAATTGCGCTGAGAACACAAGGATGCCGCTTGCAGAGCTTATAAATCTTGAGTGGAAAGCACGCCATAATATGTTCAAGCCTTTTAGCTAAGTTTTTTGCTTTGCCTTCAATTAATGGGTGATTTTACATTTTTAGCAAAAGCATGCTTATAAGAAATTGTCTATTCTATAGATAGGTACACATGAGATTTATTTTCAAATATTTTTCCAATGAAAAACAAAGTTATTGGGTTATCTGGGTACATTCTTCGCCTCCGTAGTCTAAATGCGCTCGGGCATTATCGTTAGATGATTAAATAAAACCGGCCAAGTGCGAGTCGGACCCGCACACGAAGGGTTCCGTAGCATTAGTTAGAGCAAAATTAAAAGTTCATTGTATGGTGACCCTCTTTATTTTCTAACTTTTTTATTATTAGTTTTATAGCGCGGCGATAGAAATACACGTTCTGCGAAAATTTCAAGTAGGTACCTAAGTATCAAGATCAACCTATACGTAAGATACATGACAGACGGACAGCGGAGGCTAGTGTCTCGTTAGCACCCTTTGGGTAGGGAATTCTACAAAAGAGGTTTTTAGAAGAATAGCGTGGAAAGCCGCATTAGAAATCACTTTTATCGGGCAGAGGCCAAGCGCGGCTCAAGGTCGGGCTGCTTCCTGCGCTGAGGCAAGTTCCGGTGTTAACCAACGGTTCGCCGCACGGCTAATTACTGTCGAAGTTGCTTCATACGATCACTGTTATTTGTAGACAAAGACTTTCAAATTATAGCTTTAGATAGACCATAAATTATGAGACATCGCTGATAACGGTAGTATCCATCCCATTGCGTTAAATCTCATTTTGCCAATGAGATAACGAAATGGCTGACAGTCTTACCGACAATTGAGGGTACTCAAGGAATCCTTCAAAATGTTAGTTTGTCCTTCAATCACTTCGCAACGGATCAACGTGGGTTTTTTACTGGATTCATTTCAAAGCAGATTCGGCAGTCTTTTTTTCTGGTCTTAATTCACGGTCATGCAGTTGATCTCAGAGAGAGCGATCAATACAAATAGAGTTATGTGTTACTATGTTACAGAATACGGGACAGGTCGGAACTTGACTTTTTCCCCGAGCGAAAAGCGGGACGAGAGCGGGCTAATAATAAATAATTACTTTAATTACGGCTTTTAGCGGCCGCCTTCGGGACACGCCGCTGTATTTATGCTACTGGATACTTCGACCCTGTTTGTAAATGACTACGCGGTATAAAATAATATGAATAACAACATAGACGATGCATCACTAGAGCGTGCAATGAACTGCACAATAGCCAGTAACATGCCAGCCACGTACATGCCAGAAGAGTGGACAGACACTGCGCTCTATTATGAGAGAAGAAGAAGAAGATATACTATAAGAGAGAAGTAAAGAAGTGTTTGCCCAATGCAACGATCGGTGTTCATGAAGTACGAGTAATGCAATAGAATTCTCTTCTGAAAGAAACGGCGAGGATGTTCTATAGACTATACATAAACCCGCCAACTAGCACACAAGCAATATAAGCAATATATGACTTTAACTATGACACTTTAAAGTCATTAATTAAAACATCATAGATACTGTTCTATAGATCTAATCAATGAAAAATTAATCCACGATTTTTTCAATAAAAACTAAGTTATCAGCGTTTGGAAGTTTTTAAATATTATACGGTCTGACTTCGTGTCAAGCAACATTCCACATTAATTTGATGTCTAGGACCTATAATATATGGAATGACTCAATCAAAAGGGTATTTTGTGAAAATATTTATTGCGTTTTATAAAATATGTGTACTATTTGTTTATATGTACTTCCTATTTACATTTCCATCGTTATAACAGAAAGGTTTTCATACAAGCGATCAACTTTTAGTAGTCAATTATAAGAAATAATCTTTTCTATCATCAAAATTAGCCATCACTTAATGAGACTCTCCAGGTCCAAAGCTATAATCATGCAAAAAATAATAATATTACACTAATTTCAAAATTTATTGTTTTTAGTAAATCTATAACCTAACTTTTGCGCGCCATTTATGTTTGTTGATTGTATTTTGAACTACTGATATCTTCTAATCTTGTAATAAATCTATTCTTATTCTTAAAAATATATCGCCAAACCTAAGTTAGCACATAATTTTTAATTGTTTCTACAATTAACAAGCAGCCCCATTATATTATATCGTGTTTTCAAATAGACTATTTTACATTCGCTTTAGCATGGTCTGATCTCTCAGGTGAGGTGAGTCAATCCTGTGACCAGATGCTCCTGATACAGCATGATTATAAAATTGCCTTCATAAATCTTTATTAGACGGGTTTATTACGCTCTAGGTCACAGATGACAGTCGGTTATGCTAAGTTTGTAACAACAGTACATAATACGTGGTATACGCTGCCTTTATAATAGGTATACGAATGTGTATATCTGCCGGTGAAAATGATAGATGAGTTCTGTCTTAGCATATATTGTATTGGGGATGTACAATACTATATATTACAATATAATACTAGTTTTTGCCTGTGACTTCAGGTGGAGTTAGGTTTTTAAAAATCCAGCGGGAACTCTTTCGTTTTGCAGGAATATAAAGTAGCCTATGTCACTCTACAGATTCTCTAGGAATTTGCAAAAATCAAGTCTGTATCTTCTGCTGTTGTTGCGTGATTAAATGACAAACACGACCGCCTCCCTGGCGCAGTGATAAGCGCTGTGGTCTTATAACTGGGAGCTCTCGGGTTCAATTCTCAGCAGGGCAATTTGGGAATTTGTAATTTCTGAATTGTCTATGGTCTGGTGGGAGGCTTGCCTTTGGCCCTGGTTAGGTACCACCCGTACCGTTACCGTCAAAGACGATGGGTTCAATATACCTACACTGCCATTCCCTTTCCAAGTTAGCCCATTACCATCTTAGACTACATCGCCACTTACCATCAGGTGAGATCGCAGTCAAGGACTATCTTGTTGTCGAATAAAAAAAAAACAAACACACTTTCATGTATTTGTTCACCTTACTTGTTTATTTTTGTATAAAATATTTGATTCGTTTTGAAACACCTTTTACTATAAATGATAAAACATATTAAAACAGTTTAGTTTAATTTATAGACATAATTAAAAATATGTAATTGGTATTATATCACAAGATGACCTAAAGAGGGTCTTTAGGTGTTTGATCGAATGAAAAACACATATTAAAAACCGGTTATACCTACTGAATTTAATGTTATGAGTCATTTTATTGAGTTGAACAGTTGACAAGTCGGAATAATGCGCATTACGATTGCAAATGTTTTTTTTAAATGTGTTAAAGTTAACAAAGTGATAAAGTTAATTAGGATTAAATTTAGAACTGTAAAAGAGTTAGGTAATTTAAAAATGCATTGTCGTCCGAATTTAAAATTGTCTACAGAATTGCTTGAAGCAATTTAAGCGATGCATTATTTTTTATGCATGTTTTAAATATCTATTTTTATTAGAGTAACTAACTTGAAAATAATAATAATTGTATTTTGTTGCAATAAATACTCCTTCGAAGCTGATGGGTAGGTGACATTGTTCGAAAAATCGATGGTTATTGGAGTCCTAACGTGCTGAAGACCTCGTACCGGAAAGCTCAGACCCTACCGTCAGCGATGTGCCGCCAAGCGATTTAGCGTTCCAGCACGATAGCGTGTAGAAACCGATTAGGGGTATGGGTTGAATGTACACAGCCATACCTGTTCCAAGTTAGCCCGCTACGATCTTACGCTTACGTCTCTTACCATCAGGTGAGATTGCAGTCAAGGACTATCTTGCCATCAAATAAAAAAAAGTGTTGGCAGACCACCACTAGGTGGACCGACGACATCAGACGCGCAAGGAGTAGCTGGATACAGGCGACACATGACCGAGACATGTGGAAGACAAGAGGCCTATGTTCAGCAGTGTATGTGTATTGGTCAACGCCGAGAGACAAGATAATATGTGATGGATAACAGCTTATACGGTCGTCCTACGTGATAGCTGGGTGACGGAAGCGCGAATAGACACGCGGCAGACGCACGCGCTTCCGGCCACGTACGGGCATCGAACTCGTCACCCGTGTGTTGTGAACACTCGTTATGGCGAAAAAAAAAAGATTTAATTTGACAGTTGTATCGCCTTGATCTTAATCCCTATCTAATATCTCAATAACCTATTGCATGTAGCTAGTGGCTCTGGTTCGAGGTTTTCACAGATAGGCAGACAGAGAATTATAGCTACATTTTATCCCTGAAAATAATTAAGGTTCCTTAATAACATAAAACATGTATAAAAAAATCAATAAGTATATTAAAATAATAACCGGTCAAATATCAGTCGGACTTACGGCTTACGAAGGGATCCGTAACAAAAAAAAACCGGTCAAGTGCGAGTCATACTCGCGCACTGAGGGTTCCGAAACTCTTGACCATTGTATTAATTAGGTACCTACTAGATGACAGCTTAAGTGCGCAGTGTTATTGAAGTTCCTATAGACGCCTTCCGGTCTCATCATCAGACCCTGCATATCATCTAGGACTAGAGTACTTGTCAAGATGAATCAAACAAGTCCAAACTCAATGGGGTTGTGTAGTTTCTCACAGTTCCCAATCTCCATGTTTCATCCCATTATTTGTCTCTTTGAGTTACTTCCATAATGCAATGTATAACTTGTAAAACTAAGTCTAAGCTGTCTTTAAAGCATTCAAGATAGTCAATCAAAAGATTCTCTATGTTTGACAGAATTTTCTTTGTGACCCTTTTCATGTCTGAACAAGCAAGTAATAATATCGTATGTTCTAATAAATGTGGGAATAGCTCAAAGTAAAAACACTAAATATATATTAACTTCTTTTATTTAAACTACTTTTAGCACTCCTTAGCATGTCTTAACTCCGTATGCCATCTTGCCAATCTTTTTTATCTCCATATCTTCCCACTCTCTCTATCGCATACATCCATCCCTGTCATACACTTACATTCCGTTTCCCACATTCGGTCATCCTGCAACTATGTCTGTCCCCAGACATACCTTCTCCGTTCATACATCTTTACCATATTCATACTTCCGCACATACTTCATACCTTCTCAACACTAACACACCTTAAGTTAAATAATACAGTTTTCATACATACTTAACAATAATACATCTTAAGTTAACCAATATAGAATGACATCTTATGTATAAGGAATCTAAACAATAGTAAGTATACATGGTCACAAATTATTATAATTAATATTTCTTTTACAAAATGAAATAAAATTTGAATGATCTCGAATTTAAAAAACCATAGGTATACTTAAGTTGGTTTTTTTTTCCTACCATAAAGCACCATGTAACGGTGGCTTTATTTTATACTACCATCTAGCCTGTGGGCTAATAAGTAATATTACTTTAACTTAAACTTATTATTAATTTCTATATTATCTAATTTACTGTCCAATAACTGTCCTTAGTTTATTCTAATAAGTTCACTATAAGTTCACTTTGAGTTCACTGTGTGTTCTTAAGTTGGTAATCACAAAATCATGTACAAACATATTATCAGTGTAACACATGACCTAGTATATATACAATATACTTGGCGGTGCTGTTGACAAAGCTAACTACATACATCTACTTAACTATACTAATACACAAACATTCATTCAACACAGTCACCTTCATTATTACTTTACAGTACTATTTACCTACTATTACTATCTCTATCGACTATTTGACTCTGGTTTTTTTTTCATAATATGGTCAGCTGAGCCATGCGTCTTATACATATTTCCAATTCTTCTTCTTTAAAAAATGTCCATTGCTATGGTTTATTTCTTTTTCCAATTGCTTGGGTATGACCAACGATTGTCCTGGATACTTGCAGAGTACATCTCCATCCACTGAGTAATTATTCTTGTACGACTGTTCTTTTATCTCCTTACTTGCTCCGATGCTATCTTTCTTTTTAACGAATGTATTGCCTTGCTTCAATAATTTCGGCCGCTGTGCTATGGACACTTCATCTTTTAACAAGCTCTTGAGCTGCTGAGGTGCCGCTTTAACTTGGACTGGATGGTAGTTATCTATGCACTGGTCAACCTCCTGCTTAATTAATGGCTTTCCGACATGTTCCACCAAAGATTCCACTTCACTCTTGATGTTTCCCTTAGCTAACCACCTCTTCGCATCTTTAAATATAGACGTATCCTTCTCTCATTAACACTGTTACATCTTTCAAAAACTCATTTCCTAATTCCTATCGTTATATGAACATTCGAAATATTTTAACAATTCAATTCAAACATTATTTAATAAGACATGACAGTTTTTGACAACTGGGTTATAAGACTGCGTTGACCTCTATTTTTAATCTATGATTAACACTGGATTGTAAATGCCATAGCAGATTCTATTACCTATTCTACAAAAAAATGAAGGTTTTATTAGGTACTAGACGATGCCCGCGACTTCGGCCGCGTGGATCAAGATTTTTCAATTCCCATGGGAACTCTGTAATTTTTAGGGATAAAATGTTGCCTATGTTTTAATCCTGGGTATTAGCTATCTCCATTCCAAATTTCAGCCAAATCGGTTAATTCATTGTGGCGTGAAGGAGTAATAAGAGTAATAAACATACACACACACATACATATACAAACATTCGGCTTTATAATATGAATTAGTGTGATATGTGATATAGTGTGATGTGAATACAAAATATGACGGCATAAATTAATTAAAGAGATAGGTAATAGCACGGTAATAGATAAAAAATATTTTTCTTAATGTATATGCCATTGCAGATTCTATTACATACCTGGTCTATTCTACAAATCATAGAGTAATTATAGAGGTCAGTCTACAAAAGTTGTGACAGTTCTGTGTTGTGACGCATTAAAAAGTTAGGCTTAGAACAAACTATCCGACGCGTCAACCGCGGCTGGATAGTGAATGTACATTGAATTGTGCACACAATCGGACGTAGTCGCGGACGTAACCTTGGGCCATTCTTGAGTCTTCGGACGTCCGATAGAAATATGGGCCTGCTGATCTCAAACGACTGTGAAACCTTATCTGTCGCGGCTCTCAGTCGATGCTTCTGATAGTGTGTTTTAGCTTCAGATACTTTACTCCAGTTACAGTACTTTAAAAGTCATAGTAAGTGGTAGGTTTTTATTTGGTTTTTAGCTGTTTAAGTTACTCTTACTATGTTTAGAGATATCAATATGTTCGTCATTTGTAAGACTTTAAAGCTGGTGTTTGTAAAATATAACGGCACTTACTATGAAACTAAGAATTAGGTATGGAAAAAAACGATTTTTGGAAGATGTCTCTTAATTTGTTTTAATAATGAGAAAGCCGTGGTTTTAAAGCTGTAACTTTTCACTGAGTTAAGCTATAAGCTTGATATTCTTAAAACACTACGAGACCATTGAACTTTATATTCAGTATAAATTTCGACTTCGGATCATAAGCCGTTTTCGAGAAAAACGGTGGTGACACACTGACAGACAGACGGACAACGAAGTGATCCTATAAGGGTTCCGAAGTTTTTTTCGGAACCCTAAAAACGCCGAAAAAAAACACGTTTCTAGTAGGGTAGACTGGGTACGGTTGTAACGGGGTACGGTTGAAACAACTCAAATATTTCCGAAACTATAAACAACACAGGAAGGGGTACAAGGAGAGAGACACGCGGATTTCAAGTGCCAACATGATTCAAAGTGTTGCATCGCACTCTGCGCACTTATAACGTTTAGACGAAGGCCTATTGTGTTTTGGCAACCAAAAGTAAGTATTTTTGATGAATTTCTTCATGATATAGCGTGACTACTAATATAATTTTTATATTTGAGTATTATTATATGCAATTGTTGTATTTTAGAGATTATAATGAGCTGGTTCCTTTTTATATACGTTATTAGGCCTCATGCTTGTGTCCGTTTTATTGCCAAAATAGGTGGTGGGTACGGTTGTAACGATTTTCATGGGTACGGTTGTAACATTAGTTTTACTATATTTTTGCATTGCAGATGCCTAGGAAACGCGTAAGAAAGTTTTCGAGAGGTGAAAGCGATGTTGTACAAGAACGCCTATGATGAAATAAAACTTAGGGGCGTCTTTGAGGCAAGCTATAAAAAATAAAGTTCTACGAAAAATAAATTTAATTGTTGATTTCATTTTGAACTTAGATTTTATTGATTATTTAGTTTTGTTTTAGATAATAATTAGAGATTATGTTCGTTTGGGTCAGTACCGAAGTAGTTATAGCGGAAATATTATCTATTTTTGTTAATTTATTTTTATTCTAAAAAATTACCTAAATAACTGTTAAAAATGTGTTTGAGATATTGTGATACTAGTTAAAGTACATTTAAGCGTTTTTAAATAATAAAGCTGGTTTAAATACTTCAACTCTGTATTATTTCTGCTTGTTACAACTGTCCCCCATCACTGTTACAACCGCCCCTGGTATGGGGTCAATTGTAACAATCGCATGCACTCAATAAAATTATTCATATCTGCTAAATTATTTCACCTGTGCATGTGTTTTTGATATTAATTTAAAGAAAAATAACCTGGCTTTCATATAAAGTGCTACAACAGTTGTTTATAGCAATATTGGCAATGCTGTGGGTGTTCAAAGGGAAATTGTTACAACCGTACCCAGTCTACCCTAGGGCAGCCCCCTTTAATTTTTATTTCTATTATTTGTTATTATAGCGGCAACAGAAATACACATTCTCTGAAAATTTCAACTCTCTACCTATTACGGATCATGAGATACAGCCCGCTGAGAGACGAACAGACGGACGTACGGACGAATGGACAGCGGACACTTAGTAATAGGGTCCCGTAATCAATAGGCAAATATGCAACGTATAATGAATTAAAAACACCTGTTAAAAATTTTTGGAAAATATACGTATAAATCGATAGATAAAGAAGATAACTTATTAGAAAGCCCGAAACGGTTTTTTTTTTATTTTTTTGATATTTCGAAAAATCTTTAAACTGATTCCATTTTGAACCTATTACATAACATAATATTATTATTTATTCTGTACAGTCTCATATCAAATGAACCGAAGAAGTTTTATTGTGTATGATTTAACCGTTACGTATATCCATTTTGTTTATTTATATATTACATTTACAACTCCTTTGAATGACTATGTCGAAACGTGCGTCGATTCTAAACATTTTGTTCCCGTGTTTCTGATCTATTGCAAAAGTCTCAAAAGTATATTTTCGTATTTTTATTGCTTTTTCTTCCTGATCATAAAATGGCACGGCCCTATGACTGAACGATTCCAAATGAAAAATTGTTTATACAATTATAAAATAAAGTCTGCCATCATATTTCGCTAGAATATTTTATTATAATTGGCGTCTGGTATAAAGCCTAAGCTGTGGCGGAAGCACTTTGTGATAAAATTGTTAGCTCAGTGAAAATCAAATTCTTATTTATTTCGTGATTTTTTGCATGACTACAGTTGAGGACCTGAAGAGTGACATAGACAAAATCAAAGAATTTCCGCGGAATTTTCGACAACTAAATCCACAGGGACGAAGCCGCGTGTAACAGCTAGTAAGTAATTTATTATTTAAAAAGTAAGTTCGATTATTTATTGATGTTTCTGAAAAGAAATTACATTAATAATTTTAATTTAATTTAATCCTAATTCGGTTCGATTCGGTTATTATACCTATTAAAATCTCTAAGCTAAATCGACGAATTTCTGTACATTTCGTCAATATAAGAGACAGACACATAGACAGAAAAACAGACACAGTCTTATAGGATTAGTCTTAATACTCAAAGCATACCTTTGAGTATATAACCAACTATATACTCAAAGTTAGTATTTAATGCAATGACAGTAGTGATACTACTGTAGTAACTTGAATGAATGAATGTAAGCAAAACTAAAAAAATAATCGCTTAAGTACGTAAGTTACGCCACGTAGTTACGAGGGAATGAAGCGTGACGAAGTAAATAAAAATGTACTGTACCTTTGGGCACGCCGAGGCGCAGTTGCTCCTTCTCCCAGGAGGCGAAGGTAGCCTTCAGCGCCTCGGCCATCTTCTTGTTGGTGCCGGGCGTGAGCGGCGGCACCTGCGATGGGATGTCTGCAACAATGGAAAATAACCATTGAAATTCCAGATCTTTTTTCCACGTACTGTTAAATTGTGGAACCATCTCCCTTCGACAGTGTTTCCACTTAATTACAATATCGGGTTATTCAAGGGGCGGACCAATAAATTCCCGAAAAGCCGGCAACGCATTGGTGGTGCCTCTGGTACTACAAATGTTCATGGGCGGCGGTAATCACTTTACATCAAGTGACCCGCCAGCTCGTTTGCCCACTATTCATATAAAAAAAAATTACTTTCTTCATATGCCTCTCATTATTATTATTTATTATGCAGCTTATGTGTATACGAGTATGTATGCCCGCTTCCATCTTAGATTGCATCGTCACTTACCACCAGGTGAGCGGCAGTCAAAGGTTAGCGTGTCATTGATAAAAAAGTTTTCTGGTTGATGCTCTAGCACACTTCTTGTTTCTTATTTTTATAATTGACTATATAAGGAATTTTAAATGGAACAAAAACTTTCTTCGTAAAGATATAGTAGTAAACGTAAACGTGTTAGGGTTTTAAGTTCTATGCAAGGATTTTTCCAAATTTCTATTCCAATTAGTTTGTAAGTGAATGAAATCAAAACAAATGAATTAAATAATGGAGAAACTAACGTTGAGTAATCAAAATGCATAAATAGTTTTCAATTTTTATCCTAACAACGAACACAAACAGAGAAAGCTATTTCCGTTTATCATTATATTAGGTACCTATTTGAGTAAAAGCAGGATTTAATTAAAATTAAATCTTTTGAATCTGGTTTTGATGCAATTACACGCTCTTACATTAAAGCTTATCAGATATAAATAAGCTATATAAACAGCGATAACACTAAGGGTGCCTTTAGATTGAACGATCGTTGTTACTTTATCTCCGACCGATCGAAACCCGTTTTCGATGCGTTTGACAAAGATTGGGCCGCGTGTGGCATTCCCTTTACATCAGATGGTAATAAAATGGTTTTGTATTTGATGTTTTTGGGCTCCCTGTTTTAGGTTTCTTCCTGATCATAAAATGGCAACGGGGTAAAGCCTACTCAGCCTTTTCACTCTGTAGGTTTTAATACCTAAATGTAAAGCGAACCTCCATACAATATAGCCCACAATGAATCCCCAACGACACTTGTAACTGCTATTGTCTACAGTCCAGTCCTTCAGTCTCCAGTCAATCCTTCCGGAGTGAGCTTGGATATTTTGGGTTAAGGAGCCGTAGCAGCAATATACCTACTGTATACGTTTTCTAAATCTTTCAATCTTAAAGAATTAGACTGAAGTTTTTTTTTTATTATTCATTTAGGCCGTAAATGTGGAAACAGATCAAGAAAGGAGAAACCTTTGAACGTTTAATATAATATTGGTAATTTTATCATTCCATCAATACTAATTAATATTGTCATTGCATTGCACAGAAGTCAGAACTGAACTGACAACGGTATGTTTCCAAATTAGTTATTGATGTAATTAAATCTGTACACAATAAGGTTCAGCGTTTTATAAACAACGATGGAGATAAGGGTGCATTTCAAATAGATATATGGTTGTTCGTTATCTCCGATCAATCGAATGAAACTCGTTTCGGCCGAGATTGACAAAGATTACAGGGCGTGTGGCATTCGCTTTGTATGTAATGGTAATGGCATTGCTTTGTTCCGATTTTTCTGGCCACTGGTTTTACCTCAACTCATTATAAACTCGTGAGTTTGTTTTTTTAAGAATTTGTAGAGCCAAAAAGGGCCTATGGTTATTTATCGATATACCTAACACTGTAGATTTTGTTACTAGGTACTTTTGTAAAGACATACTGCAAGGAAGAAAGAAGACAATATTAATTCACCCGGGAAAAAAATATGAACGCTATGTAGAAACTTAAAACCTTCCGTGGTAACTAGCCACGGCTAAAGCCTTCCACCAGACCAGACCAGAGACAATTCAGAAATTATAAATTCCCAAATTGCGCCTGGAATCGAACCCGAGACCTCCCAGTTATAAGACACAGCGCTCACCACTGCGCCAGGGAGGTCGTCAATCTGAAGTGATTCCTATATAAAATTGCCAATTTTGACTTTTTAGATTTTTCATTTGTTCTATTAGGTTTCTCTGTATTTTCTTTTATTTAAAGTACTCCTGAATTAGATTGAAGAAAACAAAAAAAGAAATATTTAAATCGTTTTAAGATTTAGCCAGACTAACGAACGAAGCAATTGATTTTAATATTAGCTAGAAGGATTTCTGTTTCAAGATCTAACGATACAAGGTTGCGATATAAAGGAAGCTATCCGTTAACATCAGTGCAGAAGCGCTAAACTTAATTAGACCGATTGAGAAAATAAGTACTTGAGATGTACAGTGGATAGTTAAAGGGTTTGATTAGAGTAGGTAGCCAGCGATGGCGTCGAAATTACTGATCATTGATTACAGGTGTAATACCAGTTACCAACAACTCGCTTTTCTCCCATTAATCCTTAGCTTTCAAGATATTCACTCCAGCATAACTATCAACTTATACTAACTTCGTTGCGTTGCAGTTCATTAAATAAGATTCTTTGTAGGAGCAAAAAACTTAAACATTATTATTTGAAATGCTGATTTTGAGTTTACTGTTAACTGGTAGCTACGATGATTTCGTGTTATGAAGCCATTAGCGGTTACTTTCTTGTAATTGAACTCTTGTGTATAGCCTACGTGTATAGCGTTTTTTGTGTAGAGACTATTACTTTAGATTGAGAAGATATTTTCGTGTAATTTATAACATTAAACTCGGTATCTGTGCGTCGGCATCAGTCACATAATCCATTCGAATGTTCAATTTTTATTACAAACGACATAAACCGTATCGGTAACATCAAAGCTCGCCAGTGACAGATTATTACTGTCCTCCGCGGTATCCTTTAATCAAACCTGACTTCATCAGTCGATGGTTATCAACGTATTAATTACTTCATCTGCGCTATTTATTTTACTTTGTAGAGAACAAATTAATACATAGTTGATTTCTTTCTGGGTTCCGATGGCTCGGAATAAAATAAATCGGAGATAAACAAGTGAGATTGGGTGTTGTATGTGTGCGCGGTGCGCGGACGCAGATTTCATTCATAAGTGCGTCAGGTTTGTTGTCATTAGTGTGTGTGTGGGCGGTTGGCTGTGTGCGCGGCTTGCACACCTGCCAACCAGTTCTGAGATGTTGAGATTTGTACTGCTCTCCCACGGTCGGTGCCCGCTTCGATCTTCTAGCTGAACCGTTCTGATATCATTTAAATGTTTTATACGCGTTAGTCCACGACAATTTTGTATACTTATCGCAAAAAACTTACTTATGGATCAATTAATATGTCACGATTGACGGTTAACATCATTATCATAATTGAAAGGTTGTTAGGACTATCTCTAGCTATTTAAAATTATCATTTGTTTATGTTAATCAAATCAGTAGAAGTGCATGGGAACGAACTCTTTGTTGCTAAATTAATATCGAAGAGAAGTTTTTATATAAGGTAGCAAATAGGAACAGTATATTGTATTGGATACCTATACAGAAGCCTATATGAAGGTATGCCGAGTAACGTTTAACTATTTTGACGTTTTGACAAATTTTCAACACAAAAAATGTCGGAGTGATTCTATATTAGGCTAAAAATTAATTTAGTCTGCAATGACTAACTTAATTTTAAGCCTAATATAGAGTTATGTCTTATAAGGGAAAAACAAATGAAAGTCCATCGGTAAAGAATGCCAATACCTTCTTGGGTAGCCCGAGTGCAAAAAACTGGACTATAGATGATTGGTTATGAAGTCAATGAGACAGAGCTGTGCCTTTCGCTTATCAATTCCTTACACGTTTGCAATAACTGTCGAGATACGCGTTCGTGAAGAAATTCACATTATTATAAGAATGGGCAGGCAGCGGGCTGGTGCTCGTAGTGACGATAGCAACATTGTTGCCAGATGATGCGATTTCATTCATACATCTCACAGTTACTCCAATACTTTGAGTATTAAAATACATACAATATACATATAAGAGTTTTAAAGGGTTTTTAAATGCCTGTATATTTGTATAATTAATTATTATTTATTAATCAGACGCCGTAGAAACTGGGAGAAGTTGTACCTAAAATGAAAACCTTTGTCCAATATTGGGGCAGCTGTCAATTAATAAATTGAATGGATAGATTTAATCTACTTAAAAGTAGGTATCAAATAGGTACATAATATACTTTCTTGTATCCAATAATGAGGCATAAAAGAAATCATAGATTACATTGTAATAGGTGTATAAAATTTTGTAACCTATTTAAAAAAAAAACGTGGGCAAAATGCTGCGAATTCTATGCGGATAAAGAAGATAAAAGTATTATGTGTTGATAACAAATTGAAGAAAACAACAAAGCAGGGGGCTCGTTGAAGGAAAATAAGATATTAACGATAAGCATGCTCCAACCTAGACCTCATCAATGCTTTCCATCAATTTATTAAGAGATAGGCTTGCGCTTGACGACAATCGTAAAGCGCAAGCATATCTCATATTAAAAAGAAATGTCCCCCTGAGTTTTAGCCCCGTCGTCCACAGAGTAAAGGGCAACACTGGTCACGAATCACGCAGCAATCGTCATTAATTGTACCGGCGCGTCGTGATTTACTCCTCGCGGCCGGCAGCTGCACTTGACTCACGCATCCTTGTAGAGAGTAATTCCATAGGAACGATATCCTTATATCAGATAGAAATCATGCTTTGCAAGCTGTGATTGCGACTGAGATATCATTGTGAAGATTTAGCTCTCCACTGCGTATGAACTTATGAAGGTGGTTAATATTTGTAGGTTTTTTTAAATATATAGACTAGCGCTTGGCTGCGATCACACCTGATGGTAAGTGAAGATGCGGCCTAAGATAGAACGCGCTTGCCTTGAAGATGTCTATTCACTCTTGATTTGAAGGTACCCATATTATATAGTTAGAGGGAAAACCGGAAGCCGGAAGGGCATTCCAAATTTAGGTTTAGGTAGAGTATTATTAGTTTACTAGTTTTATTATTAGAGTTATACTATTAGTAGAACTCTATTATTTTCCGGGATGAAAAGTAGCCTATATGTGCTATTCCAGTCTATAATCTAACTCTGTGCCTTTCAGCATAATCGGTTTAGTCGTTGCAGCGTGATTGAGTAACAAACATCCATGATACATCTAAACTTTCGCATTTATAATATTATATAATTGGATTACCCACGGATTACCTATAGGCACTAGTTATTTTTAACTGACTTCAAAAAATGAGGAGGTTCTCAATTCGCCGGATTTTTTTTTTTTTTTTTAATTTTTTATGCATGTTCACCGATTACTCGAAGACGCCTGGACCGATTTGGAAAATTCTTTTTTGTTTGAAAAGGAAAGAAGAAGGAAGGAAGAAGTATCTGAATCTGACTAAAGATATTATAAAATCATGTGTCTGTTCGTTGGTTTATCCTTCAATCACGCCGCAACAGAGCTACATAAAAAAAAGGTTTTATTTTTTATTCTTTTTATAAATCTATATAACGCGGACCAAAGTCACAGACAAAAGTTAATATAAAATAATTCGTGGTCATATATATTTTTTATTCTTAATCCGTGATAGCGTGAAAATTAGAAATCTAGTTTTATACAAGGAAAAAATAAGATAAGCGATCGTGTGAAACTAAATGTGCAGAAAAAAATCTGATTAGAATAAATGCTCGATGATTTAATTTATTGGTTTTAAATCGACATGGTGTTTTTTATTTGCTTTGTATTTTAGATCATAATGTTTAATCGTGCATATGTTTATAATGATATCAATTTAGCTTAGCATGCGATTAAGGATTGATTGGTCGTATAATAAAATCGACGAAAATCGTATGTCAAATGTTTTTATTGAAGTAACAATTTGTTTGGATTTATTAAATCTGTAGATACATAGTTGAGTTAATATATATATACATATATTTTTAATATATTCAATATTAGATATGTACCTACAACAGACAAACTTTCGCATTTATAATATTAGTAAGGATACCTCAACTCCGATATCGTCTTTAGAATTCGATAGATATTGGAAATGTATTAACATTATGATAATAATAGACTTTGAGCAGTCATAATATTAAGGTTTCATATTAGATACTAGCTTTAACCCGCGGCTTCGCTCACATTAGGTTCGATTTTTTAACCCCCTATTTGATTTTTTAACCCTCTTGGGGTTGAAATTTTCCAAAATCCTTTCTTAGCGGATGTCTACGTCCTAACAGCTACCTGCATACCAAATTTCAGCTCGATCGGTCCAGTGGTTAGAGCTGTGCGTTGATAGATCAGTCAGTCAGTCAGTCAGTCACCTTTGCCTTTTATATATTTAGATTAGGTAGGATCATATAAGAAGAAGAAGAAGAGAAGATGTTCTCCTCTCCCCTCGAAATACCTTTTGTTAGGAGTGGGTACGACAATAGTGCAATGGGTGGGGATTGAACCGAAGACCTTTCAGTTTCCATTCCGCACCTTTAACCGTTAGGCTATTGAGGCTCTTCCTACATATATAAGGTAGACAATGAAAGTAAAGTCGACGACAAAAGCTAGTGATTGTTCTGTAAAAATACAAATATCATGCGCTGGGTGTATCACGCACACCTGCGCTACTAACATATTAACATATACATTAACATATTGTAATTATTACTTTTTATTCATGCTCACATTATTTTATAACATTAATATGGATATAAATAAGAGTAAATGGATAGTGACTGTCACATATAATAATTATTACCTATTCAATGGAATTTAAGCCAGCTCAGCATAGCTAAGTCAAGTCCGTAACTTCAAAGACGTAAAATGCACATACGTCACATTGCAGTATAGAACAATTAAAACAATTTTGTTTGTATCTTTACAGTACCTGGATAATTTTAAAGTAAATCTGTATATTTTTGTTATGAATTGATAGAGGTCCAAAGCTGGTCATAGGTCTCTCTTAAAGACTTTCACAGGCTCGGTCTTGCATCGCCTGTATCCAGCGGTTACGATTCGTCTGATGTCGTTGCTCTAACTAGACGAGGGTCTCGAAAAACTTGGGGCCCTAACGACCATCGTTTCTTAGATTTAAGTATGCATGCCCACTTTGAGACTTGATGAGCATAACTCTCTCTATGCTACGCTGAGTAGCTCTGTCTTAAAGCTGTAGGTATTCTGATCACTGAATCGCAGTAAAAGTCTGCTGAATATATAAAAGGCAAAGGTGACTGACTGACTGATCAGTGATCTATCATCGCACAGCTCAAACCACTGGACGGATCGGGTTGAAATTCGGCATATAGATAGGCTATTATGATGTCGTAGGCAACCGCTAAGAAAGGATTTTTGAAAATTCAACTCCTAAGAAGGCAAAATAAGGGTTTAAAAATTCGAACTTAACGTGGGCAAAGCCGCGGGCAAAAGCTAGAACAATAAAATAAATTATTTACAAGCAACCTTTATTGTTATTTAATAAGCCTCTGTTTTTATAATAATTGGAAAAGGAAGCTTTAACATTCAAAAAGCACACACATAGTGCAAGGTTTAAAAAAAAACAAAAAATACCCGATGGAATTAAAAAAGGAATTCGCAAAAAGGGTTTCATTTCCTGAAGGTATGGTTACATTGTTGTGACAAAAACAACGTAGCAAGAGTTCCGCATCCGTTATTAAAGTAATTAGTAAGCGATTTGGGTCTAATTAACGTATACGCCTTCCGATCGCCACCATCCGCCCAGCTGGACCATAACTGTTGTTGTAAAGGATCTCGCAAGAATGTGTTTAATTTAAAGTAAAAATCCGACAAATTGAACGAAACAGGATGATCGCAGGACTTTTGTAATGGCTGTTGTAGTTCAGAGAACGCTCCAGCAAACGAAGTTTGAGTCTAAATTGAGTATTATCACATCACACTAATACTACAAAGGCGCGGCGAAAGTTTGTATGTGTGTGTGAGTGTGTGTGTGTGAGAGTGTGTTTGTTACTCCTTCACGCTACAAGGATTAACACATAGACAACATTTTATCCCGGAAAATTAAAGAGTTCCCGCGGAAATTGAAGAACCTTAAAATCAATGCGGACGAAGTCGCGGTCATCATCTAGTACTAAATAGACTGCTAAAATCATAAACCTTCGTGTTAGCTTCCCACAGTCGGGAAAAAATAATCACGAAAGATAGTCACAGTCATTTCTTTCTGTTCACTAGCTGTTCACAGATTTTTTTCAACAAAAAAAAACAGTAATCTTGTATAATCTATTATTTATGATTTGTCTTCACAATGTAGGTATGTTCGTAGTAGATAGACACATTTTCAGGTGCATTTATCTAAGCGGAGAAAAACCCTGAGCGTCGAGATTGCTCTTAATAAGGTACTAAGTGCTGTTTCTCAAAGCTTTTATTGAGAGTTAAAACACGTGTTCTGCGCAATAAAATGTAAGTGTCCGCGGAAATAAAGACAGTTTCAGTTTTTCTGTACACATCAATGCACATATTATAGCTTAATGGAGGCGCGACGGCGGTTTAAAACCTCCTCAACTTGTTAATGGGGTTGTAACTTGCAGCGTTTGCTTTGGACGAGCGCTTTTTGCCGCAAGGAATTTGAGGTGGAAAAAGAAGGATCTGTATCACTTTAAGCATATACCTTTTCTGTCCTTAAAGGTTATTTTGAAGGTCTAAGTAAGGTATAAACTTTCTTTTACAGCGAGGTTCAGTAATTCCGGAGATCGATTGAGTTTAAATACCTATCCTTTTCAAAGAGGCAGAAGGCAGCACCCTACCACGAATATTTACTTCGCTGTCCACATCCGATGTGGACAACCTACACTGCTCGAACTAGATTTCTTGTGGAATCGTTTGATCTCGTCGGTCTACGTAGTGGGAACTCTGCAGCACTAAGTTTTCCGATGCGAAGTCGCCACTCCAGCATCGTGACTGACTGACTGACTGACTGACTGACAACGCACAGCTAAAACTATGAACTTCCAGATTTGAAAGGAGGAATTATTACAAATGGTGCTGCACTAGAGAGCGATTATTTGAAACTCCATCATTAAAGAGTCGAAAACGGTGGTAGAGTTTGTAAGTAGAAACTTTTTTCTATCTACACGTATGAATACGAGGGCATCGGCTAGATCTACATATTCTTTAATGAAAAAAATATTTTCGAAATGCGAGAATCAAACAATTGGAGGTTGAATGTGTATCGAAATTGGCACAGTCGCGACCAGAGTGCGCCGAATCGTGAATGGCGTAGATAACGGCCCGCGCACAATAGGCCGGAGATGCGCGCGGCCGACGCAGCCCTTAGCAACCTTCGACCATTGCCTTCGACGCTTTGTTTTTGATAAGTCAATCAAAGAACGAGTTTTTATTGAGTTTGTATTATGTTAAGAGGGGTTGGCATCGTGAGCGGAGCGAGCTTCGTACGGACTCTGTTTAACTCGCAGAGGAAAACTAAATATAAGCACTTTACCAACAGAGACTCTAGTGAAAAGACAGTCCTTTTCACGGGCAAAAAGAGTTAAAGAAGAGTCAAAATGAGCAAAGAATTGTAAGCACACACCACACGTTAGTTGGCCAATGTTGGCCCCAATATGTGCCAGTGTAGATGCAAAATCTTTTGACGAGCACAGTATAGAGGCCAGCAGAGTGTCTACGTGTGGATGTATCTTGAGAGAACAAAATTGAACTAACGCCTAGTTCAATTTTGTTCTCTCAAGATCACCGACAAGAAATATATTATAATCAGCAAACAGGTATGAACTAACTAATTAGTAAGTACCTATTGGTTAATCGATTCAGACATATTAAACAGCCAAGGAAAAAGTAAATAATAAATTACCCTAAACACAAATGCAGTATAATTCTAAGCGCGTAAAAATTATATTGTGTCTTGCACTTAACAAGTAATTTACCGGTCACTTTTCATAATCTCTAATCAAACATCGAAACACCCCACGATTTCAACGCAACCACGCCATATTATCAACGCAGGCAAGTGGCAACAGGTGGTGTGGAATAGCGCAGGGGAGAGACACTTGTTGCGCAGTTTGCCCCACACGCTATGTTGCGTTGAAAACTTATAGTATTTAAACAATTGCGCACTATACTGAAAAATATGGTCGGTTTTATTTTGAAGTCAACAAGACAGAATTGGTATCAATTTCGAAGAAACTAAAACGTCATACACCACGATGTTGCAAGTAATGAAAACGTTACTAACTGTTATTAGTGTAATTACGAAGACACAGCGGGCGATATACTCGTAAGTGCAAATTACACACGTTGATTATTCCTACGTCACGCAATGTTTCAAGTTCAAATTTTTTTTTTTTGCTTTATTTCTTTGCAGCATGTGATGAACAGGATATTCTTCATTTCTACTGTTTATAGCTTATTATTCTATGACTAGTATAAAAAAGTTATTGCTAATTCTAAGCCTCTATCTGTGCTTTATAATTATATCATTTCTCCTTTTCACAAGAACAAAACAAATAAGACAAATGTTTAAACAAGAAGTAATCTAAGCTACAAAACTAAACGGGCATATTTAGGTTTGACATATGGGACATTTTATTTCAATACATTTTCACGGCCCAACTACCGACTCTTGAGAAAATTAGGCACAGACATAACTTTTACTCCGGATATAGGCAACTTTTTATCCTGGGAAATTAAAGACTTTTGACGGGAATCCCAAAAAGATATCTAATTACACGAGTACAAAGTCGCGGTCATCAGCAAGTTTAATAAAATAAAGTTGAAAGTTGATTGATTGATAAAAAATTAATGTTTCAGTGTTTATAATGCTGGTAATAATTAAATTGAATACATACTTTACCAACATTTTTTTGAATAGGTAATTACAAGCAAGGTGTTGCCTGGCGTGTGGGTATTTGAATAGGAGCGCACGCGTCGTTGACGTCATGAGACGTTCCAAGTTCGAAAAACAATACCAACGGTGAAAATGACGCCAGCTTTGTTCCTATTATTATGCCAAGTACCTACAATTTACATATATTTTATGCACACGTCTTATTAATAGATTTTTCTCGAATGAAAATTGAAGGTAGGTACCTTTCCGTCGTCGTCAATCTATACACGTCCACCGCTGCATATAGATATCTTGTAAGGTTTTCCACACGCCGCGGTCTTTCGTCGTTTTCATCCAAAGTTTTAGTGGTCTGATATACCTACTTAGGTATTTAGGTTTTCCAATACAGCGATTTTATGTGCGAGGTAGCCATTGCAGCACTTAGGACCTCAACGGGTATTAGTTCTTTGAAGTGGGTACATGCCCTGCCTATTGCCACGTTAGCTTCGCCAATCATTGTGCGATGTTTGTCTAGATACTTACAGATCTCTGATTTGATCATATACAAAAATTACGTGCATGGCTCTTTCTCTTCTAGTCTGCAACTTACGTACCTTTTGTCAGACCTATGTTATCTTTTGTATGTTGGTGTTTCTTGGACTTTAAAAATGAAGTGAAAGGAGGCTTTGGAAAAGTCCGTTGTCCACAAAAACGATGAGAGCGATGATAGCTCTTCACGATCCTAGTCATTTGCATATTTCGTTGACAGTTTGTAAAAATAAATAGGTTTCATTGGTGTCTGCTAAATGTATGCCATAATTCATTAAGGACGACATAAGACAATAGGGACCGACGTATCCATAGAACAAAGTAGAAAAAACTGTAAGTAGGTATATCGTCTAGTATTTAGTTCTACCATTAGCCAACAATACTGGGCACATTAATCTAAAGATCTGTAACGTTGATCACGAATGTAGGCGAGAGACCTTTGCTCAATGACAGAGGCGGCGCGGGCGCATCAACTCATTGAGCGCGCACCGGATGGGCCAATCAGCTGCGTGAATGGACGCCCCCGCGCATGCGCGATGCTGCGCTGTATTAGCTCCCGTACTAGATGCCACTTCTTTGTTACATCAAATTGTTATGACTGTTTATGGCCCCTGTGAGTTGTCGCTACTGTTCCTGAGGCGGCTATTGTTCGACCGCTTTTTATTGTGACGTGTTTATTTTTCTTTTTTATAACTTGACGAGGAGACGAGTCACCTTAATGGCTGTCATCTAATGGTTGATAATCGTCACCCACGGATATCAGTAGCACTATAATGACTACCGTGAATATGCTAACATGGGACGGGAATGATGTTTAGTCAGGGAACATGTAGACAAAATGCTACGATCTCCAAACGAAGGTTCAATTTGTCAGTTGTTATATTACGTACAACGAGTAACACATTTTTTTAATTGAGTTAGATACTATACTCTCGCGGAGTCCTGAGAGAATGTTTTGTTGACATTGGCGTTAGTTATGCTATTCACAATCATTAAACTAAACGGAATTGAAAGCTCATTTAATAGCATCCTTTTCTGCAGCGAATATTATGTAAAGGTAGGTACTATTTTTATATCTACTTACGTGTCAATTAAGTTTAGGTATACATTGTAGAAGAGAATCAGTACCATTGATATTTTATAAGTACCTATTTCTTTTTTGAGGGTTAATTTTAGAACATAGGTCATACAAAGCCACGCACTATTCAAGAACATTTTAACAAAAAGTCATAGAAAACC
Source organism: Hipparchia semele (assembly GCA_933228805.2). Classification (NCBI taxonomy): domain Eukaryota; kingdom Metazoa; phylum Arthropoda; class Insecta; order Lepidoptera; family Nymphalidae; genus Hipparchia; species Hipparchia semele. The sequence goes on along the minus strand of OW121725.1, from coordinate 7,665,986 downwards.
TCACCCGGGGAAGTTCAGCTAGTCAAGTTATAGTTACGTAAAGTTGAAATAAATGCATAATATTTTTCGTATAACATAATAATAGGCTGGTTGTGTAGGTATCTGGTATATAAACAATGTTCGGCTACAGTTCCCAGGCCGCGCCACTCGCAGCAAGGTCTTCACTTTCAAGATCAACAGAGCATGCGCGGATCATAATCACCGTAATGGTGCTTGCACAACCGCTGCCCTAAGCTTGTGGACACGCTATTTTACGGGTTGCGATTTTCGGTATTAGTATGGCACCAATGGATATGAGACCAAGGACCTTTAGTAACTTTCCACCAATCCAAAGTATCCGAGTCGGGCCGCAATGTCGAGGGAGCGAAGAGTAAATTGGACGTTCTAGCAGATTCCCAATACAAAAACCTCTTTAGTTTACTTGGTGGTGAAATAGACCTCGAAGAGATATAAAAACCGCCTATGTGCGAGTTTGACTCGCTTACAAAAGTACTATATGACGATATAAATTAATTACATTTATTAATAAAATATTAAAGATGCCATTGCAACGTAAAACGCGGTATAGTGCCGTATTTTCGTGGTAGTATACGGCACCATCAGAGTTAGTACAGATCCCCTATTAATGTAAGAAATGCGTGTATTTATTTATTGATTTATCCTTCAACCACGTAGCAATTTTTTGATTTTTTGCATGGATAGTTGAGGATTTGAAAAGGAACATAGCCCGAAAAAATATAGGGGGTTCCGTAGAATTTTTAAAAAAGCTACCCACACGCTGACAAATTCTCGTACAAAATTTAGTTTTACATGACAAAAGCTTTGCTGCAGTCATAATTGAACGAGCGAAGCGAGTTCTCTGAGTCAACTAATGCGCTTGCCTACTAGACAGAGAAGTGTGTACGTCCAAATGTCTGTCAGAGCTCTATAACTTCAGAATTACTGAATATTAGAACGTGAAACTTGGTTGAAAATTCAGTTATATCCTGTACTTGAACAACAAATACTAAAATTAGATAAATGTTATAAAGAAACGAATTTATTTAATTTTAAATGCTAATAGCTTCACAATAATGCTAATAGATGGCGCTGTGTCAGTAAAACAGTTTTATGTCAACTATTATTTTTTTTATTGCGTCTAATGTTAAAAGTTAATTATTACAATAAATAATTAAAACTTTTGGGAATTATGGGATATCGCGAGGTCTCAGTTCGGGGCGAACCACTAGTTGTATGTCAGAAGTTGACGTTAGTGGTCTATAATGAAAACATCTGCCACCGGCTCCTTAGCTGTTAGAATTGTATTCATATATTAGTTGCCGTGGTGGTCACGCCGCGTTCACATTCGGGACAAGAGCAGTGGAAACCGAGAGCGTTGCGTCACCGAGGATGATGCATCGCCTTTTCACAACCGACAATAGTGTTGCAAATTTGAAATTCGAATTCTGCAAATGGCCGCCGCCTGCTATAGTATCATTAGTGATTGACAGCTGTTGTTTTTAATAATACGACACGGGTGGTACTAAAGATCACAGATTAAATAAATACTTTTTATATGTGTCTTCTGTCATTCTGTGGTTCACAAAATATAAATTTCTAGTAAATGTAACGTAGCGCCACGTGAATAAAGAAACAAATGTGCCCAGTGAATTATTTTGAAGGACAGCTTAAATAAATTTTAAGATTTTGGCCTCCATTTTGGGAGTCCAGGGTTCGATCCCAGACTTTGATGAGTTATGTTATAAGCAGTTATATACAACTTTTTTTAAAGGTGGAGGAAAACACCATAAGGAAACCTGCATGCCTGAGAGTTCTCAAAAATGTTCCCGGAGGTGTATGAAATGTCCTACAAATCCGCTCTTGGCCAGCGTGGTGGAATATGGACTATAAACCATTCTTATTCGTGAGGGGACCTAGAGTTGAAAGGGGAGTAGAGATAAATGAATGAACCAATATGGCTTTGTAATCTGTGTACTAACCTTTTGGCTTATTGAAAGCTTTCATCATGACTTTGATTCCCATGCCTGCAATTGCCGCCGACGCTCCGATGGTTTCTGCTGCGGGCTTCTAAAGTCCAAATTTTCTGTACCGCCAGCGAGTTTTCACTACCGTACATATGTTTTGAATAATTGTCTGTCTGAGCACTGTTTAACTATTTACAAAGGTGTATTTAGTCTATTTCTTCGTTATTCACAATAATTATAATATAATAAAACTAATTATCTATTTTTAATAAGATCAATAAATATCACACTTATTTTTTTTTTAATAATTGTCAAGTAAAATCAGTCTAAACACTCTTCACTGTTTTTCATTTTGTCGGTGTACTTTTGTCACGTCACGTTGGAAAAGTTCATTTACGTTTCCTCACCGTTCATTGTTTGAACCTATAACAATTTCACGTTGGAATTTTACACTCGACTCCACTTTTACTGCGTTCACATTAGCCAAACTGGTGCATGTATGGTGTAAAGGCCTGGTCAGATACGAAGCGCGACGTTAGCAACTTGCGATAGCAGTAGGCCTATTCTCACACGAGAAGATCAGTTTTCACTGCCGAGGCAACTGGTTCATAGTATTTCTGGTTGCGTCGCCAACGAAATTAGATTTCGACAAGTTGCTCCGTATATGAGATCCGTCGGTTTTTAAAACTAGTTTTTCTTTGGTTGTTGTTATAGTCTATACATAGTCGGTTTGGCACAATCGAGCGCTAAAATCAGATGTAGGTACTAAATACGTAGTGAATGTTTGACAAAAAGACTGCTGCTTTAAGCGGCAAAACCGGGCGAGGATTTATGAAACTTTTTAAGGTAGCAACATTAAGGCCTGAACATCGTTTTTCCAATGGACCGAGCCGAATAAAAGACGAACATAAAATTAGCGAAACGCGTGCTGACCCGATTGTACGTGAAACTTTTCTTAGTAATACTAGGAATTATCTGTAAATATTACATTGGTTACTTAAATGCCACCAGCGCAGTTCCTACATTAGCTGCGAAGTGTGAAGTTGTAACACCTTTCTTGTATTACAACTTCTAGGTGCCGCATAGGACACGCCGCCGTTGCGCGTTGTGTCTACCAAAGCCTTTCTGCGTACACATTAGCAAAACTGGCATATGTATGGTGTAATTAAGAGATAACCAATGCGTGAAGTTACAAGGTAATGCTCTCGAAACGGAGTCAAGGGAGCAATATTCAAATTGCAGGCAACATTCCCACAGGTGCGGGAACGATCGCTCGCAAGCGTTTCCGGCCTGCTTCCCCATTTAATGTACCCACCCGCACCCTGCCACCCTCTAGTCACCCTCCATTCCCTCCAACCCCAGCCGCGATCGCGGTTCCCACAAAGACCGCTAGCCCGTGACGAGCAATTTCGCTAAATTTTGTGGTTAGGTTCAAAGTGCACCTTCTACTTTCTAAAATTCTTGGGATATTCATCCAACATCAATATTTAAAACATGGGTATAAAATGGGTAAAAAAAATTGCTATCTCTATGGCCTAAGAAACTAATTACTATCTACGATTCTACGATAGTCATTTGTTCTCAGATCCTGCTATGTTATAGGTTAAAACGAAATCTGTTCATAATAATCCTATCCCTGGCATAAGCTTATAGCGGATATTTTTGGGTGGAAAGGAGATATCTATTTCTCTGTTTTGTCTCATCTTACTTATATGTTTCTAATTTCTATCTTTTTCGGAACGCACTTGCAAACATTTTAAGAACTTTTTGATCGCACCTACGTCCACCTACTGTATCTGTTATTTTTATTAGCTACAATGAATATTCTATTATAATTATGAGAAGTGGTTCTAATTTAATAACATGCATACATTTTAATAACGCGGTTACAAATTGATGCCACACAGAAGTTCAAGGGTTAAATAGCGGTAAACATCTTCATTTCTATTTAATAACAGTTACAGAGGGGTCGAAATTGAGTGCATAGTGGTTATTATAAGGATTAAAACCTTTGAGAGTATTGTTAACGAGTTAGTTGTAAAGCATTTTAATGAATTCTTAAGAATTTTTTTATCCGTTCACACGGCTATTTGGATTTGTTGAATAGTTTAGGGTTAGTTAAGTGTTTCTATTTTGTTTTTAATCTATGATGCTTTGTTATTGTTATAAATAAGTAAGTAGGTACATTAATTAACCATAAGATTCAATAAAATTTGAAACATCATCTCTTGTATATAGCAGTAGTATTATAAAGAATTTTCTATCTATTCATATTCTAAGGAGAAATAATATGTACATATAAAAAAAGTTAAAAACATGAGCGATAAGAACTCATAAAATTCTCACAACTACTATAGCAATTCTGAACAAATGGGCCATAATAATATTGTGTACCGTATACATACGTTCAATTTAACTTACTTAGAGGTGATAGGGGCGACGAATTGCCCTCAATAAAAATCAAATTTAGACATCGTATGCATCTTATTGACCACGGGATCGATCATAATAATACTCGTATGTTTATAAAATAATATAAACGTAAAAATCCATTATATAAAAACACCACAGATTTCTCAGGAACCCATCATCAGATCCTGACCTGATGACAATGGGAACACCTAGGTAAATGTATACCCTTAATCAAACAAAAAAAGAATTTTATAATCGCTCCAGGCGTCTTCGAGTAATCGGGGAACATACATAAAGAAAAAAGATTCCGGCGAATTGAAAACCTCCTCCTTTTTTGGAAGTCGGTTAAAAATGAATAATTGATAGGTAGGTAATTGATTGATACAATTAAAAAAAAGGTTAAGGTTGCTATCAGCTTGCTTTACCAGTTATCACTGTGAGGAAACTTGCGTGCCTGTTATGTTCTCCATGATGTGCTCTAATACAGAGATTAGTAAGATGCTAAGTTTTTTTTTTTTCTTTTTTCTGCATTAGAATTAAATGTGTACCTACTAATAACATTAACGTTAACAGTGCTATGGGGTTTATTTATACTGCATTCGTTATTAACCCGATAGATAGATTGCATCGATATTTACCATCAAGTTATTTCGCAGTCAAGAGCTTTCTTGTCACTGTACAAAAAAAAAACCACAAAAACAAAGTCTTTATCATAAAGATGATCTTTATGATGATCAAAAGATTAATGTACACAAACGCGAGCATGTGAATTGGTCAGCTCCTTTGTATGGTAAGTGTCATTCAATAACCCTAGTTGACTCTACCAATATTGGAGGACAATAGTTCAATGTGACCAGTGCTTTGTGATATGTATCGACCTATTTATATATACCTAGCCTTCATATTTAGAATGTTCATTCCTTAAATCGGATTAAATGATGGCATTAAAAAAATTAAAAAGGATTTCTAGAAAATTCCGTCCTCGCGCAGAATGTTCAATTCGCAAATCACAAAAATGTTCAAACACAAAATGGTCATAATGTAAAGCTATATTATATACCTACTATACACGTATCTACCTATCGCAGAACAGTAAGACTGTAAGACGTATTGTACACTGCGCTTTATAGAGAAGTCTGCTTTTCAAGACAAGAAGACAATCTTGCAGAAGTTATTCTAAAGCGTAAGTAACAAGTTCGCGTTAGTTTTTTTTTTTTAGAAACATTTTTACGTTATATGTAATTATCTTATAATTTTTTTCAATATATTAATATGTTCAATGTGTTATAACTTAATTAAAACGCAGTGAGTGTGCGTCAATTTTTGTAAATGTGGTCAGGAAGTTAATTTACAGGCGCATCTAACTATCTATCTACCTAAGGTATAATAAATTTAATTTTTTTTTGAATCATGTTACTGGAGGAATAGCTGGTAGGACTTTTATAGAATTTTTTAATATATTATGGTAATTAAAACGCAGTGTGTATATGTGAGTGTGCGTCAATTATTGTAACTGTGGTCAGGCTGCGATGGTGCGGTCGGCGTGGCCTGTGGCTGCGGTTAATCGCTCGGTCGAGCGGAGATTGTCGGGTCAACTAACTCGATTGTCGCGCCCAATTTGTCCCCTCGGTCGTCTAAACAAGACCGTCTACATTAAATTTGTCTTATTTCATTTATTTGTAACATAATCTTTTCATAATGCATCATAGTTGTAACTAGCGTACAACCGCAGAACAGGTACTTTTAGGATTATTTCGACCAAGGAGGCTATGTTTTTTGAATTTTAATCGAAAGTAGTAATACTAGTGGTTCGCCCCGAACTGAGACCTCGCGATATCCCATAATTCCCAAAAGTTTTAGTTATATATTGTAATAATTAACTTTTAACATTAGACGCAATAAGAAAAATAATAGTTGACATAAAACTGTTTTACTGAAACAGCGCCATCTATTAGCATTATTGTGAAGCTATTAGCATTTTAAATTAAATAATTTCGTTTCTTTATAACATTTATCTAATTTTAGTATTTGTTGTTCAAGTACAGGATATAACTGAATTTTCAACCAAGTTTCACGTTCTAATATTCAGTAATTCAGAAGTTATAGGGCTCTGACAGACATTTAGACGGACACACTTCTCTGTCTAGTAGGCAAGCGCCCTAGTTGACTCAGAGAACTCGCTTCGCTCGTTCAATTAAGAATATTTCGGTTATATTATATGCTATTTGTTGCCAAAAAGAAAGCCAACATTGTTCATAGAGATATTAGCCAAGAAAAATAGTGAAGAACAAATTCTCAATATCGTAAAGTCATAAAATAAAATACTACTCAAATGACTGGCCCTTTTGTGTATGACATAATACATTAATTACCGACTAGACTAATCGGAAATCAAGTTGCTCCTAAAAATTGATTAGGATATATTTCTTAAAAAGATTCCCTAATTTCATGGAATTAACATACTTACATAATAATTACATTTTAGTCTTGTTTGTCGAAAAATTTTTTTAAGTGAAACTTCTTCAAGACAAGAACAAACGCTCAAGAACTTTGAAACGGAAGTGAAAGAAACGGAAATAACACTACAAGAATTTTCCTCCTTTCAAGTTAATGTTATGGAAAATTCTGTCAAATAAACGATTTGGTGTTAAGGTTGAAAGAACCTCTTCTTTTTTTATCGGTAAATAAAATGTTTAAATCCTTTCTTTAATTCAGCTGTAACGGGAGTCGTCGTTAAAATCTTTGATCTCATGAACAAAAGAGCCATTTGCGTCGTGGTGTATTAATTAATGCCAGTGGCTACAGCAAATATGTACCTACTCGTGCTAAGCGGTGGGTGTCAATTGCACTGCGGGATCAACTGGGGTCGACTCTAATTTCTAATCTTCGACCCCCTTAATAGGAAAGTGGACACCCGCATCTACGCTAAATAACTTGTCTGTGGATTTTGTACTCTAACTGACTTTATGTGCTTGACCATTATTTTAAGTTATTATTGTGTCATAAGTGCGAAAGTGTGTATCTGTTTGTTTGTCCTACAGTCATCCAGCAAAAGAGCCATGGACCCACGCGATTTTTTATCATGACATAATAAATAACATGGCAACGCTAAAAAAGTGGGTAATCTTTGCTAGAACTCTTTCTTAGTGTTGCCAAGTTAAGATCAAAGCTACCTATTTAAATAATAATTATATTTAGGATAACGCCATTAGCGACAGCAAAAAAAAAAACAAAAGGTTCCCGCGGGATATTTGAAAACCTAACTCCACGCGGACTGTCATGAGCATAAACTAGTAGTAGATAAAAGATAAAAGAAGATTTAAAAAGATTTTTTCTTTCCAAATCCATTAATAAGTGTAGGAAACATATTTGTTTCCACAAAAATATACGAGGCATGAACGCTTAAAAAGTTCCTTGTTAAAGCAGGAAAATATCGGAACCGTTTAAAAATACGGACACGTCGCATCAATTCAATTTATTCAGTCGCATCAAGTCGGGCTGCGTGGAAGTTGGAACACGTTTGTTCTCGTGTTTTGGTTCGCGAGATTTTGAAGGCTTTCGGATCGCGCAAATCAACAAACACCACGACAATGGATGCTTCGACGAAGCGCGTGTGACGCGGGCCCGATACAAATGCGGAACAATGCTTGTATAACAATTCGGTATTGGAAACTAACAATGTTGTCCACGGTGTGCGTAAGCTTGGCTTTTGCACAAATTGTCGAATACAATGTACTAACGTAACATAGCTTGTTTGCGTGTTTGCCGAACAATTCGCACGTCGACGATAACTTTCGGTATGCTATTGGTATGCAAACAAATTTTTAGCACACAAACATGAGCGTACCTAAGTAGTGCAAGACAACCACAATTACGAGTATTATAGACTATTTGATCCAATCTTTGATGAACAAACACGGCACGTTTCAAGATTTTTAACTTTTTCGAAAGCTTATACAACTTCTTCATTTATACCTACTATCTATTCTATACTCAAAGATTCGCATCGCATGATTATTTTATAAGGGTGTTAGTTGCCCAGTTTTAAATTTTTTTTTTCGTATTTGTAGAAAAAAAAAAGATACCGGCCGAATTGATAACTTCCTCTTTTTTGTAAGTCAATGTGTATTTATGTCTATAAATACATAGGATCGAAACTCTATGTTGAATTTTATATCTAAACGTAGAGATTAATATTGTGTTTTCAGAGAAAATATAGTTCAGTGAAAACACCTAATTTGTGTTTTACGTATTTGAATCTTTAGAAAAGGTTTTTATTCAAATAAACTTTTACAAAGAGCTTTTGAATCGTCAAACAAATGAATCTACCACTGCACTGGTTCGGAATGCCTTTGTTGCAGAAGTTGCCTAGATTATATTCATTCTTCTTTATCTTAAAAAATTACTAGCCGATGCTCGCGAATTCGTTCGCGTGGATTTAGTTTTTAAAAATCCCGCGGGAACTCTTTTATTTTCCGGAAAAAAGTAGCCTATGTCACTCTCCAAGTCCTCAACTATAATACATATGCAAAAAATCACGTCGATCCGTAGCTCTGTTGCAGCAGCAACAAAGAAACACACTTTCTCATTTACAATAGGTATTAGTAGGATAGCCCCTCCATATTTTTATTTGTCTGTGGCCGTTTATTAATCTATGGTAGACAGTAGACTAACAAACAGGACAGATAATGCCGCGGCCGCGTCCCAAGTGATTTGACCTTAGCCCGCTCAATTAAAACGTTATGGCCGGCGTGGGGCGATGGGCGATGATAAATGTGCCCACAATAGGTAATTACTGTTCACTGTAATACCGACTTGGATTTATTTCGATTTTCAATGCTAGTTAGTAGGTACGGACGAATAAGTTCTTACATTTAGGTTTACTATGTTGTGGTTAGCAAGTTGTTAGCCAGTGGTTAGCAAGTTCGACTGCGGATTACGAGGTCCTGGGGTCGATTCCCGGGTCGGGCCAAAAAATATATGGGGTTTTTCCGTCAAGAAATTTTAGTCCTAGCTCGGAGTTAGGAACCCCCGTGCCTCGGAGAGCACGTAAAGCTGTCGGTCCTATGCCTGCTGTGTCTGATCTCTCTCCGTCCCATCGGACTAATTACCATACATTGACAGGTTTTTCTTAATAAGTCATACTTAAGGCTCAGATTTTAGCAAGAGGCTTAGTATAAAAATTTTTCATTAAAGGAAATTATACCTGAAAAGGCTAATTGAAAATCATTATTATCAATCATATTGTAGTTGTAATAGTTGTATGATGTTGTATGTAGTAGCACTAGTTGTATGAGCCATGTACCTACAAACATTAAACAGTGTGTAAATTTTAGTAGCAGATAAGGACCATAACATACTAAGTTAAAGATAATAATGTACTTAATGGCTGATAAAAAACAATAAAAGGGAAAAGTGGTTTTATCGTTAGCTAGAATTTTTTCAAACATCCTTTAGTAGCTCATAAAATTAGTCAAAATTGGAAGCGATACGACCAGTTTGACAAAATAATTAAGTTTAATGTGTAGAGATTAATTGATTCTACTGATATGGTATGCTCTGAACCATAGATAGGTTCATACACCTTTTTGTCGATTCTTAATAACATTTCCAGAAAGGACCAATTTAATATACAACCGTTAGGTTTTTTAACATAGTTAATAAGCAACACCTAGTTGCTATCGTATAATACGAGAGCTGTCATAAAAACTGTACTCAAGAGTCAAACTGTTACAGATATGCTCGTTAACTCCATAATATAATACACACAAATAAGGTATTGCTTCTAATGCCGTAGAGTGCTAATCCTACAAAAAACACACAGCTTTTTCTAGCCCTCGCCACATTTAGGTTTCGCGTAGGTATTGATACATACTAGAGTTATGTTGCAACGTTACAATGTAGGATACGTCAATTATACCAAGGGAGACCCCATTTTGACTTCGAAATCTACATACCTACAAATGAAAATGGTAAGTAAGTTGTTAAGGTTGTTAATCAACTGAAAATTACGTTTTACCCAACATTGCGTAACGCATGACTAGGAATGCATGTCACATGCTTTGTGACATGTATTCTTGGTCATACATACGGTAATGCGTGTTTTAAAGGTAAAGTATAACTTAATGCCTGGACATTATCCTGTTCTCTTTTCGCATCTTATATCACAGAAACTTTCAACCACACCACAATATGAATACCCGGTATTCTTTCACTTGCTGTTATTAAGTACAGGACATTTCTACTTCGTACTCGCAAATGATGGAATAATCTTCCACCCGTTATGCTTTCTCAAAACTATCAATATGGTGTTTCCAGTACCTGAACAAAATCCTCAAGATCTGGTAACGCAAAGACAGTCCTCTGGTACCTATCTAACACGGACGGCAATGATGGGTTAATATCACTATTAATATTTTTGAGAAAAAATTAAACTATTTGGAAATAAAAATATATGAGCGTATTACTGAGGCTCGTGAGAACAGGTTTCCTTTCTGTTGGATGATTAATTCCTCGCAACAATTGGGAGATAAATTCGGCGGTGGGGCAATTTTGGCGTCGATCTGGAGTGGGTGTTTTGAAAAGTTAGGTAAATGAGATTAAAAGGCGTGCATACTAGACGTGAGTCGTGGGCGGGCTGGCTGGCGATTGGCGAACGCCTCCCACCTCCTACGCAGGCGTCGCGCCGCCCGGCAGAAAAATCTCCGAGAGGAAAACTCTGCACACCACCGACATTCAAATTTTTATCTTTATTTCATTACGTGGGCGGTATAATAGCCGTTTTGGATCGCAATAATGCATTGAGACGGTCGCTGCGAAATTTACGCCAACTTTTTGGGTAGTTAGGTATAGGTACTAGGTACCTTTATATGTATAGGTACATGTACCTACCTATTGACATAAATTCGATAAACGTCTATAAATTAGGTTAGAGTCTTGTTAGAGTAGGTTCACATGGTACGGTTTGTTGCAGGATAAACTTTATCGAAAACAAAGCAGCATTCACCTACAGGAGTCATACAGAACCGTTCACCGTTGCCGTTGTTTTAACGCTGTAAAAAAAGTTTTGCAGTATTTACAACGTCTAATGGTTCTATGGCTCATGTATGTGCCACTATAATATTTTCGATAAAGTTTATCCTGCAGAAAACGCAGTTCAATGTTCAATCAATGTGTGAATCAGTCAATCATTTTTATTTTGCACAAATATGGTACATGAAACATACAGCTACATAGATTTTCATAGGTCTTAGTTTTGCAAATATGGTATCAACATATTCTGCCCAGTTTGGCAGATGATGAGTCTGTTTTCTAACATTTTGGGAAAATATCCGTTTTTTCTAGTCCTGCTCAAGAAACAGCTGTTATTTTATATGACACAACCTGACCAGCGTATTCTAGTAGGTACATACTACACAGACATAGAAGTCAGTGGTTACACCCATTATATCAAATACAATTACAACTCAACACGTCTCTAAATCTCAACACGTTGAATGTAACACTGCATACACATTTCAAACAGCAATTCGGGTTATGTTTGTACGGGCTCATTAGACATTTAAATTTATGCAATTTCAGTACTTTTGTATGTTAATTCAGTAGGTATAGGGTGAAGTTCAGTGTCGCAGCCATATTATAACGTAACGTTTTATTTCGAGCGCACAACACACAATGTACTTACCTACTTATATTTATCATTAACTCTACATACATAACTATACCTAAGAAGAGCACAAACATTCTTTCTTTTTTCCTTATCTACATTTTCATTGAATATCTACTTTACCAGAAAAACTCTTTCTGAATATTTAAATATTAGCATCATTAATTATTAATTTTACAGTAAAGGCAATTTGTTCGCAATTTCGGCGAGTTTTATTCGCAATATTTTTTTTCTGCAAAAAAAATCAGCTAAGTAAATTGGTCAGTTAACAAAAATACTCTGGACAAATCACTTTTTTTCACACAAAGATATTAACTAAAAAAATTATGCAAATATCTATTGCACAAAAATTAATGCAATAAATTGTAGACGTAACATTAATGATGTCTGAAAACTTATTAAACTTAACAATAAATTAAGAAAGAAAATAAAAAGTCACATCGTATTCCGAGGTCGTAAATTCGTAAAAGTAGATGTGAATCGCTAATATTTTTGGAGTTTGAATTAATTTAAATATAGATGCCTAATTTAGCCTTGCTGTAACTCTCATTTGGACGCTCACAGAATTAGGTTACTCCGTGTTACTGTGCCATTAGGGGCTATTAACAGAATGTTAACGTGAGCCCAAAATATTCCCTACAAAATTTATAGATCCGAAGACGGACAGAGCCATACATTATCGAAAATGAGCGTGCATAATTGCGTATATTTTTGATATAATTTTACGTAGCGCATCAGTAATCATAGGCCTGTTACTTAGAGCTGTGATTTGGGACTCATGTGTGCTATTTTTTGTTTTTGAAGGGATGGTCAGTGGTCACATCACAAATTAACTTTTATATATAAGTCCTTGTATCGAGAAGTATCTTTACTTAGTGTGTATAAAACTAGATAGTAACATTCAAACAAAATAAATTATAAATAAAATATAAGGAATACCTTCACTGCAAAAAGATCAGGAGTTTAAAAAATACCAACATCTAAACTTACATTTTTATATATTTAACCCTAGGTTTTAAGCTATAGTAAGTACCTACCTACTTACTAAGTAAAAACGAATTAAAGAAAAAAAAAAGACGCACAAAAGAGTAAATATTGTAAGTTTAAAATATCATTGCAAATGTTTTAACTTTTAATGTATATAACGCTAATAAGAGCGATGCCACATAGGGCGGCCGCGGCGGTACGACGACACTGCATTGCCTCTACACCGCCATGCCATCGTGGCGTCCTACAGATACTTCCGTGGTGTGCTACACGGTGAAGCGTTTTACATGTTCTAATCAAGAAGCATATTTTTTACGCAATAGGCGAAAAAAATATCATACCTTTCGAAATAAGAAAACACGAAGAGCTAGAATTCAAAATTAGTGAACATTCTTCATTCTCGTTACGTAAAAAGCCGCCGCGCCCCGGTTCTGACCTATGTCCGGTGCGTCCGGCATCGCACTGGAACGTGTGGCATCGCCCTAACTCATTATTGTGACTCACTGCACGGTTGGCTGATTGGAAAAATTTGGCGATATTATTTTTTAACCGACGAAAAAAAGAAGGTTCGCAATTCGTCGCGTATATTTTTTTAGGCATAAATCTCAAATTGAGTGTCAAAATGTTATTATGCAACGTTATTTTTCTACCAGACAAAATACGCATAGAGTATAGAACTATAGATATGTACCTACAATGTATCAATGAAATTGAAATCAGAATCATGTTTAGTTACGAACTATAAATATCTCGATATTATTATCATTAACCTTCATAATATATTAAGATGTCCATTATACTTACATAACTAATAAAACCTAATTAACTATTTTAAGCATGCTAGTTTTTTAAAACGGGATCCGGTTTGTTTTAAAATGTAAATATTTAGACTGTAATTAATTTAGGATTGATAATACTTAATCCGGTTGATAAAACCTGTAAATTGAATATAGTCTTCTACGGGATATCATAATAGTCGAAGTATAGATACTGAGTTAAGTATCTGGGTCGTTCTACTTTTCTACCGACAATAGTCTGTCTTTCTTCTTATTATGGCATCTCGTTGGAGTATTAATATAAACGGTTTTTTATTCGGTTCGAATAAATGTCCATATTTTTCTTATCTATTAATATTATGTCATTTTTCATGTTCTCTAACCAGCATATTTTATACGTTCGTTTTCCGTATAATGCCGTGACAGAGTGGTAAACTGAAATGTTGTCTCCACAGAAAAAGGCCACTCTGTCACATTATTTTTTCAAAAACCAACATTAAAAAAGAATCAATATTAGCTAGGAAGGAAACTTTAATTAGTACTAATGAAAACACAGATGCAGTTTTTTTTAAATCCCACACATAAAACACAATTATAGATAGTTCAAAAACCAAAAAAACAGAAAAACGTCGTTTCATTGTCGGTAGAAAAGTAGAACGACCCATCTATCAAAAAAATTATGAAAAATCATCATTGTTTATTCATAAAATTGTCGTTTTTAACACAACATTGATAAATACCTTTCATTTTTAAAATTTTATTAGTCGCTTATAAGAGGTAGACTGAATTGTATTTCAAATTTTTGATAAGCGCTTAATTGAGACCCCTTTTTTCTTGAACGTCTGCTAAAAAAAAAATAAAGCATCACTGGTTCGGAAAATTAGTAATACATAATTGCTTTAGTAATCAACATAAATGCTAGACAGAATAGTTCTAAACTACAACGAGTTTTGGATTATACATATAATGATTTTGCGGCGCATTACAATGAACGAGGGGTTCTATAAAAAGGCTTGGTTATTATAGGTATTTCCCCGATTTTCCACTTCACAACATTGTGCCTAAACTGTTGGACGGTGTTGCAAGCGGGCGTGACCGGGAAAACATGAAATAGTTTACTTTCAGCAGCTAGTCGCAGTTCTGTGAACCTGCTGTAAAATAAACAATTGATTCGTGATTCATTGCAGGCTGCGTCGGGCCGGGGTTCGCGCTGATTTACGTTTTTGTGCGTGTTTTACACTAGCCAATTTACGATGACAATTTTAGGAAAATACTGCCAGTTTAACGAGAGAGGGCTAGCAGAGGAATTTTGTTACATTAGTTGACGTTTACAACCCACAGCTGTCTTACACACAGTGGTCGTCATTGGAGTCCTGAATGTTATGTACGTAAACCTCACCTGTCATTTAGTATGGGGTCTGAGGTGACAGATCGTAGTGTAACTACGAATGACAAATAATTCATGTGAGTTCCTAGATGGCCAGGTAAAGAGAGAGCACCTTCGTATCGTTACCGGGAATAATTGCTTTGTAGTTTGTGTCTAGAAGAGACATTCAAATTTGAAGAAACTTAGCAAAAAGGAAGGCAAGTAAGCAGTTCCATTTTCAAAGAGAGATTAAACAGTAGGAAGGAACCAAACAGAGGCAAACCAAAAGAACGTATTGGTATTTTTTTGCAAAATAAAGAACCCTTTACAAAAAGTTTAAAAATTGGAACACAAAAGGATTTGGAATATGATACCAAAGTGACTGTATCAGCAGCTGTATATTTAGTGTTCCGAAGTACTTACGCATAGTTAGCTAAGTAAAAGCTTTTCACTTTTAACTAGAAATTCATTTCCTAGTAGACGTTGGAAAAGTAATAAATGAGAACAGTCTTAGTTCATCAGATATGACCTTGAGTTGATGAAAAAGACTGAAAGGATTTTATAACACTACGTTTAGTAGTATACTGTACCTAGGTCATATCATATAATGCGCAACGATAGGAACCGCCAGCTGCAAACTATTTGGATGGGGAAAATTGCTGGAAAAACAGTGTTGGAAGAAGATAGAAGTCTTGACGCAGAAACATAAGGGAGTGGACTGGTATCAAGACAATCCAAGAAGTATTCCATCTAGTCATAGACAAGGAGGAGTTTAAAAACCGATTGCTTACCTCCAGTGATGGAAGAGGCATGTGAAGAAGAAGACTGTGAAGACTAACTAAGCCTCAATAAATCAATGGTTAAATAGAAGACCAAAATCCAAAAGTGGCAGCGTCTAATGTGTTCAGACTGAAAACATTCGAGGGTGAAAACTTGATAGAGACAGCATATCCAGTACTTATGCACCTATTTAGTTGATTGAAGCTAAAGCAAATACAACTTTGTTTATCATTAACCACATGTCAGTGTTGTGCAATAGGCAGACATACGAGGTGATGGTGTTGCTACGAAACGCATTTAGTGAAAACACAGTCACAATTACTGGAAGGCACCCTAAATGGGGTCTGACGAGTCTTATCTGTAGCTATTGTTTAACACGCTTTTTTCATTCCCACGGTCGTTGGCGAGCGACGACGCTGATAACGCTTACCTGTCGCAAGTACCTACCTGATCGTCTCAAGGAATTCTGACTAAGAACGAAATGTAGGTACTTCAAGTAAAATGACTTAGGCTTAGTCCATGACGAATTTCGTTTCCTTCTAAACACCTATTATCCGATTGGATTATCATGACTTGCAATGTCCTCTAGTTCTTCACTATGAACTAAGTAGGTACACGCTGTGGGTACACGTATGTAAATAAATATGTCTGACTTACATTATATTTATATTATATCGTTTTAATTTGTTGGTATTTCCACACATTCCGTTTATCGCGGTTTCCTAAGTTGCAGAAAGAGCGATATCGCTCTACATAAATTAAAAACTAAACATGTAAACGCCAATTAGGTTGAATATGAACGTTATAGAGAATGAGTGTTCGGGAAAACGATTCCGTATTCGACTCAGGGCTACAGAAAATTCATTGTTAAAATTTAAATGGAATGGCATCAAACAAAGAGAGCTGGGAGTCGGGAGTCAAGTGCAAAATTCACCGGCGACCCACGCATATTAAAAGGACATATGCAATAGGTATATGAGCCGAATCCATTATCCAATGACGTACAGCAATTACCCATTTAATGTAATTTGGGCCATTGTAAATGTCCAGCGCGTCTTCTCGTACATTCTCAGCGTCACTCACTCAAAAGCACCAATAAAAGAAATCACTGGGCAAACACTCTGTGAGCACAGATGGATCGCGAGCGTTCGTGGTCGGAACCGGTCATTTCAAATTCGGTATCAGAGTTTTCAGAGGCAGGCTGTGAGGGCGCGCGCGAGCAGGTCTGCGGCCGGTGCGCAACTACTGGCTGTGAATGGGCGCCCGCGGAGGGGCGAAGCTCGCTACGTCTCACTCCCAGCGAGCTTACGAAAATCACCAATTGCGCCTGTCCTCTCATTAAACGATGCTCACTTTGCATTAATCGCTGCACAGGTCACTTCAGCACCGCGACACGCCGTCAAAACTCCTCACTCCATCGCGACACTGACATCTTCCACTGATATTTCTAAAGCGAAAGAGTGCGAGCTTTTTTTTGTGGAGCTTCCGATAAAAGCTACAGTGCGGCTTTATGCATCCGGTGCCACCTGCTCGCACTCGATAAGAACCAACGCGCTAGAATGAGATGAAGTGATCGATCAGAACACAGACCGGATGGCGGACTCGGTTATGAATGAATGCGCCATCCTTTTCTCGCGTATGCATTTACGTAACGTAGTCTCGCTTAGCTACAGGTTGTAGAGGAAGTGAAAGGGACAGGAGGTGCCGTAGTAAATATTGGACCGGGAGTATTTCTGGGCCTCAAATTTTTTGTCCCATCACAAAAGGTAAACGTCGAACTTCATTCATAGGCTTTTGTAATCCTAGCTGCACTTTTGAAGCTTTTGAATATCAAGTTATATTTTGTTAAAAATTGGCCAAAACTTTTCGAACTAAAGTCTTAGAGAGGTCTCATTTAATTTTTTTGCAAATTCTGACGTAGATACTCTATTGAACAGTTAATAAAATTAGTGCTATCTTACTTAACAGAGTTAAGAACTATTGTTCCTAAGTAAATGGAAATTACTAAAGTTTTCACTCTGGAACTCTCATCTTTGAGGTGTCACACTTCTTCCAGATTAGTGCGTATTCCATTTCAGACTTTACTGTCACACATACTATCGTCAAAGACAACAGTGGCCACAGTGACCACAATGGGAACTTGTCATTTTCAAATAAATATAAATAAACAAGGGAAACAATAAAGTATCTTAGGTAAGCTTAAAGGAAACATAAAGAAATAACTTGTTTAAGATTCATGAATGGCGCCGGGGCAGCCGGTGAGAGTCGTGATTGAGCAATCTGCGGAATACGCTCATTATATTCAGAATTTTATATGTAAACTAGCTTTTGCCATTGACTTCGTCCACGTGGATACGTATAGGAATCTACAATATTTTGTCGGCATTGGCAACAGCTAACAATTTTTTTTTAAAAAGTGTTACAAGGGTTCATGTGCGGCGGTAATCATTTAACATTAGGTGACCCGCCTACTAGTTAGATCGCTCTTCATATAAAAAAAAAAATGGCTCAGTGGTTTAGGCACTACAGCTACGATGGGACATATTTAAATGGACACATACGTACATACAAAGACTGCTAAAATTATAACCCTTCCTGATGAACTTACGTAGCCAGGTAAAAGTCCTGTAGAAACGTTTTGTTTATTGATTACTAGACGATGATCTCGCGACTTCGTCCGCGTAGATTTACGTTTTTTAATCTAAATATATAAAAGGCAAAGGTGACTGACTGACTGACTGACTGATCTATCAACGCACAGCTCTAACCACTGGACCGATCGAGCTGAAATTTGGTATACAGGTAGCTGTTAGGACGTAGACATCCGCTAAGAAAGGATTTTGGAAAATTTCAACCCCAAGAGGGTTAAATAGGGGGTTAAAAAATCGAACCTTACGTGAGCGAAGCCGCGGGAATAAGCTCGTTCCTAATAAAACTGTAGCCTAACACAGGCTAGACCAATAGCTTTTTTATACGTTAAGCGTTCGACCAAAGAGGCTTTCGAGTAATAAACACATACAAAAGCATAAACGCAGACCAATCAGAAGAGAGAAAGCTCAAACTCCTATGAACCAAATTGAATTAGGCTCCCGCTATCCTCTAAAGCCAATTTTTGTTTTTCGAATAGGTATGATGAAAAAATCTTTTCCTTGTTTTTCTTGTAAGTTATGTTTCAACAAAAGTTAAGCCTCAATAGCCCAACGGTAAAGGTGCGGACTGAAAACTGAAAGGTCACAAGTTCGAGCCTCACCCGTTGCGCTATTGTCGTACCCATTCCTAGCACAAGCTTTTCGCTTATTTGCAAGGGAGTTCAGCTTGGCCAAATTCTTAAAAAAAAACAGTTTTGTAACAAGTCCCTCATTTGCGACAAGTGTGACATAATTCAAAATTCACCAATGTCGAAAATAGTGTCGAAAATTTTATCCTTTTTGCTATAAAAACAACATTAAGCTAAGCACAAAAAAATAAGAGCGAGAGAGATTATGACTTAATGCTC
Organism: Hipparchia semele; assembly: GCA_933228805.2. Classification (NCBI taxonomy): domain Eukaryota; kingdom Metazoa; phylum Arthropoda; class Insecta; order Lepidoptera; family Nymphalidae; genus Hipparchia; species Hipparchia semele. The sequence continues at coordinate 7,646,539 of OW121725.1, read as the reverse complement.
TGTCGCTTTGTTGGCCGCTGTGATGTTTCGAGACCGCAGCATCCACAAAACATTACTCTCTAACGAGAGAATTCTCTCATCGTCGATTTTGAATTATGTCATCCTTGTCGCAAATGAGCGAAGTCACAAAGAGCTCGAAATGTTCTTTTTAAAACGTCGCCAGGGTGCGGCTCGGTTCGTGGGGCATTGTTATCTGGGGACCGTGGGCGCGGACCAAACGGCCCGTGTCAATGTTTGACTCCGCGCACGTGGACAGAGCAGGGTAAACATCGCGTCTTCAATGGGCCACGTTTGTGATTTTTTCACCAAGAGCTATTTTAGAACTATCCTATCGAATAAGCTTATTAATGCACTCGTAGATAGGTATTTTTCTGAAGCTTAAAGATGCACTTAAGTCTTAAGACTTCCATGGTAGAGTGTTACTTTCAATACACTCTTAAGTGCGTCTTTAAGAGACTTAAATAGGACAAATGTTCACGTACTATAGAGAGGTCTTGCTCAAGCGCGTTGACGACATGACAACCTCTTGGTACAGTGGTGAGTGCTGTGGTCTTATAAATGGTTGGTCTTAGGTTCGGTTCCCGGTAAGGGTAATCTGGACTAGAGGGAGGTTTTGGTCGTGATGACGTATTGAAACCGATTACGAAGATTACCTCTTCCAAATTAGCCCACTAATCATTTGTTTTTCCGAGATAAAAGGTAGCAACAATAGCACTCTCCAAGTCCTCAATGAATTCACATTGGCGTTAGGTGCTTTGAAAGTGATTGCGGTATGGTGGTGATATTGCTGTTATAGTTCTTGCAATTCACGAGGGCACGTGAGCTTCACTTGTGGTTACGTCGTGTACATGCACATTGCGTAAGTGTGCGTGCCTGTCAGGAGCATAGGTGGGAGCGATCAGGCGCGAGCAAGCTCGCGCTCACTATTATACAGATACGCCACGCACACAACCATGAGCCATGCGCCCTCGTGAGTTGAAAGAACTATAGGGGGAAGTCCCGTAACGCCGGACGGCACCTAGTACCGGACACTCGTACTATCTCGCGACTAAGCAAGCGAGCTATTCAAAAACGAGAGGGGCGCGGGGAGATGCAGCAAAACTGAGTCACGGGACGGGTTTGCCCGTGACGCGCGCGACAACAGTGGGAGTACTTGGTTACTGCTTTTGGCCGGACGACACTGCGTCACGTAAGATTTAGGTGAGTGTTACAGGTGTATCTGTTATAAGTTGTTTACTATATTTGTTTTTAATAAAGTAGTGTTCATTGTTGTTAGTAAGTAATCAATAAAAGTTTTTGAGAATTTTGAAAATGGGTTTATGGGACCAAACAAGTTTACAGGGGTTTGCTAGGGGTTCGAAGTGAAGTCTGTCCGATACTAGGTGCCACTTCTAGAGACTGCGTTTTTTTGCACCAATGTTTAATTTATGTTTTTGAATATATTTATGCAGAAGTTGCATTTTTGATAATTGATATTGATTTTAAGTTTTGTTGACTAATATAAGACGTAAATAAAGTAATATTTTTCTAAACAGATTTTTTTATTTTTCATAAAAACCTTAAGTGTCCGCCACTAGGGGACTTCCCCCTAAAAGTCTACAATTTACAGTGCTATTTACATTTTTGGCGCGTATAATCGACATGATTCCTAAAATAAGGAATCGTGACACTCAGTATGTATCCACCGTAAATAGTTTTGCAATTTAGTCAAATCGCGTGCAAAATCTAAGCTAAGCGCATAATTGGAACTCCTTTGTCGCCAAGTTGCACAACAAAGCGGGTTGCTTTGAAAAGTTTCGCCCAAACAAATGGCGGGCAGTAACGCAACAATCGGCTTTCGCTAAGACAAATAGAGGATGTGGCCCGCATTGTCATCATCGACGCTCGAATACCTCGATTGGGTCAACACTCAACACATTGTTTTACTGTTTTCCTAAAATTACACGTCCAGAATAAACATTGGCGCTTAAGTGTTCTAAACCCTGTAACCTACTCTACTACGTGCTTATACGAGTAAGTTTGTTTAGATAATATGTCAAACTTATTCCCTCTCAGCAGAATCAGCTTTCAGTGGTAGATTCTCGACTTGTCATAAGAGCCGCAAGTTGGCCTACACGAAATAAATATTTTTGAATTTTGAATTTGACTAGGGCAAGGGCTGATTTTTCATAGATTTTTATCTGCCGGTGTCTACTTTAATATAAATTAAAAACCAAAATTTTGTTTCTGTTCACAATTTTTATTGAGAACTTTTTAAAACCTTTTACGACTCAATACTGCATTGCAAGAGATGGTCTAATTTTATAAGTTCCATAACCTTCTACCTTTTTTACATCCATAAAAGAAGGCAAAGGCATATTTTAAGCTACTAATAATAAAATATATTAGAATAATATAAAAAACAGTATTCTCAAGTGCTCATCTATAAACTTCAACAATAATATATTTATTATTATTTATTTATTAACAAGTGCCCAAGGTTTAATAACGTTTGAAATGAACAAAGATGTATGGAGCGTTAAGAAAAGTGCCTCTTGCCACAAATCAATGGGATCCCGTCGAACCATGTAACCTCTGCGCGCCAGGTGCTACGCGGGAAGTATCTCTCCCTCCGCCCTTCCCGCTGACGCTTCCTCACACCCGCACCCTCCCTGACACTCACACTCACACTGACAGATATACTAATATACAGAGTGTTTGATTTATCTGGGTTAGAAGAAATTTGAGATGCGGAATATAGAAAATGATGATCGTTTCTCTATTGTATGAAAAAAAAAACATTTTTTTCAGTGTTTTATGATTTTCATGCGATTGTCCGCGATTTCGTCCGCGTGGTTTTAAAAATCACGCGAGAACTCTCTGCTTTACCGTTTGTCTTTATTATAAAGTTCATTTTTTGTTTTTAAAGTTTTACATATTCTGTGTTTCCCTTGGTTTAATTTTAAACACACTGACTCAAATAATAAAACACCCTGTATAAGTACTCGTATGTAAGGTTGGAGGAAGTCCACACACGCTCAAGTTATCTCTATGAGACTTAAAAATCATAAATGTGCATGTGTGTATTTGTAATTTATTAATGGCTTTCATTTGCGTATGCGCCGTTCCTTGTGCTTGCTTGCTAATGAAAAATGGATTTAATATATGATTTTAAGTGGATGTTTGGACAACTTTGCACTCTAACGATCGATGTTTTGAATTATGAAGTACTAGTTGATGCCCGCGACTTCGTTCGCGTGGAGTTAGTTTCTTTTCAAACCCGCGTTAATCCTTTCTATATACATAATTATGTATATGGAGGATATCCTTGATAATTGGTATTTGGACTTCGGTCTGGTAGGACACTTATACCCGTGGATGGTTGCCAAATTATCGAGATGTCGTCGCCAAGCGATTTAGCGTTCCGGTACGATAGAGTGTAGAAACCGATTCGGGGTATGGGCTTAGTTATCTGCCACTCCCCCTCCCAAGTTAGCTCGATACCAATTACCATCTTAAACTGCATCATCATTTACCATCTATTTAAATCGCAGTCAAACACTATCTTGTCAATGAATAAGAAAAAAAATTATCATGTCCATATGCAACAGGTTGGTCATCTTTGGAATGTGTCTTATTTCATGTCCCATGTATAATTGACCGTGTCCACTGTTCACAATGAATATTATCACCAGGTAGCGAAGTCGATACAATGTGTTCTTCCGGTATTCAATTTTGGGCGGCTCTACGATTAAAATCATACCGTAATCCTTGAATTTAAAATTGAAATTCCATCACCAGGTTTGATGAGTTGTGTGATAGTTGAAACAACTTTAGGAGAAGATACATATTTGAACGATTTGGGTGGTTAATCCATGGTAAAATGGGTCTTATTGTGTAGGTGGCATCGTGTAATATTGGGTGGCATGATCTCGGAGGTTGTATGCCAGGCAGGGTTACCTAGTACATCCGGTGTAAGTCGACACCGTGGGGAAGCAGAGTCCATTTGAAGGCATAACCCACCCTTTCACATTAAAGCAACAATTAATATGATAATAGAGGTATTCTAACCTTTTTTAATTGTTTGAATGTTTTGATAATTTTATTACTGTCGCGTTAATTTACAGCTATTAATAAAATAAACATTGTGTTGTAGAGATCTATCCCTACCTTGAAGGATATATCGCTACTGACTTTGGTAATGATTTTAAGATTATCAATAGGGCATATGGAATAGGGAACCTATCGAATAAATAAATTCATAGTTGAATCGTGTCTATCACCAAAGTGTTCCACGGTACAACCATCTTTTAAAATATTTTTTGTCGTTTTTTTATTAGAGATACAAACGTACTCAACAGCTGATATAGATAGTGTAGTACTAACCACGGTAAACTTGACTGCAGTTTTTTTCATATTGTTTAATGATTTTTCAAGATATAATGCAATCATTTATTACATTTTCACTAAAGACCGTCTAAGTCTGATTTTCTTTGTCGAAGTTTCATATCTAAAGATTGTATGAACAGTAAATCCATGCCTAGGTCTATATTATCTATCTTTCTACATTATGGTCGATGGCTCATGTTATTATTAAAAACAACCTCAGTAAAGAACTTGTTCTCTAGTATCAGTAATCTATGTATCTCAGAACAAATTAATAGTATAGCTTTTCGTTTGAAAATTTATTAATTAGTAATTTAGTGTCAAACCAACGAGTTTATATAGGAACTTATCATACAAATAAGTAACAAAATGAATGGCTACTGGTTTCTTAGATGTTATCCCCTTAGGGTAATAGCCTTTTAGTTTAATTATTATTTTATTCTATTTTTACATCGATGAAGTTTTAGATTTATTGTAGTTTTAATTTTAGAAATAATTTAAAATTATTATTTATTTTGTTATTAGATTTTGTTATCATTATTTTAAGATTTTCTTTGACTAATTTTAATAAACTAGCTGATGCCAGGGACTTCGCGTTTTTTTTTTAATTTCTGCGAGAACTCCTTTTTATTTTCCGGGATAAAATGAAGCCTACGTGTTCATCGTTCATTCGTTATTGTGTGAAGGAGTAACAAACATTCATCCATACAAACATCCGCACAAACTTTCGCATTATAAATAGCACTGATTGATTCAGATTTCCCACATTCGACCAGAATTTTTTCTACAGAAGTGTTGGCAACAAAAGCGAATTAGTTCAACTAATATATTGTTGAAGCTGGTTGAAGCTATATATTATGCTTATTTATAGGGGGAAAACGAATATTAGTCAAGTTCATCATGACTAATGTTCTTTTTAAAAAAAAATGCTAGTTTCGCCACAGTTTCTTAGGTAGGTACCTACTTGAATTTATACGAATTTATATATTATATTTAAGGGTAATATTGTAATGACTTAAATAAAATCCTTTTTATTAAATAAAATAAATTGTGCAGTCACACGATAAGAATATTCATCAGTTGGATGTCATTTACGAATGCTTTAGCAAATGAAAAGAGCCGCGATCCTATTCTGCGCAGTACAATAATCACTCGGCATTATTCCTTCAGTCTAGACTTGAATCTCGAACAGTAAAATGTCGAACGGAACCATAAAAAGTTGAGTAAAAGGCGTCGAAAGAAGGCAGCGAATTTTGAGCCAAACCAGTTTAATGAGGGTCGTATTTAAATACGAAAATAAAGCGGTTCCCACGGCGTCGTGCGCGGGAACGGAAGCCTCTCGCTTGTCGCGTCACCGCGCGACTGTTCGTATCGCGCGATCGTCGCGCCGCGACCGACGCCGCAGCCTCCAGTCTTGAGCGAGCTCCACCCACGCTAGGGCTGTCAAACACTGGAAAAGGGGCTACACCTTTCTTCTTCTTTGTGAACTCATGACGCTGGACTAAGGTTTCTTGCATGGACTCCCAAAGGTCTCGGTTTTACGCCACCTGTGTCCAGCTCCTTGCGAATCTTCTCACGTCATCGATCCGCATAATAGGGTGTCTACTGAAACTACGCCTTCCGGTGCGGGGTCGCCACTCCAGCTCCTTGGGACCCCAACTTCATCAAACTATATGACCCGCCCATTCCCATTCCCATATTTTCAGCTTCGCGAATCGTTGAGCTACCGGTTACGATGTCGGTAACTTTGATTCTCCAACGGTTTTTCTTATTTCTGATCTTTCTACTAATTCTGATGATAACGATTCTAATCTTCACCAAAAATGTGATGAGGGTAGATTTATACTCCCGTGTAAAAAGAGAAGCGAATTGTTTGAGCAAACAGTCTAATAATTTTAATAGGTAGTAAAATAGTTTCGCTTTTGAAAATTGTAATTATCATAAAGAAAAACTTAGCAAATATGAATTACCAATATTACCATTTGGGATTAAAATTAAAAAAATATATTTGATTAATTATCTGTTATACTCTGCCTTTCAATAAAATGTATTTTGATTTTAATTTTAAGGTAAATAAGAAAGTAAACTGGGCCTACGATCCATAAAAAGTTGCATAATATTTATTCGTCGGTTAAACGTTACTCACCGATGGTGAAATTCACATGTACATACGTCATATATACGCTTTTTCAGCGTGACAACCCTATTTTACGTGGTCAAAACCTTACAACTTTAATAAGTTTACGAATTCAATGAAAGGTCGATGTAAGCCAGTCGATTGTGCACGTGATCAGACAGACAGGTCCCCGTGAAATAAGAAGCGATATCAAGTTTTGCGATTCGGTTGTTGACGTGCGTGTTAGGGCAGCAGCGTGAGAATATTTTTATTAATGCAAAATTACCCGGCCGACTGTACGACATAATATATTTGAATTGAAAACAAATCTTTAAAAGTTCTTTAACTTAAGAAATTTTAATACATAATATATTCTTTGAGTATTTTTTTATTACACACTAGCTTTTGCCCGCACCTTTGCTTACGATAAGTTTGATTTCTCAAAGCCCTATTTTACTCTCTTAAGGATTGAATGTTCAAAATTCCTTTCTTAGCGGATGCCTACGTCATAATAGCTATCTGTATGCCAAAGGGTCTAGCAGGATAAGGTAGTAGTAGTAACGAGGTTATATTGTTTATCAGTCTATGTATGTATGTATGTGTGTGTGTGTGTGTGGCGCTCTGGAGATCAAACGCGTGGACCGATATGGAAGATTCTTACATCAATCGATTTGTGTTAATCTTGGGTGTGTCACTAAAGACATATGACACTAATGAAAATTCAATATGGTGGCCACCAGACGCTATATTGTCAAAAAAAAAAAAGACGTGTGGCACTCGGAGACTGCCGCGGTAAAGCTATTGCATAGCATTTTTTATTAACGCCATCTAGCGGCTCACCGTAGAGGAGTCCCGTGTCAGGTTATTTTCGTTACGGAATTTCTGGATTCGGTCTCCACGCTGGCCCGCAATAGAAGGTATGCAATAGCTTAAAAGAAATTCGCCGAACTATGTTACACGGGGTTTCATTGAATAGGCAATTGAAAATCGTTATTGGTTTTTCATTTTGAATGACCGATCGATCTATGTCGATTAAAAGGTGTTTTTCAGTTGATTTCCTTTAAAGCAGTCGGGGTTTTTAATCTCTTTTAATTGCTTGTAAACTTTTTTCATTGTGGTTTGTTTCTGTCAAAGGGTTTACTCGTAACTTTAACGATAGGCTTCGAGGAAATCTCGCAAAATTTACTTAAGGAAATATACATGTTGTAAACATGGTAAAGCGATCTTTCTTTGTTTGAGCTGGCTTTCGATAATGTCAACATGACCTTAGCCAACGGAACTCGTTCCGACGCTATTTGTGTATTTTTACAAAAGCTATTTTAAACACAGAGAGTAGATACTCTTTAAGACTGTTTTCGACAGAAAAATTTACTTAACTACTTACTAAAAACATAATTTTTATGTCTTGTCAAAATTGCCACAAGTTAGCCTATATATATGTATACTGTATACATAAGTACCTAAATAGCTCAGGTTAAGTTCAATTTTTGGAACCCCTATTTGGCTATTTACCTCGTTAGGAACTGAATTTCCAAAAATCCTTTCTTAGCGGATGCCTAAAGCGGATTATGACGTATAATAGCTATTGCCTATCTGTATGGCCAGTCCGATTCGGCCAGTGATTTGAGCTGATAGATCAGCCAATCAGTCACCTTTTTCTTTTATATATTTAAAGATAAATGATTTAGAATTTCTTTGAATTTTGATTTATATTGTAAAGTGCATTTTAAAGTACAGAGTTTCATGTTGTTTAAATGGTTCTTTTCAACGGTACCTACTCTACAATAGTGCATAGCAAATGATTTTTTTATACTTACCCTAATCTGTTTCACACACCATCGTGCCAGAACGCTAAATCGCTTGGCGGCACGTCTTTGACAGCAGGGTGGTAACTAGCCACTGCCAAAGTCTCCCACCAGAACAGACAAGAGCCAATCCAGAAATTATTAATTCTCAAATTGTCCCCGCCGGGTATCAAACCCGAGACCTCCCAGATACAAGACCACAGCGCTCACCATTACGTCAGGAAGATCGCCGAATAAATAAGGATATTCTTAAGTAACGATTAAGTGACTCATTGTATCGCTTTGATTAAAGACAACCTTAGTAGTCAATAGAAATACCAGTTGTATGTAACAATAAATCTGCCCATAGCCCATGCAGATCGGCATTAAGCTGCATGAAATGATGTGTGACAGAATAAATTCCGATGTCGCAAGTAGCTCGGTTCATTAAATCTCGTGAATGATATGGCCATTGAGTGTGCCGGCGCAGATTGCTAGGTGGGGGCCAGGAAACTGAGCATGAATGAAACGTTTCTGACCCGCTTTGCTATATTATGTGTTTCTTGCTCCGTACTTATGTGTATCAACTTTCGATATTTTTTTTAAAGAATATCAGCCGACTAATATCCTCCTATCCCCTCCAAATAAACGGAGAGCTTGTGCTAGGAGTTGGTACGACAATAGTGCAACGGGTGGGGTTCGAACCTGCGACCTTTCAGTTTTCAGTCCGCACTTCAACCGCTGGATTATTGAGGCTTCAAATACACCTTTTTTGTCCATTTATTTATTGTCGTACGAACTTTTTACGTCGACATAGCGTCAGGTTTTTATCAGTCCCGCAGGAACTTTCTGTTTTTCCTGGATAAAAAGTAGCCTATGTCACTCTCGAGTCTAGGCCCTTACTCAGCTACCTATACCTATGCAAAGACTCATAATGACGACCAACACACACTTTCACATTTAGGTTTATCTAATAAGGAAAAGGTGACTGACTGACCGAATGATCATCAATGCAAAGCTCAAATCACAGGACGGATTTTGGCATACAGATAGCTATTATGACGTAGGCATCCGCTAAGAAAGGACTTGAAATTTCAACCGCGAGTCAAAGTTTTCAAAAGTGAGCGAAGCCTGGCGAAGATTGGCTTAAACCATCAATAAAATTCTGTAAAAGTAACAAAGGAGAGCATTTTAAAACATTGCCTACGTACATCAAAACATGATTTAAGTTATGACCTGTCATCGACATGTCCTATCTCCAATATTTGTCGAAGCAACATGACGTGCCATCATTCCGAGGTACTCGTAAAAAAGAATGACTCAGTGTACATTGTAACTCATTTTATCTCGGCATTGTCTAAAGGAAAACCTTTTGTACAATGTTATCTTTGCTTAGGAATTATTAATAAAGGAAACGCGATTTTGCCCTTACAATAATACCATTGGAAGATTCAACAATAAAATATTATCTTTGGTAATCTCGATTTTGAACCTTGATAAGGGACTGTTTTAGGAAGCTTAAGTAAAATTCAGTTTTTAATTTTTATACAAAAGTACTTTTGGTTTAATTTAGAAAATAGATATGAGGTTGATATTAAACTTTCCATGCCATATACATGGGGTGAGATCTTCCTATTTTCTATTGGTGTGGGGTGGGTGAGACAGAAAAAAAAACTTTTTGAAATTCCTACTTTTTTCTTCGTTTGTTAAAAATAAGGCAACTTACCTATTACAAAAAACGGTTTACCTAACTACCTATAATTATTAACACTTACTACAAATATGCTGTAGATCTTTGGAAGAAGACATTTTTTTAAGTAATTTTAGTTTTTGAAGTACATAGTAGGTAATTTTATTAGTAGGTAGAGGCATAGGCAAGTCGCAGGCAACACGTATTATATAACGAAAAATTATCTTTGGTTATCTTTATTAGATTTCGAACATTCATAAATTTAACAGAAGCAATTTGTGTTTCCTTTGTAAAATCTATATCTCCCATCGAATGAATACCACAAGAGTAAATAATCGAGCAGACACAAAGCTTCATACAACCGTGGTGTAATAACTACATACACTACTACAAGTATGTGGCGCCTGTGTGTGTGTCCACTCGTAGCTCGTTCGTACTCAAGTAGACAAGACTAGTTTATGCCAGCACGGCCTGTGGACAAGCTCGGAGTATATTATGTGACGCGCATCAGATATTGTTTCGCTCCATTTATTTAATTTCACGATTTTTGAAAATGCTTTGTAAAAATCTCAATAAACAATAATATAAACTAGCACTTAGTTTAAAATAAAAAAATCTATCATTTGTTTTTAAAACGCAGATAAAAAAAATCATCATCATTTATCTTAATATCTCTCTGTCACTGTCAATCTTACCAAAATATGTAGATAAAAATGCACGGTGTTTAGAACCTTGCTTCTGTTCGGTTACTTACTCGTGTGTTTAATACCTTCATCTCTTCATCGGGGTTTTCAATTAGTTTCGAATAAGGAGATGTAATCTCAAAGTTGATCAAGAATACTGGCTACCATGTTGAAATGCTTGAGCATAATTCATATCATCTTTTCTATTACCGTTAATGATCTTCCGATATGATCATTCAGTGCGTAGTATAAATATTAATAGGGTTTTAAATTTTTTATTATATTTTGGAAAAGTTTTGTTTAGTTGCTACAAAGCTTTCTCTAGTGGAGCGCTGATTATATGGAACTACTAGATGGTGCCCACGACTTCGTCCGCGTGGATTAAGTTATTGGATTGAACTATTAAATTTGCGGGATCTTACAGGATCGACGTTAAAAGGGCTGATTTCACCAACGCAAAATGAGTCTTATCCGAGCGTTTTGATATTTTACCAGTTTTTGTATTAAAAATCCGCCAAAATATGAAACTCACGCTCGGATAAGTCGTATTTTATGTTGGTGAAATCGGCACTTATTTTATGTTGGCGAAATCGGCACTACAAGAGCTAACACAGTATGCTGTCAGTCAATTGAAGGCTAAGAAACTTATCTCGCAATAGCATCAAATGAGATAGCATCTCTAGGCCTTAGACTTCTGTAACTAGACAACGTCGAAGATAATAATAGTAGGTATGCAATTTAATTAGATCATCAACTGCTAAGATATTTTTCATACTACCATCATAATAAAGCTTCAGTAGCCCAACGGTTAAAGGTGCGGACTGAAAACTGAAAGGTCGCAGGTTCGAGTCCTACCCGTTGCACTATTGTCGTACCCATTTCTGGCACAAGCTTTTCGCTTATTTGACGGGAAGAGGAGAATATAAGTCAAGTTCAGCTTGGCTAATATTCTTTTAAAAAAAATGATGGAATACCTACAAAATGCATATTTACAAAACTTTTAGTCTAATTATTGTTGTAGAGACTGAAAAATCCCTACAAATTATAAATGCAAAAGTATGTTTATTTTTGGTTTGTCCTTCAATCACATAACAACGGAGCAACGGATTTACATTTGAGGATTTGGAAGTTGGGGTTTTTAAAAACCTTACTGCAGGTAAAAGCTACCAAGTTTAATAGGTAGATATTTTATTGCGCCTTGACCCTATTTTACTAATTTGTATAAACTTTTAATTAGTGGCGCTCTTAAAATCTGTATGATCAAAATGATTTAATTTTTTCATAATATGTTAATTTTCAAGGAGTTCATTGAAGCGGCGAACCGGTTCGATTATGTTGTAAGATTTTATAATTTTTGTCCAGCCATGGACCCAAGCGCCTTCGTGAGAACAAACTAATGTGCCACTATAACTTGACACGTCTCCTCTATAAAATCGCGTAGAGGTCTGGAGTTCAATATTCACTAGACTCGTTACTGCAGGCTATCGTCGCACCCATCAAAAGTTGGATGTAAAAAGGTTGATTTGTTACCAACCTGAATTTGGCGGTTTTAGTGAGTGATGAATATATTAAGACGATTTACCGTATTCGTTGCTTGTCTCGTGAGAAAATTGATTTGTTTGCTACAGATATACAAGGTAAAGAACCTCTTAATTTTATTAATGGACACAAAAAAAATATTGTGTAACTTAAATTTAATGAAACACATAGAGATAAAAAATGTCGCTCACTTTATTACTCAAAGGGTAGAGCGGTGACAACCTGCTGCCGTGCTACACTGTACCTTCAGATACAGAGTTTTATCATAACAGCGATAAATGAGTTCCTCGCACATGTTTGCATATAATGGAATTTAAATATTTCAATTAAGTCTTAATAATACTAAGAAACTTCAAATGGGAAATAGACTGTATCTCGTAAAACATAATGGACAAAAAAAAATAGAAAATCGCGATTTCTGAAAAATGATTTGTTTTTTGGCAAACGCCCAGGCGTGAGGCGGGTCACCTGATGCTAAGTGATTACCGCCGCCCATGAACACTAGCACCTGAGATACCACCAATTTTCACTAGATACAGTATATTGTCATAGCATGGTATACGTAGTAGTAAAGACGAGGGATCGAATTCCAGGAATCCCTAACTTTTCAAAGCTACGTGCGTAAATACCTTTACTTTTAACGGCGAAGGAAAACTTTGTGAGAGAGCCTGCATGCCGAAGAGTTCTTTCATAATGTTTTACAGATGTATGAAATCTCGCCAATTCACCAATTCACACTTGGCCAGAGTGGTGGACTATGGCCATTCTGAACGGAGCTCACCCTTTCCTACGCCGAACCGATCTTGATGCAATTTGGTATGGAGATATTACTAGTATTCTGGAGACGCATGACTTTTTACCCTGGAAAACCAAAGAGTTATCACGGGATTTAGAAAATACACCAAACTTCAAATGACGTTCCTTCAAAAACACCAAAAAGGCGGGTAGATAGATTCTACCCATGACATCTCAACTTGACGTCTCGCAACATCGCAGTAACGTCATGACCACGGTCCATGCAACTGGATCGAAATATTGACAACAAAAACAATTACCGTGGTACGTACTTGTATAAACTATCACAGTTATGTCATTATAAACCACGAACAAAGTTTAAAATATTTAAATATATTAAGGTTGAAGACCCAAGCATCTTGTGCCCCTAATCTTCCGTCACCACACCACACCATAAGTAACTAAATTACCTGTTATTTGCAAGTATTTTCATTTTCAATCAGAAGCTTACATCTTCGAATTGGGCAATTCGCTAAACGAGTATTAAATGTGTAAAAAGTCAGGACGTGCACTCACGCACTGGACATTGGCAGTAAATTACCGTGTTGTACAATTTAAACAAAAACCATTTAAAGTTTATCAGAAACATTTCAAAAATTTCTTCTTTGTTAATCTGTGGTTAGTAGTCTCTACCTAGAACAAAAATCAACAATCTAGTCTCTACCTAGAATAAAACAGAAGCAATATCTCATCAGTTAAATCTAATCTTTTCAGTTTTCCAAGTTCCCATGTCCATGATTAATGATTTTACAAAAATCTTTTTTGTACAAACTTTAGGTAGTAACCTAACACCCTCCTTTTAGGAATAGAATTTTGAAAAATCCTTCTTTACGTTCTTGAGGGACTCGGTTGGTAAGTACTAAGGGACATGGACCGTTATAGGTTCTCCATTTTTAGCAAAATGCTAACTAAACTATCTCCCATAAAAAAAGTAGTATATTATACTGATGCAAACATGTAATGCAGGTTTATAGTATTATAATGTGATCACGAAGTTTCGATTTGCGTTTCACCAAACCGGACGTATAAAGAAGACTTGTAACTTAGATTCAGGTACTGTTAGATGGACAGGAAGCGGCCGACTAAAAAACCAGAAAGTCAACATCTCCATAAGACACGGGAATATCGCCTTCCGTTAATTATTTACGATATATTGCGTAACGGTGAAACGACGGGAAGGAGGCTGGAAAAAACACGCTCTACAGGACGTAGAGTCGCCAACTCTAAACCGCCAACACAACGTAAAACACACCTTATAACGATACCAATGAAGTCTAAATTGAAACAGTGACACCACGGCGACCAGTGCTTAGAATATCTTTATTCATATTCCGAACGATCTCGATAAAGCAGAAACGGAGGCTGATCAATAGATTGTTCAAACTAATTTGCACTTTATTTCCTTGATATTTAAATTCGAATTACCGCGCAAGCAAGCGGAACACCGGTCTGTATATACTGGTTCATAATTAAAGATACCATAGCAGGAACCAGGAAGAGTGTCGTACTATCTCAACAGTTAGCCGGAAGTCGCTCGATCTGTGAGTTCATTCATAAATGAGCGCTTCAACGCGACAACGTGATATCACGGTGTGACGTGTTGAGCGATAACGATTTCTATTTATATCTAGTCAAGAGCTATATTTGCGAAACGAGGTGATTGTAATAATTAAGTATGAATGAAACGAACCATTTAATTGAGTAGAAATGTGAACAAACATTGTGTTAGTTTGTTGGTCACTATCAGTGACTGACACAATTAAAATAATTAAACATAAACTAAGGCCTAGACGATGCCCGCGACTTCGTCCGCGTGAATAAAGGTTTTTTAAATCCCGCGGGAACTCCCTTAATTTTCCGGGATAAAATGTAGCCTATGTATTAATCCTGGGTATGAGCTGGCTCCATCCCAAATTTCAGTCAAATAGGTTCATTCGTTGTGGCGTGAAGGAGTAACAAACATACATACACACACATACAAACTTTCGCCTTTAAAATATTGGATACCTTATCAAATTATTGTCCTTTTTTTAACTATTTAATTCACGTTGGCCAGCCTGTGGCTCTTATGGCAAGTCAAGACTGCCATCGATTCAAAAAGCAGATTCTGCTGAGAAGAATCTGAAAATTCAAGGCAAAGGTAGTCCTTTACAAAATCAATGATCGGGGCAGGCGGTGATCAGTCGGGTGGTCTGGCGCAGATCGCATCAGACGCCGGGGCGACGCGTGCCCGCGTCTCGAAGGGCCGGGGCAAAGGGCGGCCCTGATTGCCCTAATCGAGTTAAGCGGGGACAATAAACAAAAAGAGTGCAATTAGCACCGCGTGGGCGCAGGATGCTCCAACTAGCCCACTAGCGGCGAATCTAATTAAGAGACGCTTTTGTTCCTCGAGCAAACAAACAACGTGGAACCGCTGGATGCGTAATAAAATGTCACACTGTAATTGAGACGCTCCAGAGTATACTAGGTCTTAAGGTCATATCTTAAGGCCAAATTAGACGGTTCATATTTCGAGATTTTTGATTTAATTTTCGAAGCTTCATAGATGAGTCATCGAAAATGAACCGTCTAAACACCGACCGTTCACCGTTCACAGGCGATTTTGCCTCCGCGACGAAAGTTTCACTGGTACGGTGCATCGTTCGTCGCAAATATGAACGATGAACGGTGCCACCCTCTAATTTGGCCTTACCAATAAAGACGTAATTTTAAACTATTCAAAAGGATTTTATTTTAATTCTAACTAGTGGTTCGCCCCGAACTGAGACCTCGCGATATCCCATAATTCCCAAAAGTTTTAATTATATATTGTAATAATTAACTTTTAACATTAGACACAATAAAAAAAATAATAGTTGACATAAAACTGTTTTACTGACACAGCGCCATCTATTAGCATTATAGTGAAGCTATTAGCTTCACAATAATGCTAATAGATGGCGCATTAAAATTAAATAATTTCGTTTCTTTATAACATTTATCTAATTTTAGTATTTGTTGTTCAAGTACAGGATATAACTGAATTTTCAACCAAGTTTCACGTTCTAATATTCAGTAATTCAGAAGTTATAGGACTCTGACAGACATTTAGACGGACACACTTCTCTGTCTAGTAGGCAAGCGCCCTAGTTGACTCAGAGAACTCGCTTCGCTCGTTCAATGAACACATTATTGTTTTAAATCTTAAGCATTAGGTAAGTAGGTACAAGTTGATAAAAAATGGTATGGTTATTTGTTCAATATTTGGCATGAATTTTGTTCCTTGGCGTTATTTGTTGGAACTAATATAATCTATTGAGAATAGATAAGTAAAGTCATGTCTTTATTAAATTGAAGGTATAATGAAATGTACTAAACATTGTTGAGTGTGTTTTATTATGTCGAGTGTGTGAATTAAAGACCCAACTACTTTCAGTTCTTAACTCCTAATCGTTCAATTGAAGAGGTCGAACTGGGGTTTTGACGTCCACCCTTAAAAAAATAACTTTGACCTATTAATAAAATCCATTTGCGATATTGGCTGTTGACCGGAAAATAAAATTTTTGGAACAACATTTCTGGGAATCCATTAGAGTGTCAATCAACTTTTTTTTAAAGCAGCTTCTACAGTTTTTGTTTTAAAAATCACTCATTACAATCTCTTCTATTAATCGAGAATATCGACACAATAGTCGATATAGCAGGATGACTGCACTATCCTCTAGTCTACAGGAAGTGGCCGCCGGACGCGCGTATCTAGCGACCGACTAGCGCATGTGCCTAGGGCTATCACGTCCATAAAACATACTGTTATTAAGATCTAGCAAAGTAGGAAGACTGCTGAAAGTGGAAATCTCCACCTAAGACCGTTGTCTAATAGTGGGCGTTATAATATTGATGTCGAAACAAATAGGACTAAAGATGGAAAATAACAGAAAATACTTTTTGCAATAAAAAAAGTCGGAAAAAATGCCTAAGCAATCTTTTTCAGGCAACTATTGTCTGAAAAGGAAAGGAACTCGTGGCAATGAGTTCGTCCATTTTGGCCTCATCATCAAGAATAGTGCAACGCTTTGTTTCCTTTGAAAGGCCCCACTTTTTTGCGGCATTCCTTGCACGATAACACGAGGGTGTCATGGCATTAGCATATAGATCTTCCAATATTTGGGTTAGAAAAATGAGGTGCTTGCTTCGGCTTCGGTCACCGTTTGGTGCGAAATTTCAGGTAATTTTGAATGTTTACTATATTTCATTTTGGTATGTTTAAGTCCTGACACTTCTGAAGTTCTGAGCTAATTTTGAAAAATGAACTGGTAAACATTAGTAAAATTGGAGGATTTTGTTAATGGCTTTGGCTTTAATCAGGGTTACCCAAACCACCAATATAAATGGTAAATAATTCAATATGGTTTAATGCTGTAAGTACATGGTTGCCAACACTTGTTTTTCCATGAAAAACAAGTGTTGGCAACCCTACGTCCGTATATCTCATTCACTTACAGCTTTGTCATACCACTCTAAACGCCTATCTCTTTCTAACATACCACATTAACAAATCCACCTCTCTTTCCTTCCAGTACTATTCCGATGACGTTGCGTAATGAGCCCGTCGAAATTCATATTTTGTGACCACTTTGTGACCGTAAAAAAAATTTCTTACATAACCACTGACCACTTATAAAGCTTATTTATGTTGATAAGAGAGCAAAGAACTACAAATACTAATATTCTAGATTTTATCCGATTTTAAAGTATGTATAATACTAGTGGTTCGCCCCGAACTGAGACCTCGCGATATCCCATAATTCCCAAAAGTTTTAATTATATATTGTAATAATTAACTTTTAACATTAGACGCAATAAAAAAATAATAGTTGATATAAAACTGTTTTACTGACACAGCGCCATCTATTAGCATTATAGTGAAGCTATTAGCTTCACAATAATGCTAATAGATGGCGCATTAAAATTAAATAATTTCGTTTCTTTATAACATTTATCTAATTTTAGTATTTGTTGTTCAAGTACAGGATATAACTGAATTTTCAACCAAGTTTCACGTTCTAATATTCAGTAATTCAGAAGTTATAGGGCTCTGACAGACATTTAGACGGACACACTTCTCTGTCTAGTAGGCAAGCGCCCTAGTTGACTCAGAGAACTCGCTTCGCTCGTTCAACAATAGGTACCTACCTATTTTAGGCAGAGTTTAGGGGCCTATTAGGCCGTTTTTGTACTAGCAATAACAAGACGGATGAGGAATCCGTCCGTAGATGATGGCATGACGATAGACTGATTAAAATTTTAGTCTTTTTGACCGTAAAAAAATGAAACACCTTTAAGAGTAGCATATATAAGAAAGGGTCTCAATCCGGTTTGGTCTTTTGGAAGGTCCAAAAACAGTAGGTAGGTAAGGTAATACGTAAGATAGGGTCTTAATTTGTAAGTTTCAATAAATATATTACACGAATTAAGAAAATGTCTTATATAAGCACTAAAGCCATTAATTATGTATTTTCACCTATAAAATATCTATTCACGGATTGCAACTGTGTCTCGTGTGATTATTTATTTATGTATAAGGTAGGGCTACCTACATGTCAAAGATGTGCCGATTACTGCGATTTCCATTGAGAATGGTTCAAAGATCACGAACATTCATCAGATAACCAGCGTTTGACCCGCCCTCAGAAACATAGAAAGGAATTTAAATAATGTCGCCGTTGTCTCAACCAGTTGTCCAGCGCTGGACAAAGGTTTCTTGCAAAGATCACGATCTTGTATCGTTCTGTGCACGATCCATCTACCTACAAAGAGGAAGGTTTTTAAACAGCTTCAACTCCACGTGCTATAATTATGATATGCCCACAATTATCTAGCTGGGCAGGTTTGTTGACGATCACAGGGTCAGACTGCCAAATAATACTGACTATTATTGAACTCAGAGATTTAAATTGATTGAACTATACAATTGCCCCGGTATAGCTGCTGCCCGAAACCAGCCTGTACCATTTATCTAGGTTAGGCCAGTCAATTTAAAATACCCATTTTAAATTACCGCCGTTTGTTATCGTCCATAGCTTCGCTCATAGATCAGATTCAGCAGGCATAATAACATTCAACAAGGGAATATTATTGGAAAGGCTCTTGGATGCGCATTTTTCTTTGGATGCATAGTGAAGAGTCGTTTTAGAAAAGGCAGTTTTGCTTTAGATTCAGTTCTGTTTGATTTGGTAGAGGAGAAATGCTAACAGACTTAGGCTGTTCTCTATAGATCTCACACTCACTCTGCTCAGATACAGGACAGTTAAAACAAGACAGATATATGTCAGAGCATATTTGTGTCTAGATAGATTACTATCTTAAGTCCAAGCTAAGTTAGAGCACGCTCTATAGATCTCAGCATTAGTGGAACGCGTGAACTTTATTAACTAAGAAAAGTAGAGTCATCTAGATTCATATGTATATTTTCATATTATGTAGGTCAATTCGTTTAAGTTGTAACCACGGTAGCAGAGACTGCGCCCATGTACCAGGACCGGCTACTAGAAATCATCTCAGCGTCCGGTCATTCCGCCGCCAGCTTTTAATTATTAATGAAACTGCCCGCGCGGGAAAGCCGCACTACGCCCGGCTTCGCTTCCGCTCACGACTTTGCGTTTCATTCATAAAACCAAACTCCTCAACGAATCCAACGTAACTCCTTTCACGCGGCGTATTAAAATAAACCTTACAGTAATATGTTACGGTTTATTTTAAGTTTTCCGGGAAATTATAAGCGACGATAAGAAATTGGATCGGCTCGCGGACAGAAATAGACGTCGAAAAAAGTGGCAACTCGCAACGCGACCAGACGAAAGTGGTTACTCTTCCAAACGCAGAAAGTTGTTTTCCGTTTGTGGAAATATTCCCGATGGGACCTTACAAGGCGACGGTGTTCTCGGTTGATTTACTCGCTTGTCGTGAATGGGATGCGTTTTGTGGTCGGTGAGGTGCGAAGATCTAGTAATTGAGTGAATGGAGTGTTCGCCGTCTTCTAGCTTTTTACGGTAGTTGCCTGCTCGTGGTTCACCAACGGCCGGAAAACTGGCCAATATCACATTTCCATTTTATACGAATATCAAGTATCCATTCATGTTTCCTTTCGAGAAACTGGTAGTGATATCGGTAGCTTAATATGTATGTTGCGCCGTGACTAATGCGATTAAGTTTCGTGTCGAATATTTGATAGCGTTTACTTTAAGGGACCTCTGACTTGGGAGTTATGTGCGTTTATGCAATTAAATATCACATGCTTCAACAGTGAGAAAACTTGCACGCCTTGAGAGTTCTCCGTAATATTCTCAAAGGCTTGTGGAATCTCCCAATTTGCATTGGCTAGCCTGGTAGACTACGGCCTACCTATAATCCTTCTCTAAGAGACTTGCGCTCAGTATTGAGCGGTTGATGGGGTGCTTATAAATAATCATGATGTTCACTTTCCAAATTGTTTGTCTATCTACCTAGGTGGTAGAGTGTACCAATAACTTCTTCTTAAGAGCCATATTTGCTTGAACTACGAGTCGTAATGCAGTTAAATTTTCAATGATAGTAATTACTGGACACATTTGTAAACCCTCAGCAATGGCGTGCAGTGTTGTAACTCGTAACCGAACATTATCCTCATCAGCATACACGACGTTGCAGAGACAGCTCCGCTCAACCAGATGCTCCCTAATTTTGTCATTAAATGATACGTGGACCTACCACCTATGTTACCATGAGTTTTTTCGGACATTTTCTCGTGAAGATTGTTGGGAAATCACTAAAGATAGGCCACCTTGTAGTAAAACACATATATCTTATACAGATTTCGAAATCTTCATGTACTTATTTTTAATTTCGTTTCGTAGTTCCGTTTATCTTGGTTTCGATATGCGATAGGCTGAGTTAAAAAGTTTATTATTTTGTTATCATTTTCCTAATGCATTAAGTATAAGGTTCATTTTTGGAAAAGTTCATTGACTTCACCCATATATTGTTTTTCAATCTATAACATCTAATAAAACGAACATCTCATAATACGCTGTATGTGTTGTCAATATAAATGGACGTCGATTAATATGAACATAATTTATAAGGACGCAGCAGCGCATCCGAATTTCTTGGAAGCAATCGATGAAATCTTAAGTATTTCGCACGAACAAAAAGACCTCGGTGCCACACTGTCTGTACCCACAAAGGGCGATCTTTTTTACGAATTCTACCTTAGAAATGCAACCTGTGCATCGAGATTTGCGAAACTCGTCTTTATATTGAAGTTTATCAAGTTTATTATGTGATGCAGGCAGGTAAGTTTTGACATAATGAGCATCGTTTTTGTGTTTCGAACGAGCTAACAATATGGTGCTTCGGCTAACCGGATATACTCGGATTGTCCTAAGAATGGGGAGTATAAAAAAAGCATATTTACGATTATGCACGAGCGATTTGTCGTCACTCGATCCGCGGGAGAAGCCGCTGGCGATTATTGTATCGCGTTACGCGACAGAAAAGGAAGCGTTCTTCCCACTATTAAAGATATACTTCCGTCTTATATGTTTAAATCACGTCCAGGTTTTATTTATGGCTCACTCAGACTAATTATTTTTAATAACGGAAATAATCTTAACGTTACTTTTACTAGTTTTAGTACGACAATGAGCGAAAATAACGTCGACTTTATACTCTGTTACTGTTGATCTTTTTACTCTGGTCAAAAAGTATGATATGATACTTTCTGAGTACCTAATCCCTAATCACATGGTAATATTTTTATTACATAAGCTCAAAGTTTTCAAAGCATAAACTTTATAAATCGAAGTAGCTAGATACAGGCGACACAGGATCGTATTCTGTGACGATCATTCCAAGAGACACTGCGTTCAGCAGCGTGTAGCGTTGAGGATCAATTTGAAGCGCCATTTTTGACATACGAGTGTCTCTGGAACTAATAATATTGCAAATGGCGAACCAACCTCTATAATTAATCAATGAAATCATACAACAAAGAGCAATGAAATCATAGATTAATTAACTAATATTACCTATTAGTTTCAGAGACACTCGAATCGGATAAGTGATTAGTCCAGTGTAAGTCATAGATTAAATATAGAGGTCAGTGATGATGTGTAGGAGTGGGGTGTGCTGTGAAGAGAGTCTGATCATAGAGATCATCGAGGTATTGATTTTAGAAAAGCTTTTATTTCGCCCGCATTTCGTCATACAAAATGCGGGTTTCTGCCATGCCGTTTGATGACAGTTATACTAGTTAGGATCTTTCGATAGCCATTGAGATAGAGAAGATACTGCCTGCCTGGATTTATGTATCACTTAATAATATTAAAAAAAACTATAATAAACAGCCAACGACGGCGGACAAGTTGTAATGCCGTTTCATAAACTATCCCTGTTTTGTCGCCTGTGCCTCTCGTGTTTCATAAATTTATAATATGAAGTATAAAATGACTTGGGATGACGGACGAGATTGTTTTATAAAATGTATTTATTCTGCTGTAGCTGCTGTTTTTCTTAGTGTTTGCTGCAAGCGTTATTAAGCTGCTCGCATATCACGTGACGGCCGCAAGAGATGCAAGGTTCTACTCAGAGAAGTTTTGACGACCTCCCTAGTTGCATACCACCAACGCAGCAATATAGTTTTAACATGTCATACAAGGCCGCCCTTAAGTAATAAGTAACAATAAGGAAGTCACTGTATGACAATTCAAAACAATATCGAAATAATATTACTTTTACATACTACACGGGCGGTTCTCCCGCCGCGGGAAACCGCTTCTGAACCGCTCTAGTCACAATTTAATATGAAAGTTGTATGCTGCATACTACACGGCGCGGTTTCCCGCCGCGGTTTGCAGGCGGGAGAAATACGACCGCCGCATGCAGCGTCAAACCGCCGCTGATAACCGCCGTTTTAAACTACACGGGCGGTTTCCCGCTATTACGTCATTTGCGCGGGATCTTGGCGCTCGCTGGTCGTTCGTGCGCTTGCGTGGCTACTGGCTACTGGCTAGTGTCGCGTCAAAATGTTCGATACGGAGCGTTTTATTGTAGAAATACAAGATCGACCAGCTTTGTATGATGTGCAGTCGAAGGATTACGCCAATCGCGAATTAAAAGCGAAATTATGGATGGAGATAGGACAGGAAGTAGTTGCTCATTGGGCTGATTTAGGCCCAGATGATAAAAACAAAGCTGTGCACTAAACATTGAATGGAATATTCCCGAAGTTAAACGATTACTCAGCACGGGCTCCACCCACACATTTCGCTTTATTTTATTTTTTAATAATTCTATTAAAACAAGAGCTGCAAGCGCAGTTATCAATGGCGGATCCATGTTGAAATGAACAAAAGACAGCGGTTAACCGCGTCCCGTGTAGTTTGATGGTCTGCGGCAGCTTTGTCGAGCGGTTTCCCGCGGCGGGAGAACCGCCCGTGTAGTATGACACTTAAAGTTAGTGGTAGGTAGTTGGTAGGCAGAGTTTGACAATTCCAGGTGAGAGACAATTTGTAAGTGAAATATTTTTCTTCTGGTCTGGTGGGAGAATTCGGTCATGGCTAGTCACCACCCTATCTACTGTCACAGACCTGTCGCAAACGTTTAACGTTCCGGTACGATGGCGAGTAGAAACCGGCCTAAACTAGTTTATGAGTGATCATGGTCAATGACAAATCATTCATCACTAGAATTTAGTGATGTACATTGTACAGTCCGATTCAAACTTTATGACGGCTCGGAATTTAGCCGCGAGTGTAAGTTCGCGCAGGTAGTCAACTGCAACCGTCTATACCTTGATACCTAATTTTGTATTCTGCGCGATGTTCCGAGAAGTCATAAAGTTTGAATCGGACTGTATCATAGCATGGACTCCTAAGAGGCAGTGTAGGATCAGCTTTATTCCGCAAGTTATGGTGGCTTGTGTTACACAAATCACGTCTCTTTTTAAAATGCCATCACGAAAATATTGATAGCCTTCCACCGCTTCTCGATCTATTTTTTTAATGTTTTATCAGACTCGATGTATAAAGAAATGTAATAGGTTATATTATGTGTCTAATAGAAAATAACAAGTTGAATGAATAAAATCCCTATACTTAGAAAATAACAAGTCTTAAAAAAATGTAGTCGAAGAAATGGCAAAACACTCGTATACAATGTTATCTTTGACTTAACAAGAAGTGAGAATCCATCCAATATAGAATATTATAAAATTAGTCTGGATTTGGATGGATAATGGATATGTTTGGATGGCTATTAGTTTGGATTTGGATGGATATGTAGGTAGGTATAATTTGAGCAAAATATAATCCATAACGTTAACGTGCATTCCGCTGCTAATCATAGCCTTGTTTATTCACAGCAATAACAAAACGTCGCGGTAAATTATCGCGATATCTCATTCGGTCGTTTTCAACAAATCATCACATTATATTTCCACACTATTGCGGCTCTTCGTTTCGAGAAATGATCAATCATATAGCGAGAGGTGATTTTTCATGAGGACGCCGAGGTTTGTTTTTCCATTGCACTAAATAAAAACTGAACCGATGGTTTAAATTTAGCGAGATCGCGAAAATAAAGCGAGCCGTTGACACAACGAGCGACGGCAACGTTCGTCTCACCTGCTAAGATTATAAATAATAATTTTCTTTCTTTCAACATATGGGTGTCTTGGAGCACATGTGATTCAAGTGACATTTTGGTCACTATCGAGCTATGTGTATTTTCGCTTTCTTAGGATCTTTCTATAAGTATTTGTACATCCCATCATTCAAACTGGATTGTAACCTAGCGAAAACTTCAATGATTTACTTGTGTGCACATGATATTTTTGTGAATAGTTAACGTCTTAGATATATCTGGAAACTTATACAATGTCACTTAATTCACTAGTGCTCTATAGTAATTTTCTTCTTTATCAACTGATAAACGTCCTCAATAAGTTTCTTGTAAGCCTCGTATATACAAATGTTCGTAAATAATACCTATGCTTTTTCTTATATAAATGCTTTTTGTTTCTTTCTTTCATTCTTATACCACAATTAGCTCTGATTGGCTGTTAATTTGTCGCGATTGGTTACAATGTAGTAAGAACGCTATAAATTCAGTGATTGTCACCCTGTAGCAATCATTTTTAGACAATTCCACAGCGGATGTGCCGTCTCGCGTTTTATTTATCCAAGCCTTTGTTACCGTACCTGGGTACTTATAGGCACCTACTCAACGTTTGTACTTGAAATAACTATTGAGTATTTGGATTATAAAAATGGCAAAGCGTTCAAGATTTTCTCATAAAAATAAGATCAAATTAACAAAACTCTGCAAAAAATACCGTATTGCATATCCGTTTCGCTTAATACTTGAATAATTATTCTAATTATTCAGCGTGGTAGTTTTTATGCAACTGGTCTATGACTCATGCAAAGATATCTATCACACTCGGGCGATTATTCAAATCAGGCGTATAAAATTACTATAAATACATTAGGTAGCTTAGCATGTTTTGTACCGAACAACTTTATCTAAAAATTATTTGTTTATTATTTATTCTAAAAATGATTACATCAGTTCCGTGCCGAAAAACGTCGAAAAAAAAAACGTGTGGCACTCGGGAACTGCCGCGGTAAAGCTATTGCATAGCATTTTTTGTCAACGCCATCTAGCGGCTCACCGTAGAGGAGTCCCGTGTCAGGTTATTTTCGTTACGGAATTTCTGGATTCGGTCTCCACGCTGGCCCACGATAGAAGCTATGCAATAGCTTAAAAACCACGTCTCTAGTAGAGGAGCCCCCTTTAATTTTCCATTTATTTTTATTAAGTATTTGTTGTTATAGCGGCAACAGAAATACCTACACATTCTCTGAAAATTTCAACTCTCTACCCTTTACGGTTCATGAGATACAGCCCGCTGACAGACGGACGGACGGACGGACGGACGGACAGCGGAGTCTTAGTAATAGTGTCTCGTTGGATAGGTGCGGAACCTTAAAAACTTTTTCAGATTTGTTAACAGGTTGTGCCATCCATTCAAATAACATCCTACTTGTACATTCACCTTGTATCAAATTAACTTTAAAACTATTGCCTTTTTTTTTATTCTCATTTTTTAATAAGGAACTTTTGAAGGTGACCTTCATGTCAGCCCCATCGAAAACTATTGCCTTTATATTTTGATAAAATAAAATAAACCATTCGTAGATGCTAAAAATATTCTTATAATAAAAATACAGAGGTACTATACCTATGTATTATTATATTTCGAATTTTGGAATGTCAAAACACAACTCTACCATTACCTGTTTTAACCTTTAAAAAAGTAAAACAAATTCGAAATTAGAATCGTAATCATACGTGACGAGTGGATGAGGCTGAACTTTTTCTAGTAGCCGGTCGGGTCCGTTAGTGAATGAACGCGACCGGTTTGACCATTATGTTATGTAGCACTACTTGTACCACTTCAGAAGCGAGAGGTTTATGGATCGAATTATCATGCTCGTATACACACCGGTCTAATAAGAAAAGTTAAAGAATTCGTCTTAGGCCCCGATTGCATTATCTTATAAATGTATTATAAAAGGAAAAAGTGACTGACTAACTGACTGACTGCACTTCTCAAACCACTCGATGGATTGGGCTGAAAGGCATGCAGATAGCTACTATGACTTATGCGCTAAGAAAGGAATTTTAAAAATTCAACCCCTAGGTAAAATAGGGATTTGAAGGTTAGGGGTCCATTTATTCTACCTTTCCACATTGATATTTGCATAGTTTATTTTTAATTAAAATCAGATTTGTTATTATGTAAATTATCAGAGTTTGATTCATCGATGAACCTTTCACAATGTTGCTGCAATCTATTTTTAATCGACTTCCAAAAAAGAAGGAAGTTCTCAATTCGTCGTCAGAATCTTTTTTTTATTATTTTTTGTGTATGTTCCCCAATACTTAAAGACTGGAACGATTTGGAAAATTCTTTTTTTGTTTGAAAGGGTATACTTCCCAAACTTTATATGACACATGACTACATAACGCCTACGAAAAAAAAAAAGATAAGATAGAAGAGATGATCAGCCGTACAGGTGTTCCTAACAGTTGTTCTACGTTTCATTTTTCTGCAATTTTCATATTGGAAAGTTAGTGGCACATAAGTAGGTACATATGTAAGAAACTTGAGGTACTTCCATTAGTTACCTACCAAAGTCTTAAATCACAGAGCGATAATATCCGCGAAGGTATAATATTTTAAGTAAACTAACAAGCACCAACATCGTGTAATTTACACTTTATAGCATGTAAAGCTGTATTGCTTATGTAATTACGCGTTCATGTAAAAGACATAGGAAGTTACGACATCCGTATAATATTGTCTCAGGATGTTAGGTAAGTTTTCATAAAGGTCCGCGTATCCTGTATCGGATCGAAAGTCTCTATAACTCCGGAGAAACACTATTTGTTAAGATTTGCAAGATATTGTATAACCTTCGATTTGGCTTCGCAGTGTTTAACATAGTTATGTTCATCATTTAAAACATTGTAATATAATAAGTAGATATTATAACGGCGAAAGTGTGTTTTTGGTTTGTTCTTCAGTTACGCCGCAACGCTACGGATCAACGTGACTTTCAGAGTGAAAGCGGTTTTTATTCCTGAAAGAAATCCCGAGATTTTTTTTAAAAAGCCTTACTCCCTTTGGTAGAACTGAAACCAAAGCAAAATACTTCCATGCAGAAATAGCAGAAGCCAAGATACTTCATGATACTACACAATGTATAAATTAAAATAACCAACTTATGTCTTAGTGATAATAGAACTTTTTGATGAGATTGGAACCTGTGCCTATTTATGTAAATGTAGTTTATTGAAGCAAATTCAAACGAGTGTCCCTAATCCCACGAGTGTCCTTAATCCCTATGCTCTAAGTATATTAAGCTTAGACCTGAGTATGTACCTAGGGTATCTCGGTTGGAACGGCATTCCGAACCAGTGGTAGATTCCCTTAGCGATTCGAAAGCACATTATAAAAGTTACTTGAATAAAATAAAATTGTATTCTATTCTGTCCGTAGAACAAACATTTTAATATTTTATGAATAATACTTCAGAGCTTTTACAGTAATCGTTAGCTAAATAATGTAAAAGCTCTGGCGTTGGTTGGAATCAAATTACACATTATAATAATCCAGTAACTTTTTAAACCCCTTTCTGTCAAGGGGTGAAGGGTGAGACATGTAACTGTCATCTCATAATAGTCATAATTCAGGAAGGGGCGTGGTCATCCGGTGTCTTCCAACGGGACTTCAGTTGTAATCTGAATATAATGTTAGTTATCTTTGTAACGACCCCTTTTGGGAAGAATTTATAACAGGGGTTGGATTATATAGATAAAACGGGACAATCCGGTTGATAGAACGCTATTAACGAGGGGTGAATAATTTATTTTTGTATTATTTACTCAAATAATATATAAGTTTATTTCTATGCAATCACTTTTATACATTAATAGCTGATACCCGCGACCTCGAACGCATAGACTTGGTTTTTAAAAACCCCATGGAAATATAAACCCCTTTGATTTTCCGGGATAAAAAAATAGCCTATGTCATTCTCCAACTATGCAAAAAATCGACGACGATTTACGACGACCTCCCTGGCGCAGTGGTGAGCGCTGTGGTCTTATAACTGGGAGGTCTCGGGTTCGATTCCCGGCGGGGGCAATTTAGTAATTTATTATTTCTAAATTGTCTCTGGTCTGGTCTGGTGGGAGGCTTTGGCCGTGGCTAGTTACCACCCTACCGCCAAAAACGTGCCGCCAAGCGATATAGCGTTCCGGCACGATGGCGTGTAGAAACCGATTAGGGGTATGGGTTGAATTTACACTGCTATACCCCTTCCAAGTTAGCCCGCTACCATCTTAGACTGCATCGTCACTTACCATCAGGTGAGATCGCAGTCAAGGGCTATCTTGTCATAGAATAAAAAAAATAAAAAAAAATCACGTCGATCCAATGCTCTGTTGTTACGCGATTGAAGGACAAACCAACAAACAAACACACTTTTGCATTTATAATATTAGTAGGTAAGGATTCGTAAGGATGCCAATATAAAATCGATCATAAAAATAAAACGAATATGTACAATGTAAAAAATTAGATAAAAAATATCAATTAAAATCTTGTACCTACGTATCTACATCATATAGAATCATTAATAAGTGTCCCATTGGTTTTTGTTAACATTTCTTCAACAATATCCCACGCTAATTTGCTATCGGTTGACAGCTTGACAGCCGAAAGCGTCAAACAACACAAAAATTAAACAATTTCCTAATTAAAAAAAATTAAAAAATCGTCATAGAGACGAAAGCGCCTACTTCCGCATTAAGTTATTTGTGGTTAACCCTTCGCCAGCTATTAAGGGAGTAGGGTTAAATGAGACATTATTCAAAGCAAGCCCGATCGCTGACGGGCTTAATGAGATGTCTTCACGGGCTATTTTCAGATGTAGAGGACACGAGATGAGATAAAAGGCTATTCGAATAAGAGATAATGAACTTTTGAAAGCACCGAAACTGTCTTCGTAACAAACAATTGAGATCACAAGCGAGCTTTTATGAGCTGCTTTTTAATACGATGGATGAAGATGTATCTAAGATTCAATTTTTTAGATGTGATAGAATGGGTGTTTGTTTCTGTTGCCGCTATAACAACAAATAATAAAAATAACAATAAATTAAAAATTAAAGGCGTTTTTGACACGGAACCCTTCGTGTGCAAGTCCGACTCGCATTTGACCGGTTATTTCTTTTATGCATTTTCGTAGAGTCGCCTGATTTTGATGATTGTTTTTTAAATTAACTTTAAATGGAACGAAATTATTGAAAAGTTAAATGGAACAACTTCGAGGGTTTACCTTTCGTTTCATTTGACTTCATTTAACTTTTGACTAATAAATTTTACCTCAAACTGAATCTTAAAATTAGTTAAGTGCATACACTAGTTCAGGAGCTTAATTATTAAGACTTTATTTTATTTTTCCCTTTTTAGTTGCTTCTATCGTCGATTCAATTTTTTAAAAAAAAATATTATTTTCTTACAATAATTTGAAGCAATAAGCGCTTGAAAAACTTTTTATGTTTATTCTTAATTGTAAAGACAGTCCATAAAGTTCCCACGGAGCTGAGGTGAGACAGACGTTTTGACAAGACCGGTAAGAAAATTGACTACAACAATATTAATAAACTGTTCATTAATATCGTGTTACGAGTGAAAAAAACTGGAAGCAGTCGAGGCTTAAGCGCCACCAGACGTTGTAAGCCAATATTGATCCATAAGATAGATTTCATTAAAACTTCTTAAGGATCAAGGCACGCGCTTCTCATGGACAGATTCCCGCTAGATGGCGCTGTTATAGAGTTTGACAGTTTTTTAATATTTTCGCAAAGTTGCTATGCATAGATTTTAAAAATATTAAACTACGCGAGCCTATAGTAATGCCGGTTATTTTATTACATCATTAGTTTACTTTAAAGCGTAGCCATTTAGACAAATAATCTTAAATTCCAAAGCTGTCATTTCAATTACTGTAGAGATACAAAACTTACGCACACACTGACGAATGATTATTATCCGACTTCAGTGGTTCTAACATAAAGTACAAATTGTTTACTATAAAATGTAACTAGATGGCATTGAAACGTGGTTTAATTTATCACGTATTTTTGCAATCACACATGGTGGTAAGTGACAATGCAGTCGAAGATATGAGCGGGCTAACCTGGAAGGAGTATGACAGTGTTTATTAAACCCATACATACCCCGTTGGTTTCTATATGGCATTGTACCGGAAAGCTAATCGCTTGGTGGCACGGCTTTGCTATATTATAAATGCATAAAGTTATAAATATTGTAAAATATAAAATAAATGTTATAAAATAAATAAATATTTTAAATATAAAAATTCATCCCTGCCGCGAATCGAACCCGGGACCTTCCTCTCATTAGAACACATCATTTACCATTACACCAGGAATTTCGTCAATCTTTATTTGAAATTTTTAGTGGCTATGGAAAATTGGAAAGTTGCTAACTAGAACTTTCAAACCCAAATTTCGTGAAACAAGATGCGGGTTTGACAGTTCTTAGTAAGAAACTTTCGATAGCCACTGAGATAGACAATAGCCGTACAGGTCGTCAACTATATTTATGCAAAAGATTCGCAGTTCTGTTGCGACGTGATTGAATGACAAACCAACAAACAAACACACTTTCGCATTTATATATATATACATGTTTTTATATGATTATTAAATAATTTAATTAAAAGCAGAGACGTTTTTCAAATATTTTTATTGATTTTAAGTAGTACAATGAAATATCTAAGCATCTTTGATTATTGCTGACTCTTCGAAGTACAACTTCAGGCAATACTATATTTATAAAATTTCACTAGTTTCGGTATCACGTTACCAATAAAAACTACATTGCATTCTATTTCCAAAATAATGATGTTGTATGTTGGTGAAATATATCCAACAAAGTAACATTTGTTCATTTTTGTAACCTGCACTTGGCACTGGACCTGTAATAAGAACTATTATTACTATTTGTACCTATGAAAATAAAAACATTCCATCATCATCATGATCAGTAATCCATTGACGTAACATATCATCATCATCATTGATTACTGATGCATCATAGCACTGCGCTACTCAGCGCAGGTCTCCTCTCAGAGAAGGGTTACAAGCCATAGTCCACCACGCTGGTATTATGTGGCTGGTATGGTAGGTTCGTGTATGTACTTACCTTTTGCTTTCTTCGTGATATCGTTTCATTTGTCCAAGAACTCGTTTGAAACGGGGGCCAGAGTATTGGTCATTTAGATAATCTTTGCGTGAAGTTCGTGGCTCCATAATTTATTTTCATTGGATGGGATAAACGAAATGAAAGGAAACAACACAGCACAAAAAAATACTCAAACTTTATCACATACGTCAGACCACAGAGACACTCCCACAGAACACTCTGCGTCACAATAAAGGGGTTGCCATCTCTAAATAGTTTTTACCTAGAAATTTATTATTGCGCCATACATCCTGAGCTCATAAAACGAATAATTATTTTAATACATAAGTATTATTTAAAGTCTGTATTAATGAAATAATGAGTAATATACATAAGCTGACGTATATATTGGTTTTGGTAAAACCTATCAAAAACTTTTACTACTGCTAAATAGGCTATTAAAAGCAAGTTTATTTATCATTATAATAGTCTTAATGTAATACCGCGATATACTTCATATTTTCAAATTTGTAGGGAATATTTTCCCTAAATTCTTGTGAAAATTCATACCGTTGGCATTACCTGACCGGGAGCATCGTAAACTAAAAGTATTTTAATTTGTGTCAAACGCAAAACTAAGAGCGGCAACGTCGCTTGCCACTTTACTATCAGAAAACTGGCAACGCAGCATCTACTTTCATGCGAGCAGCGCTATCGCCGTCCACTCATACATTGACAAAAATCAGTAATTTCGATCTCATTTAGCCCTTTCTTCAGATAAATATATTTTAACACAAAAAAAGATCTAAAAAATGCCAACGGATGTATTTCAATACGAAATTATGCCCTAGATGTCCATAAATGGAAAAATAAATTAGTATGGAAATCGAATCACTTTTGAACTTAAGTGAGGTTTCCACCGCGAGCGGAGCGGACTCCGTACGGACTCCGCCCAACTCGCAGAGTAAAATTGCATACAATCACTTCCACCGACAAAGAGTCTAGCGGCAAAAACTGAGCGAGCAAAAAGAGTTCAAAAAGAGTCAAAATGAGCTCCTTCGGAAGTGGCTTTAAGGCACCTTTCAAAACTCTTTGTTGATGTAAGTGTAAACCTACTTTGTCTTCAAAAAGTCCGTTCCGCTTAGCCATTTCCCGCTCATTACCCTTTTGCGGTGGAAAGCGGGCTTTATACCTACACAGAACTTCGAAAAGATCCTTTATCCTCGTGCTCAAATTTTAACTTTCCATACGCACGAAGTAAATTTATACTATAGGGATAGATGGCGCTCAACAGGTACCAACCAAATGTAAATTCTCACGCATACATACGTAAATTTAGACCTTTTTTAATGCGGTTTTATATTATAAAAATAATATAAATATTTACCTGACATGAACTTGGCGATTGTAGAAAGCCCTAAAGAAATGATAAAACAAATGAAATAAAATAAAAAATGTATATATTTCAAGAATAACCCAAAAGAAAAATACTCAAAAATGTATGGAAGTCGACTTGTGCACATTCACCTTAATCTTTATGATAATCAGTTTTATCTCTGAATGAAAAGATTGTTTACGATATTTCATACTTATAGCCGGTTTCTATAAATTCAATCTATCTGAAATCTTTCGTTTAGTTACGTAGCAACGTTGAATCTTCAGATTATTTATTATTTATTAATAGATTAAGTAAATGCTACCAGGTATTAGAAAGCCAAAACGTTGCAAGAAAAGCAACAAGATAGCTTTAGATATTTTATAGTACATAATCCAATAATAAAATGAATAAATTAATACCAAAATTTAAATAAAATAAAAGTCGATATAATTAATAAATAACTAGATCATGGAAAAGAAGATACCTATAAAAACATGCTCTAAACAGTATGTCTATAAAGGTATCTTGTGGTCTGGTCTATGGTCTGTATAGTCTGTCTTTTTGGGCTCAAATTCTTTAAGCCAAAGTTACACCACTTTGATGCAAATCTGACTAACTATGGACATAAATAATTGTATATTAGTTTTCAGAGTACGTCTACTAAAATCTTCTAAAATTAATGAATTTGCTAAAACAGAAAAAAAAGCTAAATCTAGCCATAGACAACTGAAAAGAGATCGTTCGATCTTTTTGCAACTGAGAGCGAGGCAGGAAGCTGTCACCGGTGCACTAATTCAACCGGCCGCGTGGTTTCAGCTTATCTGCAACCAGTTTCGCACCGTGGGAACCACACATGCGCAATCATTTACGCTGCTTCGTTTGTAGGGCTGCCACTTGTTGCTACGGTCTTGGCGCCAGCCAGCGAGTTCATATGTCACTAGAGCGTGCAGCCAATGACCAAGATATTTGTTTAAATTATAAATATTGAAATAAGATGGATCACGTTTGCCTAGAATATATCTGTTAACAATAGATTTAAAGTTACCCAAATTATAGTTAGTCGGAAAAACGGAAGTCGGAAGGGCATATTTAACGGTGCACATTAGAAACGAGAAGGCAAAGCGCTTAGTATAAAATCGTGGATCTGCAACCACCTAACGAAGCTGATCCATGCGATGCCTTGCGGGTCGATGGCCTTCCCTTGATGGATGGATTAACCACTCTTGCTTTTTTTTGTATGAAGTTAAATAACCCTTATAATTGTGATTACAATCTCAATTGTTGGCATTCCGAAACAGTGGTAGATTCAATTGATGATTCGAAAGCACTTTGCAAAAGTTTATTTGAATAAAAAATTATTCTATTCTATTGTTGACTTTATGTTTTTTTAAAGCAACAGTCATTTTAGACAATAGCGAGACTGTCGGGCAAACAGAGGTGATTGCAATGATGCGATCGTCATACTTTTAAACTTTCAAATGTGATTTGGCGTTGGCTTTATTCAATCTGTTTTATTAACGTTAAAGTTGCTATTCTATTTTAGCAAGAATGTAAGAGACAAAATAAGATGTTTACTTAAAAGTTTTTAATAGTTCCAAAGTATCTGTATTATTAAGAGGGTGCACTTTTTGACGATACAAACTATTACAAGGTAAAAAAGGGGCAGTCACTCCCTGTAATCCCAGTAGATTAAATTAGTTCACTAGGAAGACGTGTAGGGGTGTGCCGGATGCATGACCACGAGATTTGTTGCTCCACAGCTACGATCTCCTTGGCGCCGGCGATCAATTGAGCGGCGCGTTGCTATAATTTTATATTATCAATGGCGAATAGACATACTTTCACCTTTATTGATAAATAAATCGTGTTATTTCCTTTCTACATAACGGATCCGTTTCCTCATTATTATAATTCGGATCTATTTCGGTAAAAGATTGTTGTTAACCGTTTCCTTTAAACGCTTATAATTTGATTGATTAGTTTCTTTTACCAGGAAATAAGGTATTAAACAAATAGATAAGAGTTAATTATTACTTCCTTTATATTATAAAATGTACCTATTTATTGTGTTTTGATATGTGTCTATGATAGACATGAGAAGAGAAAAATAAAAATAATAGATCAAAATTATTTTATTTGATATCAACTTTTATTAACCTGTAACATTTCCGCTTGTATAGATGAGGACCTGGAGAATGACATACACAGCTACTTTTTATTATGAAATCTGAATTTATAAAAGGAAAAGGTGACCGACTGACTGATCAGTCATGACTCATGATATTAACGTAGTACTACTCAAGTCACTAAACGGGCTGTTTGGCATAGGTACGTACATGACGGAGCCATTCGCTAAGTAAGGATTTTTAAAATTCCCTAACAGGGTAAAATAGGGGTTAGAAAAATCGTGGGCAAAACCGCGGGCACAGGCTAGTACACAATACTGTAACGTTACATATACAGAATGCGATTTTGTTACCCAATCAAGGGGCAAGTTAGGTCTTAAACATTACAATAGAATAAAATCAATTATCGCTTTAGAGCTTTCCCCGTTTCAGAATTGTTTTAGTTGTAGCCCTGTGATACCTACTGACCAGTAAGGTATGCCCGGCTCGGCCGCGTCGTCGGCGCGGTGTTTCATTCATAGTCGGATGAACCGTGTTAAGTTTATCTGAGTACAGCAGACATGTGTGCGTGCGGTCAACTCGCTGCACGGAGAAAAATTACCAATGACTCCAGCGACCGTTAGTTCTTGGACGATTACATGCCTAGTCCACTTTTAATAAACTAGTGGTTCGCCCCGAACTGAGACCTCGCGATATCCCATAATTCCCAAAAGTTTTAATTATATTGTAATAATTAACTTTTAACATTAGACGCAATAAAAAAATAATAGTTGACATAAAACTGTTTTACTGACACAGCGCCATCTATTAGCATTATAGTGAAGCTATTAGCTTCACAATAATGCTAATAGATGTCGCATTAAAATTAAATAATTTCGTTCCTTTATAACATTTATCTAATTTTAGTATTTGTTGTTCAAGTACAGGATATAACTGAATTTTCAACCAAGTTTCACGTTCTAATATTCAGTAATTCAGAAGTTATAGGGCTCTGACAGACATTTAGACGGACACACTTCTCTGTCTAGTAGGCAAGCGCCCTAGTTGACTCAGAGAACTCGCTTCGCTCGTTCAAATTACCAGTTTGTCAGACCACATGCTCAACTAGTGACCTCTTTTGGACAATAGAGTTCGACTGTTAGGTACCGAAAAAGTTCATTAACGTTCGGGCCAATAAATTGAGCGTTAAAAAAGTACTTAGTAAAAAAATATTGCTTCATTGCTTTAACTCTCTGGAACAACCGGAACAAAATAGGTATAATTTTTGCTCGGATTTAAGAGCTTTGCCTCTGTTCGGCTATTTACTCGTGTGGTAATAGGTTTATTTTCGAAGGAGTAGTCGTAAAAGTCCTAAATCGAATAAAGTAACAGGGCAAAGGATGTTTTTAAATCGGTGTTCGTTTAAAGTCGACAGAGTCGTGTATCCCAGTAAAACGCAAATAAATTTTGAATGCATTACGTGACGCCAGTGATGAATAACGTCCTCCCACAGCGCGGTTTTAACCCTTCCATTGAGTAGCTCCGAGAGCTCGTAGGTAATTTTGACGATATGTTTGATCAAGGTGAAAATTTGTATTATGCTTCTGCTACATCCTTACTAGTCACACTATTACTAAAATTATAAAGACAAAAGATTGTTTGTGTTTGTGTGTGTGTGTGTGTGTGTGTGTGTGTGTGTGTGTGTGTGTGTATGTGTGTGTGTGCGTGTGTGTGTGTGTGTGTGTGTTTGTTACTCTTTCACGCCACAACGAATAATCCGATTTGGCTGGAATTTGGAATGGAGATATCTCATACCCAGGGTTAACACGTAGGTTACATATTATCGCGGAAAATTAAAGATTTCCCGCGGGAATCAAAAAACCTTTATCCACGCGGACGACGTCGCGGGCATCATCTAGTTTTATAAATGTGAAGTGTGTTTTTTCGTGAGTTTTTTGCGTGTGGAGCAACGGATAGATGTGATTTTTGCATGGGTATAGTTGAAGAATAGAAGAGTGACATAGACTACCTTTTATCCAAGAAAACCCGCGGGAAAGGGAATTCCCGCGTGATTTTTAAGGCAAAAGTTAGTGAGGAAATAATAGAAAAGGGAGAAGAGAAGAGTAAATATTAACAATTTCTATTGCTTTTACTAGCTAGTTATGGCAAATTAGACTTTACAGCTGCTCCAAAATGAATTTTTAACTTTATTTTCTGGAAAGTTCCAAAAGATTTGCCATAAAAGGATGAGAAATAGAAGTTAAAAACATTTTGATTTAAGTTACCTTCGTTAAGTACGAGTAGGATTTTAGGTTTTAGGTAGGATTTTACCATATAGAATTAGAGGCTGTAAAAACTCACCTCACAATTTCCTACAAGCTCCTGGACCGTATGGATATAATAATAACTATCTTTATTTCCAAACAAAGTGTACTGAAACAGTTGAAAATAATTTACAATACAAAACATTAATTGGGACAGGTATGAATTGAGTGTTCCGAGATACGACATTTTTTTGAATAAATCTTAACAAATATGTACATGACATGTACTGAGTTTTTTTAAAGCAAACAACTTGTAAGTTTTTTTAAAGCGGTAAAATCTCTATAGTTATTGGCGCAATGAATTTGGATGTGGCGCCCGAATCTTGTGTATTTCTTTAAGCTGCATCCGCACGCTTGGCAAACCTCGGCAAACCTTCACAAACGCAAACGTGCGGATAGAGCGTTTGCCATGGTTTGCCTAGGCTTGCAAGCGTTTGTGGCCGATCCATCGAGTGTCGGTCTTTTGATCGCAAACCAAAGGGAATTTGCCGCAAGCGCTTGCGTCTCCGTCCACACGTTTGCGCGCACTCAGTCTCGTTTGTGCACTGGCGGCGATTAGACGTGTTATTGTATTACGATTTACGTATCGCACCTTTAGAAATCTTCATTTTGTGAGTGGGTAAAAACGTAAAATGAATGACTGGTCGACTGAAGACTTTTGAAGTCGATTTGTTTATATTATAATTTAATTAATTAATTAGTTTTATATATTAATAATAATAAGTGGCGACTCCGCACCGGAAACTGGTATATAATGGTATGGTAATAGGTGGACCGACACCATCAGGCGACCCTCAGGAAGCCACTGGGTACAGGTGGCGCAAGACCGAAGCCTGAGGAAGTCCATGCAATAAACAGTCCAGCAGTGGACGTCTATCGGTTGATAAAGAAAAAAAAAAGAAAATATCTATTGAGTAGGTACATACCTACTAGAATAGAGTAGAATATTTTTTTATTCAAATAAATAAACTAGGTAGGTACCAAGTGTTTTCGAACATACTACTAGCTACTACTACTAATCTATAGATTAGTAGTAGTAGCTATATTATACTAAAACTGTAACTGGACAAATTGTGCACATGAAATATGTTTTGAAAATTTTAATTAGAGGACGCTTTACTATCAACTAGATGACGTCCGTGACTTCGTCCTCGCGGATTAAGGTTTTTTAATTCCCGCGGAAAGTCCTTAATTTTCCGGGCTAAAATGTAGGTATGAGCTATCGCTATTCCACATTTCATTCAAATCGGTTCATTAGTTGTGGCTGAAAGAGTAACAAACATCCATCCATCCATGCATATTCCATTTTAGTAGGATTATTGATCGATACTGAGCTTAAAACATTTGTAAAAATAACTTAAGCCAAATAATAAAGCCGACACAAGTTCGACGTCCGTCATGCTTGCCTGTTCAGAACATACAAACGCCCTCGCAAGCGTGCGGATGATTCCCAAATTCAAGGCAAACGTTTGTAGAGGTTTGGCGTTTGCCGTTTAAAGCATGCGGACGCGGTATTACAATTATCATTTTGGTGAGCTTTACATCCAAAACCTGGTCACTGATAACTAGGGTTGCCAACAATTTGCTATTAACCATAATAATTTTTCTTTTTTTAAAGGATTTTAGTCTTGCTGAACTTGAGTATAGATTAAGGAACTTAAATATCCCTTATCTATGATTTAAGTAATATTCTCCAAATAAGCGGAAAGCTTAGAAATGGGTACGACAATAGTGCAACGGGTGGGGATCGACCTATTAATTTCCCTTACGTATCTATACCTAACCGTAATATTTTATTTATGATATAATACTTACTTGGCTTCGAATACAAAAATAATATTTTAAAAAAAGACGTGTGGCACTCGGGGACTGCCGCGGTAAAGCTATTGGATAGCATTTTTTATCAACGCCATCTAGCGGCTCACCGTAGAGGAGTCCCGTGTCAGGTTATTTTCGTTACAGCATTTCTGGATTCGGTCTCCACGCTGGCCCGTGATAGAAGCTATGCAATAGCTTAAAAAGCAGCTTGTTCTTCAAACTCTTTTTTACGCGTTAATTGTAAGTGCAGACTGATATTGTACTTACAGCTGTGACGTCACGCGTCACGTGCAGCGTGTCGATTCTCTAAAAATGGTGTAACGATCGCAATGACCTCTGATTGGCTGAATTTATCGCGTTCTTGCTGCATCAATGCAAGAGAATCGACACGCAGGCTTTAAACAACTGATACAAACCGAACCAACTACTTTTAACACCGGTTTACGAGTTAGGTTGTTTTGTAAGTACGTACGCAGAGCGGCAGTGAGGTGGAGGTATCAATTTGTTTGTTCACAATTGGAGTCTAATCCGATGGATATAATAAAAGATATTGTTCGGCCGGCCGGTCAATGGCCGTAATTATTGGTGAGGCTGGTGTTTTTGGAGATCCACATGACGATATGAAAACTATCGCTTGATTTACAACTGACTTTTAAAAATCTTTTGTAATGTACGTGTATTTTAAATACGTAAGATTTGTTACGATCTGGTTTTCCTTTTTTTTTGTTAGTAGAGGAAGAAATAATTGACCCTCATGATTTTTCTTTTATCAAAGCTTTTTCAATTTTAAATGAAGCTTATAGAAACTAGAGTATAACAGTTATTGTTATTATCTCCATTTTATGAGTAACGTTATCGTTCTTGATTTAATTGTTTTAAATTTTGCTACGCATTTGCTACGCCAACTTCTACGGATAGAGATATATTACACACTAGCTGATGCCCGTGACTTGGTTCGCGTGGAATGAGATTTTTAACTCCCACGGGAACTTATTTTCCGGAATCAAAAGTAGCCTATGTGTTATTCCAGACTGTAAGCTATCTCTGTGCCAAAGAGCCAAATCGGTTCTGTCGTGAGTGAGTAACAAACATCCATCTATCCATCCATCCATGCATCATCCATCTAACCATACTTTCGCATTTATAATATTAGTAGGTTTGTATGTAATACAGTTTCTAGGCACCAATAATTTTAACACACGCGTAGAGATTTCCTTCACGCATTTTAGTAAAGGCCATTAAGAAATTATTGGTCACGAATAGTCAAGATTTAATTGCCTGCGCACAGTGGGCCCGGCCATTACCGGTAGCGAGTAGTATTATTATGATTTAGAAAGTTTTGACTCGTATCTAATCGCTCGAATGTGTTTTTTTTTTTTAAGTTTTGGGCCGATTTTGATACGATTTTCTGCATTACAAATTTTTTTTTAATTTTTTTTTTATTCGATGACAAGATAACCCTTGACTGCGATCTCACCTGATGGTAAGTGACGATGCAGTCTAAGATGGTAGTGGGCTAACTTGGAAGGGGTATAGCAGTGTAAATTGAACCCATACCCCTAATCGGTTTCTTCACGCCATCGTGCCGGAACGCTAAATCGCTTGGCGGCACGTCTTTGACTGTAGGGTGGTAACTAGCCACGGCCAAAGCCTCCCACCAGACAAAATGTTTTAAGTGCTGCCAAGAAGTTTTTTTTTGTATAAACCACTGGATGAAACAATAAAAAATAATGTCCTCCCGACCGAATCCGGTCACGACGGCCAAACTCCTCAGATATTAGCCATCTGCGCGGGAGATATTATAGTGCACAAGTGTGTGCGCAGACACAGGTGTACTCTCTATTTCTTCACTATATAGTCCGATGGGACGGAAATCCGACACGACCGGAAACAAATTAGGCGCAGGACCGACTGCTTTACGTGCTTTCCGAGGCACGGGGGTGACTCATCACCAACTTCCTAACTCCAGGCTAGTACTGAGAATTTTTTTTACAAAAACCTAACCCAACACATTTTTTTTTTGTGGCCTGGCCCGGGAATCGAACCCGGGACCTTCTTATCCGTAGTCGAAAACGCTAAGCACAAGACCAAAAAGGCAGTGACATGTAATGTTGGAAATGCACTATAATTTATCTTATTAGATATAGAATAGAATTTTTTTATTCCAATAAACTTTTACAAAGTGCTTTTGAAGTGTAAACTGGTACGTTTATAAAAAGTAATTTTTGTATGTTATCATCACAGACTCGGAAACCATAAAGCTTAACTAGCAAAAGATCCTCTTTTCATAGCAATTATCATATAACTCCACAAGCGTAATAGTAACAACATAAAATACCTCTTAATCCGATTACAGGTGCACCTCGAGGATGTTGTATATACGTATGTATAGCTCTATATATTCTACAGCGATAGCCTGCAATGCCTAAGTAAATCTCGACCAGATCATTGATCTTTAGATCTCGAGACGGCGCCGGCGTAGTGGGAGGAGGCCCGCTCCGAAACACCTGCCGCCCAAGTACTATGGACCAGTGTCCGTACCACACAACAATAAAATAATCTAACTACAAAACAATACAATAAAAATTAAACCCTAAACGTCACAAAATAAAACCTACTTCAGAACCACAGTGCTAAATAACTTCAGTCCTTTTATAATGTTGAATGCCTAGCCAACCTAGTCAGGGCACAAATCTTTCGCTAGATTATCTCTAGCTACTTTTACTGCAAGCATTGAATACGGCTGACTTTTTAATAGGACCTTTACAATGCCGGGCGGTTTTTAACATCGCAATAGAAATATTATCGTTGTTAATGATATTTATTTTTCCGAGTTTGTAATTGATAGTCCATTCCTTACGTGACATTGCCATCTGCTTTTCTTCGCATATAAATGGCAATGAGAATGAAACATAAGACGTGTAAGTTTGAGACTTATTAGAAAAACTAGCTGTGCCCGCGACTTCGTTCGCGTGGAATAGTGACTTTTCGAGCAGCATATTTTGAATTACATATACCGTCGACGCTCAGGCGCGAGGCGTGTAGTACGTACTCTGTACGTTAAAAATGTTCGCCGTGATTCTTTAAATTGACTTAACTTTTTTATTTATGAACCGATTGACATGAAATAAACACTAAATGTTAAGTGAAGCTTACTACAATATATTAGTGAAAACCCTATCTAAATCAAATAAGCCGTTTCTGATATTAGCGTGCACAAACACACAGACAAACAGACAAACAGATAAAAAAATATTAATTACAATTTCGGGTTCGGCATCGATATAATAACAACCCCTGCTACTTTTTTTTTATATATTTCCATTGTACAGACACCACTTTTCTACAATTTTATTATATGTACAGATATCCCTTATTTGCATCGACATAGATATTAGGTACATCGCGCTGCGATATCGTTATCTAATTATTGACTACATCAACTATTCTATTTGTTAATTACTTGAACATTTTTTCTGGCTATTTTTTAAGCACCTAAGTGCTAAAAAAGTTTTCTCGAATAGATAGCGCCCCGTTCGTACGTCGCCAATGAGCATGCAACTCTAATGCACGGTCGACTGTGCATTTCAGTTAAACAAGGTGAATGTTCGGAACGCCTCATCTAGTACGTGTTACATTTATATCGATGCTTATTTGTCTCTTATTATACCTATTCCAGCCCAGACGACCTATATTTAATTTAAGAGGTAGATAGGTACTAAGTACTTAATATTAAATGTGAATTTATTAACAGAGTTTTTATAACACAAATAAAAAGATCAAATTTTAATATACCTAGGCAAGAAATCTAGAAGTCTCAATAATAATAACGGTGAGTCACTATATTTTAAAGGCTTCGCTAAACACGACGCGAGGCGGCAACGACGTGCGAGAAGATTGGAACACAATGTGGATCATAGAAGTTGGAAGGCAAAAACTTAATGAAGGCGTTCACACTGCGTGAACTTTCTGTGAACCGCATTTCTTGCCGGCTCTTCTTAGCAGAAACAGCATTCCGAACGGGTGGTAGATTCTTGACTTGTCATAAATAAGTGCCACAAGTTGGCCTCCATGAAATAAATAATTTTGAATTTGTATTTAACGTGTTGATGTCTATGTTTCCCATAGTAATTCGTCTATCAAAATTTCCTTACATGTTGCTGATACAGTTATAGAGACTACATACATGGTTTAATTTTCCATTAATTAAATACGTTTAACTTAAATAAACATTAAAACAGGATTAAAATTTTATATCTCTACTAGCTTTTCCCCGCGGCTTTGCTCACGTTAAGTTCGATTTTTCAAACCCCTATTTTATCCCTTTAGGGGTTGAATTTTCAAAAATCCTTTCGTAGCGGACACCTACGTTATAATAGCTATCTACATGCAAAATTTCAGCCTGATCCGTCCAGTGGTTTGAGCTGTGCGTTGATAGATCAGTCAGTCAGTCAGTTAGTCAGTAAGTCAGTCATCTTTGCCTTTTATATATTTAGATTTATAAATTTTGCTTTTTACAGGTTGAAATAGGTAAATTAAAAGGCAGATAGCGCGTTGCAGCCTTCAAACGCCGCTGCTCTACGTCTGACCAGGCCTTAAAATTGAACAAGAACGTCATTTTATATAATTTATTAGAGACCGGAAGCCATTTTGCAAGTCACATGTTGAAAATACTTGTGTTCAAATTTAATAGGAGATTGGACTTGTTAGCGCAACGTATCAGTTACACATTCGTCGTCGTTCAGGCATGAATAAGTACCAATTAGACGCTGAATTTCAAAATTAATACCTAGCTGCTAGCATGTGAAGACTACTCATGCGATGGATTACAAACGTATTACTAGAAGATACTAAAGAGGACCATAGTAGTTCTTGCTAGCGAATTCGTAATAAAAATAAATTAAAAATTAAAGGAACTGCCCCTCCTACTAGAAACGTGTTTATTTCGGCGTTTTTTGGTACGGAACCCTTTGTATGCGAATCCGACTCGCATTTGACCGATTATTTATTTTTTCTTTGTATTTACTGTCCCACCACCACTTTTCGAGGAAAATTCCAATTCCTTACTA
This sequence comes from Hipparchia semele, assembly GCA_933228805.2. Taxonomy (NCBI): domain Eukaryota; kingdom Metazoa; phylum Arthropoda; class Insecta; order Lepidoptera; family Nymphalidae; genus Hipparchia; species Hipparchia semele. The sequence goes on along the minus strand of OW121725.1, from coordinate 7,602,074 downwards.
ATTAGTCGAAACTTGAAAGTTAATCTCAAAGACCTTTATATGCCACTACATAAAAATCTGTAGCACCTATTCTAATAGTCAAAACTTTAATAGTGATAACATTTTGAGATCGTATTGTAGATATTTACGTATCTAATACACGAAAAATTCGTAATAAATACCGAAACGTTACAAATCACTACAGTTCTATCGGATCGTGTCGATCCGGACCCGGATAACAGATAATGGTCATCCCATCGGCTACTTAAAACTCGCACACGGGCTCTAATAATGATACTTGGATTGCTACGCTGGATTCCAATTTGATTCTGGTCTTGTATGAAATTATAACTTCACTAGCGTTTACCCACGCCTTTGCTCATGTTAAGTTCGATTTTTTAAACCTCTATTTTACCCCCTTGAATTTGCATTTTCAAAAATCTGTATTCCATGATTAAAAATTTCAGCCCGATCCATCCAGTGATTTGAGCCGTGCATTGATAAATCAGTCAGTCAGTCAGTCATCTTGTATTCAGACTACGTTATGGCAGGTACATATAGGCATGTGACTATACAAGATATACATATGTTCAAAGGTTTTTTAATAATTAATTAAAATAAAATGTGAATGTGTTAATTTGTTGGTTCTATCAACGGAGCAACGTCAGGCAGATTGGAAATTCGGGAAATTGGATCTTCCGGGCCGTAAGGGTATCGATGTGACTTTTTCCATGGGTATAGTTAAGGATCTGGGGAGTCAAATAAGAGTGATTTCTCGGGATAAAAGTAGCCAATACCCGTCTCTGGAATGTCTTCTATCTCCTTATAAAATTTTGTCCACACCCGTTCTAGTTCCGGTTAGACCATATTGTCCCTAAACCCTAACTATTTCGGTATAAATGTGGCCTAAATTAATCCTCGTTTATTCCTCTATCTCCCGGAGGATATCCCGTCAAAATCGGTTCAACCGTTCCGAAGACTAGCCAGTACAATTACAAATAGACAGGTATATAAACGAAAAAAATTAAAAACTTATTTCAAAATCACAGATAGATACTTCAATTTTATTTATTTGTAGACTGAAAGACATCCGAACTCATCACAAGACTTTGTGCCAAATTAAAAACATCCCAAAGATTTCCGAGAATAACGATAATTAGCATGCAGCATCCAACGCATAGTATTGCGCAACAGTAATCGTCAATTTTTACATTGGTTTCCAATCTCATTCCAGGAATCGCGACGTATCAGTCTCCGATTAGCTACCGACTCGTTCACGACTCGTTCTCCGAAACACCGAGACACGCGCCCGTCTTTCAAGTCCGCCGACAAAGACGCCGGCTCTTATCTCGCGCGAGACGAATTTTGTTCCAACAAGTGACAATAATGGCCTTTGTGGTTTATAAATATGGTTTTTACGCACTTCCCTCTAACATGGCAAACTATGACCTAGGAGGAAGTTTGCTTTTGATTTTTAGATACCCATTCGCCTTGGTAATGGAAAACAACGCGAATGACTAAGTAGATATATATACCTACTCTATTTTTCTTAGCTGCCCTAAAAGCTAAGCAGGCGTTTCCTCGCAGAAAGGCGTAAGCGACGTGCGAAACACAGCGCATAGGACGTGCTTGCCACACTATAACAAAATTGTGCTACACGTAGAAGTAAATAACCTAACTTAAAAATGTCGTAAGCTCCCGGCAACAATCGTCGGTTACGCGTTTCACCGAATCGTTTACTGTCATTTATTTATTTACCTTAAGATCATAAAGAAAAAATAGATTACATACCTATTACAGATAGGTACCTAAGTACTTTTGATTCTAGTAATTCTGCCTACCTTGGTTATTAGTCTCCTGGTAAACATATTCGACTGCGAATGACGAGATCCTGGATTTGCGGGTCGGGCCAAAAGTATCCAGCACTGGTAGCATGGGCGCGAGAAATGTTATCCCCGGGAAAAGGATAAAACCTTTAACCCCTCGCTTAGCTTTATCCACCCGTCGAGCATGGGCACAGCGGTGGAAATAACACTCAGTGGATATACTTATAGAATATACATCGCCTTCTCCTCTGTCGCTATGCTTTAGCATTAGGAAAAAGATAATTTTATCCCCTGTCAGTGGATAAAATCGGGGGATAAAACTTTTATCTCCTGTCCATGCTACCAGTGCAGGTAATGGAATTTCTCTCAAGAACAACTAGCCATGAGGCAGTTGGCGGTGTGTCATCCCATGCCTCGAAAAGCACGTGAAGCTGGTTGATTCTGTGTCTGATATCTCTCTCCCAGATACGAAACCGTATCTAGTAGGTATAGAAAAATGTACTTACTAAATAACCGCGGGCGGGCTTGTTATTTAATTAGAGCCGCATTAATTTCGTTACAGCTACTTCCGGCGCGGGGGCGTTTCTAGAGTCTAGACGTGCTTATTATAGTCTTAATATAAGCAATATGATATAAGTATAAATACCTTAGAAAAACCCTATTAATCTGAGTAAATAACGCTGCTTAGCTACTACATTTTCGTTACATAATATTGTTGACATTAAAAATCCAGCTCAAAGTAATTATCAGGTGAGATAGTGGTCAAGGGTGTACCTATAATGTATAGAAAAAAAAACTTGAGAGGTGTCAAGGGACACCCGGATGGAACGAAGTTCAATGCGAAATAGAAATGAAAATATCTGGCTTGCTTTCTATAAGAGAGAGAGAGACAGACAGAGAAACATGCGACGCCTATAGCAAAAAGTGTCGTGACAACTTTTCGTAAGAATTTTTTCCGTCTAGCCCCCTTTCACAACGCGCGATAAGGAACTTCGTTCCAAAAAAACTGTGCTACACGTACCTACTAGTAAATAACCAAACTTAAGAATGTAGTAAGCGCCCGTAATTATCAGGTGTGATTGCAGCCAAGCGCTAGTCTATTTAAAATAAAAATAAAAAAATTGTTTTGAAAAGGGTTGGAGCACCTCAGTATCAACTCCTTCCATTTGACCGGATTCAAAAGAGGCCAGTTCGACTTGTGGACAATCCCAAAACCAGCTCGCTAGAAAGCTTGGAACACCGCAGAGACTTAATTACAATATGGGGTTATTCAAGGGGCAGACCAATAAATCCCTGAAAATACGGCTTTTTAGGAGCAGTAGTCTCTGCGCTATTCTGCCAACACACGGACAGACGGACGAACTTGGCGCAAAAATAAGGGTTACTTGTAGTTTTACTAAAGGACCCTAAATTGAATTGATTTATACTCTATTTAAAAAGTTCTCAGCTAGATAGTCAGCGGACAAGTTCAAATTCTTCCAAGTAGACTCGGAGGCTCGCGTCGTTACTTCGCTGAAAAATTACCAGTTTTGTTTACTGTTTAAAACTCCCCACTTTCATAGAGTAGCGTGTTTTGTTCAATTGTACTACATGAATCGTTACACCAAGGTCAGGTGAGGCAACATTCCCCTTTCCGCTCCAAAAACTACGTCGGTTATGCAAGAACGTCTTTTACTGAATACACACTGGCGCATCTGCAAAAACGTCATTTAGTATGGCTTTATAATATGAGGTATTATCATCAGGTAACATAACTATCTGTTTGCTAATTGTCTCACGACTAATTGTAATAACAGGTCCACTGTATATTCTAGTAAGTACAAATATAATGTTAAGCAGATAAGAGAAAAATATAGATACGCGTGAATGCACCGCACCCTACTTCTTGTTTCTTTCAGTCCTCACTCCTCCTCCTGTTACAAATCCTCACTCTACATTGGTTAGAAAATCAAAATTCGGTATCAAAACTGTACAAATTAACAAGACGTGTAGACGTCCCGAAGAAATATCGTTTGTCGCGAAGTAGCACGGCAATAAAAATCAGAATTAGAAAATATAGAGCGAAAAAAAATCATGAACCATAAATATGACATGCGATCCGGAAATGCAGACAGCCCGCGCGACCGGACGTGAGCTCACGCAAGTGGGTCAGTTTATTTCTGTTTTGGCGGGAACCTGGCCGGAAGCGCCGCCATTGTGGATGCGCTGGGAAGCCCGGAAAAACAGTCCCCGGATTTCTAGCTAATGAAATCTTACACGGCGCGCACGGTAGCCGAGTATTGTGTGCCGTAAAAACCGCGCCCAATAATATATGCCGCGTGTTAGGACAACCGCAGAATAACACCCAGCCTTTCGCGAGCGAGATTTTATGTATTGTTTGAAAATAAAATAAACTCTTGCTAATTTCGTCGTCTCTTTGATCAGTAAAGCCAATTAAAACCTCTTTAGTGACATCATATTTGAAGTCAGTATCATCTTATAAAAAAAATAACGAAAAGCTTTTTTCAAATGGGTAAAAATATAATATCAAACATAGCCTTTATTAATTGATGCCATTTTCCCTATTCATAATTTCTTTTCTACAAGACTGCCTTTTTAACCGTCTTCAAAAAAAGGAAGAGATTCTCAATTCGTTATTTTTTTTTAATATTTTTTTATGTATGTTTCCCGATTACTCGAAATTTAGAAAATTATTTTTTTGTTTGGTGTGTGGTCCCATTGTCATCAGGTCAGGATCTGATAATGAGATCCTTTAGAAATCGAGGGAACTCTTCAAATTTTATAGGCACAATTGATATACTTCGTAGACTCGTTGTGGCGTTTGAAGTCGATTTTGTAAAAAGAATTTTTACGTTTATATTATACTACTCTAACTAATTGTCATTTTCAATTTAATCATTGCATTGAAATTTGTGATTAATTACGATTTGCATAAATAAATTATTGTAAATTTGAACTTCATTCAATAAGATGTAAATATGCATCCAGCTTTATTACTCCATACTTTTCTTGGGAAGTAAATGTAGCCGGCCATTTCAAGAGTTAATTTAGGTGGCTGTTCTCAGTAGGTACGAGAACTGTAGCAATTTTGTGGTGTTTTATTTATGGGTGCAGGAAACGATTAGAGCGGCTGTTTATTTAATAAGCATTAATATATTCATAAATATTATGTCGTCAGTTGACAATCGATTTACTTTGGGTTTTAGAAAAATTCAAATATAAAAACTTTTCCGAATTTGTTTTAATAAGAATTCTTACTAATATTTTTATGCGAAACTGTGTGTTTGTTGGTCTCAGTAGCTTATCGATTAAAGATGGAATCTGATAACTGATAGGTCAGCGGTTCAATCCCTGGCCGTTGTAGCTTTCCGCTTATTTGGATTTAGAGGAAATATATTTAGTGCGAGTGTTTTTTGTTGGTTTGTCCTACAATCACGTCGCAACTAAAAGATCGACGTGATTTTCTGCATGGGCGTAGTTGAGGACCCGGAGAGAGACATAGGTTACTTTTGAAATCGGAGAATCAAGGAGTTCCCGCGGGATTTTAAAAACTAATTCCACGCGGATGAAGTCGCGCGCACCAGCTAATCATGCTAATATTAGAAAGGCGAAAGTTTGTAGGTATGTGTGTGTATGTGCCTGTGTGTGTGTTCCCGCGGGAATTAAAAAACCTTTTTCCACGTGGACGCAGTCGCGGGCATCGTCTAGTTCTTCATTAAAAAAAATACGTCATTTATTTCTTAATTTAGATCCTATTTCCATGCTACATATACAGTGGGTCTACGGGGAAATAGGAATTCCCCGTAGACCCACTGTTGAGGGAAGCCGATGGGTCCACGGGGCATCAGCCATAATATGGACGGTGGCTGATACAAAATAATATTAATTAATTGCAGTAAAAATAATTTGAAGTGAAACCCAAACGATGAGGGCATTCGTACGATCGTATCCCACAATGTATCGATGCGGGCGTTCGCAATAACGCTTCTCGCAAAGGACTTAAAAGGACCCTCAATTAGAATTAATTAAAGACAATTCAGCAATCCCAGAAAATAAACGGTCACTTGACGACAAACGAGATTTATTATTCGTTTAAGAGATTTAATTTTTACAATCACGCCTTTTTGAGACAATGCACTGTGATTCATTCTAATACAAATTTAATTTCAGATCACATAGATGTTAATATACATAATATATAGTACGTTTATCTCACGATGTTACGGGCGTTTTACATGATGGTTACGTCGTGTGCACTGTGCGTGCACATTGTGTGTGTGCGTGCCTGTCAGGAGCCTAGGTGGGAGCGGTTAGGCGCGAGCAAGCTCTCTCTCACACTTATACAGATACGACACACACACAACCATGAGCCACGCGCCGTCGCACATTGTGAAATTTTTCCCAAAATCGGACATCCCTTTTTTATGATACTAATCGAAACTTTAACCTTTTTTTAATGCTAGAGTAGAACACCCAGAAGTTAATTCTGTTTAGAACCGGAGTTATAATTTTTTAAAATTTTTTTTATGGTTACCAGGAAAAAACTAAGAAATGCTGTAACTTTCTACGTAACGAAAGTTTTCAAGTTTTAATTATAGCATGCTATAAAATCAATGAAGTGCTATTTTTGGAAACATATAATTAATTTCTAAGTGAACAATAAAGGAAGATATGCTTTTTTAAAACTAATTTTGAAATTAATTTTTTTCTCATCTTTGTACAGATATTAGCATCTAATTTTCACATATTGTATTTATTAGTGCTATGTTAACTCGCCTGTATAATATCAGATACGTAACACTTAGGACCTCGGAGTAATATTTTTTTTTAGAAAATTCTGTATTTTCAGAAAAAGGCGAAATAAAAGAATTGTATATGATATTTATACAATTATTTACAGGGCAAAGTGGCATTATATACAGGGCATTTTATAAGCTAAACAAAATAATTTTAGTATTAATAATAAAGTAATTATTCTTAATTTTGTGATTTTTACATTTTATTTTTTTTCTCATAAACCATTTACGATTAGCAGTAGATATCTATCTGAAAACATACCTCGTAACTGTATTGCTACTAGTAAAAAAAATCACACAGAAATCTATGAGGACATTGGAGATATGAGATTTTACAATTTCTATGATATTAGGGTTGTCACAAAGATCTTAATTACAAATGTACGAGAGAAAATTCTAAAAAAGTGGCTGAAAGAAAGAATTTTTATCCGACTGTAAAAACGGAGGGTTATGTTTTTCAGGGATTATTATTGAGTTGCATAAAATGAAATTTTTAAAATTCAATAACTCCGAGGTCCTAAGTGTTACGTATCTGATATTATACAAGCGGGTTAACATAACACTAATAAATACAATATGTGAAAATTAGATGCTAATATCTATACCAAGATGAGAAAAAAAATAATTTCAAAATTAGTTTTAAAAAAGCATATCTTCCTTTATTGTTCACTTAGAAATTAATTATATGTTTCCAAAAATAGCACTTAATTGATTTTATAGCATGCTATAATTGAAACTTGAAAACTTTCGTTACGTAGAAAATTACAGCATTTCTTAGTTTTTTTCTGGTAACCATAAAAAAAATTTTAAAAAATTATAACTCCGGTTCTAAACAGAATTAACTTCTGGGTGTTCTACTCTAGCATTAAAAAAAGCTTAAAGTTTCGATTAGTATCATAAAAAAGGGATGTCCGATTTTGGGAAAAATTTCACAATGTGCGTCGTGACTTGCAAGAACTATGGATCTACGTGACTTTTTGCATGGATATACATAGTTGAGGACCTGGAGAGTGACATCTTTTTATCACGGAATATCAAAGAAATCCACGCGAACGAAGTCGCGGGCATCAGCTAGCTAGTCACACTATCGCATCACATCACATCACACTAATCACACTATCACACTATCACACTAATAATATTATAAAGGCGAAAGTTTGTATGTGGATGTGTACCTATGTTTGTTACTCTTTTACGCAAAAACTACTGGACGTATTTGGCTGAAATTTAGAATGGAGATAGTTCATACCCTGGATTAAAAGATAGGCTACATTTTATCCCGGGAAATCAAAGAGTTCCCGCGGGAATTAAACCTTAATCCACGCGAATGAAATCGCGAGCATCATCTAGTTGTTTTAATAAATATTTAGTTTCTACTTTCAACCTACAAGTTACTCTTCATGAATTTTTTAAAAAAGGCTACTGAACCACTTAGTATAAAAAAGTTAGGGAGACCCATTTGTCTATTTCTAATTCTCCAATTAATGAAGGAGCACCGTTACATACTTTTCTTTTCGCGCTCACAAAGACAGGAAGTCAGCTACGTCGTTAATAGGTAAACAATGTCCGATTCAAGATTCGATACGAACTCCCCTATTGTCGATTATTTTAGGGAAAACCTTTATGTAACTCATTATTGCTAAAGGTATTATTTCGTCAATAAATCGCCAAACTTACTTTGCTAGCGCCGCACTAGCAAGGCGATTGCGATGCGATGGTGACGCGATAAAACGTGTGTCCACATTGCAGTATCATTTTAAATTACAAGTATTTTGTACAACTATACCCGTATTCCTTGTACAATCTGCTTATAATCATATGATTTGACTCTAGACTCTAGTCAAATCATATGAATTATGATTATAAGCAGATTTCTTTACAATAATTGTCAGATACTTCTAAAATAACAAATGAACCCATCCAAGCTTAATTCAAGGCCAAATCTTTTCAATTTAGCGTTTGATTCATCTTAAAGTGCATTCATAATGACAAAGTGACACAAGTTTAACTCGCGCATCGCGTGCGCGGCCGCAGTTTGGGTTAATTTGGACGATTCCAAATGATCCCCATTGAAGGCGAATTCGTGGATGCTCATTGCTCATCTCATCTTTGGTATTAATACACAAGTAAAACATATAATGGAGGATCAGAACTTTAAGTAATGTCATCAATCATCTCAACACTGCAGAATCCAGGGGTTTCTTATAAAACATTTATTTAGCCAGCAAAACACATTTTAGTAATTAAAAAATAATAAATTATAAAACAAAGTAGGCGCCCTAAAGATTTTCAAAGAACCGAGGGAAAGATAACAAAACCATCGGTTCTCTGAAAAGCCAGGTGCCTAAGAACAATAATTTCAAACATATAACTAGGTATGGGTTTAATAAGCAGGCGATATTCAACGGGCGATAGAGAGATCTATGCTCGGAGTATCAAATCAGAAATAAGGAAATCAAGAACCAAAGTTACTGATATATCGCGAATCTGAAATAACAGTTCGAAGAAGTGATTGTCTTTGAGGACCCAAGGTATTGGAGTGGTGACCCCGCACACCAGGAAGTACACTGATAACAGACCCCCCACTAGATGGAGTGACTACATCAGACGAATGGCTGGGAGTCGCATGTAAGAGATCTTTGTTTCTAGACGTCTATGGTTGAAAAAAGGAGAAGAATTTCAAGAGTAAGTTGGTAACATAATAATAATTATTATATTATGTACTTATTTGAAACAAAAAAAAATTAAATTCATCACGAGCACGATAATGGCTGAGTAATTTACAAATCGACATCAAGCATTTTATAACTAGGGAAAAAGTAATTAAAAATCCATAAAACGCACTCAGATAAGCAACTAATTAACTTCAACAGAACGTTTAACACTTCGCTCATTAAGTATGAATCAATTTAAGTCTCGGGTTCGGTTCCCGCCCTCTAGCCTCGGGCTGTTTACTGCCCTAAATTGCTTCAGAGCGACGGGCACTATTACAATATAATAAATTTGAGCCTACCTGTAATTATATACAGTTATACTCATCTAGTATGGAAGCAAATCGTATTTGTAAAATTAGAACTACAAATCTTAACGTTAATTGCTAAAGACATAAGATACGTATTTTTTTCTCTCTTTTTAGGATTCTGTATCTTGTAATGGAACACAGAACCCCTGCATTCAGTAGTGGGATTGAGTAAAATGACTGCACCATTTTTTTTTATTCGAATACAAGTTAGTTATTGACTACGATCTCACCTGATGGTAAGTGACTATGTACAGTCTAAGATGGTAGCGGGCTAACTTAGAAGGGGTATGGCAGTTTAGGTACATTCAAGCCAAATCACTAACCATTGCGGAGATTGCTATCATCTCTGATTGGAACTTCCAATATGAATGTATTGTCATTTACCTATTGGATAGAATATTGGGTAGAAGCAGGCGTTATTTTACAGAATTCCATGATAACACTAGAAGAAAAAAAGACGTGTGGCACTCGGGGACTGCCGCGGTAAAGCATAGCATTTTTTATCAACGCCATCTAGCGGCTCACCGTAGAGGAGTCCCGTGTCAGGTTATTTTCGGTACGGAATTTCTGGATTCGGTCTCCACGCTGGCCCGCGGAAGAAGCTATGCAATAGCTTAAAAGTAATATTTTGCTGTAATCCGCCAAACCAGAAAAAATCTGTATGGCGCCGTCACCGCCGAACATCGTCGTTTCTCCATACAACAACAAACAAACCCGTAGCGCCACAGAAACTTCCGACCTAAACAATTCACCTACCCAAATGCGAATCGATGCTGACAAATGATTCCAATAGTGATTCCATACTAAGAGTTCCTTGTTCTGCTATGAAAGCCTGAAAATACACGTCAAATTGTAGGCAAGAAAATATCGAACAACCAGTGACCCTTGTAGCGCCACTTCGGAAGAGGTGAACGTTATTAAAGGACATCAAAGGATAGCTTCCCCATCAACGGACGGCCAGAAATCTAATTTTTCTCGACTTTGATTTAATATCAGTCTTCCGTCCGGTCTACTTAACTTGGTTACGGGGCGTAGGCTTTTTAAAACTTGTTACTGGGACCTATTGTTTTCGTATTTTTTAATCGAATCATACGCGAGATTCCAATAGAGGTTGGACGTTAACATCGTTAATTTACGTAGACAAAGTTTACAGACGGACACGAAGTAGGTTATTAACCTTACCTACTATAACATTCAGAAAAGAATCTACTTAATTGAATAAAATTTTTTATGTCTTCACTTTTGACTTTAATTTTGGATGGATACCCTAATTATGTAAAGGCGAAGGATGGTATGTATTTGTTATTCCTTCACGATTTGGCTGTTTGGAATGGAGATACTCGTAACTCCTACCTAAGATTAATACATATGAGAGAGAGAGAGTATGGAGTAAGAGATTAAAAAAACCTTAATCCTAAACCTCCACAATCATCACGACAAGATAGCCCTTGACTGAGACCTCACCTTATAGTAAGTAACGATGTAGTCTAAGATGGTAGTGCCCTAACTTGGAAGGTGTTTATTTGTTTTTAACTCATATTCCAAAATCCAAATCAGTTTCTACGCACCATTGCATTGCGCTAACGCTAACTCGCTTGACGGCATGACATTGAAGGAAGAGTGGTAAGGGTTACTATAACAACGGCCAAAGCCACGACTGTTATCCAGCGGCGGACGTCTGTCAGTTAACGACGAAGAATATTAAAAGTTCGAATCTCTGAACTGCCGTCCTAAAGCTAAAGTGTCGTTAACTAAGTACCAAAACCATATTTCGAGCTATGATCCAAAATGCGGGAATTTATAAAGAAATGACGCCATTTGATAACTAATAAACGACTTTTTTCATATTGCTATATCAAAAACTATAGCATTAAGAAGAATACCGATTAGATGGATCTTTAGAGATGTTTTTCTAAGTAAGATAGCATTAAAAAATCGTATTAGTCCAAATGTTGGTTAAATGGTTATCGATGTTATACACGTAGCTTGAGGAGGGCAGCGAAGTTCAATACAATCCTAAAGGAATAAGAGGAAAGCGGAACTTTCTATCCAGCTTGCCGATATAAGTAGTTACACGTAGATGTTCAGGATCAGTGGCCGGCCGGCGCACACCTGCCGCAGTTCCCACGCCCGCCCGCCCGCGCGCGCGCCCCCCGCTGACGTCACACAACGGTTCGATGCCGACTCGTTTTTATTGCCCCGCGAGGGTCCCGCCAGGTTGTGTCCCAGACCCAGTGTTTCATATAGCCCAATTTTTTTTAACCCCCGACGAAAAGAGAAGGGCGCTATTAGTTTGACGTGTGTTTCTGTGTGTCTTTTCCCCTTAGCTCTCCAATGAATGAAAGGGTTTCGATACAGTTTTTTCTATTTAAAGCTGACGTGATCGAGATAGATCTTAGCTATAATTTATGAAAATCAGGCGTTTGAAGATTATCAGCTCATTTCTTACTTGATTAAAGGTTCAGTTCTGCGATTGATTTGTTTGATGTAGGCTAGTGTTCGATGTTACTTCGGATTATTTCCAAGACATGGTAACTTTGAGATGATGCCGCAGCATCAAGGTAACGTGGACTAGGGAAGTCGTGGGCCAATACTTACCTAGTCCATGCGGATTAAGGGTTTTTGATACCCCCGGGAATTCTTTAATTTTCCGGGATAAAATAAAGCCTATGTGCTATGCTGATATATACGTACTTATAATAAGCTATTAGGTTGTGAAATTTAATCAAAATCCGTCTAGAAGTTTTTGATTGAAAGAGTAACAAATATCCATCCATATTCCATCCTCCCCGACAAACTTTCGCATTTATATTTGTTTAGATTTTACAGATCAGACTCTGTACCTAGGTCAAATTTCTTCTGTGATCGAAGAGGTCAAAGAATAAAGAGCTTTTTAATTAATTATTTATTTGAACTACAAATCGGAAAGTCAATCGATAGGTAACTACTTACGAAAATGATATCTACTATATTATAAAAAATATAAAACATATAAGCCTAACTAAATAACATGATAAATTAGATTGAATGAGCCAGACTCAAAAGTAGTAAGTAAACTCTGTGTTAATTATTACAAAACTTGAAAAACTTTTCGAAAGCTTTTCTGATTTCAAGAAGCTTTTGTTTAGCTGACGCCATCTATGAATGATTCGTAAAACTATGAAGCTGCGCCATCTAGTAAAGCGCTTGAACATTACGATGCGCACTCCGATTGCTACGAGAATTTATAGTTCCTCAATAGATGGCGCTATAAGCAAGGAAAAAACAAGAAATCCGAGTTTGTTTTTTTTTACTATCATACAGTAGAAAGTTAGGAAGACGTTTGATGGATCCGACGATTGATCGTATTCGAATTCGATGACATTAGCGTTAAAGTAAAACCTTAAATGTATTTAGTTAAAGTCACAAAAGTAGGTACAACCAATTTTAATTTGGTGCGTATGAGCGCATAGGTACGTAAACGTACAAACTAAAATATTTTTAGACCTTATAGTGACGTTCGGAGTCGTATTTTTGAAAATAATTTTTATTGAATAAGAGCGATAAGTTGGTCCACATTAAATAAATCATTTTGAATCAGAATTTAAATAAAATACAAAATGTGGAATCATTCAACTGGGTTTGTTGGATTTATGAACTTATACTCCGATAAAATATAATTTTAAGCCTAGGTAATTAAAAAAACTTCGGTTCATTGTTTGCTATTATTACTATCAATAACAATAATTGCAAAATGTGGTCGGGCATCGCGAGCAGGCAGTCATTTGCCAGCAAGTTGGCAGGCTTTCAAACGTATTCGAAATGTCGTAACGAGTCAGCAACAGATTTATTATCTGCATAAATCATATTTAGGGCACAACACTTCAAAATGATGCGCGAATTTATGAAATAAACGGCATCCAAATGTAGGAAAAAGCACTTCTGATATTATTATAAGCTCTCGATACCAGCTCCATTAGACTTTGCTAAAACCTAGGGATGCCAACATTTGCACAAGAATTACAAGAAATAAAGTATGTATTGTCAGCAAAGAAAAATAAACATTAACAGTTTACGCAAAATAGAGGTCTTTTCCGTTATTTTTCGCGCGTTTCCCTGCGAACTATGAACATAATTGTTTTGTAACAGATTCTAATTATGGCTTTGGCTAACAGCAATCATGAAACCAGTATTAAGTAGGTCCATGTACTGTTTTCAAGAGTATGGTAGGTAATGGTTAGCAACCCTAGTTGAACCTACCAAAGTTGCGTATCCTTTAGGACCCCGGTTTTATGAATCTATCAACTAGACAAATTTTCTCAGGATTTTTACTGAGACGTAGACGTAAAATCAGCTATCTACCAATGAAAGTCCCGTCGAAATCAGTCCAGCCGTTCCCGAGATTAGCGGCAACAAACAAACTGACAGACAGACAAAAATTTAAAAAATTGTTTTTTGTTATAAGTATCGTATTTATTTACGTTATTGCATTTAGTAAAAAACTGTTATTTTGATATTACAAACAGACACTTCAATTTTTATTTATTTGTTTTTATATATGTTTTCATTCTAATGGATTTTGCGCTCAATATCCCAACTACGACGAGTATGGTTTTTATGATCCCGTAATGAAGTTTTCTTTTGCTTGGGTGCTTTTGTGTGAGCTAATAACGACGTCACGATCAATGGCCGCAGTATAAAATATGATTTTCAGACGTGCATATGTTTATTTATGGTTTGTTGTACCCTTTGTATAGTTGAATAACGATTAGTATGCATACAATACGGTAGCGGGCCGCCGAGAGGTGTCGACGAGCCCATTTGGATGCATATACACATCGGGCGACGCCATGTGCATCGTAAAATAACTCGTCATCACGATAAAATTATCTCCAAATTAATAAAACCTTTGTAAAACCATTCTAGCTGAGGCCTATACAACAAGGAACTATGACTCTACAAGTTAATATAATTTTTAAGCTATTGCATAGCTTTTATCGCGGGCCTTGAGCGTGGAGACCGAATCCAGAAACTCCGTAACGAAAATAACCTGACACGGGACTTCTCTCACCGCTAGATGGCGTTGATAAAAAATGCTATGCAATAGCTTTACCGCGGCAGTCCCCGAGTGCCACACGTCTTTTTTTTTTAAAGAATATTGAGCCAAGCTAAAATTGACTAATATTCTCCTTTACCCTCAAATTAAGCGGAAAGCTTGTGCTAGGAGTGGGTACGACAATAGTGCAACTGGTGGAGTTCGATCCTTTTTTTAATATGAATAGCGGGCAAACGAGCTGGCGGGTCACCTGATATAAAGTGATTACCGCCGCCCATGAACACTCGCAGTACCAAAGGCACCACTAATGCGTTGCCGGCTTTTCAGGAACTTATTGGTTCGCCCCTTGAATAACCCCATATTGTAATTAAGTGGGAACACTGTCGAAGGGAGATGATGACCTGCGACCTTTCAGTTTTTAGTTCGCACCTTTAACCGTTGGGTATTGAGGATTTCAGGAGTATTGAGGATAATTCATCATCTATCATCATCATTTCATCTAACTACTGGGCGCGGCTCTCCTCTCGGTTAGGTCGATCACGCTTGCCAATTGCGGATGGGCAGACTTCACACATCTTTGGGAACGTTATGAAGTACCTATACTCTCAAGTATGCAGGGTTTCTCAATATGTTTTCCTTCACAGCTAAAGCAAGTGACTTTTACTTTAAAGGTCATAATAATCTATTACAAAATCAGCAATGAAATATGAATTAAAGTAAAAGGTATGATTGAATCCACAAAAAAAAAAATAGTGATATTCATTCTCCATAACAAAGTAGAGCTACTGAGAAGCTGTTTGAAGATACCAAGGTCTTTGATCCGCTTCGTAATAAAAAGGCTGCGTAGCTTTTAGCGAATAACTGTTTTAACTTACTTGTTTCTAGTAAAACTTATTGGAGGATTAGTTGTATCGGTTGTGTATAATAATAATCGGGTCGCGTCGGTAGCGGTCAGTATCGGGCCTATCGGCGATTAATAAAACAACATGTCCGCTGACTAGTCCGCCCGCGGTACCAGGCGACCATAACTTGTACGGAGCTTTCGCCGCGGCCTCTGCCATTCAAGTGTTTCTTCATGAATGAGTTTTCTGTGTGTGCGTCGGGCATTAACTCTGTCTCGAAGCGGTGCGCTAGTGTACCAACTGAACACGTGTGGATTTGAGTCAACATGGTAGGCCGTTCATGAGAATTTTCTTGTGTCAACATCTGAACTTGCTGAGACAGAAATAGCTCGCAGCTTTGTTTCGCGAAGAAATAATATAAATGCCAGCCACTCATTCAAATAAAGTGCGTAATGCGTGTTGCCATTTTCGCGTTGTTGGTCGGCAAACTTAACTCAAGTAAAGAATAGGTAACAGACAACAGAAAACCTAAGTAAATAAATTGAACATTTAGTTTGAATTGATTTACAAAATCGAGATTTCGAGTTCAATCTTTTTACCTACTTAATCTGTAAAAATCCAAACCTAAGAGGGTGAAATAGGGTAGTGAAGTTTGTATAGAGGAACAAAATATCAGTGGGAGCATAAAGTAATATCAGCCGGTGCATAAAATAATGGAATAGAAAAGTTTTTTATTCAAATTAACTTTTACAACGTGATTTTAGATCGTCAAATGAGTAAAATATCGCTCATCCAATAGAACAAAGATCTAATTTAATACTTAATTAATTTCAGATCAACTGAACCTTCTTTGTTATAATGATACCTTATAGGTACCTACCGTTAGTAAGTATTATGTTTATGGCAGGTGGTGGAGACCCAGCATATGTACAGCCTTTTAATTTTCAGCTAAAATAGTGTAAGACCATTTAGTGTGTATTCGATTCGAACCACATCCGATTTAATGTGAACTGTATTTTTTTTTCGAAACCTAGTGACATTCGAGCCTTTCCACTTGGTAGAGCGTAAAAAGCTGTTCAACACGCTATTGCGTATAATGTTACTTGCAGACTTATTCAAGGGTTAAAAAGTATTAATATAATTGAAACGATTTTTATAATTATGTGGAGATAATTTTGATTCGACTCTTGTGATACAGGCTTTACTTAAAAGTAATAAAATTCATGTTCACCATTTAATTATTATCCTGGTAGATTATTTATTATCTACGTGGTCAAAACTGAAAGAAAGAGCTTCTTAGAAGAAGTCAGCGAGTCAGGGTATATAAAAACATCGATGGTACAGTATATTTCGAAAAATCGTAGACGTTGGAGTCTCCAGGTACTGTAATGGCGACCTAAACCGCAATTGTGGCAGGAAGTTGCTGGATACACGCAGCGCAAGACCGCGCTGTGTGGAAGTCCAAATAAAAGAACTTACGAGTTGGTCAAACAGTGGGCGTCTATAAAATATTTATTTATTTACCACATAAAAAGGTGCTACGCTAGGTACCTGAATCAAAGTAATTTTCTGAAGAGATTGTACCTACAACGAATCATCAAAAAATATATCCGGACGTAAGCTTCTACGATATTCGTAACTAAATAAATGTGTTCGGCTTAAGTCGTGAGTAAAAGCAAGTAAGTATTAAATATTTAGTTAGCATTGTAACACGAGGTGTAGCGGAATACGTAAACGAAAACACGTTTGCATAGTTTTGGCAACATCCTGTAAAGCAGTCAACAACACACTGGCGCTGTGCAGGGGAAGTGGACACCGCAACATCCTGGGTGTCCAGTGGACATTCATTCTGAAAGAATTTTCACTTCATAATACAGAGATTGCTAAATGAAGGTGCCCTCTTGGTGGTGGGAAACGCCTTGGCCTTGGAGCTGGATGGGAGATGAATTGGTCGATATGCTAACGAATTCTTGAGGAAGGTTATAGCTTATTCAATATCCCGGTGCAAACCCTTAGAAGCCGAGAAAATAGAAAGAAATTAAGAAAAAAACGCTAAGCGAAAACGAAGTACTAGCCCGGGCGGGCAATGAGATGCGGTGAGTCGGTGGCCAAGGGCGGTCACCGACGAAAACTGGACAAGAGCCGAACCTGAAGCTGAAATCTATAGACCGCTCTCTCACTCTTCTCAGACTCAAGAGACAAATTTATGTCAGAGCATATTAGTGTCTTTGTTTTAACTCTATCTTAAGTCTGAGTTAAGCTAGAGAGCGCTCTGTAGATCTCAGCATGAGACTACTTTTTATTCCGGAAAATCACGTGTAAGACGAGCTCTCTAAAGGAAACTTCATCTATATAAATAGATTCATTCAGACTAACACTATTTCCCAATAATTTAATTTAACGTTTCGTATAATACAACAATTGAACATGAGTCAGGGAGCCAGATATGAGATAATGCAACATACTGTTCTCGTTAGTGAGTAGCCAGAATTACTGATACATTATCTGGCTGTAGGTACATATTTTTAACTGTTCTTACCATCTTACTATGTTGCGCAGTGATAAACCAGCTTATTAGTAAAGTTGTGCTTTCAATTTCAAATTGCTTTCCGGGAAAGGGTTGAATGAGACTAAATCCCTTTTGCAAGAAAACCTACTACAATATAGGAAAGTACAAGAATTAAGTTTATAAAATGCTTTCTAATCGTCAAAGAATCTACCACTGGTTGTACAAATGTTCTAAGGAGTATTTTTGAGGGTTCGTAGGGTCTCTACGTGTGAATTCTTAATGCTTACGTTCAGTCTTACAGTCAATTAGAAATGGTCTGGTCTGGTGGGAGACTTTGGCCGTGGCTAGTTACCACCCTACTGTCAAAGACGTGCCGCCAAGCGATTTAGCGTTCCGGCACGATGGCGTGTAGAAACCGATTAGGGGTATGGGTTGAATTTACACTGCTATACCCCTTCCAAGTTAGCCTGCTACCATCTTAGACTGTATCGTCACTTACCATCAGGTGAGATCGCAGTCAAGGGCTATCTTGTCATCGAATAAAATAAAAAAAAGTCCTTCGGAAGAGAGACCGAATTTCATCAGGATTTCATTCGCAGATAGGTCGTAAAAGCTCTGATTTCGGTCTTGCAGAGGGTCAGTAAACTTTAGTATTTACAGCAGACGTGGTAGACTGGCCCACCCTGCTGGAAGGATAGGGGCCTATTGTTTCACGCCGCAGTCGCGACGTGGGAACAATATGCTCGCTGTATCTATTTACATGTCCTCTTAGCGCCAGATTATATTGTATGGGAATTTTAAAATCAAAGACTACCCTGCCCTAGAGGCCTTAAATCGGCAGGACTCTTTTCGACTTTCGTGTATTAGAGAACAGAGTAGGTACAGAGACGGCCAATTTTCAGCCAATTTTATTTTAATAAGATCTGTAAAATTACGAATATACGTTACAATGCGATCATCAACATAGTCCTTAGAACATTAATTAATAATTCATTATCAATTTTTCAAGATATAGGTTACATTAAGATACATAACGTAGACAAGATGTAGATAGTTATGGAAGGGAGTGTACAAATGTTTTTTCACTGAACTTTGTACTTTTAAAGGTTTAAAGTTCATATTTAAAGTAAGGAATAGTTACTACAGAAATCAGGCATAAGACCGTGTTCTGTGCCGATACTACAATTTTTTGGTAGAAGTTTAATCTTAATTTTAATTCTTACCCTAACCGGGTTACCTTAGTGGGTGAGTTCCAGTTAAACTTAAAGATCACTAAACAACCACTTTGGCTCATAAAAGCTTCTTTATTTTTAGCAAAATTCGACCGTTTTGTGCAAATATTATGTCTGTGCAATCACTTGGTGGGCAAGACTATTTTAACTTAAACCGCTTTACAAATGATAAAAATTTAATAAAAATGTAAATTCTATATAACAAGCAAATAAAATCCCTTTCTACGAAAGGAATTTTATGACACCCTGTAAAAAACCGCTCTACAAATAACTGGCCCTAAGTGACTTTACCTTGGCACAAATAGGAAAGGAAAAGGATACCGAAGTTCAAGTGTACGAACCACGTAAAGTGGGTTATAGTGAAGTGAGCTGGTGCACCGCTGTAACGAGGATGCGCCGCATTATCCTATTCGGGCTTCACCTATTTGCTAATCATTGCAGCCCCCTTAATAGTAAATGTTCCGCGTAACCATAGTACCTGTAGCGTGAAATTATATCAGAGACATAGGCACAGTCTGCCTTTAAATAGCATAAATCAAAGTACAACAAAATAGGTATTGCGTTTACGTTTTCTCTACAGTGCGTTCTATGCCAGTACAATTTGAATACTGCATGGTGTTCGCACATAGGTAATTAATTAATTTTATTAAAATAATATAAATATTTTATTTCACATTTTATTTAAATTCCCGTGTCATTTTTGATTTCCCGGAATGAAAGTAGTCTAAGTCCGTCTCCATAATGCAAGCTATCTACGTACTAAACCCCAAGATTGGTTCTGCAGTTTTCTAAACCTGAGAGCTAAATAATGCAATCTAGTAGTTATCTGAAAGGTCTCAAAAACCTCTAAACGAAATAATGTACCATACGATTAAAAAAATATGCGTTAATGAAACCCTCAGACGCCATATGTCTTACTTCCCTTGACGAAAATAAAAATAATAACTTGATACAGTTGTACAGCTTCTTCCACCATACCGTCTGCTGTGGCCGTACAATTTAGATTGAAAAGATATGATTATGTTAAGTTAGGTATTCCAGCACCTAAACTCAATTATTGTTCAAGTCCTACTACTCTATTCCGTATTTTAGATACCTATACTCTGTAGACATGAAGAGCTATTTGTATCCACTAGCTGATGCCCGCAAATTCGTTCGCGTGGATTGAGGTTTTGCTGTTCCCGCTGAAACTCTTTAATTTTCCGGGATAACCAGGAGACCACTATCTATCTCTGTGTCAAATTTCAGCCAAATCGGTTTAGTCGTTGCGGCGTGATTGAGTAACAAACATACATCAATACTTTCGCATTAATAATATTAGTAGGATAAAAGGGCATCACGTCATTATTAATTTTACCAGACTTTATCTCACCAACTCAATTACCTCTTCAAACCTAACTGCTCAAGGTACTCTTAGATAGCAAATGAAGAGCTATCAGTACTCATAGAAGGGAGCCCGAACCGGACTTCTAAGACGGATATTTCCTCTCATCTACCGTTTACCGTTCTTCAGGGGAGATTTACAAGGTGTGATGCTATGATTGGACTTGTCATACTCAACCTTCGGGCGCAGAGGAAATTGCGAATAAACCTGTTGTCTGACGCTTGAGTTATGACACGTGCCATACTTAGCAAAGGGGTTTTGAGACACACAGTTGTATGAAAAGTTTATTTGTCATGAGTTCATGACCTTTAGCAGATCTACGTCATGACACCAAACCATGAATGAAAGCGGAAGGTGTAGAGAACGGTTAAGGAAACCTTAGCGAAATTTTCCTTTTATTCCACGTTACACAACGGTTTTCTGCTAAGTTTATAAAACTTTGTGAAAATATAGGTATGTCGCAGTAAGATGGTTGAGCCGTCATATAAGTAACATCCCTAGGGGTACGTGTGTAGTTATATACCGTAATATACCGATCTATTTATAACTATCTTCCTAGATTAATCTAGTGAAATGATTATTGTGTAAGTATAAATTTTTAAGAAAGAATTAAATAAGTTTGTTATGCAAATAATATCTTATGTTTTCTGTAAAAACATTCTAACGCGCTGGTAAATAAAACCTGTGATTCGTAAAAGTAGTTTAAAACTATTGTGATTTGTGATATATAACGTAGGTACTAATGCTAGTTTCCTATTCTCTAGCTATATTATTTGAAAAAATGTAATTTAAAATAATGTAAGTATGTATATATTTTTTTTGAATGCATTATGAAGTTCACTCATGTTGTTCACAGAGGTAAAGAAAGAGTAACTTTCATTACAAACGTCAAGTTGAAAATTTCTTCTTTTCTTGGTCACCGTTTGGTCACACACTTCATTGGTGAAATTCATGTCCATAAAATGAAAGTGGCTTCGTGGCGTTGGTAACTATAGCCACAGCTACAGCCTTCCACTCTGTCCAGTCCTCGGCTTTTCTAATTGCGGGTGTAAGTGGAAGGCCTGTGAATGATTTGACCTGGTCCGGCGGCTAGGTGATGGGCCACGTGGGCTATCTCCTCCACCTTGGGTATAGCTATAAGTTTTTCCAAGTTACTAGGGCAGTATGACCAAAAGTCGAAAGTAAAGTTAGTTGTAAGTACTTACCAAGGGACGCTTCAGGGTCTGTGAGGTCGGAGAGCGAGGGCACCTTCTGCATGGCGCGCGGCTCTTCCGCCTCGGGAGGCTCTGTCTTGATGCCGTCCGTTGCGCCGCCCCCCTCATCGCACTGCCGCCAAGCGGATAAAAACCATGTTATATTTTTGAAGAAGATTTACTTAAACTAATTTTTGGATAAACAAATGTAAATTAAAAATTTACACTTGCAGGATTTCTCAGTACATACTCGTACGCTCTTTACTCTAGGCCTGTACTACCTAAGGAACGCCAATGAGATTTAATAAATGATGAGTCAATCCAACTGACTTTAACACAAATAAATATCCAATCGGATGTCAGGTCCGCGCAGTGTAGGGTTCCGTAGTTGCATTTTACAATATAATGCTTACTTGGAAGGGTATGAACTGTGCATATTATCTATTGTAATTATTCATCATAAAATGTTTTTTATTACATTTTAAAATAGCGTCATAAAATAATAATGCGCCTAGTTATAAATTAATAGCAAAAACTCCAGGTACAATTTCCCATTAACTGCCACGTCGCTAGTAGTAAGTACCTGTAACAAATGTAGTTTTGTTCTTGATTAACATAGATATCCGCTAGGTAAATATTAATGTTACCTATCTATAAGCCTTTACATGTACCCAAAATAATAGTTTTTTTTTATTTTAAAATTTTATTGTACATCAACTTTTTCGGCGTAATTAAAATACATAGGTAACTTTGCCAAGTTACAGCTCTTTCGTACCAATGTACCTACCAACTCTGTATGCTGCGGAGAGACGGACAGACTCTGCGAATGTGTAAGGGTTCCTTGTAGTTTTACAACGGAACTCTAAAAATATTCTTATAAACGACGCAGATACGAGTACACAAGGGCAGGAACCCATTTTTTAGAGGCTTCTCATCGGCATCAAAGCCAATATACTATTCACCGAGCAAAGCCTACTTCCGTCGGCCATCGGGACATGCGCCGCGTTGGAATTACGAAACGAAGAATATTCGCAAACAATTGAAAATCTCGAGGACACTAGGCTTCGATCTGCCGTATCGTTTTCGTATGCGTAAATAGGTATAAGTCTGTAGATTTCAAGGAATAATATCAATGTATGTAGATTAAGCACGATACAAATACCTAGAACTGAAATGCCGCTTTATCTAAAATACATACACAAGTGCTTGCGGTCTCGTAATTTTGTTATTTTACATATCAGACGTTATATACTACAGATTTTCATTTATATAATAACCAGCTTTTGCCGTTAAGTTCGATTTTTCAGAGCCCTATTTTACTCCCTTAGGGGTTGAATTTTCGAAAAATCTTTTTTAGCGGATGCCTACATCATAATACTTAGCTATCTATATACCCAGCCCGATCCGTCCAGTGATTTTAGTTATGCGTTGATAGATCAGTCAGTCAGTCACTTGTGAGCGAGTGTCTTTTCCTTTTAAGCTATTGCATAGCTTCTATCGCGGGCCTTGAGCGTGATAAAAGCGTTGATAAAAAATGCTATGCAATAGCTTTACCGCGGCAGTCCCCGAGTGCCTTTCGTCTTCTTTATATATTTAGAACAGTTATTATTAGCTATTTATTTACCATCCTTACTCATATAATGAACTAGCTTTTACTTGCGACTTCACCCGAGTGAAGTTTGGTTTTTGAAAATCCCCTGGAACCCCGTTTTTCCGGTTCAATCCGTTGCTTCGTTGCAATATTACTTTGTAATATTATAATATTAGTAGCGATACGAAAGTGTGTTTGTTTGTTGGTCTGTCCTTTTTCTACTTTCTATAAATATAATAATACGAAGAGATTCTATATCAAAATCTGTTGCGTAGTTTACAGATTTGCGACTTCATTTTATGTTATCAATATTTAATAATATCTTATCACACACTCCTCCATTCAAAATTTTATAGATAACATAAAGTGAGTATTTTAATGACAAACTATTTGATAGGAAGGTGTCGTCATTGCCAAGAAATAATAGATTTTTAACTACAGGTTCTATAGGTTAAACCTCCTACAGTTATTTAATTTAATTAATAATTGAACAATTAATATTAAAAAGTTATATGTACAAGTACATATATATAGGTACTTTATAAAAAATTATTTCTAAAATTAAAACTTTTAATAAAAATTATAACTATTAATAACTTATTTATTAACTATTAATAATTATTTACCTATGTATTAAGTTCAGATGGCACGGCACGGATGGAACGGCGCGTTTTTCGCCATACTGATTTGGCGGATTATAGCATAGGAATTTAATTTTTTCTTCAAAATATGGAATTCCCCAAAGTAACGCCCGTTTCTATCTATGGTCATACAGCCAACTATAGGTACATATAAATATTATAGACTATAGAACGCAAAAAAAAAAGAAAACGTGTCTATGGAAATTTTACACCAAGTGGATTTCAAGCTTGGTATATTTTGCACGTAGCAGTTAGCTGTAATTTAAATAATCAAGGGAATAAAAGAATAAAACTGTCAATTACGCGTTATTGGTGTGCTAATCAACTTGGTGTTTTGGTGTCAATGATCGTGAATGAGTCACTATCAGCTTACAAAAACGCCCAAATCTAATCTAATCTAATCACGTAATCACAACCTATTTGGACTTAAATTATTCAAATCAACTTTTTTGTTCTTATCTAGGCACGTGTTTGGGAAAATAATAATAAATATTCTAATCCAAAGTTCATTTATCTTAAGAGCCGGTACAGCAAATTACGCTTAGTCAGGACGTTTCGGTATTTACCAGGCCGTCGGTTAGAGGCCATAGATATAGTACGACTATGTCTAAAATTTTAAACTGCATTTTCCGTTGAAAAAAAAAAATATATAACCAAGAGATGTTTAAAACGAAATCTACGCGGACGAAGTCGCGGGCATCAACTAGTAATGCATATATTATAGAAGTGAGTTATGAATTGTTATTATTATTATTTTTCTCCACATGAATAATGCGTGTACCCTCAATTTCAATCCTATCATCATATCCACCATGCATCATGGTTGCCTGGAAGAGATCGCTGCTTAGTGATAACTTGATAAGGCCGCCATTTGTGCTCTCATTTATATAATTTATTTTAAGTCAATTTTATCTTTTACTAGATGATGCCCGCGACTTCGTCCGCGTGGATTAAGGTTTTTTAATTCCCGCGGGAACTCTTTAATTTTCCGGGATAAAAAGTAGCCTATGTTTTAATCCTGGGAATGAGCAAGCTGGAATATCTCCATTCCAAAACACACACACACACACACACACACACACACACACACACACACACACACACACACACACACACACACACACACACACACACACACACACACACACACACACACACACACACACACACACACCACATACAAACTTTCACCTTTCTAATATTAGTGCGATGTGATGTGATGTTTCTATCTAATGTGGTGTACAATAAAGTGTATTCATTTCATATAGAAAAGATAAAAAATACCTAGTCATAACATAAGTGCTACGAATGACTTATAATGTGTACCACTCCAAATCATTGATGCGTGCGCGCTGATTAACCAGTAAACAGTGGGTATATTTTTACGCTCGGCAGCGAGGGGTCGTGCCCACCCTTGCTCTTGGCACGTGATTACCGATATAGGGGGCACGGTCCCAATTTATACTTACCTTACCTCTGTCGACGATTGATAAACTATTTGTTATTTTTTTGTAGAATCCCCCCGGCTTAAATAGTTTTAATGGACTCCGTTGTTAAGTGACACGCACCCCTAATATAAATTGTATTATTTTAATATTATCTTGTCACCTTACTGATGTCTTTAGTCTTCGAGTGCTAAATAGACTAGACTCTAATCTAATATCTATCTATTCATCATCACCACAAGTAACCTTTCCTTGTGCCATGAACCATGGTCATTGTTTAACTATTATGTTGAACCTAGTTCTAGCACAATCAAATAAATAATCAACAACCCAAAAAATACTTTTGATTTTTGTAAGATTTTTAGAAATCCCACGAAAACTATCTGTTTTTCCGGCATAAAAAGTAATCTATGCCACTTTCCAAGTCCTTAACTACACCCATGCAAAAAATTCAAGTCGATCCATTTCTCCGTTGCAGCGTGATTAAAGGACAAACCAACAATCAAACTCACTTTCGCATTTATAAATATTAGTAAGGATTCTTATAATTACTTCGAGTCATAAATTCGATTTTAGCTGAGTCACATGGGTATTGCCTAACGGACCGGCTAAATTAGGCGACCTAACACACGATAAAACTAATCTAACTACAACATACGTTGCGGTGAATAATAGTCATGTTTTGTAAATACTAGGAATGCTGAAACTTGAAAGGCTACACTTTCTGCAATCAGATTATTAGCAAGGAACTTTTGGAACTAACCATTCAAATTATTTTATTCCAGTCAGAGTTTACCGCATATTTTACAAGGCACGTCTTTGACGGTAGTGTGGTAGCCACGGCCAAAGCCTCCCACCGGATCAGCTAGGGGCAATTCAGAAATTATAAATTCCCAAATTGCCCTCGCCGGCGATCGAATCCGAACCTTCCAGTTTTAAGACCTCACCACCCTCACCACTGTGCCAGGGAGGTCGTCAAAAGGGAGAAGGAGGGAGGAGGTATGTACACAGTTACTTCATATGCCGGGATTTTTAAAAAACCAGGTTAACGTGGACAGAGCGCGGGTGACAGCTAGTTTAGTATACATAAAAGTGGACGAAATCCTTATTTATTAAGATCGTAGTCTTACGCTAAGCCCATAGATTATGTACGCGCGTTTAAAAAGTAGTGACATGTGATATAGTGTGACAAGTTCGAGCGAGCTCACACCTCACTGCCGAACGATGTTGCGCGCGACAAATAGTCAATTAACCTCACTATATATTATCTACTTCCTTTCGAGGATTCGAAATGTGACAATGAAACTAATTTATTTCAGTGCGAGAATAGGGGACAGTGGGTATTGTAAAAATAACAAGGTACAACCCTGTAACTTTTTTTAAAGAAGCTAAGCCGAACTAGACTCATATTCTCCTCTCCCCTCCAAATAAGCAGAAGCTTGTGTTAGGAGTGGGTAATGTTGAGATCTATAGAGCGTGCTCTGATTGAGCTCGGACTTAAGATAAAAAAGGTAACACAAAATATGCTCTGATATAAATCTGTTTCGTTTTAACTCTGTCTTGAGCCTGATTAGAGTGGCAGTGCAGTCTATAGATTTCAGCTTCAAAGGAGTCTGACAATAGAGCAACGGGTAACGCGTCTTTTTTTTTCTCTCAGAGAAGCGTTATAGGCTGCTAGCAGTCCACGACTTCGTCCGCGAGGATTTAGTTGTACAAATCCCGTGGGGACTCTTTGATTTTCCGGGATAAAAAGTAGCCTATGGCACACTCCAGGTCCTCAACTATAATCATGCAAAAAATTACGTCGATTCATCGTCCCGTTGCGGCGTGATTGGACAAACCAATAAACCAACAAACAAACAAACAAACAAACACATCTTTGCGTAAGTTAGTATAAAATGCATTTATAATATTAGTAAGAATAGAAAGGAAGTAAGGACAGTCCACCACGCTGCGCGCTGGTCCAATAGAAATTGGCAGACTTCACTTCTTCAAAGTTGTGTGAAGTCTGCCAATTTCCATTATGGATTACATTATTTTTTACAAATTCTCAGACATACAGGTTTCCTCACGATGATTTCCTTCACCGATGAAGCATGTGATATTTAATTGCTCAAACGCACATTACCTACTCCAAAATATCAGAGGTGCGTAGCCGAATAGAAAATATAGCTAGTAATAATAATCTCAGTAATAATATAAAGAAAAATCACAACGAATTTGTCATATCCTGCGAGGCGGACGTAACTATCCCTTTAATTAGTAACCGGATATCGTATGGCAACCCTTAATGAGAAACGCTTGGTTGAACCTACTAATTCTTACCTTTAACTTTACGTAGAGGCAAAAGTTCAGTGGTTAGTATCTTGACTCCGACTTGCGGGAAGATTAGAATATAAAATTCTTACCCTTTGTTTGACTGGGATAAATAAAAGCCTGTCACTCACCCGGTCTTGAATGGAAGATATAGAGTATAAAACCATGCAACAAGAAATTGGTTTAAAAAATTGGATCCAACGTTCGTCATATTGATTTTATTCGTGTAAAATGTAGCCTATATCACCTGAGCCATGATAACGAATTGATTCATCAAAATCGGTTCAGTACCTAGTTAGGCGTCTCGATGGAACAATCATAAATGACAATGCGTTTTGGCTTTGCCGTAAAAAAAAATTGTAATAAATCAAGTCAACCTGTTGTTCCGTTGCTGCGTGATTGAACGACAAACCAACAAACAAACACTAATTCGTATTTATAATGTTAGGAACGTTAATTTATTTTTCCAGTAAAAAAAGTGGTCAACTTCAAAGAATAAAATGGCGTCTTAGAAAGAGTTGTACCTAACTACCTATGCATCCGGTTGACTCCATCATCGCTTTCCATAATTGCGTCTTTGTTGTAAGGTACACAAGTCGGAAGTCGCCTGAAACTACTCCTATCCTATAACTACCTCTTCGTCAGCATTGCCATTTCAACCGATAGTATTCAACTAATAGACATAGATGTCTCTTATAAAGCCACCAATATCTTAAACCTTCCTACATTTTATGCCGCTCGTGGTAGATTTATGACGTGTCATAAGAGCTACAAGTTAGCCTATTGAAATAAATAAATTTTGAATTTGAATTTGAATTTGTCCATTGGCTCCCAGCAACATGCTTCAAGTTATACTTGGGGAGAGGGGAGGGGGCGGGCTGAATTGAGGAGAGGGGCGGTGTACATCATCACTATCAGTCAATATAAAAAATATGCATAGACTGACCTCTACGATAGGCCTTTCGGATTCAAACTATGCGTCGTCGTTGCGAGGTTTTAGCTCCAAGTGTCTTCCCACTAAATTGTCCAAACCAGAACACTTTCGCTAGCTTAAAAGCTCAAATAAGTCAACTTATTAAGTAGGTATTTCGTTCCGGACTGTAGAATTTCTATACTTATAATAATCCCCTCTAAAGAAATTCCGAGCTTTCGTAGCAATGTTTCGAAGCTCTTTTCATATTACGCGCAAAGTTTGTGTCCTTGCATCTACTACAGTGTTAAGTAAAATGCTATCTGAAGTTACTGAAGTGTGTACTTGGTTCAATATTTCCAGCACACATAAATCATTATTCTTTATGATGACAGCCAGGAGCCGGGAAAGGTGTCAACGTCATAAGTCATGACAGCCGGCGCTCTTTATTTTAACCAAACCATGGTTATCCAAGGGTTATCCACGCTTATCGCTTATAAATCAATATAAATCTATCTAAGATGGTAGTGGGCTAACATGGAAGGGATAGAGCAGTGTAAATCTTAAATCTAAATATATAAAAGGCAAAGGTGACTGACTGACTGATCTATCAGCGCACAACTCTAACCACTTGATGGATTGGGCTGAAATTTGGCATACAGATAGCTATTACGACGTAGACATCCGCTAAGGAAGGATTTTTGAAAATTCAACCCCTAAGGGGATAAAATAGGGGTTTGAAAAATCGAACTTAGCGTGAGCAAAGCCGCGAGCAAAAGCTAGTTCATAATATTAAGAATAACCAGATTTGCGAAAGCTATATTCTAAAGCATGAAGTTTGCAATCAAGACGTTTGTAATCAGTATTTTTTTAACTATTCTCAGTTTGTGTATCGTAGTATCCATAGATAGTTCATTATTACTGTACCAGATACAATTATAGGCAAGTCGTGTAACCCATTCGTAAAAACTCCTAACACTTTTCCGTCGCAGTAAGCTAATGTCGAAACTCATTAGTGCAGCTTAGCGTCAGTGTCACGGGCAAGTTTAAAAATAAAAATAAAAAGCGGCAACTTTGAAATAGAAACGTATATTTTTTTTCAGCACCGATGATTGATCGGTGCCGCGTTTGTGTGAACCGTTTAATTATTTGTTTACTACTATAATATTATACAGTAAATAAAACGATTTGGTAATCAACTGGCGAAAAACCGAGGTTCTCAAATCGTCGCGTATTTTTTTAGAAATCATACTTAGACAACCCCACAGTTGTAGTAAGTTTGACGACCTCCCTGGAGCAGTGGTGAGCGCTGTGGTCTTATAACTGCGAGGTCTCGGGTTCAATTCCCGGCGGGAGCAATTTGGGAATTTATAATTTCTGAATTGCCCCTGGCTGGACTGTTGCTACCACACTACCGTGAAAGACGTGCCGCCAAGCGATTTAGCGTTTCGGCACGATGGCGTGCAGAAATAAATTAAAGATATGGATTGAATGTACACTGTCATAACGCTTTCAAGTTAGCCCGCTAGCCCGCTACGATCTTCGACTACATCGTCATTTACCATCAGGTGAGATCGCAGTCAAGGATTATCATCATCATGTCATCGAGTAAAAAAAAAGTTTGGAAAGTTTTTTTTTAATATATAGACTAGCGCTTGACTGCGATTTCACCTCGTGGTAAGTGAAGATGCAGCCTACGATGGTGCGCGCTTTGCCTAGAATATGCATATAAAGGGTGTGAGTATTCGGATCATCGAAATGAGCTTTGTATTCTTGTTGGATAGGGCTCAGGGCGCTGCGCAGGTCGAGTGAAACACCGCCGCCGGATGCGCGGGCGACTAGCGGAGCGTGATCAACTGTCGTTCTTTTTGACACCGCACTACGCACCGTACTGCGTAGGGTGTACGCAGCCTTGATGACAATCTTTACTTTATCTTACTTATAATGTCCTCGCAACCGAATCAGGCCACGGCGGCCATTCTCACAGTGATTAACCATCTGCGCAGGAGATATTATAGTGCACACGCGAGTGCGCAAAAACAGATGTGAGATGCACTCTCTAATCGCTGACTCTCATAGTCCGATGGGACGGAAATTCGACACGACCGGAAATATATCAGGCGCAGGATCGACTGCTCTACGTTTTCTCCGAGGCACGGAGGTACGGGCGTAAAATGGGGGTTTGAAAAATCGAATTTAACGTGAGCGAAGCCGGGGGCAAAAGCTAGTTATAATTAAAAGTTTTTATCAAAAAATAAAATAAAAGAATGAAATAATAATCCTAACTTATTAGAACCAAATCAACAAAATAATGGCAGTACGTCAATTGTAGTAAATGGTAAAAACTAGGGTAAAAAGCACTCCCATTTACGCCAGACTTGAAGGAAATAAACAATATATTTCCTTCAAGACGCTAGATGAAAATGCAACGTGTAGTTTGGCGTGTATCAAATGAATATTCTTCAGAAGACATTTTTATAATATGGACATGAATTACTAGAAACGCCGCGCTGCAAAGATACATTAGCCAACTCTATTATTGGTATAAAATGGCGGGTATGATGGAGCTACTGCACCGGTTTTTCTGCATTGGCTTTTTAGAGTTCCGTGGTGATAGAACAAGAAACCCTCTCCGTCTATCGTCGCAGGAAGTCTACCCAATTGTACATAGTTTAACTTAGAGACGATTGGTGTTTCTTTTTTCAGAGTTAGAATCGATTAGTTTTTGAAGTCGCGTGTCCTCTTCCTCCCCCATCACGTAAATCGTTACATGTAAGTGAAAAGACGTGTAAATAGGCTTTGCATTTTAACAAGCAAAAATGGCGTCTTACCAATAAATTAAATCTAGTGGCATTATAACTTCTTTATTTATACATATTATGTATAATATTTTTTTATTTGTTTATTATTGATATAGTATGTAGTTATTTGTACGTACGTATGTTATAGGAAATGACCACCTGTAACGCATTTCTTTCTTAATTTTTCCTATTCCTAAGGTTGCCTGGTAGAGATCGCTACTAAGCGATAAGGCCGCCTTTTGTGTCATATACCTTTTGTCTCTTTTAATTTATATTTTTTATTTGTTGTTGTTTTGGTGCAAATAAAGAGTAAAATAAATAAATTAATAAACTTCTTAAAGTTCTTATAAAATGAAAAAACTAAACTTAATCATTTTATTAAGAAAACTACATATAAGAAAACTATAAAATATTATGTACTGGGAGTACATAATATTTTATAGTTTTCTAAGTAAGCATATTGAACGGGCTACTACGGAATTCTACACTGCGCGTGGCCCAACATGCACTTGGCCGTTTATTTAATAACTTGACGGTAAAACTAAACAAGTACAGCACTTGTTTAACTACTGCCGATAATTATGTCGATCCCAGGGAGCAAGTTGGTACCTATGCAATGGGAATGTAAGTATGTAATTGGAAGCAGCATATAACTTTGAGTTGACGGAGTGAGCTATTTCTATTTAAGTTTACCTACTGTTTTTACTATATCCAACAAAATATATAATATGTTTAGATTAGGTATAAATATTCTTAGATAATAAGTATGTATTCTCTCAAAAAATCTTATTTTTCACGCACAGTTTTTTACTGATAAAAAAACTGTTCGTGACAAATAAGTTATTGACCTGTGTTAATTTTCTTTTCTCTTACCATGGGTTATGAATAGCTTTATGTACCTAAGGCCGCCTATGTTTTGTTCTCCTTCTTTGTAATGTTACTTCTAAAATCACACAGTAAAATTTTGTGGCGTATGCTGCCTAGCTTTCTCGTAGTACAATTTGCACATGGATGAAAACTTATTTCTCACGGTCAATTTTGTCGACAGATAGTAAATTCGAAGGATTTAAGTATAATGAGTTTTTGATATATCGGATAAGATGCAAAAATTTCTCTGAGTTTAAAATCTAGATAATTAATTAAGTAAGTATGCAAATGTAATCGAGTTGAGAGTATAATATATTTAGTATCCATATCTCTTGAATATGTTAATGTAACCAGTTTATATTTGTAATCTTTTAAATTTAATAAACCACTTCCTATCAGGTATCTGCAAAGCACAATACTACCTAATTAAAAACCGGAAGATGGAAAAATACACTCAATAGTAAACAGGAAAAGTAAACTACTTTAATTCATTAATTTATGGCATGTAATTAAACGAGCTTCTATTTAATACCATTATTGGCTTCTAAATTACTAAGTCAGCTTCAACTAGTGAGCCTCTAAAAAATATAATTTTAGCATCTATATTTATAACTTAGCTTCAAACCGTGAACTCCTAAAATACTTAAATATTAGCATCAAATAATACACCAAATCTTCAACCACATTTTTTTTTAATTTTTTTTTTGTGAGAAAAATGAAATAAAAAAATGTTTCTAACTAAATAAAAAAACGTTTTTTTTTTTTGATAAAATGAAATTAAAAAAATGATTGTTTTTAAATTTAACTCAAGATAAATACCTACACATAACATTATAACATTTTTGAAAAAAAAAAACAATTTTTTTTCAGCTTTTTTTTAGTTTTAGGTAGGTTTATGATCCCAACAGAACCTAAGTGCCCGGCCTTCGGCCGGGCACCTGAATATTCATGTATAACCCTAACCTAACCTAACTTTAGTTTAAAGAAAAAATTATACAAAAATAATTGCAATATTAACACACTAACAACAGAACAACAAAAAAAACAAATGTATGTTTTGAATGGCGCTCTCTGATTAGTGCAAATAGCCATAACCAACGAGATCGTACAAATTGCCAGTCGCATCCGTCTCACTCGCACCAACGAGATCGTGCAAATGGCCAGTCGTATCCATCTCACTCGCACCAAATCGTGCAGTGGCAGTGGACAATAATAAAAATAGTGGCTCTTTATTTGATGCTTTCTTTGGAATATTTTGTGGCCATTGTGAAGAAGCCGAGTTAGTATATTAGAAGCTTCATCATTTTCCCGTTGCTGAGTTATTAAATTAGAAGCTAGGTTTTGATGCCAAAAAATAAATTTTGTTGGTCGACTTATTATATCCCTTAATTTATTATCTACAAATTCTTACTTAAATATCGTAATTACCTCATTTAAAGCAGCTTTCAAGACTTTTTGCTGTATTAGACCTTATTTTAATCCTAGAAATTAAGGGGACCCTATTGCTAAGCCTCCGCTGTCTGTCTGTCTATCCATCCGTCTGTCTGTCATCGGGTTGTATCTTATGAACTATGTAGATTGTAGATACTTGAAAGGGGTTGGAATATTTTTGTATGGAGCCTGGCCTATCTACTGTTCCACCATTTTGATTTTTTTTTTCAAAATAACGGCCACTCAAAAAACCTGTATAAATTAATAGCTGGCATCAATACAAATAAGTTTAATAATTAACTTTGATAACTTATAATATCTCAGAAACTCAGAAATCTGACTCATTAGAAGATTTTGTCTAATAATAAAACTTGTTTATATTGATGTTACCAATTCATATATACAGGTTTTATGAGTTTTATCTATTTTGAAAAAAAAATCAAAATGGTGGAACGGTAGATAGGCCAACATATTCAAACTCCTTTCACAGAATGTGTATGTGTGTGAACTTGCGCATGCGGCTAGCTTAGCACCTAGGCTTGGCAAGCTCCGGTTGGAGATCTCGGAGCATTCCAATATGCGCTTAGGGTGGCCATGGAGGGGGTATTAGTGGGTAAAAGCCCCACATAACACGGGACTCTACCCCAGGATTTCGGGTATCTTTTTAAGAAGATTTCCCCCTCGTTAAGGACCTAGGCCCTAGGTTGGCGATACTGACCAGCTCGAGCCGCAAGCTGAAGGACACGTGCTTGCGCGGCGCCGGCGGCGTGGACGCGGGCGCCTCGTAGAACGCGGCCTCCTCCAGCCCGTAGTCGGACTCGCTCTCCGTCCACTCCAGCTTCATACTGCTGGGACTGCAACCAAAGACAATATTTTTTTTCTGAATATAAGATCGCTATTGTTATCAGCGGTCTCCGTATTATGGAAAAATTCAATAACTGCAGATGCCCAGAATGTTCGCGATTATGGTGAGGGACAACTTCCAAACTAACGTCTTTAGTCAGTTCTTGCAACGCATTTTATATTTATTTAAGTAAAACTTTTCAGCACATTTAAGCTTGTCTGAGATAGACTTCTGCAAGAAATTGTGTCAGGTACTTGACAACTTTGGACACTTTATAAGGCTCTAACGCTAAGATCTATAGAATAGAATAGAAATATTTTTTATTCAAATAAAATTTTAGTAGGTAGTATAGAGCGTGCTCTTACTCAGCTCGGACTTGAGTTAAAATTAAAACGAGACAAAAATATGCTCTGACATATGTAAATCTGTCTCGTTTTAACTCTGTCTTGAGTCTGAGCAGAGTGAAAGTGCGGTCTACAGATTTCATTCTAAATGGATAAGGTAATTTCATATCGGTTTAAACATCTCTTTCTGAAAAAACCACGCGCTCACCACTAGCTGGTATAATAATTTCATCGTGTTTTATGACCGCTTCTTATGAGACTCGAAACAATAGGGCTTCGCTAACCACAGCCATCGCCTGCGTGAATTCTGATAATGGACATCGATATCTCTATCCTATTTATTCCTCCCGATTTGGAAAGGGATAGCATTCAATCTAATGTGATCGTGCTATGCATACCTGAGTAGGCGGCTTAAACCTGTTTTTATGCAGTTGATATCTTGAATGATTGTTTTAAGGCTTCACTTTCAACAACGCGTAAATAACAATTCGACGCTTTTTAGATTAATTAAAATCAAGAAAATAAGTCTTAGCTAAAGGAGAAATTAGCCTTTCCTAACCTACATAACACATGTCATGTAGTAGGTATGTTTTTAGTTTTATAAAAAACCAACGATGTTTATGTTATTTTTGTTTAAATATTATGATTTGCTTTAAATTACTTAGAATTATAGGAAAATCGCTGAATTTGTTTTACTTTTTTACTGTTTTTTCTTTGTTTAGATTTCATCATTTACAATTTTGTTTTTGTATAATTATGTCACGTATGTTACGTGAAATTCAAGCTCAAATGGACACGCAAAAACATGAAATACAAAATATGCAAAAAAGTATAATTGATAACATCAATGAAAAGTTTGTAAATATCGAACTTAAAACAAAAATACTGGAAGAAAAATTAGAAAAACAGCAACAATCTATTAACTATTTTGAAAAATACATAAGAAGAAAAAATTTAATATTTTTTGGAATAGAAGAAAAAGAAAATAGCTACCATGATTTAGAAAAAATTATATTAAACATAATTAACAACAACATGAAGATAAACTATGGCACTGACAGTTTGGAATATGTGAAAAGGCTTGGCAGAAAAACAGGCTCTCTAAGACCTGTAATTGTAACTTTGAAAACAGTAGGCATGAAAATCAACTTGCTAAAAAACAAAAAAATGCTGGATAGTACGAACTTCTATATTAAGGAAGATTTCCCAATAGAAATTCTCAATAAGAGAAAACAACTAATAGAAAAACTTAACGAAGAACGAAAAAATGGAAAAAAAGCAATATTAGTATATGATAAAATTATTATAGTAGATCAAAGCAAAAATGAAACGGGAAAAAGGGAAATAAAGCCATCAAACAATTTGGAAAACCATAGAAAAACTACAAAGAAGCACAGAAATAAGACCAAGAACTAAATTAATAATAATAATAAATATATGTTGTCCAAAAACATAGATATATAACATGTTATTTATTTTCAGATGCACTAGAAATATACAAGTAAAGTACCTAGGTATTACCTACTGGAAACTACACTATCCCCCTCTCCACCTCTCAATCCGGTTGGTCCCCGTGAGAGGTTAGACCATAACCCTTCAGTGCAGAGAGCATACTTATTTACTTATTTAGTTATTGTAAGCCATATTATGACTGGAGGAGGCCTTACATCCTAGAGATGTACTGAACAATTACGGACAGGTATCTAGAGACAAAACTAACTATTTTGTGTAAGCATTTTATTTTATTTTATTTTGTATATTGGTTAAGTTGTTTTTTCAGGGAAAATTAGCTTACCTAATTATATTATCATTAAATCTAAGTAAGGAGCTTATCGAATTGTTGTTGTTTCCATTATGTACTTAATGAAGTTTTAGAAACTTATATACTTGGCATAAAATATGGAAAACTTATAAAGAAGTGACTTAATAACTAAAATGTAGGTAGATATTATTAATTAATTATAATCAAGTTAAAAGTATTATATCTATGTACTAAAGTATTGTGCTGTAAAGTATTGTGCTAGATAAACTTA
This sequence comes from Hipparchia semele, assembly GCA_933228805.2. NCBI lineage: Eukaryota > Metazoa > Arthropoda > Insecta > Lepidoptera > Nymphalidae > Hipparchia > Hipparchia semele. The sequence continues at coordinate 7,565,033 of OW121725.1, read as the reverse complement.
GTAAGATATTGTACTAGAATAATGCTTAAAACCTATTTGTAAATACCTACCAATTTCTTATAACAATTCATGTTTATTAACTCAGTACAAAATTAAAGATAGTAATAATAATAAATATATTATATATACGATATACATAATATATCTAAATTAAATTTAAAACGTTTCTAAATTCAAACTAATTTTTTAAATAAGTATAGAAACGTACAGACACTTAACTAATTGTAAAAGTAATTTTCTCAAAAATGTTTAATACTTAACCTATTTATTGCATAATTACCTAGTAACAGATGTCTAACAAAATGTCAATTATCTAATAGTCGAATAATAACAGTATACAGATATGTAAGTAAATAGACAAGTAGGCAACCAGAAATTTACTATGTATTATTTTAAGGCATGTCAGCCGTCAGGGTGTAACAAAGTAGATACCTAAGTAAGTACCTATATTATGTAAAACTTCTGTTTTATACTTTGTTCAGTAAATAAAGGCTTATTTATTTATTTTATTTTATAATTATGTTATTATATTTAAATTATGGCCCCTTATATGAAAAAAGAAAGCAATTGTTATGAAATATGAAGACAAAACTGAACTTTTCGAAGGTACAGGTATACTTAGCACTGCGTAATCATAATTTTATTAATGAACTTCATAATAAAATTACGTATCTATAACAAACATTTAACTAAACTTTTATTTCATAATCATAAATCCACAGTCGCACTACATCGAATCCATTAATAGCCCATCAAAGCGATCTAGATTAGTTAACACTTTCGAATATAACGAGTCGATCCGGCGGAAACGGTTCCCGAAAGCACGTGTTACCAAACCCTTTGCCTTTACTTTCAGGAAGTGGCCCTATTTCAACAACCATACGGTAGAAAATCCTTTCACAATAATTTTCGGTCAATACGTAAAAAGATTAGCTCATTTTGAAGTTCTTATTATTATGGCAATAAGGGATATAATGTTTAAAATTTTCAGGGGATACTTAAAGTTCAGTGTTCAGTGATAGTGTAAATATGTCGTCGGAAGAATTCGGTGCTCGAGCCGTGTCATTTCGGCCAATATCCGCAGGAAATGGCTCTCAGGAATGACGAGAAGGGCATTATTGTCTTGTAATTGAATCGGCGTGTCGATTTCGTCCATAATTTGTAAATGAGAGTGGTAAATATTGAAACTGGTACCATAAATACCAGTAGGTAGACTGTCAGTTTTCGAGACACTGACCAATTGACTGAATTTTCTTATAAATTAGGTGGACCAACGATTTTCAGCGAGTCACTGGCAGCCGCTGGATACAGGTGGCACAAGATCGCGTTCTGTGATGATGCTTTCAAGAAACCAATGTCTGGTTAATTTAACTTGTTATTCTTCTATGAAAGATCCCCAGAAGCTGGGAATCGACAGAGTTAGTGAGCAATGAAAATAATATGAGCAGGCAAAATTAAATTTGCTTAAATTGTTCTTATTTTCCAAATAACAACAGTTATCTAGAAAATAGAAATTATCACAAAACAAACCAAATCATTCGACTATCTAATCTTGCCGAGATAACAAGTAGGTAAGATCTATTATTGAACCTTGATATTATGTGGTAATTGTTTCTGTAGAAGCTGACATGCTGATGTCTTGCTCTTATTTCTTGCATATTTTGCATCGCCACAAGCCACAGTTTTATACACCAGGAACCTTTCTTCGAAGAAAGAGGAAGAAAAATATTTTCTTCAGACGTACGTAAGTAGTAAAGTATTATGCTCTGATTAGGCTTGCATTACTTGTTTAATGGTAAAGGAAAATCGTGAGGAAACCTCATGCTTGGGAGTTCTCCATAATGTCTGTGTGAAGTCATTTACTCCGCAGTTGGTCATCATAGACTAGTTCATGACTTTGGTCAAGATCCTTTTGATTTTAGAGGAGATCTGTGTCCAGTTGTTGCCACAGGTCACAGCTGTGGGCACAGGCGGGCACAACATGATCCTAAACGGCGCTTTATACAGACGCTCAACCAAATTGTTAGCCGATATTGATATATATTATCGTAATTATCGTTCTACTAGCTAATACCCGCGACTTCATCTGCGTGGATTTAGTTTTTAAAATTCCGCGGGAACTCTTTAATTTTCCGGGATAAAAAGTAGCCTATGTCACTCTCCAGGTCCCCAAATATACCTATGCAAAAATCACATCGATCCTTGGCTCTGTTGCAGCGTGATTGAAGGACAAACCAACAAACAAACACACTTTCGCATTTACCTATAATATTAGTAAGGATTACCTGATCGAATGTCGACTATAGCCTTAAATCGCATAATTTTGTGCTAACATATTATGGTCGTGGACTCTCCTGCTACAAGTTTTTTCTTCGAAACGAGAGCTACTTATGTAGATGGGTGTTCAAAGCTTATGGTGATTATCCACCATAAGGTTCCCGACCTACGGAACGTTGCCCGATTAATTGACCCGCACGCGATTTCGCATGTCGGCCCAATCGTGTGCATGGCAGATATAATCAGTTTATGTATGCCTGGATTGATAAGTAAAAGAATTTCTAACACGACGCTGACTGAGTTCTCGGAATCGTTTTCAAATATCTTTTAACAGGACCACGCAGAAATGAGAGAATATGTTAAGTTTCATGTACTTTCTTTGAGTATATAAGTTGGTTAAATACTCAAAGATTACTATGAAGATGAGCTTAATTTGACTACAATCGTCCTATGGACATAAGGGACGTGCTTGCTTAGAAGTTAGAATATGCCTATTGGACCCACTAATAAATAATTTTTAGAGGTATTAACTATAGTTCGGCGAATATTTCGTACAATTTTAAGAAAAGGTGACTTGTATAAACACCTCGCGGATGTAGTGTCCAGAAATGACTATACAAAATGCGTTAGGAATTATAATTTTTGAAAATATATTAAGGGATTTTGAATTCACGAATATAATGTTACCAAAGAGTATTTATAGGTACGTTACATGAAATACTATTGACATTTTTGGACGAAAATGTAAATGACGATCTTATTATGAAAGATTATGATGTCAAAAAGGGAGTCCATGTGAAGTCATAATCAACACAATTATCTATTACAGTAAATACAAATAAAAAACGTAGTGATACAAGTTTGCTGTTTGTAAGTCAAGAAAATTAAAATTTGAAGAAAATGTCGAAGAGATTTACAAAACCAACCATAAATTGGGTAGAGCTCGAGAAGAGAGTGCCACCTGAACAGAAAGGAAAGTTCCTCGCTTTCAAGTCTAAATCTGATATGTATTTGCGGCGGTAAATATTGGAATAAACTTCAGAGCACCTAATATTTATTTTAAACCACCTTTGATGTTATATGTAGTTACATAAGAGATATTAAAAAGCTTCATGTCAATTGGTTCATTATAGAACTGCCTCAATTTTGCCAGTTTTTGTACCTAATTCTCAATAGAGCCTCAGTATAAATCGAACATTTTATCAAAATATCCATATGGGCTGCCTCCATTTTCCTAAATTCATTGCTGGTTTGAGGCTGTTCAAATGGATAAATGAGATTAGGATACAGTCTATAAGGATCTTTCTTAAACCAGATCAGAGTCTACGAAACACGCTCCTAAAATACTTCTTGAAGAGTTATTTTTAACTAACTTTCAAAAAAGGAGGAGGTTTTCAATTCGTCGGAATCTTTTTATGTATGGTTCCCCGATTACTCAAAGAAGCCTGGACCGATTTTGAAAATTCTTTTTTGTTTGATAGGGTATATATATTCCTAGGTGGTCCCATTATCATCAGGATCTGATGATGGGGTCTTGGAGAAATTGAGGGAACTCTTCAAATTTTATAAGAACACTTGATATACTTTGCAGTGGCGTTTGAAGTCGGTTTTATAAAAAGAATTTTTATTTTTATATTATTATCGTAATAAAACTGCATATAATTTTTTTTTGAATAGGGTACAAGCAAACCCTCCTGAACTTCCAAAAATTAATTGGGACGATTACGCCAAAAAAGTACCAATACAAGGGCTAGTTGAGAAGTTTAAATCGGCATACGAACAGTTCAAGGTGCCCTATCCTGAGGATAATCTTTCGGCTAAAGTGGACGAACAGTGGAAGACTCTCGAACCAGAGATAAAATCTTTTTGTGCGGAAAGACAAAAGGAGATTGAGGCGTATGTTTTTACCTAAATACCTTAATTCAATGAAGTACCTAATGAGGTACCTTATATGTTAATATTAAATTAATGTTCTAGTGCGCAAAAGGAAATTGACAAAATAAATGCATTGCCCAAGTTCGATGAAATTACACTGGAGATGCTATACGACATAGATCCGGCTAAAGCCTTCGATCCCGTAAATCGGCCGACTTTTTGGCCTCACACTCCAGATGAACAGCTTGGGTATATGTCGCCGGAACAGAAAGCGCTTAAGGAGAAGAAGCACTGACGGAATTATGAATTGCTCTATCAACATTTTTTATCTAAAAGAATCTTTGAATTACGAGCACTATTGTTACGAGTTATACTCATTTCAATTTCTACTCATCTATCTATTACATATAGGTTCAAGGCCCTTATGAGATAACATAGGGTAGCAGTTTCCAACTGTTGATTTTCAAATGTAAATCCATCAAAGTTGAAATCCTCTATTTCATTGAATTTTGCAATCGCCTTTACTTCAACAACATCCTTCTGAATTTTGCCAATGTAACTTACTGTATTATATTCTGAATATAACAAAATTATATCATTGTTAACTTTAACAGAACAGAAGGCAAGGTTGATCAGGGTAACAGTTTCCAAACTCCAAACGACAAAAGTCATTGTCTATGGACAAGCATAAAGGGCTGCAGTCTAAATTTAGAGCCCCGTTCAGGGTCGAGGACATCAGCCAAGAAGTCGCAAGCCGTGGCAAATTGTGACTGATTATTTATTATTGGATAGGGTAACATTTATTTTTGGTTTTATTACTTACTCTCAGTAACTGCACTTATAAAATATTGCACGTGTAGTTATCAAAGAATGAATGTTCTATTTTATCGTCATCTCAATCGATAGACATATCGCGAGGATCGCCACAGAACACGATTTTGTGCCGTTCGGGTCCGTTTCCAAGCGACTTTAGCGTCGTGGACGACGGCTTACAGATCTCTCCAAACGCAGTCAGTCAGTCACCTTTTTCTTTATATATTTAGTTGTATAAAGTGCCCAGCGTGATAAGTATCTGTTGAAAATATCTATTTAGATACACAATCTTTCGCGCCTCATCACTTTTCATATGTATACATGCCCTTGTTTTAAATGTGTTTTAGTATGATGTATGTAAACACGCCCACTTTTGAAGCCAAAGATCATTCAACCATAGAAATTGGTGCCAAACTAAATAATAATAATCATTATATTTAATTGCACGTATTTTACGGCAGCGTAAAATGTTGCTGAAAACTGAAAGCAGTGCCAATAGCTTTGCACATCATATTTAATTTCATACCTATACGTAAGTATAGATTCATGCCTACGACCTACGACTAGATTATAGTGTCTCTTTTGACAATTTTCTTCTTTTATTATAAATCTTTCCATAATTGTGAGCAGTGAAGACCTAGTGGCTAACCTAACTAACCTAAGTTAGTGTTAGTTAATGTGATCTACCATAAAAGGAAGGTCTCGGGGTCGCTGAGTTAACAATTTCAAATAATAATTACATACTTCGTACGTTGAAGGAACATTTCGTAGAGAAACCTGAACGCCTGAAAGTTTCAGGATTCGATCCGAAGAAATTTAGCTTACTTGAAGATTATTGCAGAGCACAAAAAAACATGCATTTGAAGGCTGCTAAAATCATAACCCTTTTTTTGATTTCTCCGTAGTCGAGTAAAAACTCAATCAGAGAAGTACCATTAGGTTTCCTTTCAATATATCTGATTCAAAGTATTCGACACGTAAGTAGGCATGCAGCTGCGTACGCCAGATGCCCGGCGATTTTCCAAGAATTGCAACTCTTCAGAACTCTATCTGGTCTAATTTTCTAAAACGGTACCTATCGACAGATAACTATGTTGTTTTTTAAACTTCCGTAGTCAAACAGGGAACCCTTATAGTTTATTTCATTCGTTCTGTGTATCGTTGCATCATTTTATTCAGAAACTAATTACACTAGTCAACAAATTTTTGTAACAAGAAAAGTGACTCACGATTTTGAAATACCTACCTACCCTCATTATAACACAGTATTTATTTTGTTTCGATCAGGTCTAGTTTTTGTGTTACAGCTACCTACCCAAAAATAAATTTTTACCTTTTTTATCTTATATGTTCAATTCTGGACCTTATGGGTTTTAGTAAAGTGCTTGTATTTTGTGTTTGCCGAATTAAGTGAATCTTAAATTATGGAAAGAAAGTGTAAAAATGATCCTGACAAGTTTTGTTACATTTGTGGTGAATTTTCTTTTAAAACTCAACGGAGAAACTTGACGCCATAAGTAAAAAAATTATATCAACTTTATTTTTCAACCTGGACAAAAAAAATTAAAAATGCATAGTTAGTACAATCTGATAATATTGATCTGATACTATTTTTGCCACCTTTTCATATAAAACTTAGCCTTATGAAAAACTTCGTGAAAGTAATGAATCAATTCAATAAGAATTTAAAAAAAAATCCTAAAATCAGTGAAGCAAAAATTAAAGAGGGTATTTGTAGAGGTATTTGTAGGTCCTTAAATTAGAAAATTAATAAAAGATAAAATTTTTATAGAAAAACTCTCTGAAATGGAAAAATCTCCTTGGGAATCTTTCATGAAAATGACTTCTAATTTTCTCGGAAATTATCGATCTGATGACTATAAAAGTACTGTTGAGGAGCTTTTAACTACCTATAAGGCTTTGAGTTGTCTCATGTCCGTAAAAATACACTTCTTGCACTCTCATTTGGACTTTTTTTCTAAAAATTTGAGCGCCGTCAGCGAAAAATTCCACCAGGTCATTTCAAAAAATAAAAAAACGATACCAGGGCAAGTGGAGCCCACGTATGTTAGCCGATTATTGTTTGACTTTACGATGAGACGTCCCTAAAGCAAAATACAAAAGAAAATCATAAGATACGTGTACTTGTGACACTACAATAGCCTATGTATGTTAATTAAGTTTATTAAAACCGTATTTTTCTAAAAATTTTAAAAAATTATTACAACAAAACTATTCGTATTGGAAACATTTTAATATCAATTCTATCATCCTCAACCTTGCTCTAGACATAATTAGTTAACAGTTTTCTTGTTACACACAAAACGTCCATTTTTGTTGACCAGTGTTATTATACTGTAAAGTTAAAACTTGGCACAGTTATTGAAACATGTCACCGCTACAGAAAAGTGTTGACTCAAATTATGAAAAGTGGAAATTTTTCCAGAGTGGTTATACGTATACATATTATATACACAGTCATCCTTCGTTCTGAAGTTCCCTTAGGTACTTCTAAGGTCCTGTATAACAAAAAATAAATATTTTTCCACTTTTGGGTATACATGTTCGGCTTATGCATTCGGGTTTCTACTGCTCTTCTTAATATAAGAAGAATAAACTGTACCACGCTAGGTTGTGTTTAAAGAATTTATATTCAAAACACTTAATGAGAACTTATCAGTAACATTATAAACTTAATGGTTCCATGAGTGATTATTTCTCTACAGTCACTTTTCTATATCAAGTCTTGGGCAGATTTAAGAACTTGGAAGCATGGTAGTATGTACAATGAAAAAAACCTCAAAAAAACTAAATAATAATCATATTTATACTTTTTTACGTAATTATGTCGAAAGACCTAAGCGAAAATATACTTAAGTAGACAAAGTTTAAAAATAGATTTCAATTAGCGTCCCTTTATACTACTTTCGCGATAGCAGCTCGGTGCGTAGGAACTAATTGCCGAGGATAAAAATAAAACGTGCACTAAATAGATAGTAGGTAATTATAATTATGCTTAGTTTCGTTTAATCCCGTTGACTACAGACTGCGGGTTCCGTATACTCGTAGCGTGGGTGGAAGGGTGGCAGCACCTGTTGCATGGCTGGCTATTTTTAAACACCGCACCCCCTCCCCCATACCTCCTCCCCCCTCCCGCGTCTCACACGTCAGCCGCTCATAAATCCATGACTAATATGCGAAGTCAGGAATGCTTGCAACTTTGACCGGTCAAGAAGATTTTTAATGATATTACTTGGTGTTTTAGAGAGCTAAATTTTTTTCTTAAGAAATACTACATAATACACTTACTTACCTATTAATTTTAGTCTTTGATTTGCGCTTTATTACAACTACCATGAAAAGTTATGATAAAACTATGAATTGTTGGAGCTGTGAAACAACTTCCTGCGACGGTGTTCCCACTAAATTACAAAATGGGGTTATTCAAGGGGCGGACTGCCAAATTCCTGAAAAGCCGTCAACGCATGGGTGGTGCCTCAGATGCTACAAATCTCCATGGGCGGCGGTAATCACTTAACATCAGGTGGTCACCTGCTCCCAAAAATATAAAAAAAAATTGAAGAAGCTATATTTTACGAAAAAAAAACTCAAATATATTTTAGTTGGTTCAAACCGCTATAAATAATTCTTATTAATTTTATTTTTTTGAAATTGCCTATAAGTACCTATCTATTGCATAAGTTTATAATTGCGTTTTTTTCATCCTTGGCTTTGAGAACCTATGGGTACCTATGGATGTGTGTGAACTGATTAACTAGCTATCAGACAATGCATTGTATTTCGCACTTTTTACTTTTCAACAAAATAATTCTTTTGTTTACACTAGCTATCAAGCAATCAGCGCGTGCGAATTTTATAAATGGGATACTTCACGCGAAAACAAAATATCTGATTGCGTTTAAAGCGAATCTGTCCTAAAGCGAACAAGCGTATACGACATTGATATTGGAATTCTTAACATTGCCATTATAAACATTGCCTGTAAATAAAGTTTAATAAAAGCAATTTATGCTGACTACTTTATTTACAGGCAATGTTTTCTTGTAAGTTTATAAATAAGTACCTTAAGTCATACTCATTTCATTTCATTCATTTCTTTTCTTTTCAAATTGACGCGGACGAAGTCGCAGGCAACAGCTAGTATTATAATATATTAAAACTAGCTTTAACCCGCGGCTTCGCTCACGTTAGGTTCGATTTTTTAACCCCCTATTTAACCCTCTTGGGATTGAAATTTTCCAAAATCCTTTCTTAGCGGATGCCTACGCCCTAGGGAATGCAATCTCGATCTCGCGAGATCTCGTTTTCGCGAGATCTCGGCCTTTTTTAGCGAGATTGATCTCGGCTGAAAAAAGGAGCGAGATCTCGCGAGATTAACGAGATTGCACTGGAGCATAAAAAAGTCTTATTCGAAGCGCGGACTGACACTGACGGAGTTGCAACCTGTCGGTTTCGTTCGGTGCGCGAATTAATTTTTAAATTACTAAAATATTTGCGTTTGATATTAGAAGAGAAGACTGGTTGTTTTTCTCATTTGTTATTTCAAATTCAAATTTTATTTATTTCATGTAGGCCAACTTGTAGCTCTTATAAATCTACCACCGGTTCGGAATGCAGATTCTGCTGAGAAGAACCGGCAAGAAACTCAGCAGTTGCTTTTCAAAAAATAAAAAATATTTTTTAATTTTTTAATAGGTAACCAAACTGTGCTATGTATGGTCGCAGACAGAAAATGTTTATCAGTTTTCAAAGTAGATTCTATATCACATTGCGTGCAGTAAGGTCTATAACGCCATAGAATATCAAAAGCATACCGACTGTCAGGTATAGACGTGTGCATGTAATTATGAATCTTAAGGTGGTAAACATTTTCTGTCCGCGACCGTATGTATATACAGTGCTTCCACAGTGATTTGATTGAAACGTACGTCAAAGTTTACTACTTAGAAGTTTATTAAAAAATTATAGACAATTTGATTCATAAAAGTCTATTGAAAAAATTCGTGGAAATAAATGTTATCTTATAATACTTATAATTTTTATTATTATTTTTTTTCTAATTTATTCAAATATTATGATTATTTGCAAAAAAAAACACACAAAACTGCCAATCTCGCGAGATCTCGAAATTGGCGAGATCTCGCGGTATTGTTATTTACAATCTCGCGAGATCTCGCTTGAGCCCCAATCTCGCGAGATTTGCATTCCCTACTACGCCCTAACAGCTACCTGTATGCCAAATTTCAGCTCGATCGGTCCAGTGGTTAGAGCTGTGCGTTGATAGATCAGTCAGTCAGTCAGTCAGTCAGTCACCTTTGCCTTTTATATATTTAGATAATATTTTTAAAATATATTTGCTGACATAAATCCATCTCTTTTAAGCTGTAGGTATTTTGATTTTCCGTACCTAGTATAAGGTTCCGAGCTATATGTACGAGTATGAAGAAGAGTTACTAACAAGTCACTAACAGTTTGTCGTCGATTAAAAATAAAATTAGCCAAGACCTATGCAGGGTGTTCAACTGTAGTTGCATTAATTTAAGTAATTCAGTACGTGCCAAAACTCACGAAGTTCTGCTAATAGAAACATATTGTCTTTTTAAGATTTCTACATAAAAATGTCGATAAAAACATGCGATATACGAATACGATTCCATTCAGAGTGATCAAACATAATATTGTCTTGTTTATTCTCGTATTATAAAGCATTAAACGCGTGGTGTGAATATATTTTTAAGTAAATTGTGCTATGAGATGAATTATACGCAGGCTTATCTGTAGAGAAGACTACTCAGTATTCTTTTGAGTGGCTGATCGTGCTGATTAAGAAAACCTTGGACGACACTGACCTATAACACCTACTGGAGGTATCAGTAAGATTTATATCATGACGTTACTATTTGTATAGTATCTTTATATGAATTTTTATAATACACATAGGGGAACCTTTTTTCCGTGGGGAAATCTTCATGGATATCACCGTGCTCGGGGAAGGCATGGAGGTTATGTCGGACTTTTACCGACTAAACCCCACGATGTTCCTCTCATCGCCTAGTGACTGGGCTACGGGACCAGGGGCGATTCAGACCCGTTCGATAACATACCGTGTCGATACGGTTAGATATCGATCTCGTATAAAAAAAAATTGTCGTGTGATTCAGAGCGTTTGGTTTGAGGATACGATTCGGTATCGACTACGTTATCGACATCGACAAGATACATTCGATTACAAGATCATTTACGAATTGAAAATATATGTTATCATACGGTAACAAATCGAATCGATCGATAAATAATAAGTTATCGGAAGGGTCTGAATCGGGGGGCAGACTCGTTCCGCAACATACATAGGGGAACTTTTTTTTTAAGTTGGGAAATCCATCTAGATTCTAGGATACCACAGCACCCGGGGCACTGCGGAGGTTATATCGGGGTCTAACTGACTAGAACCCCACGTTGTTCCAACTTAACGCCTGGTTGCTGGGCACAGGGTCGCTTGCATTTAACTGCAACCCAGCCAGTGGTGCCTACTCAGGCAGGCCCATATTCATGACCAAAGTCATGTTCAGACAACAGCTGCTGGAACATACACGGGGACCAAATCATACATAGGGGAAACTGGCCTAACCTAAAGTATTATTGTAAACCTCCAATTAATTGACACTACATCTTACGAATAAAAATAAGAAAAATATTGGATAAATTGTGTTGTTACAAGGCGCCATTAAATTGTCCATGGGTCAGAATAAAAATAAGAACTAGATTAATTGCGAAAGGACCTGGGAAGTGGGAACCCACCGCATTGTTATCTCAAGAAAACTCCTACCACTATATTATGAACAACGGGAAAGGGTCACGATCTTCAGGAATGAGGAATACGAAACAGAGAGTCTACTCTCTATCACATACACCATTGTTGGGAGGCATGTCCTTCGAGATAAATAAACAATTATATGGCACGGACATTGATAGTGGCCGTTATCAGAGTCGTCGAACTCGCTCCAAGGCGACGGGTGCGTACATTATGTAAAGGTCTTTGTTCATTGCTGGCATTCATAGTTAGGGCAAACGATTATGCAGTGATCGTAATAGGTAAGTATTTGTAAACAGTAAGTATCTATCCTAAATATAGGATCATGGATAGACTTCATCTCACACTAGACGATGGCCGCAACTTCGTCCGCGTGGATGAAGGTTCTTTTTTTTTCTGTGGGAACTCTTTAATTTTCCGGGTTAAAATGTAGCCTATATGTGTTAATCCTGGGTATGAGCTATCTCCATTCTCAACCAAATCAATTCATTCTTTGTGGTTGAAAGAGTATTAAACATACACATACAATATAGTCCTAGCGATCTCATCTGATGGTAAATGAGGATGCAGTCTAAGATGGTAGCGAGCTAACTTGGAAGGGCTATGGCAATAAGGGCTACAGCCTAAAGACATTCAGCCTATACCCCTAATCGGAACGCTAATTCATGGAGTTCTTACTACATCAGATCCAAGAGAGTACAAGTTGTGATAAACAAGAAGGGCTAGCTAAGATAATTAAGATTCCTAATCGTTTTCCAGATATCTATATTCTATACACGATTTACATTTAAATCACCAACACAAATATATGTAGTAAAACGTAATTAACAAAGTACCTATACCTACCTATATTTACTTACTAAATATTATCTTTAACGCATCTATGGTATCTGGTACGTTGAGTCATTTATGTAGGTAGGTAGGTACTATGATCGCATCTCGTACATCCCAAAAGCTAGTTTACAATAGAGTTAAACTGAATGACGCGGATTAGGCAAGTTTGTGATGCGGATCGTTACTAATTAATTCATAATTAAAAATTCTGTTGCGCCCGCGCAGACGGTATCAACCAATTACACTACCATACCGTTTCAATCCAAAATAAATTCTATGCAAATAAAAATTAGGTCCAATTTACACTGTTACGAGTGTGGAGAGTTTGTATGAAGGGCAAGCGACAGTTGTTTTATTTTGAACTATATTTAGTACTTGGACTGAATTGTTACTGTGCCAGCTTTGTATGGAGCGATGTGTGGCGATCACGCTTGATGAGTGCATAGCTTAGATAAGTATGTGGAAAATCCCTAAGCATTTACTGTACCAAGGATCTAAATGAGTATCTTACTGAATGATGTGGATATAGATACAGGTAAGTAGGTAACTACCTGTGCTAAAATATGAACTGTGCCAAACCACTTTTACTCGGAGTAAACAAGTGTCTAGATTTATTTATAGCTTAGGTACTAATGTAAATTAAAAAATATAATAGAAGAACATACGCTATCTTCACTGAGGCATAGCTAATAGTTTTTCAGTGATGTTGTTTTCGCAGGTACAATTTTTAACAAACTAGTGTTTCGCCCCTAATTAGGACCAACGAACCTATTAAGGACGCGTCCTTGAAGTTCTTGCGTAAGCTATAATAAATATAAAAGGTTTAATTAATAGAAATATGGTCTATAAGTTCACATATTATTTGGGAATTTCGCACGCACTTGTGCACTACATTATTCCCTGAGCATTTGGCTACTTAGAATGAGATTAGGCGCCAATGTTTAAAGTCAGCCCAGCCTATTTTATATTATAGCTAAAACTACCCGCTTATTACAGTAATAGATTAGTAGATATCGTACCCTTATTGCAAAAACCGATTATCTGCATTTTTGTACCAAAATTAGGTTAAATATATCAATCGACTCCTCAACTCACGGCGAAGCTGCTGGTAAAACCCATTATCTGCTACGACGCTTTTTACGGAGATAGCTAGAGTTAAAAGCAACTACCTACAGGTATGATTTAATTACCTTCTTAAAAAAAGAACTAAACTCATTTAAATAATTTAGATTTATAAATCTATACCACAAAAACAATGTATTACACTATCAAACCTATTTTTTTTTATATACTATATTATAGTATATAAAAAAAATAGGTTCGATAGTGTTCCATATTGCAAACTCAATAAAATAGTTTAGCGAATCCCCCGAGCTTTTCCACGAAGCAACTGTTACATGCCATAAATGCTGTGTATTCAAAATCCATATTCGCTTCAAGATCCGTCCCGAATCATGTCAACAGGCTCCGTCTCTACCTGCGGGTCCCGTTGCCGCAAGGTGTACGCACCCTGCACGCACACTGCGATCAACGCACCCACACACTTGAGAATAGGGTTGTCAAACAAGAAAAAAAGTAAAAATAACCGGTCAAATGCGCGTCGAACTCGCATATGAAGGGTTCCGTACCAAAAAAGCCGAAGAAAACACGTTTCTAGTTGGGGAGCCCCTCTTAATTTTTAATTTACGTTACGTACGAGTAACGTACTATAACCGATAGTAAGTTTGATGTCCTGACAGTATTTGTACTGAAAATTTGTTAAAACATGAAAACTCGTCGTTTAAACGATATTCGGCATTGGAATTGTCACAATATGTACAACTTTCGGAATAAACCACACTTCTTTAGTAATAATTAGTTAACCTTACTGTTTAATAAAATGTTCTTTTTAAATATTAACAATAATTTAAATATTCGGTGATTATTCGGCAAATCAACCGAATATTCGGCCGAATACGAACATGAAAAAAATATGCCGAATGTACCGAATACGAATATTTGGCCGAACGTTCGGCGCATCTCTACTTTAAAGTAAATCACAAATTTACAATGTAATACTTAGTAGGTACACGTAAATATATTCCTGCATATCCTTGGCTTTTCGATTTTGTAAGAAAATGGTATTCATTTGGCAAATTAAACTTACGGTTTGATAAACAAATTGATAACATCTTCATGAAACCATGTCTTTAAATAAAGACGATTTTCATACAATCTCACGGTCAGTAATGCTTGTGCCAGCCCTTGTATTAGCAGGCTGGATTGTTGGATTTTTGGAAGTTCATAAATAAATAAATAGGTACATTTTATTAACATTCTAAAATTATGATAATCCGTGCAGCGTAAATTGGCAGCCCCGCATGCAACATGCATCTCTGCGAGGCCTCTCTCCTACGCGGGCCCGCCCTGCAACCGATTCGTCAGATGTCGATCATAATTTTTTGCCGTCTCGACAAAAAAACGACTGCAGAGTGCAGTCTGCTCCATAAATCTATAATGCACGGCAAAATTTTGTAATACTTTGCGATGTTTTTGCTTGTAAGGCAAAATTGTAGCATAGGTATTAATTATATTACTCGTAAGACAAATAACAAGTAGTTTTAAATCCTATTTTTGTTTACAACCAGTATGTATTATAAAAAAAATTGTTTTCATTTCGAATAATTATGATTTTCAGTCTTTGAGCATTTAACCAACAGGAGTGGAAATGAGCTAATTTCTTTGCAAAAAAAATCTGACAATTACAGTGGGGGGCGAGGTAGCACACAAAAAATATTCTTACTACAGATGCATTTTTTGTTGGTTAAATGCTCTAAGTTTTCAGTACAACCGATTTCACCAACTCGCGTCGAGTGACGTTAACCTAGGTATAAATTGCGCGTTCCGACAATTTTTCTATTGAAAATATGCCAAAATATCTTTATACCACGGTTAAATGTAAGGGGACTGCGGACTAAAACAGACATCTTTGCAAGAAACTTACTCTTAAACAATTATGATATAGTAACTTTAACAGAAACTTGGTTGCTTGATAGTATTTCTGACTCTGAACTCTTTGACGCTAGGTACTGTGTATGGAGACGTGATCGTAATTATGGTAAAACGTGTCAATCAAGAGGGGGAGGTGTGGCTATAGCCGCTAAGAAATGGCTTCACGTTGAATGTCAGACAGGTTGGCAATCCTCTGCTGAAGACCTATGGATAACAGTCACTCATCACAACAAGGATTGTAGATATATTTCAAGGCTTCACATTTGTACTATATATCTCTGCTCTGAGAATATTGGAAATTCATTCGAACAACAACTAGTGAATTTTTTGTCCAATTTAGAGAAATTAATCAATGAACATCCCAATGACAAGTTCTTAATTTTAGGGGATTTCAATATGAGTTCTATTCATTGGACTTACACTGATGATGGACTTCAAGCAGTAAACTTATCAGACGATAATTCAAAAAATCTTATCGATGCTCTTAGTATATGTAACCTCAATCAATTTAATGATATTAAAAATAATTTTAACCGCATACTAGACTTAGTTTTATCCAACGACTTGGCTGTAGAGGTTTCGCTTTGTGACGACCCGCTTGTTCCTGAAGATCCTCATCACAAAGCGCTTTGCGTATACTTACCTTTTACTAATACTGAAACACTTCCTTTAGCACCTAGAAATCATTATGCCTATAAGAGAGGAGATTATACTCAAATTAACGAAGCCCTTTCACTTTACAACTGGAACTCACTACTAAGAGTCGGTGATGTTGAGTCTGCTGTCAGATCGTTCTATACAATATTATATGAATTGCGTGATAAATATGTCCCACTAGTCAAAACTAAAGATAATAAATATCCACCTTGGTACAACATCCCACTTATAAAATTAATTAAAGAAAAATATAAGTATTTACTTAAATATCGCAGGTATGGCAATCTAGAAGACCAACTTACCTTTAACTTATTAAGAGCCCGAGTGAAATTACTAGAAGACGATTGCTATTCTCATTATATTGAGAAGATTGAAGAGTCTATTACTAAGGATTCACAAGTGTTTTGGTCACACATGAAACGTAGTATAGCCAAACGCACTAATAGCTTCTATCCTAAGTCTATGACGTATTCCAAACAATCATCTGACACCGGGACCGGGATTTGTGAACTCTTTTCCTCTTACTTTCACTCAACATACCAAAATTCATCAACTTTCCCGGCCTGTGCGCAAGTAAAAACTTTAAATAGTTCAACGAGTGACATTTTTGGAATTGAGATTATACCTCAAATTATTCAAAAAGCACTTCAATCTTTGAAATGTAATAAATCTGCCGGCCCTGACGAAATTCCGGCTTGCTTTCTAATTAACTGCTCTAATACGCTTGCTACTCCTCTTTCTATACTTTTCCAGAGATCTATCCAAGAAGGTCATATGCCTTCCTTATGGAAATCTGCGTATATTACCCCTATACATAAAAAAGGCTCCAAGAAAGCAGTTGAAAATTATCGCCCCATTTCTAAATTATGCCTAATTGCAAAGATTTTTGAACGTATAGTCTATAACCAATGCTATAGCGCTCTAAAATCACAGATTATTTTAAACCAACATGGCTTTTTAAAGGGCAGATCTACAGTCTCGAATCTAGCACTATTCTCTGACTATCTTACCGATAAATTAGATAATCACGATCAAGTTGACGTAGTATATACTGATTTTAGTAAAGCCTTCGACAAAATAGACCACAGTCTACTATTGGAAAAATTAGCCTCCCTTGGCATTAGAGGAGACCTGTATCGTTGGTTTTCATCCTATATTGATAGCAGACTACAATCTGTGGTGCTTAATGGTTTTAAATCCAACTGGACCCAGGTACCCTCTGGTGTTCCTCAAGGGTCTTTATTAGGACCTTTCTTATTTATCATCTTCATTAACGATATAGACCAATGCTTTATTAACTCTAAATTCTTACTTTTTGCTGATGACTTGAAGGTTTTCCGTCCAGTTAATAACAGTTCAGAAGCGAAACTCTTGCAAGACGATCTACTTAGATTCGACAATTACTGTACCAAAAATAGACTTGATCTTAATGTATCTAAATGCAACTCTATATCATACACTAGGAAAAAGGAACCTTTTCGTTTTGATTACATCCTAAAGCATCAAATATTAACCAGAATTGACACAATAAGAGATCTTGGAGTGCTGCTTGACTCGAAACTGATTCTAAACCAGCATATAGATGCTATTACGAGTAAAGCATACAAAGCTTTAGGTTTCATTATTCGTGCTTCGAAACCATTCAAGAAAATGAAAACTATTAAGGTTCTTTACTGTTCATTGGTCCGCAGTCACCTCGAGTACGCTTGCCAAATATGGAATCCTGCTTATCAGGTTTACATTAACAAACTAGAAAGTATTCAGCGCAAATTTATTAGATTCCTAAAACACAAATTTCACCTTCCTAAAACATCTTATGAGAAAGCCTGTTCTGATTTACATCTTGTGCCTCTGTACATACGTAGAAATATAGCTGATATTTGCTTTTTACTCAATATAGCCAGGGGGTCAATAGATTGTCCTGAATTACTTTCTAAGCTAGGTATTATAGTACCCTCACGTAGATCACTCCGTTCACCTAGACATAAAAAGATATTACATATCCCATTAACCAAAACAAACTATAGACACAACTCATTTATTATTCGCGCTTCTCGCCTTCTGAACTCAGTTTATGACGAACCTAATGTCGACTTGTTTTGTGGTAATATGAATAGTTTACGTCGAAATCTAACAAAAATATTAGTTCAGCCAAGTGCATCCTAAACTTTCTACGTTTAGATGGCTTAGAATTTTTACTGTGCCCTCGGGGTTATTCATTTAGTTTCTATTTGTGAGAACCTTTTATTAGCTTTTAGTTGTTTAAAATTTAAGTCTATGTAGTAGTATAAGCTGTTGGTTTTCCAAAATAAATAAAATAAAATAAAATAAATGTTACCCAACGTTGGTAAAATTGGCGCTTAGTATATCTTACTTTGCCTATACTATAAAATTCCACTTTCGTCGGTGATTTTGTACACTGATTCAAAATCTGAATCTGAGAAAATCCTATCATTCTCACAATTGAAGAATCATCATGTCCTTGTCCTTTTCCCACGCTATGTGGGGTCGGCACAACATTTCTTTTTCTTCCACTCATTTCTATCATTCGTCAACTCATTATCTACTCCTCTTACACGCATATCCTCTTTCATACAATCCATCCATCTCTTTTTTGGTCTTCCTCTACTCTTTTGCCCTTCTATTTGCATATTTAACATTTTTCTACTAATATGGTTTTCTTCCCTCCTCATTACATGCCCATACCACGCGAGCCTATTACTCCTCATCTTTTCGATAACTGGCGCTACTTTGAAGAATTGAAGAACACAATCGAAAAAGCGATCGTATCCTTGCTGTGTTGACCCTTAAGGAGTATGAGATAGTACAACCGCTTCCAATTTTACAGATTAGCGACTAATCATACAGATGCATCACCACAATTATCTTTGAGTGAGATCGTAATCATAGCGCTATAACAGTCATCAATTAAAAAGATTACCGAGACACTCGTACTTCGTAGACGTAGACTCTGAGTAATTTTGATCTGTTTGCCTTTTCATGTCTGCACGGATTAAGTAGAATAGAATAGAATAGAAATATTTTTTATTCAAATAAACTTTTACAAGCACTTTTGAATCGTCAATGAATCTACCATTGGTTCGGAATGCCTTTCCTGCCGAGAAGAGCCAGCAAGAAACTCGGCGGTTGCTCTTTTCAAAAAAATTAAAATTTTACAATTGTTATTGAAACTATGCTATGTATTCAGTGCTTCCACGATGAATTTTCCTGAGTACAATACGAGTAAAAATAAATACAATACAAATACAAATAAATACATGTCAACACAGGCAGGCAAAAGCAGACCCATTCCCGTTGGTGGCACCCGTTCACGAGCATGACGCATGATCCAGCCATTGCTTCGCTCAACCATATTTGAGGGAAATAAGTACTACCCGTCTTCGTCAAGTTGGCCGCTACCCCGCCTCGCGCTTCCCGCACCGCACTTCAAGTCAGACCCGCACGCACGTCTATTGCTTACGTGTCGATACTAGCGCCACTCGCGATAGGACGGCAATAGATGTAAACAAAATACACAGTTTTTATCGTCGTCAGTGGTTGAATTGTTATATTTTTTATTTGTTTTGTGTTGTGGTCTGTGGTAAAACCCTCTCGAAGTATTTGGACTTCCTTTCTTCTCCATCAAGCATCTCTATTGGCTTGCGTAATACAAATTTTAGTGACATTTTGCAATCGATCGCGTAGTGATTGCTGTCGTGTTGGTACTGCTGTCACTACTGAAATTTGACGTTTGAGAAATGACGTTTGACAGCAGAAGTGACGTTTGACAGCAACGATTGCGCAATTTACGCCTGTCGCGAACCTGTCGCGAGATACGTAATAACCCTGCCGCTTAATACAGATAGCAATGTACCGCTCGCTATTGTTAGTGACAACTTTTTTCAAAGTTTTGTTATTGGTAAATGTTTTTATTATTTATTTTTGTTTGGTTAATAGTGCAACAGGTGGGATCATACTTGCGACCTTTCAGTTTTCGGTCCGCACCTTTAACCGTTGGGCCATTGAGGCCTCGAAATGTCCAAATTCCGTTTTCATTCATCTTTACGAGTCTTATCGATCAAAGTGAATGAGTCTACGCGATACTTTTTATCGTCCTAGTGCAATCGATTTTAATGTGATCTAAGAATATCTTTTTACAAATAGCTATATAAGCGCAAGGAAAGCAACAGTAGCGGAGTTTTTTCATCAGTCAATCAAAGGTGATTCCGATTGTCACATTGTAGCAATCATTTTAGAAATGCCACAGCTGGAACTGATGGTAACGCAGTAGACACGACCACTCTATAAGAATGTACTATTTTATTTATTTATTTTTATTTTTTATGTAATTACAAGAAAAAAACATATATTAGAAGAAGTAGACAAAGTGAGGTTTATCTCTAAAAAAAGTTTATTACTGAGAAGAATTAAGTTTCGGAAAAACTCATACTTACAGAGGTAATAGATTAGGAGGTAGGTAGTTATTTCGAATGTAACTGGTATCTTTAACATTCGAGTTTGATAAGGCGATAACTCTACGCGAAACATTACAGATTTGAAATTCTCCTAGTCGACTAGCTGATGCCTGCAACTTGTTTCGCATGAATTTGACGTCACGACATTTCCAATATGGCGGATGTAACTTACTTTCCCTACTCAGTTAAAATGTCAGTGAGAAGACATTGAATATACCCACCTACATTCATACTCATTCTTTTCTTTTTCAAACGATAAATAATCGTCCACTGCTGGATAAAGGTCTCTTGCATGGACTTCCACAGGTCTCGATCTTGCGCCGCCTGTATCCATCTTGCGACTCGTCTGATGCCGTTGGTCCATCTATGTACCTACCTTATGGGGTGGGGTCGCTACTCCAGCATCCATTCATTCATAGGTCATCAGATCAAAATAAAATCAAATGCACTAGCTGGGACCATTATAAGAACTTGCGTCATTTACTTTGATCGATTAGGCTCGTAAAGACGAATGAACCAGCAACGAAAATGGCTCATGATAATTCGATTGTGCCTGCGTATTACAATGAATCCAATACTTATGTAGAATCAATTGGATACTTTACTTTTTACTCTCCATACACTTCAAGTCTTCATTCCTGATCCGTACGGCTAGGGTCTGGAATGCTCTTCCAATATCTGTGTTTCCTAACACGTACAATTTGGGTATCTTTAAAACGAGAGTGAATAGACATCTTCTAGGCAAACGCGTTAAACCTTAGACCACATCATCACTTTCCATCAGGTGTGATAGTGATTAATGCTGTATGATAGCGTGTGCCTATTCCTAATAATCCTACTTATCACACTAATAATATTATAAAGGCGAAAGTTTGTATGAGTGTGTATGTGTGTGTGTGTATGTTTGTTACTCCTTCACGCCCAACAAACTAACCAATTTAGCTGAAATTTGGAATGGAGGCAGCTCACATCCAGGATTAAAACATAGGCTACATTTTATTTCGGAAAATTAAAGAGTCCCTACGGGAATTAAAAAGCCTTAATCCACGCGGACGAAGTCGCGGGCATCGTCTAGTAATATTATAAAGGCGAAAGTTTGTATGTGTGTGTATGTTTGTTACTCCTTCACGCCACAATGAACTAACCAATTTGGCTGAAATTTGGAACGGAGGCAGCTCACATCCAGGATTAAAACATAGGCATTTTATCCCGGAAAATTATAGAGTCCCTACGGGAATTAAAAAGCCTTAATCCACGCGGACGAAGTCGCGGGCATCATCTAGTAATGTATAAAAAAAAGAAGTGGAATCTCGTGTTCTAATTTACCGCACACCAGCCGCGCGGCTATCTACGCGTACTAGTTATAGTCAGTGCGCGCTGAATGAACTGAATTTCAGAATTTTTTCTATGAAATCCTATGAAACATCGTGATAATATTTATTCGCCGAATCTGACGACTGTAATAGAATAGAGTAATTTTTTATTCAAATAAACTTTTACAGAGTTACTTTCGAATCGCCAAGTGAGTCTACCACTCGACTTTCCAGATAAATATAACTAGTTATTAGGAAGGTATACGATCGATGGTCAATGGTCATGTAGCCAAAGACCGTGTGAACAATTTTATTTTATTCTTATTAGTACCGATTGTTTTCACACCATCTTCATTTTCATAGTTATACAGATCTTACCGCGGTTCTATGGTCGATCATCTTTTTTTTTTTTTTTTAAATTCTATGACAAGATAGCCCTTGACTGCGATCTCACCTGATGGTAAGTGACGATGTAGTCTAAGATGGTAGCGGGCTAACTTGGAAGGGGTATAGCAGTGTAAATTCAACCCATACCCCTAATCGGTTTCTACACGCCATCGTGCCGGAACGCTAAATCGCTTGGCGGCACGTTTTTGACGATAGGGTGGTAACTAGCCACGGCCAAAGCCTCCCACCAGACCAGACCAGAGACAATTTAGAAATAATAAATTACTAAATTGCCCCCGCCGGGAATCGAACCCGAGACCTCCCAGTTATAAGACCACAGCGCTCACCACTGCGCCAGGGAGGTCGTCAAAAATCATCTGGCTTATTCCAGTATTAATTTGTTTTGCCGATACATATTATGATACATCGGCTGCCCCATTTCAAAACCTATTAACCTAGTAAGTGTAATTGACAAAATTTTACAGGAGACCAAAAACATGTTTTATGGTAGATGGCTTAGCGAAGTAATAAATATATTAAATAAAAGTAGTTTATTTACGAAACATTAATTCATCAACATAAATACTGAAGAGTTGGTTCAGAAGGGCTACCACAAATATGTTTTTTTGGTCTCCTGTAAAATTTTGTCAATTACACTTACTAGGTTTTGAAATGGAGCAGCCGACGTCATCATGCAAACTCAAGTCTTCGTTGCTCACAAAAACTTACAGCAATAAACGGGATGGATAACTCGTCCAATTAGTTCACAGCTAGCGACAGCTTCTCCACTACCGCGTCCATTTCTGGAGGCAGGCCTACATTAGCTGAACCGCTACCGCGCTTATCGAGTTACTGAAATAGGTATCTACAGACAGACATTTGCCTCGTTTTAAAAGTTTATACGATTTTTTTAGTTTACACCGTTTTTAGAGTTCCGGAAAAAAAAAACGGGAACCCTTATAGCCTCACTCCTTTGTCTGTCTGTCTGTTAGTATGTCAAGATCCTTTTTCTCGGAATCGACTTGAGATACTAAGTTGAAAATAAAACTGAATTTAAAGTTCAATGATCTTTTAATTGTTTGTAAGTTTCTAGTTTAACTCAGTGAAAACTTTCAAAACGCGGCAGCCCCATTATCAAAACCTAGTAAGTGACAGTTTTTCAAAAAGTCGTTTTTTTCCATAACTTAACTTTCATAGTAGGTAAGTCTCGTTGTTATCTAATTTATATAATCCTCACAAGGTTCGGAACCCTCAGTGCGCGAGTATGACTCGCCCTTGACCGATTATTTATTACTTTATACTGTAGGTAACCCATATACATTATATAAAAATATCTGGCTGCTTATTTCTCTGGATTAATAATAATTAAGATTTAATATTACGGCTTAAAACGGGTAGCTTTTTATGCCTACGTAGATTTCATTATAGGTAATAACTTTATGGTTTGGGGCGTCCCAAGAGTCTATCATTTATCATTATTCATTATGTCTGGTGGGAGGCTTTGGCCGTGGCTAGTTACCACCCTACCGTCAAAAACGTGCCGCCAAGCGATTTAGCGTTCCGGCACGATGGCGTGTAGAAACCGATTAGGGGTATGGGTTGAATTTACACTGCTATACCCCTTCCAAGTTAGCCCGCTATCATCTTAGACTGCATCGTCACTTACCATCAGGTGAGATCGCAGTCAAGGGCTATCTTGTCATAGAATAAAAAAAAAAAAAAAAAAATATCATGTTAATATTACAAGACGAGTGTTACTATGGTCTTTACTATGCAAATGACGTTAGACTGTATAAGGCGATATTGCTGCCCTTAGTTAAGAAGCATCAACACGCACAGACTTACAAGGGCCTTGAATACTTAACTAATGTGGATATCGCACGATGAATAAATAAACGCAAGTCATTGATCCTTGCCCATCAAAAAAATTTAAAACTTTTAAGGGTTACATAGATGCCTTATATTATTCAACCAGACACTCAAATCTACAGCAGCGACGCCATAGCAACGCTCTCTGGCAGCAATAAGGCAAAACCTCAGTCCTCACTGAACGCGGGAAAGGTTTGTTAGGTAGGTATTTACTTAGATTACATAAGATAACTTACCCAAAGCTAAGAGGGTGGTAAACCTGTCTTTAGGAGCATTTGGAGTTTTTATTCACACCTTAAAGTAGGTAGGTACATATAATTGAGCTGCTCTTTACAATTTTGAAATAGCCTAATATATTTTCAGAAACAATAGGATAGTAGGACCTGATTTCCTCCTTCGTAGGACCTATGCAGTGTCTATTTCTAATTTCATACCCTGATGTAAATTCTAATCTATCTACTCATTTGTGACCTTCGTTGTTGCGCCTCCGAGCGTATATGTTTATTGTGATGTGTGTAAATTGCTGTTACGCGATTTATTGCTATGTATCGCGTGAAATAATCGACAATGTGAAACGGGAAACATTGTTTCATTTCAGCTTAACCAATTGCTGGTGCACTATTGGGCACAGGACCTATACCTTCTACCAACGCTTAAAGCAGTACAATTTTGTTTTGAGATTTCATTCAATGCATACCTTAAATTACTGTAAGGGTGCCATTAGATAAGACATTTTCTTAACAAAATTGAAGTAGGTAACTAATACTGCTTTTGAGCGTTAGTGGTATAGGTCCATCCAGTGTTGCCATATAGGTACGTACGGATTTCTCCATGCACGTACGGAATTCCGTGGAATAAAATAGGTACGGGGAAAAAATGCGCACGGATATTTGTACGGAAGTTCTTAAATACGTTTATATTGTTATTGTTGTTGTTATTGCACTTGCACACGCGTATTATATTGCGTAAAATACAATATGATCATATGCAATTTTTATTTTAACCTTTTACATTTTTTTTTTTAGTTATTACCTATGTCGCAGTTTTGAACTTTTGTGCTGGCTAGGTACACTAAGCACACAATATCTACAGAATTTAACTTTGGGGAATTACCCGCAGCCTGTCTGACGATATAACAGAGATAGCATAATTATAATAAATTTTATAGGATTGATTGTTCCAAGCCTTGTGCTGTATGTTTTTTAGCAGCGTATATTTAAATAATATAGTTTGTATTTTTAATGGCAAGTTCAGTAGGTATTTCATCAGGATGTGTTTTTTTCGTTTACGGATTTTGTACAGATTTTGATGCTCTACTACTCTACTATATGAGAGCACTGGGCCCGTCTCTTCTCGATTGAGAAGAATTTAGGCTATTTAGTCTGCCACGCTAGCCAAATGTGGATTGGCAGACTTCACACATCTTTCAAAATATTATGAAGAATTCTCAGGCCTGTAGGTTTCCTCACTGTTATAGCAAATGATTTTTTTTTATATGAATAGCGGGCAAACGAGCTGGCGGGTCACCTGATGTAAAGTGATTACTGCCGCCCATGAACACTTGTAGTACCAGAGACACCACCAATGCGTTGCCGGCTTTTCAGGACCTTATTGGTTCGCCCCTTGAGTAACCCCATACTGTAGTTAAGTGGGTAGAACACTGTCGAAGGGAGATGATTCCCCAATTTGGTAGTACGTGGAAAAAAGCTGGAGCAACGGATGGTCGAAGTGCTCCAGGCACCCAGGTGGTGAGGGTAAAATTGCGTTCGGTGACGTGCGGTGCGGTTGTAGAAGTTAGTTAGATTATGATTATTAAATTTCTAAAATGCACATAATATAAGTCCGAAAAGTCAGAGATGCATACCTAGGATAGGATAGAGCCATGGACCTTCCCGAAAAGAAGAACGCTAAGAAGTCTTAATCGCTAGGGTATTACCGCTTACAGTGCAAGTTACAGTGCAACTTCAGGTAGGTTACCGCTTGTTACAGTACAAGCTTTTATAATTTAACAAGTTTTTCAGTTCCTTTCAGTTTTTAGTCGGCATCTTTAACCTATTAACGCTTTCATGATTTAACTATTGAACTCTAAAAATGAACAACATCCCGGGAATCCCTTCTCTTAATAGATATACATGTATTAATGTCTGTGTGAGTTTTTAACCACTGATACCAAAACGATATCACATTAGATAACAGATAAGAATGGTTCTTATATCTACGTTGTTATAAACACCTAGGTAGGTATATAATAAACATTTAATGTGGAAATTTGTTTTGAAAAGAGTAACTACTGAGCTTTTTGTCCGCTTTTCTCAACAGGATCAGCTTTCCGAACCTATGGTAGAGTCTTGACTTGTCATGGAGCCACAATTTGGCCTACATGAAATAAATATTGAAGCCTCAATAGCCCAACGGTTAAAGGTGCGAACTGAAAAGTCGCAGGTTTGAACCTCGCCCGTTGCACTATTGTCGTACCCACTCCTAGCGAAAGCTTTCCGCTTATTTGGAGGGGAGAGGAGAATATAAGTCAAGTTCAGCTTGGCTAATATTCTTTTTTATAAAAAAAAAATTGGATATGATGCCTACAAGACAACAAGTAGGTAACTACTTACCTACTTGAAGAGTTCACTTAACATTACAAAAGCAGAAACAAGTTTATAGTTGAGTTAAAAAGAATCAGATAAGAGTTCTAACTCCTATCTCTTATTTTCCTTAAATAATGAGTGTGTTACCTATCTACTTAAGTACCTATCAAAATGTAATCTTGACTCGTAGATTTAATCATAATGTAAACTATTACATGTAACTATTATTCACATAAGGTACTTACTTACCTTGCTGTTATTTAAATTGTCTATGCAAGAATTAGATACAGTCATATTATGTTTAGGTAGCGATATTGAGAATTTCTAAATCAGCTTTAAAAGCAAAGAACCATTGTTACCTACCTACCTAAATGTTTCCATTAACAAAACCGTAAAGTTTTGATTTTTTGATCTTATCGAAAAGTTGACAAGAATATAATATACCTACCTTAGGTACACCTAAGTACCTATATATTATTGTAGCACGTAAGATACTGTGATTACATAAATAAGTATTATATCTTTCAAAACAACATTTGCCAACTAATCTGCTGTAAAAAAACAGGACATCCGGAGATATGGCGTTGAAAGCAACGTGACAATGGAGACAGCTTTGGCTTGCTAATACAAAGCAGTTTATGCAGTCACGACAATGTCTGTAGGCAGTATATTTTTTAAAAAGGCAAAAGTCATGTAAAGGTAGAGTCGTTATGAATTTCGAATCGAAACCACGTAGTTAACTCCCAAAGGGAAGAATCATAGATAGTCAAATCCTAAGCTTGTTTTTGTAACAGCAAATAAACTTTGCAATCGTATTAACGTTATTTGAAACAAAGTATAGAGAAGTAGAAGTCTATACTAGAAGCAAGATATACCTAGGTATGTATCGAAATGGATTCGCAAATCGTTTATAGGTGTGGTCTGGCTTTTCTCTTTGCCATGCGATACCATTATGGTTCGGCTCGCCTGTTGCGAGTGGCGTATCAACTCGCCTCAGGTAGTTAGGGATAAAAACTCCACTTGATATGGAGCGGACGCCGGGCTCACCTAGATAACGCTCCAGACGACACACCGAACCAAAGAAAACAAAACACTGGAGAGCAGAGATGCGTGCAAAGCGATCCACAATCAAAAACATCGGTGAATCAGCCTCTCTCACGTCTAAAGCCCTAATCACCCATTCATGTCACACGTTCCGATAAAAATATAAATAGTCCCTGGCCAATGAATGAAATTATATCATGTAAATTCGTCGCTCACAAATCGCGACAGCGACCAGCGTAGGCGTCGTGTTTGAATGAAAATAAACATACTTTCATCGCGATCTTACCTCTCGATTTTGATTATATTATCCAGATTAGCAATTATGTCACAGCACTGTTAAAAAAATACGTGTTTTGTTACACGCTATCCGTCAGGATGTCACTTTAGAGTTCAGACGCGAGGTGGGTACGGCCCGAGCGGACAACCCTACCGGCCGACTCGAACGTTACTGCGAGACAACACACAAGTAGGTGCGCCCGCGTCGCACGCACACGCGCGCGTTCATTCAAATAGCCGCGGGGGGGAGGAGGGGGACTTATGAATGGACGTAGTGGTTTCATGTACAGATACCAGTAGTGATAACGACACTGCAAGGCATTATTCAACGCGATTCGGCCTAGATCGTTTGACAGATTGCCGCTGTTAACTTTTTGATTCGTGATGGATGAAGCTTTTCGCGTTGCGAGCGTAATTTGAGCACAGATGCGATTTCGCAATGCATTAACGAAACAGCAGCGTAGCAATGGGAAAAGTCACGTTTCAATAGATTATGTAGATCTATTCTGTGTGGTCTCCTAAACGAGAGAAATGCTTGACAGTTCTCCATAATATTCTTAAAGGTTGGGTTAGGCCATAGTGCCTATACCATAATCCACAATTGTGGTTAAAACACTTCTCATTCTAAGAGACCGCAAGGTCTGTTCTTAGGATGAGAAGACCATGTAGTCTCCTCTTAGAATTAGAAGACCATATGGTTTTCTTTAAGAATGAGTGGTGGACTACGGCCAAAATTCTTCTCCAAGAAGACCATGTGAAGAAGGGAAGAAGTGGTCTCTTATTGGAATAAGAAGAGAAGATCGTATGGTTTTTTCTTAAAATGAGAAGAGCTCGAGCACATCTTTGAGAACATTATTATTAGAGTGCTCTCAAGTATACAATTATTCCTCACTCAGAAAATATAACACAACGGCTGGCATTTGCGGCGTATTGCTTCGTAGAGCATCGTCTCTGTCGTACGAAGCGGGAAAAACTTCAAATATGAAAGAGTAACAGAGACTACGTTTTACGAAGCCTACGCGGTTTTCTTTTTCTCGATGGCTTTATTAATTGGGGGTAGGTACAGTTTACTGTAAACAGAAGTTAATAATTAAGAACTAATAAGTAAATTATTAAATGAGTTTAATAAATAACGTTGGAATAACATAAAGCGACAATATATCACTGGGATAATAAAAATGTGGGCTATTAATACAACGTAATGTGTTCACAATAAATTATGACAGTCCCTTGAGAAAGCTTGATAACTTATGACTCTTGTAGTCCGAGCGCAGTTGGATGAAGTTGTGTAAGATTGAGTGATCCAATTCCGCCTGGAACAGAAAACTTAACTTTTTATACGCACTAAACATCATATAAGATATACTAAAAACCGACCAAGCGCGAGTCGGAACCGCACATGAAAGGTTCCGTGCAATCGTACAAGATTTAACACTAGTTTTAGAAAAAACAAAAGTTTATTGTATTTGTTGTTATAGCGGCAATAAATTCAAATTCTAAAGCCATTTATTTCATGTACGCCAACTTGTAGCTCTTCATCACTACATAGTATAAAACAAAGTCGCTTTTTCTGTCCCTATTTCCCCTTGGTCGCTTAAATCTTTAAAACTACGCAACGGATTTTGATGCGGTTTTTTTTAATAGATAGAGTGATTTAAGAGGAAGGTTTATATGTATAATAACATCCTTTAAATAGGGGAGAAATACTGTTATTTTTGAGTTTTCTAAAGTGATGTCGTAAATAATTACATTTTTTCCACTTACATTGCAAACGCAGGCTGAACCCTACGAGATTTATCAAAATAATGTACTAAGTATTGTACACATTGAAAAAGTCTACAGAAAACTCCGCGATGGTATATGTCTACCTCTTATGGATCTCCCACAATAACGTTTTTTTGTCATTTACTTTTTACGACAAATAATGGCTAATTTTCGAAGCGATTTTAACCAATACAGCATTAATCCTTATCTAATTAAATACCTTAAATACATTGTTGATTTAATATAGATCTATATGGCCCTTTACAGCATATGATTTAAATGAATATTTTCGAAGATATTACAGATTTAAAAATTGCGGGACGTAGCGCTTGCGGCGGTTCCGGCTGGCCGCGGCGGCAGGAGTGTGCCTATAAAATATATCGTCTAACTAGCGGACCCCGCGACTTCGTCCGCGTTTCTACATCACACAGTTTAGGTTGGCAGTACCCCTGCAGCATCAGGATTGAGGAGTTGGAACCCGAACTTTTTATGGGACCATCTCGCACAGTTTTTATGTCGATTAAAAAAAGATTCACGCAAATCGGTTAAGAAATCACGGAGACATTGATATGTAGAGGTAGAAAATCACAACTCCTTCTCCTCCTTTTTCAAAAGTCGGTTAAAAAAGTATACGTTGCCCGATAATATCAGCTATCTACCAGTGAAAGTCCCGTCAAAATCGGTCCAGCCGTTCCCGAGATTAGCCGTAACAAACAGACAGACAGACAAACAGACGGACAGACAGACAGACAAAAATTTTAAAAATTGTTTTCTTGGTATAAGTATCGTATTTACTTTCGTATGCAGTTAGTAAAAAGCTGTTCTTTTGATAGTAGGTACAAGCAGACACTTCAATTTTATTTATTTGTATAGATGACAAGAAAGCTGTGAACTTTGTATATAAAGACATTCTGTAATATATTAATTGTTGTAAAATAGAATAAATAGGTAAAAATGTAAAAAGTAAATAAGTAAGAATGTAGTGTATGAATTTAGATATTAAAAAATAGCAGGAAATCTTCATGGTTTAGGGAAAGAAGAATTGTTTTACTCTAAAAACGCGTGCAGGCCACGGGCAGTAATGAATAAATCAAATTGTTTTGATTGATTTTAATCATTTTATCAGTGAATGACATAGGCTATACATTTTATACCCGTGCGAAGCCGGAGCGGGCCGCTAGTATGTCATAAATCTACCACCGGTTCGGAATGCAGATTCTGCTGAGAAGAGCCGGTAAGAAACTCAGCAGTTGCTCTTTTCAAAAAAAAAAAAATTTTTTTACAATAGGTAACAAAAGTATGCTATGTATAAACATACAGTGCTTCTACAATGAAGCTTCAAAAATGCATGCGTAGGTACACACAATCCAACGCATGTCAAAACGGGGAGACAAAGCAGACCCATTCCCGTTGGTGGCACCCGTTCATGAGCATGACGCATGAAATAGAAATACTTATTCTGTGATAATTTTTTAAGTACGGTAGGTAGTGTTTAATACGGCTCATGAGATAGCTCGCTGACAGACGTCCGGATGGATGGATGGACGGACCGACAGCGGAGGTTTAGTAATAGTGTCTGTAAATTCGCTGTAGCTGTTTAAAGTTCACGCATATCGTCTCGTATTTGCGTGGAACAATATACGTAATGTTACGTATATTGTTCTACACAAATAGAGCCCTGTTGGCACCCTTTGGGTACGGAACCCTAAAAAGTGAGACAAAAAGAATTATCTATATTTGTAGGGGAGATAAGATGGCAATATCTCAAGGCTGGTCACTTACGATTTACGGTAAACTTACGAATCTGTAAAAGTTGCAGTATATAGGGCGCGTTTTGAAAGCATTTGATTGAAGTTTTGAGTTTTTCTGTCACATAAATAATTTCTAACAATGAAGCAACGTCCCTCCCTTTGACGACCTCCCTGGCGCAGTGGTGAGCGCTGTGGTCTTATAACTGCGAGGTCTCGGGTTCGATTCCCGGCGGGCTAACTTGGAAGGGGTGTAGACTGTAGGTACATTCAACCATACCCTTAGTCGGTTTCTAAACGCCATCGTGCTGGAACGCTAAAAAGCTACTAAACACGTCAAAGACATGGCGCCAAAGACGAAGATGAAGAAGATTTTAGCGATCTAGCGTATGGGGTATGGGTTGAATGTACACTGCCATACCCCTTCCAAGCCCGCTACCATCATAGACTGATCGTCACTTACCATCAGGCGAGCTTGCAGTCAAGGATTATCTTGTCATCCAATAAAAAAAAGCAAAATCTAAGAAGTTGGGCCGCATTCTAAATCTGATAGTCTGTTTGTGTGTGTGATAAGCTTAAATATATCCCGGTCAAATGGGAAGCAATTCGGTAATTTGGACGCACATAATGCAATAAAGAGTCAACGCACACAACTCAGATATCAATTGAAAAGTTAACTTTATTCCTTTACCTTATGTATGTATTTAATTTGACAAAGGCTTGTGGGTTGAAAAGTTATTGCGTGTGTGCGTCCATTTGTAGGTCAGAAAAGAAGTAGTGTGGCTCTTTACCTGTATGAAATGCACACCGTACCAATGGTAACAATGCTTCTTAAGACGCAATAAAGTTGGACATATTGAGGACAAATTGGAAAATTCCACTAAACAGCAATTAATATAATAAATAATTAAAAACGTGATCTACGTGACACAAATAATTTTTATGACACAACATTTTTTTAACCAAACAACTCTAACATTAAATACGGATGATTTTGTTTTTTTTTTGTGTGTGAAAGACGAATTAGTCGGGAGTGTTCTTAGCTATATTTGATGAAAATCGGTCCAAGATGGCCGCCGCCACCGCTATTTTTTCATAACTCCCTCAATATGGGTATCAAATGAAAGGACTTGACTAGTACAATACTACTATGATTTTCAAATCCAAGATGGCCGCCACCACAAAATGGCGAATTACTTATATATTTTTTTTAAATTTCACATGTCGGGGGCGTTTTAAATTTTCAATTTACTGTAGATGATTCAAATTGACATACCAGCGTCTCTCCCTCGCAGACTTGATGTAAGTTCTCCGGCTTAACCAGCAGTAGATTGCACAGCGCGTGCAGCGTGTCGAACAGAGCGTGCGCAGGCGCGGGAGCCGCGCGCGGACCGCGCCCGCACACCGCCGAGCGATACTCCTTCACGTCGCATATCGCTATCATTGCACCTTATGATACAGAGAGATTGTCGCATTATTTATAGTACATTATGGTACCTACAAATGTGCAATACACATTACACACGTGTATCATACGACGTTTTTCAACACACTTGTGAAGAAAATAATCTATATATATAAAAATGAATCCCTATTTCCTTGGTCATCGCATCACGCGTGAACGGCTGGACCGATTTCGCTAATTCTTTTTTTGTTGTGTTTGTTATTGTCAGGAGAAGGTTCTTATAAAAGAAAAAATTAAGAAAATTGCGCGAAAAATTAGAAAATTTAAGAAAACTTAACCACCATATTAAATTATTTCTAATGTAACCGCTTTTACAATTCAAACTTTTTGATGTAACCTTATGGCATTTGACACAACATTGACAGAATGCGTGCTGCCAATTTCGTCAAAGAGTTTCAATATTCATAGTTAAGACAGGACAACGTCTGTCGGGTCCGCTAGTACTAAATAAAATAGTACATTATGGTACAAAACAGTGAAAACGAGTTGTGAAAATTTTTTCGCAATGGTCGGAAAAATTAATCAGTTTTTCTATGCGCGCGCATCTCACTATTTTTTTCGGCCTGGATTCCTTGGCGCCACCCGATTCAGGGGTCCTGGCTGAAAATCAGCGATGTATGCTCTAGTGCAGGTATAAAGCATACAGAATTTTGCAGAGTTGAAACCTTTTTTCCATGATTTAGTTGTTCCGGCGCTTCTTCTGCTTTTGGCGGCTTTTGTCTTTAATGCTCAAGTGGTGGAGGCGCCGGGACAACCTAATCTAGGTATACTTATTGGGTGATGTGTGGCACAATTTAGAAAATAAACGTTTCTTTCTAATTGTTTTCAGTTACAAAAGAAACTACCGATCCATTCACTGTGTTACTCATCAACGCCCAGTGCAAAGCTTTAGGACTTAGCAAGCTGATATTTGGCACAGAAGTTCACGTTACAATGTAGATAAGGAGTCTGGGTCAGATTTTTTGAAATTCCCACGGGATTAGGCACACACGATTTACATTTTCATTGCCTTATTTCCAGTACTATAATTGTTGGAGACTTCAAATCCGTCATGAAAGAAGGTAGTTTCAATCACTAATAACTGTTTTCAGGATTTTCGGAATTTCGGAACAGGATAGGATAGGATTAAAAACGAAATTGCTGCATATATAATATTATGATAAAGTCATAGAAGTCAGACAAAGCCGGTAGAACAGTCTTACCCGCGGAATTAAACTGGAAGTTCTGCAAATGGTCGTATATGACGCGGTGCAGACGGACGGCCAGCTCCAGAGACACCGCGTGAAGGTTGTCCCCTTCCAGCTCTGTGTGGATTTTGTCCATCACTGAATTTAAGTAGGACACAACTGCAACACACGCCTAAAGGAATAATCAAATATTAATATGATTACATGTGAAATCAAACAATTCGACCGTTCCGTAGAACAAAGTCTCATCTGCTAAATTTACAACTTGAAATTTAAGCCTTAAAAGTCACATCTGCAAGGCTCAAATCTCAAGTTATGAATTTAGCAGATGAGACTTTGTTCTACGGAACGGTCGAATTTCTATTGATTAAGGGACATTAAAAGAAAAATAACAATCTAGCCTAATTGGACGCACATACGCAATAAGGAGTCAACCCACACAACTTAACAATTGAATTAACTTTATACCTTTACATTACGTATGTATTTAATTTGACATAAGTTTGTGGGTTGAATTTTATTGTTATTGCATATCTGCGTCCAAATTATTCCATTAATGGAGTAAGGCAACCAGACCATAAACCATGTTCCGGGAAGCTTCTAGAAAACATTTTGTATTGAGACAATTTTTTTATGCTCGGTGGCCATATTTTTTACCAATTTAAGCAGGGCCCAACTGCCCTTAAAGTCTGGCAGAATACCATCTTGAAATGGTTTCCTATACATCAAATGCTAGTTTTATATACTAAGTAAAATTGCATTTTGCTAAACTTCATGGTGGGGGATTCAAAGGACAAATTCAAAGATGAATAAAATGTTTAAGTACTGGTCCATAAAATGCCATATTCAGAAAATTCTAAAACTATGTGTATATTTACAGGCGATGCCAGGGTGTCGATGTCTCCCTCGGGTTTGAAGTCAGTCTTCTTCTGCTCCGTCTGAAGGTGGAGTTTAACCCAGCCCACTATGGCAGAGATTGCGCGTTCTAACCCTGCGTCCAGTTTGTTCTCCAACTGTTCCATTATTGTGTTCTTCCGCTGGACGCATTCGCCTTGTTTACTGTTAAGTAGAAGACGATATGAAAAATTCCCTCGTAGTCGAGAGAATTTTTCAGAACAGAAGCAGAACGAAATTATATATTAGGTATAGTATCATAATATAGTTATTATGATCATAATAACTATATTATGATACCATACCTAGCGTTTCGGTGTTTCGTTCTGTTACCATTGCTTTATACAACAAGACGTAATGCTTACTTAATTATAATTAAATACTCTGGTTAAAATAATGACGTCAGCTTTCTACTACAACTTTAAAAATATATATTTACTAGCGACCCGTCCGACGTCGTTCAGGTTGAAAAATTAGATATTTGGTTGATTTATTTTCAAACTTCGTATGATTTTTATTTTCCGTTTATCTGAGGTTTTAGAATAAATTGATTCTCCGCATTTTCTAACCTAGAGAGACATACATTTTTCAGTTTATTAATTTTCAGTGAGTAGGTTAATTAATCTTTCCTTAATTCAAGTCTATCTTGGAATTTGTTAATGGTTTTGGCGAAACAAATTTTGATTAAAAATTTAATACTAAACGCTGGAATTCACAAAATTCGCGCTCTCTCTTTATTATAACAGTATAGGTTTATGTATAAAAATTAGTAATAATAATTAATTACCTCAAACATGGTAGCACAGATTCCTGAAAATGCTCTCCAAACATCCTCACGATTTTATTAGCTTGATTGACTGTGTCAAAGAAGTAAATCTGAGGCGGGGACTTGTTTTCAGCGATGGGGATGGACTGCAAGCCTAAATCCAGGGCGTAGTCCACGTGCTCTATGAGCAAGTTCTGTATCAAAGTGTCCAGGAGTGCTATCGTGGTTCCGGATAACTCGTTGGGGGTACATAACTGCGCAAAAGACGAAAATTCTACATAACGTGTAATGAAACTCCGAAATAATACTGAAGGAGGTGAATGTGCTCATGAAACTGAACAACTTTCCCCAAGGAACCTAGGTCGAAATATGAAAAAAAAAAATTTTTCATTACTCATACACGGAAAGTAGGTCTGAAGTTGCCTGAGAAGCGGGTTGAAAGTAATACTTTTCAGCCCTAGGGAGAATCGTTTTCAACTGACAGCTGTCAAATAATTAAAAAAAACTAGTTGTCACATTTTTATTGGAATTCAAATGAAACACGACATACCCGAGTGCATCCATAGACAAGAAGAAAGATAGACTTTATTCATAAAGTAAAGACAACTGATTCATAGACATTCATAGACAACAAAGTTGTTGATTTATGTAAAATAAAGTTCACTCAATTTTCTTTAGCTAATTTCTATTTTTATTTTGACTTTCCTTATATTCGTAATGAAAAGCACAGTGTTTACCTCGGGATAAAGACTTATTTAGTCCCTCGAACTATAGGCCCCCTCGCTACGCTCGGGCGCCAAACCCCGTCTCGGGACTAAATAAGTTACTTTCATCCCTAAGGTAACAATGTACTATTACCTCCCATAGTAAATCAATCAGCTGATCGTCAATTTTGTATGGGAGGTCCATATTTTTTTTCACATTTCGACCTATGTTCCTTGGGGAAAGTTGTTCAGTTTCATGAGCACATTCACCTCCTTCAGTATTATTTCGGAGTTTCAATACACGTTGCATATATTTTTTACCTCAATAGGCCAACGATTAAGAATTCGGACTGAAAACTGAAACGTTGACGATTCGATTCCCCATCCATAAATCAAAAATTAAAGGGGAGCTGAAAAGACCTCATTAGCACAACGGTGCGAACTGAAAACTGAAAGGTTGCAGGTTCGAGCCCCACCCGTAGTACTATTGTTACAAACATCCCTTAAGTTAGCCCACTACCATCTTAGACTGTATCGTCACTTACCATCAGGTGAGATCGCAGTCAAGGACTATCTTGTCATTCAAAACGTGTCATAAGAGCTACAGGTTGGCCTACATGAAATAAATAATTTTGTTTTTTTTTTAATAAAAAAAAAAAAAAAGAATACTATCAGATGTACTTTATACTCACAGTTTTACACCTTGTAAATGACGTTTTAGCGTCGCTTAGCATCTTCTGTACGAGTTGTTCGCTGAGGAACGTTTCACCGCCATAGTTCTCAATCTGGGCTATGTTGATGTTCGCCCGGGTTCCTATAACGGCTTGTAAGTCGCGCCGCAGCTCTTGGAAACTACAACAATTCCTAGAAGTTAGGCACTGACGGTAATTTAGATGATGATGATGATGATAGATTGATCGGCAGGGAAATTAAAAGAAAACAAAATGCGTAAAATACTTTACTGTTATACAAATAACTAAAGGAGACGGTCCAGAATTGTATGGAGCGTGAACCTGGTCTTGTACTAGTACTAGTAATAAAATAAAATATTGAAGCATTTTTCATCGATCAAATCCACGAACTCATCTTAATTTCAATGGAAATATTATTTATAGAAAATAAATATACACGTAAGGCAACATAACATACGTAATCATGGCAGGCGGATTCATGTTTCTGACTAGGGAATGCAATCTCGATCTCGCGAGATCTCGTTTTCGCGAGATCTCGGCCTTTTTTAGCGAGATTGATCTCGGCCGAAAAAAGGGCGAGATCTCGCGAGATTAACGAGACTGCACTCGAGCATAAAAAAGTCTTATTCGAAGCGCGGACTGACACTGACGGAGTTGCGACTTGTCGGTTTCGTTCGGTGCGCGAATTAATTTTTAAATTACTAAAAGATTTGCGTTTGATATTAGAAGAGAAGACTGGTTGTTTTTTCATTTGTTATTTCAAATTCAAAATTTATTTATTAGACCAACTTGTAGCTCTTATAAATCTACCACCGGTTCGGAATGCAGATTCTGCTGAGAAGAACCGGCAAGAAACTCAGCAGTTGCTTTTCAAAAAATAAAAAATAAAATTTTTTACAATAGGTAACCAAACTGTGCTATGTATACACTGCCCTCGTAATTGAAAACACAGTGACTTAAAGGTAACTTCTATTTAAGTTACTTTGTTTTCAATTACGAGGGCAGTACAGTGCTTCCACAGTGATTTGATTGAAACGTACGTCAAAGTTTACTACTTAGAAGTTTATTAAAAAATTATAGACAATTTGATTCATAAAAGTCTATTGAAAAAATTCGTGAAAATAAATGTTATCTTATAATACTTATAATTTTTATTATTTTTTTTCTAATTTATTCAAATATTGTGATTATTTGCAAAAAAAACACACAAAACTGCCAATCTCGCGAGATCTCGAAATTGGCGAGATCTCGCAGTATTGTTATTTACAATCTCGCGAGATCTCGCTTGAGCCCTAATCTCGCGAGATTTGCATTCCCTATTTCTGACGTTAGCTGTCAAAATATCATGAGGTCATTGATCCGCAAATCTTGAATTCCGTTAAGTCAAACAAGTAAATAAATGGTACAAGAGTAGATCCAAAATGTACCGTTTCCTCTTATCGATTTAAATTTCAATATTTCATCAAGAAAAAAATTCCTTCTAAATTAGGTCAAAAATTGACTAACTTCATTTTGCATAGTATTGACTATCTCGGTTTGATAACGTATTTGAACATCTTTGAATATTATAATTAAATTTTAATCCCCGCCTACTAGGATACAAGTTTTGATGGGTCATTTTTTTAACGCAGTTAGATTTCCTTGCTTATTATTTATTCGTAGCAATAATTACATAATTACTTTTTACAAAAAATTAAACCGACGATAGAAGCAACTAGAAAAGAAAAAATGAAATATAAATCTTTAAGTCTTATTAACTAAGTTCCTAAACCAATGTAAGTAACTAATTTCAAGTCGACGACAAACTTCAATTCAAAATACCATTTTTGTCTCAATAATTTACTTACCCGCCACCCTGAATTTGCTTCTTTACGTGTTGTTTCTCATTATAATACACGTGAAGAGCGTTGGACAAGACAGCTTTCAGCCGTCGGATCTCCAACGCCGCATACCCGTCGGTAGCGCCGGCCATCGCTCCGTTGACCAACGCCTCTCTACGAAGGTCCCCTGTAGCCGTGTTACCGTCGGCCGACACTAAGTTTGCTGCTACTAACTCGTCACAAACTTTTTGGGTGCTAGAAAATAACAATTACGTTTATTGATGACTAGCTTTAACCCGC
Source organism: Hipparchia semele (assembly GCA_933228805.2). Lineage (NCBI taxonomy): Eukaryota > Metazoa > Arthropoda > Insecta > Lepidoptera > Nymphalidae > Hipparchia > Hipparchia semele. The sequence continues at coordinate 7,525,465 of OW121725.1, read as the reverse complement.
GGCTTCGCTCACGTTAGGTTCGATTTTTTAACCCCCTATTTAACCCTCTTGGGGTTGAAATTTTCCAAAATCCTTTCTTAGCGGATGCCTACGCCCTAACAGCTACCTGTATGCCAAATTTCAGCTCGATCGGTCCAGTGGTTAGAGCTGTGCGTTGATAGATCAGTCAGTCTGTCAGTCAGTCACCTTTGCCTTTTATATATTTAGACTAGAAGACTAGATGATACACGCGACTTCGTCCGCGTAGATTAAGGTTTTGTAATCCCCGCGGGAACTCTTTAATTTTCCGAGATACAATATAGCCATTCCAAATTTCGGCCAAATCAGTTGATTCGTTGTAGCGTAAAGAAACAAACATGCGTGCTTGCACACACACACACACACACATACACACACACACACACACACAGACATACAAACTCTCGCCTTTATAATATTAGTATATTATGATGTAGGCCAACTTGTATTGTCTATTATGTTTGCCCACAAGTTACTGTAATAAGTTATTACAGTAACTTGTGGGCAGCTGGATGCCAAGTAGATTGATTCTTTGAACTTTATCATTAACAAAGTCACTAACTTTGTAATACCCTCAACTAAGTCTCAACTTAATAAATGTATTTTTATTAAAGCAAATCAAATAATTTCATTACCTAATATACATATCATACAAGTTGCGCAAATACTTGTCCATATCATTTTTATCTGCGAGTTTCGTTTGTATATACTTCTGCAGCTTCAGGTGGAAGATGTTCAGTACAAACTTGCTGATGACCTGGTCAGGGTTTGGAAACACGCTGCTGATGACCGTGTAGTTCTTCTTGCAAAGAGGGAGCACTGCTGAAAATATATCCTTGCCGAGTAAGGTGTTCTGAAAGTGCGCAACTTGGAATAAATGTCAAGTGGAATACGGATGGGGAAATGAAATTAAAATGTAAAAAAAACAATATATACAGGGATAAGTTGTTAACTAATTATATAGATATATGTCATTAAACTAAGAAATGTCAAAGTAGTCACAGATCAAATAAGACAAAAAAACTGTACATACACATTCTTCTTCGGTTAAAGGTGTTGAATTTCCTAATTTCGAGAGCGAGAGTGTCAAATTGGGGATTTTTTTGGATTGATAGTTTTCATATTGAAAATGTCAAATTATTTGTTAGTTAAAATTTTTTTTTTTTTTTAAGAATATTAGCCAAGCTGAACTTGACTTATATTCTTCTGCTCTCCCCTCCAAATAAGCAAAAAGCTATTGTTGAAAAGCTTTTTGCTTATTTGGAAGGGAGAGCAGTAGAGAGTACTAGAAGTAGAACTGTTCTAGGAGGTATGGCAACAGTGCAACGGGTGAGGCCCGAACCTGCGACCTTTCAGCCCGCACCTTTAACCGTTGGGCTATTGAGGCTTTGAACATTGGAAATAAAAAATATTTAATAGACAACTTGCCATTTGACTAGTTTCAATATAAGCATCAACACACTGGGAATATCCTTTAAAATTAGTCATGATGGTGGCTATATCTTTCATTTTGGCAACGTTTCCCTGATTCTGAGCTTTCACAAATTCTTCAATGAGATTCCTTTCAATCTCGTCGTATTTCGCTTCTATTTTCTTTTTGGCTACCTCAAACTTATCAGGGGGTAGTTCTTGAGCGATTGTGTATAGCTTTTGTATTACATCTGCTGCTTCATTTAGCTGTAAAAATTAGATTTTTTACATACAGTTTCGTTTTTATAAAAAAAAAATAAAACACTTTTTTAACGGTTTTTTTACATCATAGGCACATGCTTTACCACTATCACACCTGATGGAAAGTGATGATGTGGTCTAAGGTGTATCGCGTTTGCCTATGCCTATATTCACTCTTGCTTTAGATACCCAAAATTATGTGTTAGGTAACACAGATCTCGGAAGAGAATTCCAGACCCTAGCCTAGTTTGATCATTATTCATCACTAAAGAATTTGAGAATAATTCCTTACCTCTACTATTTACTACTATTTATTTAATAATATTTGAATTTAATTCAATTAGGTGAACAAATTACAGAAATATTTTTGCCAAAATACAGATTTTTTTTGGAATTCTTTTATCATGTTTGGTAATGTGAGTTTTCACATTTTGAGTGAGGATTAGAATGTCAAAAAAAACATGTTGTGATATCATCATGTTAATACCTTGGTAGGATCATTGAACAGGTCAGAGAGTACAGGACCTGGACTCAGGAAGTTTGCTAGATGTGACAGGAGGTCTCTGGCAGCAGCCGCTCTCGCTCTGGGTGCCCTCGCTGCCCCGAGCTTCTCTCCTACATCCAAAGCACGACCTCCGCAGCGCGACATTCTCTCGTCTAAAGAACTGAATACGCTTACACAGTGCTGGAATAGAAAACCAAAGTGTTATTCCTCTTTTAATCCCCAACGAAAAAGAAAATTAAAAAATATTTATTTGGCAAAACAACATTAACAATGAATATAATAATGTCCATTGAGCCCCACACTAGATCATGTATCGTGGGGCCCAATTAACCACCATTAACAATTATTATTTACTAGTTGATGCCCGCTACTTCGTTCGCATGGACTGGGGTTTTTTAATTCCCTTGGGAACTCTCTAATTTTCCGGGATAAAAAGTAGCCTATGTTATTTCAGACTATGATCTACTTCTGTGCCAAATTTCAGCAGAATCAGTTCAGTCGTTGCGACGTGACTGAGTAACAAACATCCAAACATCCACACTTTCACATTTATAATATTAAATAAATAGGATAGTTGTCGCTCGGATTACAATGACAACAATTATTATTGACGTGTCTCTTTATCAGTCACCTTTCCTTTTAATATATAGACTACTATTAGGTTAATACTCACAGAATGTTGCTCCATTATCTCAGCAAGCTTTCCCACATATAACTTTTCTTCCTCCTGCACTGCTTGCTCTAACCTAGCACACTTTCTTTCTTGTCTTTCTTGCAGTACCTGAGAAGAGGTAAACAAGTATAAAAGTTTAAAAACTCTAACACGAGTTTGGAAAATTGGATGTAAAATCATCTTACTGATTTTGTTAGGTTAGGTTGTGACAGGTGTGAATTTTTGAAACTTCTTTGGGGAAACACTGTGTGCATAGCATAGTTTTGTTAACCATTGTAGTAAAAATTTTTTTTTGAAAAGAGCAACTGCTGAGTTTCTTGCCGGCTCTTCTCAGCAGAATCTGCATTCCGAACCGGTGGTAGATTTATGACGTGTCATAAGAGCTACAAGTTGGCCTACATGAAATAAATACATTTTTGATTTTGATTTTGTTTGTATTTGTCTTTATTATTGTACTTACTTGAAACATGTTTAGAAGAAACAGTAACATAAGGTGGGGTGGTAAGAAAAGCTGCAGATAGATATCGTTATCTTTTTTGGATGTAACATGCTCCATAAAGATATAGAGATAATATATAGTTTATGTCATCCAAATCATAATAAAGAATCAATTGACATCTCATTTATCAAAATCGCCTCCGTAATTTAGGTGCAATGGTGCAAAATTAGTAGTCACATACATACATAGACTGCTAAAATCATAAACCTTCCTTTTGGTTTTGCTGTAGTCGGGTAATAAAATACTACAGCTTAATGATATTTAACTTGCAATCAGTTAGGTTAATAAGGTTTGAAAATGTTTTTTAAGAAAAAATCCTAGCAAAAATAAATTTAAATATTCCTAATGTTCTTTACCGAAATTGGTTTGTATGGAAACACGAACTTACTCGAGTAGGTATCGAGTCAAACTGTTCTTGCGGTTACTTACTTTCAAATCTTGGATAGCTTGGGTGAATATGTCATGAATCATTTCAGGATCAAATTGATCATCCTGAAGCCGACACTCCTGCATACTGCGGCGTACCATCCTCTCGACAAATTCGTCTGGATCAAATGGATCCTTTAATTAGAAAACAGAAATGCAAATGAGAGAAGTGCAAACCATCGAAAAAATACATTTGACTGGAGCGTACCTGTTCCAATTCTTTAATATATTGGTTCATCATCTTGATTCTTTGTTAAATAACTGTTTTTTAAAATGAATGAACAGTAAAATTTTTATTTATGTACGAATTTTAAATTTTGTAACCTGCACCTCCCTCTTGTTTATCAACAATGACATACACATGACAGATGACAGAAAGCCGTTACACTGACAGTGACAATTGACATGGATATATCAGCAGTTACTGACGTTACAGTATATCGTTCGGAAATTGTATATAGGATGGGTAGGTACCTTAGTGTACGGAAAAAATGGTCAAAAACCTTTCAAAGTCATTATAAGGGGAACAACTAGCTAAGAAGCATCTAAGAAGAAACTCTTTATTTCTGTAACAACTTAAAATCTGCATAAGAACCGCTCGCATGGTTGGGTTGAACAGTTTTTCTTCGTAAAGGAAACCATGGACATGCCCTTTGCATGCCTTTTTATTATAGAATAGAACAAAATCATTCTGGCGGTTACTTACGTTAATTATTTAAAGATTTGAAATTTGCTTTTAACAAAGTGTGTAGATAATCTAAAATGTACACACAAAAATACTTCTTTCACAATAATTATTACAGGCATGTATGAAAAATATTGTTTTAACTTTAGAAACAAAAGAAAAAAATTGATTAATGTAGCAAAAACGTCTTTTTGGAAGATTTATTACTAGTGGAAGCGTTTTTTATATCCAAATTCTTTGTGATGTCGTAATATTTTGATAAAATTTTGTGCGTGCTATTATTGAATATTATTGTTTTACTCTCTTTCATGAGAGTTGAGTGGAAAATAAACACATTTATTATTACGAACATTTGACAGGTGGGCCACTGAACATTGTAAATATCGTGAAGCGTGAGATGTCCAATGTATCCTAAACGGGTTAGGATAAAGTCGATAGAGCTCAATGGCTGAGCGCCTCAGCCCTCGCAGCTCCGAGGTCAATGCCTTGGAACAACGAGGCTATCTCATCGGCAAAAAGATCGGACAAGGATCGTACGCCACTGTGCACCTGGCGGAGTACTGCGATGCGTCCAGCCCCAAGCGGATGCACCTCGCCTGCAAGATCTTCGACAAAGAAAAGGCACCTCGGGATTTTTTAGAAAAGTTTTTCCCTCGAGAACTAGATATCTTAACAAAAATAGAGAACCCGCATATCATACAAGTTCACAGTATTCTTCAACGAGGGCCACGGGTATTTATATTTATGCGTTATGCTGATAACGGCGATCTTCTGGATTTTATAAAGCGGAGCGGCGTTGTGCCAGAAAATCAGGCCAAGCTTTGGTTCCGTCAAATGGCCAGTGGTTTGCAATATCTACACAGCAAAAATATTGCGCACCGTGATCTCAAATGCGAGAATATTTTGCTGTCGAGACGGTTCAACGTAAAGTTGGCTGATTTTGGTTTCGCGAGATTTTGCACAGATGGTGAAAATAGACGCGTGCTAAGCCAGACTTATTGCGGCTCCGCGGCATATGCGGCCCCCGAAGTGGTGAGTGGAACACCCTACAATCCCAAGCTTGCAGACGTGTGGTCTCTAGGAATCATTCTGTTCATAATGCTAAACGCCTCCATGCCCTTCGATGATTCCAACTTACGCAAGCTTCTCAAAGACCAAATGTCCCGCAACTGGGTATTTCGATCCCGAATTCGTGACAGTGTATCCGCTGCAGCTAAGTCCATCGTGCGTCACATTCTGGAACCGGACATAACGTTGCGGCTCACTCTGGATCGCGTTTTATCTCATGAGTGGACAAGACCTCGGAAAGATAAAAGCGCTAGTCTCATGGGGCGCTTAGTTCAATCCGCACCTTCAGCTCCGCACTCGCCAGGCAAGCACGACGAAGCCGGCACGTCGGCCGGCGCGCGCGTGTCTGGTGACCATCGAGAAACGGAACGCGAGCGTCACGATGACATTAACATGCGCTCCCATGACTAAGTCTGTATTCACATACAGACTGCAGCAGCAACAGTAACTTTTATCATAAGACTACACTTTTCGACCGTCAAAAATCGTAAATTTGTTTTATTATTTAGATTTTTTTTTACAATTGACGTCATAACTATTGTTATTCGTCAATAGTGAAATTAAAGATTTTGTATAAAATAGTACTAAATTCGGTTTTTATATTTACAGAAACCTACCTACCTCCATTAGGACTCTGTAATGATCATAATCATCTTCAATTAATTTACAGGAAAAAGAATGAATAAAACAACTGTTTCAGCAGGAGTAAATATGTAATGTAATTTTTTAGGATTTAATACAGACTCTAAACCTAGAGCGATGCAGATATCACACCGCACCAGGTCACGATGCGATGATGCGCTTCGTTTCTTCAATGTGTTGATTCGTGTGTCTCTGATTGGCTGAATTTATGGGGTTCTTGCAGCATCAATGTATTTTAACGAATACAGCGGGAGGACACCAGCCAATCAAAGGTCATTGCGATTGTTACATTGATGCAATCATTTTTAGAGCCACTATTTACTTTACTTACTCTTTCAATAAGCTATTTTTTTGAAGGTTTTTTAACCACCAAAGAGATTAATTGAGGAATATGCGTCTATTCCGAACGGAAAAGTCATGAATGGATATTTTATAAAAAACTGCAGCATCGACGTCCGAGGATTGTAGGATACATTTACTTTGGACATAGGGTTTGAATAATGGACCCTTAAATACGTAAATTGTTTATCTGAACCTAAATAATCGAAAATAAGTGGCTGAAATAAAAAAAATAATGAAAATTTTATGCCTTTTGGCTATATAAGTATTATTTTCTATGGTTTTCGACACTGCTTATTAGGTAGTTAGGTACTAGATGTAGATAGGTAAGGTATCAATTTAATTAGTTTATTAATTCTTCAGTTGGATGATGATCTAGAGATGGATGACAAAGGCAAAATCCGTTTGTCCCCAACATCTAGTATCCGTCTTGCCCCAGCTCATTTGGCATATTGCGATAATGGGGTCATGGGTACCATTTATTAAAAAGAATTTCTAAGAACATAAGTACAAATTAGTAAGTAATATTACTTACTAATTTAACACTTAAATTAAAGTGTGGTTCATAAGCTGGCACCATGCCAGCATAAACGTATGACAAAGTGTCTCCAGGAACACGTTTACCTGGAAATATAAAGCTTTAAAAGCAGAAAAAAATATTACAAGGAACGGAGTGACATTTATTACATAGTAACTGATACCTGCGACTACTTCGATGAAATTTTTAAAAATCTCATGTTAATTTCTTCATCATATCCTGAAGGAAAAAATTTCGTACGTCCTTTCTTAGGATGCATTTTTTACTTTACCATAAAGGAGTTAAGTTTTCGTGATTGACAGAGTTAAACTTATTGTAAAATAGACAAGCATAAATGGTGCTTATGTATGCAACTAGAAAGTTTAAAATATAAAACATACTTACCATATTCATAGTACAATATTTTAGGGAACAATTTCTCTAAGCTGTTAATTTTAGTAATTGAAAATGAAAATAGTAACGTTTGAATTGAAACGTATTCCATTTGGTAAATATAATTAACGTCGTAGTAAAACGTTGATAATTGATTTTAACGAAGATATTCACGCTGAAACTCAATTAAAAAGGAAACACTATATTTATAATTGAAATCTATTACTTCACGCAGGTATGTTCGCATCTCCAACATATACCTACTTTACTATTCCTTTGTCTTCTCTGGTGTAACAATTCCCAGTCGAAATAATAATATTATTAATCTTTCCCGAAATCTTTCAGGCCTAGGAAGCTGAATTTTTTTTTTCAGTTACGAGTACAGAACTTGCTCTAGTGTCCTCCGCCCCACGTTCAACAGAAAAAATCCAGTTGTCCCCATATACCATATTGTAAAGTGGGGACTGGGGAATAACGGGAATAAAATTCCGAATCCCGTATGACACTAGTGCAGCCCTAGTCTTATTAACAAACTTAGGTCATAAAATTTAAATAAATAACTGTAAGTATAAAGGAAATTAAGTATTTAAATAAAAAAATATTAGGAGCTATATAATATCTAAAGTTAAAATTAGGCTATTAAGCAGTGAAACAAGTCTTCAGCCCCAAAGTGTTTTATTTAAAATAGACATATCACATGTGGCGAATCTAGTTTCACAACAACATTCAAGTCTGTAGTATACCTGAAAGATTCATGGATGAAGAAAAATACCTACTATACGTCGTATCTTACACCTTTGGCGAGTATAGAATAAGTTGAATAGCTAATTTGAGTCCAATTATACTTAATGGTTACTCGTTTAGTGTCTGCTTCATAGTCGACTTTTGGTGGCGATAATGCGTAGACCGTCACTCTTACGTACGTGGTTGTTGTTCCTGGTGGCATCTAAAATAATCCAACAAATATACACAAACCATACCAAACCAAACGTTAATACAATAATTGGCTATTTGACAAAGTTTTTTTTAAGCTATTGCATAGCTTATATCGCGGGCCAGCGTGGAGACCGAATCCAGAAATTCCGTAAAGAAAATAACCTGACACGGGACTCCTCTACGGTGAGCCGCTAGATGGCGCATTTTTTATCAACGCCAACTAGCGGTGAGCCGCTACATGGCGTTGATAAAAAATACTTTGCAATAGCTTTACCGCGGCAGTCCCCGAGTGCCACACGTCTTTTTTTTGTTTTAATAACTTTACTAGTCTTGTAAATAAGCTTACATAGAACTATTAAGTTTCCTGCTAAAACGAAGAGAGCGCTATTAAATAATGACGTCATGAATCTAGTAGCTCCATACACTCCATGAAAAATTTTGTTTTAGAAAAAGACACTAAAGTCGCAGTAAAACAATATCTAAGGATGAGTAAGACAATAAGAAAAAATTGTGTCCCACTAAATCTAACTAACGGGGAAACTATTGTAGTTTAGGTACTTACAATGATGTCTTTTTTAGTGACAGGCTGAAAAAGAGGGATGGTACCATCATATTGGTACATCACGTCTCCGGTATTTTGTCCTACAATTTTAAATTATACACTTTAGTTATTTATTAAATATTTAAAGCTGCTAGTAAGTTACTAATTTCTTTTTAAATTCTTTCGAAACGAGTTCTTCTACATCCCTGGTATTTGTATCAGGGATGTAAAAGAACGCGTAACTATATGATGGAAAATCAACCAGGTTATTAGGTAGAGCTATTTTACTAGGTACATAGGATATTAACGGACCTAAAGTGCCTATTAAATCCATATATTATTATACTTTTCCGTCATAGCTCATTCTTTATATGTATTATATTTATTAATATTAGCTTAGATATAAAAATGATAAAAACTACCTATTGATAAGATTTCCTCATCCCTGGTCTTAGACCATTCAACGTCCCTGTTAGAATACCATCAAGGTGATACTTATCTAATTAATTATTATTTGGAGGATTAGTAACAGTCCACTAAACACTCATCACACTCATTAATGTGAACAAGTACTTATTCAACACATATGAAACCGAATCTCAATTATAATATAATATACTAAGTATATTTTATCTTATAATTCCTCCCATGGATAGAAGATCCATGTTAAAACTATTATTTTTCCCTTACTCCCTCTCCTACTGCGTAAAATCACTGGTAGAAACCTTTTACAGAAATAATATTTTCTTGTCATGTGTTTTATAATATAAGTTAATATAATATTAAATACCGCAATACAATAACTAGTTATGATAGAAAAAAAAGGCATTTTACTAACCAAATTCGTAAACAAATGCATGTTTTGCAGAGGCATAATCAGCCACCAATAAAAAGAACAGAAGTCCGTAGAACTTGCTCATTATTGCACACGAGAGTGAAAATGAACTTTACTGTAGAGCGAAGTAGCTTTATATTTGTTTATATCGCTACTAATTATGCTAATGTAAAAAAAATTCGTTCAACATATTAAAACACCATACTAATTATTATTATTGTGGTCATAAATAATTATCACAGGTAATTGATTAGTTCCATAACATGAAAAAAATCTCATAATTATTATGTAAGAACTTTTAAGAAGCAGATATATTTTTGCTAGATTTTCAGCATCTATTCAGGAGAAACAGTTGTTGACCTAATGAAATACCGGTTGCATTAATGAAAGAATTAGAAGAAAATAATTTAGACTATTTATTGTAATAATTATTTAATTCTTTTTATGACACGGGGAAAATTTCGGTGAATCCTTTAGTTATTTACTAATTACCGGTAAAAAAGGATAGTAAGTAAAGTAACAAAATTACAAAATCAAGAAGTATTAAAAGGAGTAGGCGAAAAGGGAAACATATTATGAAAACAATAGAAATTAGAAGAGGAAAAATGACTGGACACCTATTCAAGTTATCAGTAACATAATAGAGGGGAAAATAGAGGGAGAGAGGGGAAGAGGATGACCAAGAATCAATTTTTTGGAACAAATAAAGCAAAAGGTTCGGGTAATGACTTGTAGCGAGGTAAAAGAGAGGGCCATGGACAGAGAAAAATTGAGTAAGCTACACCGAAAGCTCTTAGGCTTAGCTCTTAAGTTAAAGAAGACATGCAAGTTTTAGGCACATGCAAAAAATCAAGACGTCTTGGCATTTATAAATTATAATACACATAGTATGATTGGAATAAAATAATATTATTTAGGTAGGTAGGTAAAAAAAGGTTTATTTAGATAGGAGATTATTCATTTATTTCAATAGGTTTTAAAAATGACACACATATAACAAAACAATGTTATTTTACACTAACATATCCGTTACGTCTCATGAGGTGTGATAGCAGGCAACGCGTCGATATCTTCAAAGTCCACATGGGTCATGTTATGAGTGCATAGTTGGTATGTAGTGATAATCGCATTGCCTTGGTAGCGCCCAGTTGGATCTTGCCGCACTACATGCACATAGTCATCGCCTAGAGTAAACTGCACTTGTGGAGGCGCGGCCCAATCACATACAACCGTTACCGCCTTATTCACTGATGGAGGGCGTAAGCAGTACATCTGAAATAGGGAAATATGGATAGTAAGTGCGGCTTATAAACAGGTGATTGCAGGCCTCCACGAAATATCAAGTCTCCTACTTGATATTTCGTGGAGGTCAACCTATAAAGAAGAACATCAAGAGGAAATATCAATAAAAAGAAGGTAGTTACGAAATTCCATAAATTATATGTCTCCGGCATTAGTGCCGGTGAGCGTTAGCGCTTCCATTTTTTAAGTATGGTTATATCTCACAATAAGCAAGACGTGTACAGAAATAACAAGGTACAAAAATTGTCCATCAAGTAGGTTTGCCTGTATTATCTTCCATTTGCTTTAGTGTCTTCCGCCCCACGTTCAACAGAAAAAATCCAGTTGTCCCCATATACCATATAGTAAAGTGGGGACTGGGGAATAACGGGAATAAAATTCCGAATCCCGTATGACCCTAGTGCAGCCCTAGCCTTATTAACAAACTTAGGTCATAAAATTTAAATAAATAACTCTGACTGTAGGTATAAAGGAGATTAAGTATTTAAATAAAAAATAAACGTACTGGCTGATGAGCTTCTCGCACTCCCGGATGAATGTAGGCGACCGGATAGTCTAACTTGAATCGAGATACATAATCTGTATCTGAAATTAATAAATAAAATACAGATTTACAACTAAGTAATAAATAGTAGATAAAACTATCATATTTTGACCTTTTGCCCGATTCTGAGAAGATACACGTGCTAAGTAGTGGATCGGTAATAGATGATGATGATGATGATGATGATGAGATAATCACTGCGACATACATAGAGGCACATTGAGAGGTATATTTCGCAAATAACGACCTATAGGAAAGTAATTAATGAAGCAGTAGGTACAATACATACCTACTAAACATTTTCGACTTGATTCGTGGTTTGAGCATAGGCGAAATGCTCTAATTATGCTTACATAATTATGATCAAACTATATGAGTACCTACCACGGTAATTGTTTTGGTTGGAATTGTCGATCCAGTTGCAATTCAAGCTTCATTAGCCCAACGGTTAAAGGTGCAGAGTCAAAACTGAAAGGTCGTAGGTTCGAATCCCACCCGCCGTTGCACTATTGCCGCACCCATTTATTTAGAGGAGATAGGAGGATATTAGTCAACTTGGCTAATATTCTTCATGAAAAAAAATTACCTTGGTAACTAGGTACGTAATTACTCGTATAATTTTATCACATTCAAGTACACATACCTTTTGTTACTTGAGTACAGTGTGGCGGATATACTTTCTTCAGTTTCCCATCAATATCGCCAATCGTAAATGATACAATGAGTAACACTAAAACTGTATACATCGTAATAAGTTGGTAATTCTTATCGTAAGCTTTCTTAAGTATCGTAGAATTGAGAACTTTCCTCGAATTGAAAGAATAATATAATAAAAGTAACACGAATAATTATTACGCGTAACAAAACAGCTAAACACCCTGTCCCTAGGTACCTAACTATGTAGTGGGTAACAAGGAAAATGAAATCAATGCCGGCGGCCGGCCGGCCCCGGCCGATATGTATGTGTCATAATACGATACGCTCTGGCTGAGTGTCGTCTTCATGGTGTATACAGCAAAATGTAGGTTATGCTACGACAATAGAGTGAACATTTGCTTGATTTTATTTGTTACTTATTTCCTTATGGAATTGTGAGAGAAGTATTATCAACACATTAAATAAAACCCTAGTAACTAATATTGTTAGTATTTAGCAGTATTACGCAAACAGCACAATCATAGTGCCAGACAAGCTTTCAGGTTACTACTACCCTTAAGGGCAAGGAAGATATTATCTGAGTAACAAATGGCAGCATAGCCTGTTTGACGCCAGACTTAAGAATATTATGGGGTCCCGAGACGAGCAAGCAGCTTGGCGTCAAGCACGTAGACTTCTGTTGCTTGCTCCAACAGTTTGATACGCCAGTTACGCCCGTCAAGCGGCTTCATCAAGCAAGACTTCAAACAAACGTTGCGACAAGCCGTCATGTCTAGCAAAAAATATAAAATCACATCAAGCGCGTGCCAAGCACGTAAATGCTTGTCTCAAGCATCAATCCAGCGTTGTAGATGGTCAAAATGCTTGACGCAAGCTAAGATCTACGTGCTTGACGCCAAGCTGCTTGCTCGTCTCGGAAGCCCTTTATTATAGGTAAACAGCGACATCATTGAGGCACAGATAGTATATTATGCCCACAAGCGCAGTATCCAGGCATTTATCCAGGCGCTACAAGGTTCAACAAAAAAGTAGGTCTCAAAATAGGGGGCGTGGATAGGTCGCGCACGTTTTTTTATTCAAATAACCGCGCGCGCCCCGTACCCGCGCGCAATGTCCTATTTAGAATCCTTCTCTATGGCGCCCACACCGCATCGGACGGCAGTAGGACGGTACAGTCGTGCCATTCTATACTTTTTGAACTGTGCCGCTATACAGGGTGTCCCTGGATAAAGTGCAACCCCGAAAGGGGGTGAAACTAGACCATAAATTATCGACAAAAAAAATAGAAAAAAATTCTAAAAAAATTATTTTACTTTTTAGTAGCGAATTAAGATTTTTATTTGTTATGTAAGAAAAAAAACGAATTCTTCAAAATTAGTGGGTCGATTGCTTTGAAATAAAAAAGATATTATACCACGTACTTGGCGGTAAGGATTAAATAACAATTAGCACGCAAAAAAGTAGCATCATGACATAAACTTTGCTTTCCATGAAAAAGAAACCCTTTTTTATGACTATTTTTTTCAATGATCTCTAAATTTCTCAGAAAAATGCCCCTAATACCAGAAGATTTTACGATTTAAGAGTATTCACTATCATATTACCTTTCAAATAAAAAAAAAATCTTCGTTGTAACCCAAGAAACGAGCTGGTTAAGAGTTTTTAAAAATGACGTCACCACTCGTCGTTTGCCGGGACGCGTCCTTTTTAACCGACTTCCAAAAAGGAGGAGGTTATCAATTCGGCCGGTATCTTTTTTTTTTTTTTTTCTATGTATGTCCACCGATTACTCCGAGGTTTCTGGACCGATTCACGAGATTTTTTTTTTACTCGACAGAAGAAGCTCGCGAAATGGTCCCATAAAATTTTTTACCTTCAACTCCTCAAGCCTGATGCTGCAGGGGTATTTCCCCCCTAAATTATGAGACTTTAGGAACCGTCGTTTACGAATTGGTATGCTTGGCCTAAGCATATACTAGATCATAGAGCTCCAGGTCCTACTCTTCAATCCTGATGCTGCAGGGTACTGCCCACCTAAATTATAGGGATGTAGGAACTGCTAATCATGAATTGTTATTGTATGTAATAAGCATATACTACACCATCGAGGTCTAGGTTCTAGCTCCTCAATCCTGATGCTGCAGGGTACTGCCCACCTAAATTGTAGAGATTTAGGAACTGCTAATCATGAATTGTTATTGTATATAATAAGCATATACTACTCCATCGAGGTCTACGTTCTAGCTCCTCAATCCTGATGCTGCAGGGTACTGCCCACTTAAACTGTGAGGATTTAGGAACTTTCGCTTGCGAATTGATATTGTTAGTATCAAGCATATTCTACATCATGGAATTCAAGGTCCTCGCTCTTCAATACTGATGCTGCAGAGTTGGAGGATTTACGAACTGACGCTTTCGAATTGATATTGTTGGTACCAACCATGGACTACATCATGGAGCTCCTAGTCCTAGCTCTTGTGTATTGTTAATAAGTACTGTAGGTACCAAGTGTAGAACTACATTAGAATTTCTAGTACCGTAGCGTTGGAGGGAGGGGAGAAAGAGAGCAGGAACAAGCTACACTAAAAAGCTTAAAATAAAAATTCTTTTCAAAAAACCGACTTCAAACGCCACTACAAAGTATAAAAATAATTTTATTTTGTACACGTTTGTTGAAGTCGGGCGGGCTTAACTAGAAACGATGAAATCGATGCGCGACGCTTATCTTATGGTGATATATAAGAGACACGTTTATTGAAATCGGGCGAGCATCGCGCATCGGTTTAATTGTTTCTATTTAAGCCGCCCGACTTCAACAAACGGGTACAAAATAAAATTATTTTTATACTTTGTAGTGGCGTTTGAAGTCGGTTTTTTGAAAAGAATTTTTATTTTGTGTTGTAGCAAGGCCTGGGGTGGGGTTTTGACTTTTAATGGCGACTTTCAACACTTCATAGCCAGCTCATTTCTTGGGTTACAACAAAGATTTTTTTTTATTTGAAAGGTAATCGCACAGATTTGGCGGCTCTTAATGGTTTTTTAATTTTAATAAACGGCTTATCTGTTTGCGCTCACTAAATCTACTTCTACACGTTCCGTTTGCACAAACTTTTAGTGTAATAACTTTTATTATTATTTATTTTGAAATAATGATTTGATTGAGATGTGGGTTCGAATCCCGCCGGCCTCGAAATTTTTGAAATTTATTTATAAATCTATTAGGATATTTCCTTTAAGTGTAGGTTAAAACTTTAATAAATAATAAAAAAATCATATCGTATTTTGGCGTTTGGGCTACTTTAGGCTACATCAGACATCAGCTGAAATCCGGCTACATTAGGCTACTTAAGTTGTGAAAAATGGCGACTTTAGGCCTTGTGTTGTTGGCAACACTGGTGATTACATTCTCTTGGGTTCTGTGATGAGTGCGTCTGTCACTTTGTGCTGTCACGCGTTCTTTTGTGCAAATTGCGATACAGTGGATATTAGTGAAAAAACAAAATATTTAGTTTTAAAGCGTAGTAAAACATCTCATCCATGAATTTGTTTATTTGTTTGTTGTCTTAAGTTAAAAGCAAAGCCTCAAAATGATGAGCGATGATGATCGGGACATTGATATTGAAAGTGATGTAGGTTTTTCCCTGTTTGAGCTCATGTTTAGTCACGTTAAGTGTTTATTTTATTCCCTTTATGTTTATGTAATTTCCAGGCAGAGAATGACTCCGACTCTAGACCGCACGCCAGGAATAGTTTGGGAGGAAGTGGATATTACTCTCAGGTGATTATTATTGTAATGACTTGCGACCTTCCCACTCAAAAGTTTTTTTTATCTCCGAAATCGATTGTGCTTCGATTATTTTATAATTTGCAAGTTAAACATTGCATATTTTATCAGTGTTCTGTGTATTTATATGTGTTTAGTAAAGGCAATAATTGTTTCAAGTATGTTGAGAATTAATGTTGTCAATCAAATGACAATGAAATTGTGTTTTTATCAAATGTTTTAGTTGTGTCATACAGCTGTCATTAAATGTGATTATTTTTAAATAAATAGTGCTCTCAAAACAAATACAAACATATCTTAAACTAGATGATGCCCGCGACTTCGTCCGCGTGGATAAAGGTTTTTTGATTCCCGCGGGAACTCCTTAATTTTCCGGGATAAAAAGTAGCCTATGTTTTAATCCTGGGAATAAGCTATCTCCATTCCAAATTTCAGCCAAATCGGTTCATGCGTTGTGGCGTAAAGGAGTAACAAACATACACACACACACATACATACAAACTTTCGCCTTTATAATATTAGTGTGATGTGATGTGATGAGTGCCATACTCATCATGTTCTCTTCGCTCACTGGCTAGTGGCTAAATACCCTTACAAGTGATTGTAAGGGTATCCATAAAACACAATTTTATGCCACATTTGTTCACACATTCTCAGCACCTTGCTTGATATCGAGCCATGGCTGCCAACTTATTGTAAGCAATATGTTTGCAAAATTGTGTTTTTTTACCAATATATTTTAAACTTTAAAGAACTAAGAGACATTTTCGTAGGAAAATAACATATATTTGAAGTTAATATGTTATATTCCTAGGAAATGTTGAATTAAAAACTATTTTAAACAATAAAAGATTCTGAATTGTTTAAAATAAATAAATATTGTTTAAAACAAGTATTGTATTTAATAAAAAGCTCAGCTTGGGCAAAAATGTTGTTTATGTTAAAGTCTACAGTCCTGGCTCGATATCACCTGTCTACTAAGTGCACACACAATCCACTAAGTGTACATACTTGCTTGCCCTAACTCTTTTCTTGTACCTAACAGTTAAAAGATGTGTGTATGTAATTTTCTGTTAAAATTACAGGCTGAAAAACGAGCACATCATAATGCTTTGGAAAGGAAGAGGAGAGATCACATAAAGGATAGTTTTACTTCATTGCGTGAAGCTGTACCAGCTCTACAAGGGGAGAAAGTTGTATGTGTTAGTTATTTTTACATTACAACTATATATAAAATGGGATAATTAAGTTTGGCGAGAAGTTGAACCGTGTTGCAGTGGTATAAGGTACACTCAGGTGCATAGTCACGTCCAATCTGCTGGTGATCTTCTTGTATACCTCACACATTGTTGTGTGGATGTTATCAACAGTAGGGAGAAGCCCTTGCGGTTAGCCTTTATATTGCCAAAGCCTTTGATCGGGTTTGGCATAGGGACCTTCTATCGAAACTACCATCCTACGGACTCCCAGTGCTGCTTTTTAATTGGGTCGCTACCTTTCTTGATGGGCGCAGCATCAAAGTCGCTGTCAACGGCTTTTGCTCTGACCCTAAGCCCATCAATGCAGGCATTCCACAGGGCTCAGTGTTATCGCCTACGCTGTTCATTCTGCATATCAATGGCATGTTGCATAACAGCAGCATCCATTTTTATGCAGATGACAGTACTGGTGAAGCCCTTTACAAAGGAAATGCACATTTTTCCCGTGCAATGCTAGAGGGGAGTAGAGCCAAACTTGTGGCTGACATTGAGGCTTCCCTTGAGAAAGTGTCAGTATGGAGTTCACAAAATCTTGTACATTTCAATCCCTTAAGAACACAAGTTTGTGCGTTTACCACCAAAAAGACCCCCTTCACCACACCTCTTCTCTTCCAGAACACTCCCCTATCCCCTTCCAACAGCATTGGGAATCTTGGTGTCTGCATTCCGAACGAAGTCCAGTTCCGGGATCACTTGGAAGGAAAAGCTACATTAGCTTCAAAAAAGCTTGGGGTGCTCAACAGAGCAAAGCGGTACTTTGCGCCCGAGCATAGGCTCCTACTCTATAAAGCCCAATTCCGCCCACACATGGAGTACTGATCTCACCTTTGGGCTGGAGCACCTTAATACCAACTCCCTACATTTGGCCAGATTCAAAAGCGTTAACCAACCCGTTAGAAAGCCTGGAGCACCATAGAGATGTAAGCTCTCTCTGCGTATTGTATTGGCTATGTAACGGGTATTGTTCTGAAGAGCTATTTGTCCTTATTCCACTGTCTTTCTTCTGCAACCGCTCCACTCGCCACCGAACACAATTTAACTCACCACCTGGGTGCCTGGAGCACTTCGACTATCCGGTGTGCCAGATCTTTTTTTCCACATACTTTGAAACTGTGGCACCAACTTCCTGCTACAGGGCCTCTTGACCTGCATAGCCGCAACACAAGAAGATAAGATAAGATAAGGTCAGACTCGGGGTGTGACTCCCGAGAGATGTTGATTTGATCTGCCAGCTTTAATTAAGATGATCATGATTCATTTGTGTAGAGATTATTTATTCAGAACTCTATACTTGATTCAACGTTTGACTATATTAGAATAGAACTTCTATAATCAAATTCAATCTTTACATGGCTGTAGTTAGATAGGATTGAGAGGCAATGCCCTACCTTAATAATATTTACCTTATTTGATGGTACATACTATGTACCATCAAATAAGGTAATATGCTAAGTAAACTTCATAGAATTATGTGAAGAAAAAAGAAGTTAATGTATAGTAGCTACAGCTCAGCAAGTCGCGAAAGTGAAGTGAAGTTAGGCAGAGCATATGCTCTGCCTAACTTCAAACATTATAGTTTGAAGAGCTGATTGGTTGTTGGGGTTCCAAGGTGATGGAGTGACGACCCTACATTGGAACAGCAGTGTTGGCAGACTCCCCACTAGTTGGACCAATGACATCAAACGAGTTGCAGGGAGCTACTGGATGTGGGCAGACAAGAGACCTTTGTTCAACTTTGACCTTTGTTCATCTGTCGGTTGATAAAGAAGAAGAATTGTAGCAACATTTAAACAATCCCGATTCAACATTGTTTGTCACAATCATAATGTATTCTGAACGACATTCTATATTCCAATTGATATTTCCCATGTTTCTATTAAAGGCGAGTCGTGCACAGATCCTAAAGAAAGCAGCTGAGTACATACAATTTATGAGACGGAAAAACAACGCCCATCAACAAGACATTGACGATCTAAGGAGACAAAATACTATACTTGAAACTCAAAGTGAGTAAAAAGTTTAATAAATAAGTATTATGGTTTAAAAGGGTCATGTTTCCATGTTGCAACTAATATTTTATCTGTGCTGGCTTTATATATTTTTTTTATAGAATGTGACCAAAGTTTGTAACTGGATCTGTGACCAACATTTACCTCTATGCCTCTGAGCATGTTAAATTTTTCGTTCCATTTAATCACAAAGATCTCATGATGATTCTTAAAGAGTCAAAATCTCTTATGCTGAGATCTATAGAGCATGTTCTGACTTAGCTCGAACTCAAGATAAGAGTTAAAACAAGAAAAATATGAGTCGACATTAATCTGTCTCGTTTTGTCTCTGTCTTGAGTCTGAGTAAAGAGAAAGTGAGTTCTATAGATTTCAGCCTTGCTGTTAGTCAGATCAAAGAAGGATTTTGAAGTACCTTGAATAAAACAGGTTGTCACACAATGACATTTTATTATTGTGTTATATAATGAACTAGCGGCCCGCTCCGTCTTCGCACGGGTATAAAATATATAGCCTATGTCATTCACTGTTAATGGATTTTATTTTACTATATAAAAATAAGTCGGGTTTTCCTTCCTGACGCTATAAGTCCAGAATGCACGAACCGATTTCCACGGTTTTGCATTTGTTGGAAAGGTCTCGGGCTCCGTGAGGTTTATAGCAAAGAAAATTCAGGAAAAATTGGAATCTAATTCCACGCGGACGAAGTCGCGGGGGCAAAAGCTAGTTATACATATAAACCTTCCTCTTCGATCACTCTATCTATTAAAAAAAACCGCATCAAAATCCGTTGCGTAGTTTTAAAGTTTTAGGCGTACATAGGGACAGAGAAAGCGACTTTGTTTTATACTATGTAGTGATTATTGTCGTATTTTTTATCAAATAAAAAATAGAAATAAGTTAGGACATTCCATTGTTTTAGTACGGGCGTTGGAAAAGGCACGTGCGACTGGAAATTACATGGATGAACATGAGTTAGGTCTAGGAATCAAATCAGAAGGCAGTTCACATGACACAGACAGTTCAGATGGTGAAGGCACCACATGCAGAGTCAAGAAACTCAAAATAAACAGTGTAAATGTGTAATGTACATAGACTATAAGGCTAATGTATGATTCACATCTGACGCACCGTATCGTAGCTGCAATGCAATAAAGAAAATTGGGATTTGGTAATTAAAGTTTAAAGAACCTGTCTGAACCTGTGCTGTCACTGGCTAGTCATGCCACATATCTATGTAGCATGACTAGCCAGTGACAGCAGGTAAAGGTTACAATAACCTAATATATATTAGGCATTTGGCTAAACCAACTTCGTCGCTCAATATGCCGTGACAAGTTTTTGCGACCAAACTTTCACCTATGAGAACACTTACTTGAGTAACTTATTTACTATGAGTGTAAACATTATGAGCATATTGAACATCACGTATTGCGCCTCAATTGTTGCATAGTGAATAAAAGGCTTTTATTCACTATGCAACAATTGCGATGCGACGCGTTGTGTCGGATGTGAAACGTCCATTATAGGAACATTTCCTTTGAATTAAATACGTAAAATTGTTAGGTAGAATTCACACCAAATGTATTTTCAGTTACTGTAAGTAACAAAATGTTTTTCATAGATCATAATGCTATGCATAGTTGCCCACTCAAGCTGCTTATAGAGCTTTGAGAGTAAGACAGTGTCAGCGCATTTGGTGTGAACAATGCCTTAGTGACTTTCTAATTGTGATAACAAGTATAAAGTTACTAATATATATTTTTTTTTAGATTCATGCAGGAACATGAAATGCAAAGTAACTTTCTGTACAGTCTGTTATTGGTTGGGTATTTGAGACTAAGGAAATGTGGACCATCTCAAATGGTTGGCGCACATTTAGATGGCCAGTGTAATTCAGGATGTATCCAAGCCTATAGTCAGGGAGTCAGTCAGTCATATTTTGTTAACTTGATCCTGGACATTCAATGTCCACATTGAGCCATTCACTAAGCAACAAATGCAATGCAACATGTTGCTCAACATGACTATAGGAGAACCTAGTTTATCTTGAAAGATAATATGCTACGTCGTATACCGTCGGTCAAATTCATTAGTGGAACATTTCCAAAATGTTTTGTGTTAAGTATGCAAAATGTTTGGAAATTGAATGATCTTTCCGAAGCGCTAACGGTATAAGTCAATTTTTTGTTCAAATTCACAGGAAGCCACAATCTGCTAGAGATATATCGATTTTAGCTGTCAACTCAAAACTTTGAAGCTCAATTGCTCGAAACTGTATATTTTGAATTGTACCATTAATGAATTTGACCGACGATACGATGTCTTTTAGGGACTTACACACATCGCGGTCTTGTGTAATGTCGTCCATCCACAAAGCGTGGGCGGTCTGATATAATTCTATGCATCTGGCGCGATAAATGACCTCGGGATAAAAAGCTAGTAAATTAGTATGTGATGAAGCATCTTTTTAGTTATACAAACTGTTTTGAATTGTATAAAGAGGATTGTTATTTGTTTGATTTTTAATATTATGTAACATGTACAAAGTTTTTGGCTGCTCAAATACAGAATAAACCCATGTTTATAACGTTAGAAATGCGATCTGTAGCCTTAGTACGAATTTACACATCTCGACTAAGCTGACGGATTTCGTATCGAAACACTATAACGTCAAATTGAAATAGACCTTAATCGCTTCGTTTTAAGGCTCTTGAGCCATATATCCTCCCAAACGGAAACATTGCTAAAAAATATTCGATAGAACCGAATGCTCCGTACGAGTACCATTCCATAGACCAGTCGACCACTGACCGGGCGTCTACTGCCTCGTGAGCAGAGTCCTGCTATTACCACCAGCGCAGCCGTGCTACAAGATCCGCACTTAAATCTGGATTCACGACTTTAACTCCTACAGCTAGCTACCTTTAGGTCTATTTTTGTCTGACGTTATTGTGTTTCGATGTTCAAAATGTATCTTTCTCAAATCGTACTAAGGGTACTTAGTACCAGTTTCCACAATTCGACAACGTTGATTGATATCGAGTATTCGAAAATTATACAGTCAGAGTACCGTGAATCTAATGTTTCTTGTTTCAAAGTCGTAAAGGCCAGGGTAGACGCGGCAGGGTGTTTTTGCGTTTGGACGTGGCATCGAGCTTCTGTAAAGCAACTAAAAATCGCAAAAACTACCGCCGCTGCTAAAAGCATCGTGTCTGCACTGTCCATAAGTTATTTCTACAGAGTTTAATTTTACAGCTAAAGCATTGGAAAGTTATAAACCTATCTTGGTCTAGGTCTATTTTAATTTTATATTATTATGTCGATGCACTAAGGCTGAAATCTATAGACTGCTTTCGACTTTACTCAGTCTCTGAAACCTTAGTAGAGGCAGTGTCATCTATAGATTTCAATCTAAATGTATTAACGTTGTTGTGGTGTGTAATTCGTCCTAAGCTGATCGATATAGTATTGAAAGTATATTCATGTGAGGAGGCGAAATTATGCAATGTGTTTCGGCCAACCTAAATGTGCACGAGCCCTTAAGGTTTGGCCCATGGAATAAGTTACAAGGCAATTAATTATATTTACCATTTTAAAACAAAAATATAGATTACTTATTTTGTACACAATATATTTTGAGATCTTTTTTATGGCCAAAGAACCTGTTCATTGGGTTTTAATGCGAATTGCCTTTTAATTTTGTTCTAGCAATAAAATTAGTTTGTAAAGATGAATATTCTTATGAAATAACCCTCCTACTTTTTTAGATAGCCGGTATTTAAAATACTGTTAGCTACGGATATGTACTAACGTTATACCGGTATTGAGTATAATTATTTTATAATCGTTTTGATAGTCTAAATGCCTATTTCTTAATCGCCCAATAGTGTTTTAAGTGGATGTTTTGACAGTTCATTAGTGGCAAACTGTCAAAACATCAAACTGCTATAGTTCTTGCAATTTACGAAGGCGCGTTAGGTTTACTTGTGGTTACGTTGTGTACATGCACATTGCGTAAGTGTGAGTGCCTGTCAGGAGCCTAGATGGGAGCGGGCAGGCGCGAGCAAGCTCCCGCTCACACTTATACAGATACGACACGCACACAACCATGAGCCACGCGCCCTCGTGAATTGCAAGAATTATACTTGGCGGTGGTGAAATAAGTCCTAATTGTTATGTAAATGAGTGAAAATATTGACTAATTAAACATCCTATGGTGCAATATTAGGTAATTACGATCCTTACGACCCGAAAGGTCTAATTCCCCAAACGTCCAGTATGTCCGGACATATATAATGGACATTCCGGGTCGTAAGGAAAACGATTTTTTTTATATGGTTAATTTCAAAGCCTTTGCCTTGAGTAGTTAAAATTCTCAAATGACAAATTCAAATAATTTCTTAAATAAGCTTTTTTTTTTGTTGGGTTAACTGTAAGAATATTCATAATAGGTTATTTAAAAGTAATTTTACGGCCTATTTCACCCTCGCCTAATAATGTTCAACCGAGGAGTTTGACGTTGTAACAGCTTTTGTGTTGAAAATCTGTCAAACGTCAAATTTATTCGCCGGTTTTTAACATGGAGATGGTGAAGTAGGCCCTTAGTCTTCTTGGACATTTTAATTATACAAGTTTATGACATTCCTGTAGTTCAGAAATGTTTGTTATAAATGAATGACGAAATATTGTCCAGTGGACAATGTTCTGTTTTTTTTTGGTTGACAATATTGAATATTTGTTACTTTTAATCCATTTAATTATATCTTAAGGGTTTTTATGGAAAATGGCAAGATCCAGATTGTAACATACATCATACATACATCAGTAAGAATAGGTATATGACAATGTGTTTATCTCGTAATGACCAAAACCATTGCTGACCCCCTAGGTTTTTGACGACCTCCCTGGCGCAGTGGTGAGCGCTGTGGTCTTATAACTGGGAGGTCTCGGGTTCGATTCCCGGCGGGGACAATTTAGGAATTTATAATTTCTAAATTGTCTCTGGTCTGGTCTGGTGGGAGGCTTTGGCCGTGGCTAGTTACCACCCTACCGTCAAAGTCGTGCCGCCAAGCGATTTAGCGTTCCGGCAAGATGGCGTGTAGAAACCGATTAGGGGTATGGGTTGAATTTACACTGCTATATCCCTTCCAAGTTAGCCCGCTACCATCTTAGACTGCATCGTCACTTACCATCAGGTGAGATTGCAGTCAAGGGCTATCTTGTCATCGAATAAAAAAAAAAAGTTCTGGCCACGGGTCTCTTCTAGAATGAATTGGAATAATAAGTATACGAGATCTCAAATTGCGATATTCAGGTACCGTCTGAACCTTGCTTTTGTCTGAAAAAGTTCTCTTTACCGTTAAGTAAGTTTAAGTTCTCTTTACATTCAATAGACAAAGATTGTTTCAATCATTTATTGTTCAGTTCTTGAAGACTAAATGTCAGGTTAAGAATTAATATAAAATACTCTTGTTATTTTGTTTGTTTTATTTTTACTACTAGAAATCACCCTCCAGCGACCCCGAGAGCACCTCATACAATCCAAGTTTTGTTCTTGTACATTTAACCAGATTATCATAATCATTAAAACTTGATTAAATTTTACTACGTTGTGGCACGTTCTAGAAACTAATACATACTTAATACATTATAATTGGACGCAGATACGCAATAACGATTCAACCCACAAACCTTTGTCAAATTAAATACATACATAATGTAAAGGAATAAAGTTAGCTTTTCAATTGATAAGTTGTGTGGGTTGACTCTTTATTGCGTATGTGCGTCCATTTTTTTCCAATTCAAGCCTCAATGGCCCAACGGTTAAAGGTGCGGACTGAAAACTGAAAAGTCGCAGGTTCGAATCCTATCCGTTGCACTAATGCGTCCAACTGTGTGCGAGCTTTTCAGACTTCTTTAATTATAATATTATGAGGTTTCATTTCATTTAGTTAGATTTCTATTAAAATTATTAAATCTATGTTCCTTTAAATATAGTAGTGTATACCTACTCGTATTTTTCCGAAAATCTGACAATCGTAGGCAAAGAGTTCCTAGTTATAAAGGTTAATCAGGGATGATAATAAACAAAAAAAAATTAATATCTTTTATTAACCATTTAAACATTAAATCAATTTATCATCTTTGTTTAGTTGTTGTGGTATAGTAAGGCTATATTTTATTAGATGTAACGCAAAAAAATATTTTATTTCTTCTCTCCGCATGTGTGTATTAAAGCTGAAAAGGAAAAATGTAATGTTATTCCAGATGGGGCTTTTCACACAGGTTTTTTAATTCGGCACGATAATAATATTTCTCTAACAGGTAATTTTGGCGCTATTTTTTGAACGTAAAATAAATGCCGCGGGAATTCTTTCCAAGATAAAAAGCAGCCTTTTTTAATCTCCAGGACCTACCTACATTAAACTGTTGCAAAAAATGTCTTCGATCAACAGGCAAATCAACAAACATTGTATAATTTGTTAGTAAGTTATTAATAAATATAGCCTACATAAGTAATTGTCCCTTTTCACGTTTTTACGCAGATTAAATATCTGCGTAAAAACCTCCTATTAATTAATTAAATTAATATTATTAAATGCGAATGATTGGATGTGTGTTTTTTACTCAATCACGCCGCAACGCCTGAATCGATTTGGCTGAAAGGCACATAGATAGATCATAGACTGGAATAGCACATAGGCTAATTTTTATCCCGGACAATAAGAGAGTTCCCGCGTTTCAATCCACGCGAGCGAAGTCGCGGGCATCATCTAATAAGTAATATTATATATTTTAAGGTCCTACGGGAATTTCAAAAACAGTTTTATCGATGATGACAATGTCGCAGGCTAGCAACTAAATATATATGCTTACAATCTTTTGGATCGTCTATATAGGTATAATCCTCTCTCCATTGATTCACAGGCCTCTTATGGGTCGGCGGATGGGGTAACAATGCGTATCCGGATGCTACCGAGTCCTTCTTGATCATAGCTATTACTCCTAAAGCAAGGCTGCCCAGCACTAGAGCATGGTTCGTGCCTAAATACATCCTTAGTATTGGTCCACAAGCAGCACCGCCTTAAACACAGTGAATCATTTTATTAAACCTATCCACAAATAAGAAGTATGTTTATAAGAAGAGTACTGCACATACTTACTGCTTAAACTAATGGTATCCTTCAGAGCACCTTTATCTGGCAGATTACTAGGTCGTACCAAAAGCTGTGGTAATACCTAGGTACTTAATTGTACATCGACAGACTGTCCTAGTCAAGTTACCGTTCGTGATAAGTAAGTTTTTTCACCAACGGTAACCACCAACTTAAACGGTAGGTAATCTTAATTTACCCGCCTGAAGTGCAACCTTAAGGTGGTGGTGAAAGGATAAAATGTAGCCTATGTGTTAATCCTGGGTGTGAGGTATCTCTATTCCAAACAGCCAAATCGGTTCATTCGTTTTGGCAACAAACATACACACACACATACAAACTTTCGCCTTTATAATAGTGTGTAACGTGTGTAACAAGCGGGTAACGAGCCGTTTTCAAGCGTAACAACATGAGCGCTTCGAGTGTCACATTAGCTACGCGTAGCCGTAACGTCGGTCAGTAGGTAACCTTTAGGTTTATAGTTAGGCCTACCTATAAAATAGTTCAACAAATCATCCACTTCTCGCATACGCAGTACACTGTTCGACACACCGGCAAATGTAGCCCCCATCAGTGTTAGTGGTATCGTATGGTAGGCGTATCTTGAAAGAGAATTACCTAATTAACTGAAAGTTTAAGTTCTAAATGCACCAACGCTGAGTTACTTTTAACCGTGGAATATATATATTTTTTTGTGCGATGACAAGATAGTCCTGGACTGCGATCTCACTTGATGGTAAGTGACGATGCAGTCTAAGATGGTAGCGGACTAATTTGGAAGGGGTATGGCAGTATACATTCAACCCATCCCCCAATCGGTTTCTTCTCGCCATCGTGCCGGAATGTGAAATCGCTTGGCGGCACGTCTTTGACGGTAGGGTGGTACTTAGCCACGACCAAAGCCTCCCACCATACCTATTTGGCCTTCTGACAAAATCTGCCAAAACGTCCAATTTATTCCTTGGTTAAACGTTACTCAGCGATATTGAAATTGGCACTAGATAAAATAAAAAGTTAGAATTGGAGCTCAAGATACAGGAATAGTGACTTAGCACCGGATAGCGCTTGATGTCAGAAGTGCAGCACCAAACTATGTGGACAGACCAAGTACCTAATTACATTTAACAAGTCGTACGGATAGTCCTTAGATACAGGCGTCGCATGGAAGTCTGTATAACCACATCAGTTAACAAAGTTAGACTCAAAGTAACTAAATGAACACGAATAGTATTTTCAAGAACGTCTGGCACATACCTACCAATACATATGCCTACTAGCTTTTGCCCCCGCGACTTCGTCCGCGTGGAATTAAATTTTGGGGTGGAATTTTCAAAAACTGTGACACACGTACTTCTTTATTTTTAACTGAAAGCTCTAATACCAACTTTGATGGAAACAGCTTGAAAAATGACAGAGTTTCATATAAACTTCCATCCCCTATTTAAACCCCTTAGGGGTGGAATTTCCAATAATCCTTTCTTAGTGTGCGCCTACGTCATAAAAGGAACCAACTGTAAAAATTTCAAGTTTCTAACTTCAGTAGTTTAGGCTGTGCGTTGATATCTCAGTCAGTCAGTCAGTCAGTCAGTCAGTCAATCAGTCAGTCAGTCAGTCAGGACTTTGAATTTTATATATATAGATTATTTACGTGTGTCATAATGCCTTGTTACTGTGACGTCTCGGACTTTTGTAGTTAATCTTGTAAGTACATATATAGGTCAATGGGTATGTGAAGTTTTAAGTAGGTAGGTATGTACTTAAGCTCCAGGTTAAAGTCCCTTTAAAACTGGGATAAATATTATTGTTGACCTTTTTCTAATTTGTTTCAAACAATAAGCGCTCAGTGAGATTTTGAACTTCCCTGTAATTTGTATGCATACCGTCTCATTATGGGTCCAAAACCAATAGCATGTGAATACATCAGAACATCATAAGTCGACAGCAACAAACCAGCCATAGCTCCGTAACGCGACGTAACGAGAACCTGTAGGACAACGAACAAAAATATTAAGTACCTACCTAGTACCTAGGAAAATCTAGGTAACTGTGCGTATAATATGCGATCAAATGAACTTCCAGGTAAAGTTCGATCGATATTAGGCATATGAGTCGCTTCATTCGGATATACCTATTACCTACTTAGAAGGTATTTATTGTGGCCTAGGAAAGATCTCAAGTTAGAGTACCTAGATGTAAGTTGTAGATAGTGAGTGGCTAACGTGTAAAATAAACACGAATTCTTAAAAATTGTACTTATACAGCATCTAATTGATCCGCCAATGCATTGTAGACGCCACAGCACGCGCGCCATTCTTTAGCTTAGATTTAAAACTATATTTTTAAAGGTTCGCTCATACTTACCTACTAAAAGCGCAGTTGCAACACAAAACTGTGCCCAGGGCGCATTAGGCTTAATCTACCATCGTAATACAGAGCCTAATCTCTTCGCCAATATATGATGCTTCATATAAAATGTATGAAATTGATGCAGAAGGATTTCGCAAAGCAATGCGATGCGTTGCGGCACGCCCTATTTCCAATAAGCCCTGAAGCTATACACACCTTTTTAAAAACATCGCAACCGTCCGGAGTGTCATAGTACCTATAATAAGTACGTTTATTACTTTTGTCGGTTTCTTGGCAATCGCACTTCTTAGTCTTTATAGTCTCTTTGCAAGGCATTAAATTGGTTTGTAAAAATCTGGAATCTTGAGATTCTTTAGCTACGAAGATATTATTAAACACAGTTTACGCAAAATGAAGGTGACGTTGACAAACGAAGTGATTTTATTCTCTTGGACGTTGACGACAATATCTTTATGATATGCAAAGGTGTATAACTGGCCGTCAAGAAGATTATGAAAGTAGGAACTTCGAAAGATTGAGCAAGAACTAGCAAAATTTTTTTTCCTCCGAGAGCAGGAATCATGAAGCTATAGCCACAAAATTTTTTTGATTCCTCCTTGACAAGAATACACAAAATCCCTTTGTGTTTTGGTACAGCCTTTGTACAGTACAGCCTTTTTGAGTTAGTTAGGTACGTAATAGAACCTTTTCGTACCTACCCATACAAAGGGACAGAAAATAAATAGTTACTCAATGATTAGGTATTTATTTATTGAAAATTATATAACATCGTATTATCTTCTTAATGTAAACTTACGTACAATTTATAATATTAAAAAATCAGAATCACATTTAGATTGCATCTAGGTACCTACCTACCTAAAGCGCTGTTGTGTAGGCGCGTCAATCGAATAGGAATATTGCATTTAAGTCTTAAGTATAGGAATATTGCATTATTTAAATGTGACTTATAATCTATTTCTATCTATCTTACAATGTCTTATAATTCTTCGTCATCTTCATTATCAAGTGAAAAAGCCACACTGGAGTCTGAAAAAAAAGCAAAAGAACTTTAAATAGGTAGATACCTATTATGTATCTTCTTAGCAATTGGGTATTTCTTTTTCTTCTCCAAAAACTACGTTATCCCCTGCACTGGTAGCATGGGCAGGAGATAAAAGTTTTATCCCCCGATTGTATCCACTGACAGGGGATAAAATTATCTTTTCCCTAATGCTAAAGCATGGCGACAGAGAAGGCGATGTATATTTCCATAAGTATATCCACTGAGTGCTATTTCCACCGCTGTGCCCATGCTCGACGGGTGGATAAAGCTAAGCGAGGGGATAAACGTTTTATCCTTTTCCCGGGGATAAAATTTCTCCCGCCCATGCTACCAGTGCTGGTGGCAAGTTACTATATAAATAATCTAACAAGATGACACTTAAATCATCATAATCAATCCATCATCATCTTATTTCGCAACTGATTATGAAACAGTTACGATATGAACTCGGATTAATATTCTCCCATGCTTATCGCTTCGCTTACCTGATATTAAATTATCTAGAAGACCTCCAGTCCTAGATTCCAATGTTTTAACGGAGTTATTCCTTTCATTACATTTCTTTTTTCTCTTGCTGCCCACGGAATGTTTTTCATCATCTTCATAACTATGACTGTCTTCCCAATTAGTTAGACGCTGTTCTAAAGCTTCAACTGAAATAAATAATTTTATGTTAATCCTATCCTAGTTATATCTATATCTATAATAATATATAAAGCTGAAGAGTTTGTTTGTTTGAACGCGCTAATCTCAGGAACTACTGGTTCGAATTTATCGAGGAAGGCTGTAGGCTATATAACATCACGCTGCGACCAATAGGAGCGAAGCATCAGTGATAAATGTTGGAAAAACGGGGAAAATCATCCATATTTAAAAACTTCTTAATCGCGATCATAATAACAGAAATTGACGCGGACGAAATCGCAGGCAACAGCTAGTATTTATATAAAAGGGAAAGCGGTGACTGATCTATCAACGCACAGCTCAGATCACTGGACAGATCTTATATCACTGAGTACCTATTCCCTCGAACCTACCTTGTCGTATTAATTTTTCATTGGTCCGTTTCAATTCCTCGATTTCTTTCTTAGAGTCTATTTCAGCAGCCCTCTTCAGTTGATTAATAACAGTTGCCAATAATTCCGAGTTGTTCAGCTGGAAATGCAAGTTGGTACATTATTATTATTGGTGTAGGTACCTAATTAATTTCCTTAACTTAAGACAATTTAACTTATGGAAGTAAAGCTTCAATAACGGTACAAGAAAATTGAAATGTTGGTTGAAACGACTATTGTCGTACCTACCTGACAAGATTTACACTTAGAGAGGAAAGTTCTCATCATATCATATTTGGTAGACAATACCTGACATAATATTTTTTAACTCGCATGCAATATATCAACGTATATTAACAAGGATAAACGTTTAAAAACTGTATTAACCCGACTACAGTAAATTGGATAAAACTTCTTTCATAATCATTTTCTTCATATAAAATGTAGCCTATGCTACCCGGACCATCACACGAATCGATTGATCAAAATCGGCTCAGTAGTTTATTTTTACGGGGATGGGTGGAACATTCGTAAATAGTCACCTATAGTGACATTAATATATATATAGCTACTCGTGCTGATTCACTGATTGACTCACTCACTCATTGATCACCTCTCCTGTAAAATTTTGTATGAAAAAAAAATTTTTCACGCATGGTTTTGTATAGAGGACAAAAATTCATTCGGAGGAAAAATATGGAGAGAGCTGATGATTGAGGATTTCGGAGACGGGTGAGGAGCACCGGCCAGGGTATCGAAGATAGGTGGGGGGTGTTCAACAAAATGTCACTCGAAACCTCATCCAATTGGCAGAGAGCCGAAAAAAAACTCCAAAATGGCGGATTCAAGATGGCGGCCATACAAATTTCGTCAGTGTCTATCTCGGAAACTATAAAACATGGAAGAGTGGTTTCTTGGAAAAGGATGATCAGGACTCGAAGGTCTACTTGATGAATAGAAAACAAATTCAAGATGGCGGAATTTATTTTTTTCCATACAAAATATATGCAAAACTTTAATTGGTTCCTTTTCAAAATTTCTGATGGTTTCGTAGAGAGGACAAAAATTCATTCGGAGGAAAAATATGGAGAGAGCTGATGA